>BSBM01000378.1:11822500-13235000 GCA_027924585.1 Larix kaempferi | reverse complement strand
ATGAGAAGGAAATGATGGCTATTTTGCATGCAGTACAGAAGTGGCATCCATACCTATTAGGGAATCATTTCTGCATCAAGACTGATCACCAGAGTTTGAAATATTTCTTGGACCAGCGTGTCTCCTCCCCGGCACAACAGAAATGGGTTAGCAAACTCATGGGTTATGACTATGAGATCACTTACAAGAAGGGTAAAGACAATATTGTGGCAGATGCTCTTTCTCGTACATTTGATGCCCAAGGTTCTCTTTCAGCTATTTCTATGCCTGTTCCAAATTGGTTGCAATCTGTTCAACAGGGTTATGTCAATGACTCTTCCTTATCTCAGATCATCCAGCGCTTGACCAACAATCCTTCTGCGGTCCCACATTACTCTTGGGATGGTGCTTCTCTGCGATACAAGGGTCGTCTGGTGCTTCCCCAAAGCACAGATCTTCAACAGGCTGTCTTCTATGAACTCCATGCTTATCCATCAGCCGGGCACTCTGGGTTCCTCAAAACTTATGAACGAGCACAGCGTAACTTCTTTTGGCAGGGCATGAAAAGGACAATTCAACAGATGGTGGCTGAATGTGATACCTGTCAGCGCAATAAGGGTGAAACAACACTCCCTCCAGGATTGCTTGAACCCTTGCCCATACCTACACGGATTTGGACAGATATTTCTATGGATTTCATCGAAGGGCTCCCTAAATCTGGCGGAAAGACAGTGATTCTCGTTGTGGTTGATCGTCTCTCCAAATATAGTCATTTTTGTGCTCTCAGCCATCCCTATACAGCCTCCTCCGTCGCTCAAATTTTTATGGAACAGATCTTTCATCTTCATGGCATCCCTTCTTCCATTGTCTCGGATCGTGATGCGACTTTCACTAGTCATTTTTGGACAGAACTATTTCGCCACACCGGCACCAAACTGAAGATGAGTTCAGGGTATCACCCACAAACAGATGGTCAGACTGAAATTGTTAATAAATGCTTGGAAACTTATCTTCGTTGCTTCGCCTCAGAACAACAACATCAGTGGTCAAAGTGGCTTCCTCTCGCTGAATGGTGGTACAATACCTCTTACCACACTGCCTCCAAAATGACCCCATATGAAGCAGTCTATGGTCAGGCACCTCCAGCTCTTCTTCCATACACCCCCACCAGTTCACCAGTTCAGGAAGTTGACAGGGCCCTTCGCAACCGAGATCAGATTCTTCGCATTTTGCGGGACAATCTTCACATGGCAAGGAATCGCATGAAGCAACAAGCTGATCATCACTGTTCAGAGCGCACCTTTCAAGTCGGCGATATGGTTTTTCTTCGTCTCCAGTCGTACAAACAATCCTCCTTGAAACTCAAAGGACGTCATAAGCTCGCTCCAAAGTTCTATGGGCCATATCGGATTCTTCAGAAGATTGGGTCCGTCGCTTATAAATTGGAACTTCCTCCTTCTTCCCGCATTCATCCAGTCTTTCATGTCTCTTGTCTGAAGAAAGTTCTTGGCACCAACATCAGCGGCCAAACAATTTTACCCGAACTGGATAATGAAGGATCCATCCTTTTGGAGCCAGAGGCCATCCTCAATCGGCGCACGCGTCAGCTTCGGTCTCGCTCTATCACAGAGGTCTTAATTCAGTGGCATGGCATGCAACCAGAGGATGCTACATGGGAACCACTCCTTCAGATTCAACAACAATTTCCACATCTAAAGCTTTGAGGACAAAGCTTTTTTTCAAGGGGGAGGGGATGTTAGGAACCCATGTCTTTACTTTGTTAGTATGTTGTTATTGGACGCATATGCTTAGTAAGTCGTCCCGTAGTATTTGTTGATCAATAGTTGTGTTATTGTTGTTGGCGCATATGCTTTGTAAGTCGCCCGTAGTATTGTTGATCCATAGTTTGTAACGGCCCATGGTTTCGACCCATAGTATTGGCGCCTAGAATTAGTATATAAGTGTGTGTTGAGACCTATGAAGGACGGTGAAGTTATTTGTATTGAGCTTGCTCAAAGGAGGTTGCCCCCTCGAAGTGGCCTGTGATCAATACAAAAGTGATTCTGAGTTCTGTTATTTCTGCTATTTCGCGTATTCTTGTTAATTAATTGTTGCAGGTGCCTCACATTGTTGAGCTGACGCGTTTCGGCAAGTCTCGTGGAGTTGAGCCGATATGTTTCGGCGAAACTCGCTGAGTGGAGCCGAAACGGTCGGCAAAATTAAATGAGTTGTGCCGACAAAGTTGCGGAAGTGTTGGGGAAAGGAAGAAAATTTTCAAAAATTTTCTAAGTGTTTTCGGCGGCAAAACTCGGCGAGTTGGCCCGAAACGGCGGAAGAACTCGGCAAGTTGGTCCGAAACGGCAGAAGAACTCGACAAGGTGGTCCGAAACGGCAGAAGAACTCGGAGATTTGGTCCGAAATGGCGGCATAACTCAGCGATTTGGCCCGAAAAAGGTCGTAAGAGATAGACGAGTTCACCCTTTGACAGAACTCGGTGAGTTGCTCCGAAACATGGAATTTCAGCTATTTTCCAGGGAGATTTTTCAGGTGTCAAAAGTTTAAAAATGCCATGGAACTTGTGCACCAGAATGCGCGAAATCGAAGGATTTACAACAAAAAAAAAACGAGGGCACTGCCCTCGACCCGCCCTGCAATGGCGCCACAAGGGGGAAAGCCCCCTTGACCCCCGTCATCCCCCGGAGACAGTCGTTGAAAGTGTGAAATGCATTCTCTATTCTTGGGATGAGAAGCAGGAGTTGCATAGAAGGTTGTGGAGGCCTTATTAAGAGTAATTGGCTGTAATAGGCATTCAGGAAGAGCAAGGGGAGCAGCAAGGCAATGTTGATAAGAGGGAAATTCCTCACCTTTAACTATTTATGTTTAAGCATAAAAATTGCATGTTTGAAAATAGCAAAATAAAATGAATGTTATACACCTATGTATATATTGAATTGCTAATTCATGCGAAGATCATAGCTAATGATTGCTTGTATACTTGGTAGGAAAGCCAAGAAAAGGATGAGCTATGATGTGAAGGAGGAACTCCATGTCATGGGGGCAGAATTGGAAAGGGAGAATTCCTTAACTCCTCTCTTGCTATTGTATTTATATTTCCTTATTTTTATATACTGAAAAATTATGGCATAGGGATGCTGGAAATGTAAGAGATTAGCTAGATCAAGTGAATATGTACTAACTGGAATACTAATAGACATTCAATAGTGCATATGAAAATTTTTGTGCATTTATATGATATTGCATATTGGTAAAATCATGATGAGGTTTTACACATGCAAAGAGCCACTTGAGATCATTATTGTGGTTGTTAATAATTAGTTGTGTTCGCATTGGTTATAGGACCAAAGGCAACCGAAGCATGGCTAAAGATGAGGATGATTCTTAAAAACTCATACAGATTCTTAAGCATTAATAAAAAATACACAATGGCACACGCATAACACAGAGATTTTCACCTGGAAACCCTTAACCGGAAAAAAACTAGCAAAACTTAGAGCCGCACAACTCTTTTCATTGTAAGTTTACAATACCATTTACAATACAATATACGGTATTTCGCAGCATCTAAAACCCTAATTTGTTTACCCGAATTAGGTTACAATTCTAATCCCTTTACCGGGATTAGATAGAATACAATGGGCCGAAATCGCAAAAAGCAAAAAAACCCAAAAAAAATTTGCAATTTCGGCCCATTGGAGGGGATCGTGTTGTACGTGCAGCCACCATGTGAAGAGATATAACACACCCAACAGTTGTTGCATATGACCAACAACCTTATGAGGAAAGGATGGAGCAACAAATCTGTGATCATGATGTTGGAAAAAGTATTGTGTAGCCCTGGTAAGAGGCCAACGGATCAGGTAACATCAAGTGATGTTAATGACAACCATGCAGGTAATGGTATTTGTGCTAAATTGCATGAATGTGGAAAGAGCGTTTGGTAAGATCCCTTCCACTATGTTTAAACTATGTTGATTTGGTTGCATGTGGTGTAAGTGCCTGAATGTGAATGTCAACCTACCGAGTATGGTAAGGTGTGGGTAAGAAAAGGCAAGGAGCCTTACACCCTATAGTTCTTAGAAACCTCATTGCATTTATATCATACCATTTGTGTATGTTGGTTGTGAGTTTAAAAACCAAAGCAAGTGATGACTTATGGTTCTATTGTAGTGTATGCCATATGAGATAGGCATGGTTAGGCCATAATATGTTGAAATGCCTAGTGTTCATGGATTAATGCAAGGTTGTATTCAGGGGTTATGCATTGTGTGAATGCACATTAAAAAGATTATGTAAATGTTGTGAATGCGCATGCATATGTGTGGGTGCACATGTTGAGATGCATTGTGTGAATGCATGGCTGTGACATATATATGTTTCAATGCAATTAGATAATAGATGAAATGGACTATTGTTAATCCTGAGACCATTTCAGGAGCTGCTATGAATGCAGGAGAAAGACTGCATGAAGAAGGTAGACATGTGAGAGGCTACCAAAACACTCTGTTCGAAGGACAAAGTTGCATGGAATGTGAAGTAATGAGTGTTTACAGTTTATTTAAATTGCATGGATAGTGTGACAGTGTCTTGCAATTTTATTGTGATAATGATGCATATATAGAAATGTATACATTTCATTGCATTTCAAATGTTAACAGCTGGAGGTGTTTGAATTATTGCGTGTTATAATTCTGAGATCACTTCAGTGAATGTTGTGGCAATGAAAGGATTATATGCATAGATACTCATGACGTGTTTGGCTGATTGAAGTTTCAGTTTCAGGTAGAAAAGTCTTTCGTATGGAAATGAGGATAAGTCCATAGTAAAGACTGGGATCTACCATGTGCAGAAGCCAAATTTTATGAGAAGGTTCTCATGGTTGTAACTTATGCATGAAACAAATCTGAAAATTGTCTGATTTAAGTTTATGAGAATAATCTCATGCTCGCAAATCTAATTTATGTAGGAAAACAGATTTGAGAATTTTCTTATAATTGCTAATCATTGTTTGGCTTATATAAAATTTTGTCAGGAGTACATGTTGTAGGTGGATGTTCATGTATGGTAGCAAGGGTGAAACCATAATGGACAGAGTGATACCACTTACAACAGCCAAACGATATGAGGGTAGCCTCATGGTTAAACAAATCAATTTCTGTAGGAGACAGAATTGTAAATTCATGTTGAATTAATTATTAATGCTATTGATTGGTTATGGAACAATCATATTTTAAGCTTATTGCTAAATGTTGCTGACTCTTTGGCTATTTGATAAGTGTGCCAGGATGACACATTGCAGGAAGACTATACATGATGGCCTGCAGAAGCCAAACTAGATGGGAAAGATCCCATGCTTTGGAAATGGGTTTCAGGTGAAACGCCATTGTAAATGTTGATAATGTCTCAGCCGAACTGCATGTTGGTAAAGCATGTGAGTGAGACAGTAAAATTATGCCAAGAAGGCATGTGTGGGTTATGGAATGTGAAAAGATTGGGGTGGAAAACCGAAGGACTGTTGACTCAGAGAAGGGAGCCCCCATTCTTCACAAATGAAGAAAAGATACATCTGTAAAACGGATGAGTATTTTGTAACCCTAAATAAGAATATGCATGTCTAGTTACTAGAGTTAATATGCAAAGCATGTTTTATTATTTCATTATTATTCCAGACTGCTTGAGTATGATTGAGTCTTGCATGGCTCACATCAGAAAGGGATGCATACCTTTCAGATGTCGGGTTATGTTAGGGTTGTCAATATTTACTACACCCTAAGGAATGGATGCATTCCTGGTGTTTCAATACTTGATAGTGAATGTTATGAAATATGGTTACATTTTAGAGCAGGAATATTGATGAACCTGCTTATCCTTCTTGTGCTATCATCTTACACAGATGCAATTTGGTGTTGCACGTTAAGAGGCAAAGTGAATAAGGGGTGCTCTAAAGGACACTAGAAGGGATGGATAGGCTCGCAAAGCTATGTTGCAGAAAAGGGGTATCATCCTTGTGTAGTGTGAGTGGGTATTGTGGGGCCATGCTAGCCTACATTCAAGAAAGTCACCTATAGAGTTCCTAAAGGGAACCACTGGTTTGCACATGAGAAGAAGTGCCATCCTTGTGTGGATGAAGAATTGTATGATGCATGATAAACCCAATCGGCATATTGGCTTGGCATGTTGTTTAATTGGATGCCTGATAAACCCAGTCGGTGTACTGGATTGGCATTGGTTATTTGCATGTTGTGGAGGTATCGGTGAAGGGTGTTATTTCCTGACAAACCCAGTCAGAGAACTGGCTTGGAAATGGTTGTTGTATGATTGATAAACCCAATCTGCGTGCTAGCTGAGCATACTGATTTTTGAAATGCTTGATAAACCCAGTCTATGTACTGGCTTAGCATACTGATTTTAGGGATGCCTGATAAACCCAGTCGGTGTACTGGCTTGGCATTGCGTATTCAAATGATGTTGTGGAGCAACATGTGTGTTGGCCAAGCATCCACCCCACAGGTGATCCAAAGCTTGTAAAGCAGAGAAGGAAACCTGTGGAGTGGTGAGGAAATGCACAATACAGATAAGTATTCATTTTCATTTATTTCTTGCTTGGAATAATGAATATTTCAGGTATAAGTTTTCTAACATCTAATCTGATACACTGTTGTTTCTTTGTTGGAAACCTTAGTCATTGCAGGAAGCAAGGACCCTGAAAGAACTATAAAATTCTTGGTAAAACCAGAGAGTAACTGGTTGGAGCTATAAATGCTTTGTAAAACCAGAGAGTAACTGGTTGGATCTATAAATTCTTGGTAAAGCCAGAGAGTAACTGGTTGGGTATTAACTACGCGATGTAGTGGAGTAGCCTGTGTGCCAGCCCAACACTCATTATTGTATTCATGGGCAATCCAAGGCTTATAAAGCGAAGAAGGAGCCTGTGAAATAAAGTGAAGACATCCAATGCAGATAAGTATTTGGTTACCTTGCATCTTCTTGCTTATGAATATACATATGTATATGATTTGGTTATAATTTTCTCAAACTCCTGTTTAGAGATCAACCCTATGAAAATAAACTAAACATGTGAATTGATTCAATGTTTGAGTATAGGTATTGCTGGAAGCAAGGACTATGAAGGCATCATAGGGATGCATGTGAACATGTGACCGTCCTAAAGAGCTCAGTGTGAACCGTAATGAAAGATGGTGCTAGTGGACATGTGTGGGATCTAGCATCCAAAGGTTCTATGGGCATCAATCGCGAAGGGTTCCCTAGTTGAAAATCCTTAAAGAGGCCTTAGAAACTAAGTGTCATAGCCAAGAAAGGGCAAGTCAAGCATTCACATTAAACTGAAAGAGGTTGAGGAGCATAGAACCACAGTGATGGTGTGGCTCTGGATTGAAACAAGACTAAGAGGGAGAAACTCTTACTCTTCTCTTTCCTTTTTATTGATGCATTTCAGAAACAAATGATTGTTGAATGCATGTTATGACTGAAAGTAGAGTGTGTTGATTTGCTTGAAATGAATGTGAATGCTGAAATAGTTATTTCCCTGTGAAAGGATGAACATGAATGAGTTCATGTGTATGTTGGGAAAGCATGAAAAATGTGGAAGTCTCATTAGTGAAAGATGGACTCTCCATGTCAATTTCGAAAATAATTGACTAATTTTAATATGGTTTTATGCTTGTCCTAACAGGAATTGCCATGATGAATCTCACAGGTGAAAAATTGAAAACCATTGTTTGCAGCCATTACTAGCCAAGTGTTGCTAGTGAGCAAAGTGAGATCCATTTGTGCACATTGGCCATGGTAGCAAACCAAAAGCTAATGGTTTTGGCTGAAAATATTCCTCAAATAGTTGTCAAGACAACAAGGAAGATGGAATCCATGAAATTCCAGACTCGTGGATCAACTGGAAGGTAAGTAAAAGGAAGGAATTGCTGTGGAGCGATGCCCGCCTGCGTAGATGGAAGATCAAAGCCAGCAGGAGCAGCTTGTGGAAGCCAAATTACTTGTTCCTAAAGGTTCAAAGTAAAATATGACACGCAGGACAGACCTGCCACACAGTGTGAATTTTGAGGCATGTGTAAAGTGGGTATTTATTCCTAAGTGATAGAACACCGAGGACGGTGTTATTCCAAGGGGGAGGGGATTGTAATATCCCGATTTTGACCCCATTGCATTCAAATGTAAATGATGTAATATTGTTATAAAATCATGGTGAGGAGATCAAGGCCAAGGCCCCGCCATTGATTTATTGATGCATATGGTTTGCATGCTAGCCATGCACATTGGAATCCAAACCTCATGTAAATACACATTTTAATCAAATACCCACAACTAGCTATGCAATGCAACAAGAGATGGAGGCATGATTTTTCAAGGAATTGGGAGGGAAAACATTCAAACCCTTGGAGCCAATCAAGTCAACCGAATGAGAGAACCCATCAAACTCTCAACTACCCATGTTGACTTTTGTACCCAATCATTGATTTCTTCCAAGAGTTGGTTGAGGTAGTTAATGCCTTGGGGAATGAGAGGTATGGTTGTCCAAATTCGAGTATGGGAAAGCCACCCTGTATGGAAAATTGTGTTTTGCTTCTTGGGCAAGAAAAGAGCCATGAATTGCTCCCAAAGCCATTATGCATCAACCAGTCTTCCTCCCTCACGAGTTTGGAAAAAGCAGCTATAGTAAAAGCTGCGAATTTTGGGAAAAAGCACGAGTATGGAAGGGAAGTGCTAATTTTGGGACAAGCACTAAGTTTTGGGTAAGAAGGAGACGGTGCGCAGTACGGTGCCAGATGGATGATCTCAGCGCAGATCACGGACCGGAAATTGCGGAGCTCGCGCGCACGTCATCGAAGAATGAAGGTGGCTCAGCTACCATAATAAATAAGGCGATGGAGTAGAGGGCTCAGCTACCCTCATTTAAAGGCTCAGTACAGAAGTTATGGTTGCTCGGATCAAAGAGGAGCAACGGACCAGAGCATTGAAGGCGAAGGACGATCGCCCATACCCACAATCTGCGCCGGAATTCATGGAGCCTGCAGGAAGCGGCGACGTGACTGCAAGCGGCGCCTACAGTACACCTAGCCATGTGCGTGGTTAGGGTTTTTGGGAATCACTGTTGGGAAAGGCCCACAGTTTTGTAAAGGTGTGACCGTCATGGCCACCTATATATATGAATAATTGTAATGGGTAGAAAGGGTTTTTTTGGAGAGTTAGAGAGAGCTAGATAGACTGTTAGATAGCCAGTCTAAAGGATAGATCATGTGTTGATTATCCTTCACTGTATTTTCTACCCAGTGTGTAGAACTAGAGAGGAAACCGGATAGCCGAGGAGCTAATCCCTGAGTTGCCAGACAGTCTGAGTCGACGTCTGTGCCTTTGTAATCTCCATAGAGAGGAGACTTGATTGAGAGAAGGGCTCCCAGCTGTGTGCGTGGAGTTTCCTGGAAAGATCTAAGGCTGCAGCTGTGTGCGCAGCATATTGTATACTCTACCATTTTCTGGTTAATATAACACTCCCGTGGACGTGGTTTTCCTTGAGGAGATGAGCTTCACATATATCTTCTTGTTATAATGTTTGCGTGAATAATAACTGTTTAAGATCATTACCTGTGTGTACATCTTTTGCATCATCTTTGCGACTGTTTAAGTGAGTGTAGGAAGGTCCTTTATTGTTATAATAGCCGAGTATAGAAGGAGTGGTGGAACGCTGTCGCTGCAGCGACCGAGTTTCGCGTGACTGTGATGAGTGCGCAGGGCGAGAAGGTATTTTAGCGCATCGACGCAAGGAATAGGCGCCTTCCGCGCCCGGAGGACGTGACTGCGTAGTGGGTCTTCAGGAAGGAAGGCATCCGTGCAGTGGTGTCGCGAGGCCTGCGGGGAAGTCCGACCGCCGATATAAGGGGAAGAAGAAGATATACAGAACAATCTCAGCGTCACCACGGTTAAGGAAAGCTGATTCCTTAACCCCCCCATAGCCACTTCGGGTGAGACCTCGAGCTGCCGCGCAGCTCGTTGCCGAGAGGGCCATTGCGCCAAGGGGTTTTGTTGCTGCGCTTCATTAAAACCCGGGTCTGCCCAGTAAAGCAGCCAACAAATGGTTCCGTTGCCGCGTGAGTGAGACTTCTTATTCCAGTGACGCGCGAGAGTGAGGAGCCAACAAATGGTTCCGTTGCCGCGTGAGCGAGACTTCTTATTCCAGTGACGTGCGAGATTGAGGAGCCAACAAATGGTTCCGTTGCCTTATGACTTTTTGATTACATTACTTCCATGGCTTTGAACCCTGTTGATTGAGCCAACAAATGGTTCCGTTGCCTTGCGACTTGTTCCTGTAAGACTTACTAGTTACGCGACATCTGAGATTGTTGCTGAAGAAAACATAAGGTTCTGTTACACTGAGACTTGCTCAGTTAACAAATGTGTTACTGGAATCCTACAGCTAAAGAAATTGGAGATTGGTTTGATTTAAAGGCTAAAGAGTTCGCTGAACAAGAAAATAGAAGCCTTACGTTTCAAACAGAAGACTGGTTACAGAAGTATATTTATGCTGACCTTTACGAAATTTTCTTTGTTACGTTTGCATTGGAGTTACACGCTTGGATAGCCAAGTTAGCAGATTCTACACCTACGCTGCATGTTGATCGACCCGTCACGTGGACGCCTGAGCTAGTCAGTATTGTGAAGCGGATCGACAATTCTGTTTCCCGCGCAGTAGACTTTTGGTTGAATAGTCTACTGGAAGGTTTCATTACCGAATTTGCAGTTGATACAAGAAAGAGTTTCAGTGAAGTTGAATGGAGAATTCCTACCTACAATGATAAACGGGAGTCGGCTTAAGCTTTATTGCGACGGCCACTCCGCCCTGTCGACATAATATATTGCTCAGAAGTGCAGATGTCCGGTGTAGTTGAAAGAGACATCGCATTCAGTCTACACGGAAGCTGCGACACACCCTCAGTTTCCAGCTTCCTGCGCAATTCCTTGAAATATCTGCGCATCCTGAATAAAAATTGCTTGAAGAGAGCTTATCGGTGCGCTCTGGCGAAGTTTTGTTTTGGGACCGACGAACTATCGCTCTTGCGGAGTTCCCTTTGATAAATTACCGCTTGAAAAAAATTTTGTTGTGGACCCATAGAAGCACAGTTTCCTAAGTTGAAATGACCCGCCGGAAATTTTGAATTACAGCAGTTATGTAGCCGCATTTGAATAAATGAAGGATAAGGCCGCTATTTAAGTCTAGCCGTTTTGACGGATTCGGCTTAATCTCCGAAAGATTTGCATTTAATTCAGGCGCCGAAAGCATTAGCTTCTCCCGGAAGGCTGTCAGAACCCGTCAATCACAATAAATGCACCGCTACGGCAAGGAGGATAGCGTGTTGTCAACTTACGTATAGTTGCCTACAGCTACGTAACCCCACTTGGTCGCATTTACTATCCCCGCTGGCTATAAATACCTCACACTTGTATCATTTTCGGGTTACTGTCTCGAGTTGCATAGATTGTGTTTGAAGATCTAAATTATTGTTTTCAGAGCCGAGTGTGCAGAGTATTTTCCCTTGTTTTCAGCATCCATACCCTACGCAGGTCCACCATTTGCTATCCAGAGTTTTGTTATTTGCATTGGTTCACGACGGAGAATTTATCGACTGAAGAAGTTGTTCGTCAATTTCTACGCCGAGGCTTAGATTTCGGCATGGCCACTCCGGTGACGCCTTCGACCTATGTACACCCTGGTGCTACTGATCCCAGAACATCTCCAGGCACAAGAGCATCTCAGCAGCAGCCGGAGGAACCTGTTCCAGAGCCGCTCGCGTCTATGGTGAACTATATTCCGCCGTGTCCAGATGATGCGCCGGATGTACAGATTCCGAAGAATGCAAAATATCCAATTCCGCTACCGCCACTACCGGCTAGTGTGCAGGTAGAAGGCCAACTATTGGGAAACATTCCATTGGTTAAATTCTCTGATTTTAACCTTGGAGACTATAAGACATATCCTCAGTTCCAGTTGGACCGATATCTGGATATCGTCCATAATCCCACCAGAAAAGTTGACGAGTTTATCCCGAAGGGATTTGCAGCAAATCTTGAGCGCCCTGGACTCTTGAATTTGCTGAAGCTACCGCACTTTGGGCGTAGCAATGAAGTGAACGCAGTCGTTAAAACACTGCTATCCTGCGTTCATGGAGGTTACCTTTGGCTCGGGAGGCCAATTGATCTAAATGTTGATTTGATACACCGTATCACAGGTCTATCTAAGGTTGGTAAGGATCCCAATATCCATTTTGTGGGAAAGGAAAAGGACCGAAAATTGGCTGCAAAGCTGGTCCAGAAATATAACTTGACAAGAGGAGGTCGGGCTTATGACCTCATGACAGTAGAAGATGAGGCACTTCGCTTCACAGGAAGTCTGCTTGCAGGCAGACTTCTCACAAAGTGCCGACCAAAAGAAGTTACTGGAGCTGTTGTGGAGCTCGCTATCGCAGCTGCGGAGGGAGAACAGTACAACTGGTCTCTCTTCCTGCTGAATTCTTTTTTGGCTGATTGCCTGAATGTGCAGGACAATGCAGCCCAATCATTCCATTTTTCGTGGCTTCTAATTTTATGCGCTCTCGTCGGGTGGAAGGAGCCCCCGACTACTCAGTTCCTTCCGCGCCGCGCAGGAGAGGTTGCCGGCATGCGCTACATCAACCTCTGGGATTCCCCTAATCCCGCGAAGCGCAAGATGAATCGCGCTGTCTTTTGTGAGTACTACTATCTCCTCCGAGATACCATACAAGATATGCCAAGGCTGAGCGAGGAGACAGCCACATTGTATGAAGGGAAGTTGGCTTTTACTGCCGACATCCATCAACTATACCTTCGGCCTTGCGACATTCCAGGTGACTGGGCGCTAGGTCTTTACAGGATGACCACAGGAGATGTCGAAGAAACCATTAAGTCGTGGTCGGACGAATGGAGAGCAGCAGCCGACATCGCATCTGCGATGCCACCCGCCGCTACGAAAGAGAAGGATAAGGGCAAGGAAGCCCCTGAGCAAAGAAGCGATGAAGCCTCAACAGAACCAGCCACCAAGAAGCAGAAAGTGTCGCATCCCACTGAGGCCATTCCCTCGGAGATCGACAAATACTTGAAAGAGCAATTTCGTGAGATGAGGAACACGCATGCTCACATCCGAAGTGCTCTAGACTTACAGTTTGTAGAATTGAAAGGTCTCGCAGGAAGGATTGCGCAGACCCATGCGCCAGCATCTACTTCGCAGGCGCCACAAGAAATTCCAAGTGATGTGCGAGTTGAAGAACTCACAGAAAGGCACACTGTCGTGCATATTCCGCCTACCAGCATGACACTTCCAGATCCTCTAGCTGAACTACAGGTAAGCACAGTTGGACCTGTAGAAATTAATTTGTCTATAATTCCTATAGAGACTCTACAGCTTGTACAGGAGAAAGTTTCTCTTGAGTTGAGAGCTAGAGAGCTCTCTACTTTCCAGGCAAACCAACGACTGCAATCGCAGGAGATAGAGCTGAGAGAAAGTAATAAGAATATCTCTGCGAAGCTTGCACTCTATGAGGCGCAAGACACCGGCATCAGAAACGCAATAGAAGAGATTGCCCAGGAACTGTCGGCTTGCGAGATTCAACCAGACCTCCCTCTGGTTGCAAAAGTTCAAATTATTGGCGAAAGGGCGAAAACCCTGGAGCAAGAAATAGTTGCTATGGCAGAAGGCCATAGAACCCAGATTGCTGAGCTAGAAGCTCGCGTTGCTGCACATCTTACGGATGATGCGCAGATACAATTTGAAGCACTGAGCAGAGCTTCCACACGGATGAAAGATCGAGTACAGGAAGCCAAGAACCTGATGGACCAGGCTATGGAAGCTTGGTCAGAGCTTGTGAACCTCCCTTTTAAAGTGGGACTGTCAGAACAAGTGCAAGCTGCAGAACAGTCTCTCACTGTTCTCAATGAAGAAGCTAAGGCCCTAACAGGCCTACCAAAAATGAAGAAAATGGGCGAAGTGCGCAAAATGCAGCAGCAACTGCACAAGCTCAGAACTGAAGATGAGAAGCTCACCAACAGCATTCAGCCATTCATGGATGAGTATGCTGGAATCGTTGGCCAGATTGAGACAAAAATCAAAGAGATTGCCGAGTCTCAGGAGATCATTGATACACTCACTAAAGACGAAGCGACCGCAGAAACAGTGCAAACAGCTGATGAGTGTATTGAGGAATTGGACTCCGCTATTGCGAAGTGGCAGAAAACATTCGCGGAGATTCAAGCAAACGCAGATGCGCAAATCAAACGACCACGCGCTAGTGCGAGTGGCTCGAGGGCGAGCCACAAGTGAGTGTTGGGGGCCTGTTGGGGCCAAGGTCGCAGCTATAGTAAAAGCTACGAATTTTGGGAAAAAGCACGAGTATGGAAGGGAAGTGCTAATTTTGGGACAAGCACTAAGTTTTGGGTAAGAAGGAGACGGTGCGCAGTACGGTGCCAGATGGATGATCTCAGCGCAGATCACGGACCGGAAATTGCGGAGCTCGCGCGCACGTCATCGAAGAATGAAGGTGGCTCAGCTACCATAATAAATAAGGCGATGGAGTAGAGGGCTCAGCTACCCTCATTTAAAGGCTCAGTACAGAAGTTATGGTTGCTCGGATCAAGGAGGAGCAACGGACCAGAGCATTGAAGGCGAAGGACGATCGCCCATACCCACAATCTGCGCCGGAATTCATGGAGCCTGCAGGAAGCGGCGACGTGACTGCAAGCGGCGCCTACAGTACACCTAGCCATGTGCGTGGTTAGGGTTTTTGGGAATCACTGTTGGGAAAGGCCCACAGTTTTGTAAAGGTGTGACCGTCATGGCCACCTATATATATGAATAATTGTAATGGGTAGAAAGGGTTTTTTTGGAGAGTTAGAGAGAGCTAGATAGACTGTTAGATAGCCAGTCTAAAGGATAGATCATGTGTTGATTATCCTTCACTGTATTTTCTACCCAGTGTGTAGAACTAGAGAGGAAACCGGATAGCCGAGGAGCTAATCCCTGAGTTGCCAGACAGTCTGAGTCGACGTCTGTGCCTTTGTAATCTCCATAGAGAGGAGACTTGATTGAGAGAAGGGCTCCCAGCTGTGTGCGTGGAGTTTCCTGGAAAGATCTAAGGCTGCAGCTGTGTGCGCAGCATATTGTATACTCTACCATTTTCTGGTTAATATAACACTCCCGTGGACGTGGTTTTCCTTGAGGAGATGAGCTTCACATATATCTTCTTGTTATAATGTTTGCGTGAATAATAACTGTTTAAGATCATTACCTGTGTGTACATCTTTTGCATCATCTTTGCGACTGTTTAAGTGAGTGTAGGAAGGTCCTTTATTGTTATAATAGCCGAGTATAGAAGGAGTGGTGGAACGCTGTCGCTGCAGCGACCGAGTTTCGCGTGACTGCAATGAGTGCGCAGGGCGAGAAGGTATTTTAGCGCATCGACGCAAGGAATAGGCGCCTTCCGCGCCCGGAGGACATGACTGCGCAGTGGGTCTTCAGGAAGGAAGGCATCCGTGCAGTGGTGTCGCGAGGCCTGCGGGGAAGTCCGACCGCCGATATAAGGGGAAGAAGAAGATATACAGAACAATCTCAGCGTCACCACGGTTAAGGAAAGCTGATTCCTTAACCCCCCCATAGCCACTTCGGGTGAGACCTCGAGCTGCCGCGCAGCTCGTTGCCGAGAGGGCCAGTGCGCCAAGGGGTTTTGTTGCTGCGCTTCATTAAAACCCGGGTCTGCCCAGTAAGCAGCCAACATTAACACAAGGGAATACTTATCTCAATAAGGCAGTCCCAAGCAACTGGCTATGCAACTGCAACGTTCCACCCAACCGTAGGCCAGTGTGCTCCTCAATCTCTCAGCACCACTGCCACCCCCCGAGCTGGGCATGATCTCTACAAGGAACCAGGGAACAGCAGACTCACACATAGCCAAGCATACACCAAGATGAGCCAAGCCAATCTACAATTGGGTTTATCAGGCTACTAGGAGATGGAAAGGAAGAGTTGCTAAGCTAGTGAGCTCCAGCACAAAGCCAGGGATAACCTTGCAAGATCTATCTAGCTTGGCACCCACAATACCTACACACCCAGCACAAGGAAGTATTCTTTTCACTGCTGTGCAGTCCCTCAAGCCATACCTTCCCTATCTAGTGCTCTCAGGGTATGCATAGAAGAGTAACCAAAGCCCTCTTGATCTTCTTGAGAGGTTGTCTCCCCCACTAGGTTTATCAAGCCACTTCTATCCACTACCACTCCAACACTTCAGCTCACAGGCTCAAACCAAAAACAAGGATGCACATGACAGCAGAACCACACTTGCTGGGCATGAGGAAAACGTTTTCCACAGTGGGATGCATGAGATGGGGTTTCAACTAACCCAGAAAAACGTGGGAACCCACAAAAACGAAATGGGAAGTTGGTGAACAACCCAGGAAGCTTAATCCGTTTTTAGAAAAACGTCCATGGACATTCAAGGGCAAAAACGACCTCCCTACAGTCCCCAAAACGTGGCCCTCCCTCTCCCAACTGTTATATACTGCAAAAACGACTCCCAGGCATGGAAAAATGCAGTATTTAGATGAAAAACGTAAATGGAAAGACCCCAGCTAACTCCCCCTGCGTGAATGATCAAAGGCTGCCTGTTCAGAATGTCTTTGGGCACCATTTCGTGGGTGGTTTCTTGCCCAAGGAGACAAAACACGTTTTTCCAAGTTGATGGCTTGCCCATGCACGAAATTGGCTGCCATGCTTCTTCATTTCCAAGGCAATAACTGCCCCAACCAATCTTTGGAAGAATTAAATGATTGGGTGCATGAGACAAAATGGGTGGTTGGTGGTTTATGGGTTTTCCCCATTGACACATGGATTAATACCATTGGCTCAAGGGTTTGAATAATCCCCCCCCCCTTTTCCTTGTAGAGTCATGCCCCATCTCTTTTGTTGCATTGCATAGCCGGTTGTGGGTTTTTCCATTAAAATTCGTATTTACATGGTGTCTTATTTACATTGTGCCCATCTCGCACAAGAACCATAGGCATCTATTTTTAATTGCCGATACAAAATGCTAAATCAACGGTGGGGCCTTGGCCTTGAGCTCCTCACCATGATTAAATTACAATATTCACATCATTTACGATTTTATACAAAGGGGGTCAAAATGGGGACATTACACCATTGTTTTGGCTTGAGCTTGAGTGCAAGCATCCAGGGTTCAAGTGTAGCCTGATAAACCCAACTGTGGACTGGCTTGGCTTAGTTGAAATGATGAATTGGTTGTGAATGAGCTTGAATGACCCCTTTTACTTGTAAGAATCATGCCCAGCTCAGGGGTAGAAGTTGTGTTGAGAGATTGATGAACACAACTGGCCTATGGTTGGGTGGAACGTTGCAGCGACATAGCTAGTTGTTTGGGACAATTGCACAATGAAGATGAGTATAATCTTATATGTATTTAATTCTGCAGTGTTATTTCATTATTGACTGTTATGGTTATGAAGAGCAATGCATGTTGGATATGCATGTAGTGGATCTTGCTTCTGCTGGGTTTATTTGAATTATACACCTGCACATGTGTTTTTTATTTTTATGAATCTAATGAATGGGATAATTTTATGTAAAAGCCCAGTATTTGGCATCATGTTCCCTTCCTTGAATTGGGTCCACGGGAGGGTACATTACAAGGATGGATTAAGGGGGGGTGTTGGGATTTTCCTATACTCCATCCTAGTCCTAACAGCATTTTCCATTTTTGCATTTTCATTCATGCATGCATTTTGCATGCAGTCATGAAATTGCATGCATGCATGTAATTGCATGCAGCCTAGTCATCAGTCCCAGCACCTAGCCCTCAGTTAGCTAGCCCCGGGAGATTCTTTCTAATCGTTTGTATCCCTCCTAGTGCTTAGTGTGCCCTCCTTTCACCTACCACTTATGAAAGGTGCCCTCTCTCACCTACCACTCAGTTGCACTTCAGTTAGTTGAGTTATCTTTAGATCTTTCCTTGATTTAAGGCTAGATTGACTCTTCAACTGAATGTATCACTCGGGTGGACCTCTAGTGAGACTAGGCTTCCTATTCTGACTCTAGTTAGCTCCTCATGCACCCTCCACTGAGCCTCCTTCATTAAGTTAGTGCATTCATGTACTAGTTACACCTACCACACTCAGTTAAACTCAGTTGGACATCTGGTTGACAGTTACTTGTGCTTTGATGACTCCACTGATGATGATCGGGACTCCTAGTTGTGCTTTGATGACACTCCACTGATATTTTGATCTATCCATGTAGGCTAATTGGAATTACACCCCTGGAATTTGAATCCTGTGGATTATATCATTATTGTTTATTATTCATATTAATGAAACAAGTGTGATTATTCTGCTCCTATCCAGTTTCTATTGCATCTTTGTTCTGCTACTCATTCTTTCTGCAATTCTTTCTTGTGAGATATTCATCAACTCTTAGATCTACTATGGGAATTTCATATGGTATCAGAGCATGTTGAGAGTATAGTCTATCTCCATTCTTGAGAGTTTTTTGCAGGTAATTCGAAGTTCCAACAGTTTCACCTTGTATTCGCTCTAGCAGTTGTAATGTACCCACCCTTGGACCTAATGGAAGGAAGGGAACATGCTACCAATCGATGGGGCTTTTCATAAAACTCAGCCCATTCATTAGATGCATACAGTTAAAAAGAAATGTGTGCAGATGTAAATCAAACAAATATGCACAGCGAAAATAAATTCACCACACACTTTTTTTCATATGCACTCAATATATCAATAATAGTCATCAATTAATTAAAACAGTGCGGAAGTAAATACACATAAGAGAATATACTCATCTCACTATAATGTAGTCCCAAACAACTAGCTATGTTGCTGCAACATTCCACCCAACCATAGGCCATTTGTGTTCATCAATCTCTCAACACAAATGCCACCCCCGAGCTGGGAATGATTCTTACAAGGAATAGGGGACATTCAAGATCACACACAGCCAATTAATCATTTCATCTGAGCCAAGCCATTCCACAACTGGGTTTATTAGGCTACATTTGAACCCTGGATGCTTGCACTCAAGCTCAAGCCAAAGCAATAGATACCCATAACCCATACCCCAACATACTCTTTTATCACACAGCAAGCACAACATTGGGCATGGATACACATTTTAAACAATGGGATTTACGAATAAGATGGCCATGGGTTTTCCCAAAAACGTTTCCAACCAAAAACGGATTGTGGGATTGGGGCAAACAACCATAAGGAGGAAAACAATTTCTTCCCCAAATATCTCAGCATTCAACAGCCCAAAACAGTCTCTATTGAACCCCAGTTCGATTTCCCCTTCTTCCCCACTGGTATACAACACAAAAACGCCCTTCTCCCAGCTGAGGATCAAGGAAAACCATAAAAACATGGCTAGAAAACGCCCAGGTAGCTCCCAACTCGTGAGGGAGAGTAACTAGTTGATAGATAATGGCTTGGGGAGCAATTCATGGCTCTTTTCTTTCCCAAGAAGCCAAACATGTTTTTCCATGTAGGGTGGATTGCCCATACTCGAATTTGGACAGCCATACCTCCCATTCCCCAAGGCATTAACTACCTCAACCAACTCTTGGGAGAAATCAATGATTGGGTACAAAAGTCAACATGGGTAGTTGAGGGTTTGACGGGTTCTCTTATTGACACTTGGCTTGACTTGATTGGCTCAAGGGTTTGAATGTTTTCCCTCCCAATTCCTTGTAAAATCATGCCCCCATCTCTTGTTGCATTGCATAGCTAGTTGTGGGTATTTTATATTAAAATGCATATTTACAATTCCCATGGTTCACTAGCACATGGGTAGAATAATATCCAATAATTGCCACTTCGAGGTCGAGTGTTCACTAGCGGGGCCTTGGCCTTGAGCTCCACGCTAGGAATCATACATAATATGCATACAATATTTACATTATAGCCCAAAATATTATTAGGGTCAAATTGGGGACATTACAGCAGTTGAGATGAACAATTCGAACACTCCTCTCACTCCTAGAATCCTTACTCCTTTCAATTACTTTGATTGGAATATTGATATGGAAATGTCCTTGAGAAGCGAATCTCTACACAGGATAACAATGGGAAGAGAAATCGAACCAAATTCAGTTGTTGAGAGAACCAAGCATCCGAATCAATCAGATGAAGCCTTTGGTTACATGTGCATTCACATTTCTAGAGATCTACTGTTTCATCTCGAAGGGTTGAAGAATCCAAGAGAGTTATGGTTGAAGTTAGAGGCCCTCTTTGGAAAATAATATGAGCTAAGAGTCCATGCTCTGGAGAATGAATTGGTTGCCCTACAACCAAGCATTTTTGAAACCATTCAAGACTTCTTCTCGAAATTCAAAGCTTTGGTTATGCAATGCAAGCAGTGTGGCATTGAGAAAAAGGAAGAGCAATTGGTGCTCTCCATTCTGAGTAAACTAGGATCTGAATTTTTTGTCTTTGTATATACCTTCCACTCTGGACGAATGTCAATCCCTGGATGGAAGATGCCCACCTTAGAAGTTTTTACTACAGCCCTCATCCAAGAACAAGACAAATTGATCCAAATGGGTGCCAACAGTGTCTCTAATGATCAAGATCTTCGAGCTGGAGAGGCAAATAGTGCGAATAAGAAAGGGAGGCATAAAATCAAGGACAAGAATCCATCTGAACCTAAGATGAATTCCAAGTCAATTCCATCAAAAGGGGCCTCCAGCTCCAAGAAGGACAAACAGAAAATATCTTATGGATCTAAGTGTCCCTACTGCAAGAAAGGGAACCACCCTGAGAGATCTTGCATGCACAAGAAAATAGATCAACTAACCAAGATTCTTGAATAGAACAAAATCGCTATTCCAAAAGATGAAAAAGTGTATGATTATGGAAGTGGATCTGATGGTCATGAGGATTGCCATGCATTGATGGCTGGATTTTCAAAATCAAAGGCCCTCCTCACATATTATGGAGCCTCCAACCACATGGTTGCCTCTAAAGAATCATTTTCTTCTTTAGATCTCAAAGATGGCCCTACTATTCACATGGGAGACAACTCTCAGATCTCTGCCAAAGGGTTGGGTACAGTACATATGGAGCATGGCAAGTTCAAGAATGTTCTATTCATTCCCTCCTTGACAGCAAATTTGTTGTCTGTATATCAGATGACTCACACCGGATCACCAAAGAAGGTTACTTTTGGTCCCGACACAGTTGAGATTACAAATATCTCTACTGGTAAGACTATATCGAAAGGGTTTGCAAATCATGCCTCCAATGCATATGAGTTCTCACATTTTCTGCCCTTCTCTCTTCCTACTCCTTTCGAATCTGATGAAGATCCAAGTGACTCTTCTTATAATGAAGATGAAGATCAAGATCTTTATGTTGAGATCAAAGTTCAAGAACATTCAAATTCGGATCCAGAACCAACACATGTTCTCAATCCAGAGCCAAGGCCAATATGGGCTCACACAATCCTTGCAGCTATTGGGAACACAGTTGAGGATTCATCTCATCACAGAACTACCAGATTTCAGCATCATTCCAACCTTGCATTATGCCATATACCTCTTCCTAAGAGATGCAGCATAATGGTGGGGTTCACTCTTCCATCACTTGGGAAGACTCATCATGATCCATTCGTTCCAGTAGCAGAAAGGTTTTCGAAAAGACTTGCTTCATCCAATACATCCTCTACATAGAGTGGGAGGCACATCAGAAGACCAGATCCAAATCTAGCACCTGCATTGGCATCCTACAAAGGATCAGCTTGCCAAGTTTTTTGCAAAAGTTTTCACTGATGAAAGCTTCTTCCTTTTCTGCTTAGTATGATGGTTCTTTGAGTTATTTACTGTTCTTTTGAGGGGGGTTATTTTTCCCATGAGGTTTTTCCCCATTTCCTCGGTTTATGGACAGTTCTTTTTTTTATCATTTATTTGATTGTATGGGTGACCTTTGTTCCTAGTTACCAAGGCCCAGGATGGATTAAGGGGGGGTGTTGGGATTTTCCTATACTCCATCCTAATCCGAACAACATTTTCCATTTTTTAATTTTCAGTCATGCATGCATTTTGCATGTAGTCATGAAATTGCATGCATCCCAGTCATCAGTCCCAGCACCTAGCCCTCGGTTAGCTAGCCCCGAGAGCTTATTTTTTATCAGTATTATCCCTCGTAGTGCTTAGTGCGCCCTCCTTTCACCTACCACTTGTGAAAGGCGCCCTCTCTCACCTACCACTCAGTTTCACTCCAATTAGTTGAGTTATCTTTAGATCTTTCCTTGATTTAAGGCTAGATTGACTCCTCAACTGGTTGTATCACTCTAATGGACCTCCAGTGAGACTAGACTGCCTATTCTGACTCCAGTTAGCTCCTCATGTACCCTCCACTAAGCCTCCTTAATTCAGTTAGTGCCTCCATGTGCCAATTACACCTACCACACTCAGTTAGACTTAGTTTGACATCTGGTTGACAGTTACTTGTGCATTGATGACTCCTCTGATGATGATCAGGAATCCTAGTTTTGCTTTGATGACACTCCACTGATATTTTGTTCTATCCATGCAGGCTAATTCGAATTCCACCCCTGGTATTCGAATCTTGTGCATTGTATCATTATTGTTTATTATTCAGATTAATGAAACATGTGTGATTATTCTGCTCCTATATGGTTTCTATTGCATCTTTGTTCTACTGCTCATTCTTTATGCAATTCTTTTTTGTGAGGTATTCATCAGCTCTTAGATCTGCTATGGGAATTTTATAGGATCATTTGATTCTCTCAATCCTTTCAAAACTGGGAGCATATTATTCAGTGTTTGTCTCTACTTTTCATTCAGGAAAACCCACAATTCTGAATTTGAAGATGTCATCCTTGAATGCATTCATTGAGTCCTTAACGAAAGAGCATGACAAGCTTGTTAAGATGGGGTCCATGATATCCTCCAAGGATCAAGCCCTATTTGCTAGAGGACCCAAGACTATGCATTCTAAAGGAAAGCAAAATCAGATGGAGAAGACCAAGTTTGATCATCCTAAGCAGAAGGAGAAGACCAGGCAGTCAGATGAGCCCTCGGGCTCAAGAAAAGACAAGCAAAAGGGAAAGGAGAAGACAAAGTGTTCTTACTATGGTAGGGGATTTCATCCTGAAATTTCATGCATGAAGAAGACTATTGATCAGATGGCCCTTCTCTTGGAGAAGAACAATATCACTCTTCCAGATGGCGCAAGGAAAAAGGACAATGGAGATCAGAATGATCATCCAGAAAGAGGTCATGCACTCATGGCAAGTGTTTCAAATTAAAAATCTCTTCTCAGGAGCTTTGAATCACATGGTTGAAAGCAAAGACTCTTTCTCATCATTGGACTCTAACAATAGCATATCTCCATCCACATGGGAGATGATTCACAAATTTCATCGAAAGGTAAAGGTACAATTCACTTAGAACATGGAAGTTTTCAAAATGTTAAGTATGTCCCTTCTCTAGCTTCGAACATGATTTCTATGTATCAAATGAAACATACTAGTTTTCCCAAGAAGGTTGTATTCAGCCCTGATGATGTTGAAATTTATGAAATTACCACTGGAAATCTCATTGCAGCAAGCAAGGAAAAATCATGATGCAAAAACATATGAGTTTTCCCACTTTTTCCATATTCAAATCCAAGTGCCCTTCTGACTCGTGGAAATGAGGTTAGTTGGATATGGAATGAGAGGTTTGGACACCTTAATTACAAATATTTGCATCTACTACAAAATAATTCCATGGTTGAAGGCCTTCTGAACATTAAATCCTCAAAAGGGATATGCAAAGGCTGCATAATTGGCAAGCATCCTGAGCACAAGTTCGATCGAGGCAAAGCTAGCAGGGCTTCTTGTATTTTGGGGATGATTCACAGTGATATCAGCGTTCCATTACCAAATACCTCCATGAATGGCTCAAGGTATGTTCTCAAATTCATTGATGACTTTTCCAGGTTCACATGGGTCTACTTTCTCAAGAACAAATCAAAAGTGTTTGAAAGGTTCAAGAATTTCAAGGCTTCTGTTGAGACTTCCACTGGGAGAAAGATAAAAGATATTAGATTTGATAATGGTGGATAATATATCAATATTCAAAACATATCTGCTGCAACTTTGTGCGGACAATGGAATCCAAATCCAGCACACAGTCCCCTACACACCTCATCATAATGGTGTAGCGGAGAGGAAAAACCGAGCATTGAAAGAGATGGCTACTTGTATGCTTGAGTCGAAAGGTTTGGCTTAAAATATTTGAGCTAAGTCAATGAATGTTGTTGAATACATTCAGAACATAGTTCCACACTCATCCATCAAAGGTAAAACTCCTTTCGAAGCCTACACTGGTCACAAGCCTGATGTGTCACAACTCAGGGTTTCTAGGTCCACTGCATGGGCTAGAATTATGCTTGAGAAGAGAAGATATTTGGAACCACAAAGTACTGAGTGCATTCTCATTGGATATGCTGAAGAATAAAAAGGATACAAACTCATGGATATAAGATCCAAAATAATATCCATCGAGAGATGTGTCCAATTTGACGAACCACTTCATGATCTACAACTTGTGGAGGAAGAAACTGCCAAATTGCTTCCTCTTCCGGAAGAAGATTTGGGAGATGATACTGAAACTTTATGTTCTGATATTTATGATATTATGTGTGATACTAATGAACATGAATAATCAGGTTCATATTCAAATCCAGATGAGCCCCATCAGTTTCCAAAGTGGGAATAAAAGACTCTCACATCTGTCCGTTCCAACATTGGAAATCCTGTCGATCCTAGAAGAACTCGAGCAGAGTTTCAAAGAGAAGGTATGGCTCCTTCATATGTTGATCCATTGTTTTCTGAAAAAAAATTTATTTTTGGTTCAAATCCAAAATCATACTACCATGCCCACAATGATCCTAGATGGAAAACCGCCATGGATGAAGAGTACAATTCTCTTCAGAAAAATGCAACATGGGAGCTAGTTTCACTTCCACCTAGGAGGAAATTGGTTCAATTCAAATGGGTCTACCGAACCAAGGTTGTTGCTTATGGTTCAACATACAAATACAAATCAAGTTTGGTGGCAAAAGGTTTCTCACAAGTCCAAGGTGTGGACTACATAGAAACTTTTTCACCGATTGCAAAAATGGACTCAATCCGGCTAGTTTTGACAATTTCTACATCCAAGCACTAAGAGGTGCACCACATAGATGTGAATAGTGTTTTTCTTCATGGGGATTTTCAGGAAGAGATCTACAAGAACAACACGAAGGTTACATATCAGATCCGACACGTGTTTGCAGATTAAGGAAATATTTGTATGGTTTAAAACATGCCCTAAGAGCATGGTATGCAAAGATGGATTCATTTCTTCTGTCGCAAAACTTTGTGAGATGAAAATAATATCTGAATGTATATCTACAACAGTGTGAAGGTCATTTTATGATCATTGTACTTTATGTTTATGAATTATTGATTAAAGGAAGCAGTCTTGCTTTGAATCGGCGCAATAAAAACTGCTTTACACCAAGCATTTGACATGAGTGATTTAGGCCTGGTGAAGCCGTTTCTTTGTCTCGAAATCACTCAGAATTTTGATGGGATAATTATTTCTCAATCAAAATCTGCTTTCGACCTGCTAAATAATTCCAATATTGTAGAATGTAAAGCTGCAACATTCACATTCCTCTTAGGAATCAGTCTTGAGGATGGTGATTCTACATAGTTGGTGGATTCTACACTCTACCGGCAACTAATTGGTAGTCTTTTGTATCTGACACACTCTAGGCCTGATATTTATTATGTCGTGAGTGTTGTGTTAAGGTAAATGCAGCATCCCCATGAGCTTCACTGGAAGGTAGCCAAAAGTATATTTCATTATGTGCAAGGTACAAGACATTTTGGCATTCACTATGCTGCATATTTTGATCTTGACTTGGTTGGATTTACTGATTCAGATTGGGCAGGTGATATCATTTATCAGAAGTCCACTTCTGGATATGTTTTCATGATTGGTACAGGGCCTATTTTCTAGTCAAGCAAAAAGAAGACATCCATTTCCTTATCTTCAGCATGTTAGGATATTCCTATACTCCATCCTAGTCCCACCAGTATTTTGATCATTTACATTTTCAGTCATGCATGCACTTTTAGGGTTTGCATGCATTATTTAGGGTTTGCATACATCCTAGTCATAAGTCCCAGCACCTAGCCCTCAGTTAGCATCCCCCGAAGCTTCCTTCCACTCAGTTTCATCCCTCCTGGAGCTTAGTGCGCCCTCCTTTCATCTACTAGTTGAGAAAGGCGCCCTTCTTACCTACCACTTCAGTTTAGTTCGGTTATCTTCAGTTCCTTCCTTGATTTAAGGATTAATTGACTCTTAACTGACCTTAGCACTCCGATGGACCTCCAGTGAGACTTGAATACCTATTCTGACTCCAGTTAGCTTCTCATGCGCCCTCCACTGAGCCTCCTTCATTCAGTTAGTGTCTCCATGTGCCAGTTACATTCAGTTACACCTACCACACTCAGTTAGACTCAGTTTGACTGATGGTTAACAATTACTTGTGCATTGATGACTCCACCGATGATGAGATAGACTACTAGTTGTGCTCCAATGACACTCCAGTGATCCTTTGATCACTCCATGAAGGCTAATTCGAATTGCCACCTTAGGCATTCGAATCCTCATGCATTCTACTATTTATTTGTCCATATTGTGATTAATTAACTAGTGTGTGTGAAGTATTATTGCTTCTATCCGAATTCTACTGTACCATATTATTCTATTGCTCATTATACTGTATTGACCACTCTTCTTCTATTTTCTTGCTTAATCATAATCATTCTCTTGTGAGGTATACATCATCTCTTATATCTACTGTGAGGATTTTCACACAGGAGAGGCAGAGTATAGAGGAGCAGTCAATGTTTACATTCAGGCAGTTTGGTTGCAGGGTATTCTAGTTGAGTTTGATATTGGTAGCACCACTTCTACTGTCATTTTTTGTGACAATCATAGTGCTATCAAGATATCTACAAATCGAGTTCATAGACATAGGACCAAGCCTATCGAGATCCACATGCACTACATCCGAGAGCTCCTGCATGACAGAACCATTATACTGCAGTATTTCCTTATAGAAGAGCAAATTGCAAACATCTTCACCAAGAGATTCACTGACAAGAAGTTCTCTTACCTCCGTTCACTGTTGGGGGTGAGTTCTAATATGGTGAGGATAGATTAGATCATTCAGTGTTCACTTTGAGGGGGGGGTTTCTTTCCAACTGGGTTTTTCCCTCTTTCCACACTTAGATATTTTGAGCATTTTTTGGATTATTTCTATACCGGGTGACCTATGGCCTTTGTTTCAAGGGCCCTCTTATTATTTTATTTTACTCCTCCATATGATATTAGCTTAAGGGTAGGTGTTGGAGTCATTTTCCAACTGCACATCATTTATTTGGGCTTAACAGCCTAATTTACCACTTATCCTAAGTATTTTGCTTCAAATATGTGCTTACATCATCGGCATATCATCAGGTTTAGTCAACTGGGCCTCCTCCTTCATTCAAGGATCCAACTGGGGTGATAATGCATGATTAAAGCACCCAAATCAGTTCAACTGGGAGCATTTAATACTAAATTTAGTTATCTGGATTCAGAAAGCCACCCTATGACCAGATTTGACCTGATTTGACCTAATTTCACCTAAAAATCAGTTAACTGGAGTCAGAAAGGCACCCTCTCTTGGAATAATTAAAACCCTCTTTATCTCAATTAATACATTAGAGACATTAATTAATCATTTTATGATTAATTACTATGTATTTGACTAAATAGTTGGCATATGAGTCATTGTGTGGACCACAAGTCATCTCTGGGGGGACCACAAGCCTTCCTCGTGTGGACCACAAGTTTCCTAAGTTACTTAGGCACATTCCTAATGATTCTGGATAAGATTATGGTGAGAATCGCATTCCTGCTTTTTATTGTTTTTTATTGTTTTTGGGTGAAAGGTGAAAAGCTAGTTGACTAGGGAAAGTGTTTTGTGGACCACTTTCACTCCTTGATGTTTCTTCCTTCCATTTTTGGGATTTAGCATGTTTTTTCATCACACATCACACTCAGGTCACTAATTCAGAAATTCGTGAGCCCTTGGTGTGACTTGGAGAACACACTTTCCACCTAGGGGGGTTTTGCATCATTTTAGTAAGTCTACTTTTGGGAGGATCCAAATGGCATCTTTATCCATTTGAATCTCTGATGTAAAAATTACATATTGACATCAATTTAATTTAAAAAGGTTGGATGATGTATTTTATGCATGCTAGTTAATACAGTTTGTATCTATTGTGAGTAATTTCCTGTGTTCTTGACTAGTTGTGTGAGATCTTTGTGAGAGTGTGTACTTTCTTGATCAGATCTTGGTGTGAACTGAATTTCACATGGTATCAAAGTTATCAAGCTATTCCTTTCTCCTTTTATTGTCTTGTAGGATCCAACCAGTCTCAAGGAGGGCGCATTAATTCATCCACAGGGTGCATTCTATCATCCAGAAGGCGTAGAAAGCAAGCTTTGAACACATATTTCATTAAATTTGAAATTAAATAGTACATCTAGAATTCCAAAATAACCAAAAATACCAAGTATGGGGTTGTTCTTGTAATACAATCCTTCCAATTTTAATGAAATATGTGTTTTTGGGCACACCCAAATCACTCCAAAATTAATTTCAGAGCTGCCATGGATCAGTCACATCAGATCATCCTCACTCCATTCAATTATTTTGACTGGAAGGAGCAGATGGAGATCATACTGAGGAGCAAAGGGCTCTACAGGGTGACTATGGCAACTGAATCTAAGCCAACCTCAGCAGTTGAGAAATCAAAGTGGCATAATCGAAGAGATGAAGCTTATGGGTTGTTGTGTCTCACTGCATCCAATGATCTTCTATTCCATCTAGATGGTCTTACCTCTCCCAATGAATTTTGGCTAAAGCTTCAAGAATTGTTTGGAAAGACCGATGAATTAAGAGGCAACCAACTAGATAATGAACTAGTTTCATTGAGTCCACAGAATTTCGACAACCTACAGGATTTCTTCTCCAAATTCAAATCACTTCTGTTGCAACTGAAGCAATGTGGTATTGACAAAAAATATGAGAAATTATTCTTGGCCAGTCTCTCCAAACTTGGCCTCGACTACTCAGTCTTTGTTTCGACCTTCCATTCCATAAGGAAGGCAGTTAAAAATTGGAAGAGCCCAACACTTTCATAATTCATGGAATCTTTGACACAAGAACAAGACAAATTAGTCTTGATGGGAGCCATTAAAAATCCATCCAAATACCATTGTCTAAATTTGGGAGATTCAAATGGTTCGAAAGGGAAGAAGAAGGGAAATTTCAAGAAGCCCATTGATCAGAGAAAAGACAAGCAGAAAGTTCATGAAGACTCCTATAATTTCAAGAGGAATCCAAATAAAAAGAATGAGAGGACAAAGTGCGATTATTGAAGCAATGGCTTTCATCCTGAAAGCTCTTGCATGAAGAAAACCATTGACCAAATGGCTCAACTCCTGGAGAAAGCCAACATTCCTCTTCCAGAGAGCGCAAGGAGGAAGGATGGAGGAAAAAATTCTGATGATAAGGAGAGAGTACATGCACTGATGGAAAGCACATCCAAGCCTACCTCATTCATTATTGATTCTGGATCTTCAAGACACATGGTTTCTACAAGTAAATTTTTTACTTCACTTGACTCTTCCAGTGGTCCAAATATTGTATTGGGTGACAATTCTGAAACATCTAGCAAAGGAAAAGGTGTCATAGATCTCGAGTTTGGTTCATTTAATAATGTCTAGTATGTTCTTGGACTTGCTGCAAACCTATTGTCAGTCTATCAGATGACCCACACAGGTATTCCCAAGAAGGTAACCTTCACCCCAAATGATGTTGAGATATCTGAAATGTCAACAAGCCGAATTGTTGCATTTGGCCATGCTGACCATAGCTCTATAATCTACAAGTTTTCTCACTTTGTGCCATATCCCTCACCTTCTGCGCTTTTAACCTGTCCCAATGAGTCAAGCAAATTATGGCATGAAATATTTGTCCATCTGAACTATAAATATCTTTCCCAACTTCATGAGAAATAAATGGTCATAGGGCTTTCCAATATCAGATTTTTCAAAGGTGTCTGTCAATCTTGCATCCTTGGAAAACACCCTGCGCATAAGTATGGGAGATCCAAAACTGAGAGAAACTCTGCACCATTGGAGCTTATTCACACTAACATATCAAGTCCATTCCATCATGAGTCTTTGAACCATGCCAAATACATCCTCACTTTCATAGATGAATTTAGCAGGTACTGTTGGATTTATTTCATCAAGCTAAAATATGAAATTTTTGGTATGTTCAAGCTATTCAAGGCCTCAGTTGAGAACTAGTCTAGTAGACATATAAAAATTATCAGATATGATAATGGTGGTGAGTATATCAAATCATAGTTTCATCAATTGTGTTCCTCTTCAGGCATTCAGATGCAACACACAGTTCCATATACACCTCAGCAGAATGGGGTTGCTGAGAGGAAAAATAGGTCTCTTAAGGAGATGGACACATGTATGCTTGAGGAAAATTAATTGCCTCCCAAGCTATGGGATGAGGAAATAAATTGTGCCACATATATTCAGAATAGAGTGCCACACAAACCTCTCAAAGGTATCACTCATTTTGAGGCTTGGATTGGGCACAAAACTGATAACTCTCATTTCAGGATTTTTGGCTCAAAGGCTTGGGCTAGGATTCCACTTGAGAAGAGGAGGGATATGCAGCCCCAAATCCAACCATTTATTTTCGTTGGATATTCAGAAGACTCCAAAGGGTATAATTTTTTGAACATGAGCACTCAAAAATCCTTCATAGAAATAAGTGTTCAGTTCGAAGAAGAGCCCTCTCAGAATGGTGAAATTGGAGAACCATCTTCACCACCACCTGAAGAAGTAAGTGATACTGCTATTGAAATTTTTTATTCTAATATTTCTGATAATAAGGACCATTTTATTTTAGATTCTAATTGTTGGCGTCTATAACTGAGCTAGAGTTTTCCAATGTAGAACCAGGTACTTCGTGTTTCAAGGAACCAACAAAACCCCTATTTATCGGCCCTTTCAGCAACAAACTGCGTGCAGCCTGAGGTCTCACCCGAGGCGAAGCTGAGGGGTGGTTTCGGAATCAATTTTCCACAACCTAGTGATGCGAGTGTAGGAGGAACTGATGGGAAACACGATAAAAGGAACTCTTTCCATGGACAACAGATTGCGCGAAGTCTCTACTACACGTCAGATACTTCAGCAAGCGGAGGCGCTTGCGCAACGAGCGCAACCAAGGACTGTGCGGTATTGGACACTTCCTACGTTACGATGATATACTATTAAAATCCTACCTCGCAACAACTCTCGATGGCTCAACGCGTCAACTAGACCGCATGTCTACTTCATAAGTAATTAACTCTAACCACTCTTACTTAACGATCTTTACCCATTTGACACACTTTAGATTATTGTTGTTATGGTGCATGCAATTGAATAAAACATACAATACTACGAGCTCCAACGTTGCGCTCAAATTCAATGTTCAACTATGTGATTAACTGACAAATTCATACATTCACAGACTTAGAAATGATGAATACTTAACCCTCATCCACACATGTATTACTTAACATATTATTCCCATCATTCTTGCGGCGAATACATATAAAAGAAATCACATAACAGATAACTGTGGTATTAAACATCCATACTAAACAAATGAACAGTTGCAAACACAAAACAATCACATAACACGGAATTTAACATGGTTCACCCCCAGGATGGAGGCTACGTCCACAAGAACTGTTGTTAAATTAGTCTTTGGGAAGGGTACAATAGTTCTTAGTCTGCGCACTCAGCTGCAGACTCTCTTCTCTCTTAGATAGGTCTCTACGCACTCAACTACAGAGCCTTTACAATAGCTTCAAGCTCAAAAGATCTAACAATATTCACTAACCCAATAATGAAGAGTTCAATCCTTTCCCATACAAAATCATGCCTTATTTATAGAACATGCCCATGGGCATGTCTTTACAATTCGTAGGCAAAACCGTTAGGTTTACAAAACTGGCGTGGCTAACTTCCAGCCTGACTGTCGTCGGCAATAGCTTGCTCTGCCTACTCCAATTGGGCCACCCGTGGCTCACACGCTCTTCTGATAGCCGCAGTCCTCAAAACGGTTACAACTGCATCATGGCCTGTCCCTTTCTGTGTCGTCCTCCTGCCTGTCACTGTCAACGTAGTGGCCTAGATTCTCAACTTCTTGCCGCCACTCTCTCTGGCAGGTCCCTTCTATCCGTCTTCGTGTCCCAAAATAGGTCACTTTCTCTGCTCGACCTTTCCATACGTTCTTATCCAAAATGGCAGTTGTGCGATATCTTCATATAAGCATATTACGCAACTCTTCCTTATCGATTACCGTTGCGCGACAATGCGCAATTCTCAAAACTGCTTCCATCCTTTTTCGCAGTGCACAATGCGCGATTTTCAACACTTGTGTATTTTTCTAATCCACTTGGGCCCCGCCCAACAGGCCCCTAACACTCACCTGTGGCTCGTCCCGAGCCACTTCCACTTGCGGACTCTGGTGCCACATCTTCCACGGTACCTAGCTTTGATGTAAAGCTTTGCAGAGTTCCTGCTAACTCTGCAACTATCTCCTTGGATTTTTGTTCGAAACCTTGAAGTGTCTCCAGAGTTGCTTGCGAGACCTTCTCCTTAGATACTTGTTCTTTCATGGTTCCCTCTGCGGCCTGAAGTTCCACGAACTTCACGTTGAATTGTTGCATCAATTCGAGGCCTTCTTGTTCAATGGGATGCAACTTGGAAGACATGGCAACCTACTTCTCTCTAAGCGCCACCAATGCTTTCTGCAACTCTTTGACTTCGTTAAACTTCTGTACTTTCTCCCTTGTCGGTGCAGTCTTTACCTCTACGCTTGCAGTGTCTACCTGCTGCTGTGTCCACTGCAAATATGCCTCTATCTGCTAGAGTGCGGGGTCCTCATTCAACCCTGTTACTGTTGTAGTTATCTCTTCAAGTAAATCTTGGCATTTCGTTACTTCCGACGAAATGCCATCCATAGTTTGCTTTCACCTCCTCAGCTGAAGTTGGGCACTGATCCGGTGGAATGACAGGGTGCCTAGCCTCCAACTCTGCAATCTTCCCTTTGTAAGAAGCCTCCATTTGTATCTTCTCGGAAGTGAGGGACTCTACCTTGGACCCAATTTTCTTTATTGTGTCCTCCACATCATCCTCCTCTTCGCATTCCTCTATTTTCGCATAGACTGCTGAAACGATATCCTTCAGCTTTCGGCCTTTTTCCCTGGATGCACTCAACTCTTGCTTGTTGTGATCTAGTTCCTGCCTTAACTGATTGATATCTTCAGTTAACTGTGCGTACTAATCATATGAGGCAAGGCCTCTCTCATGAATCTCTTCTGCAACCCTTATGTGCAACTCATTCAAGTCTTCTAGGGACAAAGCCCCAATATTCAGGTCAAGGTGCACAGTCTTTACTGCCTCCGTAACTGCTTCATTTGGATAAATGAGGTAGCTCAGTTCGAGGTTCAACACGCGTAGATACTTACTTACAGCAACAGGCAGTCTTCTTTGTTCACTTGGTTCCCCTAACTTCCCGTCAGAATCTGAACTTGGCTGCGCCAACCCCATCTGCACTACCATTCTCTTGACTTCCTCCATAGCTTGGATTATGGTTAACTGCAGTTGTTCTTATTTGGATTCTTTTTCGGCACAAGTCTCTTCCCACACTTCTTGCACTTTTTTTGCGATTGTCTCGCAGTCGTCTGGGTGTAGTTGTGGCCCAAATTCAGGTTTTTCAGACTTCCTCTATGTATATCGGCTTTGCGATTGCACAGGGCCTTCAGTGGCCTTTCTTTTTCCCACCGTCGTCTATGTATGTTCACTTTGAGTGTCCTCCTTTTCCTACTCAATGGGAGTACCAGCTGGTAGCCCTCCCTTCTTCCCGTTTCCTGCTTTTGTTTCTTCCTTATCTTCCTTTGTGCTCTCCTGAGTATTTTACATCAATATTGTGCGACATAGGTTCTACCTGTTGTTCATAGTCTAATGCATCATCTTGTGATGCGAGGACTTTCCAATCTTCATCCCAACGTTCCATCATCTGCTCGATGGTCTATTCATCCAGTCGGTAAAACCATGGATACCATAATCCTTCCTGCGCATCAGCCCTTGGCTGAATGTGTGACTGATGCCTCCTCACGCTAAACCTCATGATGAATGTATACTTGTCGGTTAGCGGTTTTGAAATGCGCAGTGTTTCCATAATTGCTTCGTGCAACTGGTGATAATAGACATAAAAGACTTCAGTCGTATGTCGCTATCTTAACGCCTTCGGGCTCGCCCATAGGTTAGTAAAATGTGTTCCACGACCCTACCCTGCTAAGGTTGGAACCCCTTGATACTCCTATGGCTCTTTCCAGCCTACAAAGGCTAACAATACGAGTAGCCAGCTGAAATGGAATGTTGTTCCATTATCCTGTGTATCTTCAACATCTGCTAGAAACTCATTCAGTAAGAACTATCACCAATTGTAAGGTCTTCCGCACAATATATTAGATGTTGCCTTGATTGCAACCGCAGGTACCCAAGGGGGTCTACACTTGCACAAAATATTTCCTGCAAGCAACTGGGTAGTAAACTTTATGGCGTGGTCATTGATATCGGCAGTTGGGAACCCCTGTCCCTTCCACACTACACTGAATTCTTTTTCTACTTCGGTGCTCAGACCTCTATCCTACGCCCTCTTTATGATTAGGTCAGAAGGGTCCTCTCCTCTCTTATTCAAGCCTGTGATCTGGTGTATCATATCTATACTGATATCAATGCACTTGTCCAACCATAAGAATCCTTCATGCATGCAAGTCAGTAGCACGTGCACCACCGCCGAAAACTCAGTGCCTTTAGTGAAATGCGGCATTTGCAATAAGTTCAACAACCCTGATGGTTGAATGGATTTTAGCCAATCTTGGACTTCCAGTCTTTCGATGCCAGTCTGTGGATTCGTTACCCGGTTGAGGTATGCGTCAAGTCTGAATTGCGGGTAATTCTTCGGTGTTACCAGCATGTTTTCAAGTAATTCCAGGTCGTCCAGCTTGCATCCTAGTATGCCGCCCAACAAATTTTCCTCAATCTTCACCCTAGCAGAAATGGTAGGGATCGGGATTCAATACGCAGGATTCTTTAGTAAGTGGACTGGTGGGGCGTTGTCTTTTCGTGGAGGAATGTAGTCCGGCACCGAGTAAATAGGTAGGTTCTGCTACTTCATTTGTGCTTCATCTCCTCCCTACTCTGGTTCTTTCCCCTTAATGGTTCCTGTAGCCTGCCTGGCTGAGCTTCTAGAGGTAGCTCCCTTTGTTCCCGTCATGACTCCTGAATGCCTAACTGCTCAAATAACTAGAATAGCTCGTGTAAATCGTCCTGCTCGTTCATAAACTACTCAGCTTGTTCGGCTCTCTAGTAGCTTCGACAACAATACACAACACTTTGTAAAGTAGAGAAGTGGCCGAGAGAGGCCATATTTATAGGCTCAGCTAATCTGCAACATGGCCTTCGATAGTTGCCGAGGCACTTGATGCCATATTTATTATCTAGATCGCCCTATGATTTCAGCCCTGCCATCCAATCTTTTCCATCATGTGAATTATGTTTCCTTAAATGCCAAAAGGTTGTCGGGCAGCCAGACTGTCAACTCGATCGGGTTAACATTAACTACTCATCCTGCCAGCCAAACTCCGGTGCTATATCGGTCACGTTGGTCTTTATGGTAGTCCAAAGTGTCTCATCCGCTCTTAAATTTTAAAATTTGCAAGTGCCACCAAATTGGTTAATGGCCCACTAACCGGCCGACAAATGCTATGGTAACGGTTCCCATCATGATGTAGTGACCATCTTGTGCGAAGGTATCTTCCGGTCGCGCATTCTGCGATATCTATCACGCGACCACGGTTCCGTCTTTTCTACACAATTTGTACTTTGCGATGCTTGGTGTGGCTTTTCTCTTCTTTTTTTTCTTTTTTTCTTTTTGCGCATGCATGCAACTTCAGCAGTGTTGAGCGGTATGCCTCCCTTGAACATACAGTATTCTGCGCAGTCGGATTATCGCGGTAAATATTTAGTCTGCTACCATTTATCAAACTTGGCAAGGTATCTCCGGATAATGTAACTAACTGGACTGTGCCACCGTTAGTAACATGCATTACAGTATACGGGCCAAGCCAATGCATCTTAAACTTTCTAGGAAATTTCATGACTTTGCTATCATACAGGAGGACTAGATCACCTACCTGGAAAGACTTGTTCTTGATGTGGCATCGTGCCATGATTTTTCGCACTCTTTCTGTACTTGTTGGTGGAATCCTACGATGAAGAGATCTTCCTCTAGCCCAACCAAGTGTAGGATCCTTTCCTCTAGCACTGCGTGATCTGCCATTCCTATAAACACTGCTATGCGCAAACTGGGAATGATATATTCCATTGGCATTATTGCATCTTTCCCATAAGCCAACCTAAAGGGTGTGTGGCCAGTCAGTTTCTTGCATGTAGTCCTGTATGCCCATAATACAGATGGAATGTGCAGGTCCCAATCGTCCCGATTGACGTTGCATATCTTCGTTAGTGCATTCTCCAACACTTTGTTAAATGCTTCAAAAGTTCCATTTTCCTGTGGATGATAAGGCATGCTGCGTTGATGATGAACGTGGAACTCTTCAGTCAAAGCTTCAATGGTTCTATTCAAAAAGTGAGTGCCCTGATCACTCATCAAAATCTTCGGGCATCTGAACCTTGTAAGGATGATTTCATATATAAACTCTGCAGCTGTAGTTGCACTACAATATTTCACTGGTTTTGCTTCTGCCCATCTGTTGAGGTAGTCAGTTGTGGTAATAATGTACCTCGCACCATTTCTCTTCCCTGGTGGGTTAATAGGACCCACAAAATCAATAGCCCATTTCTCAAATGCCTCCAATGTTAACTATGGATTTAAGGGCATTTCGTCCCTGAGCGATGGCTTCCCTGTCCTCTGACACACATCGCAACTCTGGCAATGTTCCTTCGAATCTTTATGAATTGTAGGCCACCATGGCCCTGCACGCAATATCTTCTGCGCAGTAGCTCTTCCTGCATAGTGACCTCCTACAACTCTTGAATGCGCATCTGCTAATATGAATGGTTTATCATGCTCTAGTAAACATCTGCACAGTACTTCATCCGATCTCAGCTTGTATAGATGACCTGTGATTATAGTGAAGTCTGCTGCACGCACTACCAGCTACTTCTTTTGCTATGTAGTGAACTCTGTAGGTGCGAATCCTATGGTTAAAAAGTCAATGATGTCCTGATAGTAATCATCTGCAACTTGAATAGCAAACAACTACGCATCAGGCAGATTGTCCTCCAGATTCGTAGGTTCCTCTCCTGACTCGATCCTTGATAGATGATCAAGGCCTAAATTCAACCTGCCTGGCTTAACAATAATTTCAAAGTCATACTCTTGAAAGAGTAATAACCATATGCATATGCTCCCCCCTAACACTAGCTTATTGACCAGGTATTTCAGAGCAGAATGGTCAGTAAACATAGAGAAGTGCACACCAAGTAAGTAATGCCTAAACTTCTGTAGCGCATAGACCATAGCGAGTCCTTCTCGCTCAGTAGTGGTATAGTTTTTCTCAGCGGATGATAACTTTCTGCTGGAAAATGCAATGGGATGATCAATACCTCCCTCTCCTGGCTGAGCAAGAACAACACCCAGTGCGATACATGATGCATCAACGTGAACATGAAATGGCTTCCCCCATTATGGAAAAACTAGGATCGGCGCAGTGACCATCTTCTCTTTCAACATATGGAACCCTTGTTCGCATTCTGCGTTCCAAACGAACGGTACATCTTTCTTTAACAGCTTCTTCATAGCTGCGGTTATCTGCGCGTACCCTTTTATAAATTTCCTATAATAACCGGTATGTCCCAATGTAGTGCGCAACTGCTTCACTGAGTTTGGGGTGGGCAAGTTTACAATGACTACGATCTTCGCAGGATCAATCATCAAGCCCTGCTTGCACACAATATGTCCCAACAAAATTCCATATGGAACACAGAAAACACATTTCTTGAGATTTAATGAAATTTGATGTTGTCTGCATTTTTCCAGCATCATCCTGAGGTTCGCAGTATGGTTCTTTAGTAAACCTAATATAGTTTAGTCATCAAAATAAACTTCTAAAAACTTATGTATGAAGTCTTTAAATGCGGCGACGGTAACTCTAGAAAAGATGGCGGGCGCGTTCTTCAGACCAAATGGCATCACTGTGTATTGGAACGACCCCCATTCTGTAGCAAAAGTAGTTTTGTGTCTATATGTGCAATCAATCCTAATCTGGTGGTATCCAAAGAATCCATCACTAAAAGAATACGCCTCATTCCCTCCCACGTTGTCTAGCACTTCATCTGTAAAAGGTGTAGGAAATGGGTCATGCATGGAAGCGTCATTCAGCTTTCTGAGATCCACACAAATCCTGATCTCACCCTTCGTTTTCTTATCCTAGATAACCATCGGGCTTATCCACTCAAATTCTTCAACTAGCTCAATGATACCTGCATCAATCATCTTATTGAGTTCTGCCTTAACTCGTTCTTTGTAGTGCGGGTTTAGTCGATATGGTCTTTGCTTCACAGGCTTCGCACCAGGCTTAAGAGGAATTTTCATCACTCCTACGTCTCCCAGAATACCTTTCATCTCTGTGAACTTGGTCGGGAATAATTCTCGATATTCCTATAGAATGCCCACGACCTTCTCAACTGTGTCTTCATCCCAGTACTCTCCGATAGTTGCGAACTTTGGCTCTTTCCTGGTGCCAATGTTCACTTTTCTTGTTTTCACAGGTCCACTCATATCTAGAATTTCTAGTGGAGGTCCTTCTACCTCGCGCGATCCCTCTGATTCAGGTATCTGTATATTGCGCGAGTCCTCCTCATCACTATCTGCTTTATCCTCACATTCCTCAGTGATGTGATAACAATCAAGAGTGTGCTCTAGCTGCTCTTCCCATTGTGGTTGTAGGCGCGGGGGTACGCTATTCGGTCCAAAGAATTCTTCTAGTGTCATGTTTTCTTGAGTACAATCTGGGTGGAATATTCTTTCCTTAATAACCTGCAGCACATCATTGATACTTGGATGTTCGTCTTCGAAACTGAAATCCTGCTGGAAACTCGCAGTTAGGCCAGACAAACCCATTGTGCCTCTGCACAACTCCAGGTCTAGGTACCACTTCTTCGGAATCGGTTCTTCCAACATGTGCACAAACAGATGCACCCATTCTGTCTGTGGCCTTTCCTTCCATGTTGTTGAATAGACCTGAATATGTTGTCTTGGATCTGTCTGTCCATTCTATTTTTTAAAGGATAGGGTAACCTTATCAGCAAACCTGATTTGCATCTTAATTCTGCACTGATCCCATGTTGTCAGTGTCTACTTATGCGCAGCCCACCATCTGGAAGGTGTATCACGCAATGCCACATCTAATGCTTGTAAGCGATGTTCCTCTGCAATTGTTGCAATATATTCATTGATAAAAGAATAAATATTAGAGAAACCATCATAGCCAAGGATTGAGCTTACCTCCTTTCCAATCCAGTGCAATGACTTTGTGATCCGCGTGCATTTCCTGGCAGATACTTCACGCAATCTGCTTTTCAATTTTTCCAATCCTGCATCAGAGTCTGAGACGCAAGAGCTGTCACAGCGCCAGCTAAGTGTTCCATCTACTGTTGGATTAATATAGTCAACAACATTGGTTGTCATCTTGTAAATACGGTCCAAGTATTCGGCTCTGGATTCCTCATGAATCAGTTCAACATATCGTTCGCCCTGTGAGGGGTCCAATGGTGCGATGACCCTTATATAATTGCCTTCAAATATCATTTTCATGGTCTTCAAATTGATAATGGTGGAATTATTCATTTCCCAATTGATACCCAGCAGTGCTGGATAAGGATGGATATCATCCACGATTTCAATTACTTCAAAATCGGCATAGTTGCGCACTCCATCAATGTCAACGATAGTGTTGGGTAACCTTCCCAAAGGTATAACTATCCCTTGATTAGCCATTCTTAACTGTAGTGGTCACCACTATAACTTTGGTTTTCCCATCTGATGCCATCTCTGCTTGGTCAAGACATTTACTTCAGATCCAAGATCAAGAATGATCTCATCCATCTCATAGTCCCCAATCTGAGCAGTTAACCTCATTTCCCTCCCTGTTCTTTTGGGACTCCTGATGTTATGGACTACGCCATGCGCATCCCCCTTTTCACTGTGTGACTCGTACTGGCTAAGTAGTTTTTCAAATTCCATGAAAGCATCTACGCTCTTCAATAACTTCATGCAGCTCCGTAGGAACTGCGCAATAGAGGTCCCTATATCTGTTGCAGTGCTCGTTTGATCATATGCTGCTGGCATATCCTCCATTTATGGTACTTCACTGCGGAGCGGGATTCTCGTCAACTGAAGTGCTAACTCTCTAAGGATATCCCACACTTTTGTAAATGCTCCTTTATTTTTCTGTAGGTACAGACCCGGTGTTCTCCCAGGAGCTTTTCTAACCCATACTGGTTCACCCTAAGTCTGCTTATTATCGCGTGTTCCCGAAGTTGAAGCTTTTGCACCTCCATCCCTTCCTATATCAGCGCCACTGCGCGTTACCATGTTTACACTTGGATCCGCAGTTTTTCTCTCTGCTGCAATCAACTGAATGTTGGGATTCGGTGGTTCCGTCCTCCTTTGTTTCTGCATTTCTACCTCTAGCACCGGACAGTCTTCAATAATATGTTCAAATGATTTATAGTAATTGCACGTAGTGCATGGATTTGTACAATCTTGAGATACATGGCCTAGCTGGCCACAGTTATAACAAATTACCTGGCCGTGGCCTCTCCCCTGCGTCAGGCCAGTATTTCTTCCTCTCTCGCAGTATCCACCACCATGGCCTCTATATCCTCCCTAATCATAATGAGAATTATCTTGTTTTGGCTGAGTTTCTTCTTGGACGCAGTACATTCCAGCACCTCACATTGCTTCCATATCTCGCTTTCTTTCATTCATTAGCTCATATGCGCGATAGTTGGATTCGTCATGTCCAACTGATTTACAGAAATTACTATATAAGTTTTTTGGTGTTTTTACATATTTATGTATTAGGTAACAGTCCTCAGGTCTGTGTCCCTTGATTCTACATATTTCACACCATGGTTCTTGGTTGTGATTCATATTCATTGGGATTGGTGCACCACTGTCAAGATAATCTTAAAATAGAGGGCAATGTTCTCCAGTGTGGCCCTCTCCTTTGCATCTTGTGCACCAAACTTCGCATCTCTGTTAATATCTCTGTTCTTTTCCGTTCTTCATACCTTGAAATTCTAATGTTAAGGTGGTGAACTGGTTCTGGATCTGTGACATCCCAGAACTACTTTCTCCAATCGGTGAATCCTCCATCTTCATTGCGATCTCTAAGGCCTCTGCCTGCAATGCAACCTTTTGTTGCATCAGTGGTTGTCTGATGTGGGGCAACAGCGCAGCGATGAACCATTCCTGGTGCTGTTGTGGAGCTATAACAAATCTCACTTGGTCTAACAATGTCTTAAATTTTGGGTCAAATTCCCAGACCGTTTTAGTAGGTTTTTGCTTAATTTCTTTTAGCTCTGTTATGCACTGCGACTCGGATTTCGGTTTCTTAAATTCTGATACAAGTGCAACCTTGATTTCTGTTAGGGTTCTCGGTTGTGCCTGAAAATATTTCATAAACCAATGCAATTCTCTGTCTCTGAAAGTAGTGATGAGTTGCACTCTCTTCACAGCATCATCCCAAACTTTCTTTACACTCCATACGGCTTCACATAGAAATCAGTGTTGATCAGGGTCTTCTAGACCCGTTCCTTTGAATATTGGCAACTTTATATCGTTATCTGTCATTCTCATTCCTGGTTTTGTAGCACCCTGAGTAGTGCTAATATTCTGCGCGGGGTTTTGAGCGGAAAAAATAAAGGTATTATTTGGAATAGTGCTACTTTGCGGGATATTCTGAGACTGGGTATTCTGAACTAGAATAGTCTGGGTGGGAATGGTCTGAGCACCTACTCCTGCAGTGCTAGCAATATCGACGTACTGCGGGGTGGGTTGTGCTACGCTCGCAGCGGGTGGGTTCTGAGATAGGGGTGGCGTGGTTTCTACAACCGACAGATTCTGAGGTGTGAGGGTGGATGGTGGCTGATGACAGTGCAGTCTGATTATTAAGGTCACATGGGATTTCTGTATCGATGTGGAGTCCAGGTCCTCCGGGATTCTTTTCTTTATTAAACTTATATCTCTTTCCACTTCTTAGATTATGTGTCTCTTCGTCGGAATCACTAAAAATGCTATTGACCATGACAGATTCAAAAATATTACTGCATTCTTAAAATGCCTTTCTCAACTAAAATCATTTTAATGTTTAGACTAAGATTGTTCAGGTACTTACCTCTGAATCCTTCGAAAAACTATGCTTCAGCTTGGCTGTAGGATTTCAGTGTGTCTATATCAAATTCTGTTACAAATCCTTTAAGTATGCTATCAACCTAGAAGTAGACTACTCGTGATAGTGGGTTGTCTATTGCTTTGAGCTGCGCTATGAGCTCTTGAGTCCATTTTGTAGGTACTCCACCTTGAAAATAGGTTTTCCTTTCTACGAGTCGCGATATCCACTCATGCAGCTCGTTCCCAAACTAAGCCCAGAATATCTCGTGAATATCTTTCCACAAATATCTGTTCAACCACTCTACGTCAGAAAGACGTGGGTGTCTGTTCTCTTTCTTTGCAAAATCTCTTTCGATCTTATCACACCAATCCCAGATCTCTTTCTTTTCGGGATTCCAATTGTCTGAACCCAATGGGAACTGGTATTCTTCGTCACACATTACTTTTCCAAATACACTATTGCATCACTGGTCTTATCCGAGAAACTGAACCATTTGTTGGCATCTATAACTGAGCTAGAGGTTTCCAATGTAGACCCAGGTACTTCACAGTTCAAGGAACCAACAAAACCCCTATTCACCGGCCCTTTCGGCAATAGACTGCGCGCAGCCTGAGGTCTCACCCGAGGTGAAGCTAAGGGGGTGGTTGCGGAATCAAGTTACCACAACCTAGTGATGCGAGTGTAGGAGGAACAGATGGGCAGCGCAAAAAAAGGAACTCTTGTCGCGGACAACAGATTGCGTGAAGTCTCTACTTCGCGTCGGATACTTCAGCAAGCAGAGGTGCTTGCACAACCACCGCATCCAGTGCAACCAAGGACTGCGCGGTATTGGGCACTTCCTGTGTTACGATGATAAGCTATTAACAGCCTACCTCGCAGCAACTCTCGATGGCTCAGCTCGTCAACTAAACCGCGCGTCTACTTCAGAAGTGATCAAATCTAACCACTCTTACTTAACGATCTTTACCCATTTGACACACTTTAGATCATTGTTGTTGTGGTGCACTCAATTGAATAAAACATACAATACTACGAGCTCCAACGTTGCACTCAAATTCAATGTTCAACTATGTGATTAACCAACATATTCATACATTCACATACTTAGAAGTGCTGACTACTTAACCCTCATCCACACATGTATTACTTAACATATTATCCCCATCATTCGGTGAATACATATAAAAGCAATCACATAACAGATAATTGTGGTATTAAACATCCATACTAAACAAATGAACAGTTGCAAACACACAACAATCATATAACACAGAATTTAACGTGGTTCACCCCCAGGATGGAGGCTACGTCCACAAGAACTGTTGTTAAATTAGTCTTTGGGAAGGGTACAACAGTTCTCAGTCTGCGCACTCAGCTGCAGACTCTCTTCTCTCTCAGATAGGTCTCTACGCACTCAGCTGCAGAGCCTTTACAATAGCTTCAAGCTCAAAAGATCTAACAATATTCAATAACCCAACAATTAAGAGTTCAACCCTTTCCCATACAAAATCATGCCTTATTTATAGAACATGCCCGTGGACATGTCTTTACAATTCGTAGGAAAAACCCTTACATTTACAAAACTAGCGTGGCTAACTGCCATCCTGACTGTCGCCGTCGACAGCCTGCTCCAGCTGGGCCACTAGTGGCTCACACGCTCTTTTGACAGCCACAGTCCTCAAAATGGTTACAACTGTGTCATGGCTTGTCCCTTTCTGGGTTGTCCACCTGCCTGTCACTGTCAACGTAGTGGCCTAGCTTCTCAACTACTTGCCACCACTCTCTCTGACAGGTCCCTTCCGTCTATCTTTGTGTCCCAAAACAGGTCGCTTCCTCTGCTCGACCTTTCCATACTTTATACCCAAAATGGCAGTTGCGTGATATCTTCGTATCAACATATTGCACAACTCTGCCTTACTGATTACCACTTTGCGACAATGCATAATTCTCAAAACTGCTTCCATCCTTTGCTGCAGCGCGCAATGCGCGATTTTCAACACTTGTGTATTTTTCTAATCCACTTGGGCCCTGCCCAACAAGCCTCAGTTGAGAACTAGTCTAGTAGACATATAAAAATTATTAGATCTAATAATGGTGGTGAGTATATCAAATCATAGTTTCATCAATTGTGTGCCTCTTCAGGCATTCAGATGCAACACACAATTCCATATACACCTCAGCAGAATGGGGTTGCTGAGAGGAAAAACAGGTCTCTTAAGGAGATGGCCACATGTATGCTTGAGGAAAATTAATTGTCTCCCAAGATATGGGATGAGGCAATAAACTGTGACACAAATCTCTCAAAGGTATCACTCATTTTGAGGCTTGGACAGGGCACAAACCTGATATCTCTCATTTCAGGATTTTTCGCTCAAAGCCTTGGGCTAGGATTCCACTTGAGAAGAGGAGGGATATGCAGCCCCAAATCCAACCATTTATTTTTTTTGGATATTCAGAGGACTCGAAAGGGTTAAATTTTTTGAACATGAGCACTCAAAAATCCTTCATAGAAAGAAGTGTTCAGTTCGAAGAAGACCCCTCTCAGAATGCTGAAATTGGAGAACCATCTTCACCACCACCTGAAGAAGTAAGTGATGTTGCTATTGAAATTTTTTATTTTGATATTTTTGATGATGAGGACCATTTTATTGCAGATGTTAGTTCACCAACAAATCCTAAATGGGCTACTAATACTTTGCAAGCAGCAGGTGAACTAGTGGGAAATCATCGGGACACAAGGAGGACTAGATCACAATTTGAGACTGCTCTCAATGTGAATGACCCCTACCTATCTAAGAGATGTTATATGATGATGGATTCTGATCCTCGGACATATGAGGAAGCCTCACATGACCCAAGATGGTAGGCTTCCATGGATGAGGAGTTTCAGTCATTGCAAAATAATGAAACATGGGAGTTAGTCAAGCTCCCCGCGGGTAGAAAATTGGTAAGGTGTAAGTGGATCTACAAAATAAAGTGTGTAGCTGATGGTACATAAGTGAAATATAAGGCTAGGCTAGTAGAAAATGGCTTCTCCCAATTCCAAGGCCTTGACTACAATGATACTTTTGCACCAGTTGCACAAAAGGATTCGATAAGACTAGTTCTAGCAATTTCTGCAACCAAGCGTTGGGAAGTGCACCATATGGATGTCAAGAGTGCATTCCTCCATGGGGATCTTGAGGAGGAGATTTATATGCAGCAGCCAGAAGGGTATACATCTGATCCTAACTATGTGTGCAGGTTGAGGAAGTCCTTATATGGGCTTAAGCAAGCCCCCAGGGCTTGGTACACCAAAATGGACAACTTTCTCTTGTCACAATCTTATGTTCGATGCAAATATGATCCTAATGTTTATATGAAGGTTATTGATGGTTCAATAATGATTATAGTGATGTATGTTGATGATTTTCTAATCACAGGTAGCTCTACTGATCAAATAGCTTCATTGAAGACTGCTTTGCATCAAGCTTTTTCCATGAGTGACTTGGGAATTCTTAAGCAGTTTTTGGGGCTTGAGATTTCTCAAACAGAGAATGGAACAAAGGTATCTCAATCCAAATATGCATCTGATCTGTTAAAGAAGTTCAAGATGGTTGATTGCAAGCCTTCAAAGACTCCATTCCTTTCAGGAGTTAGACTTGAAGAAGCAAAATCTACACCCTTGGTTGACATCACCTTGTATAGACAGCTTGTTGGAATCTTGCTCTACTTGACTCACACTCGACCTGATCTTGCTTATGCTGTGAGTGTGGAATCAAGATACATGGAGAAGCCACATGAGCTCCATTGGAGGGCTGCAAAAATAATTTTGCACTATGTGCAAGGCACCAAGACAGATGGGATCCACTATGCTATAGATTCTAGCCTAGATCTTCTTGGCTTTACTGATTCATATTGGGTTGGTGGTATCCTTGACAGAAAATCCACATCTGGATTTGTATTCATGATTGGAGGTGGTCATGTTTTCTGGTCTAGCAAGAAACAAAGTTCCATAGCACTATCTTCAGCAAAGGCCGAGTATAGAGGAGCAGTGAATGCTGCTACTCAGTGTGTGTGGTTGCAGGGTATTCTTTCAGAGTTTGAAATTGCCTTTAGTACTCCTACTGTCATATTTTGTGACAATCAGAGTGCTATATGGGTCTCAAGTGATCTAGTACAGAGACAAAGGACCAAGCATATTGAGATACATATGCACTACATCAGAGGATTAATGAATGACCATATCATTGATTTGCAATATTGCCCAACAAGTGAGAAAACTACAGACATCTTCACCAAGGCTTTTACTAAGAAGACATTCAGCTATCTTAGATCACTGCTTGGGATATATGAACATGTGGTGGAGTGAAGGATTGAATAATAATCTTTCAATTTTGATATCTCCATTTTTGGGGGGAAGGTTTTTCCTATGAGGTTTTCCTTCTATCCTTGTTTTGTGGACCGACAGTATTGTACAGGGTGACCAAGTCTTGTTACTGGGCCCTTTATATTTTCATTTTCTGATATTTAGCACATAAATTCATATTTATGGGGGGGTGTTGGAATAATTAAAACCCACTCTATGTCAATTAATACATTAGATTTTTATGATTAATTACTATGTATTTGACTAAATAGTTGGCATATGAGTCATTATGTGGACCACAAGTCATCTATGGGGGGACCACAATCCTTCCTGATGTGGACCACAAGTTTCATAATTCACTTGGGCGCATTCCTAATGATTCTGGATAAGATTCTAGTGAGAATGGTGCATTCCTTCTTTTTACTGCTTTTGGGTGAAAGGTGAAAAGCTAGTTGACTAGGGAAAGTGTTTGTTGGACCACTTTCACTCCTTGATGTTTCTTCCTTCCATTTTTGGGATTTAGCATTTTTTTTCATCACACACCACACTCAGGTCACTAATTCATAAATTCCTGAGCCTTTGGTGTGACTTGGAGAACACACTTGCCACCTAGGGGGTTTTGCATCATTTTAGTAAGTCTACTTTTGTGAGTATCCAAATGGCATCTTTAGCCATTCGAACCTCTGATGTAAACATTATATATTGATAGCCATTTAATTACAAAATTTTGGCTGATGTATTTTATTCATGAGAGTTAATACAGTTTGTATCTATTGTGAGTAATTTTATATGTTCTTCATTAGTTGTGTGAGATATTTGTGAGAGTGTGTACTTTCTTGATCAGATCTTGGTGTGAACTGAATTTCACATGGTATCAGAGCTATCAAGCTATTCCTTTCTCCTTCTACTGTCTTGCAGGATCCAACCAGTCTCGAGTAGGGAACAGTAATTCATTCATAGGGCGCATTCTATCATTTAGAAGGCGCAGCAAGCAAGCTTTGGGCACACCCAAATCACTCAAAAATTAATTTCAGCGCTTCCATGGATCAGTCACATCAGATCATCCTCACTCCATTCAATTATTTTGACTGGAAGGCGCAGATGGAGATCATATTGAGGAGCAAAGGGCTCTAGAGGGTGACTATGGCAACTGAAGTTGACCCAACCTCAGCAGTTGAGAAATCAAAGTGGCATAATCGAAGAGATGAATCTTATGGGTTGTTCTGTCTCACTACATCTAGGGATCTTCTATTCCATCTCGATGGTCTTACCTCTCCCAATGAATTTTTGCAAAAGCTTCAAGAATTGTTCGGAAAGACCAATGAATTAAGAGGCCACCAACTAGATAATGAACTCATTGAGTCCACAGAATTTCGATAAGCTACAGGATTTCTTCTCCAAATTCAAATCACTTGTGTTGAAGTTGAAGCAATGTGGTATTGAAAAAAAATATGAGCAATTAGTCTTGGCCATTCTCTCCAAACTTGGCCCCGACTACTCAGTCTTTGTTTCGACCTTCCATTCTACAAGGAAGGCAATTAAAAATTGGAAGAGCCCGACACTTTCAGAATTCATGGAGTCTTTGACACAAGAACAAGACAAATTTCTCTTGATGAGAGCCATTAAAAATCCATCCAGATACCACTATCTGAATGTGGGAGATTCAAAGGGTTCAAAAGGGAAGAAGAAGGGAAATTTCAAGAAGCCCACTGATCAGAGAAAAGACAAGTAGAAAGTAAATGAAGACTCCTCGAATTTCAAGAGGAATACAAATAACAAGAATGAGAGGACAAAGTGAAATTATTGCAGCAAGGGATTTCATCCTGAAAGATCTTGCATGAATAAAACCATTGGCTAAATGGCTCAACTCCTGGAGAAAGCCAACATTCCTCTTCCAGAGAGCGCAAGGAGGAACGATGGAGGATAAAATTCTGATGATAAGGAGAGAGTACATGCACTGATGCCAAGCACATACAAGCCTACCTCATTCATTATTGATTCTGGAGCCTCAAGACACCTGGTGTCTACAAGTAAGTTTTTTACTTCACTTGACTCTTCTAGTGGTCCAAATATTGTATTGGGTGACAATTCTGAAACATCTAGCAAAGGAAAAGGTAGCATAGATCTCGAGTTTGGTTCATTCAATAATGTCTTGTATGTTCCTAGACTTGATGCAAACCTATTGTCAATCTATCATATGACCCACACTAGTATGCCCAAGAAGGAAACCTTCACCCCAAATGATGTTGAGATATCTGAAATGTCAACAGGCCGAATTGTTTCCTTAGGCACTGCTGAACATAGCTCTAGAATCTACAAGTTTTCTCACTTTGTGCCATATCCCTCAACTTCTGCTATTTTAACCCATGCCAATGATTCAAGCAAATTATGGAATGAAATATTTTTCCATCTGAAGGCTTTCCCAACTTCATGAGAAATAAATAGTCATATTTTCCAAAGGTGTCTGTCAATCTTGCATCCTAGGAAAACACCCTGAGCATAAGTATGGGAGATCTAAAACTGAGAGAACCTTTGCACCATTGGATCTTATTCACACTAACATATCAGTTCCATTCCCTCATGAGTCTTTGAACCATGCAAAATACATCCTCACTTTCGTAGATGACTTTAGCAAGTATTGTTGGATTTATTTCATCAAGATAAAATCTGAAGTTTTTGGTTTGTTCAAGCTATTCAAGGCCTCAATTGAGAACAAGTCTAGTAGACATATAAAAATTATCAGATCTGATAATGGTGTTGAGTATATCAAATCAAATTTTGAGCAATGTTGTGCCTCATTAGGCATTCAAATGCAACACACAGTTCCATATACACCTCAGCGGAATGGGTTTGCTGAGAGGAAAAACAGGTCTCTTAAAGAGATAGCCACATGTATGCTTGAGGAAAAGTAATTGTCTCCTTGGAGGAAACATCATTCCTTGAAGACATGGAGAAGATTCAAAGAGAAATGTGCCACATCAAAGGTAATTTCATGTCTTTGATTTTTGATAGAAACCATTTGTTTGAGCTTAATGAATTGTTACATGATGCATACTTGAAGAATAATGAGGATAATCATAAGCTCACAATTCAGAGTTGCAAGATACTTGTTTTTCCTCCTATGTTTCAAATTGTCAAATGGTAGATTGTTTGGAGGATTCTCATGACATGGTGGATCATGAGAAATGTGGAAATTTGAATGTGCTTAATGTGTTTGAAGATGAACTTGAAGAGATCCAAACACTTGATGTGGTGGAAGAGGAACTTGAATTGTCTCTTGATGAAGGTTATGACATTTTTAAAGAAGAGCATGATTCCTCTACATTGGAACTAATCTACAACAAAGGTTTCACACTTTTGAAAGAGCTGCATGATACTACCCATATGGATCCTTTCCATGATGAAACTCTTGCATTTTTTTATCATTTGGGTGAGTTAGTTCATTCTCCTACATCCTACAATTCCATGTTTTGCAGCATCAGTCTCAATGAAGAATGGGTGAAATGGTTCTTTTTGTTGGTGCCACATGAGGAGTATGGAACTCCTAGATTTATCTTTTATGATGACATGGTTGGAGCACATTCTTATTCACATTTGCAGAAATATCCTTTGCTACTTTATGATGATGCACATCTACATGGATGCACCTATGATATGCATTTGAGTCACTTGAAGACTCGTGGTTTTTCTTGCTCAATACTTGATTCATTTGATGTTGGAGGAACTCCATCCAGCACTTGGGTGAATAGATTTATGATTGGAGAACATTTTTTTTGGAAGCCACATACTTTGTTATATCTTTATGATTGTCACATTCAGGGATGTATGGGTGAGACTTCTTTGAGTCATTTGAAGTCTCCTTGTTTTTTCTGCTCATTATTTGGTTCAGATTTTAGTGGAGATTCTTCATTCACTTCTTGGATGAAAGAATACATGGATGAATATTTTGATGCATATCACATCCTTTTGGAGAAGCATTATAGGACATGGGATCCTCACCTATGTCATTGGAGTAGATTTGATTGGTCACTTGAAGCTTGTATGCACTTGGAAATGGTGGTCTACTTGCTTGGAGGTATAAGCACTTTCATGATTCTTTGATGAAGCACTTCCTTGATGTACATTTTCATTATGTTGTTATGTACTTTGATGATATATATTTTGTACTCGTGATGTTTGGAAGAATGCATACAAGAAAATGGGATCCATGAATCCTCTTATCTGATGGTATGGGTTGGAGAGCACTCCTAATTGTTGGGGTGCAGTACAAGCAATGGGACCCTGGAATAATTTTTGTCTCATTGGTTTCAAATTTTTTGGGGGAAAAAAGCAGTATGGGAGATGGATTTCCCACTTAATAAAATGATTTTTATCAAAGTAGTGCAGCAGCAAGCATGGTGGTTCCTCTCTAAAATCTTCATGGAATCTCAAAGACTCAAGGCTGGGCAATTCAATGGCAACTTCAAAGAATTATACAGAAAGCAGGTTCTTCAACACCCATGTTTGAAATTGCTTGAGGACAAGCAATATTGGGAAGGGGGGATTTTTCATGTCCCAAATTGGCATTGGGTCACAATGGCCTAAGCACATTGGACATATTCATTAGAGTTTGTCAAATTGATGCTAAAGGTTAAATAATTGCCAAGGAGGAAAATTACTAGTTCCCTAGGTTTGGGGTGGAAGCTTTGGGATTTGGAATAAGGGGAATAATAAATTATTTTTGAACATTAGAATGGCACAAATATTTAATAAAGGATCTAAATAAATATATACAAGTGAAAATCAAAGTGGCATTTGATCATGAAGACACATGGAGGAAGGAGGACTCACATATGGCTAGATTTCCCCACTACACTTGGAATCATTCTCTCACCAATTCGGATTCAAGGTGAATGGTAACATACTTGGGGGAGTTCAAAAGGTATTATTCATTGCATGACTCATCCAAGGTCGAAATGTAGAGGAAGAGTAACTCCCATGGAAGAGGAAGAGGCAATTTGGAGCTAGTGAGACACTTGGGCTAGATTTCCTATCTCTATGACAACAATGATGAAGATGCTATGACACCTATGACACAAATCAGACCTGAAGGATGACATATGACATATATGACATGTCAGGGGTAAAAATAGCCTCTAAGAGGGCACTCAAGGGAGTTAGGGCAACCAAGATGCTTCCACATGTGATTTGGTGGAAGTGGGAGACTAGGAATTGTTGTACAAGTGGCGTTATTTGGAATCTCTTCCCAACTTGAGTTGACATGAGTCTCTTGGAAGGAATTCGACCCATGGAGGAAATTAGAAGTTTATAAATTTCAATAACAAAGAATGAAACCATATTTTTATCATTTGAGAATTTTTCAATTGCATTTGTGAAAAGGGAGAGCTAGTGGATGACTAGTTTCTTGCCTTAGCCAATTTCGAGGGTGAAATATTCCCATCCAAGTTGGTAATTGGAAAGGCCATTCAGACCTTTGATTTGGAGCTTTAATGGAGTCTTTATTTGCAGGTGTAAGATACAGGGCAGCTCATGGTTTCTTCTAGTGCAGCTCACTACTTCAACCATTTCCAGTTTTCATGGCATATTCTTGATCCTTGAGGGAGGGCATTTTTGGTGAGCTATTGTACTCTTTGGGGGAGCTTCTCATGCCCCATTTATTTTTTAATATGAATTAATACTTTGTTCTTCATCTACAGAAATTTTCAGGTCAAAATTCCAATTAGAAATGTATAAATCTCATTTTTAATGAAAGAATAGTGCCATTTCCCCACTACCTTGTTGAGAACCAATGTAATGTTGATGGATTTGAATGGATAAGTAAAATACTGATGGTTTATTGATGAATGGAATTTTATTTATGTATTATACAAGTTTCATTTTCAGTACTTAAGCCTTTGAAGTCATTTTACTCGGTTTATTTACATTTGGAGAAGATTTGATGCCATTTCCCCAAGGGTCGAATTAGTGATTTTTGTTGTTGTTTGGGAGAAGGTTAGAACAGAATTAATAACTTTTTAATGGTTCACATGAGACTTAAATAATGTCCCTTAGAAATACCCTACCTCTTTTCAGAACGAGTGGGTTTGGGGGCATTTGGAGAGTCATTTTCAAAACTTACACTGGGGGAATTTGAACCTCAAATTGCTAGTTAAATTCCATACTTTGTCCAAAATCTTAAACAAGTTTGCAGAAGTCTTTTAATGGTCATAAATAATCCATGAACATCATAATCAAGTAAAAATATCATTCATACACCTTCCTTGAAGATTTGAAGGCATTTGGAGCCAATTGGAGACCTAGAGACCAATACTAGTCAAAGGGAAATTACTAGTAAAGTTCCCTACATTGGCCAGAATTGAAAGAGGACTTGCAGAAGTATTTTAAAGGTCCAAAAGCATACTTGAAACACATATTTATTTTCTAACATCATCCATATACCTTCTCAGAATATTTGGGATCATTTGGGGCAAATTGGAGACCTAGGCATCAAAACTAGTCAAAGGTTGAATTTGGGGAAAAGAGAGAAAAATTGGTCATTTTAATAAAAATTTAAAAAAGGGTCATTACAATCTACCTCAATAAGAAGAATATTTTTGTATGATTTTGAGGCCCATCTCGAACATGATCAAGAAAAACACCAAGAAGAAGCAGGGGATATGAAAACCATAGAAGAGCACACCCAACTAGCACAATAGTGCAAAAAAAAATTGGCACCCATCCAGCATCGTGGAGCAACTGCAATCAAACTTGGAGGTCACTCAAATCCTCCAGAAGGACAGTAAGGAACTGGTAAATGAGCTCCAGATGATCCTACAAATAGATCCATTTCTGCCAGCTACATATACATCCAAGGGGATAGGAACTAATAGAGCGCAAGATTTGGGACAACAAGCATTCGAAGCCTTTCAATGCAGGACACTCAAGCTAAACCCCCTAGCCATTACGGCATTTTATCCTCCTAGCAGTTAAGAGACCCAACTACTACCCTACAATGAGTTGAACCTGGAGTTAGTACCCACTGAGGACCTCTAGTATTATGTCATCCATATATTTTCTGAACTGGGTGACCGCCACTCTCAATTGATGCACTCATTCCAGACTGAAGCAAAAAAATTCAAAGGTGGTAAAAGAACACTCTACGCTAGAGTCATTCGTTGATGCAACATATTCCATGCTCCCAGTCGCGGTATCCTTGACTGACAGTCATCTACCTTTTGCATAAAAAGTCACCAATATTAGAGGTACATTCAGCCAACTACGGCAAGAGAAAGAGGAGTTCTAGGATTAAATAAATCTATATCCAACACCAGAAGAGATCAACTTGGCCTAAAAGATTGAAGAAGTTACGTAAGTCCCGCAGACAGCGTAGAAAGGGGTTGTGACCTTGATAGGATTCATGGACTATATATTTAACATTTTGAATCACCTTCAAGATGTGTTGGAGTTACAGTAGGTCGACCAGCTAATGAGGGAGTGCGAAACACAAGTAAGCCAGAAGAAATAGAGTTTCGTAAAGCTTTCCCCCTTAGTGCACAAAGAGGATATGTCAGAGATATCTTTCCTTACCATAAATATTACCACCAGCAGAGATGAGCAACAAAATGTTGTCTCTATCGTCGCATAATCCCAAGAGGAAGCTTAGAAGCACTATGATAGTTTGACCGAGCTTCCTTCAAAAGCTACAAAAGTCATCACTCTAGCCAAACAAGTCAAACCAGAGCTGCGAAAAAGCACTAAGGAATATGTGGAGAAATATAACAGCCAACTCACTGACATTTCAAGTGATTTTGAGGCCATCAAAACATAGTTCCATAATTTTTTCATTCGTCTGCGCATTCAGTTGTCTTCAGTTGCAGTATTGGATCCCTAATGTTCGTGGCTTGGAATGAGCCACATCATAGTGTTGGGGGCCTATTGATGCCTGAATTTTGGTGCAAGGGTTCACACGTCGAAGACTCCAGCTGGTAGGACGAGGCGCACCAAGGCAGACTGCATGCGGAAAGTCTGTGTTGTGCATGAACAATAGTCTACGCATGGCATTTTGCATGCCACCAAAGTCACATGCAAACTAATGGTCAAGAAGGGGAACACTGGCATATTTAAAGGTGCTTTTTGTAATGGGTTTGGGTTTATGTTATGGTTAGTGTTGATCTTTTGATGGTGATTCTAGTCATGTTGTTGAATCTAAGTTGTTGAGAAAAAAAATGGAACTTTTGGGACTTCTAGCTAAGGGCCATGGAATGTATTTCAGTCTGTTTTGATGATAATATCAAGCCAACTTCTCTCTATTCTATGTAGAGTATGTGTCTAGTAATTGTTGTTTATATATGTATGTTATGCATAAAGATATGATTGATCGACTATTTAAGATGCACGAATGAATGAATAACTAAGTAAATGGAGAGAAACCCCCATCCTTCCCTGCTCACCCCTTGTGATTGTCCATGTGATTCCTATGCACATCTTGGGTGAGACCTTATTATATTCTTTGAATATGTCGATGCCTATAGGGTACTTTTTTGTGAAGCCTTTCGAACCCTAGGTCTAACTCCCTTTAGTCAACATATCCCACAACCCATTATGTTCTCTATGCTTATCCAAATGCTCATACAGAGCTCTACAGGGATCCCACTTAGCCCTCACAGCCTTGGCCTCAACAATACCTTCCCCACACAACACTCTTCTAGGATCAGGCATCCCTTTCACCGATCCACAATTCCCTTGGGAAATCCATCTTGCCAGGTGCTTCTAGTGTGTGCATAGAAGGAGTCCAACCTACTATATGCTCTTGGAGAACCACATGTTTCCTTAACTCATGGCTTCTCAAGCATGCAAAAGTAACATAACTAAATGGGTAAAGGACCCTAGCTTTCCCAACCTATAATCTCACCTACAACCATCTTTTTTTCCTCCAAAATCGCAACTTTATCTCGCAACTAACTTTGTTTGTCATATTGGTATCAAAGCTTTGTCTCGATCTAGCTTTTGGCCAATCAAAGTTCTCGGGGTTTCTCTAAATCACTTGATCTTTGACGAAAAAATCAAAGTTCTCGGGGTTTCTCTAAATCACTTGATCTTTGACGAAAAATCAGGCCCTTGGCCATCCTTAATTTCATTCCATTCTACAAATCTATACCGTTCCTAAAATTTTCATACTCTAATTTGAACCCACTACACAAGGAATCATAGGCATCATAAGACAAGAGGTGAGTATTATCATATCCATGACAAAATATCTAATGAGTCATGTAGAGACATTCCAGTGCCAAATAAAATAAAGCAACCTCAAGACTATTCGTATTCGAAGTCTTATTTGGAGCCGTGACTTGGAAACCGCGGTGTCATTTGCTCAATTGCTAATTGTTGCAAGAAATTAGCAATTGTGTTTGCTATTTGACTGGAAACCTCCAAAGAGGAGTGTCATTTGCTCAATTGCTAATTGTTGCTAGAAATTAGCAATTGTGTTTGCTATTTGACTGGAAGCCTCCAAAGAGGATTGCAAAATAAGGAAGTTGTGAATGTAATCAATATCACCGATTAGTTTAAACAAATGTATTCAAGAAGAGCGTTGACCATGTAGGTCGAAGGGTTAAAAGTGATAGAGAACATACTATAAAATAATAATAAATTTGAAGGTTTAATGAGATTACGTAGTCATTGTTTCTGAAAAGCAGTGGTTGTTTAGAAGAAGAAAAAAACGAAGTTGGCATTTAAAGCTTATTATATGGTAAAGGGGCTCGCCATTAAAAATTGATCGACTCGAGACATTGTTAATTCCAAGTAGGAAAAGCATAACATGAAATTAGCGAATCAAGTGAATATCAAATCCATAAAAGAAAAGTGAGGTATTATTTTAAAAGGTGTGAAAAGCATCATTTGGAAGATTAAAATTAAAGTGAAAAGAGGAAGAGAAATATAAGGGAATATGTTATAACTTAGAAGTAAAGTATTTAGATAAATCATAGAATATATTGAAGGAAATATGAATTTAAGGTATATATATTAAGTGAAGTAGTAAGATATATTAATGAAAACAAGGAAGGTTCTTTTTTTCTTTAAACACACATGAATATCTATGCTTTATTGAAACTTAATGCGATTATTTAAGAAAAGAATATCAACATCACATCGCAATTTTCCCATCCATCAATGTTGACTTAACAAACCAATTAATAATGTCGGAATCAAATATAATTGAAAATGACACATGCTTTTTCAATAAGAAATATGAAATCTAGAATCTACAACCATCGATTGATGATTACAAATTTTTGGCTCAATTCAATGTCGTATCAATATATGAAAATGAAGGTGATAAAATTATAAGTTCACCTTGGATACAAACTCTGGGTACCTTTATTTAAAACATGGAGAAAAAAATTGGCATTCTTTTATAAGAAGAAAATAACATTGCATGATGTTACAATGAAGCCATGCTTAGAAGCACCTTCCTTGGAAGACCTGAAGGACGTATCAGAAGTGATCCTTCAAGATAGCCAAAAGTTATTACAAAAGTTGTGGGATCAACAAAAATATTGTGACAAGGTCATCATTGAGAAAGATGAAGAGATTTCTTGCCTAAGAAATCATAATCAAAATCTACTTGCAAAAATCATGAAGTCCAAGGAGAAGAAGTGATGTTTTCAAAAGTTAAAACAAGAGAATCAAGATCTCGCAAAGGAATTCAACAAGAAGTTATCAAAAAAAATCAAGAAACTTCTAGCTTAAGGAACCTTAACCAAAGGTTGCTTGAGCAAATCAAAAGATTAAAAGAGGCGCAATCGGAAAACCACAACCTTCAGGACAAAGTTAAAAGGCAAAAAACAATGAAGAAGTTTCAGGCTTAAAGATTCATAATAAAAGCTTACTTACCCAAATCAAGCTAAAGAATGATAAGAAGTCATTACAAGGAAAGCTAGAGCAACTTATCAATAAAGAGACAACAATCAATAAAGAAACAATGATTTATCTCGTGGAAATAAAGAAGTCATCAAAGGAAAAAATCAAGACATTGGAGAAGGGAACCAATACGGACCCCATTGAAATCCTACCTAGCAATAAATCACTAGAAACATTAAAAGACAAAGGTTTAGAGAACATGACACCATATACAAGCATACCCTATCATCATTACAATTATAAGGGTCATCAACAAACTAAATGAAGACAAAATAAATATACAAGGTTAAGTAGAGATCCTACTCTATTGACGAGAATTTCAAGTATGGAATCTTATCATCATAGAAGTCTGTTATCACCAATTTTGTAGTTGCCCCTATAGGTGGATCCAATGTGGACGGTAGAGGGGATAGGCAACCAAAATGGTGAACCAAGACGGCCTAGGTTCCCAAATGGATGGTTGTCACACCAACCAAGGCACTCTTCGCTCTAGCTATCAAAGCCAAGATAGCAAGGAGGAGACCCAGATCTACTCTCGACAAGAGAGATCAACCCAATCACCAGATCAAATCAATCTAATGAGGTACGTAAGGTGACAGGTGTGGAACCCTAGAAATAAGGAATTAAGATCACTGTGGAGGCTTGGAAAAGGTATAGTATGACAATGATATATAACGCACAGTGACTCAATGATTAGGTATGATTCCAGGATTCAAAGCTAGTTTCAAATTATCAAAATCAACTGCCTTGGGAAACGTGACCCTTAAAACGGGGAAAGTGTCCCAAATCAGAGATCCGATAGTTAGGGCTTTCTAGCTATGCTTGATGAAAAGATATGATAGTTTCAAGGTGTTTCAAGCAACAAGACAAAGATCAAGCCACAAGACAACTCAACAATCTACGAAAGTCAAATTGACTTGAGAAAGATTAGTGCCTTGGGAATTGGGCCAAATAGAGTCGAATGTCCACCAAATTGTAGATCTGGAATGTTGAGGTGTTGAGGTAGGTGGATCTAAAACATTAGAATCATCCAATAGCTAGATCTCAGTAGATCTGAGATTGAAATGTGCCACAAAGTGACCCAAGTGGGGCTCAACCCTCAAAATGAGGAATGGGGCCCACAAGGTCAAAATCACTGAAGTGACACACTAGGGGTAGGTTATTGAATGTGTAGATGAAGGATCAAGTGGGATCTCACCTACCCAGGTGCTAGATCCTTGCAAACTAGCCCCTCCTAGGAAGTGCGACCTCCCTTGGAGAGACTATTTTGCCTTGGGAAAGGGGTCGGATGAAGGCCAAATCACACCAAACTACAGATCCGAATCGCCAAGGATACTGTAGAGGTGGATTTTAAATTTTATACCCAAACACCAAGTGGATCTTACTAGATCTGAGAAAATGTAAAATGAGGGTTTGTAAATTGAGGGTTTTATCAATGAAGTAGTTATGTCAATGGATTCGAGCCAAGACAAGAAGAACAAACCTGTGGATCTTACCTAGATAACCTTGTAGATGCCTTGATGATGATGATCTATGCAAACCCAATCAATTTGGAGTGACTTGAGGTAGTTTTCTATGAAGTCGAATTGACCAAGGAAGCCAATGCGCCCTCTCTCCTACACAATAAACGTCAACAATATCGGATTTACTACAAACAAGAGATAAGACTAATGCCACAAGAGAAATAACAGAAATATAGCATAGATCACAATTATACTAATGATAACCCCCTGATACAAGCGAATGCCAAGTGGAGCGAGTTGAAGAAGCCTTGCAAAAACGCCCAAGTGAAGTCGCCCTCCTGTAGACAAGACAAAAGTTTCCAAAACAGATAGATCTTACCACAAATACCCAAATGCTAGGATGCAATAGACTTTCCAATCACCATCTAAGAACGCCAGATGCAAAGGAGATCACAAGAATTTCCACAAGAAAGTTTTTCTATATCAAGATTCCAAGAGCCAAAGACCCATTTACAATGAGAAGCTCTCTCCTTTAAATAGAATGGAGAGAGGACACAATCTAACCACTTTTTGAATGAGTGGCTAAGATTAAAATATCAAAAGATCTAATCAATGGTTGAGATGAGCTCAATAATACAATACATGGATCGATAATAAAATATAACAATAAGTGGACAAACTCACCCTAGAAGAGGGAATCCCACCAAATCATGATGATAAAATAATAGATCTAGCTTATGGTGGGTCCAAGGGGTAATTTTAGACACCCTTGGTCAATCCCCATAGCACAATATCAATAAAATAATCATCAAAGTACCAAATCGTGCCTCTCTGGGAAAGTCGTGAGCCTCAAGAGGCTCCAGAAATCATCAAAAAGTGTCATAAGTGATGGATGTGGGTCCCGATGAAGCTGAAAGTGCCATAAGTGAGAAGGTGAGTCCCATGCTATAATATTGCCTCAATAGCCCAAATCGAATTCATTTGTAGCCATTTTTACCATATCTAGACTGCCTCGGGAAATGTGAAACTGCCCAAACTACCTCCTGGAGTGCCTGCGTTGTCAAGGTGAGCTCACCAATGAGTCTGGGAGGGGGTTAATATGGTAATAACAAGTGGTTGTACCACCCCCTCCATGCACATCACCCTAGGTGAACCAAGTGAATCTCATCACTGCTCTGACAGGGCCTCTAACAGACCAAAACTACACTAGGATAGCCAATTGAGGCTCAATCATCATTGTAACTGCCTGGAACTAAAAACAGACTATCTCACTGGACTCAGAAGGTCCAAATCCATCTAAGATGTGTACTCATACACCATATAAACCTCTGCATGGTCCAAAATAAATATTCATCATATCCGGTAGACCAAATAATAATAATCTATAAAAGTGTTGAAAAGCACAAATCATCATCATAAACCTGAAACCACTGCATAAGCCCACCATGCTGACCTATACTAGACCATATATCATCTATATGTAACATCTGAGGTCTGCCACCTCATGTCCTGTGGTTGACTTTTGGTCAAACTGAGGTTTGACCAAGTCAACATGACCAAAATATGACTCAAACTGTTATCAAGCTGCTGCAAGGTGTCAAGGGTTAAAACATGCTTTACAATCCATTTACATAGAAATTATAACATGTAGCAATCATTACTAGCGATCTAAATCCAAATATAATATGTAATTAATTATTATTAATTACTCAGACAAGACTTTGAAGGTCATACTCACTTCATAGTTGTGATCAATTTGCTAGTGAAGGGTGAAGGCTAAGAAACAATTGGCTAGGTCAAAGGATGACTTACTGACTTAACACTGTGACATTTTGGAAATGGAAAAGGAAATACACACCATAGCATATAGTGGACAAGCAACAACATGGGGAATGGCGGTGTCTCACAAATGGATAAGTTATCCAAAGAGTGTTTATTCACCTTACACAGATGCACACAATCCATAATACAAATGAGGCCAGCAATCTTTTTGATATAGAGTTTAAGTTCCATTGCTTTTTGGGCCTAGAGTTTCCATAGGGTTTGATCTATGTGTGTTTATAAACACGTTGCATAGATTTACATTTAATTTAGTCTTCTTACTGCAAGTATGTTTTTAAGGCACTTGTTTACCTGAGCACTTCTAGGTGTGTCACAAACAACTTGTTTACCTAGGTATTTATATTTCACAATAGACATAGCATTTGATATTTCATAGCCATTTTCATTTGGCTTACTTTTCATACAAGATATAACATTTGATTTCCATACTTTGTATTCATGGCAGCACTAAAAGTTTTAGGTTTAACCAACAACATCTTTAGTGACTAGGGGGACTTCTCAAGGAAATCCAACTCACCATAGGTAAGTTTTGTCACCAAATCAGAGCCGAGACACAATAAACAGGGAATCTTATTCAATATAGAGGCTACAGTGGGGGAAGGTCCTCCATGCCACTAGTCAAGTAGTAAGTCAAGGGAATGAACAAACTGGGCAAGTCATGGATGGATGAAGACAGTGAATAATGAAACCAACACTAGCAAGCCAAAGTATGGTGGGAATGATCACCTCTATTCTCCCTAAGGAGGATAAAACCAATGAGTATAGGCCAAGAAATTCTAAGTCTGAGTAGGGACAAATATGATATATATATAGTACAACCAGGTCCACATATCTATATGATCGCCAGATCATGATACTAAGTGCTAAGACATGCTAAGAAAATGGAAATAAAAGCAACATAACCACAACACCATAGTATACCTATTGAGTCATATACCTGAAAGCTCACCATCTGAACCATCATCTGTCCTCTGAAACTACTGCTGTAACTATGGGCACTACTACCTGCTCTATACAAATGGCTAAATAGCTACATCGGTCATCTCTCTGAGTGTCCTGAGACTCAGTCATGGCATGGGGAATAAAACTGTTGTCCAAAATCTGATAGTGATCCAATATGGATGGTCATCTCAGCATTTCAATGTAAGGGAACTGGCTGAATAGTGTACTGGAATCTGACAAAAAATGTATGGTAGCTAGGCTACCATATATGTGATAACATCTGGCTCCGGTTGGGACAAGTGCTCTGCTGAAAAGAGCGCTTGAGAACCTCAGAATCTCTGGTCCTCGAACTCTGCTACTCGAATCCTGGATCCAGCACTCTACCACTTTGCTTTCAACTTTTTATTATTTTGCATTTTATTCTGCACCTATATTTGCATTCACTAACATCAAAATACCTCATGCAGCATGTATGGGAAAAACATAGAATCAAACTAAAATAAAATCTATTCTATAGCATAAATTTAAATGCATAGAATATAATAGCAGAAAGTAAATTTAGTCTACTAATCATAACTTGCAAAGTTTGAAATTTATTGTGCAGTAAAAAGAAAAATGACAAGTACTCAGTTAAACTAGGAGCTTCAAAAGGAGCTTAAGAAAAATCAAACAAAAAGTGCCAGACTTAATGGCTGAAAAGACTAACTACTACCCAAGTAAGCTTATTCAGTTCCTACCTACTCTAATCTACCAGGCAAGGCAAGTGGAGAAGTCCCAACTATGTGAGATCAGGGATGTGATCCCTCAAATCCCTCTGATTTACAGGATACAAAATACGTCACCCACTACTAGCAGTTAGAAAGCACATGCCATCAATGCATCGCTCTACTGTGAAAGGCCCAACCCATAGGTCATCAACTTGCCCCGATCTAATGTGCAATAAATGGTTGGGAATGATGACTTGACTTCCTATAGGAAATCTATTTCTATTGACAGACTCAAGAATAACTCCAACGTTGCGAATAGGCATATGGTGGATTTCAGTAGGGTTTTGCGGTTGAGGTGTAACAATCCTTGAGTTCCTCCTAAAAGGAACTGCATTGACTCTAGGTGGGCCACCATCTAAGGAAATAGCAATCCTGCCAACAAGGACTTCTTTGATCTCTCTTCTTGTTTCTTGGACAACTTCATTTGACTCTTCATCACGAAGAGACACAATATTTTTAACAACTTCACCTACAGTCCAAAAATTTCTATGTTCTTCCAAGGGAGGTAGCTCATTGGATATGACAGCATTATGACTAGAGCCTTCCCCCGAAGGAACTAGAATGACCACGTTTTCCAAACTGGTGGAAACTGACTCAGAATGAGATACAAAAAAGCTAGGAATGTGAGAAGGATCATGAGTATGATGACTAGATGAATCAGGTAGTAGAAGACAATCAGGGACATGAGGATATGCAGATAAAGCATGGTTTTGAAAAATAGAAAGATTGTTTAAGTTAAAGTCTCCTTCAGGTGCATCATTAATTAAGGCATCCTCTTCCCAACTTAGAGAATTATCATGAACTTGAATTAAATTATCATCTTCTAGAGATAGGTGGGATAAGGAATCATCTACATCAGAATAATGAGAGACATCGGGTTCGTTGTTTATTTCAACTACAGCAGCTACAGGACGGTTTTCCCATGGATAAATAGGTTGAAGCCCTTGACTTTCCCTTTCTCCATTATGGTCAGTTAAGGCAAACCACTCTCTAACAGTAATAGGAATTCTCTCTCCCCTCCTAATGTCCTCAAATTCATCCACTACAGGGACAGGCTCCTTAATAACACTCTCTTCAACATTTGTTTGCTCAAAGTTCCAAACCTTGATTTTGTCTTGCTATATTATTATCGATGAGTGCATTCATTTCAATGACTAATCTGGGCAAACATTCACCTCTTCTTATATCACTTAAACCGTCATCAACCTCTTCAGGTGTTTGATTTTCAATAATTGGTTCTTGATTGATTGCATTATTTTGTTCTTGAACCTGAGGTTGGTTCTCATTTCTTCTCAACTCATCTATTTCTTCTGAAAACTCATTTCTAAGTAAATCCAAATTTATCCTTCTAGCGAGTTCAGTTATCTGCTCTTCTTCCCAAGAGGAATCAGAATCTTCCTTTACCATGAACATGTTTTCAATTTGATTATCTTCCCAAAGTTCATTTTCATTTTCTACAAAGTTAGTTTTTGCATTATTCAATAATTCATCACCATAAGTGTTTTTTATCCCTTCATCAAATGATTCTAAATGTTCGTTATAACAAGGTTCTTTGGTCACCCTAATCAAAGCTCCATCAGAGTTGGGAACACAAATATATGATAAATCCATCATGAGGTATCCACCCAAGCCTGCTGCCCACTTCCTAGATAATAGCATTCCATATGTTGGGGGAAAGTCAATGACAACTACATCCATCATGGTAGAAATGTTTGAACATGCAAAAAGATCAGCTCTAAGGTTTTTTATCAAACCATAAGATTGCACTCGACGGGAATCTATGCCACAGACATTTCCATAAGGTCTAGTCATTTCCAATCCCATTTCCTTCATGACATGTAAAGGCATAACATTCATAGCTGCTCTGGAATCCAACATACAATTATGAAGGAGCATGTTCTGAATGTGTAAGGTAAGGTAAAAGGGGGGGTGACCACCGCTCTTTCTCTCATAGATTGCAGGGTGGATGTTTATTGGTGGATCCTTCTCGACTTTGCTAAGTTGTGTTCCACTAAGGTTCTAAATATGACAGGATTCAAAGACAATATCAGGAGTTTTCTCTTGGCCAATGCCATCAAAGAACTCCTCTACTTGGCTTCTAACAGAGGGCACCTTCATCAACTCAGTGACAGGGATATTACACATTATCTTGCTTAATTCTTTCTTCATATCAATTTTTAGATCATAATCATTCACAGCAAGATCTTCTTCTTCCTTTTGATCTTCGTTTATCCTTTTGTGTTTGACAAGGAAAGAAGGTTGAGAGTTGCTTCCTCATTTGTAGATTCTATACTTTGGTTGTTCCTTAGGTTCTGGGAGATCTATAGCACAACATGAGGAGCTAGGTTCTTTAATTATTTCTTCTTCTTGATCCCATGGATCTTCCTTGAGAAGGATTCTTCCAAAATCTTCATCGTAGGATAAGTCATTAATAAAATTGATATTGTCTGGCTGGTCATCAGGGCTAATGGTGTCTGAAGGTTCTTCTTCTGTTTCATCACACCATTTAACATTCTTTTTCTCATAATTTTCTGGGTATTCGGGTCGTCGCCTATCTCTATCCCCCTCAGGCCTTCTACTATTGTTCCAATAAGGTTTGAGGCCATAAGGATTCCTATGTCTTTCAGGATCATTTAAGCTTGCTACACTCTTAGTTAGGACAGTCAATTGTCTCATCATTTCTTGCATTGTTTCTAACGTGTCCTTTGATTCCTTTGGCTCACCCACAGGTTCCTTGGGCTTTTGTATTCTAGGATCAGGTCTAGAAGTGGATGGGGTGAATTGATCAAAAAAGTTTTATTTCCCCATAGATGTTGCATTTTGCTCAACCATCTTTGCATTGAATTGGGCGGTCTTTAAGTCATTTGGGTTTTTATCTTTCAAGTGATAACCAAGCCATCCTTCAAATACATTCAAGTAATGAATAACAATCGCTTGATCTTTTGGTTTAATCTCTTATGGGATAGCAGCCACTGTCTTATCAAATCTTACGTTAAACTCATGGGTTGATTCATTTTCTCTTTTCTTAATATCAAACAATTGATGTAAGAGAAATTTCCCATCTAACTTATGGGACCACTCACTATTTAGCTTATTGACAAAGTTATCATACCCATCAATGGATGAGGTGGGAAACCTGTCAAACCACTTCCTAACATCTCCTTCTAAAGATGCCAGGAGACCCCTCATGAAAACATCTTCCTCAGATGCTCCATATGCTTCCATGTGTTCCCATACTTTATCAATATGATCTTCAATGAAGATAGCAGATACTCCATCAAACCTGGGAACCTTTTCAAAATATTTTTCAGGCATATCATGGGGTGCACCCTGGATTTAGGAAAAGTCTAAAGGAGATGGCTTAGCCTTCCTTCCGAAGATCCTAGGATTCTGTGGAGGAGGAACATTCTGGTTAGTTCCAACCATTGGATTAAGTGAACTTGTGTTCAAATTCGAATTAGGAGATGAGGGAGGAACCAAATTAAACAAAGGAGATCATGAAATGCGGTTTGGAGAATCTGAGTTAACAAGTTTCCAAAAGAAGTTGGAAGATTGGGCTTTAGGATCTCTTTTGTGATAGGTAAGTGGGGTTCCTTCAATTTGATTTAAGTTTGTTTTACTTCTAGTATTGTAAGGATGTAAATGAGCTCGCTCCTCAGCGGAGTCACCAGGTAGACTTTAAAACTCTTCTACCAAAATGTATGTCGTTTGAAGTGTTGGGAGAGAGTAAGTGAAACACAGATGGATATGATTTAATTAAGAATTGAAATAATACCCGTCTAGATTAATCCGGATGTGATAAGATATGAGTTATGCATGGATAATCGTAGACACCTAAGGTAAGCCTCTACCTCCCCGGCAACGGCGCCAAAATGTTTTCACCAATCTTGTAGTTGCCCCTATAGGTGGATCCAATGTGGACGGTAGAGGGGATAGGCAACCAAAATGGTGAACCAAGAGGGCCTAGGTTTGCAAATGGATGGTTGTCACGCCAACCAAGGCACTCTTCGCTCTAGCTATCAAAGCCAAGATAGCAAGGGGGAGACCCAGATCTACTCCCAACAGGAGAGATCAACCCAATCACCAGATCAAATCAATCTAATGAGGTACGTAAGGTGACACGTGTGGAACCCTAGAAATAAGGAATTAAGATCACTGTGGAGGCTTGGAAAAGGTATAGTATAACAATGATATATAACACACAGTGACTCAATGATTAGGTATGATTCCAGGATTCAAAGCTAGTTTCAAATTATCAAAATCAACTGCCTTGGGAAACGTGACCCTTAAAACAGGGAAAGTGTCCCAAATCAGAGATCTGATAGTTAGGAATTTCTAGCTATGATTAATGAAAGGATATGACAGTTTCAAGGTGTTTCAAGCAACAAGACAAAGATCAAGCCACGAGACAACTCAACAATCTAGGAAAGTCGAATTGACTTGAGGAAGATTAGTGCCTTGGGAATTGGTCCAAATGGAGTAGGATGTCCACCAAATTGTAGATCTGGAATGTTGAGGTGTTGAGGTAGGTGGATCTAAAATATTAGAATCATCCAATAGCTAGATCTCAGTAGATCTGAGATTGAAATGTGCCACAAAGTGACCCAAGTGGGGCTCAACCCTCAAAATAAGAAATGGGGCCCACAAGGTCAAAATCACTGAAGTGACACACAAGGGCTAAGTTATTGAATGTGTAGATGAAGGATCAAGTGGGATCTCACCTACCCAGGTGTTAGATCCTTGCAAACTAGCCCCTCCTAGGAAGTGTGACCTCCCTTGGAGAGACTGTTTTGCCTTGGGAAAGGGGTCGGATGAAGGCCAAATCACACCAAACTACAGATCCGAATCGTTGTGGATACTATAGAGGTGGGTTTTAAATTTTATACCCAAACACCAAGTGGATCTTACTAGATCTGAGAAAATGTAAAATGAGGGTTTGTAAATTGAGGGTTTTATCAATGAAGTAGTTATGTCAATGGATTGGAGCCAAGACAAGAAGAAAAAACGTGTGGATATTACCTGGATAACCTTGTAGATGCCTTGATGATCATGATCTATGCAAACCCGATCAATTTGGAGCGATGTGAGGTAGTTTTCTATGAAGTCGAATTTCCCAAGGAAGCAAATGCGCCCTCTCTCCTGCACAATAAACATCAACAATATCGGATTTACTGCGAACAAGAGATAAGACTAATGCCACAAGAGAAATAGCAGAAAGATAGCATAGATCACAATGATACTAATGATACTAATGATAACCCCCTGATACAAGCGAATGCCAAGTGGAGCGAGTTGAAGAAGCCTTGCAAAAACGCCCAAGTGAAGTCGCCCTCTTGTAGACAAGACAAAAGTTTTCAAAAAAGATAGATCTTACCACAAATACCCAAATGCTAGGATGCAATAGACTTTCTAATAACCATCTAAGAACACCAGATGCAAAGGAGACCACAAGAATTTCCAGAAGAAAGTTTTTCTATATCAAGATTCCAAGAGCCAAAGAACCCTTTACAGTGAGAAGCTCTCTCCTTTAAAAGATCAAAAGATCTAATCAATGGTTGAAATGAGCTCAACAATACAATACATGGATCAATAATAAAATATAACAATAAGTGGACAAACTCACCCTAGAAGAGGGGATCCCACCAAATCATGATGATAAAAATAATAGATCTAGCTTATGGTGGGTCCAAGGGGTAATTTTAGACACCCTTGGTCAATCTCCATAGCACAATATCAATAAAATAATCATCAAAGTACCAAATCGTGCCTCTCTGGGAAAGTCATGAGCCTTAGGAGGCTCTAGGAATCATCAAAAAGTGCCATAAGTGAATGATATGGGTCCCGATGAAGCTGAAATTGCTGGAGAAGGTGTGGAAGACATCCTACTCATCATCACTAATCATCCCATGCCATAACATTGCCTCAGTAGCCCAAATCGAATTCCTCTGTAGCCATTTTTACCATTTTTGGACTGCCTTGGGAAATGTGAAACTGCCCAAACTGCCTCCTGGAGTGCCTACGTTGTCAAGGTGAGCTCACCAATGAATCTGGGAGGGGGGTAATATGGTAATAACAAGTGGCTGGACCACCCCCTCCATGCACATCACCCTAAGTGAACCAAGTGAATCTCATCATTGCTCTGACAGGGCCTCTGACAAACTAAAACTACATTAGGATAGCCAACTAAGGCTCAATCATCACTGTAACTGCCCGGAACTAAAAACAGACTATCTCATTGGGCTCAGAAGGTCCAATCTAAGATGTGTACTCATACACCATATAAACCTTTGCATGGTCCAAAATAAATACTCATCATATCCAGCAGACCAAATAATAATAATCTGTAAAAGTGTTGAAAAGCACAAATCATCATCATAAGCCTGAAACCACTACATAAGCCCACCATGTTGACCTGTACTAGACCATATATCATCTATTTGTAACATCTGAGGTCTGCCACCTCATGTCCTGTGGTTGACTTTTGGTCAAACTGAGGTTTGACCAAGTCAACATGACCAAAATATGACTCGAACTGTCATCAAGTTGCTGCAAGGTGTCAAGGGTTAAAACATGCTTTACAATCGATTCACATAGCAATTATAACAAGTAGCAATCATTACTAGCGATCTAAATCCAAATATAATATGTCATTAATTATTATTAATTACTTAGACAAGACTTTGAAGGTCATACTCACTTCATAGTTGTGATCAATTTGCTAGCGAAGGATGAAGGCTAAGAAACAATTGGCTAGGTCAAAGGATGACTTACTGACTTAACACTGTGACATTTTGGAAATGGAAAAAGGAATACGCACCATAGCATATAATGGACAAGCAACAACATGGGGAATGGCGGTGTCTCACAAATTGATAAGTTGTTCAAAGAGTGTTTATTCACCTTACACAGATGCGCACAATCCATAATACAAATGAGGCCAACAATCTTTTTTATTAAGAGTTTAAGTTCCATTGCTTTTTGGGCCTAGAGTTTCCATAGAGTTTGATCTATGTGTATTTATAAACACATTGCATAGATTTACATTTAATTTAGGCTTCTTGCTGCATGTATGTTTTTAAGGCACTTGTTTACCTGAGCACTTCTAGGTGTGTCACAAACAGCTTGTTTACCTAGGTATTTATATTTCACAATAGATATAGCATTTGATATTTCATAGCCATTTTCATTTGGCTTACTTTTCATACAAGATATAACATTTGATTTACATACTTTGTATTCATGACAACACTAAAAGTTTCAGGTTTAGCCAACATCTTTAGTGACTAGGGGGACTTCTCAAGGAAATCCAACTCACCATAGGTAAGTTCTATCACCAACTTAGAGCCGAGACACAATAAACAGGGAAGCTTATCCAATATAGAGGCTACAGTGGGGGAAGGTCCTCCATGCCACTAGTCAAGTAATAAGTCAAAGGAATGAACAAAGTGGGCAAGTCATGGATGGATGAAGACAGTGAATAATGAAACCAACACTTGCAAGCCAAAGTATGGTGGGAATAATCACCACTATTCTCCCTACGGAGGGTAAAACCAATGAGTATAGGCCAAGAACTTCTAAGTCTGAGTAGGGACAAATATGATATATATATATAGTACAACCAGGTCCACATATCTATATGATCACCATATCATGATACTAAGTGCTAAAACATGCTAAGAAAATGGAAATAAAAGCAACATAACCACAACACCATAGTATACCTGCTGAGTCATATACCTGAATGCTCACCATCTGAACCATCATCTATCCTTTGAAACTAATGTTGTAACTCTGGGCACTACTGCCTACTCTGTACAAATGGCTAAATAGCTACATCGGTCATCTCTCTGAGCGTCCTGAGACTCAGTCATGGCATGGGGAATAAAACTGTCGTCCAAAATCTGATAGTGATCCAATATGGATGCTCATCTCAGCATCTCAATGTAAGGGAACTGGCTAACTAGTGTACTGGAATCTAACAAAAAATGTATGGTAATCCGGCTACTATATATGTGATAACAAAGTCATTTCCAAACAAAATTACAAAAGATCGAACTATGGTGATCTAACCCTTACACAATTTGACAACTCTACTCATCACTCAGAAGATCATATTGCCTTGTGTCATCAACAATAATGTATGTAAAAATGAAAAATCATGAGAAGGGATTACAAGCCAAAACAAAGACATAACTTTTGTTTGCTTTGAGGACAAAGCATTTTTAAAGGGGAAGGCAATGTAACATACATAATAATAATAAATAACAATAAAATAATACTTACAATAAATGATAATGATAATAACAATAATAACTAATTATTGAATAATAATCAATGAAATGACACATCTTATCTAAAAAACATGACTTACCATTGTGACTAGTCGATGTTATAAGTACACCATCACATGGTCATTGTATCTCATCATCCCATATCATCTATTATTCATTATACATTTATTATATACTTGTTCATTTATGGATTATTTGTCCTATTTACATTAGATGTTTCTTTAGTAACGAACTTTGTGTTAATTTTTGAGCAAATATGATGAGTTTTCAAGTTTAAAACATTAAGTGTGGAAATACTCGATACTTGAATCAATAAACCATTCAATCACATGAAACATTCAACCATAACACAATATATACCCTGGGGAAAACCCTCAAAACAATGAGGATGAAAAACCCCAACAAATCTTTAGAGTATAATTATGATAGATAGCAGAGAATGTCTTTTACAAAATAGCAGATTGCTTTCAGCACCCCATGTGCTAGATAAGAGAGAATATTGAGCAATAGAGAATAGAGATCAACTGTGTCAACTTGCCATGTGCCCAGCACATTAATAACAAGCAAGAATCATTGCCACGCAAGCTGTAGCGAATGGTTGCATGGGTAATGGTGCATCACATGCAAAAACTATGAATTGCCTTCTTGGAGAATTATCCTGCAAATAGAAGCACCTTACCTTTAAGAGAGGAGAAATCACTTCACATTTAATTCATCAATCATGTATAACATATTTATATATTCTTCACATGCATTGGCTTCTATTTTTATCTTCTAACTTCATGATGAACTCACCCTCCATCTGGATTAATCAATCTTGCATGAATAAGAGCGACCCACTTCTCATGCAGTGCATTAACTCATTGAACTGAGTCTTAGTATGAACTCGCCCCTTAACTGAAAGCTTTCCCACTTAGTTAGGTGGCTAACTTAAGTGTCATCACGCAAGTGTCGCAACTCAAGTGTCGTCTTTTAGTTTAATATAAGTGTCATCTTTTAGTTTAACATAAGTGTCGTCATGCAATAACACTTAGTTAACTAGATCTTCTTTGTTATCACTTAGTTAACTATCTTTAACTGATTCTTTCTTGTTAACGTCATTGTAGTGATCAATTCGAGTTCTCTAATTGACTGAGGCATACATTGTGGCTTTAACTGAAGCTTAACAATTCAAGTTCACTTAGTCATCTCATGAGCAATTCGAATTCTCTTTTTCTCTATGCATTTATCTTTATCTCTTATCTTTACTGCATGGTCAATATGTGTTAATTTTAATTATCTATCATATCAGATTATACTCAAAAGATTTGTCAGATGTTGTGATCATATTATATTACTCTCGGACCAAATGATCATATGCTAAAGTAAATCACTCTAGAGGTGGTCAGTCTCTAAAGGAGACTTAATAGCAATCGGTGACCATGGTTAGTAATACATCACACAACATTAATACTTCAACATGCAAAGCATCTACCTCTATAACTGGAGGTCCACCCCATGGGTACCTACTATAACTAGAAGTCCACATGAAAATCTGACTTGACACACAAGTCTTGAGCCTTGTCCAACATGACTTTACAACATCATCACTTTGATACATCAAAGCATTCACCTCAACACATGAGGAATAACCTTTTACAACTTAAGGCTTGGTTGTTCTTGAGTCCAACTCAAGAATCCACTCCAAGTTCCTGAGTCCAACTCAGGCTCCCTACCTCAACACATGAGGCCCAATCTTAGCTGCACAAGATTGGCTTGGAAAATGACTCATGATGTTGTACATTTAATACTTTGTTCGTCACAATAGATCAAATTTCAATTAGAATGTACCCATCTGACCAAAAATGGCTCTTATAGGTCCCAAATTCATTATTTTTTTACCAAAGTATCAATAAATTCACATAGTAACTACATAGATCCATGTTCGAATAACATGTGTCCATCTAACCCAAATTGACCTATATAGGTCCCAAATTCTTTCCTCATTCCAAAGCATCATTAGTCATATGATAATGCATGAAGGTTGCACAATAAATAATAATGCAACCAACTCTTTGTATGTGTGACCAAGTCGTAGTGTTGAAATTGACTAGGAATGTTAGTATGTCAACAATGCAATGCCAAGGCCACTGAATTAGACCAAAAGTCAACCATTGTAATGTGCATACCACATTAATGTTGTCTCAATCATTAATCCACAAATACTTGGATAAATTTCGACATGGACCTCTCTTTAGCACAACTCCACCAATCATGGACTTGGTCGATGTCTTGTTCATTTTGAGATCACTCCATTTCCCACAATAGTGGAGGGGTTTACTTTTCCTACAATAATTAGTTATGATTGCGAAGCCTTCACTCCCCAACTTAATGAATTGTTGGGTCTTCACAGCAAGCAATAATGGTGTCCAAAATCTTTGCTCCCTAAAAAGGTGCAATAGTTTAAGTGTTGATGCATAGTCATTGTTCCCATGAAACTATGGTTTGTGAGGTCTCTACTTCTTATGATAAGATCATAAACTCTTTTATTCCTATAATAGTTGAGCTGTCAAATAAGATTGGTTATCCCTATACAACAAAGCTAGCAATAAAATGACAAAATACAAATAAAGAGGAATATGGGAGAAATTGTGTACAATAATTAGTTATGATTGCAAAGCCTTCACTCCCCAAATTAATGAATTGTAGGGTCTTCACAGCAAGCAATAATGGTGTCCAAAACCTTTGCTCCCTACAAAAGTGCAATAGTTTAAGTGTTGATGGATAGTCATTGTTCCCATGAAACTATGGTTTGTGAGGTCTCTACTTCTTATGATAAGATCATAAACTCTTTAATTCCCATAATAGCTGAGTTGTCAAATAAGATTGCTTATCCCTATACAACAAAGCTAGCAATAAAATACAAATAAAGAGGAATATGGGTGAAATTGTGTACCCGTCTTTCCAATTAAGAGTGCTGTAATACAAATTGCTTCAAAAAAATCTTCAAAAACGTTTGCATAGGATTGCAAAAAATATTGTTACCCTCTATCATGTACTTTTTGTTTCCTGCACGGGCTATACCCTTGATTCAAATATTAAATTTAAATAATAATAATAATAGGACATGAAGAATCATGGTCAACCACGTTGGAGACAATCTACAACTCCATTAAATAATCTTACAAAGACAAAATATTATTTACCAAGTTCTTATAATTAATTCTCAATAGATTGTATAACAATGTATGTGAACAAATTTCTCCATAACAGGGTATCTTACTTCTAACAAAATAAAAGAAAATGAGTTTCTTTAGACGTCTAGTTAACACATCTCCTAATCAACCTGTGAGGTCCTAGTTGTCTTTGACACCATAGTAAACATCATCCTTGTACATGATGTTCAGATTTATTCAATACTTATTGAGATTAATTTACAAAGTCCATCATTGATATCCATATATGCTTTAAGAGCACAATAACTATGAAAACCTAAATCACAAGACATTGACATACAAAACATGCAGGATACATGGATATGAGTATCAACACAAAACACATCAACCCCCAAAACAGGTCAAGAGAGAATATATATATATATATATATATATATATATATATATTAAAAAAAAATTACAAATACAAAAATGAAATATAAACAAAGATCCTTTTTTTTAGAAATTAAAACATTTACTAAATATTGATACAACTAGTTACTACATCTATAACAATGTCAAATGATAGTCGAACACAAGAAATTAGAATATTCAATACAAAAAAAATATAAGTTTAGTTAGAACCATAAACTGCAATTTTTTCATTATGAAATTTGATATCATCAAAATAAAAAAACATAGATATTGAATCACTAATACTATAGGTAGGAATGCCAATGGAAAATACAAAATTGGGTTGACACTAGAACCATAGATGAAAGAATTGCATAGCTCGTCAATCGTCATCCTCCGTGTCAAAATCATCAAGATCGTCACTGGTGCTCTCTCCTGCATCCTCTTATATACCCAATCCAAGATTTGCATCTGTTGGTGTGGAGAATGACCCATCAAGAGGATCACAATTATCACAGGTGACTAGCTCTAGCATTGGTTCATTAAGATCCAAGTTGGTTAATGCCAACTCAACATTGTTGTCCAAACGCTTATCATCAGTGAATACATCCCACATCTTTGTCTTTCCCTTCAACCACTCATCCCTCATTTTGAAAATAAGATGGATGTTGGAGTGCACACACACAATCAAGAGGATCACCATTATCACAGCTGACTAGCTCTAGCATTGGTTCATTAAGATCCAAGTTGGTTAATGCCAACTCAACATTGTTGTCCAAACGCATTTCATCAGTGAATACATCCCACATCTTTGTCTTTCCCTTCAACCACTCATCCCTCATTTTGAAAATAAGAAGGATGTTGGAGTGCACACACCATTGTCTCTACTCTAGACTACTCAACCTACTCTTCTTTGAAGTGTGTGCAAATTTCCATATATGGTCCATGCAATGGTCTTTGACACATCAGGACACTGCTAGGGAACATGTCAAACACAAATTTGACATGTCCTATTTTAGGAAACATGTCAAACATGTGTTGGACACATGTCCTAGTATGCTTAGTGTCTAACATGCAGGATACAAACATACAGGCCCTTGGAGGCATGTCTTGTGTCCTAGATGAAAACCCTAGCAAAATTGGATGAGAGCCACTAGCCACAAATTACCAAGTAGACCCACCGAGGAATTGCATTTAAAAATAGCAAAAGGGTTTTTATTTAATGCTATCTTCTTAATTTAACAAAAACAATTGTAAATATATGAAATTTTGTCATCACAATCTTCCAAAAACAATGATGTTGTAAAAACAACCATCCCATTAGAACAGGGATGTCCTAAAAATAGAAAAAGGTTTTTGCATAAAATGCAATCCCTACCTAGTGCCCAACTGGCTTGGGACTAAGGGTGGGGAGCAAGGATTTTCACACTAGTGGTCAAGCTTCCACTCCCACAGGGTTTTCCCAATTCCTTACTATAGTTGTGAGAACCACTGAGGTAGGGGTTGAACTTGTGACACCAGGATGTGGCAACCCACACGCATACATACTATGGACCGACCCAAACCCACCCCCATATTTTTCTTTTTCCTTAAGGCAGACACCGTTGACCATGTTTCATTCCCACAGGGTTTACCTGACACCTTGAGGTAGCCATGGGCACCTGGAGATAAGGTGACGATCTGCATGTACATATTACTGATCCAAGCCCACCACTGTCTTCTCCTTAAGCCCTGCCAACTTTATAGTCAAGCCGTTTGTGGTCACGTGATTAATCAAGAGAGCTTTCTTCAAAGAGACTCAGGTTCAGTACCCCCTTATAATATGTTGGCATGTTAAGGCATCCAATTGTTATGCTATCTTGTGATATCTCTAGTTAACTGAGCCTAGGCAGTTTGTCATAGGAAGTGTATCTCAACAAACGAGAACAGGTGCAAGTCTGGGATCATTGACAGCTAAACCAAAGGTAGATCCTGCTTCATTAAAAAAGGGCCATTTGCCAACCAAAAATACAATGCAATCCCTCTCTAGTGAAGATAACGATAATCAAAGAACAGATTAAAATCAAATATATCGAGCAATAGCAAGCTAAAACCCAAAGAATTGATCTGTACAGCCAAGCAAATAATACAAATGGAAGTCATCGAAGTTGCTTGTTGTGAGTTCTCAGTTTTGCTAGCCGGAAACTTATCTTGAAATGCTGATGAAACACTTTTGGTAGATTCACCAGAAAACACTTCAAGACGTTGACAAAATGCTGGGATTCAGTGGCAAACTGAATGCAAAGAATGGCCTGCACATAATCAAAAGATCTGACGGATTTTTCACCTTTCCATTCATTAGTTCAGTTTCTTGTAGATGAAATATGCATATAACAAGCCTATTTTAAGATTCTCAGTGAAAGTTTTGAGTTTCCACAATTTTGCATTCATAGCTACAAAAATATTGTGAAAAAAAAGAAAATTCAAGTATATTTCTCTACAGGACATTTCATTTCATAGCAAAGAACAATACAGAATTGACCTACATATATATACAAAAATACCACCAATCTCTTCAGGCATCCTTTTGCAAAAGTACATCCAGCCATGATAATTCCAGTGTCAAGATAGTAAATAGGGCTTATTCCAAGCAAGACATCTTCCAAATTCTTACTTTTGCAAAAGTACATCCAGCCATGATAATTCCAGTGTCAAGATAGTAAATAGGGCTTATTCCAAGCAAGACATCTTCCAAATTCTTACTTTTTACCACTGTACGTATTTTTCAATGCTTGCAGTTAAAGTAGTCTTGGGCACAGCTCCAATTACAGTGTCTTTCTTCTCTCCATTCTTAAATATCATGACAGTTGGAATGCTCCTGATGCCATATTCAGTTGCAATACGTGGACTTTCATCAGTATTGAGTTTAAGGCATTTTATCTTTCCAGAATACTGTTTTGCAAGTTCATCTATCAGGGGTTCTATCATTCGACAAGGTCCACACCATGGTGCCCAAAAGTCAACAAGCACGGGAATATCACTGTCTAAGACAAGATTCTTCCATGTCCCATCATTGACATCCTGAACTGCATTACAAGAGAGAAAATGTCAACAGAAGCTTCAAAACCACTTTGTAAGTTTGTAGCATTCTGTAATCACCAATGGCAAAACTATGTTAACACTAAAGTATGGTAATTATCCCCAGAGGCTGTGTCTGATTTTTTATAATGACAGGTGCAAGCATTGTAACATGTAAAGAGAGGCCTTTAATAGGATCATTTGCCAGTACACTGAACTCAATCTAATTCAAAGAATCAAAATATTAAAGGACGAACAAAACAGTTGCTGTATTCAATATCTTTCTATTATTTCTAATCAGTACAACTAAAGTAAGAAAAATACATAACAAAATTTAATATCAATGCAGAACCATCTTCATTTTTAGGAATGGCACTAGGCAAGTTATTTTATCAACATACTTTTGATTGTAGAAACTCAGTGTTTGCATTGATGCATAGTACCTTCTTATACTAATATAACCATGTATTAGATAAAAGCAAAGTAGATCTGTCAATTGGGTCTAGTTTGGGTGGTTCAGATGAAGAATTGTTATCCTCCCCACCCAGGTTCAAATCCCGCTTGTTCACTCTTAATGAGTCAATTGATTGAGGCTCTTTGTGAGCCATGAGGAATATCTTACCCTTGCTTACAGGCTGGAGGGTGGACTGCTTGGTTACCTGTCAAAATTAAAAAGCAAAAAAAAAAAGACAAAGTCAATGTTGATGCCCTGTGGCACTCAATTCTTTTGACTGTAAGATTTGGATGATGGCATTAATTTACAATATTTCATTTAATGATACAATTTAGTATATTGAAGCCAAAAAAACTATTACACCAAAAACAAAATCTGACATTTCACTAGATACCTCAATTAAACCTTTGTTTGGTGCACTCCATATTCTTTCAATTGAAAGATTTTTGGATATTACGAAACTCAGAAAAAGCAGTCCATCCCATCTATAGTGTTTCACAAACACTGATGTTTGACCAAGGACAAAGCATCATGAAACAGGAACAAAATCTACATGGAATGGGATAAATCCAGTGTTGCAAAAATCTCCGATTTCTCCCTATATTTCTGATTTATCCTGGGATTTTTGTGTTGCCGATTTGTCTGATATTTTCATAATTCTTCAGGTCTAAGTTTATTTTTGCCGATATTTTCCAATAATTCCCGATATTTTTCTTGATATTTCCGATAAGTTTCTTTCCAGACACTCGGATATATTCCCCAACACGATATTTGCAACATTGGATAATTCTCTGCATAGCAGTTTGGGTGCTACTATAATACCACCTCTCTTTTAATTAATACAACCTAATTTGTCAAATAAAAGATTTTAAATGTTGAGTCATTCCCATTTATTTCTGGCAATAGAACAAATCAGGTTTCATCTAAAAGTTAACAGGGAACATTTGTCAGCTAATGATTTTGAGGTACATCCATCTCAATCTTGATGAATAAAATCTGAAACTGATTTAATAGAAATTAAAAATTTTGATCCATTCCAATTGATGTCTGGCCATAGAACAAATTGGTTTTCGACTAATGGGTAATAGGTACTGTTTGCCAGTAGTTGACTATGAGATTGATTCTCTTGCGAGCGCACTCAGTATATTGTCCATCTCCCCAAATGTCAATACTTGCATGTCTGTTTGGTTTTTCATTCTTAGTGATAGAATCAGATTTCACAAAAGACGAAAAAAAAAAAGATGTGTCCAGAACATGCAATACAATCTTGATAAGTTAGGAGAGGTGTTTATTAGGGTCTTTTGTTCATGTATTCTCAGCCCTTCAAATGACTCTGATAACAAAGATTCTTCAAAAAATAGTATATCTGAAAAGTTAACTTTGAATTTTGAAAGGCCAGAACATAATTTTGAATAGTCCAAATACTGTCCACGTCCAGTACTCTTTCTTATTCATCCAGTTATGTTCTTATTCTGTTATTGTCTGGAGAGAGAGATGTCTCTCCATGGCATTTTCGTTGCAGACTCTGCTCCATTCAAAGAGAGGTAGCAGTTTGGGAACTCCTCAATAGGGAAATCCATTTGACACCGTTGTGCTTATAGAAGTTAGAGAAATTTATTTTTAACTTTGTGGTAAGCTTGCCAAGGTGCTGCAGCATTACATGTGAATCGTGGAAATCCTGTCCAAACCAACCAAGGTCCCTATTCATATTTTCTGTCCTCATAAATGCCTTCAGCACCCTTGCTTGGGATGCATGCTTGGGATGCAAAGACCTCTCAAGACAGCCTTTTTCCCCATGTGCAAAATGCAGAGTCCTCCAAAGAAGCTTGGGATGCATTGAAGACCTTGTACAAGACATCTAATGCAACCAGGATTCTATGTTTGAGAAATTAATTGTATGGATTGAAAATGGCAAAAAGTGACTCGGTCATATGTCACATCAATAGACTCAAAAATTATTAAAAATAAACTTATTGCTATGAGTGACAAGATTGAAAATAGGGGATCTTATCTCTATAACACTTAATGGTTTACCTCAGGTCTTTCCAAGTGTTAGTTGTAAATCTTGATCTTTCAACAAGGAAATCAATCCCTAACATTTAATGAATTAGGAAAGTTACTTTTGTGGGAATAAAGAAATAAGCTCTACAATGAAGATGGTGAGTCTTGACATGCTTTTGAAGAAAAGTAGAAAAAGCAAAGACAGGACTGGCCAGCAAGTAGACTAAAGAAAAAAACAAGGGCAAGGCAATAGCAACCGGGAAGATTCAAATAAGGGCAACCCTGGCACAAGTAACAAAGGCAAGTGGTTTTTTCTTGTAATAAGCCTGATCATTTCAAGAAAATGGTAGAAAAATAGAGTTTAATCTTTCTTGTTCAAGAGAAGAAAGACATTCAAAGAAATATGTTGAAGAAGACAATATAGTGATAGTGAAGAAGTTAGAGAAGGTAAACTTTTTTCAGATCCAAGGCTTTGGCAGTTAGTTTCACTGTGTACAGAATCTTCCAGGTAAACCATATCCATTTTTGTTTTATCAACGTTTCAAACAAGGCATGTGTGGCCGTCGTCAAGATCAAAAAAGTTTGTAAGGAGAAAGTCAAGATTAATTGGATTTTTTATTAATAGGGATTAACTTGCATTAAATTGAAAAGAAAACCAAAGTCATTCAGGTTAAGATTTTAAGATTTAATTGGTTTTTAAGGATTTAATTGATTCAATTATGTTATTATTAAGAAGCTTTGGATTAGATAGATTCTAATTTAAGTTAAAATTCATTTAAACATAAAGGAAAAAACCAATTTAAGGTTTTTGACAATTTAAAGGGATGAAGCTAAATTACAAGTTTTAAGGGTTTCAAACAAAAGGAACCTAAGCAAAGCAACTAAAAAAACTAAACCTAACCAAGAAAGAAAAACAAATTAAAACAAAGTACAACAATCTTATCTATTAAATTATTAATTAAATTAAAGCTATGATTTAAATACATTAATACAATTATTTATTTATTTTATTATATTCAAAAGAGAGGGAGATCCTGATAATGGGCCACATAAGCCTGGCCTGAAATGTTGATAAAACAAGAAAATAAACTCTATGCTACTAGAGCAAACATGCTGCTAGATTACGATTAGATATGAACCCAGAGAAATAATGTATAAAAGATAATAGATAATGATGATTGAATTTACAATAAGGGGCAGTATAAATATTCCTAAGCAGGTGCCTTTAGTACCTTTTTGTTAAAAGGTCATGTCTCTTGAGTAATAGTTAAATTTATTATATTCTTTTCATTATCTTTTTATTTGATGTCTTATTTATATATTTATATTTATTATTGTGTATGTAAAATTGCCTTCCCCTTTTAAAATGCTTCATCCTCAAAGCAATCCTAGATAATTTCGTCTTCCATTCTGGAAAGTTATCTTTATTCCGGATCATAGTTGAATATTTGTGAGGTTTGTTTTGTAGCAGAAATGTTTGATTTGTGAGTTTTTTTTAGTGGGACGATGTAGGCTTCCTGACCCATATAATTTGCAGTTCTTCCCTTGCCATTTGAATTCCATAAATTATTCTTGGATGTTAATAGTGTAGGTGCCTAGCTGCATCAACCATTATGCTCCTAATACCATGTCCATCACACTGAGTGGTAGAACACAACATCCAGTTTGTAGTTCCAAGCTTTGTATTTGTACAGAAACTTTATGGCACCTTCCCGCTCCCTTGACTCATTGACCATCAACAACCATAACAATGAGATCCTTCACAGGGTACACAAAAAGGTTTAGTTGTTTTGTGAGATTGATATCCACAAAATTGTGTGTACTTTCAGCGAGGATAGTGATATTTTTATTCTTTATGCTTCGCTTGAGTTTTAACATCTTTGGTTCCATTTTTCTTGTAATTGTTGCAAATGATATCATGGGTTTTTCATCCTGAATGCTCTAGCTATTTCTATTGTTCCTTAAATGAGGTGGAGTATATGTTGCTATAGTTGCAGTTTTTCTTTTTGTCCTCTAGCTTTATTACAAACCTGTGATTCTTCTTCCTTATGAGTCTGCCTACTGCATGTGATTGTTGCCAATGATATTTTTGGTGATTTGTCATCCTCATTGGTGTATAACATGTCTTCTTCAATAGAGACCTCTACTTCCCTTCTATGTATAATTTTGCAGTGATATACGTGATTGGATGCACATCTATGACCTAGAAACCTATTCTTACCACAGCGACGACAATTATTTTCCTTCTTTTTTCCTTCTTCATCAGAGTTGTTGATGGAGGAGTTTGATTCTCTTTTAGCTTCATATTTGTATGACTTTTGACTGCTACATTCGTGCCCTACTGACCATTTTTCTCCATAATATCTACATTTACCCTCCCTTTGTCATTAGGCTTCTAAACTGTAATTGTTCTCCTCTCTTAGATGTTGTGAAGCATATTTTGAAATTTTAGAATCTGTGGCTTGGCGTAGCTTTCACCTTGAATACATCTTGTCATAATTTTGGTTTGACCTTTTTAACTTATTTTCAGCGACTTTTGCTTTAGGTCTAGCCTTTTTCATGGTTGCAATGTTATGCATCTCTGATTCATCCCTAATGTATAGATTTAGTCCATGCACATAAATTTGAAGTAGTTAATCATCTAATAAGTTCAATAAGTGTGTCACCAATGCTTCTCATTCATTTGTGTATTCATCTACATCACCTTTTTGTTGTATCCTGGTGAGTTTTGCAAAAAAGTCCTTTTCTGTCACAGCTTGAAACCTCTTAAAGAAATTGTTTTAGAATCTGGCCCAGTTATAAGAGCACACTTTGGTCATAAACTTCCACCACATGTACCAATTATAAGGATTTCCTTTAAGCTGCATTGAAGCATATTTTACTTTTTCCTCATCGAAGTGAACATTATGTATGAAAGCATTATTTTTCCTTATTAATCCAAGCCACACTTCACTTTCTACCTCCACCAAATTTCAATAACTCTAGCTTTAAACTCATTGGGTATCTGAACAGTGGTTGAGATGAATAGAGTGGAGGTTGATTGACTATTTGGAAGCCATTTGGAGACATGGTCGGTTGAGGATCTTGATGTATCTCCTCAAGCTGCAAGGTTTGTGCAAACCTATAAAAGTCACAGTATAGCAGAACTAACAAGAAAAACCATAAATCTGGGATACACACCTTCAATACTTGGGGATATTTTATTATTGACATACAAGAATCTGTTACATTCAGCTTTCCAGCTAACAGATGGGCACACAGGCCTGCAATCGACTGCCCACAATCCACAGGGTGAATGCCTTGTTCCTCTCACAAGAACTACACACGGAAAGTAACCAAAAGAAAAACGAAACAAAAAAAGTACTCAGCTCTCTGCCCAGATTTCCATTTGTACATCTGGGTTCCCATTTTAATTTCCACCTAACAAATCGTGGTATGGTTCTGAGTCCACCCAACCAACCCGACACGGGTCCTACAATACAGCTGACTCGAACAAAGCAACACATGGGAGTTTTGTTATGGATTGATTGGAGAGAGTTCTTGAATCGAGAGGCTCCGCAGGAATCAGGATGCTCCGCATCATCCTCCCCTTCTTTTAGAACTTCTGAACCTCCTAGTTCAAAGCTAATTTATATGGAAACGAACTTCAAGAAGTTGACACACTAAAAAACCTAAGGACTATCAAACATCCAAGTAGAGTTTGAGTGAGGTGGTAGAACTACCCCTTTGACTTGAAGAACCAAGCCACAACGTTCCCTTCCACCAATTTAGATACTTGTGCAACTCATCACATTTCTTCTTTTGCTTCCTGCCTCTTGTTGGATTAGAGATCCTCCTCCTTTGCTAATTTGTTATTTTTCTCCTTTCCATCTCCTTGAAGACTTAGTGGTCTTCCTCCCCTGAAATCCATCATGGCTCTTTGCAACACGAATACCACCTTCTATTGCACCTTCACATAAACCATTAAAAACATAAATAAAGTTAGAGGAATAAAAACTTCCCATATGTACTATCTCCTTCTCTGCATTATGCCATTTAGGCACGCTTTCCAAATTATCTTTTTTGAGGTGGTCTTCATTTCCTAACTCAGTGTGATGTTCACAAGACAACTCCTTTTTTGCATGGTTCTTCTTTATTGCATTTTCTGCGTTGTCCTCCTTTGTACTACAAATGAACATGTCTCTACTCTCTCTCTCAATCATCTAGATTTCTTCTCCAATAAGGAGATGATCTTCGTCTTCTCTCTTTTCCTTATCCATGGGATTCTCTAGGCATTCCTCTAGTTGTTGTTGGTTGGTTGTGTTCTCTAAAACCAATAAATCTTCATCACATATGGGGCTCAAAAAGATCTCCATCTATGTTGCATCTTCCTCTCTATCATGCACTGCTTCCACTGCTACAACATTTTGGGCCTCCTCTTGTGATCGGCTGCATTCCTCTTCATTACAGCCTTCAAACTCTTCTCCTCTTGTATTGTAATCTTCAATACCTTCCCCTTCTTTGAGGTAACACAACTAAACAACTTCATCTAGTTCATCCTCTTCAACTTCTCCCCATTCACCCTTTGTCTCCAACTCTTCACAAATCTTATTTATTGGCGCCTTTCCTCTAATAATAATTTTGCCAACTCATCCAGGGATTTTAAGCTATCCCTGTTCCAGGAGTTCTATCCCATGTCTAATCCTGGCCTCTATGGTTTTCCTCCCTAAAAACAACTCTTTTTCACAAGGTGAGTATTTACGCTTACCATTCTTTTTCACTTTCTTGGAACTCTTCAATGTCTTTGTTGTAGATTTCTTCTTCTTTGTCTTCTTGTTATTGCATGCCTCACACTCCTCCGACACCCACCACAACTCCTCCAATTCATACTATAATTCTTGCAACTCCTTTTGTTGGTATTTTGTTGGCCTTTTGTTGGCTTTAGTCTCTATCTTTTCTTTATTCTTTGTTCTAGCTTGGCTATCCTCTCTCTCACATCATGATAAAAATCCATATTTGAAAGCACAACCAACTAATGCAACTCTCTTCCCCTTATCCCCTCCTAGGTGGACAATCTATTGACCACATATCCGCATTCTGATTTTATTCTTCATCCCCTTGAAGAAATTAACACAAACTCATAGGAAAAAACTGCAAATTTATACTCCGGAGTCCACAAGACAATACAAAATGATTTCATTTCTCAGCAATCTTCAACTCTAGCAATTTCAACATTTGATCAGTCCTCCATTGACTCTAAAGGAACAAGTGAAAGCATTTTGTGCGACGCCATTCCATTCATGGGCGGGGGATAAAGATTCAACCCGAAGAACTACTCTGCTCCGCCTTGAAGGGGTAGCCTGGAACCGAATCTTCTTTGTTTCCTCCTATGTTGATTATTTATTCAACAATCTTAACTCACACTAACAACAATCTAGTATGTAAACAAGTTTCTCACCTCTGCCAACTCGCTAGCCATGATGCGAAGGATGGCATCAACCTCGCAAGCTTCCCAAGGCGCAGATTGAATCTGAATATGGCAAGGCTGAGGAAGGAAAATAATAAGACGGTCTACTACACCCTTTATAGCAAACATCTTCGACATCCGTGGCTTGGGAATTGTTAGGCAAACTCTATGCGAGCCTCCACGCATGCATTTCATGCCTTCACATCAGATCGCACACCTTTCCCTCAGCAACCTTGCTTTGAATTGTAGGCGCCAAATAAATCCAATGGACCAAAGTTCTCCTGTAGAGTGTTACTACTCAAACTAGCAACCCCAACACAACTAGGTTGTGTGGACTAGGGATAGTGTCGGTAAGCTCGGGAGAGAATAGACCCAATGTCACCCACAATTTAAACCTCTCAACACTTCGGGTAACTCCAGAACCCAAGGGGAGACCCTAATCGATGAAAGATACTTGTAACCACCAACAAACCACACATACCTTCCACAAAACCCTAATGGATATGATCAGTGCCTTATCGTAGTCAAACGATATTAAACAAGACACAATAATCATACAATAATAAGGTTATTCACTTTATCACAAAACTCAATAAATGTCACGCCTTTCAAAGCAATTTCATGCTTCACTAGACAATATCACACTTCCCTAGGTCAGTCCTTAAAAAGGTGTGCTCTCAAGGGAAATAGGATAACTACACTAGGGCACACTTTGAGGGTGAACCAGAAATACCAAACAACTAGCAATTACTTAATTTCAATGATTTCACATATCCCAATGCACTTGCTCAGAAGAGGACGCCTTCTAGGGTTTATGGAGAAAACCCTAGGGCGAATTTTTAGAGTAGATCAAAAATACAAAATCACATATATTTTTTATTTTTGAATTCATTTAGATTTTTAGGGTTTTTCCAGCAGTATACTGTTTTTATTTATTTTTTGCAGAAAATAGAATGTGTAAAAATTTGATAAAAAGAGATGGAGAGTTTATTAGGATAGGTATATTAGATTATTGTCTCAAACCCTAGGGCTATGAGAGATCAAGGCTAACGTCCCTCCTATTAAGATGGCAATTCAATACTTGCAACTAGGGCTAAACTAGCAACCTCGAGGGTTAGCTAGCAAAACCCTAATTATGGCAATTATAGAATTCCAAGGCCCGATTAAACAATGGAGAGCTCCTTTGTAAGATGGTCTCCTCAAGCAAGTTGACAAAATATTAGCAAAATAACTTCGGTCCAAAGCACTTCAAGAGCAAAGTTAGGGAAGATCTTACCAATATTTATCAAAGAGAAAGCAAAGTTACGCCTTAGGTTCCTCTTGAGCACGAGTTAGTACAACCATTCTAGCATCAACTTAGCATATGACAATCAAAACCCTAGAAATCCTTCCATTCATCCTTCAAGCAAGAAAAAAAGACATCCAAGAGAGAGGTGCACACTAGCTCAATAGCTCCAATAAACCAAGAGAAAAAGAAAAGATCTCATATTTGAACCATTGTCCATGTTTTACAAACAAGGTGAAGTTGTCTTATTTATATGAGACAACTCTCAACCTTTTACAAATCCAAGCCCACAAATTTAATGACAAATTATAAAATTTTAGGTTAGTGCACCCATAAATTGAGGACTAAACCACATAAAGACTTAAAATAACAATAAAAATGTGCAATTAGACTCCACCAAGTGCAAGGTGAACCAAAAGGAGGATGCCATGCCCCAACTAACCCCAACAGATGCTTTTCCCTCAATGATATCATTTTTTAACTAAGATACGAGACACTGCCTTTAGGCCTAAAGTGTCCCATGTTCGCATGTCGAACACGGACACGTCCTAACACACGGTGTCGGACACGTGTTTTGGACATGTCCTATTTTAGGACATGTCCAAAACACGTGTCCGACACCATGCCAAGATGTGTCCTGACCTGTGAGAACCGTGTCCCAGAAACAGGACACTTTTACCCTCATTCATTCACATTTTTCAGTGAGGCTTGAGGTATGAGAGGGTTTTTTTTTTGTAGGTGAATAGCATTAAAAGGTTTCCAAGGGATTGCAAGTGACTTGAGAGTCGATTTTAGCGGGAGCATTGCAAGTTTTCTAGGAGGAAGCAAGAAGAATGTTAGCAAGGGCAGCTGGCAAAGGGCAAAAGAAAGGGAGGAATATCCCAGTTGGTGTCTCCCCTTCTCCTCCAAATCCAAGCTTGATTTTATCTAATGTTGCTACTGCTCCTCCTGCTGCTAGTGGAGTTGTTGGTGTTGCATATAACCCTATATTAGCAAGACAGCAGGCCCATGAGAAGAAATACCCCTTATGGAAGCATGTAACAAGGAAATCAGGGCCTAGGTCAAAGTTGGGTGGGCGAGGGAATGAGTCTATGAGTCTATCATTGACATAAGCAAGTGATTTGTGAATGTGTAATGTGTATTGATTCTAATGTCTATTGAATACTTGTAAATTTTCTAGTTTCTAAAAAAAAATGGATCTATATGTCTATATTTTTAATATATATATATAACGTGTCCTAATTCCTATATATATATATATATACAATGTGTCCTCTGTGTCCTAATTCCTATAGATATATAACATGTCCTCTGTGTCCTAATTCCTATATATATATATATATATATATTTTTATAAGTAAAAATATTTCATATTAGCAAATCGTCAAAGGTTACATAGCTTCAAGAGTTCATATCTCCCAAAAAACTTGTCGATAACAGACTGCCTATGCTGACTGAAGTTCTATCATAGCAGCTATCCCTTACACAGGCCCAAAAAAGAGCAACCATCCCAATTCTATCAACTACTATCTAGCCATTACAGAAGACCATCCTATCAATTGCTATCCCTTACATAGGCCAAAAAAAGAGCAGCCATCCCAATTCTATCACCTACTATCAAGCCGTTACAAAAGACCATCCTATCAACAGAACAGTAGGACTGGACAGAGGATCCTTCCTTCCTAATCACAACAGAAACAACACTTAACATAAGACCTGAAAGAAAAAGTAAATGTCGAAATAGACATGAAAATCCATAGGGTCGCAGCAGCAGAAACAGACACTCCAGCTACGGCGCAGGGCGGTCAGAAGAGCGGTCGGGGATGATGACGGTAGCTCCAGGAGGCTCCCAAATCGTGACGCCACTACCCATAGGATTGACCGAGCTGCTTCCTGGGCCGACCGGAGATTGATCGAGCGGAGGATACTGCAGCAGAAAAACTAGGACGCGAGATCCATATTGAATAAGATATATATTATTGAATTGATAAGATAAAAGATGATACAACAAGATCGCCTTTTATAGGGCTTGATCCAACATTGTGAAGGGTTACGCCCTTTCACTAATAACCTAATAATCTACTAATTAATAAATAATAATATTAAATAAATATTCATAGCATTGCCTTCCCCTTAGGAAAGCTTTGTCCTCAAAGCTTGAGTATTTTCCTAATGTCGTTCGTCATTCAGATTCAGTGTCGGTATTAGAATCAGACGTGATTTCTTGTGTAGAGACTTGCACTTCCTTTCCATTGATGATTTTGCACTGTATTGTCTGATTGTTCCTACATTTATGGCCTGGGATCCAATCATCACCGCATCGACGACATATGTTTTTCTTCTTCTTTCTATTATCAGAGTAACTGTTAGATGGCTTTGATCTATTTTCCATTTCATAGGCATATGATTGAGGTTTGTGGCATTGATGGCCGGGTGACCACGTATCTTCACAGTACCTACATTGTGTGTCTTTTTCTTGTCGATGATGGTTGTCGCCTCTTGTTTTTATTCCTTCCAGTTTGCGTTCTGCGGCTTTTGCTTTATGTCTTGCTACCTCTACGTTAGGTATGTCGTGTAACTTTAACTCTCTTTGGAGGTATGGTTTAAGACCTCCTAAATAGGTTTCGAGTCTTTGCTTGCCAGACAACCCAAATACTCGTGTCGACAAGGATTCCGACTGATGTGTGAATTCTTCAACACTTCCAACTTGTTGTAATCTCGTAAGTTTACTGAAAAACTCATCTTCCTTGATTCCTTGAAACCTATTAAAAAAATCATTTTTGAACAAGTTCCAGGTGTAGGCAAAATTGTCTCTCTTCCACCAAAGGTACCAATTATAGGCATACCCTTCCATATGCATTGACGCATATTTCACCTTCTCCTCGTCAGATTGAATATTGTAAATGTCGAAGTATTCTTCTGCTTTGTTTAGCCAAGCAACGCATTGGTCTTCACTTCCATTGTATTTCGACAACTCTATTTTTGCCTTAGGTGGGTACACTATGTAAGGATGATATTGATTCCCTTTTGTTTTATGGTTTGATGGTGGATTGGAACTACTGGATGACGTAAGTGACATATTTGAACTGCTTTGTTGTTGGCGGTGATTTTTATCTTTTTTGTTCTCTACTATCTTACTGATAACTTCTATTTGGCTGTTTAATCGTGCCTCCATCTCTAGCAGTACTTTTGTTTCTATCTCTTGCTTAAGCGTCGCATTGTTAATCTTTATTGCTTTTTGCAATTCTTCTTGATTCTTGGCAAGTGCTTCCTGTGTGAAAATATGAGATGAGGCATCTAGCACATCTGGACTGCCGACTTGGTCCTTTTTTTGCATTAGTCCTTGTAACATCTCCATTAATGTATTATGGTTCTGCGTCATTTTTTGGTCTAACATTTTTTGTTCCTTGCTCATAATGTCAAACTTGTCGTCCATTTTCTGCTCCATTACTTGAATGACTTCCTCTTTAATTTCTTTCTTAAGTGCTTCCTGGCTCTTGGTGATCATTTCCTTGAAGGTTCGGAAATCCTTCTCTATTTTCTCCATTTGGGCTTTTAATTCTGTCGTCATGCTTCTTCGGTGTGGTGGTGAATAATTGGACGCAATTTTGGCTTATGTGGAGGTGATAAAAATAAAAATATATAATTATAATAACAATATTATTATATTTAAATATTTTTATTATAGGGTTGAATAATAAAATTTTAATAAAAATAAAATATTATATAATAATATGAATATTATTATAAGAATATATTTTTTTTATTAATATTGATGGTGAGTGGTTGCAGGTCGCGGCGAGAGCAGGCGTCGTGGGTGGAGGAGTAGTGGATGGGGCAGGAGCGCAGGAGGATGCTGGAGGGCGTGGAGATGGAGAAGGGACGGAGGGTGCTTGGCGTATGGAAGGTAGAGCAGCGAACTGGCCACAAAGGGAGGTGCAGCTCGTGGAATAGGGAGCAGGATGGATGGTGTAGTGAGGGACGTGGGCGCGTGAGAGAACAGTGGTGGAGGAAAGGGAATGTGCGAGCAGGAGGGAAGAGGCGTGGGGGTAGAGGGGAGCGCGGAGCGTGCGGGAGGGCTGGCTGGGACGAGAGGAGGATTGGGGGAGGCGCTGGGAGTGAAGACTGTGGGAGGGCGTACAGGGAAGTGTGAGTGACGAGCGAGGAGATGCAGGAGGGCGCGAAGAGATGAGGAGAGGTGAGTGTGGCGTGTGGACAAGAGGGGTGGGGGTGGAGGAAGGCGTGGATGGACGTGCAGCAGGCGGATTGGAGCGAGTGATGCAGCGGAATGGAGGGATGAGCCGAGTCCGAGCTCACTTGAGGAGGAGCGAGTCCGCTCTGAGTGTGAGCCGAATCCAAGCTCAGGTGGAGGAGCGTTCAGCTCTGATACCAAATGCGGCAGAAAAACTAGGACGCGAGATCCATATTGAATAAGATATATATTATTGAATTGATAAGATAAAAGATGATACAATCAGATCGCCTTTTATAGGGCTTGATCCAACATTGTGAAGGGTTACGCCCTTTCACTAATAACCTAATAATCTACTAATTAATAAATAATAATATTAAATAAATATTCATAGCAGATACAGCGAGATTCCAAGCTTCAAAGTGATGAGATCCACTTTTTTGTGCAGCAATCTGCAGTCGTTGTAGTGCTCTTTCCACGCACGAACCAGTTCAGCATCCCCTCGAGCCTTGTTTTCGCGATCCATCATCACGTGGGCCAACAAGCCCTTGGTCACCCAGTATGTAGAAATTATACGGTCATAGGCCAACAAACGTGTTAAGTTTTGGTAAAATCAGGGTTTTGTGCAGTAAAAATAAAATTCAATATACTTTAATGCACAAAGTAGATAAACAAATACTGAAATTAAATATGAAATAGTATAGCAATAACTTCTAACATAATTTTCATCTCTTTCAACTTCACACCTTTAATACTACCAGTTAGGTCACTGTGTTAAGTAATCTTTAACACTACCAGTTAGGTCACTGTACTAAGTTAATCTTCAGTAACATGTAATGTAAATATATAAATTGATCACACAATAATTAAAGAGATATAGCTGAAGATACTTACCTAGCTATGAAACCCTTCCTAAAAGAATACTCAGAAGAGTTACTTTCAGTAAAAGACTGAGCCTCAAAGAGGCCAATCAAATCTGGGAACTAGCAAACCCTAAGAGGGTAGTACAAACCAGAGAAAGATGACAGGTTGCAGTGGTGAAGGTCAATGACATTCAAACTCCAAGCAACAAATAAAACTCCAAGTAAGAAGCACAATAAAACTGATTACAGTCAAACGTTAGCTCAAGGAGCAGATCCAAGTTAGGGCTTAGCACATATATCAAATATAGGTCTGCTCAACAACCAAGTATCAGAAGTTAAGAGCTCAGTATAAGCAGTCTAAATAACCTATGGCCTCCACCATCGAATCTGTCAGCTAGCAAAACTAGATCAGGGAGGGTCAAGACCTCCACAAGTGTACACAACAAGATTGGAACAGACCCAAAAGCCTCACGGCCTCCACAAGTGTGCCACCATCAAATTGAAGCAGACTCTAAGGTCTCACGGCTTGCATTACTAAGAAGATCAGTCCTCTTAAACAACAAATCGAACGACAGGTAGACAAATAACAACAGATCAGAGCTCAAGGTAAAAAGGTGTATTTCCAACAAGGTATGCGAGCTACATAAGGTTTGAACAGCAAACTCACAAACCTCATACAATGTCATGTCCCACTTAAGACAGACTTAAGGGTAGCAAATCAAGACTTCAATGGCTCACAATTAGGTTAATAGAGAACAGATCAGACTTCAAACAAATAGGTCAAACCCCAATAAAGCCTTAAACAAGCAGGTTGAACTTCAATATGCCTCCAACAAAAATAGATCAGCCTTCAATCAGACTTTAACCAAACAGATCTGGACTTCGAGATTTAGCAGTCAGAGCTGGAACATTAGATAATCTATATCAGATAGGCGGCCTCACCAAACAGTAAAACAAACTTTAAAAATCTTGACGTCAAGCAGAGCTGAGAAAAGGATGTAGGATGATATTAAAGATGAGGAACCAAGATCCCATTATATAGGATCTTAAATCTTCTAGAATGAACAAATAAAAAATAATTAGGTTAGGGTTCCATCAAATTAGGAAGTGGCCACCTTTAAACAAATAAAAAATAAATAAAGTATAAAAAATAAAAAAATAAATAAAAGATAAAAATTAAAATTAAAATTAAAAATAAAAACAAAAAATAAAAAAATAGAAATAAAAAATAAAAGAACCTCATAAAGTGGACAAACATCCAAAGTACCCATAAGATCAAAACAGCAAGGGTGGTATAAATAAAAGGTGGGTCAATGACCCTATTTACCACAAATCAAAGACAGGGTACCACAAGACTAATAAACAACAATGTGCAAGGACCAAAAGTAAATCACCCAAGGTGGAAAGGTACAACCAATCATCTCTCCCTCAAATGTACAAATGTTCCATATAACCTGAAAGTTTATCATCACTGTATAAGGAAAGGTTCACACAGATGATGTGATCATGTGGTCCTCTCAACTACTCCTTAGGTCAAATGTTAGTAGCTTCCACAAGAGGTGGCCAGCCCCTTGAGAAGACCAACTAACTCATCCATCTCGAAGACCTAGGAGAAGAGGACATCACACATCATAATCTTGGTAACTGACCAAGTGCCTCCATTCTCAAGGAATGGCTTCTCCACCCAAGGCTGAGCCTCAGTCCTAGACTGGGACATGTTGATCAACCATCTGGTCCATGACTAGGTTCTCCATTCTCCCAGAGAATGGTCCTCAACCTCAAGCTGAGCATTCAGTCCTAGACTGAATGTTGATCAACCATCTGCAGGACCTAGGATGTCTCTGTCTCAACCTACAGGATCTGCTTGGTCCTCGTGACCAAGAAACTGTCTAGTTCTAGGCCAGAATACCCTAGAGACAAATAGGGGCCCTAGCCACATGCTAGGGACTTTGCCATGGCATCAACCTGCTTGGTCCTCGACCAAGAACCCCACAAGACAGCTGGGGGCCCTAGGGTACCCTCTAGGGTCTTACTCATACTCTGCCTGGTTAACTTGACCAGGAACCCTAGTCAACTGACTAGGGTACCATTCTCTCTGAGAATGGGTCTCGCAGCTGCAATAAAAAATCAACAAATCGACCCACAGCAGTTCCACGGTCTTGAACCCATTCGTCAACCTCGTCATGGATACTCTGTAAGTTCTCAGTTGAAATATGATCCCAGAGTTCCATCTCCAGGCCCTCAATTTCCTCGCTCATCTAGCGAGGGATTCGTTTTTTGAAGAATTTAGCAGCCAAGGATGCTTTTTCTTGCTCCCGCGTGGATTTCTTGGCCTTACGGAGTGGCAGAGGTAGAGTCCCTTCTCTGGGAGCACGAGGGTCTCGAGGCTTAAGGGCCATAACAGGGAGGAGGAAATCACAAGGAGAAACAGAAGGCTGGGGGAACAGATGGGTGGAAAGCACACCTGCAACAAAACCCAGAGAAAACCACCAGAGGAAGGCTAGGGCAACCAGAGGGTGCAAGGTGCAACAAAACATAATAATAGGAGGGAAAACATGGGAAAACGCATGGGTTTGAAGCTGCTGGGTTCTCCAATTTATAACATAAATTTGGAAAATTGCCATCATGCCTTCGTAATGCCCTGGATCAAATCGACGTACTTCAGTACTCAATCCGTCATAGTGATCACCATTTTCAATTACTCTCTGCATCGAGTATGCGTGTGTAAAGGACAGTCCGTAACCCTTATGTTAGTGACGCTCCTTTCACAATTTAATACCCCAGGAATGTCTTGATTTCCGTTGATGTCATCCCCATCATTGTCACGTGTTGGCACATGCAGAAGAGAGGGGGTGGATCTAGCACCCTCGTGGGAGGTTTCAAAGGGATTATTGCAAGATGAGGTGTCGAACTCTCGATGCCGCCTTTCTGTGGCATCATTGATAGCCAGCTGAGTACAATGCGCAGCCCAAGGAGTATTCGAGAAAAGAGACAAAGGTCCTTCTCGGAGTTTGTGTGTGGAGGAAGCATCGGTATTTGCCAGGGTGTCAGCCACCTTATTCCCATCAAAAAGCCCAGGCATGGAGGTTGCAGAGTATGGATCCAAGTTCTTCTACCCTATAAGCCAGTCTCCAGCTGTCCGTGACCTGTTCTAGGTGGTTGCCAAGTTGAAATTTTTTGCCATCTGGATGATCAACTTCGAGTCCCCTTCAGCTATGAGAGGTTCCCAATTGTTACCCTCTGCTAACTTTAATCCTTGGAGGAGACCTTCAAGCTCTACAATATTGTTCGTGTCCTGCCCAATATTACCATAGTAAATATGTAGGATTCGACCATTATGGTCCTTAAGAACACCACCAAAGCCCGCAGCCCTCAGATTTCCTTTGGAGGCTTCGTCAAAGTTGAGCTTATAGGAGTCGGAGGGGGGTGGCGACCAGAAGTTGGGGCTAGTGGTGGTATGAGAAGGCTTTGGCTTGCCAATCCATCCAGGGTTCGTTTTTTTAAAACCAAGTTGTTCCAGAATCCTCGTCTCCTAACTATTGGCATCCCAGTCCTTGTCTGACCAAGGAGTGATCTTGAGAGTTTCCTGTATATGATTCACAATTTTATTCCAGATAGCCTGAGCAGGGGTTTTTGTTCCTCTGAAAATACGTTGGTTGCGCTCCTTCCAAGATTCCCATAAAAGGAAGCCAGGAAGCATGAGCCATGCATAGTTAACAATGTTGTTGTTGAAGGCCTCAGCATCCCAGGCTCTCGCGGTCTAATCAGGATTCCCCTATTGTCTATTTGTTCGTCTGAATAATTCCACCCCAAATCCCAGAGAGGGGAAGAAAACGGACAAGAATCCAACAAGTGATTCATGGTTTCTTCAGCACTAGAACAGAGGGGGCATTGGGAGGGGCCAACTATTCCTCTTTTTTGGATATTTTCCCCTGTGATAATTCGTCTGTATATGACCAACCAAACAAGGCAAGCCACCTTTGGCCAAGGATTTGATAACCATACTTTTTTTTAGATACTATCTTCCAGATCAGTACCTCTTTTTGCCCAGATATCATAAGCTTCCTTGGTGTTGAAGTTTCCCTTGGTTGAGTAGCCCCACCTAAGTCTATCACGACCTCTCGGAGTTTTTATGACTCTATCCTGAAGGGTCTCCTCCATGTGATGACTACCTTCAGGCGTGCATCTTTGTAGCCACCATTCCACAGATTGCCATTCCCTGTAAGTTTTGTTCTCCGAGTCATGTTTCCAAAAATGAGCCACTTTGGAAAGGTCAAGGGCATAGCAGAGCGCCTGGCAATCGAGGGTAAGGGGGGATAAAGCCAATTTTGGGCTTTGTTGCCAAGAATCCTTCCAAAGATCCACAGAGGGCCCATCACGGACTTCCCAAAAGCTGTGGTCTTGGATGATACTCCGGTTTTGGAAGGCGGTTTTCCATATGTGAGAGCCCTGAAGTTCCTCATTGAATCGAATGAGATCCTGCTTCGGTCGGTCATGGGTGTATTTAGCATGCCATAACTGAGCCCAGGGTTCCTCGTTGTGGGTCACCCATTTCCACCAGATCTTAGTTCCCAAAACTTCATTATTCATCTTGGGGTCTCTCAAACCAAGGCCTCCCTGGAGCTTGGGTCAACAGACTTTTTCCCAGTTGACTAAAGCCCATTTATGTTTCTCTGTAGTTCCACCCCACAAAAAGGTTCTTTGGATGGCTCTTATTTCCTTAATCACTTATTTGGGAGCAGCAAGAACAGAAAAGAGATAAATGGGCATTTCCTGGAGGACGGCTTTGATAAGAGTAAGCCTACTGGCAAGGTTCAAAGGTCTAAGCGTCCAATTATTTAGCTTTTTCTGCATTCTGTCAAGGACATCAGTCCATGACACGCGTCGAATAACACCTTCCACCAAAGGGGCGCCTAGATATTTGGAAGGAAGGGAGCTCCCTTGGAAACCGAGAATACGCAAAATGTTCCTTTGGGAGATAGTGGGGGTATTAAAAAAGTAGACTTGCAATTTTTCTCTGTTAATCTCTAACCCAGAAGCCTTGGAGAAGGTGTTGAGGCATTTCTTGATGGCTTTTGCTTCCTGTATGGAAGCGTGACCCATAAGCATAGTGTCATCCACAAATTGTTGATGAGTTTGTTTGACAGCATGAGGATGAACATTGAGGCCTCTCATTTCTCCATTGGTCACCATGGATTTGATAAGTCTGCTGTGTTGATTTTCCTAAGCAGCATCGAGTGCCATTCTCTGGGAGAATGGAGGCACCTAGTCAATTACCAAGATATTGATCCAGTCTGGGACTGGAAGCTCAACCTGGGGCTGAGAGCCATTCTCTAGGAGAATGGAGGCACCTGGTCAGTTACCAGGATATTGATCCAGTCTGGGACTGGAAGCTCAGCCTGGGGCTGAGAGCCATTCTCTGGGAGAATGGAGGCACCTTGTCCGTTACCAGGATTTCACTATAAGCCCTAGACCGGGTCTAGGCAAGTGGTGTACTCCTCCCCTTGATCTATGGGCTATGCGACCTTCTCAAGGGACTGATCAACCCTTGTGGAAAAACCTAGCACTGGATTTTGGTGGAAACAAGGAGAAGTAAAAGCAATTAATAATTCTCCTAATGATGATGTACTTGGAGTGGACATGAGTGGATCATTAAAGACCCTAAAGAACTCCTGGATAACTTATTGTGAACCACTTGAAGAACCATGAAACCCAAGCATCACTTGGCTTGATCCATGTACCCACCTTTTGAAGAAAATAAAAATAATATATATATTTTCATGGGTCGGCCTCAATTGAATTATTGAAAGAAAATAAGTATATATGAAGTTAGGTTGGCTCCAACATGATTTTTTCTCTACCATTCGACTCACTATAAAAGAAGGATGAATTTATCATTTTATAAATCAATTCAGTGTGCATCTTCTCTACTCAACTTGTGGATTTTTTTATTGTCTTCTCTGCTCAGCTCGTGGGTGGTTTTATTTTCTGGTGGGTTCTATTCTTTGGAGAAGTGAAAGCCCCAACTACTTTTCTGTTGGTTTAAAAGTACCCTATCTCAGCTAGGGTTTGCTGTTGCCACCCGAATTCCATTTGAAGTTTTATGCAATGTGTATCAACCCTGCTAGGGCTCTCATCTAAGCACCCGAGCCCAGTTAGGGAAATTATCTATGCATCCGAGTTTTATCAAGGTCTGAGTTCGACAGCCCTATTAGGGCACCCACAATTACAGCAGTCCACCAAAGGGCTTACACAGGGTCTAAACAGATCTCGACCCCCTCAGTAAAGTATACACCAACTATTTTTGCATTGACAGGCATGTACAGGTTGACTGTGTTAGACTGAAGTTGCTCCAGGCATCTAGCAACACCTACAGTCATTCAGTGGAAGATTACGGATAGCAGACATTGTACAGGGTTCTTCTTGATCAGTGAAACAAATTCTAATTTGTTAAAAAGCCTTGTTCTTAGCCTACTGTTGTAAAAACTCAGTCATCTTGTAAATATATATAGATCCAGAGATCACTACTCCCTCTGGATCAGTCTGAGACCTCAAGTAGCATGAATCTCAATGTCAGTACATACTCATAAAAACATAGACTCAAACCACTAGATCTGCATCTACCAATAACATATAAATGCAATCAACCACAATAGACAACAGATGTACCCTGGAACCCTTTCGGGAAAAACCAGCTAACTAGGGGGCTATCTTCTCTCTCTAGCCCAAAGCATATAGAAGTATAAAAGACAGTACAATACAAAATTACCTCAGCCGGTAACTCAATCCCTCTCTGAACAGGACAACCTCTAACTTGCATACATCCAGTTGATGCATGCACTGACGAAGTATGCCCTAAGTGTCAAACTGGATCTGAGTGCTCTGACGGTGCCTCTGATAGATCTGCCCTCTCTAGATCTCTCTGCTCTAATCTACTCGCTCTGAAGACTGCCCACTGATGAAATCGGCCCTCTCTGCATGCACAAGTGTGCCCTCCCCTCTGGGTGTCAAATGCTCATACTGCTCTGGATCTCAACAGATCTGAGCTCCGATCGTCCCTAACCTTCCTCAAATCTTGAGGCAAGGCTATCCTAGAAGTCACTAACTCCTAATCAGTCAATCCAGCTCACAATGAGCTCCTCTGCCCTCAGGAAAAACGTCCTCTTCCAAGAGAACTCGACCTCCTCCAATCTCCACAGTAATCTCACTGTTGAGCTCTCTCAGCTCACAAGAACGGGTATCTAACCTCTCTGGAACTGAAGGTCACTGATCTAGCTCAGATCTGACCTTCCTAGCTCCTACAACAACTCCTCTCTATCTCAGAAAGTCGCCCCACATGGACAGATTCGTCCCCCTCACTCTGGCAGTATCTCTCTCTGATGATACAGCTGAGTAACCCCATCCGAGGACCTCCTGCCTCTATAAATAATCTCACTGATGAATTAGGTTTTCCAAAACCCTAATTCCCGGTGCATGCAAAAAGTCACTTTTGCATGCATGCATGCATGCAAAAGGTCACTTTTGCATGCAGTCACTAAATGCTAGCAGGTCATGCAATACTCATGCATGCAAAGGTCAATCTCCCCTGAAGCTCCGCATACAGCCCCTGCTAAGCTCATGCCACTAAGTAGAGTGCATCTCACTCTCTACTCCATCCTGATGCCTATGGTACTGATGTCCCTCCATGCAAGGCATCTGAGTCATGCAGGACATCTCGAAGTTACCATAATCTAACACATCTCATTCAGGAGATAAATTATTATTAATTGCTTTGGGGTTTTTGTCCTTGAAAGGTTTCCCCGTGAAAATACTATGTTCAATTTTTGTGGATGTGTGTTTACTGCTAGCTATCTCTGCACTATTTTATTTTACAGTCTGTTACTGTTATCAAATTTTAAATTTTAACATGCTGAGGCCTTCTGCCATCAAGATAAAGAGGAAGGGAGAGAGGGGATCCCCCTGGCGGATGCCTCTGGAAGGGAAGAAGGTCCTAGTTGGGGTACCATTAAGCATAATGGAAAAGAAGGTAGTTGAGGTCATACTCATAACCCAGTTAGTCCATTCCTCGTTGAAGCCATAGGCAGTGAGCATTTCCCTCATGAATTGCCAGCTTAACTTATCATAGGCTTTAGAGATGTCCAGTTTGAGCAACATTCCTGGGATTTTGGAGACCTTGAGGGAGTGAATGACTTCATGGACAAGAATCACCCCCATCTGATATTTGTCTTCCTTCAACGAACCCAGAATACTCCGGAGCAATAAGATGGGGAAGAATGGGTTTTAGGCGGTTGGCCATGACTTTGGTGATTATCTTATAGATGACATTACAAAGGGCAATAGGTCGAAACTTACCAAGAGTATCAGCACCCTCCGCCTTAGGAATAAGGGTGATGAAAGTGGCGTAGAAAGCACGAAGCACTCCTTTGTTTCGTCTAGAATCCTCCACAATTTGCCAAACATCATTTTTGAGAATGTGCCAGAAATGGTGGAAGAAGTTGGTCCTGAAACCATCCGGACCGAGGGCCTTGCCATCCGCCATTTGGTGGAGGGCTTCTTCAACTTCCGTGAGAGTAACCAGTTGCTTTAGGATATCATTCTATTCCTCTGTGACCGAGTTGGGAATGAGCTGGGTGATTCTTGTGATATGCTCAGATCGGTTACCTTGGTCTTCTTTCATGATTTCTCCAAAAAATTGAGTCAATTTTGTTTCCATGTCTTCTCTTGTTTCAACATACTGGCCGGCTTCCGTCTTGAGTTTATGAATCCCGTGGCTTTCTATTTGTTCTGGACAACAGATTTGTGGAAGAAGGAGGTGTTTCGTTCCCCTTCTTGGAGCCATTGGTTTCTAGACTTCTATCTCCAATAGATCTCCTCTTGCTTTTCTCTAGCTTGGAGTTGCTCTTGTTTTTTCAAATCTTCACTATAACCGTTATTCATACCTTCCCGTTGGAGACTGTCCAGTTGTTCGCTGAGTTGTTTTTTGTCTTGGAATATGTTCCCGAATTCCTCCTTGTTCCAAGTGCGAATCTTGGCTTTTAAGGGTTTTAGCTTTTGTTGGAATTGATACATTCTTGTCCCATCTGGGGGGACAATGTCTTCCCACCACTGTTGAACCAATGATTTGAAGTCCTTGTGCTCCATCCAGAACTTGTTTGAATCGAAATGGTTTCCATCCTTTGAGCCCAGTCCAATCCCAGTGAAGGCAGATACGCCAATGATCAGACCCAGTCGCAGGGAGGACAAAAATCGTTAACTCACCACCCTCCGTAGTGAGATCTTCAGATATTAGGAACCTATCCAAAAGACTGGCAACATGATGGTCTCCCCCTCTTGTTATTCCATGTGAACCATTCCCAGTTTCCAGGTCGGCCAGCTTGCTGGATTCAATAAAGTCTTTGAAAGCTTCATTGGATGGACCAAGTAAGCATCTGCCTCCTTTCTTTCCCCCTAGGGAAGTGATCAGATTGAACTCCCCTCCTATCATCCAGTGCTTTTCTCCTATCCAATTTGCAATCCAATGCTAAGGGTGCAGGAATGAGTTTTTCCGGAGGTTAATGCTTGGACCATAAACGTTTGAAATCACTCCCTTCGTTCTTGTCTCTGTGATTTCAAAGTTTGCATAGAGCGCCAACCAGGTAGCCAAGAAATTCCCCAAGGTGATCTTCGTTGAATTCCAAAGGGTCGCAATCCCACCAGCAGAACTGTGAGCATCAATGGCGACTATTTGGCATCCTTTCCACACCTTACTCCCTATTTCCTGCATTTTCTCCATGCTGCATTTTGTTTCCTGGAGAAAGATAATATTTGGTTTCTCCATCCTAATCTTATTCCTCAGATTCTTAATCTTGCGGGGGTGATTCACCCCGGGAATGTTCCAGGTGATAATCTTCATTGACTAACTCCTATTGGCTTCTGTGAAGGCAGCCTTGATAGTCGGATACTGCCCTGACTCTATGAGTTTGGTACCTATCTTTGCAATCCTTTTGTTCGATTTTCGGCCACGTTTTTCACCTTCTTTCGGTAGTTTCCATTTGTTCCCTTTCAGGGATTCTTTTGTGATTCCTAAACAGGGCTTTGCCTTGGCCTTGAGGATTGCTTCCTGCAGGAGTTCCAACTGTCTACGTGATACATATCCTTTTCCTTTCTTATCGCATTCCTTCTCAATGACGTCTAGGTCTAGTTCTCCTAGATCCATGTCTTCTATGTCCTCCGTAGAGTCATCCTCCATAGCCTCCGGGCCTTCCAAAGGTACTGCTTGGGTCGAGATCTCAGCCTCCTGGGACAGATCTTTTCTGGTCTTCGTGTTCCCCGAAACCTCCATGGATTCCCCGATACCGTTTAGGGTATCAAATCGATTCAGGATGGAAGGGTTCTTAACCTTGGGTTGGTCCAGCACTTGGTGGCTGGTCTGACGATGGCCCGAGCGCTTCCGACTTACCTGAGTAAAGCCTTTTGAATCTACCTTTCTCCCCTTCTCCGAAGTGGCTGGGATGGGATCGGGGCTTTTGATGTTCAGCGGACAATCATGGCTGAGATGGCCATATTCATGGCAGCCACGGCAGCGAAAAGGGAGGTGCTCATAATCCAGCAACTGGGCCATTCCTCGTTGTCCCACATCAGGTTGATGGCTTCTGGGAGAGCTTGTGCGAGATCCATGTAGACGCAGATCCAGGCAAAGGATGTGTAACGTCTCTAAAGGGCTTGTTCAAAAGCCTTGACAAACTTGCCCAGAGCATTACCAATATCCTGCAGGATTTATGGTTCCCAGTATTCACGGGGGAGGGAATACAACCTGATCCAGACTGGGGCAATGTTAAGATCCTCCTTGTCAGGGTTGAATCTCTCCTTCCATGGGCAAAGGTACAATCCAACAGAGAAGAAGAAGTATTGGCCTCCTTCCAAGATCCGATCTCTGTCTTCTTGGTTGAAGAAAACTATTGTAAAGAAACCCTTAGCTCCAAGGTGCAGATCATACTGGCCCTTAGGGTTCCATGTAGTCATGATCCATTTGGTCGGGTCTTTCTCCTTAGGCCAGATACCAATGAACTTCCCAATCAGGGCCTTTTCCTTCCACTGCTCCACACACTCACGAAGTTTATCCGATTTTATCTGCAGAGTTGGGATCTCTTTGGCTTTAGGTAGACACCCCCCGTGGGTTTTCCCAGAGCCACGATTGGCATGTCCAAGGCCTTCATTCTTCGGATCTTTGTCGTGGATGTCCTTAGACTGATGCGACAGGCCTTGGGCACTTGTACTGGATTTTCGACGAGCGATGGAGGAGGGGGTTCCGCCCCCTCCAAGGATCGTCATTAGCTGCAAACCCTCGCAGCGAAACAAAAAACCCTAGAAAAGCTTCGCAGATCTGAAATTCACTATAGTAAGATATCATCTATATATATATATATATATATATAGATAACATGTCCTCTGTGTCCTAATTCCTATATATATATATGTAAATGTTCTAGTTTCTAAAACAAATTGGATCTATATGTCTATATTTTTAATATATATATAGGAATTAGGACACAGAGGACACATATCCTAATTCCTATATATATATAACGTGTCCTAATTCCGAGGGTCATCGTGTTCGTGTCGGATAATTGTATTCTAGTGTCCTCGTGTCAGGTGACTTAGTTTTTTAACAATGTAGGCTTCTTCTTTAAGGAATGATGTTTATGGGTCTGGAGACTAGGAGGAGGGGTTTTGCATTAAAACAATAGGTCCAAGTGGGCAAAATAAGGTGTGCTAAAATAGGCACGACAACCCTTACACACACAATCACCTCTACAAAGCAAAATATGAGTGTGCCCATGTGTCCCAATGTTTTGCCTCAAGGGCACCGGACACCCACCCAAAGGGTAGTCAGCGACTCAGCAGAGCCACAAGGCCAGCATCTCCTTGAGGTGGAAACCAAGGGGGCCTACCATGACCTGAATGGGGGTATTTAGTCCCAAAATCAACACTCTACACAATATAGCCCCAAAACTTGGCCTTTACAAAAGAAAAAAGAAACCCCTCACTCTGGAAGGAACGCTTTAGACACTCTGAGGCATAACATAGAGGAAGCCATTGAACAATGGAAACTCCATGCTCAAGTAATGTCTACGTATTGTCACCCTAACATCTCATCATTGCAACTCACCACAAATTTCAGAGAGCAGTTAGAGATTGAAGATGGACCAGCAACAAGAGAAACAAGATTGCATGGCTCTTTTCAAGTGTATGTACGATCTCACATCTAACTGTTCTCTCTATCACTCATCCAGTCTTCTTACCGTGCTAATGATAAAACAATGGGCACGGGCACAAGGACGATTCGCTCTGATGCCAAACTGATGTAGCTCCTCAAGCTGCAGGGTTTTTGCAAACCTGTAAAAGTCACAGTATAACAAAACTAACAAGAAAAAACATAAATCTGGGATACACACCTTCAATACTCAGGGATATTTTATTATTCACAAACAAGAATCTGTTACTTTTCTTTCCGGCTGACAGATGGGCACACAGGCCTCCAATCAACTTCCCACAATCCACAGAGCGAATGCCATGTTCCTCTCACAAAAACTACAAACGGAAAGTAACCAAAAGAAACAAAAAAAAAACGAAGTGTACTCAGCTCTCCCCCCAGATTTCCATTTGTAGATCTGGGTACCCGTTTAATTTCACCCTAACAGATCGTGGTATGGTTCCAAGTCCACCCGACCAACCCGACATGGGTCCTATAATTTCTGAACAGCTTGCTCAAACGGAGCAATGCGTGGGAGTTCTGTTACAGATTAAATGGAGAGGGATGCTCCACATCAGATCTGCTGTACTTGGAGAGTTAGGGTTAGTTGTTCTTGAAGTATTCAGTTGTGGGCTAGTTGTATTTGTGGAATTTGTGTTGCCCAAGGATTCCTTGTCCTTAATGAGTCATTCTAGGATATCGATGGAAGAATCCAGATCTTGTTTTAGCTTATCCATGCCTTGTTGCATTTCTACACTCTAATGTCTTTAACAATTTCGTGCTTGAGACTCTGTGTTAATTCTCATTTTAGAATCTAGATCATCATTTGTTTGCCTAATCTCTTCACTTGGCTCCTCCTGGTTTTTATCCTTTTTTCCTCAAGCTTCTTGTGATTCTGTTTGTAGTCTCTCCCTAGTTTCTCAATCCTGGAATTAATATCTTGCCATTTTTCTAGTTATGGGATGAGTGCTCTTCTGATCAATTTTCATTTGCTTTTAACTATTATACGGCCCTTGAATTTCCCTAACTTTTGGATTGTGTGGCTAATTAACTCCAATTGTACAGAATTTGTTCTGCAATTGTCATATGGAATGCATATGGATTTACTGTACAGATTTCACTGCACAAGATTCGTACAGAATTTTTTATTCTAATCAGCGATTGTACGGCATGGTCATACGAAATTTTGATGGGTTGATTTTACATACTAGTTGTATGGAATTTCTGAATTTAATCAACTGATTGTATGGAATTTCTGAATTTAATCAATGCCAAATGTGTACAAATTTTCCAAAATCAACAAGACCATAGTGGGTCTGTTTCTCCCACAAGACCAAGAAGTGGGTCTGATACGGTTATGAACCTAACCTGATAATTGCTAATAAATTGATTGAAAAAGTGCTGCTATAATACTGGAAAAGAAACCTGCTAACTAAAATCTGAACTGAAAAATTGTAAACTTACAGCTAAATTAGAAATGTGAAAATTCTGCATGGATATAATCTAAAAAAAAAGATCCAAAATATTATAGAGAGATCTAGATTCTAGAATAATTTGGCAATTAAAGGAACAATACTAGATATCACAAAAATAGACTCGAAACAGTCACTATTTTATCACTTTGGACAATACACAAGATAAAGTAAACTTTCCTGAGGAGGTATGGAAGAGCAGTAAGGGCACTGCACTTGGACAGATACATAGTCTCTAATAGGCTAGCTGTATAGAATATTCACCAATCATATCCTACTCTTTAAGTCCTCTTAGAAAAATGCTTACAAACAACCTCTCATGCTCTAAAAACCTGTGCTAACCATTCTAATACAAAACCGCGCTTCCTACTCCATTTTTATTCATTGTTGGGGAATGTTTCCCAGCTGCAGGCAATATATAGTCTTTAAGCTCTGTCACAGGTAGAGTCGGGGTCAAGGATCTCATTTGTGGCCAAAAAAGATATAAATGGCTTTCTTATGAATGGGGCTTAGGTATGACAGAACTTGAATAATTACGTGGAGGCTTGGGCACTTCTTCGGAGAATGTTATTAGCAAAGGATATAGGTATCAAGCAGATCCATTGTATTGCCAATTCAGTGTTAATCATAGGCATTATGAACAGTAAATTCAGAACCAAATCAATTTTGCTTTACCAAACAGTCTCAATCCTTACCTTAAAGAAGATTTTGAGCACGTGAACTTTACCCATGTCACTTGAAATTTAATGAAAAGGCATCACCTCACAAAGAACAAAGTGTGTTGGAACATCGGACATTTAGTTATATGTTGCTTTCAATAACAGCTTCTTCTCACTTATGCATGTTTCTTTTCACATTCTTGGTTTGCCTTAGTTTTTTTCCCAGGTTTGACACAACTGTAGAAGACTTAAAATTCAATAGAAAAGTTTGATCAGAGTATAATACCACCAGGAGGAATTTACGAGGTCTGAGGTACAAAGAGGGTATTGAGAACCTCTGAGAAGAATTGAAGGACCTTAAGTTCACATTCCAGCAGATTCGAATCCAACAGGAGGTGGAAAGGAGAGATAGGGCCTCCCTGAAGGGACAAAATGAGCTTTGGATACAACAGCAGTCAGAGAGAAGAGATAGGGCCTCGCTCAAGGGACAAAATGGATTTGCTCAGCTAGAAGGCAAAAACGGAGTTACCAAATTCCACTGAATCGGCCAAATAATCTGGAAATTCAGAAATACAGTTCAGCTCGTAATATTCAGTGCAATTTGGTTTGCTTGGCATGTGTGGAGAATTTGGCAGCAAAGAAAAGGACCATATAAATTCAGTACTCTTTCATACAATATTTGTTGTTTCAAATTTACATCAAATTTAATCCGAATGCCATTTCAGATTAAATATGGTTTAATCCCCATGTTAAAATGTAATCTACGATTTCTGTTAAATATTGCCCTCTGAAGATATAAAACTAATTCCAAAACTTTCAACCGTTGATAAATTTAAAACATTACAAAAGGAATGGGAACAATAAGAGGTGCTTCAAGTGGTTTAATACCTCTTCAAATCTGCAGTAACTTTGATCGCCTATCAAGGAAGGGCAGAGAATTTTCAAAAAGATTTTGCAGGATTGACTAAGGAGAGTGGGAGTGGAAGTGATTTCAAATACTTTTATGGCAACCTTGAATGAAGCAAGGGAGGATTAGGCTGTAAAGGCCTGAATTTTGAAAAACACACTGCACAGCACATCCAATGGCATGGGTTGTGGTCATCACCTACCCTCAAGATTAAGGATCATCAAACTCTGCTATCAATGATCCTACCGCATGTTCACCTATGGTTATGACTTCTCCTTCCTCTAAATTATAAGTTTCAGTGAACTTCTCATGACGTCGGTTGCAAACCACTGTCGACAACACAATCTTAAGACTTCACCAGATCATTCAATTGGTAGGAGTGATGTACGAAGGACAGGGGGCATAGTCAACATGAGCTGATTACACGAGCTTACTAGGAATTCCTCATTGAAGATCAATATTGCAATGATCAATCCCCCATCACGATGTAATTTGAGAAGAACTCCCAGTACTCTTGAACCTAGGAGAAAAACACGTTGACTGCATCAGTGTAGCGTGTCTGCAGCCTAATCGTGAGAAGAACTCCCAGTACTCTTGAACCTGAGAGAAAAACACATTGACTGCATCAGTGTAGCATGTCTACAGCCCAGAACAGCTAAGGGTTTTCAGTAATAGTTAGGCTTATAGTGCCAAATTTGTACCGTACTGAATTTTTTCAATTGATATTTTTTCTGTATCATAACCAAATCTGAACTTGGTAACTATGCACAAAAAATCATTAGGTTCAAATTAAGGATTTGGAACAAGAATCAATAAATTTGAAACCCTCCGAGAACAGGAAGATTCAGAGCCAGAAATAGCAGGGGAAATTCCGATAATCCCCCCTCTAACAGAACTAGAAAAGGAGGAATTGGGAGATTCTGATCCAACCCCATCAGCTTCCAGGAAAGAGGCATGGCACACACAAGATGCTCAGGCCCCTGAAGGGCTGGCCGAAATAGTCTTCAACTTCATAGTCTCAGAGGGCAAGGCAAATGAAGAATTCCCTCCTCAAAAAAGGGTTCATACTCCAGAAATTTCAGACACCACTCGTCCCTCTCCTCCTCTCACAAGAGGAAGAAAGACAAACAAAGAAAGGCAAGAAAAGGAAGCAGAAGCAAGCATCAGGTTGGGCTCTCAAAGTCGATTGGATCCCTTGTTTATGGGGCTTTCAGCATCTTCAAAATTAATGTACCGTCTCTGACTCTCTGCATTTTGTTATGTTTCCAATTTGTGAAGATATAAACATGTAAAACAGATTGGAAACATATTTGGAACAATTGGGATTTGTCTCCCAGAATCACAAGCAGGAAGCTGACAGCACTGTTAGAGGTCATCAGCGTCCCTCTTCTTTGCATCTCTTGCTCTTGGCCTGCCCGAAGCTTCTTTTAATACAAAACCCCTTAACCGTTCTTGTTAAAAAAAAAAGGGATTGAAACAAGAAACCATGTGCCTCAATGAAAGATTGGAGCACTTGGAGGACAGTAGCTACCAAGACCAGGGTTTCAGGTCTAATTACTGTGACAGCTCTAGGCTGATCATGGAGGAGAAAGAGAGCGGCAAACAGGAACCCTTGGGAAGCCCAGCAACACTCAGAATTGAGTCAGCCCATGGAGCCAGTCCCTGTGCCCCTGAAAAATCCACATCCTTCTCAGCTGCAAGCCAGGCACTTTGGCACGCTTGTAGTCCCAGTTTTGGTTTAGGAAGGACAGAAGTCCAGAGATAGATAAGCTAACCGAGACTTATATCACCTTTGATTCTGTACTATATCAACTCACATGTATTGCTGGGGAATAGAAATCTTGCCTGCACAATCCAAAGCTAAGTCTGATTAAAAAAGAATAAAAAAAGAATGATACAAACCTGCAAGGCAATCCAAGAGGAGCAGCATGGCCATCTCAGAGATTTCATTCTCTTGGATCTACGGGATTACTAGTTCAAGAGATGCCACTCCATCAGGCCGAACACAAACAATATCAGGAACATTGCTATTCAGCGCCATGGGAAATTGGTCATGATAGGTCTGTCAATGTTGCATATTTTCTGCTCTATCTTTGTTTCTTTCAAACCCATGCGTTCAGCAGTTAAAAGTTAGTTTCCATGTCATTTGGCAGACAGCTATTTTGCCTAAAACATTATATCGGGTTTAATAGTAATTTAAATATAGCCAATCAAGCCCTGATGGTTACAGAAGGTTATGCCGGTAAGGAACATAAAGGTATGGTTAGAAACAGGGGAAGAATAATTCTGAAATTCAGGATCAAGGCCATGTTTTCTTCGTCAGTTTGGTTTGTCGCATTGGCCAAGAAAAAAGTTGTTAAAGACCCCGGTTTGGTCTTTTGGTGGGAACTCATATTCACAAGTACAAAGACCCAGATTTTGTAAATCTAATACAATTTGATCTTTATCAAAATAAAATTCCGAACACCCAGCAATCACGTTTTGAAGACCAGGATCGTGAAGATATGCAATCAGGAAACATCACATAGAACCAGTACAATCTGGTAATGCCAAAAAAATTTAAAACTAACAACAATAACAATTGAGAAAGTTGTAAAAACAGAACACCAGCAATCAATCAATCACCTGAATACCTACCTTGGGCAACTGTCTCTTGTGCCTCACAGACAACGCTCTTGAAGCCACGCGTCCTTTTTACATTGGAGGAAACAGGCAGACCCCTGTTATCATGACCCTCAATCCTCAATCCTCTGCATGAGGGTAGCAGGTATAAGTTCTTTCTGTTGAAACTCCTCCTGCCGCGTAGGACCGATGCACAGGCGACTGTATTGGATGTGCAGGAAGAAGGCCTGGAGGCTGTTAGGGGGGAGGAGATACCCACTGTTTCTAGAACACAAGCCATTGCAGATCAAACAATAGACAATTAGTACAGTAAAATCTCTACAAAATGGCCTAAAATCTAGGACCCAGGTGAGGAAATCTGCTATAACCAATCACCCAAACGGAAAAAACAGGCTAATTCTCCGCTTTATAGGGACCCAAGGAAACCTACAATCAAAATGGTAAAACAGACTAATTTTGGAGAACCCAAATCAGGATATGTGCCACGAGCAGGCTAAATTGTGGACTGTTGTAGTACCCAAGGAATTAAATCCACTATAGCCAATAACCCAAAAGATAAAAACCAGGTAAATGCTCAGATCAAACCCCAAGCCACACGTACATCTGGACTGAGCAAACAAATTTAGAACAACCCAAAGACGAAATCTGTGATAATTGGCAACGTTGAAGGAAACTATATTCGATTCAGATCAAGACCTATTGGAAGACCCGCTGCCTTTGGATTCAGAACCGCATGATCTCCTTTTTTTCATGTGTTCTTTCGTTTGGGTGACCACTATATTCTGGCGGAGATTTCTGGGTTTTATATTCGATGTGTATATTAAATTCAGTGTGGATGAGGTTCTCGTTGTGTGTGGATAGAATTCCGATAATGCAAATGTGCAAACCACGATTTTGATCTGGTGGAGATAACATGAAAATGACCACCTAACCATTTCTATTGATAATAGAAAAAAAATACATGCATGGATTATGAAATAGCGTAAAATGTTAAACTCACCTCCCGGATAGAAAACATGTGCATAATTTCCATTTCATGAAGTTCGTCATGGAGAATATATTTTACATGTTACACACTGGCGTTTTCATTTTAGGGTTAGTTTAGGTATATTCTCAATTTTTTATTTTAAATTATATTGGTGGCGGTGGTATTTTTTTTCTGCATAAAAAGGGTTATATGTAGTGTTCGACTTGGAGAGATGCCAGGTCCCTCTTCTTTCTGTGTATATATTTAGTGTTCGATTTGGAGAGATTCTAGGTCCGTCCTCCTTCTGTGTACATATGTCCATGAACAAAAACTTGTATCAAATACTTAAAAATTCTATATATATTTTATCTTGAGCAACTCTAAGAATGACAATGGAGAGATACAAAACTCCCTGGAATAGTCGCTCACATGTATCCACTAGATCGTTCCATGAACAGAATTATTGTTGTTGTGATTACTATAAAAGTGATAAAAATTAAAAATGATCAAATGTTTTGGTTGGCTCTTTCTAGAAAATGGCATCCTTACTTGGGATAAGTTGATGAGGATGGGTTGGTCGAGTCCAAATCTTTGTCTTTTATGTAAATTTGAAAGTGAAATAGTTCAAAATTTGTTTGTCCATTGTTGTTTTGGTAAACATATTTGGTCAGAGCTTTTGGAAGATCTTCAATTATCCTTTGCTTGGGGATCTTTAGATTTGGAGGATAATTTAAAAAACCGGGCGAACAGGAACCATAATCATTGGGAGATTCTTATAATTTTACCTCCAAGATTGGTATTGTTGTCTTACAAGTTTTCGGCGACTCCAAAGTCATTGTAAACTAGGCCATTGGTAACTCTAGACTTCAGGTGATTACTTTGGACCATTGGTGCCAAAGGGTTCACAGATTGATGGATAATTTTAATGATCTCTCTAATTCAACGTATCTTTAGGGAGCATAACCAGGTTGCAGGCAGCCTTTCAAAAAAGGCCATGGGTGGTCAAGATGGTTGTCTTTTTTTCGAAGAATTCAAGGATGAGACCATTGCCTCAAATCGATCGATGCAAGCTTTCTAGTAGTTTGTTTTCTTTTGGAAGACTACTTTATGGTTCAGTTTTCTTTAATCTGTAATTCTCTTAGTTTTGTTGATCGCTCCTTATATCCGATCCTTTGTTATTGCACAGGCTAATATGTTTTGGTTTTTGACCAACAATCTTATTACGGTAGGATTTTTGGTGTCCAATTTTGATCGAGATAATAATTTTTGCTATGGTGGAAGCTTCCTCCATATGTAATGATGTAATAGTTGTTGCTTTCTTTAATTCTAATTTCTAATAGAATATCAAGAAGTAGTTTTTTTTAGTTGAAAAAAATAATAGAAATTTAGAATAATTAAAATTTAATAAAAAATATTTGTAAATCTAAATTGGTATTGTTGTTATTACTATAAAAATGATAAAACATAAAAATGATCGAATGTTATAATAAATAATTAAAATTTAATAAAGAGTATTTATAAATTTATAAAAATATTATTGTAAAATAAAACATAAAAAAAACTCAATATATAGTAAAATAAATATTATAAGCCTTATTAAAAAAATTATTAGAAAGTAATATTAAATATGATTAAAAAAATAGTAGAAAATAATATTAAAGGTAACTTAAAAATGAATAATTAACCATTTCTATTCATAATATTTGTTTTAAATATGAGTAAGATTAATTACTTGAATAGTATAAAATATTAGAAAGTGATTCTTCTAATTTAATAAATGTGAATATGAATATTGTAAGGGGTAACAACTTGTTTCAAAGACAAATAAATGTGAATATGAGTATTGTAAGGGATAACAACTTGTTTCAAAGGCAAGGAAGCAACTTCCTAATAATTTTATATTGACATTTAATATATACCCTTGTGTAATTTTGATTGAAATGCAGTGAAACATGATAAGCAAGTAAAGCATAAAACCATGCTTTAATCTTTTGTTAAGTTGGGAGAATATATTGGGGAATTTATTCCTCATGGTGTTCCCTTTAGATGAAGATAAATAATGTGGAATTGATGTAAAATGTAACCCTTATTCAATTTCATAAAGTTTCCACGGTGGAATACACCTAACATGCTACAAAGTGGATGTATCCACTACGGCTTTGCGGCTTACGAGGATATAATGGTTAAAGTTTGTGCATGTCTCAGATTTCCTAATTTATTTACCTCCATACTTTATTCACATTTTCCTTGATGAAGCCCTATGCACAAAAATCATTGGGCAAAAATTACCTCCATTCTTTATTCATATTTTCCTTCATGAGGCCCTATGCACAAAAGTCATTGGGCAATAAACCTTTTTCTATGCATACTCCTTCGTTATGGTAATGAATGTTGCAAGTGGTGGGGAATGTTAGAAATATTGGGAAAAATAATTGCAATGTAACTTTGTAGAAGTAATAGGAATCAGGGACACTGAAAAGTTTCAAAGTATTTGTGGTTATGCAATTAGGATTTTTACAAATATTGTTATAGAATTGATAAGAATTGAGAATAGTTGAAGGTCGGAAGTGATGAGAATTGGTGGTAGTTGAAATTTAGTAGAGAGTATTTGTAGACTTGAAAATGGGATCAATGAAAGTGTGTTGCAGAAGAAGGAAGATCTATAGATATCTAATGTGGATCTGTGAAAAGTTGAGATTGTAGAACCATAAATTTTTGGTGCGGATAGTTACAAAAATGCACATATAGTATTATAGTGTCTTCACAAGATGTAAAGTTATGAGAACTTAAAAATTGTAGAAGAGAAAGTCATAAGCACAGATGCCAACATTGATCACAAACTCATAGTGGAATAAAAGCAAGATGTAGAAATTGGCTAAGTACCAAAAGTGGCGATGGTATGACATTAACAATGTTGACGGCTACATGCCTATATATAGAAGTGGCTATTGAAATGCCAACTATCAACACATCAATATCAACATGCTTAAGTGGGATAGTGGAAGTTGGATTTACTAGTAAAGAATCAATGAGAAGATTACCAAAAAGGCTATAGGGCAGGAAGTGAAGTTTGAGCCAATCAATTTGATCACTAAAGGTGTGGCACATACTACAAAACATGGAGAGTGGTTGTAGGGAGTTGTCAATATAACTTATATAATTAAAGGAAGAATTTGGAGAGAAGGAGGCCAAAGATTGAGTCAAATATAATTAAAACTCTATTATATAAAATTTAAATATAAATGAGCCCTCATTGTGTACTTATTCAAGGTATATTTTGTAATTGAGTTTGTTTATGTTTATAAGGTCATCAATGCCCCATCACTAAGTTTTGATTACTTATATTAATGGGTTATTATTAAGTTAGTGGATAGGAATTAGGTATATGTATTAATGACTCACCACTATGTTAATGGAAAGGTATTATTATGTGAGTCGTATTAAAAGAGGTCTCCCCTTTCACTTGTAATGAATATACTATCATTATAAATATGAGTAAGTTAATTAGTGAACAAACTTAATCTTTGTTTCCATTGAAATTATTCCCTAGATCAAGTAAGGATTATGCCATAAGTTATAGTTCCACCTAATTGATGGGAACTTTACCCTTAAGGATTTTGGCCCATTTTAAGACAACTGTAATTTTGAAAAAATGAGTAGACCAAGGTGGAACTTTGCCCCACTAGAAAAAATAAACTCACCGAAAAGGTTGAGTTTATCCACTTACTAACTCACTCCATTATCAACACAACCAAATCATGTTTGCTCATTTGAGTACAAAGTACATGGAGATGTCTTCCTCCATATTTTAGGATTTGTATGTGGAATCCACCCATGGGTGTGAAGGTGCCCCCAATCCTTGTTCTCTTCATTATTTCTTATTCCATGATGTTATTGTTGGAATAATTCAATTTCAAGTATTTTGATGCTTCAAGTTGGTATCAAAGCTTAGTTGTTCTTCCTTCCATTGTATTGTGGGAAAAAAGAAAAAAAGACGGTTGGGGACGGACGAGGGGGGGGGGGTGCGCAAGTTGAGCAGTTTTGTAAACTTTAATAGCAAAATTTCCATAAAGTGATTACATATTTGGATTCTAGTTTTGAAGAGATGCTGACATTAGATATCAATGAGAAAGAGGTCATTGATTTCCAATCTTATTATGAATCATTCATTCACAATAATGTGTTGCTTCAATAGGTTTTGACCTCGCACATGAGATTTGTATCAATATATTATTTTTTCAAAGTATACCAAGTGATGTAAGGTATATTTATGTTCCAAAGGATTCTTCGATTTTCAATTTATTCATCGTGTTGATTGTTAGAAAGTTCTTGAGGGTCCTTGGTTTTAGGGAAGAGTGGAATTTGACCCATCCACTATGACTATCACCAAAATGCTAGTTTGGGTTCACCTCCCAAATTTGCCTCTCAAACTTTTGCTTATATCAATATTTAAGGATATTAGGAATTCCCTAGGAAAATATTTAAAGTCAAATACTAAGCAAGTTAAGTTGGGACTTTTTACCTATGCTCGAATATGTGTGGAGATAGATCTTAGCAAAGGTTTTCCCATACACGATGACTCTAAAGCATGACAAGTTGCAATGGAATCGGGTTTTAGATTACAAAACAAGACTTTTCAGTGCAGGATTTACCAACAAGCAGGCCATCTTTAGGACTCCTGCCTTGAAGCTTGAGTTCACCCAAAGAGCAAAAAAGGTCACCTCCCAAATCAAAAGGTTGGAAATTATATGAGTATCCATTCTCAAATGATCAAGACGATCAAAAGGTAGAAACTCTGCCCTCAATAGATTTAGAGAAGGATATCAAAGCAGGTCTAGAAGAGCACATTGAAGATTTAAATCCTCCCATGGAGGATCGAGAAGAAGCAATGCATATTGAGATATCCTAGGAGGTAGTTGCGCTCCAACAGGGGACACGAAAATAACTCTCAAATTTGACAACTCTAATTTCATCAAGGAGTTGGCCCTGCAATCAAACTCTATAAACCATAATTTTAATTTACAATTAGTTATCATGGACATTTCTCCAAGGGGATGGATCGAGGTTAGAAAGAAGAAGGGGAAAAAAGTCAAGATTGGGGACAATGTTTTCCATTGGTACTTTACACTTTTTTTGGTGTATTTTCTTTCTCTGTTAATTATTTAGTGATATTTACTTTACAGTCATCTGTGAATGCTCTCATAACATTTATAAAGCTTCTTTTCTTTATATGAATGAGAAATTACAAAAAAATCCAAGGAAAAAAACATTTGGATAAAACTCAAAATGTGATGTGGTTTTTCTTTTAAAAATCATTTAAATCAAATTTTGTACAATCAAGACATCACATATTAAAAATATTTTTTTAGGGTTTACCTATTACAACCATACTATATTATGGGATGACATAGTAGATCACATTTAATAGACTACCCATATTGCACCCAAATCAAAGTTATTTGATAAAGCACTTACATGACTTCAATTTGATATATTATGTGATATATTTCCAAGTAATATTTAATGAGTCACAAGATATGAAGTTCATTGTAATTTTCCATCCTTGAAACCCTAGCAAAATAGGAAATCATAATTGGGTTTATTATTTTTGTATGAAACCCTACAATGGCATATTCAAAATAAACCATGGACATGTTTTTAAAAATATCCCACATATCTCTTATTTCTATTTATATAACAAGAATATGTAGAGAAAAACTAGTTGTTGCAGGGTTAGATTTAGAAGAGGTTTATGATGAATGGTATGCAGACATATTTCAATTGGATGGAGACGATATGTTTATTGTCTCTTTAGTAAATACGCTCCTCTCTATGATGAATCTCCATATAAAGATGAAGCAAAAGAGGCAAATATGATCTCCAAACTTCGCTTTCATGAATCGTCTCCTCCCTGTGATGCATCTTTATATAAGAAAAATGGATTGGATGAGAAAAAGTCTATTGAAGGCAATCATGGGAAGATGGTGAAAAAGAGTCTTCCATCTGAATCTTCCTCAATGGTAATGTTATCTCCAACCTCATCACCATCCTCTTACATCTATTGGGATGAATTTTCTCACCATATGATTATCATTATGTTCTTTGAGCCTTATTTGGACGTATATGATCCTCCATAGTATTTTGACCATAATAGAATGAATTAGTTATTCAATTCTTCCAAGAATATCAATTTCCAAGAGTCCCTTCGCAAAGTTTTTAAAAAAGTACAAGAAAAAGAAATCGCATGGTTGGGCTACTTTTTGGTCCTCATGTTTTGGGGACAAAGCTTCCCAAGGGGGTAGGGCATGTTGTGTTCCTAAATACAACATTTTTAGAAGCAAATAAATCTCTAATTATGAGCTATTTTGTATTCAAGCTCATAGCTTTGTAATGATTTTGTACACGACCACTTATGTTAGACATGGTTGCTTATTACGCAAGCATTGAATAAGTGATTGCTAATAGGATTATAGATAGCTTTGGGGGGGAATCCTATTAAAATAGGAGGGCATGTTGTGTACTTATACACAACATATTTTGTAAATTAGTCATCTTGTTTGTAAACTTGTTTTTAATGCCCCATCACTAAGTTGGTATTTATTGATGATATTAATGGGTTATCACTATGTTAGTGGATAGGAATTAGTTATATGCATTAATGACTCACCACTATGTTAGTGGAGTGGTGTCATTATATGAGTTGTATTAAAAGGCTCTTCCCTCTCACTTGTAATCAATATATTCTTATCATCAATACAATCAGGTATTGTTTACTTATTTGAGTACCAAGTGCACGGGGATGTCTTCCTCCATATTTAAGGATTTGCAGGTGCAATCCCCCCCGAGTCCCTAAATCCTAAATGGGACAATGCTTATATAAATTCTAAATAAATGAACATAAACAGTGACAATGGGGGCACCTACACACCTAAGGGTTGGATATGTTAAGTCCTATATATTATCATATTACATTTATATATTATATTAGTATTATTGGTGAGCTGGGACCTTAATTCTAATTGTATGGTGGGGTAGAATTGTAATTGTACCCTTTGTCTCTGATATATATACCAAGGAGACCTAGGTTTAGAATCATCTCACATTATCTTGTGTATTTGATACAGTGTAAAAGGAGTTTTCCCTCTCGAAGAAGCTTCTTATTCATATCTTTACTTTATTCTTAAGGCATTGTATTACTCTCTGTTTCTTATTTTCCGTTCTTTCGAGAAGTTGGTGCATAACATTTGGTATCAAAGCCATTTTCACTATAAAAATTTTCACGGATGTCTTAGACAACGAGGACATAGAAAAATATCTGTGGTAAAAAATACATGCCCTCATTCATTATAAGTTCGGAATTATAGCCGGTAGAAGTTAGGGTTTTTTACTAGTCCAAAAACTAGTCTCAAATAGGTGTTATGGGTAAAATTGTTATATATGAATCTTGAGAGATCCAAATTGAGTGTCACCTATTGCATCAAAATGAAGAGAGACAATAGTGTTTGTGGTAAAAATTTCATAACTAGAGAAGGAAAATCATACATGTGGAAATCTAAACAAGTTCGATGTCCCGAAATTAACAAAAGTAACAAGTTTTGGTTAAGTTACCATAACTCTCTATTAGCACATCATAATTGGGTCAAACCTATGGAATTGCATAGAAGACATGCCAGACTACTACACAAAAGAAAAGAAAAACAAACTTATAGGGTCCAAAATTTTAGAGAAAAATCAAGAGCAAGGTTGGCCAGCAAGACAACCTACAAACCAAGGTTTTTAAAGGCATGTTAACTTGAAACATACATAGATTTTGATAGGAATATCTGTTATGGGTGATTTAAAAGCTATGATAAAGAGCAAATAGAAAAGAAATCTAGTGAATATTAGTTGGATCAAATGGAAAGAGGTGGAGCAAAAATTACTACGCCTGATAAACCTCGTGAAGGCTCATCCATGACACAAGATGAGCATGATGATGTAGACTTTAATGTTTCCAAGCTTGCTAAAATAGCATAGAACATGGAAAATACAATGCTAAGAAAGGTGGAAATCATGGATATGGAAGGATGAATTCCAAACATTCAAAGAGGATATCCAAAATAACCTTGAAAACAAGATGGCAAGTAAAGAGGATCTTGAAGTTATGAAGGGGGTAATTCTGAATGAGATGGGACATCTATTTTCTCATAACTTAGATCCTCAAGAAGAGGATATGGACAACGAGAGGGAATTGTCCCAGTCATAGATTGACAAAATTGAAAAATAGTTGGAGAACAAGAGGTTTGAGTCCCAAACATTTGATCATTCATCACATCATCATGAGTTCAACTTAGGACCAAGGAACTACTTCATTCCTAAGATTGATACGATAAAGTTTGATGCTAATGATCTAATAACCTGGATATTCCAAATGGAGCAATTCTTTGATCGACACCAAGTGCCAACTTTACAAAAGGTGACTATTGCATCCTTGTATTTAGAACCTAATCAATTTGTATGGTGTTGATGGATTTATGACCCTAAAAAAGACTCTATTGTCTCTTGGTCTATATTTATGGATGAATTGATAGCACATTATGGGGATATTAAGAGAAACACCTTATGTATTCAATTGATAAATCTCAAGTAAAAAGGTCTAGTTACTTATCACATTAAGCAATCTCAAATGTTAAGCTTAGAGTGAAGAACATTCTAAAGGATAATATGGTGGACCTCTTTATGGGCACTTTAAAGGAGAGCATTCAACATGAGGCATGTCTCTTTGAACCTAAATCATTAGTGAATTCTTTTAGTTTGGAAAGGAAAGTTGAAACTAAAAATATGGCTACTAGAAGGCTACTACTAACCTCTACAAAGAGGGAAATGTTTCCTCCCCCAACCTCACTTAGCCTACAAGGTTTCTACCTCAACAAGTGGAGGAAAGAAGAGAAAAACAAACTATGTTTCAATTGTGATAGCAAGTACAATAAGGGGCACTTGTAAGTTACTTTGTAAACTATAAAATGAAGAGGAACATGAGGAAAAGGGGTTTTGGCACATGAGACTTCAGTGCTCATTCTATTGTAAGATCTATTTCTTGGGGTGAATACAAATGATGTTGGACTGAATTTTTGGCATGGAGACTATGGATGTGATGAGAATGGATGTTATGAAACTATTTTCTGCTTCATTTTCACTCATATGCAGTAAGAATTTTTTAATTGGTGTTTGACTATTCTAACAACTATCTCGTTTACTGTGTATGCACTTGCATGGTGTCTTTGCTTTCTACGAGTTGTAAATGTAGGATGTTTTGAAACTATGACTATTTCTATGGGTTATCTCATTATGTAATCGTTGTACATTTCTACTATGACAGTTGCCTATTATCTGTATATGTAATTCAATTTCATTTGTGGCGTGTTCCCTTTAATTTGCTCCTAGCTAGGATAGTTTAGAATAGCTTAAGACTGCATCATAGTTTAAAGCATACTGCATCTCATCTCTTAAATAAAAAAAGAACCTAAACAGTGGACCGGGCCACAATTGGTAAAACCCCAACCAGTTAATGGTAGTTGGGCCAGAATCCGGACGAGTTCCCTATTTAAACTGTTGGAATTCTAATTGGGGATTTCACCAGGGAGAACCCCTACTATTGACGCAAGGACATTTCCAAGTGTCAACAGTTTTGGCGCCATAAGGAAGGCCACCAGTGAATGGCTAGAAGAGTAAATTTCACTCCACATGGATATTTCTTTGGATCCCCGCCTGAAAATTTCCATCCTGAAAGTTCAGTTCCCCAGGGTTTGGAGTTTGGATAGAAAACTGATCATTTTGAAGATAGTAACCTATGAGCTAGAACTACCAAAATATTCTCATGAACATCTATACGCAGTACCTCAATAAGAAGTTAATTGTTTCTAGCGTTGTACTCAGGTATATCTTAAGTCTATTAATGAACTACTTGTTGCTCCTTGGTTTCCTAGACATTGTGCTACCAAAAAGAAAGTTGTTGAAACTAGAGATTCAGTCTTTGTCGATTCTCTTAAGGGATTGGTTGGTTTAGCCTTACAAGAAATTCCTGAGCCTATCAGCTAGTTTCGATTTGCATCCCCTAAGTCTAATGGTTCTAATCGTACTCGTTCTCCTACAAGGCCACCTCCATGTATCAACAACATGGTTCATAACATGAACCAAACACCAACCTAGAGGTCACAGTGTGCTTTGAATTTAGCTGGCCTGCTCCACAATCTACCGGAACACCCTGAACGCATTTTTCCCAAATTTGACCCGGGCAAGGGGATAACTCTGGATGATCACCTGAAGAGTTTTTATTTGGCCTCGAACTTCTTAAATGTGGATCATGAAGACGTGTTTTGTCACTTGTTTCCCTACACTTTTGAAAGCAAATCTTCCACGTGGTATTTTAGTCTGCCAACTCAATGAATTACTAATTGGGATCATTTTGAGAAAGCGTTCTTTGAGAAAATTAATCTGTTGAATAAATAAACTTGGCCTCTTTAATGAGGGAAATGTTGTCCTTAAAAACAGACAAGAAAGAAAAAGTCAAGAATTTTAATCAATGGCTTACTATAGTTTTGAATAGGTTTACCACCACTACTAAACCTATTGATGAAGTGCTAGTGGAGTATTATACCACTTATCTACATCCCTCTCTTGCAATGTTCGTCAAGAGGAGTTGTAAAGCCACATTAGTAGAAAATTTTGAAGAAGCCAAGAAAATCAAGTTGGAAATGTCCAGCATCGTTAAGCATGCAGTCGAAGCGAACCCAAATGCCACCACATCCAAGAAACCTATGTTGTTAACTAGGCCCACATAAGAAAATCCCATTGATTTTGGGGGTGTTATGAAATTGGTCTAAAAGTTATCTAATGAAACAAGGGGATTTGAAAAAGGATAAAGGGGCCAACTCTTCAGAGAAGAAATCATTTAATCCCTTTTTTAAAAAGAAAAATGATACTCTGGAGCCCCTGGAAAATAAGACAATTGATTTCAACTTAATGATGTGGGTATGGATCACTTTTTTACCTATCTCCAAGAAAATCACTCAGAGAAAACGTGCCCTCAGTGGATAAAATCTATGACTCTGGTTATACACTAATTATTGGACAAGCAAGTCTTGGATGAGGAAGAAGAAACATAACAACAAAAGTCTGTCGAAGCTGAAGAAGAGCCTAAAGAGACCACTCTAGTGTTATGGGATTGGGATCTTGAGTTGGAAGATGACTCTGATGATGTCTCTATCAAGATTCAAAATGTGCAAACTACCCCTGCAAACTATGCTCTAAGAAGTAAAGGATTTGTGAGCACAATCTCTAAAGAAGTCGAAAGCAATAATAATAATAATTTTGCTGACAAAGGGCCAAACAAGACAACCCCTACCAAATATAATACTTCGGGAAAGCAACCTCATAAAACATTGGGGGGTGTTGCGACTCAGAAAAATAGCAGTCAGGTCACTCCTTTTACAAACACTAAGAGTTTTACTAATCCACTAGAAGTTACTATTACATCAGCAAGTGGGCACAATGGTCTTAACATAGAGTATGATGTTGTGGAATGTTTTAAAAGAGAAAAGAAAACATCTCGTTTTCTGAAATGTGTACTTGGATGCCTCAACAAAATAAAATTTTGATGGAAGCATTGGAACTCACTCCAACCAAAGTAGGGGAAGGGAAACAACTTGAAGACGGGCATGATAAGGAAATCAATGAAGCAAGCATTGGAGGAAAACCTAAATCCTAGACACCACCCTTTTATTAACATTCAAAATTTTCAATTATAATGTGCACAACTATCTGGTTGACTCTGGAGATTATTCCAATGTGATCCCCTACTTGGTATGTAAGAAAATAAATGGAAAACCTAGCTTGTGCCCTTCCAGGATTATACAACTTAATAGATCTGACGTTAAAGTAATCGGTGAATTAAAAATGTCTTGATTAGATTGACGTCGGATGAAAGGGTAAGTCAATTCATTGATATATTTGTAGTATAAATTCCTAAAGCATATGGATTGTTACTTAGAAAAGACTGGTACAACAAGATACAAGAGTATTTTGTTGTTGATTGGTCCCACTTGTGTCCCCCTTATCAGAATAAATTGAATCAAATACGTGTAGATAGAGAGCCACACATGAAGATTACTATCACTGAGATGGAGGGACACACTGAGCCTATCAATTTATCTTACTCTATCCTAGGCAATTATTTCCTTGAAACTGAGCCAGGTTGTTATCAAGCTAATATTGTTAGCCATGAATCAGACACCTAGTCCCATCTCCTTCAGTTTTCCGGGTCTGACAAAAATGAATGCAATATATTAGAATTAGGCACTGAAATGGCTTTAGGCATTGACATAGATGTTATTATTAGTACGTATTCATATTTCTTGAGTTTATTTTTCGATGGCTCAAAGACACAGGAAGGTGCAGGGGATGGTTGTGTCCTTGTGGATCCTACGAAAGACAAAACTTACCTTTCATGTAGATTAGAATTTGAATGCACCAATAACAACGATGAGTATGAAGCCTTGATCCAAGGCCTCAGAAAGGCCATTGATATTAAAGTTAAATATTTGAAGGTTTTTGGTGATTCATAAATTATTGTCAACACATGTTAGAAATATTATTCATTGTTTATTTCCGCATTTGAAGGGTTGCCAGGCAGAGGTATGGAATTTAATTTTGAATTTGGTAGCTTTTAATATTAATTCTATTCTTTGTTAAGTGAATGTTGCCATAGATATATTAGCAAATATTGCCTCACATCTTGTTCCTTTGAATGACACGTTTTTGAAATTATTTTAAAGCATTCTATCCCAAACAATGTGACTAACTGGAGGGTATTTAATGATGATCAACAAATTATTGACTTTCTTACAGATGAAGGTACCTTCAAAGGATCTATCATAGATGATGAAGAACACCAAGCAAATCTAAGTCAATACGTGAAATATGGTGGTTATGCTAAAGGAAATTTCATGCCCAAAGGAGTGTGTACTTTGGAAAAATTGTTTGATTTACAACAGATTTTCAGGAAACCTATCAACGTAAAAATGTATAGCTCCTCAATGCAGTACGAATTGATAAATTTGGGCACACCTGAAGATCCCAAGAATGTGAATCTTGGAATAAGATTATCGTTAGGAGAGAGGTGGAGATTCATTTAACTTTTTAATCAATAAAAGGATGTCTTTGTCTGGACCTATGATGAGCTAAAATAGTATGACACCTATATTATCTAGCACGTTATTCCCACAAAGCCGGGTATCAAACCTTTCCAATAGAAGTTAAGGAAGGTACATCCTACACTGGAACCTTTAATCCAGAAGGAATTGAAAAAAATCATGGATAGCGGGATCATATTTAAGGTTAGAAATTCAGAGTGGGTAGCCAACCTAGTGCCCATACAGAAAAAATCATGGGAGATAAGACTATGTATAGATTTCATAAATTTAAATCGGGCCTCTAACAAGGACAATTATCATGTTCCTCCTATGGAACAAATTCTCCAACTTGTCTTTGGGTTGGAAATGTTTAATTATTAGTTGGGTTCTTAGGATACAACCAAGTGCTGGTTGTTGAAGCAGATCATTTGGAAACCACTTTTCGGATGAAGTGGGGAACTTTCACTTTTCAAAGGATTCCTTTTGGTCTCATGAACACAGGAGCCATGTTTCAACGAGCCATGGATACTGCAGTATGTGGATTGATTGGTCCTAGCGTGGTTGTATACCTCGATGATGTCATGATTTTCTCGAAGAAGAGAGAAGATCATATCCACCATCTAAAACAAATCTTTGAAAGGTACAGAAAATATAGAATATCTCTCAACCCAAAGAAAAGTGTTTTCATTGTTTTAGAAGGGAGAGTATTGGGACATGTGATTTTGAAAAGGGGAATATCCGTCGATCCTAAATGTATACAAGCTATATTGCAAATCCCCATGCCCCATAATAAGAAAGCGATACAATCATTTTTTGGGAAGATTAATTTTGTTCGCAAGTTCTGACTTTGCTCAAATAATTAAACCCATGCAACAAATGATAAAGAAGGATGTAGAGTTCAAATGGAATGACCTAGAAAAGAAATCCTTCCAAAAGATAAAGGTGTCCATTGTTGCTGCACCATTATTGAGTAGTCTAGATTTTGAAAAGGATTTCATAATCTATACTTTTGCGTCCGACCGCTCCCTTGCAATAGTGCTTACTCAAAAGGGAGACCAGGGGGATGAACGGCCAATTTCATTCATGATCACTTGACTATAAGGTGTTGAATTAAATTACCCGGATATTGATAATCAAGATTACACAATATTCAAGGCTATAAAATAATTCAGTCCTTATATCTTAAAGAATAGGACCAAAATCATAGTCCCTCACCCAACAGCGAAGTCACTTTTCGTCCAAAAGGAACTGGGAGAACAAAGAGGGATTTGGGTCACAGCTTTGCAGGAGTATGATTTGGAATTTAATTCAAAAACTATCGTTAAAGGGAAAGGCCTTTATACATTTCTCATCAGAGACATTGTAGATGAAGAATTAAATGGTTGGTGCAATGGGTTATCAATGTGTGTCCAATATACATCATACATAGAAGCTACTTCTGAATAATGGTATTGCGATGTGTTGCAATATTTGCAACATGGATATGATCATGAACATTGGAGACCGAAACAAATAAGAGCACTTCACCTTAAGTCAGAATCCTATCATATTATCAACAACATCCTCTTTCGCAGGAATTAGGATGGAGTACTTTTAAGATGCCTTGAGAAGGAGGACACAAAGAGGATTCTCTCAGAGGTACATGATGGGCCCACGAGACGACATTATGTTGGGGATAACACCGCACACAAAGTTGTTAAGGATGGTTACTATTGGCCAACCTTGTTCAAACACTCACAAGTGTACGCTAGAAGATGTGTTGTTTGTCAAAAGAGCACTGACAGAGAAAAGAAACCAACTGTTCCCTAACATTTGGTAGTCATTTTGGAGTCGTTTGAACAATGGGGATTAGATGTTATTGGAGAAATGAACACCAACTCCTCATGACAACATTGCTACATCCTTACACCCACAAATTAATTCACCAGGTGGAAAAAAATGATACTACTCCAAAAGGTGAATGAGAAGATTGTCATCAGATTCCTGCAGGAACATATCATCACCAAGTTTGGGGTTCCAATTTCCCTTGTATTCGATAATGCTTCATACTTTTCTTCACTAAAATTGAATGAATATGTTTTAGAAAAGGGAATCAAACTCCATTGCTCTTCCAATTATTACCCTCAAGGAAATGGGTTAGATGAGTCCACAAATAAAAACCTGATCATAATTTTAAAGAAATCAATAATTGAGAATAAGAAAAACTGGCATAACGCTCTTCTAAATTCCTTGTGGTCCGATCAAATCACCCTAAAGAATGCCTTAGGTGTTTCACCATTCACTCTTGTTCTTGGAAAAGCGGCCATATTCCCCCCAAACATTTTCTTGTCTTCCCTTCAATTAGCTCAGGATTCTAGATGATCTAAATCCCATATTCTCTAGGATCAAATCAACACATTGTTAAAAATTGAAGAATAAAGGGGGAAGGCTAAGAGGAGGTCTGCCTCCCACTAATAATTAGTAAAGAGGTGGTTTGATATCAGTCGTGCAAAGAAGAAGGAATTTGAAATAAGGGATTTGGTCCTGAAATGGGACAAGCCCCATGAAGATAAAGGAAAGCACACAAGGATTCAACAACTATGGCTTGGTCTCTATTCTATTGTTGAAAAAAATGGTCTAGTGACCTATAAGTTGCAAGATCTGGAAGGGGAGGTTGACTCCCTCTCGGTGAATGGCCGAGTCTTAAAATGACAATTTACCTAACTTAGAGGGGAAGATCATTCATGTACATATGTAAAGGTTTTTCCCTGGTTTGCTTTTTATTTCAACTGTTATCTTATTTTTTGTTCTTTTACTTTTGTCTCAGATTGTTCTCAATAAAGTTGAGTACAACAATCAGAGTGTAGGATTGGGAGGGTTTGAATCTTATTTCGTGATTACTTTTTAGATACCTCCCAACTTGTTGACAAACCTTTGTATTTCACAGTTGGAGGGGAACATTATATGTCCGGTTGCCCTATTTTAGGGTGAGGAGTTGATGATGTACTTCCTAGCACTATCATTTTAGAGGATTTCAACCCATCTGCCCATGTTCAAAAATGCGTCTAACCTACTGAGGGGGGTATCAAAGAAATCAAGTTAGTAACATGATTTAAAATGAGACTTTCTGGATTAAAAGGCACTCGAGAAACGTTTCTCAGTTACTCTCCTAGATATCCATCCACTTCACACTTAAATTGGCTATACCCTTGATGTTTTATGAGAGGTCAACCCACAAAAAGGGAGCAATACCGGACGGTTCATGGCAAATCAAAGTGACTCTATAAGCTATCCCATGCCTCTAAAGGGATTACTGAGCTATATCTCCCATCTAAACACTGCTAAGCAAGCATTTCTTTAAGAGAAACAATAATTTTCATGCATAATGAAAATATATATACATATGTTAGAATGGGACACGATCACTCAGTTGTAAAACAAGTACAAAAGACAACTTCGTTGAGGCTATGGACACCTGCCAGCAGCATAATTCCATCTATAGTGTAAGAGATGAGGAACACACATTTGCACTTGTCTAACATTGTCACTTACCCTATGGTTTCACACCTTGAATAAGCATCAGGAGGGACAACCAACCCAAGAAATAAATCTCATAACCTGGCTCTTAGAGAGTAGCCATGAAATTATATCTCAAGTTATTCTCTGCTAATATTTTGAAAATATGGAAACTAATGACATAACACTTTGGAAAGTTACCCGATATTCATGATTCCCTTTATCAGGTTTGGGGAAGCCTATTTAAGTCTAAAGGCAGAGCAATGATATTGCAATTCCTACATAATTAGATCACCTTGGAGGAATTAGTGGTATCCACGTATTTCAACGAGGTTTTCCAAGGGCTAGGGGAATAATTTTTTGGTCTCAAATATTTAGGGTACTCCCAGTCCATTGCCAATTGTTGCGTCTCTCCCCTTCTTTTCCTTTTCCCTAGTAAATTATGGAGTCCCTTCCTTGTATTTTCATACCTTGAATTTGTATTGGTTTTCCCCTTAAAAGTTGGTTAAGTGTTCCTTGAAGACTAATCCATTCTTGGGAAGGATAAAGGATATAATTTTGAAGCTTTTAGGTAAGATGTATAAGTGTCAAGTTGTGACTTATCTCATTATGATCCACCGCAATTGGCCTATCTCATTATGATCCACTGCAAAGACGATGCAACTCATGGAATTTCACCACAATGGCAGCACGACTCATCAGCAACCACAATAATGACCTCACTCATCAACCTACGCTGCAGTGACGCACCCTTGACTTCAAATCACTGCACCAGGTGCTCAATATTTGGGAGAGATGTCGCATTGTTGATATTTGCACTAAGATAAGTCAATATGGGTTGCTAGGGGCGGCATGAATCGTGAAAAGAAGGTACAAGGGGAAACATAACTCATGAAGCAATGCTGCAAAGGGTGGCCTAGCATCATAAAAGGTGCATGCCATACACACAAAAGTTTGTGTAGAGTGGGAGATCAAAAGATGGACAATAAAGGGCGATCAATTCTTGCAAAGAGGGACCACAAGGGAGGGTTTAGCCCTCACGTCCCACACTCCATATCAAGTAAGTCACATGGTATATGAGAGGGTGTTGGGAAATGAGCCAGTGACTTCAAGTCAAGAGCGCCCAGCTTCCACCTGTCATCTAAGGAGTGAACACCAGACGAGGTAGGTACCACATGGCTCTAAATAATTCAAAATTTTGGTAGTCCCTCAAGTTTCAATTCAAAACCAATGTGTATTTTAAGGGTTTTCGCTAGGGGTGGGGGGTTTTGAGCCTTTTCACCTCAGAATGAACCCATCACGCACATGCTCACGGAGCCCCATTATTTTTATGATCTAGTTATCGATTCAAAACCAGGCTAACATGGATGCTTCTGTGAGCCCTAATGGCCTCACATGCGGGTACACCGATGAATTTGGAAGTCGGGGGGGGGGGGGGTAATCTCTTTATACGATAGGGTTTCCATCTTCCCCTATCAAAACCATTTCATCACCAACCTTGAAGATAAACTTTGGTGAATGAAATATTCTATCGATCATAATTTCCCTAGGGTCTCATGGTCGCCAAACAAGTAATCCTTACGAACCATCCAATGCTTAGTTAAAATCCTTCAAGCAAAAAAATTTCCCACTTTTCTAAGATTTGAATGCTATGAGAAACTTCCATCGCCCCCACACACTAATTTAAGCAAGGATCTTAACTCAAAAATTGCATAAGATCATTTTATACAATAACTTCCTGGAGTTTAGGTTTGACCATGGAGTTCCAAAATTGTCACTGTGAATATGTAACTGTTATGGGAGAGCCTGCAATAGTTTCAAAGCCTAATTTTATCCATATACTCTCGAGATAGTTATAACTAATAAAGGGGAAACTGTGAAAATGAATGGAATATTGGGCCAGTTGATTTGCTTTTGTGATAACTGGTTTTCATGTTATAGTAGTATAGCATGTATTACATGGGCAATGATATTGTTTCTTATGGCTTAGAGGAACATACCATGTCTCGTTGAAAGACCTGCCATCAATCAAAGGTTGTCCAGGAGGTTTCATCTGGTGATGAAATTATAGAGGAGGCATGAACTCTTACTCTTCTACTGCAGTTTGATGACACAAAGAGTACCTATGAACCCGACTTTGAGTACCAATGGGGTGAGATATATCAGTTCTTTAGGGCGGAGGAGTATTAATTGGAAATCATAGATGAGATCCCTTTGTGTTAGAACATCAAACAATCATGGATTCATCAATCAACAACAAGACCAGGACTATTCCCATGTAGAGAGATAGTGGAATAGCTTCTTCCCCACACTGATGCCAAGAGTCACATCATTAAGAACGTTGCAGGGGAGCCTATAGCCTCATTCCAATTGACCACTATGGAAAAATATTATAAGTTTCAATCACTGGAGATCAATTTGATAAACGAGTGGATGAAATCATTACAACTTAACTATATAACTTTCATTAAGCAGACGTGGAATCCAGGCAACAATTCCACCAAAAGGACAATGGCATATATAAGACCAAGTCACTTAGGCAACTGTATAGGATGACTGCAATTCTCTTATGTTGATTGTATGGGGAAGTGGATGCAATACATTTAAAGCTCGAATGGGCTCCTTTACTGTATTATGCTATTGTACGCGGCACAATGTTCAACTGGACTGACATCCTCTCGGATAACATAGAAGAAGCAGTATTGAAGGCTCAGGATGGGTTTTTAAAACATCAATCTGATTTCTATATGTCTTCGTATATCATAGATACAATTTTCACATTGAACCAATTTCCCGGTATGGGATGGCACTGGGTCCCCGGAGAAACCCCCATACACGTATGCTGCCAAGCCCTATGGGCTCATAAGCACATCAACAATTACAAGCAAATCTGCGAAGAATTTATCATGCCCTTATATACAATCATACATGGGACACAAGCGAAATGCTGTTAGATATAACACAAGTAGGTGATTGGTACCTAACCAAGGGAGGCACTTATTTGTGAATATATAGAGTACAACAACACCCTACATTCTGCCCAAGTATGCCATAGATTACATGGTCCTGAAGGAGATCGCATGCCAAACGTTCTTAGATGGGATCAAGTCTACTCTCAACAACACCAAAAAGGAATCATGGCCACCCTTGTCGGTAGTAGTTGGGGCCTACAGATTCACGAAAGTGAAAGAAGTTGTTAAGTTGACTAAGGATTTGGAGATGTACCACTTTGTCCAATAGTAGTATAGAAGGAATGATGGTCGATGGAAAGTGGTGAATCATTTTGCGGTCATCAAATATCATTAGCATTATGTGTACAAGTACTATGCAAAATAAGAAGTATATAGGTGGGTTCAGAATTTGGAGGACCTAGCGAAAAGAACTAAGAAAGGGAAAGGCACCGAAAGGGGTTCTTCTAGCAAAGAAGCCATCCAAGGAGTTGTTCAGATAGAAACATAGGAAGGGAAACAACAGAGCTTAGATGAGAAGGCTACAGAGATTGTGGAGAAGGAAAACAAAATAAAAGATGAAGTCGAGGCTCATAGGTTAGAGGAACAAAAGAATGCCGAGGAAATAGCTCATGTAGAAGCTCTTGCCAGAAAAGAGAAAGAAGAGAAAAAAAACAATAAAAATTACAAAAAGGGGCCAAAGAAATAGAAGATCGGGAAGAGGCTTAAAATAAAGCAGAATAAGAGCGGGAGCAAGTAGAGGGAACAAACGAGAGCGGGCTACCAGACATGGATATTGATACGCCCGCCACTAGCTCTGTTGTTTCACTCATTGGGGGGCATTTTCCTTTGAGGGATCTTGGAATTACAATGTACACACCCTCCAAAGTAGGTTTTGTGGCGAAATTGAGCTCCTATGTGTTCAATCCTAAGAAGAAACAAATCATACAAAGAATGGAGAAGAGTATTGTTGGCAGGTGGGTTTGGATAAGTCAGCTACGTAAGGTCAAAGATGTCACGCAAGGAGGAAAACCGCGCACAAGTCGGAAATGATATTACTTTATGTATTTTTGGGTCATTTTGGACCGCATTGTGCGGATTAGGGTCATTCTTTTGTAAATCTTGTTAAGAAGTAGTTAGGCGGTTGTCTAAGTGGACCATGAATGTAAAGGCGCAAGCATATAAATAGATGTATAATTGCAAGTGTTAGGATCATCATGATTAGAGAGAAGAATACAACATGTTTGGTATCGGATATTGATCTTGGTCTTTTTGAATCTAGGTACGTGACAAAAGAACTGTGTTGATGTATCTGTATTTTGTTGCGAAGGTTAATATGACATGACAGAGCTTGAGCATAATCATTGTGTCTTTTCCCGTTTTTCTATTATGAATGTGATATGTATCTCCAATACGAATCTGTGAATGATGCGATGTTTCCCTGCTCCAATTGACGGTATACTGTTAGATCTATTTGCGCATTAATGGTTTTGCTGATAATGAGATATGTTGAATAATGATGCGATTTTGCTTGATGCATAAGCTGAATAGTTAGATCTGTTAAATAATGCTGCGCTAAGTCGATAAGTAGATACACATGGTCCTCCTTCATTCGGCGGAAACGTGGTTCGGTTAGCTCTCCCTCGAACATCTTGGGTGAGACTTCATCTGCTCTGCAAGTGTTGCTGGACAGGGTAAAACTTGTATGGGCCGGTGCTCAGGGAGATCGTGGTGGTTTGGATGTCGACAGAGTGAGGAACCCCTGTCGACTGGGTTTGTGTCAACAAGTATCAATCTCACCACACAACCTAAGGTAGTTATCACTTAGGATATCCCAACATTTGAGAACACTAACAAAGCACTCAAAGTCATGGCATCTGTTAATGTAGCCACCGCTATGGCCATAAAGGATGATATATAGAAACTGTCAAAATAATTAGAGCATGCCAAGTAGAAGATCAACTTGCTAGAAGATCATCTCCTAGAGGCTAGGAGAGAAGGTGTCTAGTTGAGACATGACAACGACACTCTTCTGGTGGAGAATAAGACATTGGAAATATTAACTCAAGATATACAAAATGATAAAGATACATTATAAGTCAGGATTGAAGATTTTGAGGTAGTAAAGGAGAGCATGATGAATCAAATAAAATCTTGCAACGTGAGAAGGATACACTAGAAGTAGAGGTGGAAACATCTAGAGAAGAAAAACATATTTTATCATAATTTCATGCATGTGCCACTGGATTATAGGAAGGTTATTTTCACACACAAGAACTAGTCATGGAACAATTTTACGAAGTTCTAAAGGCCGCAATTAGACTCAAAGTTGTAGGCGTAAAATCTCAAGAAAGTAATATGAAGGTTACAGAAGTTAAATCCAAATTGAAGGACATCACAACTTGGCAGCAAAAGAACGTAGAAACTCTCCCCAAACTATCTAAGAAGATTGTGGAATAATTTAAAGTAGATTATGCCACCTTAGACAGTTTCCAGAAAGCATGACCAAATCTATAGAAGGATGTTACCGCATCACTTAAGAAATGTCAAAGCATACATTCGGTTATTGAAAAGGTATTTGAAATATACACACTGCCTTCCCTGGGAAAATTTGAGTAACCCATCCCAAAATAACATTAATTGGTCGAGCTAAGGAAAATCAAAGCTAAGGATGTTGAAGCAGTCAAAAGTGTATCTCAGGTCACCATGCATGTATTGCAAGATCAAATTGGGATGCCTACAAAGAAATCTTAGTTCATTACAACTTGTCACAATACAATCACCAAGGGGCTAAACACAATATCTAAGGAGGTGGTCAACCACGAAGTTGCTTTACAATTACTTGAACCCAAGCAAATAAATATTATTCTTTATGAATGCGACCTTTGGGATCAATTGATTAAGTCTCAAGAAAATGATCCCTCTGAATTATGAAATGCAATTTTACTTTTCTCCCTTTCAAAAGGAAAATGTAATTTTAAAATGTCAAATACTCTAGAAATTGAAGAGTCATGATTGACTTTAGGAATGTGAAAGGGCACTTCTAATTTACTTTGTAAAACTATAAAATGAAGAGGAAAAGGAGGAAAGGGGGGTTTTGACACAAGATCCTTTGGTGCTCATTCTTTTTTAAGAGCTATTTCCTGGGGTGAATACAAAGGCTGTTGGACTGAAGTTTTGACATGGAGACTATGGTTGTGATGAGAATGGATGTTATGAAACTATTTTTGCTTCATTTTCGCTCATATGCAGTAAGGCTGTTTTAATTAACGTTTGACTATTCTAACAACTATCTCTTTTACTGTGTATGCACTTTCACGGTGTCTTTGCTTTCTACGAGTTGTAAATGCAAGATTTTTTGAAACTATGTCTATTTCTATGGGTTATCTCATTCTGTAATTGTTGTACATTTCTAGTATCGCACCTGCCTTTTCTTAGGATATGTACTTCATTTTCATTTGCGGCTCATTCCCTTTAATCCGATCTTAGCTAGGATAAGTTGGAATAACTTAGGACTGCATCATAGGTTAACGCATACTACATCTCATATCTTAAATAAAAAAGAACCTAAATAGTGGATCGGGCCTCAACTAGTAAAATCCCAACCAATTAATGCTATCCGGGCTATAATTCGGACAGGTTCCCTATTTAAATGATTGGAATTCTAATTGGGGATTTCACTAGGGGTAACCCCTACTATCAACCCAAGGAAATTTTTGGGCATCAATAAACCTCTAAAGTGATAAGCTCAAACAACATGACAAAATTGCTAAACAAGGGACACGATGAAGTAATTTCACAATTGTGCTCACTAGATGTTCAAGCATATCTACCCTTTATTCTAGTGGATCTCCAACAAGTTATTGGCATTCATTCCAAGTTATTTGGAGATATTCCTAAAGGTATTCCACCGAATTGAGATCGTGACCATGTTATTCACTTGCAAGTAGGAAGTGAACCACCTATCTTTAGAGCCTTCAAGTCCCCATATGCACTAAAGATTGAGATTGAAAAAATGCTTCATGAAATGTTTGATGCATGCATCATTCAACCTAATCAAAGTGTTTTCTCTACACTAGTGGTGATGGCTCACAAAAAGGAAGGTTCATGGTGTATGTGTCCATATTATAGATAACTCAATAAGATGACCATTGAAGATAAGTTTCCTACTTGTATCATTGATGAATTAATAGATGAATTGCAAGGGGCAATTTTCTCTACCAAGTTAGATTATTGTTCTGGATATCATCAAATAATAATTTTTTTAACAAGAACACGAAATAGATTATCTTAAACAGAGAATAAAATACAAAAATCCCTTTCTAGAAGGGTAGACCATAGCATAGATAATGAGCGGTTCAAAATTGAAGGATTTCATCTTTTCAGCCCTGAGAGTTGTTCTTCCTAATTGTTCATGACTTTTGTCTTTTGTCGGATATATCTTGATATATTGATTACCTAAAAAGCACAAAAAAAAATTTGACAAGGCAAAAAATAAGTGCACTTCGACATTCCTGAGATTAAGCGGGATGGATTCCTTCATGAGTTTGCGAGTCGTCCTCCATAAGAGAACTTTCTTCATGCTGGTTTCTTGGGTCCGTTGGTTCAGTGTGCTTTTCAAATTCATCCCTCGGGTCATTCATGGAAACTTCCATCCGATCTAGGCAAGCCTCAAGCCTGTCATTTCCATTTTGCAAGGTGTCAAATAGCTGCCCCTTCAAAGAAAACATAAATTTCTTGAGGCCTTCGAAGTTGGCTTGTTGAAACTCCTTCATGCCTTTAATATCCTTCTGCAAATCCTCGAGCTCGCCCACATGAACCCAAGAGTTACTCTCCATGTCCTAAATGAACGACTCCATTCGAATTATATCCTGACCAATGAGTCTGATCTCATCCATAGCAGCCTTAGAAGCTTCAAATGCATCGTGGACATTTTTCTTAATGTCCTGATGGATCCCTTTAATTTCCCTAATATCCTTCACCATGCTCTCAAGATTTATCCTTCTGAGCGTAGAGATAGACCAGGAAACAAAGCTAAGGTCGGTCGAGAGAACTCCTTCGTTGCAAGTAAGAGCTTCAATATGCCCAAGACCATTGAATGAAGAGCGGTACTATCCCCCTGAGTATAATCATGTGAGCGAGGACCTCGATATTTCATCATTATTCCGCATGCTTCCATCTTAACACTGCACCAACCTTCATAAATGCACGGAGAAGTCCGTGGGCAGTATTTAAGTCTCGAGCAGAGGTGAATACCACTTGTCCACAAAATGGAAGGGGAGCTATGCATGCACGCCCCCATAAGGTAGATGAGGTTCAAAAACATGGAGACCATTTAAAGTGGGGAGGACCTTGATTGACTATAATCCCTTCTTTTAGCCTAGCTCCTTGATTTGACATGATGTTAGCCTCCATGTTGTTATGCCTTAGAATATGATAGAATTGGACCCGAGAGATGTCACTAATGGTTGAGATGATTCATTTCTGAGTTATGTTCATAGTCTTTTCATGGCCTCTTTGGATATTTATTATTTTCTGAATAACAATCTTGGAGTTTCCGAGGATGGAGAAGTGGTCTATATGAAGCGAGTTCATGGTATCAATCCATTAGAGTAGAGATGCCCATTCAACTTGATTGTTGGTTCTCCTTCCTAATCCCCACGCGAATTTAAATAACTTATTTCCTCTAGGGTCGTATACGACCCCCCCCGCACCTGCCACCCTAGGATTGCATTTGGATGCACCATCACAGAAGAGAAGATACCGCGAATGAGTTTTCTTCCAATCAAAAAAGTCTTTTTGGGACAAATCGAGATCCCATCGAAGACTTGAGGAGGATTTGGATTGAAGAGAGCTCAAAGCGAAAAGGTTTGAGACCCACAGAGATTTGAAAGTGGAATAAGAGTCCTAATGTGGAAGTCAGCCAAGGCTAGCCATGAATTCTTTGAGCTGAGACATAACATTCTGTGATGCACCTGCAACAATTAATTAATAAAAATATGCGAAATAGCAGAAATGACAAAACTCATAATCACTTTTATATTGATCACAGGCCACTTCGAGGGGGCAACCTCCTATGAGAAAGCTCAATACAAATAACTTCACCGTCTCTTCATAGGTCTCAACACACAATTATATACTAAGTCTAGGCGCCAATACTATGGGTCAAAACTATGGGCCACTACAAACTATGGATCAACAATACTACGAGCGACTTACAAAGCATATGCGCCAACAAAAATAACATAAACTATTGATCAACAAATACTACGGGATGACTTACAAAGCATATGCGTCCAACAACAATATACTAACAAAGTAAATACATGGGTTCCTAACATCCCCTCCCCCTTAAAAAAAGCTTTGTCCTCAAAGCTCTAGATGTGGAAATTGTTGTTGAATCTGAAGGAGTGGTTCCCATGTAGCATCCTATGGTTGCATGCCCTGCCACTGAATTAAGACCTCTGTGATAGAGCGAGAGCGAGGCTGATGAGTGTGCCGATTGAGGATGGCCTCCGGCTCCAAAAGGATGGATCCTTCATTATCCAGTTCAGGTAAAATCGTTTGTCCACTGATGTTGGTGCCAAGAACTTTCTTCAGACAAGAGACATGAAAGACTGGATGAATGCGGGAAGAAGGAGGAAGTTCCAATTTATAAGCAATGGACCCAATCTTCTGAATAATCCGATATGGCCCATAGAACTTTGGAGCGAGCTTATGACGCCCTTTGAGTTTCAGGGAAGACTGCTTGTACGGCTGGAGACAAAGAAAAACCATATCGCCGACTTGAAAAGTGCACTCAGAACGGTGGTGATCAACTTGTTGCTTCATGCGATTTCTTGCCATGTGAAGATTGTCTCGCAAAATGCGAAGAATCTGATCACGGTTTTGAAGGACCGTGTCAACTTCCTGAACTGGTGAACTGGTGGGGGTGTATGGAAGAAGAACTGGAGGTGCCTAACCATAGATTGCTTCATATGGGGTCATTTTAGAGGCAGTGTGGTAAGAGGTATTGTACCACCATTCAGCGAGAGGGAGCCACTTTGCCCACTAATGTTGTTGTTCAGAGGTGAAGCAACGAAGATAAGTTTCCAAGCATTTATTGATAATTTCAGTCTGACCATCTGTTTGTGGGTGATACCCTGAACTTATCTTCAGTTTGGTGCCAGTGTGGCAAAATAGTTCAGTCCAAAAATGACTGATGAAAGTCGCATCACGATCCGAGACAATGGAAGAGGGGATGCCATGAAGACGAAAGATCTGGTCCAAGAAAATTTGAGCAACTGAAGAGGTTGTATAGGGATGGCTGAGAGCACAAAAATGACTATATTTGGAGATACGATCAACCACAACAAGAATCACTGTCTTCCCGCCAGATTTAGGGAGCCCTTCAATGAAATCCATATAAATATCTATCCAAATCCGTGTAGGTATGGGCAAGGGTTCGAGCAATCCTAGAAGGAGTGTTGTTTCACCCTTATTGCGCTGGCAGGTATCACATTCGGCCACCATCTGTTGAATTGTCCTTTTCATGCCCTGCCAAAAGAACTTACGCCGTGCCCGTTCATACGTTTTGAGGAACCCAGAGTGCCTTGCCGATGGAGAAGCATGGAGTTCATAGAAGACAACCTGTTGAAGATCTGTGCTCTAGGGAAGCACCAGATGACCCTTGTATCTCAGAGAAGCACCATCCCAAGAGTAATGTGGTACAACAGAAGGGTTGTTGGTCAAGCATTGGATGATTTGAGATAAGGAAGAGTCATTGACATAACCTTGTTGAACAGATTGCAACCAATTTGGAACAGGCATAGAAATAGCTGAAAGAGAACCTTGAGCATCAAATGTGCGAGAAAGAGCATCTGCCACAATATTGTCTTTACCCTTCTTGTAAGTGATCTCACAGTCATAACCCATGAGTTTTCTAACCCATTTCTATTGTGCAGGGGAGGAGACACGATGTTCCAAGAAATATTTAAGACTCTGGTGATCAGTCTTGATGCATAAATGATTCCCTAATAGGTATGGGCGCCACTTCTGTACTGCATGCAAAATAGACATCATTTCCTTCGCATAGGTAGAGGCAACTAAATTCTTACCTGAAAGGGCTTTGCTGGTGAACGCAATGGGGTGTTCATCTTGAAGGAGAACAACACCAAGTCCATTGCCGCAAGCATCACTCTCAATAGTGAAGGGCTTGGAAAAATCGGGCATAGCTAGAACATGTGTAGTACACATAGCTTGTTTTAGTTTGTCAAATGCACACTGAGCAGCATGTGTCCATGTAAAAGCATCCTTTTTCAATAGAGCAGTTAATGGAGCTGCAATATTCCCATAATCCTTGACAAACTTGCGGTAGTAGCCAGTCAACCCCAAAAAACCACGAAGGCTCTTGAGTGTCTGAGGATGCGGCCAATTGTTCATGGCATCGATTTTGGCAGGATCCACGCGAACCCCTTGTGCTGAGATAATGTGCCCGAGATACTCAACTTCCTTCTGTCCAAAAACACATTTAGACTGCTTGGCATGGAGATGATGGTTAGAGAAAAGTTGCATGACAAGATCCAGATGCTGGAGATGTTCATCCCATGTTTTACTGTAGATGAGGATATCATCAAACAATACCAGAATGAATTTTCGCAAGTAGGGTCGAAATATTTTATTCATTAATGCCTGGAATGTGGAAGGAGCATTAGTGAGGCCAAAGGGCATGACCAAAAACTCATAATGGACATCATGTGTGCAGAAAGCTGTTTTAGGGATATCGTCCTCATGAACCCGAATTTGATGATACCTAGAACGAAGATCCAACTTGGAGAAAAAGTGAGCCCCGTGAAGCTCATCAAGAAGCTCATCAAAAACAGGAATTGGAAACTTATCCTTGATGGTGAGGTGATTAAGTGCTCGGAAGTCAATGCAGAGGCGCCATGACCCATCTTTTTTGTGGACAAGAATAACTGGAGAAGAAAAGGGACTAGTGCTTGGGTGAATAATACCTTGCTTTAATAAGTCCTGAATGAGCATTTCAATCTCCATTTTTTGGTGAAATGGGTAGCGATAGGGCCTGATGTTGGGAGGAACGCTGCCAGGAAGGAGCTGAATACGATGGTCTTCTGGCCTGGAAGGTGGAAATCCCACTGGTTCAGCAAAAACACCTGTATATCGATCCATAATTTATTGTAGATCCAAAGGAGTAGTGGAGACCGTTGAAGGTTGCATCTGAATGGAATGGAGTTGAGCGATAACACCATGTGAATTCTTCTTGAGGAGTTTTTCCATGCGGTGTGAACTGATGATGTTGAGAGAACCTAGTTGTAATCCTATCAAGGTGTGTTTTTGGCCATTGAGGAAAAACTGCATCCAAAGTTCAGCAAAATCCCATAAGATAGGGCCAAGTGTGCGTAGCCATTGAGCGTCCAAAACCACATCACATCCGCCTAAGGTCAAGGCAAACATGTCAGAGCGCAAGGTATAATCTCCCATAGAGATACACACATTTTGACACTTCCCTTTGCAAGGTAAGGTGCCCCCATTGGCAACCATGACTTCAAAGTTGGAGCAAGGATGGATAAAACAATCAGCTTGTTTGGCGATCCGAGGGTCAATGAAATTATGAGTGCTACCAGAATCAATGAGTATTGTAAGAGGAAGCTTCTTGAAGTAACCCCTGACCCGCATTATTTGGGGGGTGGTAATTCCAGCTAAAGCATGGAGAGATATCTCTGGCTGGTCATCCTGAGACGGAGGGTCAATAGGCGGTTCCTGAATGTCGACCAGAGCATCCAGTGTTTCTGGATCTTCGTCATCAATTTCAGAGGCAGGCGAAGAATCCACATCCAAGAGATAGAGATTTTGCTGCACACATCTATGTCCCCGAGTGAATTTCTCATCACAATTATAGCAAAGCCCCTTTTCTCTGCGTGCTTGCATCTCTATTTCAGACAAACACTTGATAGGAGTTGGTCGATGAGCCTGCGGTATAGGTGGTCGTTGAGAACCCATATATCGGAAGGGAACAAAAGTGGGCTTGGAGCGTTGTTGGGCTGCAATCTTGTCTTCTGCCAACTTAGCCAACCCTAGGGCTTCCATCATTGTGTTGGGACAGAACATTTTGACTTCAGAGCAGATGGCATCCTTTAGACCACTGATAAAACAACTCCAGTAAAACTCATCAGACAATCCTTCGGTGTGGTTGGCTAGATTCTCAAATTCGGTTTGATACTCTCTCACAGTGCCAATTTGGCGAAGTTTAGTGAGGGATCCTGTGAGGTCATCAAAAGCACTAGGACCAAATCGTTGCAAAAGGAGCTGGCAAAAGTCTGGCCATTTGGGCTTTGGATGAGCCTTGATGTACCAATGGTACCATTGAAGAGCTTCCTGTTCCAAATGAAAGGATGCCAGCGAAACTTTGTTGACATCAAAAGTATTATGCAGACTGAAATACTGTTCTACACGATAGATCCATCCAGTTGGATCGGTACCATTGAAGTGAGGAAAATCAAGCTTCAGACCACGAAAATTGCTGGAAGAAGAAAACCCATTGTCTGATGAAGACTCGGACTGTCGTTTGTTGTTCATAGCTGAATGTCCAAGATGGAGGCCAAGAAATTTTTCATCCAGAACCTGGAGTTTGGCTTGGATGGCTGCAAGTGTGTCCTCCATGGTTTTTTTTTTTTGTGGTTGACTGGGTAGGAAAACAAAAACAGAAACTACTCCAGTAAAGGAAAATCTGGACTTGGGAAAAAATCTGAAGGGTAATTGGGGTTTGACTAGGTTTTGGACACTTTTGAATAGACAGGGAAGCAAAAATGAGGATTTCAGAAGCGGGGTGAAAGAATGGGAAAATTTGGTAGAGGGGAACAAAGAAGCAGAATTCAGAAAGGAACTCTGTGATAAAATCTGAAGGTGATTGGGTGAAATCTGAGGAAGTTATGGCAAACCCTAAAAATAGACAAATGTGGGATTTCAGGATTTGGGAAGGGAAATTGGGGATAGGGTCCTCAGAAATGAAATATGCAGAATGGGATGACAGGGGTTCCTCGAAAATTTCAAGGGAAACAGAGTGAAAATAAGGGAGATATGGAGAAAAAACTGAATTTTATACTTATTTATTTATTTATTTATTTATTTTTTCAGACTGGAGCGGCTATAGCTCGGAAGGGATCTGAAACGGCGCTGAATGGATTGAAAATGGCTGGATCTGGAACGAATTGCAAAATGGATCTGAACGACTGGATCTAAAATGACGCAGCAACGATCGACAACAGTTCAGCTGAAAATAGATATGGACCCCAGGTATGTGCGGCTTCCTAACAGTTCAAGGGTTTCACTCGGCAACCAATGCTGTCTGATGGCTTGCGTATTGGGGTAGTACCCCTCACTCCACGGCTCAGGTAAAACTGATAACCGCTTTGCCACAAACGATAGCTCTTGGTTTACCTCACGGGTGGGAACTAGTCAATCAGGTAGGGGTCGTTGCCCTTTTCGCTGGAAGGTCCTCTCAATGGGCCAGCTACTTCGGGGTTCCTGTGGTACTCCTCACAATGAGTTTTAGGGCTTATGCCCAAGTACTTCCCACAGTTAAGCGGATAGGGATTATTCCCAAATCCGAACCTGCAACAGATGCGAAAAAAAAATTTGGCAGAAATTTCACCCAGCGAGCCCAAGAAAGTGCTCTGATACCAGATGTCATGCACCTGCAACAATTAATTAATAAAAATATGCGAAATAGAAGAAATGACAGAACTCAAAATCACTTTTATATTGATCACAGGCCACTTCGAGGGGGCAACCTCCTATGAGCAAGCTCAATACAAATAACTTCACTGTCTCTTCATAGGTCTCAACACACACTTATATACTAAGTCTAGGCGCCAATACTATGGGTCAAAACTATGGGCCACTACAAACTATGGATCAACAATACTACGGGTGACTTACAAAGCATATGCGCCAACAACAATAACATAAACTATTGATCAACAAATACTACGGGACGACTCACAAAGCATATGCGTCCAACAACAATATACTAACAAAGTAAAGACATGGGTTCCTAACATCACAGAAGAGAAGATACCGCGAATGAGTTTTCTTCCAATCAAAAAAGTCTTTTTGGGACAAATCGAGGACTTGAGGAGGATTTGGATTGAAGAGAGCTCAAAGTGAAAAGGTTTGAGACCCACAAATATTTGAAAGTGGAATAAGAGTCCTAATGTGGAAGTCAGCCAAGGCTAGCCATGAATTCTTTGAGCTGAGACATAACATTCCTTACCATTTTGCTCACCTTAGACTGCTTTCCTTTGAAGATGTCCTTATTTATGGTGAGCCAAATCTGCCAGTTGATGTACTTTGGGAGGGCGTTCCAAAGCTTGGAAAGAATTTTTTTGTTAGAAGTGGTCCTAGGATACTGGTGTCCCCAACCCTTGAAGAAGCCACTTATATTGTTTGGGAGTGAGAATTCAATGCTAAGGTCCTTTACCAAATCGGCCCAGACTTGAAGAGTGAAGCTGCAATTCAAGAAAATTGTTGTTGCACTGATTCTTCCTGTCTTTGGCATAGGACACACCTACTAGGGCCAACTATTCCACTTTTTCTTAAATTCTCAGCAGTTAAGATTTTATGTTGTGAAAGGAGCCAGGAAAAGGCGTATAGTTTGGGAGGACAGTCTCGATGCCAAACTCTCTTCCATTTATGATCCTTGGGAGGCCCTGGGAAATTAGCAAGAAGAAGTTTATAACCATCCTTTACTATGTAGAAACCTCTTTCCCCCAACCTCTCGAGTCTTTCTCTTTGATATTCAAGGGATTTTTCCCATTAAGATACGAGTGGAGTTCTTGCAACTTTTCACGAAGGTCTATGGCCGGGTCAAGGAGTTTTCAGCCCTTCCAGTTCCCTTTTTCATCCCAGGAGGAGAGATCGTGGAGTTTGACTATATTCTTCCCCTGCAGCCACTGCCTTAAGCCATTTAGGGACTCATTGTATTTCAAGGGAGGATCGCCCAAAATCATCTCTTCCCACTTCCAAGAATCCAATAAATGTTCTCTCTTATTAAAGAGACCGAATATTTGCATAGGCTCCATATCTTTGTTCCAGCCCCATAAAAATTCTTATCAATGCACCTAAGCCTGCTCTTTCTTATATATTTTTTGACTAATATCTCCTTCCACCAGTCGTTCTTACTAGTGACTAGTCTCCACAAAATCTTGGCACCCATGGAAATTTTGTTTAGTGTAGGTTCTCTTATAGCTAGACCACCTTATTTTTCTCAGATCAGACAGAATCCCACTTTACCAGATGGAATTTCTTTTCTCCATTAAGTCATCCCTACCATAAAAAATTCCTAATTTCTTTGCTTATCTCACTCATTATTCCCAGCGGGGCAAGGACAATCACTAGTACAAAATGAGAGATAAGTGACTAAGCGACTAAAAAAATTAGTCACCACTGTTTTTTCAAGGGATAAACGACCAAAATTGAGCAATTTTAAATAATCCAACTAAAAACGACTAATTTAGTCACGGGATAAAATATACGACTAGATAACAAGTGACTAAAATAAAAATGACTAACATATACGACTAATTTAGTCACGGGAATACAAATATGACTAGCTAACAATTACATTAAGAATATGAATTAGTCGTTTCTATTAGTCATTTTTAGTTTTGTCACTCCGGCAATGGAAAATTGCAATTTTGACAATGAATTGTTACAATTTACTAAATTTTAACATTGCGAAACCTAGAAGGGGGTCTCTAAATCCATCTACAATGTTAAAATTTAGTAAATTGTAACAATGCATATATTGGATTCAGATATTGCCCCCCTCATGTGTCATAGCCGGACAATGGAAAATATTGCAATTTTTTACAAGGGGGTCTAAATATATATATATATATATATATATATATATATATATATATATATATATATATATATATATATATATATATCAATTTAGTGCTAGTTAGTGATCACGACGTCCTTGCGACCTGACACCAAATTGATGATGCATCTAGAGTCTAGTCGCCTTTCATGCACCAATAGTTACTCCATATATTTGTTTCCCTTCATCCGTCATCGCGACCTTAGTCAAAGAATTCATAGATGTGAGTGATACATTGTTGTGGTCATCATGTACACTCAAAATAGACTCAATCAATTAGATGAACTCAATCCTAACATTAATACAACCCATACTTTTAATATGTCTAACAAAAACATCTTGACCATGCTACATCGACCAAACCGTTTTGTAACCATATATATATATATATATCGATTATTAAAATATATATTAAAAACATATAATATATAAACTTCATAATAGTTAATATAGAATAGTTTACCATATATAATGTGGGTGTACAAAGGCGGATGTTAGAATATTTAAAACCTTGATAAAGATAACCCTGTACACCACATATTTTTGTTGATAATATATATCAAGTGTAATAAAACTTACAAGGATATATATTTTTAGTGTAGTAGAGTTGACATGTATTTACTATTATTTTTTATTTTTTACTTTTTACTTTTTAAAAGTTAACACATGACAACCCAAAATAAAATAAAAAATGTCACCGAAATTGGGCAAGTGATGAATAAACCCCTTTCACAAAAGTTCCTCATACTCATTCTTCTTCTGCTATTGCTAGGATTGCATTCCTTCCCCGTTTTCTACATTATAGATGCCAATGGAGAAGATGACTCGATTTAGTGCAGTGCTTGTAGCAATGTTTGCACTGTACATGAGCGCTTCCGTAGTAAAAATGCACGAAGAGTTTGTCAAGACTACCATCTCCAACAACAAGATCGTTATTTTATCCGAATCATATTATCAGTAAGTTTCTCCCATCTTTAATGAAAGTATGCTTTCTTCAATCTACCAGGATTTTAACTAAAACCGCCATATTTTGGATTAAATTAATGGGTCAAAGTTAAATTTTTGTTATTAAAAAAGTTAGGAGTCTCTGAAAAAATGATTCAGACCTTCATGGTGTGAATTTGATAAGAGATACGACCAATCTAGAAGAAAAACTACCCACTTAAGTCCCTATCTGGAGATACGAGATCAATCATGAAATGGGTTCTCACTGATGTGGCCATTTGCTATTATCAATCATCAATTCTTACCATTAGGAAATCTCAATTTATTGAAAAAAGCATAAAACAAATACTAGATTGTCGATCCAACATTCTGAAGGTAGACTTAGGTCATTGTTTTATGGTCTGATAACCTAGAGGCATATTTGGGATTCAAAAAAGGAAAAACATATTGCAGACAACAGTAAATAAACCAGATGTATCAATTGGTCCCCTTTTTGAATGGGGTTTAAAACTAAACTAAATTTGGTCTAGTGTTCATTATTAATAGTTTAAATTCCATCTAGGATTATTATTTCTCAAAGCTGCACTATATTGACCTATTTTCTTCCCGAGTCGTTTCATTCTTCTTGTATCCAAAACTAGATCTTGTATTGTTATTTTGGATCAATGCTTAAAATCTCCCTGGGTATGGTAGTTTTGTGAATAACACTAGATAACCCTAATTTTCTTGGTGTTTGTATCTAGGTTCTCAACATTAAGACTGAATCGCATAGAGAGCACTGAAGTTCCTAATTCAAGTTAAGAAACAAATGTATTATCTGAGGTCTAGTGTTTCCATTCCCTCGACGTGTGAAATTTAGAGCACATACACAAGTAGGGGGTCTTTCCTTTATGTGGTGAGCAACCAAAGGGAATCTATCTCCATAAAACTCATTCTTGAATTCCCAAGGCTCACCCCATGACATCTTTCTTTGTAACTTGTTTTGTGTAGGAAGAGGGGATGGTCAATGAAAATCAAGCAGTCCTCTGAATGTTAGGAAGTTATGTACTTAAGGGTAGTAAAAATTCATTTAAAGATGATAAACCTTGTAGCTTGTTGATCCCTGTTGGAGGGTTTCTCTAGCTCTATTTCCAGAATGGGTTTTCTCATGTGCAGGGATTGTGGGAGATTACCTCTGGTGGGTCAAGTGTAATTATTGATTTGATTTGGCTAGCTCATTGTTAGAACTTTTATTAATGTGACTTATTGGGGAAATTGCAGGATGCATTGATATTCATGTTGAGATGTAGATAGTGTATGGATGAAATCATGCATTCTGCAAACAATGTAATCATATTCGACAATAATGGATGTATGTCTACATCCTATGCTTGGGACAATTCAAAAATAGATATTTTGAATCACCTCACAATTTGGCCCTATAGTCAAAGCACGCTTATTTTGAATTACCTCACAATTTGGCCCTATAGATAATTTGACTTCCCCAAAGAAGTTATTTGAGATAACTTTTTCAAATATACATTGACTCTTGAGTTATGCTAATAGGGTACGTTTTGGATGTTTGTTAAACACATGCTAAAAAAAATGCATGTTTTAAACATATGTATTTAAATTGAATCTTACACAAGCATCCAACAGAAAAAATACTCTTTTGCCAACATTTTTTTTGCTCGTAATACATATCATGGGGAAACCCACTAGGCACTTCCCCTCTTTCTGAGGATGGCACCCATGGTAAACCAGATTTCGAAGAAGCTCGAGGCTTTACAACAAATGCTCATTTAAGAGCTCAGAGTGTCACTTGCGGGAATTGAACGTATATGGGGAGGATAACACTCCTCCACTCAAACCACTTGGGATAAACCCAATTAAATTTAAAACAATTACTTTGTTCCCATGATGGTAATCTGCTCCATCAAGAATTGCTTGAATCAATCACATAAATTTCAATGTAAAAAAACTGAAAAACAATTTAAAGAGATTGAAATGAACTAAATGTTGGTTTTGCATAGTTATCATTTATATCTTACTAGACCATTTCACCAAGTTGCATATGTAATACTTTTACAGTTAGGCATGTTTCCTTAATATTCTAAAAATTGAGCTTTTGTGTGAGGTGTGCAACCAATCTTTGTGAAGATGTTGTGTCTAGGACTCCAGACTCCAAAGGCCCAAGTTATCTGTTTTTGGAACCTATACTAATTGAAGCTGAGAAAGAACCCTTGTTATATTGGTGACATTAGTCTATAAGTATATTAGGTTAAATATGTTGTAAGTTGTAAATGTTCTTAAATAGTTATTCTGATATTAAACAGAGGTAGTATAGGGATAAGTTGGTATAAAAGAGGTCCCTACCCTCCCAACTAGGCCCTAATTGGTACAAATTATAGCTCTTCACTAAATAAGGCTCAATCATACTTAATAAACCCTTAAAAAAACTTATTTTATACCTAACCAGTAAGTGGTTGATGCCCATGAGTAATGGCAAGTTAAGTCCTAATATTGTTGAAAATTCATGTCTTTACATAGTTATAACACAAAATAACTAAAAAAAAAATAGTTATACCCCTAGCCAGTTAATATTAGGACATGAATTTAATTTATAACTAGATTTTATGCATTGTAGTTAATATTATTGTTGGTTAAGTCCTAATATTATTGAAAATTCATGTTATTACTAGCTATAATATATTTTTTCAAAGAAATGGTTGTCACTGGTATTAAAATTAGTAGTTGCATTATCTGGATGACAATTCATACAAAATTCCAAAGAATGGACTTTAAATTGATACCCCATTTCCATAATGGATAGGGTTAGAACCTGTCATATGGATTTCCCACAAGGCTCCAGAGATTCTTAAAATGCAGACTCAAAGTATATCCTATAAATTATTTTAACTATGAATCAACATAAACAATACATATTAAAACATTGTGGGACCTGTTAGATTCTTTTGGTTGCTCAGAAGTTGATTTTGTTTCAGTAGATTGGAACACTTCAACAAATTCTATTAAATATACTACTCCTCATATTGTATGAGGATGCAGGTGTGATTTCCATCACACAATTCAGAGATTTGCAAGTTGGTAAGTTCATGAGGATGGAATTGAAAATGGACTGGAGGAGATCTATTTCTCCTCTGTGATAGGTTATCATGGCTGGTTTATCTCTTCACGACTGCATATTGGTGGTTGATGGATTGGACGCTAGTGTAGATCTATTTCTCCTGTGTGATAGGTTATCATGGTTGGTTTATCTCTTCATGGCTGCATGTTGGTGGTTGATGGATTGGACGCTAGTGATGATGGTAATGCTTGATGTTTTGATTGATATATTTCTCATCATGTGTAGATCTAGCCTATGGTAATGTAAAATAATGTGAAATCCCACTAGCTTCTAACAAACTCTTAACAAAACATAAAATAAAGTGGTCAAAATCCACTTGTACAATGCAAGAGATACAAAGGACCTAAAAAAAGGGGATTCCTCCATTAATCAATAACCAAATACTAAATGATGATTCCATGTGGTCTCTAAAGACCCCTTCAACCGAATGACATCCATATCAAGCCTCCAAAGGCCCCTTCAAAATGAAACTTCTTTAACAAGCAATGTCCACTAGTAGCCAACAATGCTCCAATGAATGTCCACAAGGAAACCAAGCCAACCAAATATTTACACAAAGCAATATCCAAAGCCCCTTCCAAATGGTGCACTCCTCAAGGATGTCTACACAAACACTAATCCAAGTCTAGAAGTCTCACAAGTGGCTCCACCAAGAGAGATACTCTAGAACAATATCTACCAAGCGATGCAATCAAAATACAAAGGCCAAGACATAAGCACATATCCATAAAAGATGCAATCCAAAAATAAGAAAGGTCCATGTAGTGGTCCCCAAGGGCTCTCTTTAAGGCATATTTCTCCCACAAAAAATGTCCTCATATCAACCGAATTTATTCTCATACAAAAATGTCTCCCATAAGCTCAGCCCCTAACTTCAATAATATGATCTATAAAGGAGGACTGAACTCCATACAACATATAAATGAGATCCTTAAAGCTTTCCCAACCCTATCGTTATGTTCTAAAGAGACTGACTACTGTTGTTAGCCCACATAGTTTGATATTTACCCATTTTCATGTTGTTATAGATATTCTAGCTCATGTTTCAAGGCTACATGTGACCTAAAAGTTTTCCAAGGGCATATCAGCCTTTTGAAAAATGATGACACACCTCCTTTAACTCTGCTTCAATATAGTGACACACTTCTTCTAGGGTTGCGGCCTATCCAAGGATGATGATCAAGTGATGCTACAAGTTCAAACTATTGTTTTTATCCATTTTGTATCCCACAAACAAGGATGTTTGTGTCCAAAATTATTGTCCATGTCCAAATTCATGTCCATGAGTGATCTTAGGGATGTATATTGCTATTCTAGGGAAATTTTAACACACTGTATTGCCCAGAACTTTGGAGAGAGTGTTGTTTGATGTTTGAACAATCTACATACAAGTTCCATATATGCCCATATTGATATTTGTAACTATTTCCTACTATTTTGGATCAGTGCTTAAAATCTGACTGGGTACGGTAGTTTTGTGAATAACACTGGATAAACCTAATTTTCTTGGTGTTTGTATCCAGGTTCTCAGCATTAAGACTGAATTGCATAGAGAGCACTGAAGTTCCTAATTCAAGTTAAGAAACAAATGTCTTATATGAGGTCTAGGGATTCCATTCCATCGACGTGTGAAATTTCGAGCACATACACAAGTAAGGGTCTTTCCTTTATGTGGTGAGCAACCAGAGGGAATCTATCTCCAGAAAAAATCATACCTAAATTCCCAGGGCTCATCCCATGGCATCTCTCTTTGTAACTTGTTTTTTGTAGGAAGAGGGAATGCTCATTGAAAATCAAGCAGTCCTCTGAATGCTAGGAAGTTATGTACTTAAGGAAAGTAAAAAAAATCATTTAAAGAAGATAAAACTTGTAGCTTGCTGATCCATGTTTAATGATTTCTCTAGCTCTGTTTCCATACTGGGTTTTCTCATGTGGAGGGGTTACGGGAGATTACCTCTGGTGGGTTAGGAGTAATTATTGATTTTATTTGTCTAGCTCATTGTTAGAACTTTTATTAATGCGGTTTATTGGTGAAATTGTAGGATGCATTAATATTCATGTTGAGTTCTAGCTCGTGTGTATGGATGAAATAATGCATCCTGCACACAATGGTCCCCGAAGGCTCTCTTCAATGAAGATTTCTCCCACAAAAAATGTCCTCATATCAACCGAATTTAGCCTCATACAAAAATGTCTCCCATAATATCATCCCCAAACTTCAATAATATGATCTATAAAGGAGGTTTGAACTCCATGCAACATATAAATGGGAGCCTTAAAGCTTTCTCAACCCTATCGGTCTATTCTAAAGAGATTGAATATTGTTGTTAGCCCGCATAGTCTAATCTTTTCCCCTTTTCATGTTGTTAGAGATAGTCCAGCTCACGTTTCAAGGCCACATGTGACCTAAAAAATTTCCAAGGGCAGATTGGCCGTATGAAAAATGATGACAGACATCCTTTAACTCTGCTTCAAGATGGTGACACAATTCTTATAGGGATGTGGACTCTCCAAGGATGTTGAAAAAGTGTTGATACAGGTTCAAACTATTGTTTTTATCCATTTATATCCCACAAACAGGAATGTTTGTGTCCAGAATTATTGTCCATGTCCAAATTCATGTCCAAGAGTGATCTTAGGGATGTACATTATATATTACTATTCTAGGGAAATTTTAACACACTGTATTACCTAGAAATTTGGAGGACTGTTGTTTGAGGTTTGAACAGTCCACATACAGGCTCCATATATTCCCATATTGATATTTGTAACTATTTCTTAGTGTTTTGGATTAGTGCTTAAAATCTCCCCAGGTACGGTAGTTTTGTGAATAGCAATAGATAACCCTAATTTTCTTGGTGTTTGTATCCATGTTCTTGGCATTAATATTGAATCACATAGAGAGCACTGAAGTTCCTAATACGAGTTAAGAAACAAATGTCTTATCTGAGGTCTAATGATTTCATTCCCTTGACGTGTGAAATTTCAAGCACATACACAAGTAGGGTCTTTCCTTTATGTGGTGAGCAACCAGAGAAAATCTATCTCTAGAAAATTCATACATGAATTCCCAGGTCTCATTCGATGACATCTTCCTTGTAACTTGTTTTGTGTAGGAAGAGGGAATGCTCAATGAAAATCAAACAATCCTCTAAATGCTAGGAAGTTATGTACTTAAGGGCAGTAAAAAAATTCATTTAAAGAAGATAAACCCTGTAGCTTGTTGATCCCTATTGGATGGTTTCTATAGCTCTGTTTCCAGAATGGGTTTTCTCATGTGGAGGGATTTTGGGAGACTGCCTCTGGTGGGTCAAGAGTAATTATTGATTTGATTTGGTTAGCTCATTTTTAGAACTTTTATTAATGCGACTTATTGGTGAAATTGCAGGATGCACTAATCTTCATGTTGAGCTATAGATAGTGTATGGATGAAATGTGAGCAACAATAAAAGCCAATATGTTAGCAAGAATAGTTTCAAGTAACTAGTAAGAAGTTGAACTATCATCACAATAAGACATTATCCAACAAAATTTGTGTTGCGGATGATATGGTGCTTTATAGTTATTGTTTGTTGCCTATTATAGCTTCTAGTTTTTGTCCGAAATCATAGTTGCATTATCCACATAAACACATTCATATTGAAATCGACATACATCAATTTTTTCATTTTGAAAAAGATAGATGGTTGAAGGATTGGCCTCCATCAAACTTATTTGAAGAGAACCCACCTATAGAAATGATCTGTGCACATTTGTGGGGACCATTTGCACCAGATTAGTTGATTCTCCATTTCAAAAAGTGACATATGAAACCAATACCTTAAATATCAACTCAACAGGCGTTGGACTATGCTTTTCGAAATGGAGAAAACCATGGCAATTTAACAGAGGAAATGAAGAAGCATTCGATTCAACATATTTAATTTACTTTTACAATGAAGAAACAACATCCTTTTAGTTTTAATATTGTTGGATTTCACTTGTATACAAATCTGGAAAATTATATCAGCATCAAAGGCCTTGTCCAACATTGTATCTCCTGTAAGTATGAACTATTGTATATATGGATTGCTCTAGCTTGAAGAGATAACTGGAAGCTAATTGTTGAAATAGTTGACAATATCATGTTCTAGTTCCAATTTATGCACATAATTCAAGAATTTTGGTGATGGTTTGAAGTAGTATGCCCATGTGAGATGCACAATTTGGAGAACGAGATAAAGGTATGCACCACTAGTATGTAATAACTGCATTATTCACCACAATTATGATATATGCATATGCATATTTAATTGTTGAAATAGAATGTGGAACAAAATAGTGGTTATTTTTACCATTTCATTATCTAGTGCATCTTGAATTATGCATTGTGATTCAGTGTCCAAGACACTTGTAGTTTAACCAACAATAATATCATAGGGTCTTCCACTATTGCCCTTGCAATTTCTACACATTTCTTCTAATTTCAAAATAATTGCACCCCATGCTCCCCCACACTTGGCCTATATCCTTGGAGAATGCACTTCCTTTGACCTAAGGGAAAACGATATTGGCTTCAAAAACTTATGTACGTAATGTGGATTCAAATCCACTTTGTAGTTCACCAAAAGTTCTGAACCAAGTTAGGTGTAAATATGCAAGTCAAACTCAGGAACAACACCCAGAAAGTTTACAAAGTGTTGTAAAAGTGAAACTTGTATTTGGGTTGCAACAATGGTTTAAGAAAATTGCTTCCCTTGGTGAAAATGAGGCGAGGGGTGTTGTTGTCTTAGGAAAATATGCTCCTATGTCACAGCAGTCTGCTGGTTCATTTTGCTCAAACAATTCATGGATAAGTAATTTTTCTGAGCTAGATATCAATTCATTTGAATCATATATTAAGCAAATAGAAGTTAAGAATGGTTCAGAATATGTGAAAAGCAGTCATAGTGGTGCAATAGTAGTGGCTAACAAAGAAGGATCTCCAGGGTTCAATTTATCTAGGTCTAGTGTAGCTGAGAGTTTGTTGGTCACCTGATGTGAACCCGTCTTAGCCTGTGATATCTTCAGTTCTCCAAACTCATGTGCGGATAATTTTAATGGTAATTCTGGAAATGATGTTGATATAAATACTTGCCTGATAAATTCTCTTACAACTCTCAGTCAACTGACTAACAATGCAGAAATATTTGAGGTAAGGAGTAGAATAACCTTTCACAGTCATTTATGTCATGGTGATTCTTTACTAAGGGTGGGAGACTGTAAATATGAAAGTTTTAATTGTAATCCTCAATACGTGGATATTAATACTTGTCAGATAAACTCTGTTACAACTCACAGTGAACTAGCTAATGATCCAAAAGTACTGGAGGCAAGAATCAGGCAACATCTTCCCAGGCATGATTTATGTTCCCATGATTCCTTTAAGACATGCTCTGCTTTACTAAGATAGGAGACTGTAAATCTGAAAGCTTGGAAACGAATGCTTGTATCAAATATCAACACGCAGAGAAGCATATATCCAATATTGTATGGAAGAATTCAATTTTAAATTCTCAAATTGAGGAACCATTCATTCTACAATTTGGGATAATTGATAGAATTTGCAACCAACTCTTACACTTTACGAAAGTGAAATCTGAAGAACATGTACGTAGTCATACAATTGGCAATTACTCTAATCAAGTAAGCACTGACAAAAACCAAATACATCTATCTGTGAATGTGGGAGTTACTTCAATTGCAGGTCAGAGTGGGTCTAGAGATAGGAATAACCAAAGAAATGTTAACAGTAACACTTACTGCAAATCTGAAATGACCATAGGTAGTGGGGTGCCAAGTTCCTATACCATTACCAATCAAATGGACTCAACTAATAGTAGCTTAACCAAAGGGTCTGATACAGTTGTTCATGGGATTGGTGATAGCTTTGGTAGAAATCATAGCAAGGATAGTGGAAAGAGACATACTAATCAGTATAGCAGTGAGTCAAGAAAAGCAAAGGACACGGGCATTGACGATGATGGAAAAGTTGGCCATAGAACTGCAGCTGGGGAAAGTAGAGAAGCACCTTTTGATTTACATAAGAGCATGAGGTCTAAAATCACTATGGAGCAAAGTTTTGTCAGGGGAGCAAAATACTCCAGAAACAATACTGCTTCAGAGAGTTCCTCGTGTGGGAGTGGTCAAAACATTGGTCCTGTCCATGGTTATGGTCTAGTTGGGAAGGGAAATAACTTGTGTGTTTGGAAAAAGGTTGAGAAGCACCTTGAGGATGGATGTATAAATGATCCTAAATTGCCCTCTTGGGCAAAGGAAAAGCAGGATACGGAAAAAGTAAACTCACATGTTACAAAGACAAGGAAGACCATATGGGCAAGGAAACCTGGATCCTCTACTATGGATGACAGTAAACCTTTTTCTCAGAAGGAAGAAGTGGATACCTCACAGCAATCAAATTGTTCTAAGAGGACAAATCTTGAGACGAAGGAAACTGGAATAATTTCTCATTCCACACCAAGAATATCTAAATCAGTAGGCCAAGAGATGCGGTAGAAAAAGCAGCAGACAAATCTCCCTTTGAAAGCCAGGGCTTCTTCAATCACAGGAAAAGGGCTTTCTTGTGAAAGAAACAATGAGAGACATTGTAGCTCTCAACAGGTTGCACAAAAATGGGTTCCAGTTGAATCAAAAAGTGGGAAGGCCTCTGCAACTGATAAAGTTGTATCTGACTCCCATGGCAGTATGGTAATTTGTGGAGTGGCTGATGAAGTTGAAAACAAGGAATATGATTCATCTGGATTGAGTCAGGCTTCTTCACATGACTCTCAAATTAGAGATTCTAGTGCCAAGAAAAATGTGCTTGAAATGGCAATTAGGGACAGTCAATCACATACGTAATCAAATATATTGGGATATATACTTAAGACACCAAAGGAAACTGATACAAGTAATAGTGACCATACAGAGCATGCAGTTTCAGAAACTAGATTAGTTTCTGATGCTGCTTGCATGGGGATTGGGAATGACTCATGCTTGCATGATGAATCAAACAAGAAGGTTCAATCTGTTTTAAAGTCTATTGATTCATCATATGAGTATCAAATGATGTCAAAACATATTGCACAGTCGATTGGTAGTCCCATAGCTGAGTTTGAGAAGGATTTAGATGCTGTGTCTCCTGTTGTTGTGCAAGTCCCTAATACGAAAACTTGCAACTCTGGTAGGAGATTACTAAATACAAGTTTAATCTATAACTGCCAGATCCCAGACATTCCATTGAAAAATATTTGGCATTGGTATGAGGAACCTGGTAACTATGGTCTAGAAGTAAAGGCCCAGTATCTACAACATTCAGCAAGGTTGGGAATTGATGGAGATCTGTTTCGTGCCTACTTTGTGCCCTATTTATCAGGGATGCAATTATTTGGCTTGTCAAGAGACTCACCAACACATTACATGGATGTTTAGAACAGTGCATAAATTATTAGGAACACTATGTATGGAAACCTTCCTATATTTTCAACTCTTTTGCCAAAGCCTGCCATAGCAGATGATTCAACTATACCAGAGTATTTGGGCTCAAGTTCAGATTTGTGTGCACATTATGAAAAACATGTTTGCAGCTGTGATGCAACCTCAGAAAATATCTACTTACTGTTTGAATTTTTTGAGTGTGAGCAACCACATCAATGCAGACCGATGTTTGAAAAGTATGTATATCAAGCAAAAATACTTATTCTATGTGGAGTTTGTCTCCTCCACTTCTGTTAGTTTACATTACTGTTCATTATGTGCTTCAGGATCAAGGAATTGACAAGGAGTGGTGTAGATTCAAGTTCCCAGCATTCTGGTGACTCGTGCATTTTGAATTCCATAAAGATAGGCGATCTTCATCCAACTTCGTGGTAAGACAAAATAGATTATGCAAAGGAACATCTGCAAGATTTTGTATCTCCTATGGATCAGGATATCTGAGCATTGAAACCCATCCACAGACTAAAAATTTATAGGATTGCATGCAGTTTGCAGCTAAAATACATAAATATTCATTTTAATATCTAACTTTATCACGTTATTGTTGAATTTTTATTTTTCATTGTGTTTGACAGGTTTGCAGTAGCCTGGTATCCAATTTATCGAGTGCCACAGGGGTAGTTGCGTGAAGCATTTTTGACATACCATTCACTTGGCCATTTTGCCCATAGAAATTCCTGTTGTGATCAAGTTGGAGGTACTAGTTCGAGTATTGTAGCTCCAGCAGTTGGTCTGCAAAGTTATAGTAGTCAGGTCAACAACATTTTTTACCTTTAGCTCGAAGCATTATCATATATTTCAGTCCTGTGCTTTGACCCTTCTTGAATCATTCATGCTTTGACCCTTATAGACGTTAGCCACTCCTAAAATCATTCATGCTTCAATAAAAGTTCTGGGCATAGGTATAGTTGACAAGTGCCATGTCAATTTTGAGGAACAATCAGGTTTTGGAGACATACATTCTACCGAACTGAACTAAGAGTGCTTTCTTGAACATCCAAAGATAAAGGAAGACTCTTAGAGTAACACAAGTTCACATCTGATATGATTCAATTATTTGAATATATTTTATTTTCTTTGTTTTGCTTTCTATTGACAATCTCTTAAGCTTTTATCCACCCTTTGAACCCCATTCACCTTACTTGATACTAATAACTCACACCATATAGACATGTGTGGCATGAATTCCTGTCCCACTTTATTACTTCATCATGATACAATACAATCTTTTATGAAAATTGGCTCTCTTCAAAGTTTTGGAATGAGGTAGCCCTGATCCCGTGTCAATTGTAAACGTTCATTAGTCATTTTATCTCCTAATATTAATGACTCTCCTTATGAGTAAACCTAATCTCTAATAACAAGTTAAAATCCCCATTCAATCTCAACTCAGTGAATTACTCCCCATTCAGTGAATTCACTATTAGTAATGAATTTCCCAGAAAAACAAATAAACTTCACAATTTATTTCATAGTTATAATGTAAAATTAGTCACAGCATATCTAATGAACAAGTAAATCAATCACAACAGATGAACATAGAAAATATGGTGTAAAACTGTGCAAAACATGCAGCAGTGCTTAATATCCCAATAAGGGTGAATAATTACAATACAATCTGACTCTGTGAGTGAGCAATTCGAATTGACTAAGTAGGCCATTCGAATCACTGAATGGAGTAGCTTGACTCCAACTAGGAGTCCTCATCATCAATCGGTGGTGCTCATCAATGCACAAGAACCAGTCATCCAGGTGTCAATATGAGTCTAACTGAGTGTAACAAGTGTAACTGAAGTGTGTAGCACTGATTAAGGGAAGGAGGCTCAGTGGGGGGCGCATGGGAGACTAACTGAAGTCAGAACAAGTCATCTAGTCAAACTGGAGGTCCAACGGAAGTGAAACTAGCCTCAAATCAGGGAGAATCGGAGCTAATTGAATGTAACTGAAGTGGAACTGCAGTGGTAGGTGAACAAGTGCGCCCTTCTCTGGCAGTAGGTGAGAAGTGGGTGCCTTTCAGCCTAGGAGGGCTAAAAATCTGTAGTAAGTGGCTCCCGGGTGCTAGAATGAGGTGGCTAAGGTGCTGGAGGCATCAAACTGGTGACTGGGATGCATGCAAGTGCATGCAGGTGCATGCAAACCCTAGATTTTGCATGCAAACCCTGATTGCATGCAAGATCCTGAAAAAGATGATGTGGATATCCGAACACCCCCCCTCAAGCTAGACTATGATGTGCAAAAAAATAATGTGGGGCCCTGGTAACTAAGACCAAAGGTCACCCCAATACAATAATCCAAAAACTAATAACAGTCAATAAACTGAGGAAATGGGGAAAACCTCATGGGAAAAATACCCCCCCTCAAAATAGACTGTAGTACACCAAAAGATTTAACTGCTCCAAAATCAAGTAGATATGTCTGGAGGTATCTTACTCTTGGGAGTAAATGGATCATGCTCCAAAAACATGTGCTTGAATTCTCCATCAGTGGATGCAAGCGAATGTGGAGACTTTAAGAACTTGCTCTTCATACCGAAAAAGGTGAGAACAAATCTGAAAACATGAGGATGATCCTGGAACCTGTGATTCGAACCAAGTGAGGTAGGAATAGCTCCAATCGGATCAAATAGATCTTGAAACTTGAACTTCTTATCAATAGAAGTTAAATCAGCTCCAAAAATAGATGAATGGTTTCTTGAGATCTCCTTTGAACCAACAAGGGTGAGATCAAAACCAGAATTAGCAAAAAGTGCATGAGAATTGAACTCAAGCGAATGGTAGTGCTCTTCATCTTCATTAAAAATCTGAGAAACTTTGCAAATGATAGAACATAAGTTTATAGAAGGCATGCAATCAAGGAGGGTGAATGCTTCACCTCCAAAATCAGATTTTACCTCCAAAACTTCAAGTAGATCATTATTCTGCATACCGGCAAACTCATGTGAAGGAGAGGATTCAAGAACCTCTTCGGAATCTAGAGTATGAGCCTGTTTATCTTGCTCAGAATTCGAAATAGAAGACTTTGAGAGAATGAGTGTTGAATCTACAGTTTCTTCTTCATCTTGAACAATTGTTGAGGCCAACACATGATCGAAAAGAACACATAAGGAGATCTCAATGGGCTTGTTCTCCAAAAGGCTAGCATGATCCTCTTCTTCCTGCTTTCCAAATTCTTTGTCAATTTGGACCCATAGATCACTTGGATTTTTAGCAGTCTTACTGAGGTAGCGCATACAAGGAGACATAGCAAGACATATTGCTCCAAAAGCTCTATCACAATCATTGAGCCAATCATTCTCCTCTTCATCGGAATCAAAATCTCTTGTATTACCAATGCACATATCAAAAAGACATTGTCTCTTCAAGAATGCAATCATCTTTGGTTTCCATTCATCATAGTTGAATGGAGTAAGAATATTTTGTGAAGAAGAAGTCTCCATATTTGCATTAGCGAATGCACATGGAGGAAGTAAGAAACCTACAAATCACACACAAACAAACACTATGTTTTCAGCCTTGCATGCACATGAGCGAATGCACATAAGATTTTGCATGCCGCTGCTGAAATATATTGGTGAGCAAAGATTGCTCTCTCTTCATGTAGAACACCTGTAGAAAAGAAATCTTGTCCCTGCCATGGCTCTGATACCATGTAAAATTAGTCACAGCATATCTAATGAACAAGTAAATCAATCACAACAGATAAACATAGAAAATATGGTGTAAAACTGTGCAAAACATGCAGTAGTGCTTAATATCCCAATAAGGGTGAATAATTACAATACAATCTGACTCTGTGAGTGAGCAATTCGAATTGACTAAGTAGGCCATTCGAATCACTGAATGGAGTAGCTTGACTCCAACTAAGAGTCCTCATCATCAATCGGTGGTGCTCATCAATGCACAAGAACCAGTCATCCAGGTGTCAATCTGAGTCTAACTGAGTGTAACAAGTGTAACTGAAGTGTGTAGCACTGATTAAGGGAAGGAGGCTCAGTGGGGGGCACATGGGAGACTAACTGAAGTCAGAACAAGTCATCTAGTCAAACTGGAGGTCCAACGGAAGTGAAACAGTTAGTCGGGAGTGAAACTAGCCCCAAATCATGGAGAATCGGAGCTAACTGAATGTAACTGAAGTGGAACTGCAGTGGTAGGTGAACAAGTGCGCCCTTCTCTGGCAGTAGGTGAGAAGTGGGCGCCTTTCAACCTAGGAGGGCTAAAACTCTGTAGTAAGTGGCTCCCGGGTGCTAGAATGAGGTGGCTAAGGTGCTGGAGGCATCAAACTGGTGACTGGGATGCATGCAAGTGCATGCAGGTGCATGCAAACCCTAGATTTTGCATGCAAACCCTAATTGCATGCAAGATCCTGAAAAAGATGATGTGGATATCCGAACATATAAACCCTGCATATTTTTTCCTTTTAGCTCAAATGTAACTGCTGATTTTTGGGCTTCAGCTGTCTGAGTTTTCTATTCATGCATCCTTTTGGTCTCCTTTTTCCTGGTTTCATGCTCAAAAATGCTAGCTTTCCATATCCAACTGATTGTCTATTGTTTTTTCCATTATCCCATGTGTACAACTACAAATTTCACATGGAGGGTAGTGAAGTTAACAGATAAAGATATGAATTTTGTTCTTTGCTTTCTTGAAATTAGATTGAGTTCTGCACATACAGAAGTGAGATCATTATTTTAGTTCTTTCAGCAAAAGAGGAGTTCGACATGCTTGCATTCTTCTCAGAAAAGAATTTGTTTTGCTTCATATTATAATAAAAAGTTTCATTGTCTTTTACTTGTATCTTTATAATTTGTCCTTCAAAAAAAGATGCCCTAAATCATTTTAAAATTGTTAGGATATTCCTATACTCCATCCTAGTCCCACCAATATTTTGATCATTTACATTTTCATTCATGCATGCACCTTTAGGGTTTGCATGCATTCTAGGGTTTGCATGCATTTTGCATGCATCCCAGTCATCAGTCCAACACCTAGCCCTCAGTTAGCCAGCCCCTAGGAGCTTCTCATTATTCAGTTTTAGCCCTCCAGTTGCTTAATGCGCCCTTCTTCCTTGATTTTAGGGAGCAACTCGCCCTTCTTCACCTACCAGTCCAGTTGTCACTCAGTTACAGTCAGTTACACTCAATTACACTCAGTTACACTTAGTTACATTGAGTTACACTCAGTTACACCTACCAGAGTTAGTTTGACTGCTGGTTGACAGTTACTTGAGCATTGATGACTCCACTGATGATGATGAAGACTTCCATTTGCGCTCCGATGATCATGAGGACACCTAGTTGTGCTCTGATGACACTCTATTGATCTTATGATCACTTTGAGAGGCTAATTCGAATTGCCACCTTAGGCATTCAGATCCTCTCTACCATTGTACTATTTATTTGTCCATACTGTGATTAATTCATTAGTGTGTGTGAAGTATTATTGCTTCTATCCGAGTTCTACTGTACCATATTATTATGTTACTCATTATACTGTATTGTTCACTCTTCTTCTATTTTCCTGCTTAATCATAATTACTCTTGTGAGTTATACATCATCTCTTAGATTTGCTGTGAGGATTTTCACATGGTATCAGAGCATGTTGAGAGTATTGTTTATCTCCATTCTTGAGAGTTTTTTGCAGGTTATTACCAAGATTTCGAGTGCAGCAGTTGCAGTTATTCTATATTGTTTTTGTAGGTCCTCTACAACTTCTATGTATTCATCAGGAATTACTCCTCTTGATCCACTCAACTATGATGAATGGAAACCAAGAATGATAGCAGACTTGAAGATTCATGATCTTTTTTATTGTTATTTTGAAAGAGAGTTAGAATCCCCTGAAGAGAAGATTGACTGATTAAATAAAAGTGACATGCACTTTCAAGAAATAATGTTTTCTTTGTTTGCACGCCAGAGATTCCAATTCAAATACCGTAATGGTGTTGAAACTCCAAAGGAGTTATGGACTCCAAAAGAGATATGGGTTCACCTGGATGGAAAATTTGGCAGAGAGAATGAAGGACTTGGTCCCAACCCATTCGAAAGAAAACAAAGTGATGCATTCGCTCCTCTTGATGGTCTCTTAGATCATGCACCAGTATCATCTCATATTGAAGTTGTTGACAAAGAACTTGCAGATTCTACACTCATGCTCAAACTTTCTTCTCTTTTTGTGCCAGCTCACACTCTAGATATTGCAGAAGGTCCTAAATCCCCTCTTGCACCAGAGTATGTTGGTTTGCATCATGATCACATGATTATTTCGAAGGTCAAAACAACTTTTGAAGGTAATGCATTCGCTCCTCTCCAGCTAACTCCTCTTTTATACTACTATATGATCATAATTCCATGCTTTCAGAATGTCATTGAAGAATATGGCCATTGCCATTCGCTTGGGATAATTTCTCATGCATCTACTGGTTTTGATCTCACCTCTCATGGTTCAAAGGAGATCTCAAGAAACCATGATTCAAGTCTTGGATCTAATTTGGATTCTAAGCAATTACTGCTTGGGATAATTTCTCATGCATATGATAGTTTTGATCTCATCCCTGTTGGTTCAAAGAAGATCTCAAGAAACTGTTTTTTAAGTCTTAAATCTGATTTCGATTTCAAGAAAACATGTAATAGTTATTTTTGGCATAATCTCACCCATGGTGGTTCGAAGGAGAATACAAAAGACTATATGCACTTTCACAGATTTGATGCTACCTCAGCTGATTCGAATCACAGGTTCAAGGATCATTCTCATACTGTTGGATTTGTTCTCATCACATTCGATCTAAAGAGCAAGTACAAGCACATGCTTTTTGAGCATGAACCACTTCTTCCCAAGAAGATATCTCCAGACATATGACCAAGCATCACACATGCTTGGGTTTGGAGCAGTTATTTTTATGTGTGCCTTACAGTCTATTTTGTGAGGAGGGCGTATGTTTCCCTTGGAATTTTCCCACTTCCTTGGTTTATTGATTGTTATTATTCATTGTATTGGGTGACCTTTGGTCTTAGTTACCAGGGCCCAGGATGGACTAAGGGGGGGTGTTAGGATATTCCTATACTCCATCCTAGTCCCACTAGTATTTTGATCATTTACATTTTCAGTCATGCATGCACCTTTAGGGTTTGCATGCATCCCAGTCATCAGTCCAACACCTAGCCCTCAGTTAGCTATCCCCCAGGAGCTTCTCACTATTCAGTTTTAGCCCTCAAGTTGCTTAATGCGCCCTTCTTCCTTGATTTTAGGGAGCAACTCGCCCTTCTTCACCTACCAGTCCAGTTGTCACTCAGTTACACTCAGTTACGGTCAGTTACAGTCAGTTACACTCAGTTACACTTAGTTACATTGAGTTACACTCAGTTACACCTACCAGAGTTAGTTTGACTGATGGTTGACAGTTACTTGAGCATTGATGACTCCACTGATGATGATGAAGACTTCCAGTTGCGCTTCGATGATCATGAGGACACCTAGTTGTGCTCCGATGACACTCTATTGATCTTATTATCAATCTGAGAGGCTAATTCGAATTGCCACCTTAGGCATTCGGATCCTCTCTACCATTGTACTATTTATTTGTCCATACTGTGATTAATTCATTAGTGTGTGTGAAGTATTATTGCTTCTATCCGAGTTCTACTATACCATATTATTCTGTTACTCATTATACTGTATTGTTCACTCTTCTTCTATTTTCCTGCTTAATCATAATTACTCTTGTGAGTTATACATCATCTCTTAGATCTGTTGTGAGGATTTTCACAAAAATGAGCAAACTTAAATACCGACAATGGCAAGTAAAAGTTATAACTAGTCTAGGAAATGATTCTTAAATGCCATGCCACGTTTCATGCTCAAATGTGCAGTGCTTGATACTTTAATTGACTTTATTGTTTTATTTTTATTCACACGTGAGATGTGTGCATCTTGCACACAATATAAATATGTGTCAATATTATTTGAAAGGGTTCCATGTTTCCAGCTAGTTAATTATAAATTATAAGTCTGGATTTTTTGTAAAGTGCCTTGGTTGTTGTCCTTTAGGTGTTTCCTGTATTAAGGCAAAAACATGATGAGTTTATGTTGAGAGAACTTGTGAATTGATGGAATAATCACAAGATAATGGTCCATTGGATGTGCCACTTCTTTGAATATTTGGATTGTTGCTCTCTTCCAACACTTAAGGAAGTTGGCATGGTCTATTTTCGTAACCTGGTAATTATTTTATTGTCCAAGATGTTTTGGTTTCTTCCCTTCTAACTGTTTTTTTGATAGTTTTGGAATTCACAGAAACACATTTTTTTCTAAATTTGGGAATACTTGAATTTAAAAAAAACGATGTCTTTTCCTTCCTTGCAGGTCTATCAGGAACTGAAGACTAATGTAAGAGATACACAGATTTCACTGGTATGTTCTTGATCTCAGCCAAGCTACAAATAAGTTAATAACAGTAAGTTTTATTGGTTGACAAGTCATATTTTTTTTGTTTTACCATGATTTGTAACATTAGATATTGGTTATGTTGACTGTCTTAGATTTATCGAGAACGTCAGGGAGAACATATAGATTGTGCTCTACTAAAAAATGTTTTGGGCATCTTTGTGGAGATTGGGATGGTTAACATGGAGTACTATGAGAAAGACTTTGAATCGGCCATGTTGGAAGACACTGCTGCATACTACTCTCGGAAGGCTGCTTCATGGATTCTAGAAGATTCATGTCCAAATTATATGCTCAAGGTCTTCCCTAAATCTGTTTTTTGTCATGCAAATTTATATGTAAAAACTTGTTGAAATGAGCTTTAAATTAAAGCAAAAGTGTGTATCTTTCTACAGGATGAAGAATGCTTGAAGCTTGAGAAAGAAAGAGTTAGTCATTATTTACATGCAGACAGTGATCAAAAGTTAATAGCAGAAATATTCCGTTTGTAAGAGTTCTTGTGAGTGCATAACTTGCTGTCAAACAAGTTTCTCATTTTTATTTTAAAATTCAATCGCTCATGTAACAGAACACCAAAATTGTTTTGACTTTTTTAGTTCAATCTTCCTCACTTCATTTTTTGGTTGTATTTTTGGATATTTCTGTGTAGAAAGTAGAGCATGAACTCCTTTCCCAATATGAAAATCAACTTATGGAGAAGGAACATTCAGGGTATCATTCCTTGCAAAAGGATGGGAAGGTATGAATTTGATATATGGCTTTGCAGTGTGCAAATGTGAAGTCCTTTTACTCGTATGTTTTCTTCTAATGAACATTATGAATTTTAATAATGATATTTGGTCTTATAAAGAAGCACATCATACATGATTTACAGGTTACTTCATTGAATGATGTCAAATCTAGTGGGAATTGGATGTATGGTGCAAAGCTAGATGGAGAAGGTGCATCCATGTATGATGCAGCTAATGCTCTTCGGGATGCAATGATAGAACTTGGGATAGCAATAGACGGTGGTAAAGATAGTCTTTCAATGGCTGCACAAGTTGGAGGAGAGACTGTCAAAGCTCCTGGCAATCTAGTAATCAGTGCTTATGTGACCTGTTTGGATATTTCAAAGACTGTTACACCAGACTTGAAGGTGACATTTCAAAATGGATTTGGACAAGCAACTCTAGGATTGTTAAGTCTTAATAATTGTCATATTGACATAATCCCCTGTTATGTAGCTAGGAGATGATGTACTTCTACTCCATATTGATTTGGCTAAAGGAAAGCACCATTTAGGTGGTTCTGCCCTTGCTCACGTTTTTGACCAGGTAAATGCTAAAATATTTATTGTTGGATTGGTGTATTTTTATTAGCAAAGGTCTATACATTATGTAGAGAACAATATATTATGAATGGTTGGATGGACCATTTTGATTTCTTTCTTGGCATCACGTTTCATGATTAAATCATTCTTTATATTTACAATTTTGTCTTGTAGATTGGTGATGTTTTCCCAGACCTTGATGATGTTTCATATCTCAAGAGAGCCTTCAATGCAGTCTAGGTGAGGGCCTAACCAAATGGTAATTGGCAACCAATTAATAATTAATAACTGGGTAAATAATATGCTTATGTTATCCAACCTTTTTTTATTAACTGAATAAATTCAATGATGCAAGAATGGTACTTAAATTATCCCACTATAAAATGGCCTTTGGATCAATTTCAGAGTCAACCCTATCTCCCTATATGTGAAACTATTAATTTTGTGGAGGTTAAATTAGTGTCAACTTGTAATTTCTTAATGTATCCTATAGTTGCTCCAAGGAAGGATGTAAGAGGGCAGACTTTAGCTATACATAATTTGACTTGCACTTAATCGATTTGCTTGAATGCAACTCTACAAACATTCCTGATAAAATTTAATTGGTCTTATTTAACTTTAAGAAGCAACCATTAATTTATGTTTTCGTTCTGAACAAGTACATCATCAAAACATCAAGTCTAGTTGCCAATCTTTTTTATTTTCTGCAAGTAATTAGGGAAAGGTTTATATATTATTATTATAATACTATGCCCTTGGATAACATGGGCTAGAAGTGAAGTTGAATATAATTGTATGTATTTTGGATCTTAGATAGGCAAATGTCTCTAGCTGTCGAGAGATCAACAATTGATAGACAATTAAAACAAATTTATTGCAAGTTGGATCTTGTATTCTTTTCTGTCTGTGAAGGGCAACAACTTGCTTATGTTCCTGATAATTTGTACAGCCATGGGTTATTGTACTCATGCGTAGTTTGTAAGATCATTCTTCTTTGAATTTTCATCATTGTCATAGTTGAACTGCTATATCTTATAATTCTTTTAGTACTTGAAGCATTTTTCTTGAATATGTTTGACATTCATTTTGTTCCCATGCAAAATTTGTTTGAATATCATCATTGTCAAGCAATAACAACTTCTTAAAGGGTGCCAGCTCAATGGTAGAGCACCTACCTAATTATAGGCAGGAGATTGGTGGTTCAATTCCTCTGTACCCTATCATAAATTAGTGACTAAGAAAACGACTAAATTCGCATATATACGACTATTAGTAGCTAATTTCCAGTATATTATAGCGCGACTAACGTTTAGTTGTATTTAGCTTAGTCATTAATATGTTATCATCTAGTAGTTTATTTAGTCGTATATTTGGTCATTAATTGTGACAATCAAGGACTAAATCAGTGAGTATCAATGACTAAACCAATGACTAAATCAGTGACTAAATTAGTGAGTATCAATGACTAAATCAATGACTTAATCAGTGACTATCAATGACTAAATCAATGACTAATAAGTCAACCAATTAATGATTAGTGAAATACGACTAGAGATAAGATAGTGGAAATCGGATACTATTAGTCACCGACTAAAAAATAGTCGTTTATAGTCTAATTTTAGTCATTAATTTCTCATTTTGCACTAGTGAATGGAGCATAGATAAATGGGAATGGAATTGAGCAATGACTTGATGAGAGTTACCCTTCCTGTCAGATTCATCCATTTTCCCCCCCAAGATTGAACCTTGTTCTTGATTTTAGTGACAATTTCTCTCCATCCTTCGGTCCTACCCCGCAGGGAGATAGGAATGCCCAAATACTTAAAGGAGTTCCATTTCCCAACCACTTTGAAATCCAGGATTCTGTATATGATTAAGTTCATATTGCTGGAGCAATTCCAAGTATATGTGAAACTTTTCCTTTTGTTGATTTCTCCCCCTGAGACTTATAATAAATCTGAGAGGGTATTGGAGAAAAGGCTCGCGACTTCGTCGATGGCCTTACCCAACAGGATGGTGTTGTATGCGAACTAGGCATGGTTGATTGGAATTACTCCTCTAATGATGTTGATTCCAGGTAGCTCACCCGAACTTACAAAGCTGTTTAACTTCCCGCTAAAAGCTTCGGCAATGATAATGTAAAGGAAAGGGGATAAAGGGCACCCCTACCGAAGAACTCTGGACGCATTGGAAAACCCAGTTGGTATTCCGTTGTAAAGAGGAGAGATCTAAGGTTCTCCAATGCAAGCCTTTATCCAATTAATAAAAGAAGAAGAGAAACCAAAAGCTTGTAAGACTTGGAAAAGGAAGCTGTGTCTTAATCTTTCAAAAGAATTGGCCAAATCCAGCTTGATAGCCATCCCTTTTTCTTTCCTTCTGAAACTTGAGTGGATAGCCTCTTGCACGACAATGGTGTTGTCTGTTATTTTTTTTCCTAACACAAATCCTCCTTGATTTCCCGAAATGAGATTCAAAATAATCCATTTTAACCTTCGTGGAATAATTTTAGTTAGGATTTTATAAGAAGCATTGCAGAGGGAGATAGGTCGATACCTGTCCAAAGAGTTTGGCTTCCTGTATTTGGGAATTAAAGCGATGAAGGACGAATTTGTTGCTCCTCCAAGCTTGATCCTTCCCATGGAGCAATTTAGCATTATGCAAAGGTCTCTTTTAATGATGTACCATAACGTCGATAGAAGCTGATAGGGAACCCATCCAGTCCAGGATATTTATCTGGATGCAAATACCACATAGATTTTTTAAATTCTTCTTCCATGATTCTTTGAATCGAAGTCTCATTAGTTTTATTATTGACAAGCTTTGGGATGCCCAAGCAAAAAAATTGAGAGAGTGGCTCCACCAAATCTTGGTCTTCTTTGTACAAAGATTGAAAATAGGTGAAGATTGTATTTTTGATCTGTGGCCCTGAGGTAATAACCCCTTCCTCTTCACAATCTATCTCAAGGATGGTATTTTGCCTAATTCTTTCCTTGTGTTGGTTATGAAAAAAAAATGTATTATGGTCTCCAGCCTTAAGCTAAAGGCTTCTGGATCTTATCCTCCATTCCTCCTTATCTTTTCTTTCATACTCACGAACTTTCTCCTGTAGCTCCCGTTCTCTTTAAATATGGAAGTCAGTTATTTCCACGGTCTCCATGTTATCTTGTAAATCCTTTAGATCCTATTGGGCTTCAGTCTTTAAATGCCTCGTCGAGGGTTTTTCTTAGCCCAAACTTTAATAGCTGATTTAACAGCCTTCAATTTGGATTCCCAAATGAACCCAGGGGACCCATGAATAAAAACATTCCAAGTAGTCGAAACCAATGTAAATACTTCTTGCTCTTTGGTCCAAGGGGAGAGGATTTTAAAAGGAATGGGTCCAATATTTAAGGGGAGAAGGAATTCCAACAAAATAGGTCTGTGGTCAGAAACTGTTGAGGGAAGGATTCTGGAGGAGGGGATAGGGAGGTTGTGGAGAAGAAGACTGTTGACCAAGAATCTGTCAAGGAGAGCAACGATATGACCTTACCCAACTCTTCGGTTATTCCAAGTGTAGATGCCTTTTTTTGGTTTAACATCTGTGAGATCCCAAGAGTCCAAAAGGTCATCGAGATGTTCCCCAAATGGATCTCTTACCTTGGTACCTCCACGTCTTTCCTCCCCTGAGACCGCGGTGTTGAAATCTCCAACAACTATTGAGTTAAGATGGATGTTTTTCCTTCTAAGATGCTCAAAAGAGAGCCAAAAGTATTGCTTCTTATTATAGATAATGGGACCATAAACATTTAGAATTCTAATATGCATGTCTTCTTCCTTGTATTCTTACTCAATCATAATCCAGTTAGAGTGCCTCCTTTCTGCTATAGACCTGAATTTATTCTTATCCCACCAAGTGGAAATTCCTCCTGAGCTCCTCGTGGCTCCTATGGAGACTCTGTCACTGTTTTTCCATATTTTCTTCATACGAGCCAGATTATCTTCTTCTGACATCTTAGTCTCCTGGAGAAAAAGAATGGAGAGCTTTTCATTCTTAATTAAAAACTTAATATCTTCCGATTTTGCATTACCTCCAAGTCCTCTGTAATTCCAGGAGACTATCCGCATTATTTTCTGATTAGGGGGCTAGAATTGACCTTCAGGTTCTCTTGTGCTACCTATGAAAGCTTGAATAGAGGCCTTAGGTTCTAATCAATGCAGGTTTGCTTCCCTTCCGCCTTGTCCTTTTTAGCCTCCTCTTCTCTATGTGCTTTGTTTGGATTTCTACCCTTCTTTCCAATTGGCTCCTTTTATTCTTCTTGATAATCTGAAGACTCTTCCTTGGAAATTTTAGATCTGGATCTGGTCATTAAACCGGATGCCTATGATCTGGTGCATTATGGTCTAAACTCAATAAGGGGTTTTTCGGGTAAGCTAGGAGCATGATTTTCCTTCCGGTTTATATCTTCCAGCACTCGCTTCTCCTTTCCTTCTTGTTCCATAGGCAGTTCTCTTATTTCTCCTTCTTCTTTAAGCTCATTTTATTGCGTATCTAATACCTAGAAGAGATTGTTGGTTCCTTTTGTAGAAGGGGCGCTAGGAGTTGGGTCCTGAGCCAGAGGAGCCACCAAAGGAATTGGTATTTTTCTTCCCTTTTCGGATACCTTATTCCATTCTCCCTCCTTTTCTTGGTCCCATTCCCGATCCTTCCTTTTTGGACAACCTTTGGTGAAATGGCCATACTTGTGGCAAGCTTTACAATTGAAGGGTATCTGTTCATAGTCTACTTTTTGAAGATGATTCCACCCATCCATTGAGAGATTTATTTCCTTTGGGAGTCCTTTTTCCATATCTACTTCCACACAAACTCTAGCATAAGAAAAAAGAGGGGGTCGGGGTTTCGCTTTGTCTATGAATTTCCCTAGGGAGTTTCCAATCGACCTCAAGTCCTCATCTCCCCAACAGTGAAGGGGAAGGTGAGGGAGTTTAACCCATACTGGGACAGCAGATGGAATGTCCTTCTCAGGGTTGAAGGAAGTGTTCCACTGGATCATATACATTCCCCTTGGACTAAGGAAATAAGTATCGCTCTGGAAGATCAAATCCCTATCTTCCTTTAGCTCAAAAAGAAAAACGGAGAAGCCTTTCCCACAAAATTTTTGTATGACTTCCCCTTTTATAAGAGGTCTCCAATTTTTTTTAACCATATCGCTATTGATTTTGGATATGGCCACATGCTAGTAAAATGCCCGATCATACCTTTTTCAGAGAGCGCTAAAATCTTATGTTGAGAGGCGGAGGAAGTAAGTTTAACTTCTGGCGCCAAGGCCCGTTTCACAAAACGCGAATCCTGAGGAGAACCCGCCTTCGGAAGAGATGAAGCAGCAGTCTTGAGAGCTCGTCGATAACCCTCGTCCAAGGAGGGAGAGGCCCCTGGCTCAGGCACCAGAGGCATGACCATGTCCGTAGAGTGTTCAGAAACCCTAACCCTAAACGACGACAAATGAGAGTTATAGTTTTTCTGAGTAGCATTTACAACATCCCTTAATCGCCCACCTTATAGGGATATACTCATCAAATAATAATGAGGAAAGAAGACATTCCGAAAATAGCCTTCATAACACATGAAGGTCATTATGAATTTTTGGTGATGTCATCTGGCCTTACCAATGCACCTTTCACAATTCAAAGCTTGATGAATTCTATTTTTAAAACCTTCCTTAGAAAATTTGTGTTAGTTTTTTTTTATGATATACTAATCTACAACAAATCTTGGGAAGAGCATACAAAAAAAATTGATAGGGCCTTAAAACTATTGGAGGAGCACCAAGTATATGCCAAGCCTTCTAAGTGTACCTTTGGGGTTTAGGAAGTGGAATATTTGGGTCATATTGTATCTCATGAAGGTGTCAAAGTGGACCCTAGAAAAATTAAGTATATAAAGGAAAGGCCAATTCCTAAAACCTTGAAGAATCTTGGAGGATTCTTAGGACTGACAGGCTACTACCACGAGTTCATCAAGAATTATGGTCAAGTAGCAACACTTCTAACAAGGTTATTGGAAAAGGAGGTATTCTCTTGGAATCAAGAATCAAACAAAGCTTTTGAGAAACTTAAATTGGCTATGTGTACAACTCTTGTATTAATCATGCCTAACTTGACAAAAATATTTCTTGTGGAATGTGATGCTTCAGGGCATGGAATTGGTGCAATTTTGATGCAAGAAGGAAGGCCTATTTTCTTTGAAAGTTGGCTATTGAAAGGAAAAAACATACTCAAACCAATTTACGAAAAGGAAACGATGGCCATACTACATATAATTAAAAATGGTGCCCTTACCTAATAGGAAGACACTCCAAGGTAAGAATAGACCATGGAAATCTTAAGTACTTCTTGGAACAACACTTATCTTTAAAAGTGTGACAAAAATGGGTTACAAAGATGCTAGGAAAACAAAAGTGATAGATGCACTTTCAAGAAAAGGAGATGAAACAGAGGGCTTACTTTGTGTTATTTACATTATGCAATCTAATTGGGTGGAAGAAGCAAGGACATAATGGAAATAAGATTAGAAGGCGTGCAAGATCATTCAACAACTAAAAGAGGACCCCAGTTCACTAGATAAATTTGTGTGGAAGAATGATTCATTATGGTTCCAAGATCACCTATATTTATTTAAGAAATCTTAACTCAAACATAAGATCCTCTTGGAATTGCACACTTCTCCTATAGGAGGACATTCAGGGTTCTTGAAAACTTACCATAGGATCAAGAAGGATTTTTTCTAGGAAGGTCTTAAAAATGATGTCCAAAATTTTGTGGTTGGATGCTTGGTATGACACTAGGTCTTCTACAACCATTAGCCATACCAAGTCGGTGTTGGGAAGAGGTCTCATTGGATTTTATCACAAGTCTAACAAAGCCAACATGAAAGACTATCATCACATGGTAGTAGTAGATTGAGTCACAAAGTATGCCCATTTATACTCTCTTTTTCAACCTTTTGAAGCAAGTACAAGAGTTGCAACATTCATGGAAACAGTTCATAAGATACATGGAATTCCTAAATTATTGTAAGTAATAGAGATCCAAATTTCACTGGTAATTTTTTGAAGGAATTGTTTTCTTATTTGGGCACTCAGTTAGCTCACAACTCCTTTTACCATCCTCAATCTGATGGGAAAAACGAGATCTGGAATAAATTCCTAGAAGGGTATCTGTGTTGCTTTGCATATGATACACAAACACAATGGGGCAAGTGGTTTCCCTTAGCAAAATCGTGGTACAACACATTTTTCCATTCTTCATAAAAAAATGTCACAGTTTATGGCACTTTATGGATACCATCCTCCTTCTATCACATCATTCTTGAAAGAGAAACATAAGATTCAAGTAGTAAAAGATCACATAAAAAACCAACAAGAGGTTCACCAACTATTGAAATATAACTTGACTATAACACAAAATAGAATGAAACAACAAGCAAATCAACATCGAATTGAAAGGAAATTTGAAGTGGAGGATTGGGTATTTCGGAGGATACAACCATACAAATGGATGTCCTTTAAGCAACAAAAGAAGGACAATAAATTAGCACCGTCCTTATAAGGTGTTGCAGAGGATTGAAAGTATGGCTTACAAATTGGAGTGGCCTCCATCTTCACGTGTACATCGAGTCTTCCATGTTCATTGCCTAAAAAAGGTAACCAATGATAAGATCTTAGTCTAGACTATTTCATAAGAGATTGATCAAGAAGGTAAACTGATACTAGAACCTAAAACAATCCTTGAAACAAGGATTAAACAACTACAAAATCGAAAAATTATTGAGTACCTCATCAAGTGGAAGAACTTGCCAATTGAAGAGGAAGCATGGGAAGATGAGTTCTTCATGCAGAAACACCCAAAGTTAATCAATTGTTGAGGAAAACACTCAATTGAAGGGTATGGGCATGTTAAGACCTATATATTGTCACATTGCATTTTTATTATTATATTAGTATTATTGGTTGGCTAGAACCTGTTGGAATATTATTGGACAATACTGAGAGGGGGGGTGAATCAGTATTGATAACTTTTAACAATTAAAACCACTTTTAACTTATTCATTAACACACATGATCAACAAGATACAAGTAACACAAATTTATCGTGGAATCCCAATTGGGAAAACCACAAACACTTTCTATAACTGCAAAATTATATTTACAATTGTTTTTGCAAGCTACAACTTGCTCGAGACTTCAATCCCCAATTTTCTCAGCTACAACTAAAGGATTCTACAACACCCTGATTTCTTCCTGCTACAACAGACAAGGATGCTACAACACCCTTCTTATCATCTACTACTGGAAGGAGGCTACGACCCCCTGGTTTATCAACTACTACTGAAAGGATGCTTCGACACTCTATTCACCAACTACCACTGGAAGGAGGTCGTGACCCCCTAGTTTATCAGCCACTACTGAAAGGATGCTTCAACACCCCAACAATCAATGGAAGGAGGATACAACCCCCTTGCAGGCCTGTAGCCTACCCTAGCACCACCCTAGCTCCCTATTCCTTGTTTTTCATAACTTCAATAACTTATTACAGTATCTTCCGTTCTCTGTCCTCTGCTGCAAATCATCAATTCTGAACACAGAGATAATGCTTCTCTTTTCTTACATTCTCTAACTTTTGTACTGCATCATATCTTCATATTAAACACTCAGCAGACACCCTCTGTTCTTCCTTTTATTTCTTTGGTCTCTGTATAGCTTTAGATCTTCATGTTCCTTCAAGTCTGTTATTGGATCTTCTTTATTTCCTCGGTCTCTATTTTCCTTGAAGCTGCATCAATATAGACTTCAGATCCCTCTTTCTTCCACTTCGAACTTCTGTTTAAATGCTTCTTTCATCACGTCTTTTGAACCATTGTGTCCCTTCATTAAAACCTTTTCACCAAATGCATCTCTTCATTCTGGAAATGTGCCTTTTCACAATCGTGTCTTTCCAAAAATATTAAATCTCTGTTTATTAATTAATGAACAATATACTCTGTTTATTATATCTCTATTTAAATATCTGTTTAATTGACTTATAGCTTCTGATAGTTAGTTTTATTTATTTCGTGACATATTAATTATTCCTGTAACTTATCATATCATGTCATCCTTCATCGTGAGCAACTTCTCTGTAGAAAAACGCAGAAACTCCATTGCTTACTTTCTGCAGGAATATTGTAAGCCTTGTGCAGGCATTTTATTAATTCCTTTACGGCCATATATAAACCCCTTGTGGGCATATCCATACATTGTGTAGACATGATTTTTCTTCAACATGGCAGGTCTATTTCTCACATGTGTGACCACCATAGGGAAAACTGCGAACATGATTGGATGGAAAATTCAACAAAGAACAAAACCATATCATTTGTTGAATTTATTTGACACAAAGAGAGCATCTGGCGTGCATTTGCAAATGGCCTCTTAAACCACTGATTTAACACTTAGAGAATTTTATCAAACCCTAAGTCAACATGAGGTGATTTTTATTTTCACCAATATTGGAAATATGAAGAATCCACAACATGGGGGACATCATGAAGATTCCATCCATGTAAATTTCATCCTCTGCAACCTCATCCTCTATCCTTAGCGGACATTTTACTGGAACAGTGTAAATCATGCCAGAGGGCATTTTTAGCAAGCCAACATCTTCACTCTCAATGATTGTTTTGTAAAAATAATCATATGGTTAGATGCACAAACCAACAATCTACATTCCTATATCCTCATAATTAATTAATCAATCAAATACAGAAGGTCGCGGGCATTTTCTTGAGGCTACTTAAGCAGTTTTACTGGAAGAGTTTATACTTAGCCAAATCCTTCAATTTTCAAGGTGAATTTTTATTTCACCAAAACACTAAAACTATGATACCAGACAATAGTATCCATCCAAATGATCTCATCACAATTGGTTTCACCTTTAGATTCATCATCATCTAACCTAGGTGGGCATTTATTGAATTGGGTTCCCAACCAGTCAAAACAACCTGAACCCTTGTTTTGGAAGACCTGTATCTTTCTCCTCAAACACTCTTAAATCAAATTGAGACCATGGTCAAATGCACAAGTAAACAAGCTACAACCTGACACTCTTAGATAATTTTCATCATTAACCTATGAGATATGGCGGGCATTTTCCTAGATCAACTTAGACTAATTTTCCAATACTTAGTCAATTTCCATGGTTTCACCAAACTGTCAAATCTTTATATAATGATGTCAAATTGTAACAATTACATCATGAAGGGACTAGAACACCATCAGATGGATTTGCACACTCATCACACATGCCACTTCATCATACATGCCATGTCATCACTTTTGTTGTTAACTCTTTTACCATTCATTGAGTTTGCCCTACCATCATGTCTTTTGTTATCCTTTGTCATTAATGAACTCCTTTGACATCAATGACAATCACACTCAACATTCCCCCCCTTTGGAATTGATGGAAAAATATAAACACTCTCCCCCTTTGACAACAATGACAAAGGATAACTTGTTATGCCCTTGCTAGTAACCATCTTGATAGAGAATTTCCAATTTTTCTCCTTTTTGACAATTGCCCTTTTTTTGCTTCTCTTACTCCTGTTAACTTGGACTTAGTGTTGACCATATAGTTAACATCCTTCTTTACCTTCTTATAGTGGGTATTTTAATAAGAGACTGGATGATAAGTTCATAGACTCCCCTATCATTGTTCCTCCTCTTATGAACATTTTCTTCATCTTGTGACATAATTTACACTCATCAGTTTTATTTTGAGTTCTTACATTCAATCCTTAGTGCTCTTCCATAGATTTCTCTTTAAAGATGCAACATATAACTTTTTTTTAAGGAGTCTTCAATGCCATACAAGCAACTTCTCAACTTTATGTTTTTGCTCCCCTTTTTGACCAAAGATCAAAATGATATGCACTAGCTTCATTCATACTATACTCTTCTTCCAATGTTACTGAGATCATTCTCTTCCCATTACTTTTCATCATAGTTATGCTTTTATTTATACTTCAGATTTTACTTGTCCTTCTATACTTCACTTGTCACATGGATGGTCTCGAGGAAAGCACTCTTATGACTCTTCAATCTGTCACTCTACTTCTTGTTTTTGAGGAAGATAACTTTTAGATTTTTTCAATGTATTTTATCCTTACCAAATGATATCAATTAATTTCAAATACCAATTCCATTTTTCTGATATTAAGTCCCCCTGAGTATATGATCCCTTCTAATGCCAATTTCAGGGTTCTCTTCTAGGTCATGAAAGATTTAAAAAAAACACTCTTTTTGAGTTTTACCATCATCTCTATATTCGTGTTCATAATTTTTATCTCCATTGGTGTATTCTTTTACATCTTCATCTTGCTTTCCATCATAATGGATGTCATTCTTATCTACAACACTATTATGCTGAACATCATCTTTTGAAACTTTATCGATGCTTGGAATTTGTGTTTCTTCTGAATCTTTGTAGTCTTCCTTTCTTCTCCACATCTTTCCATGAGGTACCCTGCTTACCGGTCTTCTATTTCTTTGTCTTTTGGATTTCATCTTACATATCTTCTCTTGTGTTTCCTTAGACAGTCTGTATGTTCCGTTCTTGAATTTTTTTGCAAAGTGTCCAATATTGTGACATATGAAACATTTAATAAATCTTCCACCATTTGAGATGTTAGTGTCTTCTTTCCTTTTCAGACCTTGATCTTCTTCTTTGATTCTACAATTAGCATCCTTGTGACCAAACTTGTGACGGCAATGACAATCCATAGAATGTTCTTTTATATTTGGAGAATCTCTAGTTTTTCTGCTTGTAATGACTCTTTTCATTTGTATGCCTTCTGAAATTTTTCATCTTAGGAGGATGAGCATAATTCTGATGATTGGAATTCATTTTCTTGTGATTCTTCTGCTGCCTAGATATATATTTTGAAGAATTATCCCAACTTTTAACCTTTTCAACATTTTCTTGAGTGATGGAGCTTGATCCTTTAATGACATGTTCTTGATCATATCCAAGACCTGTTTTATTCATGGTGGATCTTTGTAAGTTGAGAATTTTATTAATTGCTTCAATGCTTTCCTTGAACTTCTCATTGATAGTTTTCTGATCTTTTAGCCTCTCTAATTCTCCCTTGAGTTTAGTAACTTCTTGTTTTAAGCTCTCGGTCTCTTTCATGTTAGCCATCACTTGTTGTCTTGAATTGTGCAGCTCTTTTCAGAGGGTATTGACTTCCTCTTCTTTTGATTTCTGTTCTTCTTGGTGTTTTGACAATTGTTCTTTCAAAGATGTGTTCCTTCTTCTACATTTTTTAAGTTCCTCGAGAGTACTTATGAGTTCGGCCTTTAGGTCCACCTCTCCTTCCATATTTGAATCATCGTCTGAATCTTGAGTTAATTTCCCCATGCATAGAATTTCTTCATCTTCACTTATCTCTTCATCTTCACTATCTTCCATGGAATAGAAGGTTTTCTTCCTTTTATTAAGTTTCTTCTTGTATATGGTTTTAATCTTTTGATCTTCCTTATGATTGCAAAGTTCTTCATCGTCACTGAGAACATTAGGGATTTCTTCTGCTATCTCTTCAACTAAATAAAGCTTCTCCAATTTGATCTAGATTTCGCTAGCTGAGGTACATTGTCCTATCTTCTCTTTGATGGGTTGAGGTAATCCATCAAGTATGGCCTCCATTGCCATTGAGTTATTTTTCTTGGACTCTTTCTGAGATGTAGTCCGTATTCGTTTTGGTGGGATATAATCAGAGATTACTAAATTCCATACACCATATCCTAATGATTGTAAGTATACACTCATTCTTTTGCTCCAAAATGCATATTCTTCTTTATTAAATACTGGAGATATGTTGGAGGCAATCTCTTCTTGTTGATCCATAGTGGTTTTTAATAGGATCTTCCTTCCAGTGGTTTAGACTGTAGTGAAGGATCCTGCTCTGATACCAATTGTTGGAATATTGGACAATACTGAGAGGGGAGGTGAATCAATATTGATAAATTTTCACAATTAAAACAACTTTTAACTTATTCATTAACACACAAGATCAACAAGATACAAGGAACACAAATTTTATCGCGGAATCCCAATTGGGAAAACCACAAACACTTTCTATAATTTCAAAATTATATTTACAATTATTTTTGCAAGATACAACTTGCCGGAGAATTCAATCCCCAAGTTTCTCAACTACAACTGAAGGATGCTACAACACCCTGGTTTCTGCCTGCTACAATAGACAAGGATGCTACAACACCCTTCTTATCAACTACTACTGGAAGGAGGATACAACCCCCTGGTTTATCAACTACTATTGAAAGGATGCTTCGACACCCTATTTACCAACTACCACTGGAAGGAGGCTACGACCCCCTGGTTTATCAGCTACTACTGAAAGGACGCTTCGACACCCCAACAACATACCACTGGAAGGAGGATACAACCCCCTTGCAGGACTGTAGCCTGCCCTAGCACCACCCTACCTTCATATTCTTTGTTTTTCATAAGTTCAATAACTTCTCACAGTATCTTCTGTTCTCTATCCTCTGTTGCAAATCATCAATTCTGACCATAGAGACAATACTGCTCTTTTCTTACATTCTATGACTTCTGTAATGCATCAAATATTCATATTAAACACTCAGCAGACACCCTCCATTCTTCCTTTTATTTCTTTGGTCTTTGTACAACTTCAGATCTTCATGTTCCTTCAAGTCTGTTACTGAGTCTGTTGGTGTTCAGAATGATGATCTAATGAATGTTTTGGAGGTTAAATAAGATTTCGGAGGTGATACATTCACCCTCCTTGATCAAATGCTTCATATGGACTTATATTTGATCATTGGCACATGTTCTCAGTGTTTCACTAAATATGGAGGACACTACCATTCGCTTGGGTTCGAGTCTCATGCATATTTTGATGATTTTGGTTTTGATCTCACCCCTGCTGGTTCAAAGGAGATCACAAGGAACCATCTACATATTCATGGATTTGTTTTGATCAAGTTTGGTTCAAAGAGAAATTTCAGAGAGCCTCCATATTTGCTTGCATCCACTAAAGGAGAATACAAGCATATGTTTTTGGAGCACGATACACTTCTTCCCAAGAGGAAGATACCTCCATACATTGAATGAAGAATCACACCTACTTGAGTCTTGAGCAACAAATTTTGGTGTGCTTCATGTCCATCTTGAGGGGGGGTTTTGTTCCCACATGGTTTTCTCTCTTTCCTCACTTAAATGGACTAATAAATTTGTAAATGGTGACCTTTGGTCTTAGTTACCAGGGCCTTATTTCTGATCTTTCCTCACATAGTTAGGCTTAAGGGGGGGTGTTGTAATATTCTAACCATCTTATCTTGGTTTTTCATGCTTTGCATGCATGCATTCCATGCAGTGGCAGTTGAGTCTCCTAGCACCTAGTCCTTAATTTAGACCCCCTAGAGATTAATTTTGGTCATCATCATCCCTCTTATCTACTCAGACCGCCTTGGTTACATGTTGAAGTCCAAAGGAGCCCTCATGCATGATTTTAGGAGTTAGCACAATCAGTTCCATGATTCAGGGCGCCTTGTCCCCTTGATTGCCTAGTTAACTGACTATTACGCCTATTTTCACTGCTACTGAGTGTAGAAGCACCTATTTTGACCACTACAAGTCAGTATTTCACCCCCTTAGAGTCCCATCCCTTAATTTCTATCCCCAATGACTTAGTCATGTGCCAACCCACCTCAGTTAACTAGCCATTCATCATCGATGGCCACTAGACCTTATCGAGAGATGGTTCCAATGCAAACTAATCCTGCCACATGTGTGGATTTAAACTGCCTCTTTAGGCTCACAAATTTATCCTTTGGAGATGTCTTATTTATGTACACATTTACTGAATAATAATGTAATGGAAGTTTTTCCAATTGTTCTTCATTCTCTTGTGTTGTAACACAATTTTTCCTTCTCTATTTTTCCTACTTAATTATTTTGATCTCTATTAGAATTAGCGTGAATTTGATCTTTGTCTTTAGATCTCTGTGAGAATCTCACAAAATATCACATGGTCATGGTTATAAGTAACTCTATCTCGGGTTCAAACACTTTTGAAATTTGATGATGTTGTTGGTGTTATTCTTAGCAAGTAAATGTGAAGGAAAAGCACTGGTGAGACATCAAGTAATGCATTGACCATGGAGAGTAAGGGAAGAAAAAAGGAGAGAGGAAATAACCTAGGTAATCGTGGGAAGTCTAGGAAGGGAAGATCCAAGTCCAGACTAGGAAAGATAGAGTGCTGGAACTGTGGAAAGAAAGGACATATGAAGAAGGACTGCAGATCTCTAGATGGACATTAGGAGACTACTCATGAAGCAAATGTAGTAGGTGATGTGTTATAAGATGATTTGATTCTTACATTAGATAATACTAGTGATTACTGGGTATTAGATTCAAGGGCTTCATGTCATGCTACGCCCCATAGTAAATTCTTCATGATTATGTTCCAGGTGATTTTGGACATGTTTTATTAGGTGATGACGAACCATGTAAAATTGTTGGAATGGATAAGATATGGATAAAGTTAAAGAATGGAGGTGAATGGCTGTTGAAAGATGTAAGACATGTTATTTCTATGAAAATAAATTTGATCTCAACAGGGTAGTTGGGAGATGGCAGTTGTTTATCTACGTTTGGATAAACCTGGTGGAATATCACTAAAGGATTACTAGTAATACAAAAATGAGATATGATAGGTACATTGTATTTATGTCCTCATAATACTAATTATTCTACCTCTGTAGATTCCATAGAAGTATATACAACATTGTGGCATCATAGATCTTGTGCATACAGATGTATGGGGACCGGCTCAGGTACAATATCTTGGTGGCTCTTGTTATTATGTTACTTTTATTGATGATGCAACTAGAAAAACTTGGGTTTATTGCCTTCAACAAAAATATGATTTTTTTGCTACTTTTAAGAAATGGAAAGCTTTGGTTGAGAATGAGACAGGAAAAAGGTTGAAGTGTCTCAGATACAATAATGGAGGTGAATACTACGACAAGGCGTTTGATAGTTATTGTTCATACCATGGGATTCATAGAGAGAGGACTGTTCCAGGAACACCACAAGAAAATGGCGTGTCAGAAAGGATGAACAAAACAATCATGGAGAATGCAAGGTGCATGAGATTGCATGTAGGTTTTCCCTTACGGTTTTGGAAAGATGTTGTAGATACTGTTGTTTACTTAATAACTAGAGGACCTTCAAGCACTTTGAATGGTGGGATTTCAGAGGAGGAATGGATAGGAAAAAAGTAAACTACTCATTTCTGAGAACCTTTGGTTGTGAAGAATTTGTCCATATTGATAAAGAAAATAGAACAAATCTTGAGGCTAAATCCAAGAAATGTACCTTTATTGGATACAGGGTTGATGATTTTGGTTATCGCTTATGGGATTATGAAAATAAAAAAATCATTAGGAGTAGATATGTGGTATTCAATGAAAAGGTCATGCATAAATATCAGTTGAAGGGAAAGAAACATGAAAAGGAAAAATAGAGTACGTAGTGCTTGGTGAAATTAAAGAAAATGAAGTTCCTCAGGTGTCGTAGAATCAAGAACAACAACAGGTACCTCAAACTATTGCAAGTGTTAGAAGATCTACTAGGTCAAGTAGAACCCCTGAACGATACTCTCCTTCGTTGTATTGTTTATTGATGATTGACTCTTGTGAACTGGAATGTTATGGAGAATCAATGCATGTGGAAACTAGAAAGAAGTGGGAGCAAGGCATGAATGAGGAGATGGACTCATTGGTAAGAAACCAAACTTGGGATTTGGTTTAGTTGCATGTAGGTAAAAGAGCATTATAGAATATATGGGATTACAGGTTGAAGGAAGAATATGAAGGAAATAAGAGGTACAAGGCCATACTTGTTGTAAAGTGGTTTGCATAAAAGAAATGTATAGATTTTGATGAAAAATATTTCCTGTTGTTAAAATGTTTTCAATTAGAACTATTTTAAGTCTAGTGGCGGTAGAAGAGTTGCATCTTGAACAATTAGATGTAAAAACAACCTTTCTCAATGGGGATTTGGAGGAAGAGATTTATATGTAGTAGACACATGGGTATGAGGTCAAAGGGAAGGAGAATTTAATATGCAGGTTGAAGAAGAGCTTGTATGGCCTGAAGCAAGCTCCAAGGAAGTGGTATTTAAAATTTGACAGGTTTATGACATAACAAGGTTAGAGTAGATGTCATTCTTACCACTATATTTATTTCAAGAAGCTACATAATGGAAGATATATTATCTTGTTATTGTATGTGTATGACATGCTTGTTACAGAGTATAACATGCATGATATAAATGTGATCAAAAGGAAATTAGTTAACATGCTTGTTGCAGAGTCTAACATGCATGATATAAATGTGCTCAAAAGGAAATTAGTTAATTCATTTGTGATGAAGTATTTTTGGTGTTGCAAAGCAAATCCTTGGTATGAGAATAACAAGAGATAGGAAAAATCACAAATTGACATTGTCTCAGGGTGAGTACATAGAAAAGGTGTTGTAGAGGTTTAGAATGCAAGATGCAAAACCAGTTAGTACACCTTTGGACATCTATTTAAAACTAAGGATATGTGTCCCAAGAAAAGGAGGAAATATAATACATGTCCAAGGTTTCCTATTCATTAGTAGTTTGCAGCTTGATGTACGCCATGGTGTGCACAAGGCCAGATATTGCACATGCAGTGGGAGTTGTGAGCAAGTATATGAGCAATCTAGGTAAAGAGAATTGGAAGACAATAAAGTGGATTCTCAGGTATTTGATAGGTACTACTACTCATGCATTATGTTTTGGAGGTTCAGACACTGTTCTACAGGGATATGTTGATGCACATATGGCAGGTGATAAAGATAGTAGGAGGAGCAACACAGGGTATATTTTTACTATAGGTGGAACAACAGTAAGTTAGATTTAGAAACTACAAAAGGTTGTTTCACTTTCAACAATGGAAGTAGAGTATGTTACTGTTACATAGTCTAGTAAAGAGATGATTTGGCTACAAAGGTTCATGGAGGCATTGGGTAAGAAGCAAGAGAATAGAAGGTTGTATAGTGACAACCTGATTTCCATTCATCTTGCAAATAAATCAACCTTCCATTCTAAGAATAAACATATACAACTCAAGTACCATTTCATACGATCTGTTCTGGAAGATGAACTGTTGAATTTGGAAAAGATACACACTAGCCAAAATCCTGCAGACATGTTGACAAAGGTTCATGGAGGCATTGGGTAAGAAGCAAGAGAATAGAAGGTTGTATAGTGACAACCTGATTTCCATTCATCTTGCAAATAAATCAACCTTCCATTCTAAGACTAAACATATAAAACTCAAGTACCATTTCATACGATCTGTTCTGGAAGATGAACTGTTGAAGTTGGAAAAGATACACACTAGCCAAAATCCTGCAGACATGTTGACAAATGTAGTAACTAGAGAGAAAATGAGTTCTTTCTCAGTTTCAGTTGGCCTTCAAGCATGAAGGTGAAGATGAGAAATTTTCCAAGTCCAAGGTTTGGAGCATAGTCCAGCATATGCAATAGCGGTGGAGTTGCTGTGATCAATCTCCAAGTCAGAGATTGTTGGTTGTGGAGCCTGATCTTCCTGATTCAAAGTTCATGTTTCAGCCATGTCTGGATCCTGTCCCATGACGAGGGGTGTGGGGGGGATCCCCCCCACTATAGTCACCATGGGGGGTGGCGACTACTTATGGGATCCCCCCCTAGCGGGGGTTCGGGGGTAGCGTCATTATAGCGAAAATTTTGAAAAACAATGCCTTATAAAATGTTGTAATTTCATAGTCATGACTTGATCAATAATGGGTTATTTACGGGCCCATGGTATTGGGTATCTGTAATGTCCATTATTAGGAATTTTATTAAAATTGCAATTTTCCACTTTTTTCCTTGGTTCGACCTTGGACTAGTTTCGATTTCTAGGTCCCAAATTTGCCCCAAATGATCCCAAATATTCTGAGAAGGTATATGAATGATATTAGAACATAAATATGTGTTTAAGGGATGCCTTTGTACCTTTAAAACACTTCTGCAAATACTCTTTCAATTCTGGTCAATGTAGGTAACTTTACTAGTGATTTCCCTTTGACTAGTATTGGTCTCTAGGTCTCAAATTGACTCCAAATGCCTTCAAATCTTCAAGGAATGTTTATGAATGATATTAGGAATTGAATATGATGTTCAGGGATTTTTGCAGTTGAATGGGAGAGGGTGAGAACAGTTGTAATAAACCATTAATGGTGCATATGAGACCTTAATAACATACTTAACACATTACATACCTCTGTTCATAAATTTGAGTGGGTTTGGAGGCATTTGGGAAGCCATTTTCAGTACTTATCTTAGGGGGATTTGAACCCCAAATTACTAGTAAAATTGCATACTTGGTCCAGAATCTTAAGAGAGTGGGGAAATGGCACTATTTTCTCATTAACAATCAGATTTACATGACTCCACTTGTGCTCTCAACCTGAGACTCTTCATGAAAGTAAATACATAGAATTTATATCATATTACAAAATAATGGGGCAATGGAAGCTCCCCCAAAGAGATCTATACCTCGCCAAGCGCGCCTCGATCCATAGAGCAAGAATATGATGAGAAAACTTGGAATAGATGAAAGAACAAGCTGATATTGAAGTGTCCACGAGATTCCCTGTAGCTGCACCTGTAAATTATGAATCCATTAAAGCTCCATGAAAGACCTGAATGTCCTCTCCACACACCAACTTGGATGGGAATCTTTCATCGTCGAAATTGGCTAAGGCAAGAAGACTAGTTTTCCACTAGCTCTCTCTCTTCACAAATGCAAATTATCAAATGATCAAAAGCCCTTCTCATGCTTGTTTCATGTATTTTATAACCAACTTTATCCTCCTATGGTTCAAATTCCTCTCATTATCTTCTAGGGATTTCCAATTAGGAAAGAATCCACATTATGCCACTTGTCTCCCAAGTTCCAACCTTCCACCTTCTCCCAATTCGAGTAGGAGTCTCTTTGGCTTCTCAAACTCCCATGAGTGCCACCTTGGAGCCTATTTTTGGACCTGACATGTCATATTGGTCAGATGTCAGCAATCAGATCTGAAATATGTCATAGATGTCATAGATTCTTCATCATTGTTGTTATAGGAGCTAGGGAATCTAGCCCAAGTGTCCACAAACTTCTAGTTTGACTCTTCCTCTTCCATGGAGGTTACCATTCCATCCAAATTCGACCTATGATGTTAAATTCCATGTGTATGAGCCTACCAAATCATCCAAGAATGTTTTCCTTCCCATGAATTCGAAATGGCAAGAGAGAGAGGCCATGCGACATTGAAAAATCAAGCTAGTGTGGGTCCCACATCCTCCATATGTCTTCAAAACCAATTCCCACGTAGAATTTCTCTTGAATTTATTTATTCAGCCTATTTATTAAATAATTCAACTATTCTAATGTATAAACATAATTTATTAGCTCCCTTATTACACTTCCAAATGTATCCATCCAACCTGGGGAACTAGTAGGATTGATGGGATTGTCTTGCTATGCAATTATTTGAATGGGGACATTACAAGAGGGCTCCAAAAGGTTGTTATTGTCCCCATGGAACCCTTATTGCATTAGTGCTTGGGGAATACCCCTCACATCCCCCCATAAGGAACTGGGATACAAACACAATTGAAACAAGACCTTTGAATCAAGGAGACAATCATGCTCCACAACCAACATTCTTCCACATGGAGACTGATCACAACAACTACACCACTACTGCACCTACTGGACTATGCTCCAACTCTGGACCTGACAAGTTTCTCATCTTCACCATCATGCTTGAAGGCCAAGTGAAACTGGGAAGGAACTCAGTTTCTCGCTGGTTACTACCTTTGTTAACATGTTTGTAGGATTTTGGCTACTGTGTATCTTTTCCATCTTAATTGTCCATATTCCAAACCGATTGTATGAAATGGTACCTGAGTTGTATATTGTATTCTTAGAATAGAAATCCAAGTTCTTTCAAGATGAATGGTACTCTAGCTATCACTGCACTACTTGTTATTCTCATGCTTCTTTCCTAATTCCTCCATAAACATTTGTATCCAAATCATCTCTTTACTAGCCTCTATTGTAGCAACATACTTTGCTTCCATTGTTGAAAGTGCAACAACCTTTTGCAGTTTCAAAATCCAACTTACTGTTGTTCCACCTACAGTAAAAAAAACCCTGTGGTGCTCTTCCTGCTATCTGTGTCACTTGCCATATTTGAATCAACATATCCCTGTAGAACAATGTTTGAACCTCCAATTCCTACCTAGTTAAGCCCAACCTTTGGCTTAGGTTCATGGACAATACTTTTATTGAATGATTGCATGGGGAGGAGGATATTGAAAAATTATGAGATCATCTTAACACCTGACCCAACAATATTAAGCTTACCATAGAGATGGAAAATTACAATAGCCTTCCCTTTCTCCACGTCCTAGTAACAAAAAAATCTTGATGAAAATATTTCCCATCATTTTTTTAGACAAAAGACCCACACTATTCTCTACCTCTACACAGATTCACATCACCACCTAGCACAAAATGTGGGGGTTCTTAAGACCCTTGTTACTCGGACCATAATAAATATTTATAGGAACCATTGTAGAACTTAAAAATCCCACTTCTTGAATACATTTAGGATAAATGGTTGTAATCCTAAGTAGATTAAAAGGAATATCCATGGAAGCTCATATCCTCTCCCCCTCGATAACCCTCCTTCTAACTCTAGTTCCAGAATCCATCTCAATTACATTGAAGGTTTCATTGATAGGATTGCTAGGGTCATGGGAAATAGAGACATTAAGACGATATTTGTACCACCAAAGCTCTAATTGACCCCCTCCAAAACCAAGGCATCTATGAGATTCCTTGCTCTTATGAACTATCCTATATAGTGAAAATTGGTGGTTCCAATCACATTAGAATTAGAGAACACATTGCTAATATCATAGTCGATATCAATAATAATAAGACTCATAGATCTTCTTTAGTACAACATTAAGTGGATTTAACTATCATATTTGCGTAGAAAACACTAATACCCTTATTAAATTTAACCACCTCTCGAAAATATTGATTTATAAAATCATAAAAATTAAACCAAAATATTATTATCTTAATAAAGAAGATGGATAAAGGATCAATGACAATTCAAAGATACGATTAAAATAGGTATTCATATTAGTTAGTTAGAAAAAACTATTTTATTTTAACTAGACTAAATCCATCTTAACTTTGAATCTATGAGGGATGAAATCCCTCAAGGTGCAAACATTTTTTGTGTAGTTGCAATCACATGAAATTGTACACAATCGCTCGGTGGGCTAGCTCAAGTGGTTGAGTGCTGTGAGTCGTGAGAAGAAGGTCTCGGGGTCAAATCCCCAGGTGGCTATATATTTCTATATAAGGGCCTCACTTGATGTCCCCATCGGGTTAGCTCAGTAATCAAAGCGAACGGGGTGCGGCCCCTTCGGGTGGCCCCCCTATGATTTCTTACCATGGACATAGCAACCCCACTAGGGGGTTTGTGAACCACATGTGAAATTGTACACAATCATCATTATTTATATGTGATATAAAAATGATCATTTAAAATTTACTAAGTAACAATTGTAAATTATAGAGTACTATCAAGAAGGCCACTTCATAAGTTACATGAGGAATAAGTTGAACAATAATAAGTGACAATGTTGAATGATGAAAAATATGAATAGTAAGAAAGGAGGATAAATATGAAAAATGAAGATAAAATACAAATACATTACATAGTAATCAATAATCTATCTCGAATCAATTTTTATTAACAAAATTTTCCAATAAAACACATTCCATCTATGAGGATATAATTTACATGCTTCACTCTCTTCTTGTAAGGTAATTAAACACACATCTCACTTCTTTCTTTTGTTCAATCTTACTTTTGCTTATCAATTATTTCTTCTAACTTCTCTCTTTGTCACCTAACATGTTCTTGTGTTTGTCTCCTCACATACTCAACATGTACATCATCCATTTTCTCATTATGGAAAGACATCGTAACTGAAACCCTTTATCAAAGAGATGACATTATGTAGAAAATGTTGAAATCAACGCACAAAGTTACTATATTGAAATCAATGCACTAAATTAATATATTGAAATCAACGCATGAACATTGAAATATGTTTCTTCCATTGTACATCATCCATTTTGTCATTATGTGAGGAGAATGAAGTCAATGCACAAAACATTAAAATCAATGCACGATGATAATATATCGAAATCAATGTAGCAAACACTGAAACCAATGCATGGACATTGAAATAGTTTTCTTCCATTGTACATCATTTATTTTCTCATTATGGGATGACATTAAAATCAATGCACAAAACACTAAAAATGCATGAAGGTAATATATCGACATCAATGCAACAAACATTGAAATCAATGCACAAACATTGAAATAAATGCAGGCAGGGTTATTGTGGTCTATCTCGATATTGAAGTTAGTTTTGCAAGTTTGAGTTTTTCACTAAAATATGTCTCAAATTACTGCTTCGATTGTATTAAATTTTAATGTGGGATAAGGATAATGGTACCATGGGTAGCCTTCTCTTTGAGTTAGGGACTTAAGTTGTATTTACAATTTCTTTCATGGGATAAATGTCAACAATGTAGTTTAGCAAATAACATTTGTTTTCTTTTTCTAACTTGAGTTGACTCTCATTGCAATAGAAACTCTTGATTGAACTTGGATGGTTCACATAGATTGGAAGCTTATTTATGTAATAGCTCTTAATATTGTGAGTAGGAAACAAAATTCAACACATATGCTGGTATAAAAGCAGTATACCATTGTTTAAGAAGAGACTATAGAATAAGGAAAGAAGTCTTGATTTTGTATGGGTAGTCTTTTGGAAGTTGACTTACATTACACTTGGCTTCACATTTACCAAAGTTATGGTTTGTTGTTCTTCACAGTGCTATTGTCTTAGGCATTGTTGGCTGCTTTTCTGGGCAGACCCGGGTTTTAATGAAGCGCAGCAACAAAACCCCTTGGCGCACTGGCCCTCTCGGCAACGAGCTGCGCGGCAGCTCGAGGTCTGACCCGAAGTGGCTATGGGGGGGTTAAGGAATCAGGTTTCCTTAACCGGGGTGACGCGGAGATGGCTCTTCCTTGAATGGTTCCTGTGAAATCGGCGGTCGGACCTTCCCGCAGGCCGCTCGCCGCAGCTGCGTGGGTCCCTTCCTTGGCAGGTCTACTGCGCAGTTTCTTCTCTCTAACGCAGCAGGCAACTATCCCTTGGGTCGACGCGCTGAACACTTCCTCGCCCTTCACATCTAGCGCAGTAACGCAGTCTGCTCTCGCCGCAGCGACCGTGCGTTACTACCTCTTTAGTACTTAAGACACTTCTAGTTATCAAAGGATCTTTCCAACTTGCTCAAACAGTCACAAGGATAAGACAGAAGTCTTGCATACACAAATAATGAACTCTAAATAGTTATCATTCACGCAAACATTATAACAAGAAGACATAAGTGAAGCTCATCCCCTCGAGGAAAACCACATCCACGGGAGCGTTATATTAACCAGAAAATGATAGAGTCATACAATATGCTGCGCACACAGCTGCAGCCTTAGATCTTACAGGAAACTCCACGCACACAGCTGGGAGCCCTTCTCTCAAGCTTGTCTCCTCTCTATGGAGATTACAAAGGCACAGACGTCGACTCAGACTGTCTGGCAACTCAGGGATTAGCTCCTCGGCTATCCGATTTCCTCTCTCTAGTTCTACACACCGGGTAGAAATTACAGTGAAGGATAATCAACACATGATCTATCCTTTAGACTGGCTCTCTAACAGTCTAGTGTCCAACTCTCTAACTCTCCAAAAGGAAGGAACTGAAGGAAGGGAGGAAGAACCCTCTACCCATTACAATGATTCATCTATATAGGTAGCCATGACGGTCACACCTTTACAAAACTGTGGGCCTTTCCCAACAGTGATTCCCAAAAACCCTAACCACGCACATGGCTAGGTGTACTGTAGGCGCCGCTTGCAGTCACGTCGCCGCTTCCTGCAGGCTCCGTGAATTCCGGCGCAGATTGTGGGTATGGGCGATCGTCCTTCGCCTTCAATTCTCTGGTCCGTTGCTCCTCCTTGATCCGAGCAACCATAACTTCTGTACTAAGCCTTTAAATGAGGGTAGCTAAGCCCTCTACTCCATCGCCTTTATTTATTATGGTAGCTGAGCCACCTTCATTCTTTGATGACGTGCGCGCGATCTCCGCAATTTCCGGTCCATGATCTGCGCTGAGATCATCCATCTGGCACCGTACTGCGCACCGTCTCCTTCTTACCCAAAACTTAGTGCTTGTCCCAAAATTAGCACTTTCCTTCCATACTCGTGATTTTTCCCAAAATTCGCAGCTTTTACTATAGCTGCGACCTTGGCCCCAACAGGCCCCCAACACTCACTTGTGGCTCGCCCTCGAGCCACTCGCACTAGCGTGTGGTCTTTGGATTTGCGCCTCTGTGTTTGCTTGAATCTCCGCGAATGTTTTCTGCCACTTCGCAATAGCGGAGTCCAATTCCTCAATACACTGATCAGCTGTCTGTACTGTTTCTGCGGTTGTTTCATCTTTAGTGAGTGTATCAATGATCTCTTGAGACTCGGCAATCTCTTTGATTTTTGTCTCAATCTGGCCAACGATTTCAGCATACTCATCCATGAATGGCTGAATGCTGTTGGTGAGCTTCTCATCTTCAGTTCTGAGCTTGTGCAGTTGCTGCTGCATTTTGCGCACTTCGCCCATTTTCTTCATCTTTGGCAAGCCTGTTAAGGACTTGGCTTCTTCATTCAGAACAGTGAGAGACTGTTCTGCAGCTTGCACCTGTTCTGATAGTCCTACTTTAAAAGGGAGTTTCACAAGCTCTGACCATGCTTCCATAGCCTGGTCCATCAGGTTCTTGGCTTCCTGTACTCGACCTTTCATTCGTGTGGAAGCTCTGCTCAATGCTTCAAATTGTACCTGCGCATCATCCGTAAGATGCGCAGCGACGCGAGCTTCTAGCTCAGCAATCTGGGTTTTATGGCCTTCTGCCATAGCAGCTATTTCTTGCTCCAGGGTTTTCGCCCTTTCGCCAATAATTTGAACTTTTGCAACCAGAGGGAGGTCTGGTTGAATCTCGCAAGCCGGCAATTCCTGAGCAATCTCTTCTATTGCGTTTCTGATGCCGGTGTCTTGCGCCTCATAGAGTGCAAGCTTCGCAGAGATATTCTTATGACTTTCCTTCAGCTCTATCTCCTGCGATTGCAGTCGTTGGTTTGCCTGGAAAGTAGAGAGCTCTCTAGCTCTCAACTCAAGAGAAACTTTCTCCTGTACTAGCTGTAGAGTTTCTATAGGAATCATAGACAAATTAATTTCTACAGGTCCAACTGTGCTTACCTGCAGTTCAGCTAGGGGATCTGGAAGTGTCATGCTGGTAGGCGGAATATGCACGACAGTGTGCCTTTCTGTGAGTTCTTCAACTCGCTCACCAGTTGGAATTTCTTGTGGCGCCTGCGAAGTAGATGCTGGCGCATGGGTCTGCGCAATCCTTCCTGCGAGACCTTTTAGTTCTACAAATTGTAAGTCTAGAGCACCTCGGATGTGAGCATGCATGTTCCTCATCTCACGAAATTGGTCTTTCAAATATTTGTCGATCTCCGAGGGAATGGCCTCAGTGGGATGCGACACTTTCTGCTTCTTTGTGGCTGGTTCTGTTGAGCCTTCATCGCTTCTTTGCTCAGGGGCTTCCTTGCCCTTATTTTTTTCTTGCGCAGCGGCGGGTGGCATCGCAGGTGCGATGTCAGCTGCTGCTCTCCATTCATCGGACCACGACTTAATGGTTTCTTCGACATCTTCTGTGGTCATCCTGTAAAGACCTAGCGCCCAGTCACCTGGAATGTCGCAAGGCCGAAGGTAGAGTTGATGGATGTCGGCAGTAAAAGCCAACTTCCCGTCATACAATGTGGCTGTCTCCTCGCTCAGCCTTGGCATATCTTGTATGGTCTCTCGGAGGAGATAGTAATACTCACAAAAAACAGCGCGATTCATCTTGCGCTTCGCGGGATTAGGGGAATCCCAGAGGTTGATGTAGCGCATGCCGGCAACCTCTCCTGCGCGGCGTGGACGGAACTGAGTATTCGGGGGCTCCTTCCACCCGACGAGAGCACATAGAATTAGAAGCCACGAAAAATGGAATGATTGGCCTGCATTGTCCTGCACATTCAGGCAATCAGCCAAAAAAGAATTCAGCAGGAAGAGAGACCAATTGTACTGTTCTCCCTCCGCAGCTGCGATAGCGAGCTCTACGACAGCTCCAGTAACTTCTTTTGGTCGGCACTTGGTGAGAAGTCTGCCTGCAAGCAGACTTCCTGTGAAGCGAAGTGCCTCATCTTCAACTGTGGTGAGGTCATAAGCCCGACCTCCTCTTGTCAAGTTATATTTCTGGACCAGCTTTGCAGCTAATTTTCGGTCCTTCTCCTTTCCCGCAAAATGGATATTGGGATCCTTCCCGACCTTAGATAGGCCGGTGATACGGTGTATCAAATCAACATTTAGATCAATTGGCCTCCCGAGCCAAAGGTAACCTCCATGAACGCAGGATAGCAGTGTTTTAACGACTGCGTTCACTTCATTGCTACGCCCAAAGTGCGGTAGCTTCAACAAATTCAAGAGTCCAGGGCGCTCAAGATTTGCTGCAAATCCCTTCGGGATAAACTCATCAACGTTTCTGGTGGGATTATGGACGATATCCAAATATCGGTCCAACTGAAACTGAGGATATGTCTTATAGTCTCCAAGGTTAAAATCAGAGAATTTAACCAATGGAATGTTTCCCAATAGTTGGCCCTCTACCCGCACACTAGCCGGTAGTGGCGGTAGCGGAATTGGATACTTTGCATTCTTCGGAATCTGTACATCCGGCGCATCATCTGGACGCGGCGGAAGGTAGTTCACCATAGACGCGAGCGGCTCTGGAACAGGTTCCTCCTGCTGCTGCTGAGATGCTCTTGTGCCTGGAGATGTTCTGGGATCAGTAGCACCGGGGTGTACGTAGGTCGAAGCCGTCACCGGAGTGGCCATGCCGAAATCTAAGCCTCGGCGTAGAAATTGACGAACAACTTCTTCAGTCGATAAATTCTCTGTTGTGAACCAATGTAAATAACAAAACTCTGGACAGCAAATGGCGGAACTGCGTAGGGTATAGACTCTGAAAACAAGGGAAAATAGTCTGCACACTCGGCTCTGAAAACAATAATGCAGATCTTCAAACACAACTTATGCAACTCGAGACAGTAACCCAAAATTGATACAAGTGTGAGGTATGTATAGCCAGCGGGGTTAGTAAATGCGACCAAGTGGGGTTACGTAGCTATAGGCGGCTACAGATGAGTTGACAACACGCTATCCTCCTTGCCGTAGCGGTGCATTTAGTGTGATTGACGGGTTCTGACAGCCTTCCGGGAGAAGCTAATGCTTTCGGCGCCTGAGTTAAATGCAAATCTTTCGGAGATTAAGCCGAATCCGTCAGAACGGGTAGAATTAAATAGCGGCCTTATCCTTCATTTATTCAAACGCGGCTACATAACTGCTGTAATTCAAAATTTCCGGCGGGTCATTTCAACTTAGGAAACCGTGCCTCTATGGGTCCACAACAAAACTCTTTTCAGCGGCAAATTATGAAAGGGGACTTCGCAAGAGCGATAGTCCAATGGTCCACAAAGCAAAACTTCGCCAGAGCGGACTGCTAAGCTTTGCTCAAGCAATTTTTATTCAGGATGCGCGGATATTTCAAGGAACTGCGCAGGAAGCTGGAAACTGAGGGTGTGTCGCAGCTTCCGTGTAGACTAAATGCGATGTCTCTTTCAACTACACTGGGCATCTGCATTCCTGAGTAATATATTATGTCGACAGGGCGGAGTGGCCGTCGCAATAAAGCTTAAGCCGACTCCCGTTTATCATTGTAGGTAGTAGTTCTCCATTCAGCTTCGCAAGCTGAACTGCGCCTCCGTCTGTTATTTTTAGTACCTGAAAAGGACCTAACCAATGCACACGAAACTTGCCTGGAAACTTGATGAATTTACTATCGTAAAGGAGTACCAAGTCTCCTTCTTCAAAGTGCTTATGCTTAATGTGCCTGTCATGCCAAGCTTTCTGTCTTGCCTTCTGTACCTGTTGATGAAATCCGTCCATAAGTCTGTCTTCTTCTAAAGAAAGCAGTTGCGAAAGTCTTTCATTCATAGTGTCAGGATCTGCCATTTCTGTAATTTGCGCAATCCGGAGACTGGGAACAATGTATTCCATGGGCATAACTGCTTCTTGTCCATACACCAAGCTGAAAGGTGTGTGACCTGTTAATTTCTTGCAAGTGGTTCTGTAAGCCCATAATACAGCTGTGACTCTAAGGTCCCAATCATCTCTTTGTTGATTACATATCTTCGTCAGGGCATTCTCAAGGATCTTATTGAATGCTTCCACCGTACCATTAGCTTGAGGATGGTAGGGTGTACTCTTATGGTGATTAATTTGAAATTCTTCAGTAAGGGCCTCTATAGTCTCATTGAGGAAATGTGTACCTTGATCACTCATGAGGATCACTGGGCATCCAAACCTAGTGATAATGTTCTCGAAAATGAACTGCGCGGCAGTAGCAGCGTCGCAGTTCTTAACTGGCTTCGCCTCAGCCCATCGGGTGAGGTACTCAGTAGCTGTAATGATATATCTTGCGCCAGTTCTTTTTCCTGGTGGGTTAATAGGTCCTACAAAGTCAATGGCCCATTTATCAAAAGCACGCAGTGTGATCTGGGGTCTTAGCGGCATTTCATCTCTCCTTGAGGGTTTTCCTGTGCGCTGGCACACATCGCAACATTTACAGAATTCCTTAGTATCCTTGTGCAATGTCGGCCACCAAAGTCCTGCGGCTAATATCTTCTGCGCAGTCGGCTTTCCTGCGAAATGGCCTCCTGCGGTACCTGAATGCGCTTCTGCGATGATAGAGCTCTTTTCATGTGGTAAGATACATCTGCGCAAAATTTCGTCAGGGCCCAACTTATAAAGCTGGCCTGCTATCAAAGTGAAGTCTGCGGCTCTGACAACAAGTTGCTTCTTCTGCTGGATTGTAAACTCAGCCGGCGCTTGTCCGGTAGTGAGAAACTTAAGAATATCAGAGTAATATTCGTCTGCTGCTTGGATATAAAACAACTGTGCGTCAGGCAGATTGTCCTCCAGACTCGTAGGTTCCTCTCCTGACTCTATTCTGGATAGATGGTCAGGCCCTGCATTCAATCTGCCTGGCTTTACAATAACCTCAAAATCATACTCTTGAAAGAGCAATAGCCATCTGCAAATTCTGCCTCCTAAAACTGGTTTATTGACCAAATATTTCAAAGCAGAATGATCAGTATACATTTTAAAGTGAGCTCCTAACAGGTAGTGTCTGAATTTCTGTAAGGCATACACCATAGCTAGTCCTTCCCGTTCTGTAGTGGTGTAGTTCTTCTCAGCTGTAGAGAGCTTTCTGCTGGAGTAAGCAATTGGGTGATCAATACTTCCTTCTCCAGACTGTGTAAGCACGATTCCTAATGCTATGGAAGAAGCATCAACATGAACATGAAAAGGTTTTCTCCAATCCGGGAAAACTAGAATAGGCGCTGTGATCATCTTTTCTTTAAGTGTGTCCAAGCTCTGTTGGCATTCCTCTGTCCATTGGAACTTCGAATCCTTCTTTAGCAATCTTTCCATAGGCGCTGTGATCCTTGCATATCCTTTGATGAATTTTCTGTAGTATCCTGTATGTCCCAATGTAGTGCGCAATTGCTTAACTGAGTTGGGCGCAGGTAACTTAGCAATGATGGCAACCTTCGCAGGATCCATCAAGAGTCCTTGTCTGCATACAATATGTCCCAACAAAATACCAAAGGGGGCACAGAATATACATTTTTTCAAGTTAAGGGAAATCTGATGCTGTCTACATTTTTCTAGCATCATGCGCAGATTCGCAATATGGTTCTTGAGTAAACCAAATACAGTCCAGTCATCAAAATAGACTTCTAAAAACTTGTGGATAAATTCTTTAAAAACAGCAACAACAACTCTAGAGAAAATAGCAGGTGCGTTTTTAAGACCAAAGGGCATTACCGTATACTGGAATGAGCCCCATTCAGTTGCAAAAGTAGTCTTGTGGCGGTCATCCGGATGGATTCTAATCTGATGATATCCCGAAAATCCATCAGTGAAAGAGTAAGCCTCTTGTCCTCCAACATTATCAAGTACTTCATCTGTGAAAGGAGTGGGAAATGGGTCGTGCGCTGATGCATCATTGAGTTTGCGCAAGTCGACACAAATTCTTATTTCACCTTTCGTTTTCTTTTCTTGGACCACCATAGGACTAATCCAATCGCTTTCCTCTACTGGCTCAATAATACCTGCTGCAAGCATCTTATCAATTTCTTCTTTGACTTTTTCTTTGTAGCGCGGGTTCAACCTGTATGGGCGCTGCTTTACTGGCTTGGCGTCGGGTTTCAGAGGTATGCGCATCACTCCTAAGTCTCCTAGGATGCCTTTCATTTCTGTGAACTTGGTAGGAAAGATATCCTGGTAATCACGTAATAAATCTGAAACATGCGCAACGGTTTCATCATCCCAATAATCTCCTATAGAAGCAAACTTTGGGTCAGCTTCTGTACCAATGTTAACTTTCTTGAGCTTGACGTGTTCTGCGATGGCAGGAATGTCAAGCTCAGGACCTTCAATATTGCGCGTCCCTTCTGATTCTGGGATATTGATGTTGCGAGGATCGTCCTCCTCATCTTCAGCGGTGAAGTTATAGCATTCCAGGGCATGTTCTATCTGGACAGCCCAATCTGGTTGGGAATATTCTGTTACTAGACCTGGTTCAAATACCTTCTTTTTAATACACTTCAGAGCCTGATCAATGCTTGGATGCTCTGACTCAAAGCTGAATGTAAGTTGAAAACTTTCTATCATAAGAGCCCAAGTAAGAGTGCCTTTGCGCAATTCTATTTCAGTATACCAATTCCTTGGAATTGTATCTAATGTGTGGATGAATTGGTGAACCCATTCATCTTCCGGAATATCTGACCATTGCTGAATACATGCTTCAATGTGTGACCTGGGGTCACTCTGTCCTTCATATTTGCGTAGCGCTTCGGCTGTGGTGTCCTGAAATCTGCGCAGTATCAATCTACGACAGTCTTTCCATGTATGAATATTCTCCTTGTGCGCAATCCACCATCTTGCGGGTGTAGCGCGCAATGCTATATCCAGTGCCTGGATGCGCTGCGGTTCTGGAAGCTTTTGTTCATATTCCTGTATGAATTTAGTTACTTCAGTTAAGCCATCAAAAGTTGGAGTATCAATTAATTCTGTGCCAATCCATCGGATGGATTTAGTCATCATGGCGCAACGTCTTGCAGAAACCTCATGTAGACGATTCTGCCAGTTTTCCAATCCTGCATCTGAATCTGATGTGCACGAGCTATCACATCGCCAGCTGATATGGCCGTCTGCTGTGGGGTTGACATAGTCACTGTGGTTAGTGGTCATCTGATACAAGCTTTCCATGTGGCGCGCTTCCTCTTCTGCGCGAATGGGTTCTATATATCTTGGTCCTTGAATAGGATCAAGAGGTGCGATGACCCTGATCTGGTCATCCTCAAAGGTCATCTGTCTTTTCTTCAGGTTAATGACAGCCAAATTATCAAGTGCCCAGTCTATTCCTAACAGCGCTGGGTATGGTCTACTATCATCCATAATTTTGATTACTTCAAAATCTGCAGAGCTTCTTACTCCTTCAATATCAATAGGTACATTGGGTAATCTGCCCAATGGAGAGACTCGTTGCTGATTTGCGAGTCTTAGCTGGATAGGGGATCTTGTAAGCTGAGGGCTTCCCATCTGTTCCCATGTCTGCATAGTGAGAACATTGGCTTCTGAGCCCAAGTCTAACATGACTTCGTCCATTTCAAATGCTCCAATCTGCGCTGTAAGCCTCATCTCTTTTCCAGTTCTAGTGTGACTCCTAATCTGGTGAACAGCACGCTGTGGTGTGTTCGTCGAAGCAGAGTGTTGGCACTGATCCAACAGGTGTTGGAGTTCTAGAGTTGCTTGTTCATTGCGCAACAATTTTAAACATTGTCGCAGGAACGCATGAACACTGCCTAGTGCATGCTCCTTATCGTCATCAGGTCTTCTAGCTGTAGTGGCCTGTTCTTGTACCAGGTTGTCTTGTCTTAGCACTTGCGATCTACTATTGTTCTGCGGAATTGCGGCAGAACTTGAAGCTCTCGGATCTGAGAAATACTCTTGAGCTTGCTTAAATGCTTCTTTTTGCTTCTGTAGGTTAAGTGGGGCTGGTTTAATGTTAGCGCGGCGCACCCATTGCGTCGCTTGCTTTCCCGTTCCCATCTCTTGCGCACCAGTGGTAGCTCCACTGCGTGTCACTATATTAACTGTAGGGTCTGGTTCTCTTTTTTCTGCTCCAATCAACTGGATATTCTGATTGACCTGTGGTGTCTTTGCTTGCATCTTAGCCTGTAACTGAGGGCATTCTTCAATGATATGGTCAGAAGATTTACAATACCTGCAGAGGGTTGTAGGATTTTGGCAATCCCTAGCAAAATGACCTTGTTCTCCGCAATTATAACAAGTGATCTGTCCTCTTCCACGACCAAAGTTTGTTGTGCGTCCGCGTCCTCTGTAATTTGCTGCTCGGGCGTCCCGAGGTTGGTCATAAGGTGGACCTGCTGTGGGTCCTTGTGTCTCTGCTTGTACCCTATAAACATCATGCTTTCTTTCTATCATAAGATCATATGCTCTACAGTTGTTCTCATCATGACCTACTGATTTACAGAAATTACAATATAGATTCTTTGGAGTTTGTACATATTTCTGAAGTAAGTGGCATTCTTGTGGTCTATGACCTCTAGTTCTGCAGATTTCACACCAAGGCCCTTGTGCCTGTGGTAAAGGATTAGGTGCTCCAGTTGCAATATAGTCTATGAAAACAGGACAATGGTCCTTTGAATGACCTTGGGCTTTACATTTTGTACACCAAATTTCTTCCTTAATCTCCTTGCCTTTCTTAATATCATGCACTTGCAAGGTTAAGTTTGCTAATTGGTTCTGTAAATGCGCAACATCGTTGCTTGTTCCTGCAATTGGCGAAGCTTCTAGTTTCATAGCCATTTCTAGAGCTTGTTCCTGAGTATTGAGATTCTGTTGCATAAGAGGAAGTCTAATGTGTGGAAGCAGTGCAGCAATGAACCATTCTTTATGTTGCTGTGGTGCAAACTCGAAGCTTACTTGATCTATCAAGGCTTTGAACTTCTGGTCAAAGTCCCATACTGATTCTGTAGGTAACTGTTTGATGTCTTTGAGCTCTGTTATACACTGTGATTCTGACTTAGGTTTCTTGAATTCTCTAATCATGGCATTTCTTACCTCAGCAAGCGTCCTATTCTATGCTGCTGAGTATTTCATGAACCAAGTCAAGGCTCTTTCTCTTAGTGTGGTTGCTAACTGAACCAGTTTAACAGCATCATCATTAATTTGCTTAATTGTCCAAATGGCTTCACATAAGAACCAGTGCTGCTCAGGGTCCTCTATCCCTGTTCCTCTAAAAGTTGGTAGTTTCATGTCATCACCCATCCTTCTTGCACGGGTTTGAGATGGAGGTACTGTAGCAGTGCCTCCGGGATGGTTAAACAAAGGTGGTACAGAGGTACTAGAAGTAGCGTGTGGGCTACTAGAAGGTGTTACTGTAGGATTATACTGAGCTCCGTCTGGTTTTTGCGGTGTAAAGGGGTAATACGGGATATGAGCACTCCCTTGTCTTTCTATATGGCTTGCTCTAGGAACTTGGCTATCGTTTGGGCTAGACTCAAAAGGATATTGGTCAAGGCCTACTTTATATCGTTTTCTACTACGAGTGCAACCAATAACTTCAGGATCACTATCAGAATCTACGGACATTACTTGACTATGCTATTCATCAGAAGCAATACATAGCTTTCCTTTTTCATACAGAAGCATTTTAATCCATAAGTTCAGAGAATTTAAGAACTTACCTCTGTGTACTTGGAAGAAACTCCTCTCAGCTTCGATGAAACTCTTTCTTGTATCGACTGCAAATTCGGTAATAAAACCTTCCAGTAGACTATTCAACCAAAAGTCTACTGCGCGGGACACAGGATTGTCTATCCGCTTCACAATACTAACTAGCTCAGGCGTCCACGTGACGGGTCGATCAACATGCAGCGTAGGTCTAGATTCTGCTAACTTGGCTATCCAAGCGTGTAACTCCAATGCAAACGTAACAAAGAAAATTTCGTAAAGGTCAGCATAAATATACTTCTGTAACCAATCTTCTGTTTGAAGCGTAGGGCTTCTATTTTCTTGTTCAGCAAACTCTTTAGCCTTTAAATCAAACCAATCTCCAATTTCCTTAGCTGTAGGATTCCAGTAACACATTTGTTAGCTGAGCAAGTCTCAGTGTAACAGAACCTTATGTTGTCTTCAGCAACAGTCTCAGATGTCGCGTGACTAGTAAGTCTTACAGCAACAAGTCGCAAGGCAAAGGAATCATTTGTTGTACATCATCCATTTTGTCATTATGTGAGGAGAATGAAGTCAATGCACAAAACATTAAAATCAATGCACGATGATAATATATCGAAATCAATGTAGCAAACACTGAAACCAATGCATGGACATTGAAATAGTTTTCTTCCATTGTACATCATTTATTTTCTCATTATGGGATGACATTAAAATCAATGCACAAAACACTAAAAATGCATGAAGGTAATATATCGACATCAATGCAACAAACATTGAAATCAATGCACAAACATTGAAATAAATGCAGGCAGGGTTATTGTGGTCTATCTCGATATTGAAGTTAGTTTTGCAAGTTTGAGTTTTTCACTAAAATATGTCTCAAATTACTGCTTCGATTGTATTAAATTTTAATGTGGGATAAGGATAATGGTACCATGGGTAGCCTTCTCTTTGAGTTAGGGACTTAAGTTGTATTTACAATTTCTTTCATGGGATAAATGTCAACAATGTAGTTTAGCAAATAACATTTGTTTTCTTTTTCTAACTTGAGTTGACTCTCATTGCAATAGAAACTCTTGATTGAACTTGGATGGTTCACATAGATTGGAAGCTTATTTATGTAATAGCTCTTAATATTGTGAGTAGGAAACAAAATTCAACACATATGCTGGTATAAAAGCAGTATACCATTGTTTAAGAAGAGACTATAGAATAAGGAAAGAAGTCTTGATTTTGTATGGGTAGTCTTTTGGAAGTTGACTTACATTACACTTGGCTTCACATTTACCAAAGTTATGGTTTGTTGTTCTTCACAGTGCTATTGTCTTAGGCATTGTTGGCTGCTTTTCTGGGCAGACCCGGGTTTTAATGAAGCGCAGCAACAAAACCCCTTGGCGCACTGGCCCTCTCGGCAACGAGCTGCGCGGCAGCTCGAGGTCTCACCCGAAGTGGCTATGGGGGGGTTAAGGAATCAGGTTTCCTTAACCGGGGTGACGCGGAGATGGCTCTTCCTTGAATGGTTCCTGTGAAATCGGCGGTCGGACCTTCCCGCAGGCCGCTCGCCGCAGCTGCGTGGGTCCCTTCCTTGGCAGGTCTACTGCGCAGTTTCTTCTCTCTAACGCAGCAGGCAACTATCCCTTGGGTCGACGCGCTGAACACTTCCTCGCCCTTCACATCTAGCGCAGTAACGCAGTCTGCTCTCGCCGCAGCGACCGTGCGTTACTACCTCTTTAGTACTTAAGACACTTCTAGTTATCAAAGGATCTTTCCAACTTGCTCAAACAGTCACAAGGATAAGACAGAAGTCTTGCATACACAAATAATGAACTCTAAATAGTTATCATTCACGCAAACATTATAACAAGAAGACATAAGTGAAGCTCATCCCCTCGAGGAAAACCACATCCACGGGAGCGTTATATTAACCAGAAAATGATAGAGTCATACAATATGCTGCGCACACAGCTGCAGCCTTAGATCTTACAGGAAACTCCACGCACACAGCTGGGAGCCCTTCTCTCAAGCTTGTCTCCTCTCTATGGAGATTACAAAGGCACAGACGTCGACTCAGACTGTCTGGCAACTCAGGGATTAGCTCCTCGGCTATCCGATTTCCTCTCTCTAGTTCTACACACCGGGTAGAAATTACAGTGAAGGATAATCAACACATGATCTATCCTTTAGACTGGCTCTCTAACAGTCTAGTGTCCAACTCTCTAACTCTCCAAAAGGAAGGAACTGAAGGAAGGGAGGAAGAACCCTCTACCCATTACAATGATTCATCTATATAGGTAGCCATGACGGTCACACCTTTACAAAACTGTGGGCCTTTCCCAACAGTGATTCCCAAAAACCCTAACCACGCACATGGCTAGGTGTACTGTAGGCGCCGCTTGCAGTCACGTCGCCGCTTCCTGCAGGCTCCGTGAATTCCGGCGCAGATTGTGGGTATGGGCGATCGTCCTTCGCCTTCAATGCTCTGGTCCGTTGCTCCTCCTTGATCCGAGCAACCATAACTTCTGTACTAAGCCTTTAAATGAGGGTAGCTAAGCCCTCTACTCCATCGCCTTTATTTATTATGGTAGCTGAGCCACCTTCATTCTTTGATGACGTGCGCGCGATCTCCGCAATTTCCGGTCCATGATATGCGCTGAGATCATCCATCTGGCACCGTACTGCGCACCGTCTCCTTCTTACCCAAAACTTAGTGCTTGTCCCAAAATTAGCACTTTCCTTCCATACTCGTGATTTTTCCCAAAATTCGCAGCTTTTACTATAGCTGCGACCTTGGCCCCAACAGGCATTATGTATTGTACCTTGTAAAAATGAATTGTTGTTTTGGTGTCTTCAAGGTAAGTTAATGGCACTTCAACTTTACTTATATATATGAAACATTTTAATTAATAGCTTCAAATGCTTAGGATTTGGTTAATTTCTAGTTTATAAAGAGATATCCAACAATTCTAAGCAAGGATGACCTTGTATATGTGTAGAATATTGACAAGATTCAACTCGACAAATGCCCAATACTTGACATGAATGTAAATACTTATGTTTACATGGTAAAAATGTCTTTACTACTTGTCATGCATGTAAATACTTATGTTTACATGGTAAAAATGTCTTTACAATAGTAACATTGTCAATGTTTATTGCATAGCTAAATCATAAACCTTGTTAAATCATCAATTTCTCATAGAAAGAACTCCCCCCACTAGCTTTTGAAGCCATGCAATGGTGACTTCATTCACAACCAATTACACTCGTTTATTGGTTTTAGATCATGCTTAACCAAACTTTTTAATTTGTTTTCATAGATTACATGTTACAATCTAAACTTAACTATGATAAATTCATATTGAAACAAAATTGGAATGTAACAAACTAATAATTTTTATTAATCCAAAAACAAATCTACACACACAATTCACTCCTTCGTCATTTGGTCGTTAAAAATATTATCTCCTCCATCATTTGCTCCTTAAAAAAATTCTCTCCTCCTCAATAAATTGCTAGATAAACATATTTTGTCCTTCGTCATTAACTCTTCCTCCTTAATATATATATATATATGACAAGTAATTATTTTATTATGTCCCCATACCATATTGAGTGTGGTCCTCTCAAAGCAATCTCCCTCTTCAAAGTTCTTCTCCATCATTTGCTCTTTAAAAAGGTCATTGTCTCCCCCTCCTCAATTAGTTGTTGGATTAACATATTTAATCCTTAGTCATTACCTCCTTCTCTTTAATTTGTTGGTAATATATATATATATATATATATATATATATATATATATATTCTATGAAATTTATTATAGTAAAGAACATCATACTGTATCATCATTTTGAGAGAGAGAGAGTTTTGCAACTAGGGTATGAGAGTCGACCACCGAGATGAACTTGGCGGCCATGGTTAATTCCATGGCCGCCTCTCCACCTTCTCCCCTGAGTTGTTATCTGACATGGACGATTGAAGGCGTTTATTAACGGTTTTTCTCTCTGTGCTTGGAGTGGTGGCGGCGCCTTCGCACGGCGACCCATTGGGTAGCGGACTCCTCCTGCTTTCCAGTGGCGGCGCCGATGGTTTTCTGTGCTAAGGGGAGCCGAACCAAGGTTGGGAGTCCCTGGATCTGTGGCGACGATGACAGTGGGTGACTGTTGAGCACACAAGCCCCAGTTTCCAATTGGCGGCGACGACAGCTTCCTTGTCGAGGAAGCCGAAAAAACAGGGCGTCCATGGCACTGTGGCTTCGGGGGCAGCGAGTGTCCGAGGAACATGGGCTCCCTTCTACGAAGACGCAGGCTACTGTCCATTAACGGTGGCCGCTACTCCCTCCAACATTGGAAGCAACGTTTCCTCCTATGCCTACTGTCGGTGGATTCTTGCATCCAGAGGCGGCGGCGGAAGCTAGAGCTGCTTAAGGAGGTGACGGCGGAAGCATACTTGCCATGGGGTTCTGATTTCCTGTCGGTTGTCAGGAGAATTTTCTTGTTTCGAGTGCCTACGGTTTCATCTCAGAACCGGTGGATTTGCTCTCTCTACAAGCGTTCAGGAATATTGTTTGTTTATTGAATGCCTTGATCGACTTTTCATTTGGGCTTCTTCTAAATCATTTTATGCAGCTCTATATGAGCGAGTTTTTTCATCTGTATATGAGCCAATCATGGCTGCCCTGAAATAGGGTGTTTTTAGCTGTAGGTTTTTATTCTCTGGGATGATTTGGCACTTGCAATTTTATTTTTTGAAGCTGAAAAGCTGTTACTGAAAGGGCTCTTAGAAGCCTTTCTGCAATATGTAATTTGATTACCTCTAATGAAATTACGCTTTTTTCCTTGGAAAAAAAAAATTCATTCTACATGTAATTATTAATTATTATTTTTTATCAATTCAAGGTTAATTTTTAAAAAATCCCCACGTTGGGTTCAATCCCATCACACACATGCAAGGGAGTGATGTGGCGATACATCCTTAAAGCGACATGTGGGAAGGTAGGTGGCCTCACCCACTGGCTCATTAACTTGAGCCCAATTGATGATATAATGGTTCTTCTCTGCGCTCGGTACATTGGATGGCTCAACTTCTGGTTCAGTGTACACAAGGGTGATACAGTCATGACGTTATCCTGTGTCGGCTCTCTGTATGATGAGCAGAGCAATCGTGACGACAGAAGGTTCCCACGAGATGGAGACAAGTGCGACCTTTCCGCTCTTGTAATTTGCGTAATTGGTATTGTGGCTCCCCCTCAACTGTTGTTTTGATGACCGAAACGTTGTTCCTTCTACTCTTTAGTTGTAGACCGCCTGTGAGGAGGCTCGATCTCGCCATGGTTTGAAGCAAGGTGATTGCGTGACGAACAAAAGACGGCCCTAGGCGCACGCATATGCCTCAGGTTCTCCGGGACATGGAGTTGGCAAAGCGCTTCTTTGAAAGCAAGGTATCCCAGTAGGCTCGAGAGCGAGTTGAGAGGATGGAAATGCGTTGCATGAATAGAAGGTCAGATCCAGAGTGACATGAATTGGTTCAATATTACGGGGGCCTTGTGGAGGACTCGGGCTCTGCTCGAACCAAAGAAACTTGCCACACCAGAACCCTCCAACTATTCTGGTCCATGAAGGCCCTCTTCTGCATGGCCTTCGACGAATGCATGGAGAGTGAAAGGAGGAAGGTAAATTAGGGACCCTTGGTGGAGGACAAACTCGCTCAGCTGGAAGTTGGAATAAGGCACTTCGCCTAGAACCATGTAACCTTAGACGAGAACATCAACAGCAAGCTGGACACATTGGTTGAGGCATTTGTTGGAAGAAATTCTTGGGCTACCATTGTCCCCTAGCATCCCGCAATTCCGTTGGCTCGTCCCTCTGCTCATCCCTCTGCACACATGGATATTTCGGTTCCGCTAGAGGTCAAGCCAGAAATCCCAGGTTCAAGCCACTCTATTGTTATTATCTCCGATGATGAATTGGCCTAGATGGTCTCTGTCTATCAGGTTCTCTAGTTTTGATAAATTGTTTGCTTTAAATTTATTGACTGTAAGATTGTCTTCTCCACCAGTTTATATTTCAATTGGTCATAACCCTCGGCCCGTGGGAAAATCCTATAAACTCAGACTGCTCCTCACAGACACCTGGTCTCATACTTCTGGTCACACTTCACAGTAAGCCTGTCTTTTGTATTTTGATATGTACAGGTACTCCTATTTAAAGTAATATATAGCTACCGAACTTTATAAAAAAAAGGGTTAAACTTTTAAAAACAATCCTAAATTATATTGAATTTAAGAAGGCTTTCATATGAGTACCATTCACATGTCAACAAAAGCTGCATTACAGCTAAAGACAGATATATGGACTCCGATTTGTCACGCATTACATGGTAAAAGATACAAGCATTTTTTTTCCACTCAATTAATATGGACTCCGATTTGTCACGCATTATATAACAAACAAGCACAACTATATACTATGTGCACGCATCAGAGCGAGAAGACAAAACGGCTTTCATTTCTACCATTCATATTAAGGCACTACAATGCAACTATGAAGGCAAGTTCATATTTACCATTCACATTTGCACAACTATATGATAAATAAATAACAATATGGACTGCAACTTTAATATATGTCCAGCTATATATCCAACAAAATGTCCAGCTATGGAATCTTGCTTTACACGTAACCGTCCACTTTTATTTTTGTCACCCCCTTCTCAATATCAAAATCAGAATAAAAACACTAGTGTTTTCTAGCCCTCTTAAATGTTGATGTGGGAGGTGGTGGACTTGAGTGCCTACAAAGAATTGTACAAAAAGCCCTTTAAAGTAATCAATGGCTTCTCATGGTGCTAAACCCGGATTTAAAATTTCAATTTGAAATGGCTTCTCATGGTGCTAAACACGCAGTTAAAATTGCAATTTGTTAACATATAGTATGTATTATGTTGATTTGAATTCTATTACTTATATCGATTTGAAGATCTAATTCTTTGGAGGAATTGGATCCCTTGATTTGAAGAGTAGCTTAGTCATTCAAATAGTGTGTTTAGCACAAATTCAAAACACAACAACTCATCAAGGTGTTAAACTATTGTAGGTGGCTTTAGCATCTAGTTAGTGTATAAGAAGAGTGTGTCAACAGTGGCATTACTATTTGATATCGATCTCATATGAGCAATCTATTGGGATGGCCACCTTCGTCACTATTTTACAAACTCTACAATGGCCATTGAGAACTTTTTGGAATGATTTTTATTCGAAAATGGGGTAAATTCATCTAGGATAATCTATTCATAGGGATGTTTTCTAGTTGTTGTCGTCTTAACAATGCATAGTTTTGCACCCTTGACATGATAAAGTTATTGCAACAACATGAGGTATTCCAAGTTTTTGCACATTAGAGGTCTTGTAAGTTTCTTTTTAAATATTAATACAAAGTTGAGCAAACGTGAAAATAAATGGATAGATTGTTGGAAGCTTACCAAGGTTGAATACATGGCGGTGAGTGACAATGATCCCTAATGTTTATGGACAATGCAAATTGTAGCATCATTGGCACTGATAGAAGCGGTTTGAAGCACCACCATGGCATGAACAACCATCCTTAACACTTGCTTACAATTTATACAGAAGTGACTTCTATCAAGAGGGTGACTAACCTTCACCCTAATTGGAATCCACTGCTTGCCTTCGAAAAAGGGTTGATTACTTGGGCAAAATGGATAGGTCAAAATATCAATCTTACAAAAGCCTAAGTGTTCTTTTGTGGATTTTCTCCCATGCATGTCACGAAAAAATAATAGCAGTGTGGCTTAGTGCTTAGAACATGGCATTACAATTATATTTTTAGGCATATAAGAAAGACGCATACATGATTAAAAAACTACCACAACAGACTCATATAAATTATATAATTTTATTACAAGTAAGTCCAATAATACAATGATGTTGATTTCCTTTTATGTCACCGTCAAGGTAGTTGTGTTATCGTTACATAGTAACTACTTTATTAACTAATTATCATCACAATAACTTTATTAGGTAAACCTTATACTCCAAAACCCACTCTTAAGGTTTACAATACAATTGAAAAACATTTAGCTAAAAAAAACATACTTCAAATGCTTCTCTTTAACAATCATTTCTTGGACTAGTAAGAGTCCTTCAAGTTACTCCCTATTCCTATGAAAGGTATAGCCTCCTAGCTATGATCCAAGTTTCCCAACATCATTGGGCATCATCAGCACTTGCAATATCTCATAACCCTTGTAAGGATATGATGTCAAACTTCCAGATCCACAAACATGTAAGGCTATTGAACAAATATCAGTAGCATCCACTGCATCCCTTCTTGTCTTCAAAGAGTGGACCTCTTAAAATAGGACAAGTGTCTGTTATTCAACAAGATCATCATCATTATCAATATTTGGTGGATCTTCAATAAAGGCTATATTTTTTTATTCTTTAAGCTCCCTTTGAGAAGATCATTGACATAGTGTTTCCAATTAATCTAGTTGTATGGACTATTTTTCTACAGTAGAAACATTCAGTCTCATTCTTACATGTCATTATCTTCCCACCCCTTTCTTTCAGTATAGTGCAACCTCTATATGAAAATCTCCTTCCGAACCTTCTATATTTAGCCTCTTTTCTTAGCCAAAAGTATTGATATCATATCATCCAAAGTCTGCAAAGAAATTGGACTTTGTAATACTTTGGTGCTAGACAAATGTGCTTTGTTGCTATTGCTATTGTTCTCAAAATTGATCTGCCCCCTCTTTTTCTCGGAATATGAAAGCTCTTCTCTTTCGCACTTTTATACATAATGAAGACTTCTCTCTATTTCCAATTGACGACTCTATTCAAATTGTCATCTACAATAGAGTGGAGACTCTATATCAACCAATTCAAGATTGTCACACTCTCACGTATTTTTTCTTTGCATTGTGTCGGAACGTCTCTCTCCTTTGTTGTAGCTCTAATACCAAATTAGATTTTTAGGCATATAAAAAAGATGTAGACCTAATTAAAAAGCTACCACATCATACCATATAAATGATATGTTTTTATAACAAAGAAGTCTAATAATACAATGATGTTGATCTCTTTTTATGGCATCGACAAGGTAGTTGTGCTATTGTTGTTAGGATATTCCTATACTCCATCCTAGTCCCACTAGTATTTTGATCATTTACATTTTCAGTCATGCATGCACTTTTAGGGTTTGCATGCATTCTAGGGTTTGCATGCATCCCAGTCATTAGTCCAACACCTAGCCCTCAGTTAGCCAGCCCCCAGGAGCTTCTCACTATTCCGTTTTAGCCCTCTAGTTGCTTAATGCGCCCTTCTTCCTTGTTTTTAGGGAGCAACTCGCCCTTCTTCACCTACCAGTCCAGTTATCTTCAATTTACACTCAATTACACTCAGTTACACCTACCAGAGTTAGTTTGACTGATGGTTGACAGTTACTTGAGCATTGATGACTCCACTGATGATGATGAAGACTTCCAGTTGTGATCTGATGATCATGAGGACACCTAGTTGTGCTTCGATGACACTCTATTGATCTTATGATCACTCTAAGAGGCTAATTCGAATTGCCACCTTAGGCATTCGAATCCTCTCTACCATTATACTATTTATTTGTCCATATTGTGATTAATTAACTAGTGTGTGTGAAGTATTATTGCTTCTATCCGAGTTCTACTGTACCATATTATTCTGTTGCTCATTATACTGCATTGATCACTCTTCTTCTATTTTCTTGCTTAATCATAATTACTCTTGTGAGGTATACATCATCTCTTAGATCTGGTGTGAGGATTTTCACATGGTATCAAGGCATGTTGAGAGTATTGTTTATCTCCATTCTTGAGAGTTTTTTGCAGGTTATTACCAAGATTTTGAGTGCAGCAGTTGCAACAGTTTCTGCATTTTTGCAGCAGTAGTAGTTGCAGTTATTCTATATTGTTTTTGCAGGTCTTCTACAACTTCAATGTATTCAGATTTAGAAGGAATCCCTCCTCTTTCTCTATTCAACTATGATGAATGGAAACCGAATATGATAGCATATTTAAAGAGCCATGATCTCTTTGATTGTTATTTTGAAAGATAGTTTGAATCCTCTGAAGAGAAGATTAACTGGTTGAATAAAGGTGACATGCACATTGGAAGAATGAAGCTTACTATGCCAGATTACATATTGCTCCCAATCATTATTGATATCGAAACTCCACAAGAGCCATGGGCCCATTTGGATGAAAGATTCAGCAAACAGAATGAAGATTTTGGTCCAAACCCCTTCAAAAGCAAACAAAGTGATGCATTCGCTCCCCTTGATGGTCTCTCAGATCATGAACCAGTATTATCTCATATTGAAGTTGTTGACAAAGAACTTGCAGATTCTCCACTCATGCTCAAACTTTCTTCTCTTTCTGTGCCAGCTCACACTCTAGATATTGCAGAAGGTCCTAAATCCTCTCTTGCACCAGAGTCCGTTGGTTTGCATCATGATCACATGATTATTTCGGAGGTAAAATCATCTATTGGAGGTAATGCATTCGCTCCTCTCAAGCAATCATCTCTTTTATACTACTATATGATCATTAATTCATGCTTTCAGAAGGTTATTGAAGATTATGGCCATTGCCATTCGCTTGGGATAAATTCTCATGCAATTACTGGTTTTGATCTCACCTCTCATGGTTCAAAGGAGATCTCAAGAAACCATGATTCAAGTCTTGGATCTAATTTGGATTCTAAGCAATTACTACTTGGGATAATTTCTCGTGCATATGATAGTTTTGATCTCACCCCTGTTGGTTCAAAGGAGATCTCAATAAACTATTCTTCAAGTCTTAAATCTGATTTGGATTTCAAGCAATTATTATTTGATAGTTATTTTTGGCATAATCTCACCCATGGTGGTTCGAAGGAGAAGACAAAAGACTATATGCACTTTCAGAGATTTGATCCTACCTCAGCTGATTCGAATCACAGGTTCAAGGATCATTCTCATATTGTTGGATTTGTTCTCATCACATTCAATTTGAAGAGCAAGTACAAGCACATGCTTTTTGAGCATGATCCACTTCTTCCCAAGAAGAAGATACCTCTAGACATATGACCAAGCATCACACCTGCTTGAGTTTGGAGCATTTAATTTTTTGTGTGTGCCTTATAGTCTGTTTTTTAGGAGGGGGTATGTTTCCCATGAAATTTTCCCACTTCCTTGGTTTATTGACTGTTATTATTCATTGTATTGGGTGACCTTTGGTCTTAGTTACCAGGGCCCAGGATGGATTAAGGGGGGGTGTTAGGATATTCCTATACTCCATCCTAGTCCCACCAGTATTTTGATCATTTACATTTTCAGTCATGCATGCACTTTTAGGGTTTGCATGCATCCCAGTCATCAGTCTAGCACCTAGCCCTCAGTTAGCCAGCCCCCAGGAGCTTCTCACTATTTAGTTTTATCCCTCCAGTTGCTTAATGTGCCCTTCTTCCTTGATTTTAGGGAGCAACTCGCCCTTCTTCACCTACCAGTCCAGTTATCTTCAGTTTACACTCAGTTACACCTACCAGAGTTAGTTTGACTGATGGTTGACAGTTACTTGAGCATTGATGACTCCATTGATGATGATGAAGACTTTGAGTTGTGATCCGATGATCATGAGGACACCTAGTTATGCTCCGATGACACTCTATTGATCTTATGATCACTCTGAGAGGCTAATTCGAATTGCCACCTTAGGCATTCAAGTCCTCTCTACCATTGTACTATTTATTTGTCCATATTGTGATTAATTAACTAGTGTGTGTGAAGTATTATTGCTTCTATCCGAGTTCTACTTTACCAAATTATTCTGTTGCTCATTATACTGCATTGATCACTCTTCTTCTATTTTCTTGCTTAATCATAATTACTCTTGTGAGGTATATATCATCTCTTAGATCTGCTGTGAGGATTTTCACATGGTATCGGAGCATGTTGAGAGTATTGTTTATCTCCATTCTTGAGAGTTTTTTGCAGGTTATTACCAAGATTTTGAGTGTAGCAGTTGCAGCAGTAGTAGTTGCAGTTATTCTATATTGTTTTTGCAGGTCTTCTACAGCTTCAATGTATTCAGATTTAGAAGGAATCCCTCCTCTTTCTCTATTCAACTATGATGAATGGAAATCGAATATGACAACATATTTAAAGAGCCATGATATCTTTGATTGTTATTTTGAAAGAGAGTTCGAATCCTCTGAAGAGAAGATTGACTGGTTGAATAAATGTGACATGCACATTGGAAGAATGAAGCTTACTATGCCGGATTACATATTGCTCCCAATCATTATTGATATTGAAACTCCACAAGAGCTGTGGGCCCATCTGGATGAAAGATTCGACAAACATAATGAAGATTTTGGTCTAAACCCCTTCAAAAGCAAACAAAGTGATGCATTCGCTCCCCTTGATGGTCTCTCAGATCATGAACCAGTATTATCTCATATTGAAGTTGTTGACAAAGAACTTGCAGATTCTCCACTCATGCTCAAACTTTCTTCTCTTTCTGTGCCATCTCACACTCTAGATATTGCAGAAGGTCCTAAATCCTCTCTTGCACCAGAGTCCGTTGGTTTGCATCATGATCACATGATTATTTCGGAGGTAAAATCAGCTATTGGAGGTAATGCATTCACTCCTCTCAAGCAATCATCTCTTTTATACTACTATATGATCATTAATTCATGCTTTCAGAAGGTTATTGAAGATTATGGCCATTGCCATTCGCTTGGGATAAATTCTCATGCAATTACTGGTTTTGATCTCACCTCTCATGGTTCAAAGGAGATCTCAAGAAACCATGATTCAAGTCTTGGATCTAATTTGGATTCTAAGCAATTACTACTTGGGATAATTTCTCGTGCATATGATAGTTTTGATCTCACCCTTGCTGGTTCAAAGGATATCTCAAGAAATTATTCTTCAAGTCTTAAATCTGATTTGGATTTCAAGCAATTATTATTTGATAGTTATTTTTGGCATAATCTCACCCATGGTGGTTTGAAGGAGAAGACAAAAGACTATATGCACTTTCAGAGATTTGATCCTACCTCAGCTGATTCGAATCACAGGTTCAAGGATCATTCTCATACTATTGGATTTGTTCTCATCACATTCGATCTGAAGAGCAAGTACAAGCACATGCTTTTTGAGCATGATCCACTTCTTCCCAAGAAGAAGATACCTCCAGACATATGACCAAGCATCACACTTGCTTGAGTTTGGAGCATTTAATTTTTTGTGTGTGCCTTATAGTCTGTTTTTGAGGAGGGGGTATGTTTCCCATGAAATTTTCCCACTTCCTTGGTTTATTGACTGTTATTATTCATTGTATTGGGTGACCTTTGGTCTTAGTTACCAGGGCCCAGGATGGATTAAGGGGGGGTGTTAGGATATTCCTATACTCCATCCTAGTCCCACCAATATTTTGATCATTTACATTTTCAGTCATGCATGCACTTTTAGGGTTTGCATGCATTCTAGGGTTTGCATGCATTTTGCATGCATCCTAGTCATCAGTCCAACACCTAGCCCTCAGTTAGCCAGCCCCCAGGAGCTTCTCACTATTCAGTTTTATCCCTCCAGTTGCTTAATGCACCCTTCTTCCTTGATTTTAGGGAGCAATTCGCCCTTCTTCACCTACCAGTCCAGTTATCTTCAGTTTACACTCAGTTACACTCAGTTACACCTACCAGAGTTAGTTTGACTGATGGTTGACAGTTACTTGAGCATTGATGACTCCACTGATGATGATGAAGACTTCCAGTTGTGATCCGATGATCATGAGGACACCTAGTTGTGCTCCAATGACACTCTATTGATCTTATGATCACTCTGAGAGGCTAATTTGAATTGCCACCTTAGGCATTCGAATCCTCTCTACCATTGTACTATTTATTTGTCGATATTGTGATTAATTAACTCGTGTGTGTGAAGTATTATTGCTTCTATCCGAGTTCTACTGTACCATATTATTCTATTGCTCATTATACTGCATTGATCACTCTCCTTCTATTTTCCTGCTTAATCATAATTACTCTTGTGAGGTATACATCATCTCTTAGATCTGCTGTGAGGATTTTCACAATTGTCACATAATAACTACTTTATTAACTACCTATCATCATTGTGATTTTATTAGGTAAGCAAACAACTTAAGTTCAAGCGTCAATGGGTGACTTAGACCCTTGCTTGTGTGTGAGCAAAGGTATTTGGCTTCTTAGAATTGGTTTCTCTACATCATCAAAGGGGCTAAACATGTCCAACAAACCAGATTGGTTTAAGTGGACCTTAATAGGATATTGTGATCCTTGAGTGCATATGTTGATATACCCCTAAAATATCAATTTACAATAAACGTTGTATTCCAGTGCATGACAGTGGAATGTTGATATACCCCTAATATATTGGTTTGCCCTAAACAATGCATTGCAGTGCATGAAAAACGATGGAACAAGTTGGGAAGCTAATCTTTGAGGAGACCTTCATAGGACCTTATCCTATAACGATGCCAGTGGTGGACAAGGTGCTTGGTCACATGAAAGTCCTCATCTTTTTTGCTTATAAAAAATTGCAGATAACAATGATTCGAAGCACCACCAAGGTAAAAAAAAACATCTTAATGCAACTATCTAATGCTTTTTCCATTCCCACATGTGCTTATATGCTCCACAAATTTCCATCCCCCGGGTTTCCTTTCAAATCGAACCCTTCAACGAATAGGAAATAACAAATTGGGTAAAAAAGGAGCAAATGTCAATGTGGTTGGAAGAATGGAACCATAAGTCACCATTTCCAAACTACCAAAATAATTCCACATGTTATTTGTATCTTATATTTTGATGGGGGCTAATAAACACAAATAAAGGAGGAGTTGGGACTCTCAACGAAAAGTACAAAGGTCTATATAACATGGCATGTCTTTCAATATGCACCCAGCAGCAGTGCATTTGTTGTTGTTGTTGCAAGTACCTCAACCATTAGATTGACTAGATTGACCATTGGATCAGATCCAATGATCCAAATCCCCACAATAGCAACAATAAATGCATTGTTGCACAGTGCATATTGAATGCCTATATAACATGGCATACAACTTGACACACATGCTTGCAAAACACATAACTGTTGGACACATCCACATAACCGCTAGACACAACCACATAAACCCTGGAACCGCTAGATATTCTCACCACATAACCGCTGGACATAACCACAAAAGCATAGATGGAATTTGTCTTTCATCCGGACTTGTCCACCTCAATCTTTAGGGTTTTCACAAAAAAAATTATATTTTGAATTAAAATAATTAACACGTAGATGATTAGTCACTATCAAAGTGTCTTTGAAAAAGAGCCACTTGATCTAATCTTATCGTTGATTTGATCTTATAAGTAAATTACATTATTTTCACTAGTTTATTGAACAATATTTATGCCAACCATGTACCTAGACATATCCCTTAAATGCCTATCCACTTAGCCTAGATTTCTTAGTTTAGTGTAGGATGAATATTATTGAAAACTATCTTATTTTTAAGTGAACCAAAATATATTAAAATTTAGTAGAAATTTGGATGTGCATGTGCCAGTTATAACCACTAGAGCAAAATTTGAAGGCATAATTCCTCTTGTTTGATTTTGATGTTCCCTAAATCGATTGAAACTTCATATTTTTTAATACTCGTCGAATCCAATGAAGTTTTGACTTTTTATTTCTCTAAATCGATTTGAAGCTTCAAATTTTTTAATATCCATCGAATCTAGTGAAACTTGTATTTCAAAACCGTTACATATAATCCTTATAAATATCCTTACATAGGGATTGAGTTACATAGAGTTAGGATGCCTTAAGGGTGTAACAAACTAGTGAATTAGTTGTTGGATAAGGTGTTTGTTGATCTTAAAATGAGATTAATGAGATCAATCAATTTCAACCTTCCATGAGGCTAAGTGGAAAGAGACAAGGTTAATCCCCTTGAGTTTTAAGCCCCTAATGGGGTCTATGATTAATGACCTTAAGGTAAGAACTTCCTTTTATTATTAAAAATATATTCTTTTTGTTATTTTCATTAACAACAAATTGAAATCAGAAATCAACATTGTTACAAGTAAGAAAGAAATTCAATCAAAGCTTATAACATCACCAACTACAACGATGTGTGCTTTGCATTCAGATAAAACTAAGAAATACATTCAAAGAAATAAATAAATGGACAATTTTTTAAAGAAAGAAGGAGAATGGGTATAAGAGCCACAATAAGAATTTTTTGAATAATTGATTCCACAAAATGCTCTCTTGCTACAACATTCATTTACAAATATCTGTGATAGCCTTGGACTAGGATCGAACACAACTTTTTAGATGTTTCCAAAACCATACATGAAAAGCCCTGGATTGGGATCAAACCCAAGTTTTTGGATGTTTCCAAGACCATACATGAAAATTGTTGGAGAGAACTTCCGCAACATTTAGGAAGCTGCTAACTTTGGGAAGGATAACTAATTTTGGAGAGAAAGTACCAATTTTGGCGGTAAGACAAAGATATCGCCGTAGCGCAAATCCCGGCGGGAATCACGGCGATAGGTACAGAAAAGTCAAGCATGTGGTACAAAGAAGAGGCCGAAGGGAGAGCTCAACCACCGCAATAAAGGCGCCGGAGATGAAGAGAGGGTTCAGCTACCCTCATTAAAGAAGAAGGACTACAGTCAGTGTTGCTTGAACCAAGAAGAAGCGACGGGCCGATGCATTAAAGACTAAGGACTGCAGGAAGCGGCGACGAGACAGAAGGCGGCCATGGAAGTACAGCCAGTTGACTGTAAGTGGTTAGGGTTGAGTCACTGTTGGGATAAGGCCCACAGTTTTGTAACTGCGATGAGACCTTCGGGACATCTATATATAGTAGTCTTTTTATATGATAAGGGGTTGGCCACATAGTGATAGAGACATCAGGTAGAGGTTAGTCAAGCCTTTCGTGGTTGCAGAGTCTGGACATCCCTGAGAGAATACAAGGGCCAACCTGTTGAGAGATAGTGCGATCCGCAGGGATTGTGAGAGAAAGAGAGTGCATTGTAAAAGGCAGGAAGAGAAAGAGGTCTATAGAGAAGGGCTCCCACTGAGGTGGAGTTTCCCAGAAGACCCTTGTTGTAAAGAGTGGAACGGAACTGTGTTTATTCTTCAGAGTTGTAAACAAGAACCGTAGTTCTCCTGGGCGTAGTTCTCGCCCTGGGAGTAACAACGTGCTTATTTAAGTAGCACTATTGTATTTGTGTAGCTACTGCTCTCATTCACTTGTCTGTGTTATATATAAATGCTTCAGTCTGTTATAAGTAATGTACATGGTCGTCAGTTTAACTTCTGAATGATGTATAATAATTGTGATAATCATAGCTACCCACATAGCAACTAGATAGTTGTTAACAGAGGATGATGTGCGAGTAGGAACTGAATGTAAGTCATGAATGGTCTACTTAGACACTGCTCAAAGTGATATTCTACTTAGTTACGTTGTTGCGAGATATCAAGGGTCAAGTTCATTAGCGAGGGTTAGGCTTGGAGACTGAATGTTGTAGCTAACTGCAGTACCAGGATAAGGATAGCGGAGACCACTTATTAATCCAGGAAGCGGTCAAGATTCACTTACCGCAGGAACTAGAAGGGGAAGATATCGCGCCTACGATATCTTAGGTATCGCTAGACGGTCTCACGTAGGGGGGAGGACTTATCGCACCCCCTGCGTAATGCGATAAGACAGAGGCGTAGCCGGAGTAATGGAATGAGATAGACAGCTCCAGTCAAAGGGACTAAGGTGGATTTAAGCACCCTGGATGCCTCGGAACTTGGCTGAGGACACTTGAGTCTTCTGCCTCCCATTAGAATCACTTCGGGTGAGACTTCAGGTTGCCTCTGCGACCTGTTGCCGAAAGGGCCAGTGAGCTAAGGGTTCTGTTGGTCTAAGAGATTACCGCAAGCCCGGGTCTGCTAGAAAGGATAGAGAAAAACCCAACAAATGGTTCCGTTGCCGGTTTGAACACATTGAGCTGATGTTCTGTTGGCATCCTACCAAGCAAGAACTTAACCAGTGGGTTGAGTCAAAAGAAAGAGAGTTTGCTGCAAAAGAAAACAAGAATCCTAGACTGAGCACTGAGGCTTGGCTACAGAAGCACATTTTTACAGATCTCCATGAGATATTCTTCGTAACTTATGCTATTGAGTTATATGGTTGGTTATCAAAGCTTGTTGACAACAGCGGTGTCAAGAAGAATCGAGAAGTTGTCTGGACAGCAGAGCTGATTCAGACCTTGAAAGGTGTCGATAACCCCATCTCACGCGCAGTAGACTTCTGGCTTGCGAGTCTGCTGGAAGGCTTCATCACAGAGTTCGCGGTTGATCAGAGAAAGAGTTTCGGCGCAGCAGAACAGTACTTCTTCAAGGGTTATCGCGGTAAGTACCTAAATTCTTGAAGTCTGTCCATTAAGCAATTACTATATGAAAAAGGAGTACTGGATATACTCTCAGATGAATAGTAGCATGATATTGTAATGTCAGTAGACTCTGAAAGTGATTACGAGTATCTTGGACATACACGTAGTGGTAAAAGATATAGAGTCAACGATTCATCTTCTTCTGAAGAAGACAGCTCAGATCACCCGAGACAGCAGAGTCAGAACCCTAGGACTCCTCAAAAGCCAGTCGGAACTCAGAATAATCCCGCAGGAACCCCGTCCAGTAGCTCTTACACAGCGAATACTGCCGCTACACCCTCCACATCTACACAACCGAGTGGTAATCATACAGCAAACCAGAACCCACCATCTAGAAACAGAATGGGAGATGATATGAAGCTACCAACATTTAAAGGTACAGGGTCGGAGGACCCTGAGCAACACTGGTTCTTATGCGAAGCCATATGGACCATTAAGCAAATACAAGATGATAATGTCAAGCTTGTCCAGCTGGCCACCACATTTAGAGAAAGAGCATTAACTTGGTATATGAAGTATACCACTGGCCATAACAGAACGCTTGCACAGGTTAGAACTGCTATGATTAAAGAGTTTAAAAAACCTAAATCCGAGTCACAGTGCATAGCAGAACTTAAAGATATTAAACAATTGCCTACGGAAACGGTTTGGGACTTTGACCAGAGGTTCAAGACCCTCATTGATCAGGTAAGCTTTGAGCTTGCGCCTCAACAGCATAAAGAATGGTTTATCGCAGCAATATTACCACACATCAGACTTCCGCTAATGCAACAGAAATTAAATACACAAGATGAAGCATTAGAAATGGCAATGAAACTAGAGGCTTCACCTCTAGCAGAAACTAGCACCGGTATCACTAATCTGCAGAATCAGCTAGCTAACCTCACCTTACAGCTGCATGAAATTAAGAAAGGAAAGGAGGTTGCGCATGAAATTTGGTGTACTAAGTGTAAAGCGCAGGGACACAGTAAGGATAACTGCCCTGTCTTTGCTGACTATATCGCCAGTGGAGCTCCTAACCCGTTGATGCAGAACCAGGGGCCATGGTCCGAGATTTGTAGAACCAGAGGACACAGTCCTCAGGAATGCCCTCTCCTTCAGAAATATGTGCAGACACCAAAGAACCTATATTGCAACTTCTGTAAATCTGTGGGACATGACGAAAACAACTGTAGAGCTTATGAGTTAATGATAGAAAGGAAGCATGACCTTTACAGAGTTCAGTCAGAAGCATCCGGACCAGCAGTACGTGCACAAACTGATCCGAATCAGGGAGGCCGTGGAGGAAATTTCAGAGGCCGAGGACGCGGAGGAGGCTATGAATCTGGCCGTGGCCGTGGAACTATCACCTGTTACAACTGTGGAGGCACAGGACATTACGCTAGAGACTGTCAGAACCCTACTACAACGTGCAAGTATTGTAAATCTTATGATCACACAATAGAGGAATGTCCCATACTGATAGCTAAGATCAAGGACGCCAAGCCAGCAACCAATCAGACTATCCAGTTTATCGCTGCTGAGCAGAACGAAACCGAACCACGGGTCAATATTGTAACTCGCAGTGGTCTCTCCACAAGCAACATATCGCAGGACGTGGAAAAAACGACAGGAACGCAGTGGGTGCGCAAAGCTCCAGGAAAACCTATCCCACTTGATCTACAGAAGAATAAGGAGGCATTTCAACAAACTAAGACTTCCTTTGCTGAACAGACACCGCCCAGATCACTATTATTACCATCTCAGGGTATACCACGGAAACCACCGCAGGATGTTAGTACTGCGCAGATACCACAGGCTAGCACATCTGGAAGATGCGACGAAGAGGAATTGACCGGGAGTGTACAGTCCTTCTTGCAGAGTTGTTTGAAACTTCTAAGAAATGGGAAAGCTGTAGAGGAACTTCAGAAAGTTATTGACCAATGTCAACAGAGCCCTTCTGTGAGCAATACACAGCGCACCATTCACCATATAATGGGCCATACAAGGACAGGAAGAGAGATGAGGCTCACAGCGCAGATCGGACTATTTGAAATGGATGAGGTTATCCTAGACTTAGGATCAGAAGTAAATGTCTTGACTAAGCAGACATGGGAACAGATGGGAAGTCCAAAACTAAGCAGGTCCCCTATCCATCTTAGACTAGCTAATCAGCAGAGAATATCACCGATGGGTCGCTTATCGCATGTCCCAGTGGACATCGACGGAGTTCACACATATGCCGATTTTGAGATCATAGAAATTATTGGTGACACCAAACCCTATCCAGCTCTATTAGGTATTGATTGGGCTTTTGATAACAAGGCTGTTATCAACTTAAAGAAAAGGCAGATGACATTTGAAGATGCTCAAGTCCGGGTTATCGCACCATTAGACCCTTTACAGGGTCCTCGCTACATTGAGCCAATCAAAGCAGAAGAGGAGGTGCATAACATGGAAAATTTGTACCAAATGACTTCTAATCAGACAGATTACATTGACCCTACAGCTGATGGACATATCAGCTGGAGATGTGATAGCTCCTGCACATCAGATTCAGATGTTGGCTTAGAGAATTGGCAAAATAGACTCCACGAAGTCTCTATTCGCAGATGCGCATTCATGACTAAATCACTGCGATGGATTGGGACTGAAAACAGGTATATTCCAACTTTTGATGGATTAGCAGACGTCAATGATTTTTTGCAGCAGTTTGAACAAGAGATTCCTCAAGAGCAGAGGATGGAGGTTTTTGACCTTGCAGTTCGAGCCACACCTGCAAGATGGTGGTACACACACAAGGAACATATCGCATCATGGTATGATTGTAAGAGATTGATGCGCATTAGATTCTCTAAAGAAAGAGACTGTACACAGCGGAAATACACAGGGGAGAGTGATCCCAGAGCACACATTATGAACTGTGAACAGAGTTGGCTAGAAATTCCAGCAGAAGAATGGGTTCATTTGTTTATCCACACACTGGATACAGTTCCACGGAACTGGTATACAGAAACAGAGCTAAGAAAAGGAACTATCTCATGGCCTATTATGATTGAAAACTTTTTGGTCACGTTCAGTTTTGAATCTGAGCATCCAAGCATTGATCGGGCCTTGAAGATCATAAAGACTAAAATATTTGAGGATTGCCCATCACCAGCGGCTTCGCAACCCGAGTGGGCTATTCAGATGGAACATGCACTGGAATGTTACAACTGCGCACAAGATTCAAGCGATGAGGATGAAGATCCTCACAGTATCAATATCGCAGAAACAGAAGGTACGCGTGAAGTTGAAGGTCCACACTTAGAAATCCCAGCTGTAACAGAACCAATCAAGATTAGAAAGAGCAATATTGGCACAGAAACAGACCCTAAGTTTGCCTCTATTGGAGATTATTGGGATGATGAGACAATTGGCCAAATCACAGACCTATTACACGAGTATCAGGACCTATTTCCTACCAACTTTACAGAAATGAAGGGAATAGTGGGTGACTTAGGAGTCATGAGAATACCGCTTAAGAAGGATGCTAGGCCAGTTAAGCAACGTCCATACAGGTTGAACCCGCGGTATAAAGCAAAAGTAAAAGATGAAATAGATAAGATGCTAGCAGCAGGCATCATTGAACCTGTTGAAGAAAGTGAGTGGGTTAGTCCCATGGTAGTACAAGAAAAGAAAACAAAAGGAGACATCAGGATCTGTGTCGACTTGCGCAAACTGAATGATGCATCGCTGCATGACCCATTTCCGACACCATTCACTGATGAAGTCTTAGACAATGTTGGAGGACAAGAAATCTATTCATTTACTGATGGCTTTTCAGGCTATCACCAGATAAGAATCCATCCAGACGACAGGCACAAGACCACATTTGCGACAGAATGGGGCTCCTTTCAGTATACGGTAATGCCCTTTGGTCTTAAGAACGCCCCAGCAATTTTTTCTAGAGTAGTTGTTGCTGTCTTTAAGGAATACATCCATCAATTTTTAGAAGTTTATTTTGATGATTGGACTGTATTTGGACTAGTCAAGAAGCACATAGGAAACCTGCGATTAATGTTTGAAAAATGTAGACAGCACCAGATTTCCCTTAACTTAAAAAAATGTATATTTTGTGCGCCTTTTGGTACGTTGTTGGGTCACATTGTGTGCAGACAAGGCTTGATGGTAGATCCCGCGAAGATCGCCATCATTGTCAATTTACCAGCACCTAACTCAGTAAAGCAGCTGAGAACTACACTTGGTCATACCGGGTATTACAGAAAGTTTATCAAAGGTTATGCCAAGATTACCGCACCAATGGAGAAATTATTGAAGAAGGATATCAAATTTCAGTGGAATGAGGAATGTCAGAAGAGTCTTGACGCTCTAAAAGAAAAAATGGTTACAGCACCTATTCTGGTCTTTCCAGATTGGAACAAGCCTTTTCATGTTCATGTGGATGCATCTGGCATCGCACTGGGCATTATTCTCACGCAACCAGGCGAAGGGGGTATTGACCACCCTATCGCATATTCGAGCAGGAGACTATCGACAGCTGAGAAGAATTACACCACCACAGAGAGAGAAGGGTTAGCAATGGTGTATGCTTTACAGAAATTTCGGCACTATCTGTTGGGTGCCCCGTTCAAGATGTTCACCGACCATTCTGCATTAAAGTACTTGGTCAATAAGCCAGTGTTAGGGGGAAGAATATGCAGATGGCTATTGTTGTTCCAGGAATATGATTTCGAAATCATTGTTAAGCCAGGAAGACTAAATGCAGGACCTGATCACCTGTCAAGGCTAGACTCAGGTGAAGAACCAAGTAATTTAGAGGACAACTTGCCTGATGCGCAATTGTTCTCCATTCAGGTCGCAGATGAATATTATGGAGACATAATTCAATTCCTTACTACAGGGTGGGCACCACCTGAGTTTACCAAGCAACAAAAGAAACAATTAGTGGTGAAAGCAGCAGACTTCACCCTGATTGCAGGACAACTCTATAAGTTAGGACCAGATGAAATCTTGCGCAGATGCGTTACGCCCCACGAGAAACAGACCATTCTTAAGGAAGCACATTCGGGCATCGCAGGAGGCCATTTCGCAGGGAAGCCTACCGCTCAGAAGATCCTAGCAGCCGGACTATGGTGGCCTACATTACATAAAGACAGTAAAGAGTTTTGCAGATCATGCGATATCTGCCAAAGGACAGGAAAGCCCTCCAGAAGAGATGAAATGCCGTTGCGACCACAGATAACGCTACGCGCATTCGATAAGTGGGCCATAGACTTCGTGGGTCCTATTAACCCCCCAGGAAAACGAACTGGTGCGAGATATATTATTACAGCAACAGAATACCTCACCAGGTGGGCTGAGGCGAAAGCAGTCAGGAATTATGATGCTGCTACAGCAGCACAATTTATTTTTGAAAACATCATCACTAGATTTGGATGCCCAGTGACTTTGATGAGTGATCAAGGCACACACTTTTTGAATAGCACCATAGAAGCCTTGACAGAGGAATTTGAAATACAGCACCATAAGAGTACACCTTACCACCCTCAAGCTAATGGTACGGTGGAGGCTTTCAATAAGATATTAGAACAGGCTCTTACAAAGATTTGTAACAGTCAAAGGGATGATTGGGACCTCAGAGTTAATGCTGTATTATGGGCTTACAGGACCACGTGTAAGAAACTAACAGGGCACACACCTTTCAGCCTGGTATATGGACAAGAGGCTGTTATGCCTATGGAATACATCTTACCCAGTCTAAGGATTGCTCAGCTTACAGAGATGGTTGATTCTGATACTTTAGAGGAGAGATTGGCGCAGCTGCTCAATCTGGAGGAAGACAGATTTATCGCAGGATTCCATCAAAAAGTGCAGAAAGCACGAGAAAAAGCTTGGCATGATAGGCATATCAAGAACAAAATCTTTCAGCTTGGAGACTTGGTACTCCTTTATGACAGTAAGTTTATAAAGTTCCCTAGAAAATTCAAAACTCATTGGTTAGGGCCATATCAAATTCAGCAAATAACAGATGGAGGTGCTATACAGCTTCGTACTATGAGTGGGGAGTTTCTTCCTACCCTGATCAATGGCAGTCGGCTTAAGCTGTATCGCGACGGCCATGCCACCTCCCAGCCCTAGCCCAGAAAGGAAGCTAGTGGTGCAGATGTTCAGTGTAGTTGAAATGAAGCATCACACCCTAAGGAGTCTACACCGGGAAATACTTTAGGTAAGAATTCGCAGCCAGCTTTCCTGGTGGTTGCGATAATTTTGATATGAGGCGAGTTTGTGGCACTTTCCATCTCCAGACGATGCGATATCTTATCGCAGGGGACAGAAAACAGATGGATGCGCTACCAAATTTTGAATTCATCAGAGGGCTAGTCACTTCGCCATCTGACAAGCATTAACTGCACGGCTGACAAGTATCTGTTGTACTAAGATTTGGCAGCAGTACGACGATTCTTCTAGATTTGGAAAATCCGATGCGACACCACTCCGGCGCACAGTTTCCCAGTGAAAATTCAAACGGCGTTTGCAATAAATAGGCGCGGGGTGCTGTCTTGTCTATGCATTAAATGCCGCCAGCGGGTCCAGTCACTGATCCGTTGCCATTTAAAAATTCCGCCTTATGATAAATGCACGTTCTATTCAAAGCACGGGGCTACTTGGTCATTTTAACCAAAAAGAGTTGAGCGCAGTTGAGCCGAACCAAGCGTATTCTTAGCAGAGTTCTGAGCAGGGAAACCAAAAACAATTGCAGACTCTGATTTGCATTAAGATTAGCAATCATAGGAAGTCCAGAGTACCACAGGGGAAGGTCCCTCGCGCCAGACGAGCCTCTCGAAGACGTGTTGCAGAGATTCCAAAGGGGTGGAATCGAGTGCGCTATGACTTCGGTTGTGGCGAAGAAAGGGAAGAAAATTGCTGCTGGTTCTCCGTCTACACGCCAGTCACCAGGAACCTTAGCTAATATGGAGCGTAGCGAGACCCCGAATAGCACAGACTCAGAAGAACCGGCGCAGGAACTTCCGGAAGAAGTTACAGTCACTACCATATACTTCCCACCAAGAATAGAGAATGCGCCAGCCATTGTTCTTCCACGAGACTTTAAATATGAACTCATACTCCCACCGCTGGATAACCGAGTGAAGGAAGAAGGTAACTTGTGGGGGAATATGCATGCTGTTAAGTTTACTGATTATAATCTGAGAGATTATACGCTGTACCCACAATTCCGCCGCGATCGTTATATGACGATTCAGAGGAACCCAAGGACACAGCACGATGAGTTCGTCCCCATGGACCATGTAAGCCATTTAGCACCGTCGGGACTGCTCAATCTCCTGGAGATTCCACACTTTGGACGGGGCCCGGAGGTCAATGCTGTGGTGCGGACGCTACTGTCATGTGTGCATGGTGGTTACTTATGGTTGGGTAACCGAATTGATGTCAATGTTGACCTCATTCACCGCATTACCGGTCTGTCGAAGACTGGTTTCGACCCTCAGATAAATATTGATGGCGCCACAAAGGATACCAGGCTCTCAACCAAGCAGGTTGCGGAGTATAAGCTGCAAAGAGGAGGTCGCGCCTACGATGTCAATTCAATACAGGATGACGCCTTGCGGTTTACTGTTAGTCTGTTGGCCGGAAAACTCCTCCTCAAGGTGAGGCCGAAGGAGGTCACAGGCTCAGTTATCCACCTCGCGATTGAAGTCATAAAAGGTAAACCTTACAACTGGAGCTTATTTTTGTTAAATAGTTTCTTTCAAGACTGTGCGCGGGCGCAGCAGGATCCACTTCACAGCTTCCACTTCTCGTGGCTGCTGATCCTTATGGATTTCATTGGATGGAAAGAGCCGCCCAATTCGCAGTTCCCACAACTGCCACCAGGGGCGTGCAGAGGGTCGAGGTACTCAAATCTTTGGGCGAGTAGTCACCCCGAGAAGCACAAGAATAACGCAATGGTATTCCATGAATATTATATGCTATTGCTTGAATCCGTCGCAACGATTCCGCGTGTCGACTCGCCGGTCGTTGATCTTTATCAGTCCAAGCTGGAATTTAAAGTCGACAGGGATAAAACCTACATCAGACCCAAAGGATTCAGGAAACATAACGAATGGGCCCCCGGCCCATATCGCATGGAAATCCAGCAGGTTGAAGATACCATTAAGAATTGTTTTGATGAGGACATGAAACAAATGTATGATGATCTATCCTCTGGCCTAGTTCCAGTTGATCCCCCAGCTGAGGACCCAGAAGATGTTCAGGAGGTAGATCCTAAAGACAAAGAGAAAGAACCAATAGGTTCTAAGAGAAAGGCTATTGAAGGCCCTTCTCCGGTGCGACCAAAGAAGAAGAGAACAAAGGCGGTTACTTCCGACGAACCGCAGGCACCAATCATGACAGAGGATGAGTATGATCTCATCGCCAACCGAATACAGGAGAAGATGCGGGATAAATTCGCTGCGATTCAGTCATCGCAGGATCGTATGCGCATCAGCCTTGACAACAAATTGCGAGAGTTGAAGGCAATCACTGAGAAGACTGCTTCCATGCAGATTCAGCCAGCTCCAACTACAGTCGCAGAAAGTTCGCAGCCCCCTCCACAGAGCAGAGAAGAAAGCATTGCAAGGGACCGCACGAACATTGTTCGTATACCGCCAGGAAGCATTAAGTTCCCTGTACCGATGGAAGTGCAGATGGTTCATCCTCTTGAGGTGAACCTACCAGAGGTACCTGTGGATCAGTTGTATGAAATTTTCCAGCAGATAGGCACGGAGCTGAGGCACAGAGAACAAGTCACATATGAGCAAAATGTTTTGCTGTCTAACGACAATGTGCAGCTCATTGCACAGCATGAGGCAGAGAGTGCCCAGTTGACGCAATATGTTCAGCGAGAGCAGGATGTCTCTCTTGTTTTAAAGAATATTGCAGCAGAACTTCCGCAGTGCGATATCAGGCCTGAGTTAGAAATAACTCAGAAGATCAGAAAAATAGCGGAAAGAGCAAAGGCTCTAGATGAAGAGAAGAAAAAGATGGAGGAAGAATACGAAGCAAGGATTGCTGCACTTGAAGCAAATAAGCCACCTACTCCAGAGGAAATCCAAGAAGCACGAGTGCAAGCTTTCAGAATTGTACAGACACAGATGCACTGTCGGGTGGAAGCAGCAGAGGCTATCCTGGAAGATGCCTCAAAAACATGGCTGGAGCTAGAGGAGCTCCCACAGAAAGCCGAGCTCGATCAGCACATTAAGCACTGTGAAGATGCGATAGCAAGAGCTGAAGAAGAGTACAAGGGCTTGAGTGCTCTTGCGAAGATAAGAAAGAAAGGAGAAATCACACAAATTCAGCAGCAGGTGCAGAAATACAGAGCACAGCAGATCAACCTGGCTAACGAAGTTAGCCCGCACGAAAGCAAAGTCGCACATCTGGTTGATGAACTGGAGCAAAAGGTGAAAAGCTTCACCTCAAGTAAAGGAGTCATTGAGGGCACAGAGGACTCCTTGGTAACTGCTGAGCTGCTCAGCGCAGCGCAGGAAGAAGTAACACACATGGATGAAAGTATTAAAGCGCTTAAGGCACAATTCGCAGCAATCTCACGAGCAGCAAAGGATAAGCTTAGGCAGATGAATCAGGCTGTTGTTGCGAGTGGCTCAGGGACGAGCCACAAGTAAGTGTTAGGGGAGTTGTTGGAGAGAACTTCCGCAGCATTTAGGAAGCTGCTAACTTTGGGAAGGATAACTAATTTTGGAGAGAAAGTACCAATTTTGGCGGTAAGACAAAGATATCGCCGTAGCGCAAATCCCGGCGGGAATCACGGCGATAGGTACAGAAAAGTCAAGCATGTGGTACAAAGAAGAGGCCGAAGGGAGAGCTCAACCACCGCAATAAAGGCGCCGGAGATGAAGAGAGGGTTCAGCTACCCTCATTAAAGAAGAAGGACTACAGTCAGTGTTGCTTGAACCAAGAAGAAGCGACGGGCCGATGCATTAAAGACTAAGGACTGCAGGAAGCGGCGACGAGACAGAAGGCGGCCATGGAAGTACAACCAGTTGACTGTAAGTGGTTAGGGTTGAGTCACTGTTGGGATAAGGCCCACAGTTTTGTAACTGCGATGAGACCTTCGGGCCATCTATATATAGTAGTCTTTTTATATGATAAGGGGTTGGCCACATAGTGATAGAGACATCAGGTAGAGGTTAGTCAAGCCTTTCGTGGTTGCAGAGTCTGGACATCCCTGAGAGAATACAAGGGCCAACCTGTTGAGAGATAGTGCGATCCGCAGGGATTGTGAGAGAAAGAGAGTGCATTGTAAAAGGCAGGAAGAGAAAGAGGTCTATAGAGAAGGGCTCCCACTGAGGTGGAGTTTCCCAGAAGACCCTTGTTGTAAAGAGTGGAACGGAACTGTGTTTATTCTTCAGAGTTGTAAACAAGAACCGTAGTTCTCCTGGGCGTAGTTCTCGCCCTGGGAGTAACAACGTGCTTATTTAAGTAGCACTATTGTATTTGTGTAGCTACTGCTCTCATTCACTTGTCTGTGTTATATATAAATGCTTCAGTCTGTTATAAGTAATGTACATGGTCGTCAGTTTAACTTCTGAATGATGTATAATAATTGTGATAATCATAGCTACCCACATAGCAACTAGATAGTTGTTAACAGAGGATGATGTGCGAGTAGGAACTGAATGTAAGTCATGAATGGTCTACTTAGACACTGCTCAAAGTGATATTCTACTTAGTTACGTTGTTGCGAGATATCAAGGGTCAAGTTCATTAGCGAGGGTTAGGCTTGGAGACTGAATGTTGTAGCTAACTGCAGTACCAGGATAAGGATAGCGGAGACCACTTATTAATCCAGGAAGCGGTCAAGATTCACTTACCGCAGGAACTAGAAGGGGAAGATATCGCGCCTACGATATCTTAGGTATCGCTAGACGGTCTCACGTAGGGGGGAGGACTTATCACACCCCCTGCGTAATGCGATAAGACAGAGGCGTAGCCGGAGTAATGGAATGAGATAGACAGCTCCAGTCAAAGGGACTAAGGTGGATTTAAGCACCCTGGATGCCTCGGAACTTGGCTGAGGACACTTGAGTCTTCTGCCTCCCATTAGAATCACTTCGGGTGAGACTTCAGGTTGCCTCTGCGACCTGTTGCCGAAAGGGCCAGTGAGCTAAGGGTTCTGTTGGTCTAAGAGATTACCGCAAGCCCGGGTCTGCTAGAAAGGATAGAGAAAAACCCAACAAAAATCCCAATAATGGAGTGGTGGAGCAAATATAACATTGCAAGAACAAATTTTTTCAAGACATTGCTTATATTTTAGCATATGCATATCATGTCACTCGTTAGCACCAATATGCATATAATGGAACTTATAACTCATACATGCACATAAACAATATAACTCAAGAACACAGTAGGATACTTGTATCTCCCTTCATCACTTCAAGTTATTTATTGAAATTCTCCCACTGTCAACAAATGATCGTTATAGCCTATAGAAAACATAGTATGGAATAAAATGAACACACATAAAAAAAAGTTACAGCTCTAGCATACCCTTTCTCTCAATATGTTGATGCTTTGTTCTCCTCCTCTTCTTGATTTATACCCTTTTTCTTTTCTTTCTTAAAAAAATAAAACAATTTGGGTGAAAACGTGAAGCTGGGAAACAATTTTGTGACAACGGAGTGAAAAACAAAAGAGGGCGCGCAGATGAACAGGGGAAAAAAATTCAACCTCAAACTCTCGGCCGAGAGTTTAAAAAACTCTAGGTCGAGAGTTTTGAGAGTTCAAACTCTCGGCCGAGAGTTTAAAAGAACTCTAGGCCGAGAGTTTGAACGAATCACCGCACTGTATTTTCAAAAAAACTCTCGGACGAGAGTTTGAACTAAAGTCTTGACCGAGAGTTTGGAAGGTATTTTTCAGCCGAGAGTTTATGGTCAACAAAACCTGCGAAAATATCTGGCATGTTTCTGGAACCTGCAACTTCAACAAGCCCAAACCCCTGCAAATTTTCAGTATTATTTGTTAGACTTGGTAGCAATGGATTCATCTTTGAATCTAGTTTCCAATGATATAATAATTGTTTCATTTCAATTTGAATTTCTATTTGTTAATAATTTTTTTCTAAACCTTATCCCTTAAGAATTTTATTACTTTGACAATCACCCAAAATGAAAATTCAATACCATAACAAAGACAACACCAAAAAATTTGAAATTTCACAGAGATCATAATTGGCTCGTCCTCTTCAAAAGGGTACTTTTAGTTTTTCCAATAAGAGTCACATTTGAAAGAAAATGCAAAGACAAAAACATGTGTCGATAATGCACCATTTTATGAACATATGTTGTTTCAATAAATAATAAAAAATAGTTCCCAAGTCTTTAAAAACTCAAAATATAGTCCATGCAGAAGTGTAGAGTGTGTAGATTATGAGCCTACAATTTTTTTCCCTAAAATGAATAACCGTCTATTGAAAAATTGACGTCAACACAGGTCACTCATTATCCATACCTAAAATTTTCAAGTATATGTCGTTGGTTGCCAACAAATTTGTCCCACGATATGTCCATTAAAAAAAAAAAAAAAAAAAAAAAAAAAAACCGAGTAGAAAGCTAATTCAATTATCTAAAACCTTTGTGTTTACTTTAAGTTGAAAATCCTAAGGGATATATTGGTTTGAAGAGGTCGAATTTAGAAAACATAAAATTTAGCAGTTTTGTTTGTCAAAAACAAGCCAAAATTGTTTCCCAACTTCATGTTTTCACCCGTTTGTCAGTTTCATAACTTATTTCATTCAATTAGTTCAGTCTTTAATTAGGATGGATCTTCAAAGAATCTGGGGTAGGCATAATGAAAAAACATTTCATGAATTAAAATGAAAGGAAAAGGGGGGACCCATTGTTACCGCTCAAACTAACACACCTTTGTAAACCAAGGCATAGACCTAGTGTTAGTGATTGTAAGCTCGAGAGAGAGTTAAACCCATTGTCACCACAGTTTAACCTCTCAACACTTTGGGTAACTCCAAAACCCAGGGGGAGACCCTAATCGGGAAAGATACTTGCAACCACCAACAAGCCACAAATACCGTCCACAAAACCTTAATAGTTATGACATGTGCCTTAACAGAGTCAAACAATATCAAATCAAGACACAAGAATCATATATAAATGGATTTATTCACTTTATCACAAATTCCAGATAATACCATGTCTTTTGAGACAATTTCATGTCTCCCAAGGCAATGCCACACTTCCTAAGGAAACCACTCCAAAAAGTGTGCCCTCGAGGGAAAGAGGACAATTAGATTAGGGTGAAGTTGGATGATAAGCCAGAAATATCATGCAACCTCTAATTCACGAATAATGAGGGATTCACAGATCCCAATGCACTTGCTCAAAAGAGGACACCCTCTAGGGTTTGTGGATAAAACCCTAGGGTGAAATTTTAGGGTGGACCAAAAATACTAAATTGCGATTATTTTATTTTTGAATTTATTTAGATTTTTAGGGATTTTTCCAATTGTAAAATATTTATATGCATAAAATAACATAAAAAAAACATGTAAAATTTTATAAAGAGAGGATTGATAGATAGGGCACTAGATTCTTATCTCAAACCCTAGGGCTATGAGAGATCGAGGCTAACATCCGTCCTCTTAAGATGGTTCCCAATAATTGCAACTAGGGAAAAGCTAGGAACCTCTAGGGTTAGGTAGCAAAACCCTAATTAGGGAAAATAGAGAATCCCAAGGCCGAATAGAACAATGGAGAGCTCATTGTTAGGAAGGTCTCCTCGAGCAAGTAGACAAAATGCTAGCAAACAAACCCTACCTAAGTCCAAATCACTTGAAGAGTGGAATTAAATTAGGGTTAGGAGATAAACTCACCAACATTAATTAAGAATGAGAAAGAAAATGCACCTTAGGTCACCCTTGAGGACGATTTATTACAACTATTCTTAGCATCCACTTAGCATGTGATAATCAAACACTAGAAATCCTTCCATTCATCCTTCATGTAAGAGAAAAGACATCCAAGAGAGAGGTGCGCACTAGCTCAACTGCTCCAATAAACCAGTAGGAAAAGAAACGAATACATAATTTGAACCATTGTCCATAATTTACAAATGAGGTGAGGTTGTCTTATTTATATGAGACAACCCTCAACCTTTTACAAATTTGAGCCTGCAAGTTGATGAAAAAATATAAAATTTTAGGTTAGTGCACCCACAAACTTGGGGACTAAACCATACATTGACATAAAATAAGAATAAAAATGTGCACTTAGGCTCCACCAAGTGTAAGGTGAGCCAAAAGGAGGATGTCATACCCTGACTGACCCCAACAGATGCTTGTCCCTCAATGCCCTCCCTTTTAACAATGTAGGCTTCCTCTTTAAGGAATGACATCATGGGTAAGGATATCAGGAAGAGGGGTTTTCGTTCAAACAATAGGTCAAAGTGGGTAAAATGAGGTGTTTTAAACTAGGTATGACAACCCTTACATGCGCAATCACCTACACAAAGCAAAATATGAGTGTGGTCATGTGTCCTAATGGACACATCCCAAGAAGCACCAGACACCAACCCAAGGCCCAAATGGCCCAACAAGATGGGGGACTTCCACCCATCAATAGGTAGTCAACAATTCCACTAAGCCAACACTTCCTGGAATGAAAACCAAGAGGACCTACCATGACCTGATCAGGGGTATTTAGCCCCCAAAATCAACACTCTACATAATATAGCCCCAAAACATGGCCTTTACAAAAGAAAAATTAACCCCTCACTCTGGTATATCTGGAAGGAATGATTCAGGCACTATGAGTAATAACACCACATTTATTCATAATCCATCAAGGGTGGTGAATTCCTGAGGCAGTTAACACATTATGTCTCCCTTTTAACTATTAAAATTGATCTTTAAATCCCTTTTAACATATATAACCCAATTTTTGTTTAACGATCTCAATTTGCCATAAAAATTCTTGTAAATCCCTAAATAACATTAATCATAACACATTCAAATTTCCATAATAGAAAATGAATATGCCAAAGTGAACTTTCTTTCAAAATTAACCATCTAATCAAAACATAACAAATTATCCTTACATTCCAACCAAAATGTATGGTGTTTATTTTCAAAATGAACTACAGTCATGAAATATCGATCACATCAAAATGTTGAGAGTTCCAAAACTAAATCTAGATGAGAAATATCTTCCCTTCTTTTCACTTCTCCTTCAACAAAACCTGCTTCTAAGCGAATAAAGATCGGAATGGTTTGTTGAGGTTCCTTAGATACCTAGGATAGCCGACTTAACACTAAACTTTTTTTGGTTGTGATCAAGGATTCCCCACTCGATATTTCCTAAATATGGCGGATTGAAATTTTCCTCCCAAGCCTTACTTTTTTTCTAGTTGAGTCACTGGAGGTACTTCAACTATGTTAGGATTTGGTTGTAATGGATCAGGGGTAGATAACATTGGAGAAAAGCCTTGTCTACCCATAGACAAATGCCCTGTTCATATTAACTCATTAAACTCTTCTAAATCTGCATCGAAATGAACCAAAAATTAAATTTTCTTTCTTGCACCTGCATTCCATAAATTCAATCACCTTCTTATTTTCCCTTGGCGTGATCCCCGACTAAAGAAACTCATATACAAGCAATGGCATCATAAGTTCACATATATTCAACCCCTACCACTATATAATAGAACCAAAATGATCTTTATTACCTTTGAGCTTCCACTAATTATCAAGGAAAGGGAAGGATGTCAGTCAACAAGTGTGACACAACTATCATGACATGCATTCCGTTGTTCTTTAAAGAACAATTCATTTATTTGTTTTTGCAAACATTCAATAGCAGGGAAAACTTGATGTGGTCAGTTGCCAAAATTTCTCTTTTCTTTCATCTAGGGACAAAGCAAGGAATTTGGGAAAAGGAGCTCAGGTTTATTCTTTATTCTGACCAATCATTTATTTATATTCAACATCTGCCAAAATTACATTTTGCATAGAAAACGTTGTGTGCGTTAACTGATAAAAGGGATGATAGTCGTAAGACTATGGGAAATGAAACCTCCAATTTGTTCGTGGAGGGGATTTTGTCTTATAAACTAAGACTCAACATTAATTTGCACCTGGGAATTAGAAAAAGCAGAGGTAATTGAAAGTAAAACTCAACATTCATAAAAAATAATTCGGTATGTTCATAGAGTAAAAGGTTTTACCTCAACACAGTCCTGTTTTGAATTGAATTGTCATCATGTGTCCCTTCATTCAGATATGCATAACTCCAAAACTCAAACCTAAACCCACATGTAAACGTAGTAAGCGTAGGTAGCTTGAGGCAGAACAACAATTACAACAGACAAGTGACAGATTGCTTGATTTTACTTGGCGAAACATATGGAAAATAGGATAGGAAACCCTTTCACTTCTACCGAGCACATTGCCAATACTATGGAATTGTTGTCACGCATGTCAGGATTCATCGTAAACATTAAACATAGGTCAGTTGTATTTAAATTGGGACTTAAACAACATCTGCCACATTTGAGTTTGGGTATCCGCTGATAAGTACAATAAGTATAAACTCAAGGTGTTAAATAAGCACCCCGCAGCAATGCATTTAATGCTGCAATTATGGGATTATGAACTGTTGGAATGACCGTTGGATCAGATCCAATGGTTCATATCCTCTCCACAACATGAGTAAATGTGTTGTTGTGGGGTGCTTATTGAACACCTAAAAAGAATTAAATAAGCACCCTGCAACATCGCATTTAATATTGTTGCAGTGGGGATATGAATTGTTGGATTGATCGTTGGATTCAAATCCAATGGTTCATATCCCTGCCACAACAACATTAAATGTGCTTCTTCATGGTGCTTATTAAACACCTAAAATCAAAGTTCGTACAATCAAATATGTCATCAGACTAGCCTGCATTAAATGTAATTGCACTCCAAAATATACCTTTGGACTGGCAACACTGAGTCATGTTTCTTTTCCATTTACAAACCTTTTATCCATATACTTCGTGAGGTCATGTCAAAGAAAAAAAACTATTATATTAACCGCAGTCACCCCTTCGAACAATGGTAATTTTTTTTTGTTGTAAGATCATATCATGATTCCCTTTGTATATTCAAAGATTTAATATTTTGCAACAACATATTTTTAATTCCCCCCTTTCCTTTCAGTATAATCCATGCCTAAATGGATATGGATGACGAAGGGACCATTTTGCTACTCTTATAAAAAAAAACATCGTTGAGTTGGGTTCCAAGTCAATAGTGTTTTTTCCATTAGATCTTATATATGGGTTTTGATCAAGGAGCTATGAGGACTTGAGCCAAATTGGAGGTATCGACTAGAAGGCAGGCCCTCTAATACATGGGTCAATGAAATTTATGGTTTCTACGCACGATATGGTACAAATAACTTATAGAGAATACAATATGCCAAAACAAGGGTGAAGGGAAAGTTTGAACAAGTAAACATCTAAAAAGTGCATCCAAACGGATTTGGAAATGTTGGGTACCCAAATTAGGTGTTTTCAACTAACTAGAAACCAATCTAGGGCATGAATTCCTAAACCAATATAATCAATGGGGAAATGCCGCAAACAAGGACTAAAAAGGATTATGAAGGTGAAACATGCAACCAAGGGAAAAAAATGACCAAAAAAATGCATCTATACTACAATAAGGGAACCCAAAGGAGGGGACTTCATCACAAGGAAGTCATCGCTAGGATGAAAAGGAGAGCTTTGATGTTATCAATGAGTAGAATGTGTATGGTGAATGCACAATGTGAATCCCATGTGATAATACCCTAGTGGATGTGTGTGTGGTCAATCCTAACCATGAAATCCATACACTACAGCCACATCATTCACCTTCTAATCATCTAAAATCATCATCTTTAGCATCCACTACTTAGCCATATTAGCATCCTAATGATAGAAGAAGGAATTATGGATTTATATCTAGGTACTATCAAAATTAAAATTTCCACACCTATTGGTACAATAGAAGTTCTTCTTATGGATCAAAAATTAAGAAGTGTAAGCGGAAACATATGGCACTCTAACCATTTGTGAATACGCATTTTTAAAAAAATGTTCCCTTCACAAGTTTTGAAGTGGTTTTTGTGAAGTTATTTTGAAGGATTATAGTATTCCGTACCCAAATACTTCCTCCTCCAAAACTAGCAAGGCCAAGAAGGAGAAGAAAATATGTGGATTCTACAAAAAAATTAACCATGAAGAACATGATTGTATGAAGAAAATGATCAATCAACTAACCAACCTTCTTGAGCAGAAAAATAAAACAATTCCTGACAACATCAAGAAGAACAAGCCAGTTGAAAGACCACAAAGAGACAGAGGCCATGTGCTTGTTGCAATTTCCTCCTTGGCATCACCCTCATGGATCCTTGACTTAGGGGATTCAAATCACATGGCCACATCTAAGGATATGTTCTCTTCCATAGAGCCATGCACCAATCATACATTCTTTATGGGAGATGGCACACCAAAACATGTAAGTGGAAAAGGAGTAATTAATCAAGAGGATGGACTGTTTCATGATGTACTTTGTGTGATTCCTTGTCCATAAATCTCCTTTCTATATATCATATTACTCACTCAAGCTCATGCAAATGAGTGGAATTTACCCCAAATTCAGTAGTTATCACTAATACGACTAATGGATCTAAGGTTGTTATTGGAAAAGCTGACCACCAATCAAGATTGTATGTTTTCTCAAACTTTATTCCCAAATCTCTTTCCTGTATAATTCTAACACATTTTGATGAAGTAAGCAGGTTATGGCACGAGAGGTTTGGTCACCTAAACTACCAGTACTTGCAACAGCTAAGCAAACGAGGTATGGTGACGAGTTTTACATATGTCAAATATTATGATGGTGTATGTTTGGGTTGTGTTCTTGGAAAGCATATTGAAGAAAATTTTGAGAAAGGAAAGGCATCATGATCCTCCTCTATTCTTGAACTTGTCCATGGTGACATAACAGGCCCATTCCCACACCCGTCCATGAGTAGGGCCATGTGTGTCTTGACTCTCATTTATGAGTGGTCAAGATACACATGGGTTTACTTCCTCGAGCTGAAATATGAAGTGTTCAAATGTTTCAAGGATTTCAAAGCCACTGCAGAGAAGTACTCAGGAAAGGGGATAAATATCTTGTGTACAAACAATGGGGGGAGTATGTCAACAATTATCTCTACCATATATGTGTAGAAGAATACATTGAGTTGAAACATACTATTCTGTAATCTCCACAAGAAAAAAAAGTTTTAGAAAGGAAGAACAAATCATTGAAGGAGATGGCCACATGCATGATCCAGTCTAAGTCCCTTGCACCAAAACTTTGGGATGAAGCCATCAATTGTTATGCCTACATTCAAAATCGAGTTCCTAATAAATCCTTGAAAAGATTCACTCCATTCAAAGGTTAGAGTGGTAAGAAAATAGAAGGAAAGCACTTCAAAGTGTTTGGATCTCATGCATGGGCACACATTCCTTCCAAAAGAAGAAGAGCCTTGGATCCGCAAAGTGAAGAATGCATCTTTGTAGCATATCCCGAAGGTGTAAAGTGGTACAGACTGCTAAATCCTATCATTGAAAATATTTTCAATGAAAGGAGTGTTAAGTTTGAAGAAGTCAACTTGCATTTAGAAAATCCTACCACAAATTTACCATTGCTTATCGATGATGATCTCATCGATGTTTCCTCCATTGTCTTAGATCAGGTTTCAAATTCAAATGAAATTTCAAATTCATATGAATATGAAGCTTAAGATTGTGATGAATAGAGTATTGCAGATACGACAGTCCAACCACATTGGGCAGAGCAAACTCTTCAGGCATTAGGAGAACAATTTGGAGATTTGTCAAATCCAAGAAGGACTCACTCTCAGTTTCATGAAGCCCCAAATGCACTTACAACTATAGATCCATTGCTGGCCACACATTGCTACATGGTTGTTTCTATTGATCTCAATCTCATGCAGAAGCTTCTGGAAATCCACATTGGGAAGCAACCATGGATGAGGAGTATCTATCTCTCATGAAAAACAACACATGGGAGTTGGTACCTCTTCCTTCAAGGAGAAATCTAGTTAGATGTAAATGGGTTTATAGAACTAAGATGGAAACATATGGACTCATCAATAAGTACAAGGAAAGACTAGTAGCAAATTTTTTCTCATAGATTAAATTGAAACTTTTGCAAAGGTTTCCAAGATGGATTCCATTCAACTTGTGCTTTCCCTTACAACATTTCAACAGTGGTAAATTCATCACATGGATGTGAAGAGTGCATTCCTTCATGGGGATCTTGCAGAAGAGATCTAGATGAATTAGCCACAACGGTACATCTAGGACTCATCTCTTGTGTGCAAATTGCAGAAATATTTATATAGCCTAAAGCAATCACCACGAGCTTGGTATGCAAAGATGGAGTCCTTCTTGTTGTCCCAAGGATTCTCTCACTGCAATTCAAATACAAATGTGTACATGCTTTGACGGGATGACTCTCTCTTTTTTATTTTACTTTATGTGGATGATCTACTGATCACATAGAGTTCCCCTTCATCAATTCCTTGATTTAAATATGTTTTGCATGACATATTTTCCATGATCGATTTAGGACTGGTACATTACTTTATCAGACTCAAAATCACCCAATCTGGTTTAGGAGTCGCATTGGCACAATCTAAGTATGCAAAGGATCTTATTAATAGATTTCATACGACTGATTGAAAAAATACCCATCCCCCTTCCTTTCAGAAGTAAAGCTTGAAGATGGTGGTACTACACCTTTGGTGGATAGTACATGGTATCGACAGTTGGTTGGTACTCTTCTTTATCTCACCCACAGTAGACCAAACATATCATTTATTCTTGGAGTAGTTTCCAGATACATGCAGGAGCCTCATGAGTTGCGTTGGAAAGCTGCAAAGAGGATTCTCTACTATGTAAAGGGCACTCCTAATTTTGGGATTCATTATGCAACATGTTGTTCTTTGGATCTAGTTGGGTACACATATTTTGATTGGGTTGGTGATGGAACATATTGCAAGTCCACCTCTACGCGTGTTTTTAGTTTAGGCTTAGGACTTATTTTTTGGTCAAGCAAGAAGCAAAAAACCATTGCTTTATCAACATTAGAAGCAGAGTATAGAGGTGTAATGAATGCAACACCACAAGCCATTTTGCTGGAACACACTCTCACTAATTTTAGGATTCAGTTTCATTGGCATACTGTTATCATTTGTGACAACCAGCGTAACATCCAGATCTCCAGATATTCGGTTCGACAACATAGGACCAAACACATTGAGATCCACATGCACTATATCAAAGGGTTAATTAATGAATAGATAATTGATCTGTAATACTGTCATTTTGTAGAGCAGATTGCAAACATATTCACCAAGTCCTTCACAGAGAAGAAGTTCACAGAATAGTGATCTTACTTGGGAGTGAAAGCATCTTTAGAGCATGCTACTTAGTCTACTCATTTAGCATTCTCTTTTTTAGGGGGAGTTTTTTCCCATGAGGTTTTCCCTCTTTCCTCATTTGTTAGAGATTTTTTTTTATTGTACTTGGGTAACTAACATGGATATAATTGCAGGGACCCATTTTTTTGTACATCATACTCACCTAAGTTAGGCTTAAGGGGGGTATTGGTGTACAAACACTCATTTAGAATCACTTGAGCCATTTTCCCTTCATTTTAGGATATAATGTGCCCTCTTCCACCTTTTTAGGGAAGAAAGGTGTCCTCTTCCATATATCTAGGTATTAGTGCACCTTTCATGCATGATGACCCTTAGTTGACTAGATAAGTGCGCCTCTCTTGCATGTTATGGATCAGTTAACTAGTCTGACACATGCATGCTTAGTCAAACTTTCCTTACTTGAAATCCACCGCAACATCTCCATCAAATTCCAATATGACTTACTACAGATTTTGAGCCAACTTAAACTTGCCTTACTCAACAATTAACTATTTTGACACATGCATGCTCAGTTAATTAGTCTCACTTGACAGTTGTGAGCTATTTGACACCACTTAGCTAGTCTAAGCTCAGTTAACTTCCGCATGAGGGCACGCATGGCCATCTCAAAGAGACACTCTCTCTTTTTCATGCATGTAAGGTGCATTCACTAGAGTGTTTCCTCAATTAAGCCTAGGTAAGGTGCATTTTCTCATGGAGGACCACTATCTCTTGCATTCCAATGAGCATTGCATTGTTTATCTCATATTTAATGAGCTCTGTAACCATATTCCTTTCGTACTTAATGAATATGATGTTTATGTAATTCTTTCGTCTATTCTTCACCAAATTGCTTACTATATTGTAGATGTTTTAACTTCTACATCCATTGCTCGAAAAGTTCACAAAAGTAGTGTTGATGGAAATAGCCTACCAAATTTATATAAACGGGATCATATCAACATTGGAAACAAACAAAAAGTCCCTATGGCCTCCACTACATCTAATTATTGGGAATTATGGTATATATTCTACCAAAGATGTCTATCAAGTGGGGCAAGATCTTAGTGCTTTCTTTTTTTGTACTAAGAATTTATGAAGGAATGATATGCTTAAGGTAGTCAAAAACACTGTGACTCATACAAGTTTGGTCATCCTTATACTCATGATTTCTTTCAAGAAGAAGAAGTTTATAAAATAATACAATCCCTTGAAGAATTTTCACATATATTTTCTAAAGGGAAACAAGATATAACAACAACAAAGGTGAAAGAAGCTAAAGAAAAACAAGAGGCTTTGTTGAGAGAGAAAGAGGAAGTTGCTAAGAAGGCCGAAATGGAGAGAAGCACCAGCCAATGAAATCGAAAGAAGGAAGAGGAAGAAGCTGCAATATAAGCATATGCAGGGAGAGTTGCAAGGGAGAAGCGGGCTGAGAAGGATGAGGCAGAACAATTGAATAGAGAAAGTCCTCACAATGAACTTGAAGTACTTGTGCCTACACCAATTGAATCAAATACTCTCACTCCTGGGCCTGCTCCATCTGCTCAGATTACCAGAGGAAAATTTCTAGTCTTAGAACTTGGTTTTGTACGATTCACATCGTCCAAATAAGATTTAGTGGTTTCAATGGGATCTTATGGATTTGATAGTAAGAAGAAGCATATAGTGAAAAGAACACATAAGAGTCTTAAACTATATGGACACCTTGGACAACTCGCAATGGAGATAACAACCGAAGTACTAGTATTTACTCATGTGGATAGTGACCCAAAAGCTATGGCCTTGACAAATGTATCCAATGCTCTAGCCATAGCATTTAATATTGGTAGCATGGTCGAGGATATGAACAACTACAAAAGGAAAATTAATGCCTTGAAAGCTGAAATAATGGTTCTTCAAAACAAGAATGAGATTCTAGAAGATGAAAATGAAGAATTGTGCATGGAGAAAAGGAGATTAGTATAATTTGAAACATGTGCACTAACTCTACAAAGTGATTTATCTAATGCACAACTTCAGCTAAGAGAATATGTGCAACCACTACACAACATGGTGATTCATTTGAAATACATCGTGGAGAAGATGAGGGATCGAGAAATAGATTCAAAAGAAACTCAGACTAGTCTCGATAAAATTATCGAATGGAAACAAGTGAAATATGCACCTGCAAATTTGCCCAAGATAAGTGCCGAAGAATCTAAGAAGCAATAACAATCCATTGCTAACACTAGGAAGCCAGGTGAAAGTCTCAAAACATACACAGTAGCAACATTGAACAAGTTCTAGCATACTTTTCAAACTGTAGAAAAGGTCATGGAGCACCGTAATTTGGATTCCTTCAGGGAGTGGGATGACGAGTCAAAGGAATACACAAATGATGACGATCAAACCAGAAAATAAGGTCTCAATTGTAGCAACATTAGACATCATTGCAGAAAGATTGACAGAGCATGTGTCAAAGCCCACCAAGTATATGAATTTTATCAAATGATACAATGTTCCCCTTCAAAGGAGTTTAATATCTATTTAAAATGATGTAATTGACCATGAAGTTACTTTTGAGACCCTCAAGTCTCAAAGGCTAAAATAAATTTATTGTTACTTAAATAGTTGGAATGCATACATGTCAAAAAGGGGCCCACCTTCTTCTTGACCATTCATAAGATATATTGTAAATATATTTCATGTACCTTCCTAGGAAATATAAATAGAGTCAAATATTCAAGAAAATGACAAAAGGGGGTCAAATGCTATGGAAAAGGACAAAAAGGAAATTGAAGAGTCTAAAGGGTAATTGTCAAGGTAGTTACCAAAAGACTTTCCATAAATGTAAATTAGGGGAAGAAAGGAGGGGGATTTTTCTATTAGAAGATGCTTGTAAACTCTTTTGTGAGACTATAAGAAGGAGAAGCATTTGAGGCCGAGGATTTAAGAGATGCTCTGATTTTATGTGTGTTCGGATATCCACATCATCTATTTCAGGATACATATCTATTTCAGGATCATCTATTTCAGGATACATATCTACTTCAGGATCTTGCATGATCTATTTCAGGATATGCAGCTGCATGCACTTGCATGCATCCCAGTCACCAGTTTGATGCCTCCAGCACCTTATCCACCTTCTTCTAGCACCCGGGAGCCACTTACCACAGAGTTTTAGCCCTCCTAAGCTGAAAGGCACCCTCTTCTCACCTACTGCCAGAGAAGGGCGCACTTGTTCACCTACCACTGCAGATTCACTCCAGTTACATTCAGTTAGCTCCGATTCTCCCTGATTTGAGGCTAGTTTCACTCCTGACTGACTGTTTCACCTCCGATTGACCTCCAGTTCGATTAGGTGACTTGTTCTGACTCCAGTTAGCCTCCCATGCGCCCCCACTGAGCCTCCAGATCCTATATCAGTGCTACACACTTCAGTTACACTTATTACACTCAGTTAGACTCAGATTGACACCTGGATGACTGGTTGTTGTGATTGATGAGCAACACCGATGATTGATGAGGACTCCTAGATAGAGTCAAGCTACTCCATTCTGTGATTCGAATGACCTCCTTAGGCAATTCGAATTGCTCAGTCATAGTGACAGTTTGTATTGTAATTCATTCACCCTTTCTGGGATAGAGAGCACTGCTGCATGTTTTGCACAGTTTTGCACCATATTTTCTATGTTCATTTGTTGTGATTGATTTACTTGTTCATTAGATCTGCTGTGACTAATTTTACATGGTATCAGAGCCATTGCAGGGACAAGATCTCTTTTCTACAGGTGTTTATACAAGAAGATTTGACTGAATTGCTAAAAATTGCAAAAAGTTTGGCATGAGATATCTCAAGGGCATTCGCTCCTGTGCATGCAAAGCTTGAAAAATATTCCAATACCACTCCAGAAGCTTGAGTTACCACATAATTCCTGGATCTGATACATTGGACCTATTCAACATTGCTTGAAATCCAATCCCAGGTGTGATGCAACTCTCAAAGGGTGGATTGTTCGACCTTATTGTGGTTGTTTTGATGTGATTTGCAGGTTTATTGTCTCCTCCAAGTGCACTCGCTATTTTCTGCATGCAAGGTTTCCTCCTTCAATTGCATTCGCTATAGTCTGCATGCAAGCTTCCTCTTCATCAGTTGACTCAATCCTTGCAATGGAATATTCTTCTTCAAAGCCTATCCTCACCCCATTCAATTATTTTGATTGGAAAGATGATATGGAGATCATATTACGTTCAAAAGGTTACTACCGAGTCACTCTTGGTCTTGAATTGGAGCCAAACAATGTAGCAGAAAGAACCAAACACTACAACAAGCTTGATGAAGCTTACGGTCTTCTTTGTCTCTCCATCTCCAAGGATCTTCACTTCCATCTCAGCGGATTGAAGACTCCAAAAGCCATATGGGAGCAACTTGAAACACTATTCGGCAAGCAGGATGAGCTTAGGGCTTTTCAATTAGAGAATGAATTGATTGGCCTTAATCCTGAGAATTTCGAGACCATCAATGAATTCTTCACAAAATTCAAGAACTTGAACTTGCAATTGAAGAACAGTGGTGTTATCAAAGAGGATAAACAGTTGATCCTCTCCATTCTAAGCAAGCTTGGGAAAGATTATTCGGTATTTGTCTCCACTTTCAATTCCGGTCGGCTAACTACCCCGAATTGGAAGATGCCTACCTTGAATGCCTTCATTGAGTCCGTTACGAAAGAGCATGACAAGTTGATTCAAATGGGGTCCATAAGCTCCAAAGATTCAGCCCTATTTGTTCAAGGACCCAAGATCTCGAATGGTAAAGGAAAGCTAAAGAAGGAGAAGCCCAAATTCGAGCCCCACAAGCAAAAAGACAAAGGCAAGCAAACGGATGCACCATCCAGTTCGAAATCCAAGCAAAAGGGCAAAGAAGGTAACCAAAAATCTAAATGTACTTATTGTAACCGTGGCTTTCATCCCGAAAGTTCATGTATGAAGAAGACTATAGATCAAATGGCCCTCCTTTTGGAAAAGAACAACATAACCCTTCCTGACGGTGCAAGGAAGAAGGATCGGAATGACGATCATGAAAGAGGACAAGCACTCATGGCAACGGTTTCGAAGCCCACTCTCTTGATAGATTCGGGTGCATCAAATCATATGGCTGCAAATATTGATTCTTTTTCCTCATTCGATCCAAACAGCTCCATCCCCATCCATTTGGGAGATGACTCAAAAATTTCTTCAAAGGGCAAAGGTACGATTCATGTAGATCATGGATGCTTTCAGAATGTTCTCTATGTGCCTTCCTTAGCTTCGAATCTCCTTTCTGTGTATCAAATGACACACACTGGTGATCCAAAGAAAGTCACATTCATCCCTAATACAGTTGAAATTTCTGATATCAAAAGTGGAAGACTAGTTGCGGTTGGAAAGGCAAACCACACTGCAAAATGTTATGAGTTTTCGCACTTTATTCCGCTTGCAAAGCCCACTGCTCTTCGCACACATGGTAATGAGGTTAGTAGGCTTTGGCATGAAAGATTTGGACATCTAAATTATAAGTATTTGCTGCTTCTATCAAATAAATCCATGGTAGATGGGCTTCCACAACTCCGTTCCTCGAAGGGAATATGCACCGGTTGCATTATTGGGAAGCACCCCGAGCACAGATTCGACCGCGGAAAGGCTAGCAGAGCCTCTACTATTTTGGGATTGATCCATTCTGATATCAGTGGTCCACTGCCCCATATGTCATTAAATGGTTCAAGGTATGTTTTGACATTTATTGACGATTTTTCCCGCTTTACATGGGTATTCTTTCTCAAAAACAAGTCAGAAGTGCTTGGAAAATTCAAGGATTTTAAGGCTTCTGTTGAGACCACCACTGAGAGCAAGATAAAAGCTCTTAGATCTGATAATGGTGGGGAATATATCAAGTCCGAGTTGCTGCAACTTTGTGCCCAAAGCGGAATCAAGATCCAACATACAGTTCCCTACACACCCCAGTAGAACGGTGTAGCGGAAAGGAAAAACCGGTCACTGAAAGAGATGGCTACATGCATGATTGAATCGAAAGGTTTGGCTGCAAATCTTTGGGCTGAAGCAATCAATGTTGCTGCATATATACAGAACCGTGTTCCACATTCATCCGTGAAAGGTATGACTCCTTTCGAAGCATTCTTTGGTCACAAACCGGATGTGTCAAATTTGAGAGTTTTTGGCTCTACTGCATGGGCTAGAATTCCTTCTGAGAAGAGACGAGCTTTGGATCCACAAAGTATCGAGTGCATATTGATAGGATATGGGGAAGAATCAAAAGCATATAAAATCATGGATATCAGATCTAAAAAGATATTCATAGAGCGCAGTGTGCAGTTTGAAGAACCGCTTCAAGAATTGCAACTAGTTGAGGAGAAAACTGCCGATTCACCGCCTTCACCAGAAGAAGATTCGAGCAGCGATAATGAAGGTATGAGTTCTGATATTTCTGATATTGTAGCAGCATATGATGATCATGACATATCAGGTTCAGAATCCGACCATTCAGATCCCCCTCAGTTACCAAAGTGGGCCCAAAACACTCTACAATCTGCTGGTTCTAGTCTTGGAAATCCTGCTGATCCGAGACGAACAAGAGGAGACTTTCAAAGGGAAGGTATGGCTCTTTCTATTGCTGATCCATTTCTTCCTGAGATTTGTTATTTGATGGCTGGTTCAGATCCCCAATCATACTATTCAGCCCATCGAGATCCGAGATGGAAAAGTGCCATGGATGAAGAGTACAGTTCTCTTCAAAAGAACAATACATGGGAGCTAGTTTCTCTTCCACCTGGAAGAAAATTAGTGAAGTGTAAATGGGTCTACCGTACTAAAGTTGCTGCTGATGGCACTATCAGAAAATATAAAGCAAGGTTGGTGGCAAAAGGTTTTTCCCAAGTCCAAGGAGTGGACTACACAGAGACCTTTGCACCGGTTGCAAAGATGGATTCCATCCGCCTTGTTTTAGCTATTGCCGCATCCAAGCACTGGGAAGTGCATCATATGGATGTGAAGAGTGCATTTTTACATGGAGACCTTGCTGAAGAGGTCTATATGCAGCAGCCAGAGGGTTATACATCAGATCCATCATTGGTTTGTAGATTGAAGAAATCTTTGTACGGGTTAAAACAGGCCCCAAGAGCTTGGTACGCAAAGATGGACTCCTTCCTTCTTTCTCAGAATTTCCAAAGATGCAAATCTGATCCGAATGTCTATCTTCAGCGAGTTAAAGGTAATTTGTTGGTTATTGTACTTTATGTTGATGATCTGCTTATTACTGGTAGCACACTTACTTCAATAAACAAGCTAAAATCTGCCTTAAATCTAGCTTTTGACATGAGCGATTTGGGCTTGCTGAGTCACTTTTTGGGCTTGGAGATAGCTCAAAATTTCGATGGGATCACTATATCTCAGCAAAAATATGCTTCCGACCTGTTATTGAAGTTTAATATGGCTGAATGTAAGGCAGCCCCGTTCCCATTCCTCTCAGGAATCAGTCTTGAGGAGGGAGATTCCACACCGCTTGCAGATTGCAGTATGTATCGACAGTTGATTGGTTCACTACTTTATTTGACACATTCACGGCCTGATATCTCATATGCCGTGAGTGCCGTGTCAAGATATATGCAGCAGCCACATGAGCTTCATTGGCGAGCAGCCAAGCGGATCTTGCAGTATGTGCAAGGTACGAGACAGTTTGGCATACATTATGCTGCAGATTCTGAGCTAGATTTCATTGGTTTTACTGATTCAGATTGGGCAGGTGATAACATTGATCGGAAGTCCACTTCTGGTTATGTTTTCATGATTGGTCATGGTGCTATTTGCTGGTCCAGCAAAAATCAAGCAGCCATTGCACTTTCTTCAGCAGAGGCAGAGTATCGAGGGGCAGTTAATGCCTGCATTCAGGCAGTTTGGTTGCAGGGTATTCTTTCCGAGTTTGGTTTTGGTGGCACTACTTCGACTGTCCTATTTTGTGACAATCAAAGTGCTATCAAGATCTCCACAGATCCAGTTCAGCGGCAGAGGACCAAACACATTGAGATTCATATGCATTACATTCAACAGTTGGTGCATGACCGCACCATCATTCTGCAATATTGCCCTACTGATGAGCAAATTGCAGACATCTTCACCAAGAGCTTCACTGAGAAGAAGTTCTCTTACCTCCGTTCACTGTTGGGGGTGAGTTCCATCATGGTGGAGACAGATTGATTCATTATTATGCTTTAGCTTGAGGGGGGGCTTTCTTCCCACTGGGTTTTCCCTCTTTCCTCACTTAGTTTATTTTCAGCATTTTTTGGATTATTGTATTGGGGTGACCTTTGGTCTTAGTTACCAGGGCCCCACATTATTTTAGTTGGCACATCATAGTCTAGCTTGAGGGGGGGTGTTCGGATAACCACATCATCTATTTCAGGATACATATCTATTTCAGGATCATCTATTTCAGGATACATATCTACTTCAGGATCTTGCATGATCTATTTCAGGATATGCAGCTGCATGCACTTGCATGCATCCCAGTCACCAGTTTGATGCCTCCAGCACCTTATCCACCTTCTTCTAGCACCCGGGAGCCACTTACCACAAAGTTTTAGCCCTCCTAAGCTGAAAGGCGCCCTCTTCTCACCTACTGCCAGAGAAGGGCGCACTTGTTCACCTACCACTGCAGATTCACTCCAGTTACATTCAGTTAGCTCCGATTCTCCCTGATTTGAGGCTAGTTTCACTCCTGACTGACTGTTTCACCTCCGATTGACCTCCAGTTCGATTAGGTGACTTGTTTTGACTCCAGTTAGCCTCCCATGCGCCCCCACTAAGCCTCCAGATCCTATATCAGTGCTACACACTTCAATTACACTTATTACACTCAGTTAGACTCAGATTGACACCTGGATGACTGGTTGTTGTGATTGATGAGCAACACCGATGATTGATGAGGACTCCTAGATAGAGTCAAGCTACTCCATTCTGTGATTCGAATGACCTCCTTAGGCAATTCGAATTGCTCAGTCATAGTGACAGTTTGTATTGTAATTCATTCACCCTTTCTGGGATAGAGAGCACTGCTGCATGTTTTGCACAGTTTTGCACCATATTTTCTATGTTCATCTGTTGTGATTGATTTACTTGTTCATTAGATCTGCTGTGACTAATTTTACAATGTGTGTGTGTGAATGGATGAATTATTTCTATTGTTTATTGCATACTAGAGATTTTTGTAAGAGTGCTTTCTTCTGCTATGACTTTTCTATTATAGAGATAAGAAATTTCGTATTATAACACTTCTAAGTTTACTCAATATTGTGAGTTACAAAGTTTGAATGAAATGAAAGTAGAACTAATATTTCTTTACTTTATTTAGGATATATGTAAGTCTATGTTAATCTCTTGAAGAGCTATACATTCTCTAATATTTCAACGATTTACAATTCTATTGTCCGCATTTTAGTTTATGCTCCTAGCTAGGATAGGTGTTAATTTCTGCATTTAGATTTAAAGCATTATCGTATTTTGCATTTCATCTTTAGGAAATTAAATAACAAAAACAAAAAACGAAATCATTAAAGGTAATCGGGCCACAATTTGGATGCCTATCTCAAACAGATCAGGGTCTAATTAGGACCTTTTGCTAGGGAGAACCCTTATTGATTGAGAGGACATCCACCCACCTCAATAGAGTTGGTGCTATAAGGAGGGACACGTTTGTAAGGATAGTAGCGAAACACATTGTTCACGTGCTAATCAACACAAAATTTCAAATTGTGAACCCACACCCAGTTACATTCATGAAGTTTTTGAAAATTCCTATACTCAAGAAGTATTGTGTGTTGTCCCTCATAAAACATTTAGTGCTCTTCATTGATTAAATTGAGCCTATGCTCGGAATATAGGACAAATCCACACATATACAACATTACCTAAGACACAACCAACTCGCAGAAAGGTTGTTCAAACTCTTGAGAATCTCTCGGTCAACTCTGTGGAAGAAATTATAGACCTTTCTATTGAAGAGATACTTGGACCACTTTATGTTGTCTTGCCATCCTATGTCGGCTCAACTAGTTCTACTCATTCTTAGCCACCTTATCCATCCCATAATAGAGAAGTTTACTGGAGAGAGAAGAATGGTTGAAAAGCAGAGAAAACGTAATGTAAAATGTAAAATGTATATTTGATAAATGTAGAAGATGATAAATGAATACAATGAGTTGGGCTTAAATAAGCCTGTCTTGCACCTTTTCACCAAAGGGCATGACTATTAATATTAATTATATTTTATTATTATTTTACTATTACATTGCCTTCCCCTTAAGGGAAGCTTTGTCCTCAAAGCTTATTTGACGACAATGATTACATGAACTATCGCATCGTCTCTGATGTGGACACCTGTATGGTTTGCTACTAGTGGGTTTTGTCCCTGGTTCTATTTCAAATATGTGTTAAATTTTTCTGTTTGGTGGGAGCTCCATAGGTAGCTCTTGAAACACCTTGCGATGTTTCTGAATCGGCTTTTGTATCTTTAGTTGTTTGTCCCTATCTTTTTTATTTATTAGAAGCTTCATTTCTTGACATTGGAGTATGTACGTTGGTGCGTCCTTCCAAAGTAGCTTTTCTATCTGATGTGATGTAACCAGCTGTGTCAGAGGTGGTTGGAACCTGTATAATTTGTGAGTTTTCCCAAACGCATGGAATTCAATAAAATGTTCTTGGTGATTTGCGGAGTATGTACCCAAGGTTTGTAACCATTGTATTCCTAATACTATGTCGACTCCTCCCAACGGCACTGCAAAGAAATTTGATTCTAAGTTATACTCTTGTATTTGTAACTTGACTTGGTGACATTTCCCTACATTATCAATCTTATTGCCATCTTCTACCATAACCTTCATGTTAGGAACTGGAAAAAACAAATAGGTTAAATACCTTAGCAAGGTTGACATTAATGAAGTTATGGGTGCTACCAGAGTCGATGAGAATTGTGACATCATTCTTTTTTATATGTCCACTAAGCTTCAATGTTTGTGGTTGGGAGATTCCAGTAATAGCAGCTAATGAGATTTGTGAGGTGTCATCCTCGATTTCTGTGGGGTAGTCTTGCTGACTCTTAGCATCGTTATTGACTTCCAACTCTGCTTCACAGGCATACAATTTATTTTGTAAGCATCTGTGCTTAGGATCCCTTTTGTCTCCACAGAACTTACATTTCCCTTCCTTTATTCTCTGGGCCTCTAAACTGGCTTTCGTTCCTTCCCTAAGTTGAGGCGGTGTATATCTTGTATTTCCTGTGAATGTTGATTGGAGGGGGTTCTTTTTGGATTCGTCTCGGTCAAAATTTGTATGAACGGATTTGCTTTCAATAATCTTGGCTTGACGTCGTGCTTCCTCCATGGTAGAGATGTTATGTAACTCTAGTTCATCATGGATGTGTTGTTTTAGGCCGTGTATGTAGGTATGTAGTCGTTGGTCATCGGTTAACTTTGGAACTCGAGTTGAGAGTGCTTCCCACTCATAGGTGTACTCATCGACACTGCTTTTCTGTTGTAATCTTGTGATTTTGGCAAAGAAGTATTTTTCTTCAATGCCTTGGAATCTTTTAATGAGGTCGTTCTTGAAACTAACCCAGTTGTGAGAACAAATTCTTGCAGTTTTCTTCCACCATAAGTACTAGTTGTAAGCGTTTCCTTCTAGATGCATGGCAGCATATTTAACTTTCTCCTCTTCATAATGGATATTATGGATGTCTAAGTATTCCTCGGCTTTGTTAATCCACGCTATGCACTGTTGTTCATCCCCGTCGTATTTGGGTAGCTCAAATTTCACCCGTATTTGGCGTCCTTGTGCATATGAGAATGATGATGACACGTTGAAAGGATCTGGCTGCTCTGGTGTTCTTCGAGAGTTGGGATCTTTTGGTACTGGTAATCTTTCCAAGATGGCCTTTAAAACTGCCTCATTTTTCTTTTGGTTGTCTTGTAGAGTGAGAATGGTATTCTCTATTCGTGACGTGATTTGTGTCCAAGTCGTTGCCAAATTGTCACTGGTTTGATCGATCTTTGCCTGGAGTTCCTCATAGTTCTTCTTAATCTTCTCATTGATTGAATCGAATCGGGCGTTTAATTCACTCATTGATCTAGTGATTGGTGGAATCTTCTCGGCGCTAAACGTGGATTTATTTTTATTTGTTGTACAAAGCCAGCTCGCCACAATTTTTTTATTTTTTTATTTATTTTTATTTTAACTAATTATAATAATAATAATTATTATTATAATATAGTTTTTTTTAATTAATAATAATATTAATTGACAATAATATAAATAAATATTATTAATATTAAAGTATTAATATATAAAAACAAACGCGGGTGATGGAGAAGGTGGAGTGAAAGGGCGGAACTGGTTAGTGTGAGTAAGGAGGGGAGATGTCAGCACGGAGGCTGAGTGGAAGAGGAGGCAGGCGATGGGGAGATGGATGGTGGGAGGTTGGGAGGTGGGTGTAGAATGGTGGAGGGAGGGAGGTTGGGAGGTGGTGCAGGATGGTGGAGGGCGGAAGGGAGGCGTGGGCGGATGGCTGGTATGAGGCACATACGGGAGAGAGCGATGGGTGCAACGTTGGAGTGAGGGCGGAGGCCGATCGAAGTTGTGAGGGGCTACGCGGGAAGTGGAGCAGGCAGCCGTGGAGAGGTGGCGAGATGGGAGAATGGAGCGCAGGAGAGGAGGTGGAGAGGTGGGAAAGAGCAGCAGCGGTGGGAGATGGGTGTGTGAGTGTAGGGAGTGGGGAGTCGGGAGCGGAGGAGGTGGGGTGATGGGGTGATAGTAGCGGTGATGGAGGGAAGCATGAGGGAGGTGAAGGTAAGGCGAAGGGGAATGCAGGGGAGGGATGCAATGTGGTGGGTTGGTGTCGAGAGCCGAGAGGCTCTGATACCAATGGAGAGAGAAGAATGGTTGAAAAGCAGAGACAACGTAATGTAAAATGTAAAATGTAAAATGTATATTTGATAAATGTAGAAGATGATAAATGAATACAATGAGTTGGGCTTAAATAAGCCTGTCTTGCACCTTTTCACCAAAGGGCATGACTATTAATATTAATTATATTTTATTATTATTTTACTGTTACATTTACGATCTCCTACAACAATTACTAGATGCTCAAATGGTTGGAAACCAACCCCAAGTTCTTGATTTGATGTCTCAAAGTGCCTTGAATTTGGGGGGACAACTTAATGACCTACCTAAACATACTAAGAGTATCTAGCCTAAATTTGGTCCAGATAATGCATGCTCTCTTGAATATCATATTAATAATTTTTATTTGGTTGTCTTGTTAATTATGATAGAACACAAAGACGTTGTATGTAGACTATTCCCATGCACCTTTGAAAACAACTTGGTATTTCAATATAACTCCAAGATTGATAACTAATTGGAATGATTTTGAAAGAGAATATCTTAATAAATTTTGCGACGAAAAAAATCCCATTGCATTAACAAAAGAGCTCCTATCTCTTAAAATAAATAAAAGGGAAAAAATTAAAGACTTCAACCAGTATTTCGTGACTATTCTGAATAAATTCCCTACTGGTACTTATCCCATTGATGGTGTTGTTTTCAAGTATTACACTTCTACTCTACACACTTCATGGCCATGTTTTTTAAGAGGGAAAGAAAATCGACTCTAGCACATAATTTTGAAGAAGCCAAGAATGTTGAAAATGAGATGTCTAGTTTAGTTGCTAACCCTGGGGTCGAGGAAAGTAAACCTTCTACCTCTTCAAACAAGCCCTTACCGCTAACGAAACCTGTTGAAAGTGACCCTACCGATCTAGAAAGTGTTTTCAAACTAGTTAAAAATTGTCCAATGAGGTGGTTTACTTAAAAAGGAATTCTACTAAAGGGACCAGTTCTAAGAAACCTTTTTGCCCCTTTCAAAAGAAAAATAATAACAATGTCTCTAAATCCCCAGAGTCTGGTCAACTTGATTTCAACCTAGAAGATGTGGGAATGGATAATTTCTTCCATCAAGTTAATCATTTAAAGAAAACTTGCCCTCAATGGATTAATTCCATGACTTTGGTTGTTAACCAACTCCTTGATCAAGAAACACTCTTAAATTAGGATACTAGAGAAACAAATATCGAGGAAATCACTAAGGTGAAGACAACTAATGATGATACAACCATGTTTTTGTGGGTTTGGAGTTTGGGGATAGGTGGGGTAGCCAAAGACCATGAATCAATAGTTGAGGTCCATGTTACACAAACAATTCCTAAAAATTACGCCTTAAGAAGTAAGGGACCTATAACCAATACTGTGATGGCCACTAAAACATGGTTGTCTCATAATTGCTTGTCTCAATATTAGTTATAGGAGGAGTATACGAAGATGATGAAACGGTAGCTAAGGTCCATGTTACACAAACAATTCTTAAAAATTACTCTTTAAGAAGTAAGGGACCTATAGCCAATACTGCCATGCCCACTTAAACAAGCTCTGCCACCAAACAAAAAGCTACTATCACTCATAAGTGAACTTTAGACCCTAGTTACCAAATAAATGAAACAACAACCCTACCCCACAAAAGTATACCATCATCTCATAATAAATATTCCTCTAGCTCATCTTGATCATCTAAACCCCATATACTAAATTAATGACGCAATACGTGGAATACAACATAACCAAAAACATGAAAACAAAAGCAAATGTATCCATGTATGATCTATGCATCATCCCACATCAAAGAGATTTGATTTTAAATGCTTTTAAGAGTTCTCTTGATGTACAACAAAAAATCACAGCAAACAATGATAAGCAGAAAATCGATGACAGACGATGTTGTAGTTAATTCAACTAGCATAAGGTCTCACTCTAAATCACAAACCCCTTCCTTCCTCCTAATATTCAAAATTTTCAATTATAATGTACATAATTGTTTAGTGGATTCGGGAGCCTTGTCCAACGTGATGCCTTACTTGGTTTGTAAAAATATTAATGTTGTTCCAATAAAGTGTAGTACCAGGATCATTGAATTAGAACAACAGATATAAAGGTCATGGATGAACTCAAATATGTAATGATTAGATTGTCTTCAGATCCTAGGGTGTGTCAAGGCATTGATATAATTGTTGTTGACATTCCATAAGCTTATGGTTTGTCGTTAAGCAGGGATTGGTCATAGAAGTTATAGGGATATTTCGCTACTAATTGTTCCCACTTATGACTTCCTTACAAAGAACATGATAATAAAATTAGGGTGGACAAGGAAGCCCACACGAAAATAACGATGATTGAACTAGAAGGGAAAAACGAACCAGAAAATTTTTCTCATTCCGTTTTGGGAAATTACTTTCTTGAGACAGATCTCGGCTATTACGTGATTAAGAAACCACTATTAGAAGCAGATACACAGTTTGAACTCATTCAAGGCGATCAGGTTGATGATAATGACTGTAACATATATAATTTACCTAGTTCTTCTTCTAACCCATCTAACTTAGGTATAGGTATTGATGTATAGACATTGTATTTTAAAGGATCTAAAACGTAGGAAGGAGATGGAGCAGGATGAATTTTTATTGATCAACATAGAAAAAAGGCTCTCGTTTCCTACATATTGGAGTATGAGTGCATCAACAACATAACTGAGCATTACTCCTTGATACAACGTTTGAGAAATACTATTGACTTAAAGGTGAGATGTTTGAATATTTTGGGTGACTCTGAGACCATTGTCAGATGGGTGAGAAATAATATGCATTTCCTCTCCTTTCATTTAAAATGGTACTAGACCAAGGTATGAAATTTAATTAATATTTTTTATGCCTTTAACATTACTTCTATCCCTCTTTCTATGAACACAACCACTGACACCTTGGAAAATACTGCTTCTCATTTCATCCCTCTAAGAAATACAATTTTATATTGAATTGATTTTTAAGAATCTGGGAATACTTCATAAGGCCTTTGTACATGGTTCTTCACCAATAGCCAACCAACCATATACATGGTTCATCATTCAAAGATCTTATATATATGGGTGATTCGTACCTTACCAAAGATTATTCGTATATGAGAATTTATGGTTACTCTAAGCCTCCTCATATTCTTCACAAGTATGTCATAGTAAAGTAGTGTTGATGGAAATTTCCTACCATACTTATATCAATGGGATCATATCGACACTGGAAGCAAACGAAAATTCCATATGTCCCCCACTGCTTCTAATTGTTGGGAATTGCGGTATAGATTATGCAAAATATGCATGTCAAGTGGGGCAAGATCTTAGTGCTTTTTGTTTCAATATTAAGATTTTCTGAAGAAATGATCCACTTAATGTAGTCAAATAGCACTGTGACTCATGCAATTTTGGTTATCCTTGTACTCGTGAATTCTTTCAGGAATAAGAAGTTTATCGAAGAATATGTTCCCTTGAAGAACTGTCATGCAGATCTGGAAAATTGAAGCAAGATATAGCAATAGTAAAGGAAAAATAAGATAAAGCAAAACAAGAAGCTTTATTGAGAGAGCAAGAGGAAGCTATTAAGAATGCCAAGATGAAACAAAGCATTGGAGAATCAATACTAAAGAAGGAAGAGGAAGAAGTTGTAAGACAAGTGGTAGCAAACAGAATTGCAAGGGAGGAGTAGTTAAAGAAGGATGAGACGGAACAATAGTGGGAAGAGAGAGTCCTCACAATGAAGTTGAAGTACCCATGCATACACCAATTGGAGCCAATGCTCCCATTCTTGGGCTTGCTCCATCTACTCAGATTACCAAAGGATACTTTCAACACTTAGAGCTTGGTTTAAATTTGCATTGTCCAAACAATATTTAGTGGCATTGTTGGGATCTTATGTATTTGATAGTAAGAAGAAAAAGATAGTGAAAAGAACACACAAGAGTCTTAAACGATCTAAACACCTCAGGATAGCTCGCATGTATAAAGGCCCCATAGTTATGGCCTCGAAAAATGTAGCCAATGCTCTAGCCACAAAATTTTAACATTGGTAACATGGTCAAGGATATGAACAACTACAAAAGGGAAATCAATGCCTTGAAAGATGAAATAATGACACTTCAAAACAAGAATGAGATTTTACAAGTTTAAAATGAAGAATTGTGCATGGAGAAAGGGAGCTTAGCAGAATTTGGAACATGTTCATTGACAGTACAAAGTGATTTAGCTAATGCTTGGCTTCATTTACAACAAGTGCAAGGACTACAAGGTATGGTGATTCATTTGAAAGACATCATGGAGAAGACAAGGGACCAAGAAACTAATTCAAAAGTAACTAAGACCAATTTCAATAAAATTTCGAATGGCAGCAACAAGTGAAAGATGCACCTACAATTTTTCTCAAGCTAAATGATGAAGAAGCTAAGAAGCATTACAAAACCATTTCTAATGCTAGGAAAGAAGGTGCAAGTCTTGAAAATGACATAGTAGCAACATTGAACAAGTGCCGACATGCTTTTCAAAATACAAAAAAGGTCATGAAGCATTGTAATCTTCCTTCCTTAAGGGAGTGGATGATGCAAAGCCAACAAAGAAGAGGAATACAAAAATAATGGTAATAAACCGGGAAAACAACTCACAATTGCAACAACATCAGACATCACTATGGAAAGATTGATGGAGCATGTGTCAAAGCCCGCCAAGGATATGACTCTTATCAAATCATATAACATTCTACTTAAAAGGAGTTTAATACCTATTTCAAATTATTTAATTGACCATGAAGTTAATTTTGAGACCCTCAAATCCCAAAGGCTCAAAGAAATTTCTAGTTACTTTAATATGTGGGACTCATACATGTCAAATAGGGACGCACCTTCTCCTTGATCGTTCATAAAATGTAACGCAAATATATTTCATGTAACTTTATAGCAAGTATAAAGAGAGTTGAATAGTGAAGAAAAGGACAAAAGAGAGTCAAATGGTCAAGAAAATGACAAAAAGGAAATCGAAGAGTCTAAAGAGTAACTGTCAAGAAAGTTACCAAAAAACTTTCTATAAATGTAAAGTAGGGGAAGAAAGGAGGGGGATTTTGATGTTAGAAGATGCTTGTAAACTCTTTTATGAGACTCTAAGAAGGATAAGCCTTTTAGGTCAAGGATTTGGGAGACGCTCTGATATTCTATGTGTGAATGGATGAACTATTTATGTTGTTTATTGCATATTGGATATTTTGTAAGAGTGCTTACTTCTGCTATGACTTTTCTATAGTAGAGATAAGTAATTCCTTATTCTAGCAATTCCAAGTTTATTCAATATTGTGAGTTACAAAACTTGAATGAAATGAAAGCAAGACTAATCTTTCTTTACTTTATTCAAGATATATGTAACTTTGTGTTAATCTGTTGAAAATCTATCCGTTCTTGAATCTTTCGCAATTTACAATTCTATTGTCCATATTTTAGTTTATGCTCCTAGCTAGAATATGTGTTAACTTTTGTATTCTGCATTTAGATTTAAAGAATTCCCGCATTTTTCATTTCATCTTTAGGAAATTAAAAACAAACAAACAAACCCCAAATCATTAATGGTAACTGGGCCAAAATATGGATGGGTTCCCCATCTCAATTAGCTTAGGTTATAATTGGGACCTTTTGCTGGGGAGAACCCATGTTGATTGAGAAGGAATCCACCCGCCTCAACAACACCTTAGAGTCTAACAATAAAATTATGGAAGCAAATAAATAAACAAAATCATGGAAACATAATGAATTTCTTTTACTACAACTAAATAACTATTGCGCTCATTACATCATAATCTCATATATGCAATTAATTGGCACACAAGCTCAACCTATTCAAATTGATTATATCTAATTTTCCACAAGCTCAAAGCCTTCCTTTTAAAAACATGTGAATCCTTAAACTCTTCTCGGATTTGTGATCCCCCTTTAATCGATCCTTCAGTCGATCTTCTCAATCTATCTTAAATTGCTTTTCTCTCTAATGATATAATGCAGAAAATTATTCAGCTATTGAAAGTTACCCATTGTTGAACTACTCAAAACTACCTTCAAATGAATTTGAAAGCCCCTATTATAGGTGTTGAACCTCTTAAACTTTATTGATCATAGTTGATTGTGGAAATTGGGTCCACAACATCACTAGTTGACCATAGTTGACATGTCATCACTAATCATCAATTGTCATATGGAATCTAACTAACTAACTATATTTATAAATTGATCTCTATGTTGTGGCCCTTTTATTCAATTAAATACTAGGAAGATGGAACCACAACTAAAATTCAACAAAATGATAATATTGGATTTAAATATTTAAAGTGTTGTTTTCTCACCACTCAAAGATGTTCCTACATTACATACAAGTTCATTTAAAAGGTTCTATAGATGTGGTGTTCTTTACCCATGAAACTTAAAACAACACAAGATATACAGAGGTTAAGATGCAATAAACTACAATTTATAGAGTAGAACAAGAAACATTAGACAATAGAAAGATAAACGTGGTAGGAAATAAGCTTTATATTCTAAGAATAATTTTGGGAAGCAATGTTCACAAGCCTTTTGAGGTATGGTGACCTTTCACTTGAGTAGAGCTCTGTTACAATAATTTTCGAAAAAAAACATCCATAACCTTATAGCTCTTTAAAGAGGCTTCCCAAATCCAAAACCCTAACTACTTGACATAGTCAAATAATGAATAAGTACCAACTTCCTTATGGATATTAATTAATAGAGAGGTTCTTTTTACATTGATTGTTGACTACTAAATACTCGGTTTTATTCCCAGGAGATGGTCGTATATAATGCATGACTAACTCCTAAAGTAAGGAGGGTTAGAGTAGAACCATATCATACCCTTCCAAGATTTCCAAGGTCTTGCAGACAAGGGATTGTCAAGTGCTATAGCTCTCTGATATACATGTAGGGTCCAATAGTAGTACTCGACCCAATCTCTCAGGGAACTAACTAAGGACGCTCAATCGTTCCCTTCATCATACTAGCTAACTATATAGGTACACGATAGTATCTTCCCAATTTTTGTGCTCAATGCCACAATAGAAACAACTGATTGAATGATCTACATTTGGTTTCAAGTGCCCCACGGTACTTCTGATATACTTGAGAGTACATGGAAGTGAGATTCTGTGTAGGTGTTTTCTGATGCAGTACTACTCGAGGGGGTACCAACATGAGTTACAATGGTCTGCAAGAATTGTACCAATCGAGGGTACAACATGACTAAGTACCAATTGTATTCGTTGTGTGTAGCGTTCCCCAACTATAGTTTTACCTATTGAACGACATATCTATGTGGTTATTTATAGACGTTGGAACATGTCTCTAACCTAAAAAAATAATTCTATAAAATAATGGAGGCATGATGGCTTATGAAAGTGGCTATGATACCACTTGTGGTGTTCTTTACCACTGAAACTTAAAACAACACAAGATATACAAAGGTTAAGATGCAATAAACTAGAAAGTATAAAGAATAACAAGAAACATTGGACAACAAAAAGATAAATATGGCAGGAAATAAACTTTATATTATGAGAATAATTCAGGGAATCAATTTTCACAGACCTCTTGAGGTAGGGCAGCCTCACTTAAGTAGAGCTCCGATACAATAATTCTCGACAAAAACATTCTTAGCCTTCTATCTCTTTAAATAGGCTTCCCATATCCAAAACCCTAACTACTTGACATGGTCAAACAATGAATAAGTACCAACTTCCTCGTGGGTCTTAATTAGTAGAAAGACCCTTTTTACATTGATTGTTGACTACTAACTACTCTACCTTATTTGCAAGAGATGACCATATACAATGTAGGACTAACTTGTAAAGTAAGAAGGGTTAGGGAAGGACCCTAACAATAGATAACAAGTGACTTATACACTCATATAAGTGTATATTATGATATTTTCTCCTATCAATTAAATGAAATTATGTAATATTACAATGGTATCGAGCTTGTTTTTTTCTAATTTGTAAATGAGGGACTTATATCCCACTTGCTTCTCCACCATACATCCTCTATGGAATTAAATTTATGTTCTTTGTTCTCAAACTTATGCAGATATATCATTGTCTAAATGACTACAAAGCCTTTGTTCTCAGTTCAATTCTAAGCGCAATGCTACTCAAGATTGGTGATATGGCATGTTCAACAGTGTAACCTACATAAAAGTGACCAATTGACATGCCAATAAAAATAGAGACTTTGCAAATACTTTGTCATTGAGAACTATGTCTTTGGTGTAACTCTTTTTCATGTTGATATCCAAATGAACTATATCTCTCAAGGCACTCGAGGTTGAGAAACTATCATGGTTGGGTGTGTGTGTTCAATTCTAATTGTAGAAATTTGTTTCTGAACCAATGCAAATACAAAAAGAAGCAATTCTAAGTGGTGCTTGAACCCAATAGTCATGCTTCTCAAATAGGAGAAGAATTATGAATTATGGTTATACTCTTCTTATTAGAATGACACTTCTCCTTCAAGAGAATACTATCCAATGCAGATAGATATGGGTGCTTGTCATTTAAATTTTGAATTGGGCCTACTTGTGATCTCCGTACTTTAATGCTTACTCATTAAAATAAAAAGCTCCAATTCGAGCCTTAAACACCATTCATTAAAATATATATGGGCCGGCCATTACTAAAACCATCTATGTAAGATGGTATTTAATTGAACCATTGTGGGAAATGGCTTCATGAAAAGGTGGCCATAATAGAAAAAGAACCCACACAATGTCGAATGCTTTGATCCAAACATCATTCACCAAAATTAAAGTGAGAAGGCAATTCATATAAACGCCACCCAATGGCATACCATTATTCCATGACATGCCATGCTCAAATGAAACATTAGAGGCCAAAACATGAGAGGAGTAATTTTAAACAATTTAGATTCTTTTTTGATGTAATGAATTGCCACTCCACTCACTCCAAACAATTATGAAAGCTTCCCAACAATTCGCATACCCAATTTGAAGTCTTGCAACTCCAGGGAACAAAAGACAAAGTAGTCTAAGCAATCGACGATTTGACTTTTTCGACAATCATTAATAGAATATGATGCTATAATCTTTAGCCAAATCATAATTTTTCATTGTCCAAATTCCATTTTTTATTGCAGAAATGGATTCAACACCCTCAAATACCATTGTTACACCTGGATTGTGCAATCTCAATAACTTATATTTGCAATTCCAACAACTCCAACTAGATTTCAAGCAATAATGGTTAGAAAAATAGCCAGAAAAGTGATCAAAATCATCAATTGTTTAGACTACTTTACAAAAGACAACCCAAAGCCACGTTGGTACGACATGTACAACCTAGATATGAGTTCAACCAGCTGCCAGAGATAGCATACGACCTCTCATGGTACAACGGGCCTACATACCACCCCTTTCTCTCCTAATGCGTACGGTCATGGGGGAGACACCAATTAGTTGGGTATCTGTCCTCAACGGTGACAACGATTGATAGATTTGGAAATTAGCTAGAATGATGCAACAACCGAGTAATGGTAGCCATAGATATCTAATCGAAGAATAAAATAATCAGTGGAGAATATAGTTGTTGGTATTCTTTAATTGCTAAGTGTAGTGCTCTGGTTTTTACAGCAGAGCACTAAGTAAATTTCTAAGTTAATTTCCTATGTTTTAATTCATTCAGGTATGTGTGAGTAAGTTTCTGAAAAAAATTCTATGCTTTTAAATGATGTTTAGCATACTGTGTTGTCTCCAATAATCATACATTCGTATTTAAAAGAATAACTAACATATAAATATTTTCCTTCAACAATTTGTGGTTTTTGCATAAGAATATGTTCACAGTAATAAATCAGTAAGAAGGTATATGCAGGTTTCGGAGTACGTTTCCACATAATAATTAAATAAAATAAATAATCAAGGAAATTACCTGATGCTGATGCTAGTAGATCGTAGGTTGTAGTAGGTTGTATATCCTCTTAGTCGGCCCAAAATGAAGTGTCCACCCTACCGACCAGCTATTATCTTGCTGGCCCTTGGAAATCAAAGGATTTCCAAGCCCCCGAGCCCACAATCTGATAATCCCGAGAGCAGTCTTCACCTCGGTTTTCCAAACTTTTCTGTTCTCAAACCTCCTTTCTGTTCCCAAAACCTTTCTCTCCACTTCAAGATATCCCCCTTACCTTCCACTCTCTCCCCCTCTATATACAATTCCTTCCTCGAGAAGACCTTGGGCTTACTCCACCGCCCCAAACTCCCCCTCTCGAGCCCCTCAAACATTTACTCCTCCCACTAGTTCATTCATACACGTTTCTTTATAAAAATATATTTTTCACACTCAATGTACCGAATAATTAATTACTCTCATGGTAAATTCATTTGATTTTGATTGACGGTCGTAAGAATTTATTACGGTGGGAATTATTACCCAAAGGTTATCCATTCGGGACAAGCTTCATTAATTACAAGTCTATTCGCCATCCTTGGTATTTAATGTTATTAATGTAATTAATAAAATATTATATAAATAGTTGACCCTTTTCAACTTGGACATGATGTGTCTTAATGGTCTACCTCATCCGTCGAGATCACTTATCTTGAGATTTAAATTCCAAGATTCGTATTGAATAATTAAATAACCATTTTCCATCACATCACATTCATTCCAAATTTTTTATCCTATTATGTTTAACTTAGAAATGTAAAATAATCACACTCTAATCATTCATTAGTCAATATTTAAATTTTACCTATTTTGCAATTGTTATGACATGGGTAGTAATATTATTAAAATAAATTTGAAGTAATAATATTAATTAAATCCCCATAAGGTAATAATAATGGTGAATTTAATAAAGATGTTTTTTACATCATTTGTTTATCACATGAGTACCCTAACATCTACATAGTATCGTCGTTCTTCTAAACAAAGCACCCTTAAGTGCTTAAACAATCTTACTAATTAATTAGACAATACCATTACCTTATTTACAACAATTCTCAGACGACAATCTTAACTGATGACACTTGTCTCCATTGTATATCACGATGTTTACCAACGAGTAGTACATAGCTTAATTGACTTGTTTTACACATCTTAAATAACTTTATATTCATTATCTGAATTCGGTCAATGCATGATTAACCTGATAACTTATGACAACTTATACATTTATTCAATATGTTAAGTGTTTGTATATCGATACTAGTGTACATGTGCAAGGTGTGCATGCGTGGCCAGCGTATGCACAGATCATAAATGTACTATAGACAAACCCCATCCCGCCTATGCATACCTGCTAACTAATAGTAGTATTTACCCCCATGTAGAAGAACAAACATAATATATATAGTATAATTACTTCAACATTCTTAGTTATTTAATAGTTAATTCTTTACGATTTCACATCATTATCTTTATCTATACATTAGTTTAATCAATCATGTACAAGGAAGGGTACCTACTACCACTAACTCGGAATCAAGGAATACTAAACCCTCAACAGTACTAACTAACACATCCTCCCATCATAACCTACGTCCAACATCCTCCCTATCCTTCCTCTGCTAGTACAAAAGTGGATGTCGGACTCACCGATCTGACCACATAGAACTTGAGAGCGATAGCGTCGGCTGAACAGCGGACCTATCCTCCCCTAGCAGGAATACGACCATCGTCATCACAACAACATGGGGAGCGTGTCTCAGCACGGCCCTCCCACGACCTCGGGTCTCATGGAAACATAGGGTGGGAAACACATCCATCCCTCTCAACATATTGGGCCTACGCCCTTATCAACTCATACTTTGCTGCTATCGGGATTATCAATTTGTGTTATCGTATCATCATTTTGGCTGCTAAGGTTTACTGTATGAACATGTTTTTCCTTTCCAATATATATCAAATCAAGTAACTGGCTATCCCATAGCCCTTGTGTCTTGTAGGTTAGTATTTTTCAAAATACAAATTTATAGAAAGCATTTCCCATTGATCGCCAATTGATCCATGTTATCAAAAATCATTTTATTTCATGTAACCTTTTTAGCTCATCATAGATGCGTATGACATACAACACTTCAATAATTCATATAAGAAGATGGTATCCACGTACCGAATCATATATTTCACATTTCGTTAATGAAAACATATAAACATATACTGTAATCGTAAAACAAAGAAATCATATGATAATCATGACATCATAACCGCATAACATAGTAACATCATAATCATGGTGAAATTATAAAACAGAGTAACATCATATAATGAGGTCCATCATATCGTAATATAGTTTACTCAGTCGAGCTGAGTTCAACATAATATATAAGAAAATAAAGTATGGTGTGTCTAACTGATAAATATGCCTAATCAAAATATGAGCGTTACACTAAGGGAAAGTGAAATTATGAAAGAAACCTCATATTACATTTGGAAATGAATGTTCACACCATTAAAATAACCAGGTAGCCCTTACATATAGAGCAGCTTCAAAAACTCTCATATAGAAATTAGCACAACATTTACACATCATAGAGAAATATTCAAACCTTTCAAGGGACAATGGACAACATGTTTACCCTGGAAATCGAAATGGGAAAACCGACATTCAAATGGTTGCTCAGTGTTATTTCGACAATCTTTGGTTACAATGCAGCTCATGACTCTTTGTGCATTCTCCCTCTTTTGCCTAAGAAACCAAAAAGCCCTTTAAAAGTCAAGTTACAAAGATACATGAGAGCTTTGTCTCATTTAACTTTTAACACTTGCTTTTATAATCTTATTTAACTTTTTAACACTTGCATTGTCTTTTATATTTTTATCTAAACCTTCATTAATAGTCAAATTGCATTTTTTAAACCCTTAATCTTACCACCATTGGCATTGACTTGTGTTGAGATCTATTTCCAATCATTTTCCACATAAACAAGCTAGATGGACAGAGTTGATTGGGTAGTAGCAAACACCACTCATAAACATATGAAACCCTTGCTACTTTACCTTTTCTCAGTGTTTGGTACCATTCTTTGTAATCCCAAATTGAAGCCATCTATTTTCAAATGATGATGAATAGTTTACCTTTATTCAGTAATTGATACCATGCTTGCGTAAATCCCAAAAGCCATCTATTTTGTTCCAAAATGATGAAGAATGTAGTAAATGAAATCAATGATCTTTCTCTGGATATTCGATCTTGAAATGATCCAACACAGTCTTATTGATCTGTAATGTCTGGTTAAGAAAAACTTTGAAGAACTCCTCATACTTATATCCTCTGTACAGAACCGGATGCTGATCATCGACCATGGACGCTGCAGGAGCAACGAAGGAATCATTGGAAGGGGAATAGAACGTAGGAATTGATATACGTGCAGTGAAAGCGTTGGTTACTGCTCGATGCTCAACACTCCTGAATCTCCCATTGCTCACAACCTGCTTATTTTACACAAAAATAATTAACAGATTCACGTCTGGACACCATCAAATTCTAAAAGCTCAAAGAAATTAGATTAAGAATAATAGATTGGATGTCCTTGCAGCCTTTACTGACCTGCAGTTGATCTCCCAAGTTGACAACGAAGGCGTTAGGTATGGGCTCTACAGCAACCCACTTTCCATATTTTAGAACTTGCAGACCGCTGACATCCCCTTGCATTAGAACCGTGATTCCGCCTGGATCTGAATGGCCTGCTACTCCAAGGGTAAGATCTGGGTTCGGGCATGCAGGATAGTAATTTATAAGCATAAATTGCCTGCGTTTTCCAAACACTTTATTCAAGTAATCAGAATCGAGCCCTAGAGCTTCAGAAATCGCTGACAGCAGCTTTAGGCATAGTGCTGACAACTCCACAGTGTAATTGCCAGCAATCTCTCTGTAAAAAGTTAACAAGTTAGATAGGTGCTACCTGTTTGGCCACTTCGTGTACAAAGAGAAGCCAGGCACTCCAAGCATGCCGTGAAACAGAGAGTATAAAAACATATAATGACATATTGCCTCCTATTAAAAGCCTCTGCCCCTTGAAATCATGGCAAGCCTTTGGCCCTTAGGAAATCATGGTTGCAGAAACAGGGTATGAAATCATGGTAAAGCCTTTGGCCCTTAGGAAATCATGGTAACAGAAAAAAGCTAATAACCATGAAGCTCTTTAAAGAAGGGAAGACACCTAGGAGATACAATACTCAATAAACAGGAAGCAGATGAAGAACCACATACAAAACTGTGTTACAGGGGAGGAAAATGGCAGACAAAAGCAACAAGATTACAGAGCCAGTTTAAACCTTCATACTAAATCAAAATACAAAAATATCTAAAATGAAACATATTATGAAGAAGAAAGACGAAAGTTAAGCATTGAGCTGCAGAGCATTAAATGTGATGGCTTAGTGCTTAGGGTCCAGATCCAACGAACCCTAAGCACTGAGCTGCGGTATTTAATACTCTGCAACTGAATGCAAAGAGGAAAAACATTATAGTCCTATTGAAGACAAGCTCACACGTGTAAAACAGATAAAGAGACAGATAAACGGAGGGAACCAAAGAGCTATGGGACAACAGAACTTGTCAGGTTTGTGACTAAGTGGAAGAAGAGACAGAACAGCACTTCATGCTCCAGTGTGAGGCATATAACCACATCAGAAAAAACTAGGTATGAGAAAGGATTAATTGGAAAAAGGTATCTCCTCACGGACAACTGTAAGACATTGCAAAAGGTCCTCAAGGGACGAGCATGTATCTAAAGAACAAATCGCAACAGAAATAGTTGAGGAAAGTAGCCGAACGATTCCAAGGCGGCTGCCCACAATAATTTGCATGTTTCCTTGATATAACATATATGATATATCCTTTTCATATTTATGTAATGTGGGATGATGTAACTTTTTGGTGTAGAGGTTAATAATTAGAATAGAATAGATTTATTTTAAATTTAGATTTATTAAATATTGATAGGGATTCAATTTCTTGAAGTGTAAATATATTTTTTGATGTAAAAAATTTAAGATAACAGATTAAGATAGTTTTTTCTTCGATGTAAATTGGATTCTTCTCGGTGGTTGATAAGTCTCAGTATAAGATGGATCTATGCTGGTTTAAATTTTTTTATTATTATCAACTAACATGTTATTCTTTTGTGATGTGGGTTATAGAAACTTATAGTTGCCACATCAACATTAGTCATATTACCTCAACGTTAACCACACTAGGCTGTAAAGTACCTCACTACTCTTAGTGCAAAAATCATTCTCTTTTCTATTCTATCATTCTCTTTTCTTAAATAACAAATTTTTTATTCTTCCCTTGTTAATGGGGAAGTCATATATATGGATCAAAAACCTGAGCAAGTATACTGTTATACCCACAGGCTCTGGATAATGTGATTTGATACTCTATCTTTAAGGCGTCTGTCATCCTCACAGACTAAAGGTCCCAGATACCTTCAAATCTCTCCATTTGTGTTTTATTGTGAATATATTTGACCAACTGGATTAGTTATGGTAATATAACTAGAATTTGTCGATTGCCTTACCTATAGGCTGCAGGTTTTTCAGGCCAAGAGTTCATGACTTCCTCCAGAGGTTGACAAGGATGGGTCAGATAGTCCCTCCAGTTAAGGACTTCATCTTTGCTAATATTGAAGCTTGTAGAAAGCCGAGTCCGTTGCATTGTATCCTCTGAGTAAAGGTATGCTCGGTCTTCCACAGGCATTTCGAAGAATTCTTTGGCAATTTCTATCATGTTGTTCATGACTGTTTCTGGCACTCCATGGTTTACTATCTATACAAGTCATTACAATCAGATGTTATAGTAAAAATAAATAATGTAGTCAATTCCATACATTATTAAATTACTATCTAAAATCATTCTATCTGTTACTCGCATTCTATCAGTTATAACAATAGAGCCCATTCACACACAGCTTCCCAAAATCATAACAAATCTGTATAGACTCCACTGTCTAGCGCAATTCTGAAATACCAGCAGGAATAATTAACAAATTGGAAACCTCATGGCATATATCTTAGAATAGAAGGCTTCATGACAAGGTTAGTTTGCAATATAAGACTAATATTGGTTTTTGTGCAGAATAAACAAAAAACAAAAGCATAGACATTTGGATGGAGAATTGATGATAACTTGCTGGGATGGAAGTTTCACCTGGAAAAAGCCATCCTCCTCACATGCGCGTCGGATTTGTTGGATTACCCTGGTTCTGTTAGGGCCATCCAGGTCTTTGAGATCCACCACCGGGATGCCCTCGGAGGAAGACACCTCAGACATATGGGGGCGTTCATGGAGAGGCAGAACATATTTATCCTGCACCTGAAGATGGTTTACTCCATTGGAGATGAGCTTTTCAATACCTCTGAGCTCATGGGTAATCTGGGCATTTTCCATTGTAGATGACCTGACTTTCTTTCTCAATTTCTTAGTGTTGAATTGAGACTGGGCACCACTGAGTGCTGTGCAAAACTAAATTTAGAACACAACAAAAATATCGCAGTGTTGAATTGAGACAAGGCAGCACTGAGTGCTGTGCGAAACTAAATATTGAACACAACGAAAATAGCAATTTGGGTGAGATTGACTCGCCAATGGCCAGCCTGGTCTTGACATTGATAGACGTCACTTGACACGTATCTGAGTTTCAAAGTCAAAGGTGCCGGTTGTTCGATTAGAATTGGTAGGCATCAGGGTTGGAATTTGAATTTATCTATACCCATCGTACAATTTATTTATTTATTTATGTTTTTGGTTCTTGTACGGCTCATCAAATAAAGTTTTAATAATGAGTTTTAATTAAAATATAATAGAAGTTGTAATGAAATTTAAAGTTAAAAATACCCTGATTTATGATAAATGTTGAATAATAAATACTTAAAAACTGAATTTTCAAGTTTTGAAAAAAACTGAAAATTCAATCTTGTAATTTGAACTCATGACCTCTATTTTCAACATGTCACCCTACCACTAACAACTTGTTATATTACAATATATAAAATTACAGGCTACTATGAATTTATGCAAAATTCTTGTTTATTTTACTATGTTGAAAGTCAATTGTTTTTATAACTCAATTTCTAAGATATGTTTTTATAACTCAAACTCTAAGATATGAATATTAAGAAATAGGTATGAGTAGTTTACTTGATCTTAAAACATTAATTAGTTTTATCATCAAAAAAACAAAGAAAAATATTCCTAAATTTGTTGAGAGGTGTTTTTTTCTTTTTTCTTTTTTATATGTATTAAGTTTTCAACATTTTCTAATTAAGACTTTATAGAATAGTGAAAAAATGAATAATTGGAATTTCTTAATTTTTAGTTTAAAATTTAATTACAAATGTAGCATTTTATTTTGTTTTTATTTGCAACACAACAATTAAACAACGAATTAGTAGACTTTCTCAATAAGGAATTAATGGATTTCCTCAAATGAGTACAAACTTTCTTAATTTTTTGAATTTAAACTTTTCGCTATTATTAAAGGCTAAGTATTAGACTTTATTCATTTTTTTTTTATTTTAAAAAATTGTTTAAAATTATTCTTTATATACAAAATCATAACCAACAAAGTGATCATTCTTCCAAATAAATTGACAACGAGAAGATATAAATTAACAACGAGGGTCTCCCACACAATTACATTTCAATTCACATAAAATTAAAATTTCATAAAGTATCATGTGAAGATAAAAATAATATTAAAACTATTACTGATATGTACATTCAATATGTCTACATTTTCAAATAAATGTCTTATGACTAGATCTATATGAAAAATATCTAAGATTAGAGCAGTATAAACCATTGATCTTTAAACTGCACAATTCAAATCCTTTAATTAAAGATTTAAATTGAATTATTTAAAAAATGAAATGAAATTATATTTTGAAATTAGGGATATAGAAAAATCCGACTAATTAACAATGATTACGTATGACGTATGACGATACTCATCTATAATTTGATAGACTTATGTTAATTTGAAACTGACTCATCTATAATTTGATAGACTTATGTTAATTTGAAGCTATAATTTGATAGACTTATGTTAATTTGAAGCTGCAATACTTACGTTTGTTTCTCGTCTCGTATAGACATGTTAAGGAGTATTGGTTAATTGTTTGTCTATGTTTGAAACTAACTCATCTATAATTTGATAGACTTATGTTAATTTGAAACTGCAATACTTATGTTTGTTTCTCGTCATGTATAGACATGTTAAGGAGTATTGGTTAATTGTTTGTCTATGTTTTGTATTGACGACACTTATTCGATTACAAAGTCATTGATTATTTAATGTGTCGTAACCATAATTTAAATAAACAATTAATTGTATCTACGTGGTTATTTATATTGTGGCTCCTATTTCATAGTATGTTTTCTTAGTATTTGATTATGATTAACTTCTTATGTTTGGCAAGGAGGATTTTAGAGCAACCCTGAGGCTTACTTAGCTATTGAAGCTAATGCATAAATGAACCATCTTCTCCAAGTTACAGGTAGGGTTTTTCAACACAGCTTGGTTAAAGTTTTAAGGTTAAAAGTGCTAAGGTTATAACCTAGCTTAAAACTACTAAAAGGTGCAAGGTAAAAGATAAGTGACCCTAACCAAAGTGTTTGGTATTAGTATTATGTTATGGTATTATCTCAACCCAAAGTTTGGGCCCTTGAAAAGAAATAAACGATGGCGATCTAGGTGAATATCCTAGTGTAAAGTTCAAATGTTTAAATTACGAGGTATCATAACATCCCACCCAAACTATAGAGAAATGGGTTTCGGGAAAATATTAATAGGTATTAGTTTAAGTTTGAAAACGTGAAATGTGAACTATGTCGAAGGCATGAAAGATTTAAATTGAATGGTTGACAACTGCATGGTTTAATGCGGCCACGTGAAACCTTGGCCAGCTCGGCTCCTCGAGGATTGATCCATAAACCCTACCCTGAAACGGTTGTATTGGTATTGTTTACAATGTTTGGTTTCGAGGTGAACCGAACTCATGGAGAGCTCTCGGCCGCCATGACAGTGGAAGGTTCCACGCAGTAAGAAGCTTGCAAGTTTTATAGTGCCAACAGAGATGAATAAGGTCACGTTTTCGTGACTGTGGAAGACTTGTACGCAAAGTTCGCTTATGAGATCGTAGCCATACTTTGCAGAGGTAATGTTCAGTTTCCACAGTATATTGTTTTGAAGTATTTCTATTTCTTTTATTTACTGTAATGGTTTATAATCCAGGTTTTAATCCTTTGCTTGTTTACGTTGTTGTGACAGGGGTTTCACATAGCGAAGAATCCCTGGTTAATGTTTTCGTTTGACAGGAGGGAAGACATTATCGCCAAGGTTGAAGCTGCCCTGGTAAGCCTCAGGCTGTCCTCGACTATCTTGTTCGTTGTGATGTTTTAGGATGTGGTCTGCCATACTGTAGGGTTTGGTTTAAATATTGTTTAAGCCTCGATGCTAGAATAGTTCTGGGCTTCAAATATTTAGGGTTTAGCGTGCATACAGATGTTTGAAGCCTTAATGGCTAAACCAGCATCCTTACTGTAATGTTCTACTTATGAATATACCTATCTGGTTTTCTGCGTAACTGTGGTTTATGTTTACGGGCGTTCTGGAAAGTATGACTGGGTTTTTCTTTATGAAATATTAAGATGGCCCTGAATACATTACTATTTTTAAATTATAATTATTGTCAATGTTGGCTCTGTCGTCGGAGATAATGATGATGGCTTTGCTCTATAAACTAGTTAACTTAGCAGAGATATTAGGCTTTCGAGTTCTGTGTTAATGTTATATAAATTGGTATTCATGGTTTTAAGGGATTCGATCCTGGAAAGGTGTTGTCGACAGAATTTATATTTCATTTTTAATATTAACCGTTTGTAAAAGAACAGTCGACCATTACAGGTCTTGAACCCTCGGCCTATAATAGCTTTTACATATTACCATGCTTGTTTGGACTATGGTTATGGGATTTGATCCCGTTCTGCTCTTGTTGTATTATTAACGTTTCAAATGTTTAAATATTTGCTTCACAGCATTTTATATAGGGTTTAATAACCCTGTCGATTTGTATTTTTAATTACCAGACGGTTGGAATAATGAGTATGTGTATAAATATTATGAGAAGTGGACTCTTATGAGTCTCGTACCTTTGACTAATAATTTTATTTGTTTGATACTTAAGTACTGTTTTTATATAAATATGAATGGATTTAATCCACAGTCTCTCGACTACTTGATACTTACCGGTAATACTAGTGTTGTGAAAGTAATTTTGGGCAAAAGCCCTAAAATGTTACTCGTATTTGATTTAAGATTATTCTTAGATTATACTATGTTGTTCTGGGAAAAATCGATAGGATTCGATTCCAAATAGCCTGTGATAATTTAGGGCTTAATTAGTTTCCATATTTATACTATTGTTTTAGGTAATAAATATTCGATTCTTAAGGGTTCCAAATATTAAGAGCTTGATATTTGAGATTTAATAATGCATAGAAATCTTGTGTTGTAACTTATACCTGATGATAAATGTCCTTTTGGGGTTTAACTAAAAGGATAAGTCCAAATACAGATAGTGTTCATTACAACAATTGTGTCTATCTCTTCGGATAGAGTCCAAATACAAATAGTGTCCATTATAGTACAAAAACACTAGTAGTAACCATATCACTATATGTCTAGAAAATCGAAAATCCCACAATAATTGGGAGACAAAAATGTCGATATACATATAATAAACAAAGGTTTTGTAAAGCCACAACAAACTGAAAGTCTAACTAATGTAAAGGAGTCATTGACTGTTTAAGTAGGCCTATTCTCCCGATCATGTCCAAAGGAAGAAATAGTAACAAAAATGAGGAAAATTTTAAACTAATAAAACGAGATGCTTCCTTCCTCTATGTTGAGAACAGAGCAATTACAAATCTGGTTCTCTGTTCACCGTCTTCAACCCCCAAACTCTATGCTTTCCTTCCCAACAACAATTTTAACAACATGTGGATTACAAGAACGACACGCACAACTTCAAATCTCAGAACAGAGCATACACGTAATGTGGTCACAAGAAAAAAAAACTCAGGATTGGGCATAAACACTGTTTCTATTCTATTCACATCAATGATTTGTGCAACAACAGTTCATACAAAACTTAGCAACACACCCATTAGAATGCCTTTTTTACAAAATAAAATACAATGAATATTTTCTCGAAATCAAGGCTTCCAAAGTCTTCCATGGTTGTTGGTGAAGAGAGAGCCTCATCAAGAAGTTTCTTACATTTAATTCATCACCTACATTCTATCTACCAACCGACAAAGAAAAACTGAGTTGGCATTGAATGGTGAGTTGGCTTTCAACGGTCTAATATTTTTCCGGAATTTGATTTCACCTACTAACATTCTCCCACTTGAAATCAAATACCCCCAAGCCTACCAATTTTCTGCAAAGCTCTTGCTCGTCTCTTGCCAACATGTCAGCAGGATTCTCGGCAGTATGAATCTTTTCCAGATGTAGATGCTCTTCTTCCAATACTTGGTGGATCCAATGGTACTTCATATCAATGTGCTTGGTCCTTGAATGAAATGATGGGTTTTTCTCAAAGTGAATGGTGCTTTGATTGTCACAATGCAGCACATACTTGTCTTGTCTTATTCCTAGCTCTCCTAGAAATCGTTGCATCCACAACATCTCTTTGCAAGCCTCTGATGCAGCAATGTATTATGCCTCAGTTGTGGAGAGAGCTACTACCTTTTGTAGCCTTGATACCCAAGATACCGTTGCACCTACAAATGTATACAAGTAGCCAGTGGTGGAATTTCTAGTATCCAAATCTCCAGCCATATCTGCATCTGTAAAAACTTCAAGCACAATATTAAAATTTTCAAAACATAAACAATAATTATTAGTACCCTTGAGGTACCTTAAAATCCACTTTACCGCTTTCCAATGTTATTTGCCTGGATTGGCAAGAAACCTGCTCGCTACTCCCACTGAATGTACAATGTCTGGCCGTGTACATACCATGGCAGACATTAAGCTACCAATCGCTAAATCATAGGGAATTTTACTCATTTTCTCCTTCTACTTGTCATTGCAAGGGCACAAATCAACTCTCAATTTGAAGTGGGAAGCAAGAGGTGTTCCAACTGGCTTGGCATCCTTCATGTTGAATTTGCTAAGCACCTTCTCAGTATATTTTTCCTGTGACAGCCACAACCTTTTGTTCTTTCTATCACATATAATCCTCATGCCCAATATTTGTTGTGCTTGGCCCAAATCCTTCATGGTAAATTGACTTCCCAAGTCCTTCTTCAACATGTTAAATCATGCTCTTATCATGCCCAACAATTAGCATGTCATCCACATATAGAAACAAAATAATAAACCTTTCTTGGTCATACTTCTTAATGTAAACACCTAATTCTTTCCTATACCCATTGTAAATAAATATTATGACATTCGTCCATATAATTTCCTACTTTTAATTATTTTAATTATATAGTGAAGACATATTCCTTAGGCAAGTGCTTTCTCGGCAAGAATCAAGCCAGTTCAGGAAGAACCGCGGGAAAGCGTTTTGGGTAGTCCCTCTAGCTTTCTAAAACCATGCTCCAACATGAATGAATCAAACTTCTTATACCATCGGCGAGGTGCTTGTTTCATCCCATAGAGGCTCTTCTTCAACCTCCAAACCAGATTTTATTTACCTTTTATTTTGAATTCTTCTGGCTGCTCCATGTAAATCTCCTCCTCCAAATCTCCATGAAGAAAGGTTTTCTTCACACATCTAGTTGTTCAGACTCCAAATCTAAAGCAGCAACAAGACCAAGAATAACTCTAATGGATGACATTTTGACAATAGGTGAAAAAATTTCATTAAAGTCAATACCTTCTTTTTGAGAAAATCCTTTCACCACCAACCTTGCCTTGTACTTGTCCTTCTTCCCTTTACCCCCATACTTGATCTTGTATACCCACTTGTTTTGAAGAGCTTTTCTTCCTTTTGGAAGCTTCATTAGCTCCCATGTTTTGTTCGCCAATAATGAATCTATTTCTTCCAATCTTTGCTATGCTCATCATCACAAGCCTCCTGAAAACAATGAGGTTCACCTCCATTAGTTAATAAAACATAATTTGAGGGTGGATACCTTTGCGATGGCTTATGAGGCCTTTTGGACCTATGAACCAGCTGTGGTGGTATATTTTCTGGTCGGATCTCTTATAAGAGCTGCTACAAGTATTCTTCTTCTTCTTGTCCATCATTTTCCGCTGGCTATTTTTCATTTTCTCCCTGTTGTCCACTATTTTTTGCTTGCTTTCCATTATTTCCTTGCAACGGTTGCATATTTTCTTGTTGTTCTACAAATCTGTCTGCATTTTTATTGACCTCCATATCAGCTATAAGTCTCTTAAACATTTCTGACTCATTAAAAATGACATCCCTGCTTCTAATAACTTTGTATTTAATCGGATCCCATAAATGGTAACCGAACTCACCATTTGCATATCCCAAGAAAATACATTTCATTGATTTATTGTCTAACTTAGTTCTTTTCTCTTTGGGAATGTGTACAAATGCTTCACATCCAAAAAATTTAAGGTGAGAATGGTTTACCTTCTTGCCGGTCCAAACTTCTTCAGGAAATGCCACCATTCAAAGTTGTAGTAGGTGATCGGTTTATGAGGTAACATGTTGTCCTCATTGCTTTTGCCCAAAAATGCTTCTCCAACTCGGAATTTGACAACATGCTCCTCGCCTTCTCCATGATGGTTCGATTCATTCTTTCTGCATTACCATTCTATTGAGGAGTACCAGCGACGATCTGAGTCATGCTTTATGCCAAACTTGTTGCAATAGTCCTTGAAAGCATTGGAGCAATATTCTCCATTGTTATCTTTCCTCAAGCACTTGAGAAGCTTGTTAGTTTCCCTTTCAACTCCAACATGAATTTTTTGAAATATCTCAAGCACCTCATTCTTACCTTTCATGGGATAGGCCCAAACCTTCCTAGATGCATCATCGATGAATGTAACAAAGTATGAGGCTCCTCCAAGAGATTTAATATTGACTAGCCCAAACACATTGGAGTGTACCAATTCTAACAAATTTGTTTTTTCTTTCATGGTCGCCTCTCATAAATGAGACTCTACGTTGTCTAGCATATATACAATGCTCATAAAGTCCAAGTTCATAGGATTTCAAACCTGGAATCAGATTTTGGCCAACAAGAATTTTTAGGCCCCTTTCACTCGTGTGTCCCAAGCATTTGTGCCATAAATCTGGTGAGGTTCCTTCTTTTGCAACAGTAGCCACATCTGATTTTTTTGTATTTTCTCTTAAGGTATACAATGTCCCTGTTTTGAGTCCTCTAGCCATGACCAATGCTCCTTTGCTAATTTTCCAGCTACTCTTTCCAAAGCTAGTGGAGCAGCCTTCATCATCTAATTGTCCTATTGAAATTAGGCTCATGCGCATTTCTGGGACATGTCTTACTTGTTTTAGCAAGATATCATGACCATCCTTTGATTGGATTCGTACATCTCCCACTCCAACAATATTACAAAATTGATTTGTTCCCAAATGTACTCTACCATTGTCTCCAACTTCATATGAGACAAAATTGGTTTTGCATGGGGTTACAACTTACATGGTGAGATGCCCTGATGTCTAGGACCCAATCAATGCTATTGCTGGAAGTATATAAGCATGCTTCTTCTACTGAAACAGTAAATAAAACATCACTTTTTGAACCTACAGCAGTGGTATCACCTTCATTTGTGTTGGCTGATTTTTTATTTGAGCTGGCTAATTTTGACTCCTTCTATTCTCCCTTCCATATTCGGCACTCTCTTTTCATGTGTCCTGGTTTTCCACAATGATAGCAAGTAATTATGCCTCTTCTTGATTTTGATTTGCCTCTTGACTTGGAATGCCCTTTCCTAGTTCGATCAATTTTCCTTCCACGATCAGCTAAGGTGAGAGCTTCTCCTCCCTAGTTTTTTGTGACTGATTTTCATCGCAGCTCCTCGTTCATTAAGCTGCTGCTAACATCATCAAACTTCATGGCCCCGGCAGGAGTTGAAGTGCTCATGGCAACAATCAAATTCTCCCAACTATCTGGCATGGAGCAAATGAGTAGGACAGCTCTGATTTCATCATCCAATACAATTTTGACAGAGGCAAGCTGATTGGCAATGATGTTGAATTCATTTAGGTGCTCTGCAATTGAAGCACCCTCCTTCATCTTAAGGTTATACAGTTTCTTCATCAAAAGCACCTTGTTAGATGTTGTGTTTTTGTCATACAGATCATGCAATTCCTTCCACAGATCTACTATTGTCTTCTCTCTAGCCACATTGAAGTAAACGTTCTTTGCTAGATACTGTATGATTGTAGCAATGGCCTTCCTATCAATCTTGTTCCACACTTACATGTTGCCCCCTCAATTGGCAAGTATTGGTCCTTTAGAATTAATATGTCCTCCATCTATGCTTTCCATAGAGAAAAATTGGCCCCATTTAGTTTCACCATGTCACTCATGGACGTTGTATCTATGCTGCTTCAAATGAATGTCTCCCAAAAATTGCAAGACCCAGCTCACACATGTGCTTGGACAGACCAGCTCATGCTAATGGAAAATTGTTTTCTATGTATATTTTCCCTGGTCTGTGCTATTGGGACTCCCACTTCCAATTTGTGAACTCCACAAACTCTCACGTTGAGCAAATGCTAACCAATCAACCTTTTATTGTCCAATAGGGGTTGGCTCCAACGCTAGCTCTGATGCCAGTTGTTGAGAACAGAGCAATTACAAATTTGGTTCTCTGTTCACCGTCTTCAGCCCCCAAGCTCTATTTTTCCCCTTTCCAATGGTAATTTTAACAACTTGTGGATTACAAGAACGAAACACACAACTTCAAATCTCAGAACAAAGCAAACATGTAATGTGCTCACAAGAAAAAAAAAAACTTAGGATTGGGCATAAACAATGTTTCTATTTTATTCACATCAGTGTTCTTTGCAACAACAGTTAATACAAAACTCGGTAACACACCCATTAGAATGCCTTTTTTACAAAATAAGATACAAAGAAGATTTTCTTGAAATCAAGGCTTCCAGAGCCTTCCATGGCTTTCGGTGAAGAGATCGCTTCATCGAGAAGTCTCTTACATTTAATTCATCGCCTACATTCTATCTACCAAACGACAGAGAAAAACTAAGTTGGCATTGAAGGGTGAGATCACTTTCAATGGTTTAATATTTTTCTGGAATTTGATTTCACCTACTAACACTCTACCACCTGGTTGTTGATGAATTCTTTTTAGTAAGCCAAGCTTCCTTGGGACCCAATACCCATCTTCAATAGTTGGTCAACCTGGAGTTTGTAGTTTCGATATATATGCTTATATTGGATCAATTGAAATCTGTTGTGAATATCAAGAGTTCTAGCTTTCCATTGTTCCAGTATGGAAACCTGTAGGCGTCCTCTACCATTGATCCAATCCACAACACATCTAGTGTTGCCAAGAACACAAAGAGAAGAAATTCCATGACTATTTTCTGATTTGAGTAATCCCCAAAGTGCAATGATCTCAACACGGGTATTTGAACCTTCACCACATCCAAAAAAATATCGAAAAAGCTATGTTCTGATTGATAAACAAGTGAACGCCAACTCCACAGCGCCCCCTGTGCGGACCCATCAAAGAAGCTAATGGGATATTGGAAAACAAGAATTGGAGGAGGTCAACAAATGTCTTTAACAGGTTTGTTGCCTTGAGTATAATTTGAATAAGTGCAAATAATATACATGCATACTTGATCGATGTTGAATATGATGTTTTCAAATAAAATGTGATTCCTGAAGTGCCAAATGCCCCACGTAAAGAAGAGAGGTAAATTTTATGATCGCGCTTCCATCACAAACCAATGGTATAAACATGTGTTCAATGAACCAAAATTCCAGCGCCCTGGAGTTCGAAGTCTGTAAGTGACATCATCCCAAATCTGAAGAGTAATATTGCATGATACCAACATATGGTTCATCGATTTAGTGGCAATCAAACAGATTGGACAACAGGAAAGTCCCATACCCCCCCACATAGTATGGTTCTCCCCAATAATTATCTTTTTTTCCATGGCCATCTAGTAGAAGCATAATAACTTTGTAAGAGCCTACCAAAGCCACAATTAGTGGATCCACCATCTTGGCCTGTAAGTCCGTTGATCATAAGTGATGGATTCACAGGCAAGCTTAGTGATCACCTAGTTGCTCGACATGTTCCAATCCCAATGGATCTTGTCTTATGTGAAATACAGTTTAATTCCAGAATGTCAAAGTGTTTGAACATAGTTCTTCCACTCTACCACGATAAGATTATCTAAATGGAGATTCGCTGCTGTGAGAAAATAATCATGATTGTCAATGGAAGCCCTAGCTTTCATGGCGTGATTAAGGAATTCAAGTCCTTTTGTATGTAAAAAATGAATGGTAGAGGCTGAGAGCTTGTGTTTGCAACCTCCTCCTATGAATGGGTTGACCCCCAAACGCACCTGGAACCCATCACCAACCATCCACACTAGCCGCCTATTCGAATCTGGAAAAAAATCAACAACCCACTCCAAATGTTAGAAATTGCCCGATCTTTTTTATTATCCTTTCTAAGCCACTCCAATATCGTTAGAGATTTTAAATATTTTGTCTTGATGACAATCCCCCATAACCCCGGGTCGTGTAGTGCTCTCCATGAACTCTTCAAAGCTAGGGAATTTTTGACCTAGTAAATATTCTTTATGCCCTGTTATGGAAAAAATTGTAGAAGTGCACTCTTCCACTTGGTGAGGGGCTAAGCCTTGTAGGTTTCTTCAAGGCCTCGGTCCTTAGTGCCCCTTTTGGATTGGTAGGTATTCTTCCAAGTGATCCTGCAAGAGATTGTTAGTGTAGTTCACATTCAAACATAAAAATATTGATGAAAATAAAATAAAAGAGATGGGGAAAGATGCAAACTCCAACAACAACCAAAGGTATGTTAAACCACTCTTGTATTTCCCAATGGAATAGTTGTACAACACCTAGGAGGTGAAGGCTTCAAGGGAAACCAACAATCTCCCTTAGGGAGGCCTTTCTTGTCCAAACTAAATACTAAGCAGATGGAAGAACAATGGAGAGAGACACTTTCCCCTTGATGGTAGGTGGAAAACAAGCTTGGGAATGCTTACAATGGTAGGAAGTGGTGGGCTATGAGGAAGCTCCAACTCCAATCCAGCAGCATAACCTTCTTTTAATTTTTCTCTACAAAATGCATGCCAATGGCTTCCTTTTATAGGCCAAGAGGTGGCCATCAAATAATTAGATCCAAATGTGAACTCTCCTCCTTCATGAACTGGTTCCAAGGTACACAAGGGGGGTTGATTAATGCTCCCAAGTGTGTGAGGAGCTGAATTCTGATCGTTGGGGAGGATTGAGTATTTAATGCACCGCTAGGAGTGAGTAGTTCCACCATTTTCACAGTAGCGCGGTTATCGAAAGAAAAGTCGTGCGGGTGTAGCACGGGCATTGTTCAGGTAACCTACGCTATTGCACGGGTTAACTATGTAATACTGGCACTACCCTTTGTTTTGACTATTTCTTGGAACTTGTGGACTCATGTTGTGTTCTGGATCTGTTGAGGATGCCTGTGGTGAGATGCATTCCTTATGTTGACGACACTTTATTGGATGAATCGTCAAAATGTCGCATGTGTGCGACTTTTAGGCGTTAGCAAATGCCCCTTGATGTTGAATTTCGTAGGGTACTGTAGAGCCGATAATGCTTCATGTTTTATGTTGTTTCTCTCATATTATGTAGGAAGAAGAATATGCGGACAAAATAAGGTTCTTACATGGGGGAAGAGTGTTGGTGATGACCGCTGGAGCTGTAATAAAGAATAGTTTTTTACACAAACGAGGCGAGCATACCCATGCTCGTGAAATGTTGTCAAAGTGATTACAATGAGATGACAAAGGTGTCGACTCTACTATATTGTTGGGACATGGATGAAGGTGGCTTCAATCCATGTTAGAGTAAACGCCCCCAGAGTTGCTGCAAAATATTGAAGAAGTGGAACTGCTGATAACCATGGTGAACCCACTGTGGTGGGGGACTAAACTTGGTATGTAAATATTCCTAAGGGATTCACCATACCGAATAGACTGCTATCATGATTTCCAAATGTGAACATTGCTACCTTCAAAAGTACGTTTCCCCCTGATGCGATGATGTGTTGATGTAGAGCATAACGGAAACCACTTAGTTAGGTAGCACTAATGACTCTCCCTACTAAGTTTGAGGTGATCCCTTATAGTGATTGAAAGGGATCCCAAGGTACAACTGCAACTACTGCAGCTCTTGGAATATAATATTTTGATGTCGGCGAGAGCTTAAGTACATGATAGGACAAGAGTCATATCCTGAGAAATGGAAACCAACTGGTGTACGGATAGACCTGACACGAAACTAGTTTATAAGTGTGGGGCTCAAAATTTACTTTAATTAATGCAATCATAGGGAGCGGGGACGACAGCTTTTCTTTCATGATGGAACAGGTTGAAACGAATGGAGACAAACTGCAAATGAAAGGGGTTTTGATGGAAACGCAAAACAAAGGATAATGGTGACTGGCAAAACAAATATTGTTGAACATATGGAGACTCAAATACATCAATCAAAGGCGAACATGGGTTGTTGCCAAAATAATATGGTGTGCCCGCAATGTCAAGTGATGCGGGAACTGTTTGTACGTAAAGAATGTTGGTGGGGTCCCCATAGTTTTGTGTGTGTCAAGGGATCGATTTGATGATAGACGGAGTCCCCACAGTTTTGAGTGGATCGGGGGACACTTTCCAATGATGAAGTAAGGGTGAACTTGTTGACGCAAAGACGGGTTCCCCATGAAACAATGTTATGCAGTGTAGTCCTACGGGATAACTGGATATAACTGATTATTTCTAAGGGTGGGCCCCCCATAGGTGTCTTTGCTAGGGTAATGATACGAGGGGGATTGAGAATGGTAAAGTGTTCATGGAGGTATGAGGGAGATTTATGAATCGTTCTCATAACATGTGATAAAGAATCTGATGAGTGTCTAGTGGTTGGAGTAAATGCCCAAATGCAAAAATGATACTCTAAGGGAGGGTCTTTTCAAGTTCGGTCAGATTCCTCAAACTTGTGGGAGGTCGACATCATGGGTTTCAATTGATGACAAGGATAGAAATGGTGCGCACACCCATGGGGGAAAATGTTATTCACGAAAATGATGTTGATGGCACATCAAGTCCATGAATGGGGACCATATGGTTAACAGCAAGAACACTGGGATATGCATTGTAAATGGAGGGAAAATAGTGTCTATATGCCAGTATTGAAATGATGCATGTGGTAGGGTGCGTGCCCCCCAATGTTAGATTACAAGAGGCTCCATAATGTCTTGATCGCAGTCCTGCACACACGACGCACATACTGATGCACCTAGCAATTGGAATTATTGTCGGATACGAACATCGACTTCAACTTCGACATTTTCATCGACTTCGACAAGTTCGTCAACTTTGACAAGTTTCGTGACTTCGACAAGTTCATCAATTTTGACATGCATCGTCGACACTTTCGACTGACGAACTACGACAGATTGTCTCTCTATATTCCAGTCTATCATAACGGTTGAACTTTTGAAACCATTCTAACTTCTCGTGTAATTGAACGTAACGGGCAGATAACCCAAGCATCTCAACACTCTATTTAAGCATGTAAAATATTGTAATATACACCAAGTAATAGAGAAGAATCAAGATCAGTTTGCATTCCTGCATATTGTCTCTGTGTGTATGTTTATGTGCATAGTGTATTCCTGCTTTACTTATTCTTATGCTTCCACCATAACAGTACCAATTCATTCAATCAAACTGTTGTCCCTGTCATGCACCTGGGCGCATACAGATCATTGGTATTAGAGCTTAGCTTTGTTCGTGCTTAAGTTGTGCGTAAACACTTCCATCAAAGTTACCTGACTTATGCATGTTCAAACATGCTCGCAAACTCAACAATCCAAGCAGACATTACCTTCAAAGATGGCAGGAGAAGCAGACAATCGACATTCAATTGACGAGAAAGAGCAACTCATAGAGCAAGCCCTAGCTTGACAACGAACTGAAATGTTCACCCAGTTCAATGAGATTCTCACGTGATTTGCTTAGACATCAGGAGGAATTCCGACCAGATCTAACTCCGACAAAATCAGTCCATTCAAGGTGCAAATGAATTTGGACATATCGAATCTAGCAAGCAAGATTAACGTGGAACCCATCGACAATTGGGTACAACAATTGGAATCCTACTATTCTATGAATCAACTCTCAGAAACTAAAAATATCACCATTGCATCCTTAAAGATGTCAACATCTGTGCACTGCTAGTGGGAGAACCTATTGATAAAGATGGAGAAAAGTGGAGACCCTATAGAGAAATGGTAGAAATTTGTCGAATACGTCCGAAAGGAGTTCTATCCACCCAAGTAAATTGAACAACAATATAAGAAGTGGCAGCAGCTAAGGCAATGGAAAGACCAGTCCATACAGAGTTACACCGACGAGTTCTATCGACTAATGGCTAGACTTGGTGTTCAAGAAGAAGAGAAATTGCTTGTTCTGGAATATGTTAGCGGATTGTCCCCGTACATTCAGCAGGAGATGGAGTTTCTAACTGTCAATACGTTTGCGGATGCATTCCACTATGCCAGTAAGCTTGAAGCCAAATAGAAAGAAAAAGCATGCTTCGTGACCAAGCCGACAGGACGACCACCCGACAAGAAGGCACCAGCCGACTTCAACAAGTCAAGATCTTCTTAGCCAACTCCGCCAAAGCAAGATCATGGAAAAAAGTATTCTCAGAAAGACAAAAGGGAACGTAGCAAACAACCTCCTACCAGGAAATGGTGTGATTACCACAATTAATTATGGCATGATACGTCTAAATGCAAAGCTTGGAAGACATTTTTGGAAAAAGTGTCGACATTTGACTTGTTCGACAAAACTCTGGTAGAATCTGACTCAGAAGCAACGACCCTTTTGACATCGACATCGACCACTCCAACAGCCTCGACTATCGTAGACGAGGAAGAACGAGAAAGCCTATTCCATACACAGATATGGGTTCAAAATAATCCATTGTATTTGATTGTGGATAATGGTATCCAGAAGAACTTTGTTTCTGAAGATCTCGTGAAGAAACTAGGCCTTGTTACCACTCCACATCCTCATCCTTATAACATCGGTTGGATGAAGGATGGACAGGAACTTAGGATCACCCGACAATGTAAACTCACCTACTTCATTAAGCCTTTTGAAGATGAAGTACTCTGCGACGTGGCACCACTCTTCGTAGATGACGCCTTGTTTGGGAAACCTTACTTATGGGATCGACATGGAAGTTACCAGTGTAACATCCTGATAATTTCATAAAAATTTAAAAAATTTAGAACAACATTAAATGCTAGAAACTATAAACGCAGAAAATAAATGTTAAAATAAAGCAGTGTTAACACTGAAGTCATAAATGCTGAAAATATATTAATCATTGATTCTCTTAACTAAAAACATTTTTAATGACAGCGACACATCATCTTTCTTTTAAATTGATTAAGACACTAGTTTTGCTTGTAATAACTATAACTCGAAATATCTTGCAATAGAGTTTTTCTTTTCAAGGTACTGACAGTTGTTTTGGGGTGATGATGAAAGGGGTCCTACAAGGTACCCTGAGGCTTACTTAGCTATGCTAGCTAAAGCTTGTGAACCTATTATTTTTGCGTAGAATCGCGGGTAAGAGCAATGCGACAACTCAAGTGTTTAAGATCAATTATGATTTTCATTTAATCGTCAATATTTGGTGAAAATTCTACGTACTTCCTTGCTTCAGGTATGGATCTTTGTCTAACCTAAATGTGTAGTTCGATCATAAATACATTTTGCAAAAGTCGCAATAATTTATATCTAAACTACATTCATTAATGAATTTGTTAAGATGAATTACTTATGCTTATGAATTTCTAGAATACGTAATAGGTTACTTTATCTAAGTGCTATTATGACACTATTTTTATCTTTTCATTTCATAAGAAGTATTATTACTATATAATGATCATAAACGTTTCGACTTTGTATAGAGCCTTATATTATCGAGTCATGAAATACTTAGTGTATTTGGACAAACATGGATAATCTAAAAAACAACTATAGTAAATACGCATTCCTAAATGCATGAACAAACATAATAGTATTCACTATTATCCTACCTTTATATTTATTATGATTCCAATATAGAAATTACAACTATATGGATTGACCTTTTCAAATACATTATTCATATAATATAACGAACTATGCTATATGGACAAATGAATACGATGTAAATAATGGAATTCTAACTATACCCTAACTATGGAATACGATTTGTATTAATTCAAATGATGTAAACCAAAAGTGTGAACCGTTCATGGATTAGAAACCATTGGAATAGATATGTATTAATGTTGTAACCCTAAGTTTGATTCGCTGGCAGGTGAAATGATGGGTGTTGAATGTCTGAAGTACGAGTATACTGACATTGTTAATGAGGTTGGCTTTGACATTTAAGTCTCCTGAGTGCAGCATTGAGTGTATCAATATGTGGATACCCTTGTGGCTGAATAGCTCGTGAATGAGTTTGCAATTTGCACTTAAACTGTTGAGTTGTAAGAGGCTTGATCCGAGGCATACCGAATTGGGATCGTCGTGGTCGAAGTAATATATAGGGTATTTAATGTAATGGTTGCTCACCTTTCAACATGCTTGGTTGGCAGCAATCTCCACTGTTGATTTTGTGGATTCTCGAGATTGAAATTGAAACTCTAATCTGTACTCTACTTCAACGTTGACACAAGTTCTTGGCAAAGGCCGACAGGCCGAGAGCTTCTTGGGTTTGAAAAGATAGGGGTTTCCAGATTTGAACTTATGACCAAAGAATGTCTAACCTGCGAATAAATTCATGCTTATGAAGCCGAGTCTGTAGTGAAAGTTTGCAGCAGTTAATATGTTGAAAGATTGAATCTTTAGTTGCTTTTTCTGCGTAAGTTGTGAGGGTGTTTGTCTAGGTTTTTTGTTGAAGTATTTGCACTGGTTTCGATTCCCATGCAGTGGTAAACTGTTGACCTCCGAACTGGAAATCCTTCTTCCATGTGCTAAAAGGATGGCTTCGTCGCCCTTGTTTGCATGTGTGTCTCTCACGCACAGGTAAAACCCATTCTAATTTGTTCCGCTGAATTTTAATGCATCAATAAGTATATCCAAATTCACCAATAACCAATTCTAGGTTTTGTATGACAGGTTTTGTTCTCGTCGAAAGCTTATTACTCGAGGCTTGAAGGGAGAGCACTGCTTGTCCACCGGTAAGCCTCGGTGGTTTCCTTAACTCGTTGGTTCTCCTAGTTCAGTTGTGGTCGACGAATGAAGTTTGACAAGGTTTTGGTGTTTGGTTATATGGCAGGGTTTTCACCCAGTGTTTGTATCTTTTGGGAACCAAAGTGGAAAGCCCAGCTGCTAAGATTATTAGTTAGCCTAGTTACTACAACGTCTATTGTAAACTTTGGTTGGAAGTACCTTGTTTGAGATGTAATTGATAAGGCATAAACCCTCATTCTTTTGAATGGAACATAGAGTTTTTAAAACTGCAAATATTTACTGTGTAATGTTTAGGATTCAATTCGTCGTTACTGTAAAAATAAATAAATGTTTTGGTGAATGTTTATAGTCATTGGTTGACTTGACTCTGTGAAAAGAATTGATGTTCTGTGCTATTTAGGTTTTGAATGGAAATATGAAACTGTGTTTGTAATGGAACAGAATGAAACAAAGTTTTGATTGTTTTCCTTAACTAAATAATTTGATACTTGGATTACGAAAAAGGTTTTATAAATAAGATGGCTGATGGTCGTGAACTAAATCCTTTTTAGTCATGAAATCTAAGTTTTGTGCAATTTCAAGTTGTAGTTTGAAAAACAATGTTATTTTTAATGAATTTATATACCATGGTTTTCGATGGCAATCTGGTATTTGTAATTAGGTTTTATACTATTATTAGAATGAGGCCAAGCGCCGAAACTCAATGTTTTCAGTCTATAAACTTGGAAATAAAATGGAAATGTAGTAATTCGATTTCTGAATAATGATAATAAAAAAATGCAGTTAATAATTTTTCTGGAAAGGATGAAGTTTGATTTAAATGAGAAAATATTTCGTTATTCAAATGTATGGAAAATGTAGAGGGTAGAATGCATGGTATTGGTTTCAAAGAAATAGATGTTGATAAATGAAACCCTAGTTCTATACAATGACAAAATTATTTACTTTTATTACTCAGTAAAGAAGAATGTTACTATAACTATTTTCTGATATGATATTCTACATTCTGAGTTTAAGCACTTATATTTAATAATGCAGTTTAAAAAAAAAAAAAAAGACAACTACACAATGTTACTCCAATCATTCAATTAACATTTTGCTCATCATTAATCTATCTAATTTTTACTTCTCTGTACTAGAGTACGATGTAAAGACAGCATGGAGAAAAATACAGAGCAGGTTATTTAATCGATCATTTCATCTATTAAATCATTTTCATTCAGAAATCATACTTAGGTCAGAAAATAAAACAATTTCTTCTGTATGCTTTTAACTGTATTACCTACTGATAAATGTAGAATGTATTTGATTGAAGATAACAACAAAAATGTAGAACCTGATAATTTGTAGGAGAAACAATTCACCCAAGGAGCCTGTTCCACCCAACCTACTCCAGAAGGAAGCAAAACTTACTTGCCTTAGGACCCCCGAACCTATTCACTGAATCCCCAAGAAGAAGAATCTATAGAAGTTTTAGGTCCTCAAATTGCAGCAACAAAATAGATCATTCAGTCATAAAGACTCAGCAGTTAAAGAGACCTGCACCAGCACCTCTGGTTTTCTTCTCAGAATAATTGGCAAACTCACAATGCACTACCACTTAGCCTCCCTATTCGAATCTCTTAGTGATCACCTGATACACTTGAGGAATATTTATGTGGAAAATATTGTAGAGATGCCTGCTCAATTCGAATTGCCTTATCTAGGCTGCCTAGGCTTTTTAGTGGTTAACCTGGTCATTAATGAGTTAACAGCTCACTTCCACCCTCCTGGGGGATAATGCCACAAATTTAGGGGTAGTTCTCCCATAACCAACAGCTAGTGGTGGAGTGCAATTGCTGCCATCTGTCCCGTGCCTTCTAACAGCTTTCATTCCTCTTAGTGGGTCAGTGAACTCTCATTTAACAGTTCCCTTGGGTGTTTGTCTCCCGTTTTAATTTATTAAATAATAATAATAAGTCATTACAGTCATCCTCGACCAATATTTGGTCATAATTACAAAAATTTGTAATTATAATTTAATATAATATTTTTGCAATAAAAATAAATAGTCTCAAAATTTGGGTAGGTGACATACACCCCCCCTTAAGTCTCAACATCGTCCTCGATGTTTATTCACTCTCTGAGTGTTCATGAAACAGAGTTGGGTATGTTGCCCGCATACTACTCTCCAACTCCCAGGTTGCCTCTTCTGGGCTAAGGTGCTTCCACTGCACCTTTACCTTCCCAATGGTGCGATTCCAGAGTAGAGTTTCTCTCTTTTCGAGGATACAATCTCGTTCCACCTGAAAATTGCCATCTTGTTTCACCTGTACATCATTCCAATTTACAACATGAATAGCATCGTGCACATATTTCTTTAAAAATAAAATGTGAAAAACATTATGTATTTTGAGATTTGATGGCAAAGCCAGTTGATATGCCACGGGTCCAACCCTTGAAATTTTTTCGAAAGGACCACAATAACTGGGTGCCAGCTTGGCACAGCTTCCCAATTTCAATGAACTCTTTTTCAATCTTACTTTAAGAAAAATATGCTCACCAACCTGGAACTCTTTATGAGTCCTTCTAAGGTCTGCTTGACTATTTTTCCTATCTTGGGAAGCTTTAAGATTTCTTTGTACCTGTTTCACAATTAGTTCTAGTTCCTGCAACAATTCATGCCTAAAATAACTTTATTTACTGGGTCATTCCAAGAAACTGGTGTATCACATTTCCTACCATAAATAATTTCAAAAGGTCTAAGCCTGGTTGATGCATGGTAATGGTTGTTATATGCAAATTCTGTTAAATGCAAGTAGTCCTTCCACTTACCAGGCTGATTCTTAACATATATCCTTAGCATGTCTTCCAATACCCGATTCACTCTTTATGTCTGTCCATCCGTTTGTGGATGAAATGTTGTGTTAAAGTTTATGGTTGTATTCAACCCTTTAAACAAAGATCTCCAAAAGTTTACAGTAAACTTAGAATCACAGTCCGAAACTATTATTTTTGGTATTCCATGCAATCGAAAAATCTGTTTCATGAAGATTTCTGCAATATCTGGAGCCTTATGAGTAGTCTTTACAGGTATAAAATGTGTTGCCTCGCTGAGTTTATCCACTACCACCATGATGGAGTCATTATGTTTCTGATTCTTTGGTAATCCGGTAATTAGATGTTTACTTATAATCTTCCATTTTCAGCTGGGTATAGGCAATGGCTGTAATAGTCCAACTAGATGCTGATGTTCCACCTTAACTTTTTGATAGTCAAAACACTTAGCTATATATTTTGCTATTTCATCTTTCATTCTGGGCCAATAGTACTCTTTCCGTAACATAGTGATGGTTTTCTGATAACCTGGATGACCAGAATAACGACTTTTGTGCATCTCATCTAAAATCAGAATTTTTACTGTTGGTATGTTGGGTACATACAATCTGTTTTTGTATAGCAACAATCCATTTTCCTTCAAACTGTAATTTGCCATAGAATTTTCAGAATTGCTTTTTGCTGTCTTTTCATGCAATTTTTTGTATTTTTCATCAGTTTTAATCCCCTCAAAAATCTGATTTTCTAAATATGTGGTATATGTACTGATGGTTGAAATAAAATTTATCCTTGCATTATGACTTAAAGCATCAACAACCTTATTCTCTTTACTTTTTGTGTTGAATTTCAAAATCATATTCACTCAGAAAAGTTAGCCATCTAGCTTGTCTAGCAATCAAATTTGTCTGATCTAGTAAATACTTCAGCCTCATGTTATCTGTCAACAAGGTAAATTTTATGCCAATAAGATGGTGACGCCACATTTTCAAGGCATGAATCACTACTAATAACTCCAGATCATAAGTAGAATAATTATTCTCATGTACTTTCAGCTTTCTAGACTCGTATGCAACAGCATGTCCCTCTTGTGTTAGGACTCCACCGAGTCCATCATTACATGCATCGGTGCATACTATAAAATCCTTATTAGGATTTGCAATCCTCAGAATAGGTGCTGAAGTTAGTAATTCCTTCAACCTTTTAAAGCTGTTTGCACACCTTTGATCCTATACAAACTTTTTCCCTTTCTTCTGTAAGGAGGTTATGGGGTTTGTAATCTTGGAAAAACCTTTTATGAACTTTCTGTAATATCCAGTAATACCCATAAATGATCATACATCCGACACATCCTTAGGAACTGGCCATTCATTAATGGCTTTTATCTTATCGAGGTCAATCGAAATTCCTTCTTTAGAGATTATGTGTCCTAAATACTGAATCTTATTCTTGTGGAAGTCACACTTACTGAATTTAGCATATAATTGATGATCTCTCAGAACTTGTAAAATAATACGCAGATGTTCGTCATGTTCTTCCTTGCTTTTAGAATACACCAGAATGTCATCTACGAACACGATGACGAACTTATCTAAATACTTGTGCAGAATATTGTTCATTAAGCACATAAATATAGCCGGGGCATTAGTCAATCCAAATGGCATGACTACGAACTCATAATGTCCATATCGATTTCTAAAGGTTGTTTTAAAAATATCCTCATCCTTCACACGAACTTGATGATATCCTGACCTTAAATCAATCTTTGAAAATATCGTTTCCCCACGTAGCTGATCAAATAGATCGTCGGTGCGGGGCAACGGATATCGATTCTTGATTGTCATTTTATTCAGTTGACGATAATCTATGCAAAGTCTTAAAGTGTCATCTTTCTTCTTTAACAAAAATAACAGGTGCTCCCTAAGGAGACACACTAGGTCTTATATAGTTTTTATCAATCAGTTCCTTCAACTATGATTTCAATTCATTTAATTTCAGTATATTCATCCTATATGGAGCTTTCAAATTCGGTACCGCACCTGGTATTAATTCAATGGTAAAATCTAGATCTCTCTTAGGGGGTAATCTTGGAATCTCTTCAAGAAAAACATCTTGGAATTCTTCTAGGACAGGTATATCTTCTAGTTTCAGTTTGTCCTCTTTAGTAATTAACTCTTCATGTACTACATTCACTGCAAACATCTGACATCCTTTTCTAACTGCTCTTTTTACTTGCATAGTTGAAATCTGTCTAAGTGATGTCTTTTTTGGAATACCCTTTGCTTCTACTGTTTCTCCTTCATCATTTAGACAGGTAAAACTTTTCTCATAACAATTCAGAATAACATGATGTGCTTCTAACCAATCCATTCCAATTAAAATGTCATATGATCCTAAAGGTAAAACATTTAACTTGGTCTGTGTTTTTAACTGATTCATAGATAAAACACAGCTTTCTACAAAATTAGAAACTTTTCTTTTTGTTCCTGTTGCTAGTCTAACCAACCAGAATTTATTGAATTTTTCTATTTTCAAATTAAAACTTTCTACAATATCTGGTGATATACAACTCAGGCTAGCACCTGGATCAATCAAAATAGTAACAAAATGGTTTTGTAGCATACCTTCAATCTCTACCATAGAGACTTTATGCTTTGCTTGCTTGTTGTCTAGGGTTGCATTAATTCTGGGCATCTCCTTTTCCAAGTCTCCCACAGTAGGTTCAGCTTGTATGGAATGAATATTATTAGTTGTTCACTTCCTTTTGGGGCATTTTGAAGCATAATGAGGACCTTGACACTCAAAACATTTATAGGTGCCTTTTGGTCATTAATTCTGGGTAACATTGGGAGTATTTCTATGAGCTGTAAAATTCTGCTGTTGGTTATTTCTGGGATTGTTCCCTTGAAAATTTCGATTCGGAAAGTTCTTCTTTTGGAAACCAGAATTTTCACTGAATCTGAAATTTTTCTTTTTAAGCTCAAAGTTGTTGGGCTTATGATTTTTCCAGTTAGATATCCCTTCTCTTTTCCGGTTAGTGTCCTAGCAGAAAGTTGCTTTCCTCATGGCCTCTTCTAAGGTCTTTGGATTGTCATACTCTATTATGTCCTCGATGTTGAAAGGTAGAAAACTCAGGTATCTTTGAATCTTTGGTTTCTCTTCCACGAGGTATGGCACGTATCTTAGAAAATTTAGAAACTTCTTGTTCAGCTCTTTCATGTTCATAGTTCCCAGCTTTAAATCATAAAATTCCTTGGATTTTTCTTCATAATATTGTTCAGATAAGAACTTCTTGAAGTACCGTTTAAAAGTGCTCCAATTCACATCCTTGTCCTTGATGCCCTTCACTCTTTTGATGTTATGCCACCAAATGTCTGCCTTCCCAATCAAATTGTATATTTCCATTTTTGCCTTCAATGATTCTGAATAATCATAAATTTGAAAGTACTTCTTCATTTCGGACAGCCATGCTTCGGCTGTCTCTCCTTTCTCAGTTTCACCATTGAAGGTTGGGGGTTTGATTTTCTTGAACTCCCCAGAAATCTGTTCATACTGTTTGTGACTTTTTTTTTTTGGCTTGTAATCTCCTTCACTACTATCACTTGAATAATTACGTTTCTTTTTGCATTTTTCATTGGCAGTTTCTGATGATGTTGAAATGATGTTCGCATCATCAGTTTTCATTTTCTTACCCTTGTCTCAATGAGGTAAGTATTTAATTTTGGAGGTATTTTCAATCCCTCTATCATGTTCATCAGTTGGGCACTGATTGAATAGTACTTGGTTAAGTTCTTCTTGTGCTTTCAGAATTCTCTCATTGTCTTGTTTTACAAATCTGATTTCTGTTTTTAACTCTTGAAATGCACGTAACAATTCTGATGAATTGTTATTCAATTCGCCATTGACTTCTCCTTCATAATGATGTCCCGTGCTATGACTGTTTGGTCGAAATCTGTCCTCCATATGTTCAGCTGATCCTTCCATACCTGTAGCTTAGAAACAATTTCTGTATAACACAAATATTTTAAATTGAATTAATAATATTTCTGCTGTAATACAATTTTCTGTTGCGTGTTCTTTAGACTTGTTCAAGCCTAGAGTTCGAACGTGAGCTCTGATACCACATGTAACATCCCGATAATTTCATAAAAATTTAAAATTTTAGAACAACATTAAATGCTAGAAACTATAAATGCAGAAAATAAATGTTAAAATAAAGCAGTGTTAATACTGAAGTCATAAATGCTGAAAATATATTAATCATTGATTCTCTTAACTAAAAACATTTTTAATGACAGCGACACATCATCTTTCTTTTAAATTGAATAAGACACTAGTATTGCTTGTAATAACTATAACTCGAAATATCTTGCGATAGAGTTTTTCTTTTGAAGGTACTGACAGTTGTTTTTGGGTGATGATGAAAGGGGTCCTACGAGGTACCCTAAGGCTTAATTAGCTATGTCAGCTAAAGTTTGTGAACCTTTTTTTTTTGCGCAAAATTGTAGGTAAGAGCAATGCGACAACTCAAGTGTTTAAGATCAATTATGATTTTCATTTAATCATCAATATTTGGTGAAAATTCTATATACTTCCTTGCTTTAGGTATGGATCTTTGTCTAACCTAAATGTGCAGTTTGATCATAAATACATTTTGCAAAAGTCGCAATAATTTATATCTAAACTACATTCATTAATGAATTTGTTAAGATGAATTACTTATGCTTATGAATTTCTAGAATACGTAATAGGTTACTTTATCTAAGCGCTATTATGACACTATTTTTATTTTTTCATTTCATAAGAAGTATTATTACTATGTAATGATCGTGAACGTTTCGACTTTGTATAGAGCCTTATATTATCGAGTCATGAAATACTTAGTGTATTTGGACAAACATGGATAATCTGAAAAACAACTATAGTAAATACACATTCCTAAATGCATGAACAAACATAATAGTAGTCACTATTATCTTACCTTTATATTTATGATGATTCCAATATAGAAATTACAACTATATGGATTGACCTTTTCAAATACATTATTCATATAATATAACGAACTATGCTATATGGACAAATGAATACGATGTAAATAATGGAACTCTAACTATACCTTAACTATGGAATACGATTTGTATTAATTCAAATGATTTAAACTAAAAGTGTGAACCGTTCATGGATTAGCAACCATTGGAATAGATATGTATTAATGTTGTAACCCTAAGTTTGATTCGCTGGTAGGTGAAATGATGGGTATTGAATGTATGAAGTATGAGTATAGCAACATCGTTAACGAGGTTGGCTTTGACATTTAAGTCTCCTGAGTGCATCATTGAGTGTATCAATATGTGGATACCCTCGTGGCTGAATAGCTCGTGAATGAGTTTGCAATTTGCACTTAAACTGTCGATTTGTAACAGGCTTGATCCGAGGCATACCGAATTGGGATCGCTGTGGTCGAAGCAATAAATAGGGTATTTAATGTAGTGGTTGCTCACCTTTCAACGTGCTTGGTTTGCAACAATCTCCACTGTTGATTTTGTGGATTCTCGAGATTGAAATTGAAACCCTAATATGTACTCTACTTCAACGTTGACACAAGTTCTTGGCTTTCATTTCACTGGGTAATGGTATTAGGAGAGAGGCCGACAGGCCGAGAGCTTCCAGGGTTTGAAAAGATAGGGGTTTCTAGATTTGAACTTATGACCAAAGAATGTCTAACCTGCGAATAAAATCATGCTTATGAAGTCGAGTCTATAGTGAAAGTTTGCAGCAGTTAATATGTTGAAAGATTGAATCTTTAGCTGTTTTTTCTGCGTAAGTTGTGAGGGTGTTTGTCGAGGGTTTTTGTTGAAGTATTTGCACTGGTTTCGACTCCCATGCAGTGGTAAACTGTTGACCTCCGAACTGGAAATCCTTCTTCCATGTGCTGAAAGGATGGCTCTGTCGCCCTTGTTTGCATATGTGTCTCTCATGCACAAGTAAGACCCATTCTAATTCGTTCTGCTAAATTTTAATGCATCAATAAGTATATCCAAATTCACCAATAACCAATTCTAGGTTTTGTATGACAGGTTTTGTTCTCATCGAAAGCTTATTACTCGAGGCTTGAAGGGAGAGCGCTGCTTGTCCAACGGTAAGCCTCGGTGGTTTCCTTACCTCGTTGGTTCTCCTAGTTCAGTTGTGGTCGACGAATGAAGTTTGACAAGGTTTTGGTGTTTGGTTATATGGAACGGTTTTCACCCAGTGTTTGTATTTTTTGGGAACCAAAGTGGAAAGCCCAGCTGCTAAGATACTTAGCTAGCCTAGTTACTACAACGTCTGCTGTAAACTTTGGTTGGAAGTACCGTGTTTGAGATGTAATTGATAAGGGATAAACCCTCGTTCTTTTGAATGGAACATATAGTTTTTAAAACTGCAAATATTTACTGTGTAATGTTTGGGATTCAATTCGTCGTTACTGTAAAAATAAATAAATGTTTTGGTGAATGTTTACAGTCATTGGTTGACTTAACTCTGTGAAAAGAATTGTTGTTCTGTGCTATTTAGGTTTTGAATGGAAATATGAAATTGCGTTTGTAATGGAACAGAACGAAACAAAGTTTTGATTGTTTTCCTTAACTAAATAGTTTGATACTTGGATTATGAAAAAGGTTTTATAAATAAGATGGTCGATGGCCGTGAACTAAATCCTTTTCAGTCGTGAAATCCGAGTTTTGTACTATTTCAAGTTGTAGTTTGAAAAACAATGTTATTTTTAATGAATTTATATGCCATAATTTTCGATGGCGATCTGGTATTTGTAATTATGTTTTATATTATTATTAGAATGAGGCCGAGAGTTGGGTGGATAGGTTGCCCGCTCGCCTCCACCCAGTTCTTGGAGTTCTTGGAGCTCTCCCGCTCGCCTCCCCTCCCTTACAGGATCATGAAGGACCTTGAAAGAAGCCGGCATCCGTCCCTTGGAGATGCAGCGTCTTGAGCAGACACAATCTCAGGCTCCTCGTTCATTAGAAACGCCAGGGCGCTAGGCACAAAATCTCTCTGGAGACGCAGATTCAAGAACCTGGCAGAGGTTTCTTTATTTTCTGCTCTCCATCCTTTTCAGGCGCCACGGGCTTTTCCTCTTCGCTCCGTTGATATACATTTCAGGGATGTCCCCAGCGTCTCTCGCAGCTCGCCGCCCGGCTTTCCGATCCCCGCGAGCGTTCCTGGAAATAGCATACGCTCATTCAATGGGGACAGCGGCCGTCCCCGAGGCCCCCCTATTTGGAAACCTCAAGAGCCCCTATGCCCAGGTCTCTGCTATAACTATTGGCTTGGTTCCAGTCAAGGACTTTACTTGGGTTGATGAGTATAGGGTTTCCGCAGGGCCGAATCGCAAGACCAGGAGGCTGAAGGAGGACGAGAATAAGAAATTGAGGAAGAAGGCCAAGAGGGAGTATAATGAGACCGTGCATCAGCTTGCCGAGTTCGTTAAAAAGAGGGATAAGAGGGTTTTGGAGAGGCAACTGCAGAGGAAGAAGGAAGAGGAGGAGAAGGCAGCGCAGGCGAAGCTTCGGCGCGTGAAATTGGAGAAGGAGAAGCTCGTGAGGGCAAGGCAGAATGAGGAGCAGGAATGGGCAGAGAGGAAGTGTCCGAGAATATTACTGTCAATGAGTTGGAGGGAGCGGTGAGGGGCGAGGGTTCTTGGAGCGAAATTTTGATGGTTGTGTCTGCAGGATGATAGATTGTGTGCGGTGGAGGCATCGCAGGTCCTGGTGCGTAGGGTGTCTGGCCGTTTTCTTCATCAGTAGTTGCTGGCTGAGTTCGCCGGTTTAGGAGATCCAGAGTCTGCTGCTTGTCCACAGACTTGGAGCTGCTGTTTTTTCTGCTGAGGGTTTCGGTTTGAAGACGTCTTGCTTTCTTGGTGGCCGGCGGGGGTGTCTCAGGGTTCGTGTGGCTTTGCCATTGATCTTGAAACGGTGGCTCTTCAAGATCGGGCACCTGATTGGTGGTTCAGCTGATGGATCCAGCCCAACCACTTGTCACCTGATCTTTTTCTTGTGGCAACGTTTGGGTTTCTCTTTACTGTTCCAGATTCATCTTCTTGTGGCGAAGTTTTATTGGGTTTATCTTTTTTTGGTTCAGCTCTTTATAAGCTGTTGTATCTGCTTATATGGGACAGAAATATGTGAAAATGTAGGGATCCTTGTGATTCTACTACATCTGCAGAATGTAATTTTAATCATCTTTTTGAAATAAAATTACGGACTTTTTCCCAGGAAAATCCGAGGAAAAAAGAATGAGGCCGAGAGTCAAAACTCAATGTTTTCAGTCTATAAACTTGGAAATAAAATGGAAATGCAGTAATTCGATTTCTGAATAATGATAATAAAAAAATGCAGTTAATAATTTTTCTAGAAAGGATGAAGTTTGATTTAAATGAGAAAATATTTCGTTATTCAAATGTATGGAAAATGTAGAGGGTAGAATGCATGGTATTGGTTTCAAAGAAATAGATGTTGATAAATGAAACCCTAGTGGGTCAGTGAATTCTCATTTAACAGTTCCCTTGGGTGTTTGTCTCCTGTTTTAATTTATTAAATAATAATAATAAGTCATTACAATCATCCTTGACCAATATTTGGTCATAATTACAAAAATTTGTAATTATAATTTAATATAATGTTTTTGCAATAAAAATAAATAGTCTCAAAATTTGGGTAGTTGACAACCAGTCACAACCTCAGAAGGTGATTGTCAGAATTCAGAACCAATGGTACGGCATACCAAAGTGACGACCTACACCTACTGCGTTATCCCCGAATTCTTCACTAAACCCTCAACGCAGGAATCTACTAGATGCAATGATATCTGCTAAACAGACGAAGAAGCTCATCAACAGTGCTCAGAAGTTCGCATTGATCATGATCAAGCCGCAACACTCCAAGAAGACTGCAGCAACCAGTCGACTCACCGACCAGTGCATCTCCCGACAAAAGTAGCAGATCGAAAATATTTTTGATGAGTACCGGAACCTATTCCAAGATCTCAGCAAAATACTTAAAATGTAAATACCAAAATCTTATTCTAATCAATTTCAATCATATGAAATGCATCAAGTATACCATTCAATCTCATGAAGTGCATCAAGTATACCATTCAATCTCTTGAAGTGCATCAAGTGTGTACTCTTTCTTCATGAAATGCATTCCAGACAATTAATCACATGAGATACATATACTTTACCTACATATACAAGAAATGCATCATGCATATGCTATATCAACAAGATGCATGAAATGCATCTAAGATATATTAAATGCATTCCAATCAGTTAATCACATGATATGCATTACCAAGATGCTTTTACATGATTTATCAACAAAATACTTTCCCTAGAAGGATGCATGAGATTTACCATGATACTTTATCAAGCTGCCTTTCAACAAAGGTATTTGATATACCGTAAGGATACTCTAACAAGATACTTTTAGCGAAGACCACAAGGATATTTTTCTAACAAGGATACTTGTATTGGTATTGGATATATAAGGATACATGAAGTACATCTTCAACAGAGGTACCAAAATTATATTTTAATCAGTCACACGGTTAGTACATACTTTTCAACAAGATATACAAAATACCACCAGGATATTACCAGATACTCACACATGAAATGTCACCAAGATACCACCAAAATACCTTTCAACAAATATCACAAAGATACATTTCTAATGAAGATCACAAAGAACACCTGAACATTTTATGCACTTAATGTAACAAGTAAGCAAACTTATATACAACAATTCCAATCTAACTAAGAAACCAAAAATGGCCATAACGATTAGTAGTCAAACATACTACTTTTCATCTCCACACAAGCATAAGTATTCTTTAGAGAATATTCAAAAATCTATTATACATCAACTAATAGTAATTAGTATCAACCAATAACATCAACCAATATCAATCATACATCAGTCATACAGGCGTTGGTCCATAATACATCAATTCATAATACCTCAACCGTATATCAATCATACACCAATATAAACCAACGACGACCATACAAACATCAACTGGCCATACAAACATCAATCATAGTACATAAACCAGAATACATCAATGAGAATACATCAACAAGAACACATCAACCAGAAGCAAAATACATCAATCATAATACATCAACCATAGTACATCAACCTGGACACATCAATCATAATACATCAACCAGAAGCAAAATACATCATCCAGAGTACATCAACCTGAACATATCAATCATAATACATCAACCATAAGCAAAATACATCAACCAGAATACTTTAATCATAATACATCAATCAAAATACGTCAATCAAAATATATCAATCAAATCAAGATACATCAATCAGAATACATTAATCATATTGCATTAATATTTAACAATCACATCTATCCCACATCTGATAAATATCGATTAGTTTCTCAATAACATCACCCAAGTACATCAATTATACCAATATCAATCAATGACTACAATAACAACCAATAGAAACCATATGAATAATAGTATCATCCACTCAACATCAACCATCGTTCATCAATCATACACACAACAACCAAGAATAACCAATAATATCTATACATACAATAATGACAATATCGTACATGTATCAACCATTAATCAACCAACATCAATCATTAACAACCAATAGTCTCAGACAACATAATCAACCATTCAAAAATCATACATCGACCATAGCAATCATTTCAAATATTTGCTATTTATCATAACATTATATATAATTATTAGCACATCATGATATATATATATATAATATCCATATATTAATAATACATGTTTCACACAAACACTACTAATATTGCACTTATGTAAACAACTAACACATACACAATCATATATATTTCCTGCATACATACTCCATCAATAGCAATGCTATACATTGACAGCAATCCCATCTAATACCCATATACTAACCATACATTACATTACTAATTATTTGCATGTAGCACACTACTTATACTATCCACCAAAGTAAATACATAGCCACCTCAAACAATCAAACATCCTGCCACCAAAATCTTACAATATTCCGCGATAAAATAATTACTAGATATACAACACACCATCATACATTCATACCATACATCATACTTACTATTATTGTGTATTATTTCTATACATACGCCCATTTTGTCTGCATACATATTATAATTCTTCAATCATATATCATATTATTATTAATCATATACACAACATATTAGTCATATAACCTATATATCCTATACACATGTATAATTATTATGTTATACTAAAATATTCATACAATTACATCGGTATAATTACTTAATTCAGTGCTATCATATTAAGTACACATTATAATATATATATTAACATAATAATTCTGATCACACTATACTTCCTAATACTTCCAAAGACTCCAAAAACTTCCAAACTTTACACTTACTTCATTGCATGCGTTCACATCTATACATATAGTATATATACAATATCATATGCACGCAATACTAATAATTATTGTATATTTTAAAATACATATTACAGTATATATATAGATATATATATATTCAATATCATATACCCCCATCTATCTTACATCACATATTATGTTATACATATTTAAATTTATGTCATACACTATTATCATACACTATTACACTACCTTCTTACACACAAAATAAAATAAAATAATTAAAATTAAGAAAATATGAACCATTAAGACAAGTGACTCATTTCCTCCAAAAATAGATAAGGAGTTACATCTCCACAAATAAAATAAATAAAATAGAAGAGAATATGAACCATTAAAGACAAGTGGTTCATTTCCTTCAAAAGTAGACAAGGAGTTACTTCTCCACAAATAAAATAAATAAAATAGAAGAGAATATGAACCATTAAAGACAAGTGGCTCATTTCCTCCAAAAATAGACAAGGAGTTACATCTCCACAAATAAAATAGAAGAGAATATGAACCATTAAAGGCAAGTGGCTCATTTCCTTCAAAAATACACAAGGAATTACATCTCCACAAATAAAATAGAAGAGAATATGAATCATTAAATACAAGTGGCTCATTTCCTCCCAAAATAGACAAGGAGTTACTCACATACATTGAAAATAAATAAATGAAATAAAAATAAAAAGGAAGTTGAAACAATTATTAAGACAAGTGGCCTATTTTCCCAAAATAGACAAGGAGTTACTTATCAATGTAACCACCACCATCCAAGTGGCATAAATAAGCCTATAAAAGCATATCATCAATAGAAAATCCAAAATCCATATAAGGTATAAATGCCACTTAATAAATCATATTAATATTTAATAATATTAAAACTATATTATCTTAATAACTTATCATTAAATTAATACTCATAATGGTACATAGTACATACTATTACAATGACAATTATTTATTTATCAATTAATAATCATAATGTACCAGTAAATAAATCATACCACATGAAGCATTTCATTATTAAAAATTTAATGAGCAGTAAAGGAGGCAATGCACGATGAACAAGCATTGACCAATCAAGTCATTGAACAACAAAAGAGGCAATGCACAAGCATCAACCAATCAAGTCACTAAATAGTAAAAGAGGCAATGCATAAGCATCAACTAATAAAATCACTGAAGCAGTAAAAGAGACAATGCACAAGCATCGACGAATCATCGACCAATCAAATCACTGAACAATAAAGGAGACAATGCAATGTGAACATGCATCAACCAATTAATCTACTCGATTATTAGATACACACCACATAGTACTTACCAATCAATCTATTGAACAGTAAATATGCAATATTAAATCATTCTAAAGCATACAACAAACTAATCTCTGAAGTGAGGCTTATTATTCTTCCATTAACATAACGGAGGTTAAAATTCTTTCACAAAGAACATTTATAAATTCCCAATGTACATAAACATAAAATTATGAGTTCGTAATAGGCCCAACAGCCTCAGAGTTGGAACATAAGCTCTAATACCACCTGTAATGTCCCTTGGGGCTATCAAAAGGTCTTAGGGACATATAATTAGCTCTCTAGGGCTAATTAGAATATTTTAGCATATCATAATAATTTTACAAGTATTTAATTTCATTTTCTACAATTTAATTATGACAAAATATCGATAATTCCAAATAAATTAAAATAAAATTCATAACTGATCAATAAAATTGAACCAAGGTCGGGAAATATTATCCAGCACTATCTAACATCATTATGAATTCATCCCAATCCATAACACAGATTACTTGCACCTAAAAAGGTCATTTTCACTTAATCATGATTAATTAGTAATTAGTGTACTAATTATGACACTTAGCGCATAATTGACGACACTTAACATAACTTAATTTGTTTATCACCTAATCATCATTTATCAATTACAATGGATAATTAACACCTAATATCATGTAAATAAGGCTTAATTATCATGTTTCAATTAATTAAACAAAACAATTACGAAAATGACTCCACAAGACTAGTTAACTAATATTTAACACAAACAACTAGTCTTGCACGAATTCAACACACAACCATGCCAATGAACCAAAAAGTGAACCTAAATCCATTATACATATATTTAATCATTCACATACATCCAAATAAAGTTGCATTTGCAGGTTAGGTCCTTTCACATAAATGATGATTCCTTCAAGCTAAATCAATGCAACTAGTTAATAAACACTATTAGGAATTTAACCCAATCAATTGTACTGAGTTCAAGAGCACACAGAGGCAAGGGTAAATATCTATAAAATATAATTTTGCAGAAAAATTAAAGTACCAAAAATAGAGCATATGGTTGTACATTCCAAAAATTATGAAAACATAGATTTAATCTACAAACTAGTCACCAATTTCCACCGATTTTAAACTAGTTTCTGTTTCTAGTTTCCAAATGCAAAACAATAAGAAAGTATTGAATACTGTAGCTCATGGACATAATATCAGCAGTCCACTACATCCAAATGGATGTATCTTTCCACTCATAAACAGTCCTCTTATTAATTCATCAAACTAGCTAAATCTACTTCTCTAAATTGGCTAGAAATTGAGGAATCAAGTAAGATAAATGCAAAAAAAAATTGCAGAGTCATTTGGAATCCATTCCAACTCTAAATACCATGTATTATCAGTCTTATTATAGGTATAAATCATGTAAAAATTTCGCCAATCACTTTTCATGCAAGTCATAAATCCATTTAAAACAATTCTTTCGAAGGAGCTAGTGAATGGAAACAAAACTAGGATTTCAATAAGAAAATATAGAACTATCTAGGAAATATTCCACACATTTCTTCATAAATTTCAAGTGTAATTATCATATCTGAGATCAGTTATCTCACTTAGGAATTTTCTCAAACATTTCGCATGCCAAGTCTCGAAACTACATAAAACAACCTAATCAGTGAAGTAGTTTTCGAATAGAGGCTAGAAACACTATATAGAGGTGTTTCCAATAATTCCTATGATATTGCACAGTAAAAATACACATAATGTAAATAAAAGAGGCACAATTATCAGATATGTAGCAAAGGTTCCAAATAAATAATTTTCTAAAGCACTTGCTCACAAAATACCAAAAACTAGTTAGCTATTTTTCCCAAAAACTAGTAGCATAATGTAACTAAATTCTATGAGAGATTTATTCCATAATTAACTCATATATTTTCTCATACATTTAATGTGAAACCATATAAGAATCAGATAAGATCTTATTAATTCAAATAAACATGAAATAAAGTACTTATCTTGCAAAATACGTAACTGAAATTGACCATGCCACGTTGCACCTAGTAGTAGACACAATGCAAGCCAAAACTCACTTTGCAATGGTCACCCCCGCGCCAGAACCATGATGCCATAAGAAAGAGTGCACTCAACCACAAAACCCATCTAACATTGGTCCAACCACAATCCAATGGCAAGTGTATTCCACATCACTTCCAATCCAGGATCTCCAGTGACAACTCCAGGACAAAGTTTTCAGGAGAAATCAGTCCAACCACAACCCAATGGAAAGTCTTCCTCGACTTCCACTCCAGGAAAATTCCAATGGCTCTAGGAAAAAAGATTCAAAAATATATCAGTCCAAGTTCAAATCCAATGGAGAGTGGATTCCACGTCACTTCCAATCTAGGATCTCCAGAGGCAATTCCAGGACAAAACGGTGGCAATTCCAGAGTAACTCAACTTAGGCACAGGCTTAGCAATGGTGCACCAACCAGCAAAAACTCATGTCAAGAGAAACCAAAACTAGTCACACCAGTACCATAGCAAAGACACAAGCCAAGAGCATGCATAACCAACAAGAGATACTAGCTCACATACACCCAGATCCCTTTTCCCAAGAGCAATTCGAATTGGGGGGTGTTAGGAACCTATGTCAACCCTTCTCTTTACTATGTTAGTATATTGTTGTTGGACGCATATGCTTTGTAAGTCGTCCCGTAGTATTTGTTGATCTATAGTTTATATTAGCCCATAGTATTGACCCATAGTATTGGACGCATATGCTTTGTAAGTCGTCCCGTAGTATTATATGTCCCATGGTTTTGACTCATAGTATTGGGCATAGACTTAGTATATAAGTGTGTGTTGAGGTCATTGAAGGCACCGTGAAGTTAATTGTATTGAGCTTGCTCAAAGGAGGTTGCCCCCTCGAAGTGGCCCGTGATCAATATAAAAGTGATTCTGTTCTATTATTTCTGATATCTCATGTATTTGCATTAATTAATTATTGCAGGTACATCACATCTGGTATCAGAGCACTTTCCTTGGCACAAGTGGGAATTTTTTTTTTTCTTTTTTTGGGCGGCGACTTTCAGATCAATTTCTGAAACTTTTTGCACAAAATCAGAAGAAATTGATTGCATATCTGAATTCCTCTTTCAAAAATACGCAGTTTCAAAAAAAAAATCATCTCATTTGGAGTTCTAAAAGTGGAGATATCGTGGATTTAAAATCAGCAATTTTTCAGAATTTCGGTGACGGCGGCGGAAATTGTGGCAAGAAAATCTTTTGACCGAGTGCCCAGATTTCTATTCCGCTTTCATAGGTAGAAGCAGAGTGGTTGTTCCAGTTCCGGAAACATGCTATAATAGCGATTCTGAGCAATATAGATCCGGTTTTGGAACATTGGGTGGAATTTCTGCCCAAATTTTTTTTTTCTGTTGCAGGTTCGGATCTGGGAATAATCCCTATCCGTTTAACTGTGGGAAGTACTTGGGCATAAGCCCTAAAACTCATTGTGAGGAGTACCACAGGAACCCCGAAGTAGCTGGCCATTGAGAGGACCTGCCAAGCGAAAAGGGCAACGACCCCTACCTGATTGACTAGTTTCCACCCGTGAGGTAAACCAAGAGCTGTCGTTTGTGGCAAAGCGGTTATCAGTTTTACCTGAGCCGTGGAGTGAGGGGTACTGCCCCAATACGCAAGCCGTCAGACAGCATTGGTGGCCGAGTGAAAACCCTGAAATGTTAGGAAGCCGCACATACCTGGGGTCCATATCTACTTTCAGCTGAACTATTGTCGATCACTGCTGCACCGTTTCAGATCCATTTTGCAAGCCATTCCAGATCCAGCCATTCGGCGTTGTTCCAGATTCCTTCTGCGCTGTAGCCGCTCTAGTCTGGAAAAAAAAAAAAAAAAAAAAAAAAAAAAAAAAAAAAAAAAAAAAAAAAAAAAAAAAAAAAAAAAAAAAAAAAAAAAAAAAAAAAAAAAAAAAAAAAAAACTGGTTATGGTTGTCACCTGTGCAGGAGCACACACCATGGAAGAAACACTTGCAGCCATCCAAACAAAACTCCAAGATCTGGATGAAAAATTTCTCAGCCTCCATCTTCAGCATTCAGCCATGAACAATACCAGACAGCCAGAATCTTTTGCAGCCACTGGGTTCTCTTCTTCCAACAATTTTCGTGGGCCGAAGCTTGATTTTCCTCGCTTCAATGGTACTGATCCGACTGGATGGATATACCGAGCAGAACAATATTTCAGTCTGCATAATACTTTTGATGTTCAGAAAGTTCCACTTGCATCCTTTCATTTGGAACAGGAAGCCCTTCAATGGTACCGTTGGTACATCAAAGCTCATCCCGAGCCAAACTGGACAGATTTTTGCCAACTCATTTTGCCACGATTTGGTCCTAGTGCTTTTGACGACTTCACAGGAGCACTCACTAAACTTCACCAAACTGGCACAGTGAGAGAGTATCAGATGGAATTTGAGAAACTAGCCAGTCACACAGAAGGATTGTCTGATGAATTCTACAGGAGTTGTTTTATCAGTGGTCTCAAGGATGAAATCCGCTCAGAGGTCAAAATGTTTTGTCCCAACACAATGATGGAAGTCCTAGGGTTGGCTAAGTTGGCCGAGGACAAGATCACAGCTCAACAACGCTCCAAACCCACCTTTGTTCCCTTCAGAAACATGGGTTCCCAACGACCTCCCATCACGCCTGCTCCTCTACCAACTCCTATCAAGCATTTGTCTGAAATAGAAATGCAGGCATGCCGAGAAAAAGGGCTTTGCTATAATTGTGATGAGAAATTCACTCGGGGACATAGATGTGTTCAACAAAAGCTCTATATCTTGGATGTGGATTCTCCGCCTGCCTTAGAACTTGGTGAAGAAGCTACAGATACAGTAGATGATCCGGTCGACATGCAACACCCACCTGTTGACACCCCATCTCAGGACGACCCACCCGAGATCTCTCTCCATGCTGTAACCGGCGTCACCACCCCACAAACAATGCGGGTCAGGGGATACTTCAAGAAGCTCCCTCTTACCATACTCATTGATTCTGGTAGCACTCATAACTTCATTGACCCTTGGATTGCCAAACAGGCTGATTGTTTTGTCCATCCTTGCTCCAACTTTGAAGTCATGGTTGCCAATGGGGGCACCTTACCTTGCAAGGGGAAGTGTCACAATGTGCGTATCTCTATGGAAGATTATAACCTACGCTCTGACATGTTTGCCTTGTCCTTAGGCGGATGTGATGTGGTTTTGGGCATTCAATGGTTACGCACACTTGGGCCCATCTGATGGGATTTTGCTGAACTTTGGATGCAATTTAAAATCAATGGGGCACAACACAAATTTATGGGCTTACAACCAGGGTCTCTCTGCATCATTAGTTCACATCGCCTGGAAAAAATCCTTAAGAAGAATTCACATGGTGTCATCGCTCAGCTCCATTCCATTCAGATGCAACCATCAACAGTCTCCACTACTTCCTTGGATAGATATGCAGGTATCTTTGCTGAACCAATGCGCTTGCTGCCTTCAAGAGACCTTTCCGGTAAGAATGTAGCCCCATCTACCTCTCAGCAGGCAATGATGGCTATTTTGCATGTAGTACAGAAGTGGCAGCCATCCCTATTAGGAAATTATTTCTGCATCAAGACGGATTTCCCGAGTCTGGCAAATTTTCTGGAACAATGGGTCTCCTCCCCAACACACCTGCAATGGGTTATCCAACTCATGAGTTATCCCTATGTGATCACTTACAAGAAGGGTAAGGACAATATGGTGGAAGATGCTCCTTCTCACACAATTGATGACCCAGTTTCTCTTACAGCTCTTTCTCTGCTTGTTCCAAATTGGTTCCAATATGTTCAACAGGGCTATCTCTTCTATGAACTCCATGCTTCTCCATCAACAGGACACTCTGGGTTCTGCAAAATGTATGACCGGGAACAATGTAACTTCTTTTGGCCGGGACTAAAAATGACAATTCAACAGATGGTGGCTGACGATGATACTTTCCAAGTCAACGAGGGGGAAACGACACTCCTTTCGGGATTGCTCCAACCTTTGCCCATCCCTACACAGCTTTGGCAAACTATTTCTATGGATTTCCTAGCAGTGCTCTGGTGGTACAATACCACATCTCAAAGGACACCATATGAAGCAGTCTATGGAAAAACACCGCCAGTTCTTCTTCCATACACCCTCAGCAGCTCCCCAGTTCAGGAAATTGACTCGGTTCTTCGAAATCGCGATCAGATTCTTCTCATTTTGCAGGACAATCTTCACATGTCCAGAATTCGCCTGAAACAACAAGCCGATCAGCACCGTTCCGAGCGCATCTTCCACGCAGCTAACAGGGTTCTTCTTCATCTACATCCTTCCAAGCAATCCTCCTTGACACTCCAAAGGCGTCAGTGGCCCGAAATGCAAACCGAGGATGCTACCGGGGAACCACTCCTTCAGATTCTGCAGCAATTTCTCCAACCAAAGCTTTGAGGACAAAGCTTTTTCTAAGGGAGAGGGGATGTTAGGAACCTATGTCAACCCTTCTCTTTACTATGTTAGTATATTGTTGTTGGACGCATATGCTTTGTAAGTCGTCCCGTAGTATTTGTTGATCTATAGTTTATATTAGCCCATAGTATTGACCCATAGTATTGGACGCATATGCTTTGTAAGTCGTCCCGTAGTATTATATGTCCCATGGTTTTGACTCATAGTATTGGGCATAGACTTAGTATATAAGTGTGTGTTGAGGTCATTGAAGGCACCGTGAAGTTAATTGTATTGAGCTTGCTCAAAGGAGGTTGCCCCCTCGAAGTGGCCCGTGATCAATATAAAAGTGATTCTGTTCTATTATTTCTGATATCTCATGTATTTGCATTAATTAATTATTGCAGGTACATCACAGGGGGAGAGAGGGAGACACCAAGGGAGGAGTTGTATTCCCAAATTACCAAAATGAGAGTTACACTTCTCAAGAGGGCGCATTAGAGGGGATAAGAAGAGTCCTCATCAAGGTGGGAGTTACAAATTTTCATGAGGGGCACACTAGGTGAGGAAAAAACTCGAACTCCAAATAAAATTAATCCCAGAATAAAATAAAAACCAAGGGGTAGCATAAAACATGAGGGTGAATAAATCAAGAGGGTCCACCAAGTCCACAAGAATGGTGTATCACATCCACATAGGTCAAAACATAAGGTAACACTTTTCCCACAACCCCTTGCTCGTAACATCATGGTTCCTCATACTCTTTATGTGGCATCGGTCGATTCGGTTGTTTTATTTTATTAATTAATTAATAATGTCCAACATAATAGTAATAATGTGCAAACCATAGTCTCGACACCTCGTGCCACATCACAACACAAATAATAACAACAACATATGTCCAGGGGCTAAACCAAAGGGTATTACAAAGGTCGAGTTTGGAGAGGCTACAGAGGTCAAGTTACAAACCATCGAGGCTTGGAAAACTCAGAACCAGAGGCCGAGTTACAAAGAAATCATCAGCGATCGATATTATTATAGAAGTGTCAGGCACCAAGGGCCAAATCCTCAAGATCTCCACCGCATATTAAAACTTGGAGTATTATGGCAAGCCACAAAGTTGAGACCTAAGTTCATAGCGCGGATTGAAGAACGTTGGTAAGCCATTTTGATATGGTTAAATTCATTTACATGTGTTGATTTTAAAACCTAAGGTTTCAACGCTCAAAATACCATATGGTTTGAGTCATTGAACTTTGGGTAAAAGTTTTATATAGCACACCTTTTGAAGTGGGTTGAAAACCTTAAAAATGAACTAATTATGCCTTGTGAAATATTGTTTATTTATGGGTTAGTACCATAGTGTGCTATTAAGAACCTAATTCCTTTACCATACTATCATATATATATGTATATATATAATTACCTTTCTATAATAGAGTGAGACTATAGAGTTCACTCTTAATACATTGTTTATGGCATGGATTGGTCATGTGCGTATATTGTTTTGATACCATGGAGTCTTTATATATGTCAGTGCATTTTTGTATATCACTTGAAGAAGACCAAAGCCATGTGTAGTTATTGGAAAGTGGAATCTTAAAGACCATAGAGTCTTCCACTCTCATACTTTGTTGGAAAAATTGTTATTACGAAGATATGTTGCTAAAGGTTTTTATGTAAAGGCATTATATTTTTTCCTAAGCCATTGTTAAACAAATTTTGGTTCATGAGTTCATAATACTCTTTGGGAACATCAAGGAAAGTCTTATCTTGCTCATATCCTTTAGATTATGATAAGATGCTTATCAATTTCTAGTGTACCTCGAAGCAATTGTGATCTTTAAACATTTTCCGTCTCAATATTGAAGGAATTGAAGGAAAGTGGGATTTTGCAGAAACAGTTGTGGTAGAACAATAACGACTACAAGTGTTGTCCTTCAGCTTTTTTCATCTGAAGAACGATTGTGAAGGACTTAAAGTAGAGTTTGGTCTTGCATAAGCACTTGTTGTGCATTCTGATAGTGGATAGTCAATAAAGACTAATGTGTGTGAAAATCCATTGATGTAAATATTTTATGCATCTATCATCCATCATATTAATGGATCGGTCACGCGAGTTTTGAGTGGGCCCGGAGATGTAGCCAATCTTTCTTAATGAACTTCGTTACCATATGCATGTAAGATTGAATGGTTGATGTGGTTTATTGCTCTCATTTTACTTATTGGTTTAAAGATAATTATAATCATCATTGCTCATTTTCACATGCAAATAATCGTCAATTAAAAGATCCTTTTTCGTAGACTGTAATTTCACACCAGTTTATGGATCACTTACCATTTATGTCAAATGGGTTCTCAAGATGACACTTGGAAACAAAGGATTTAATCCCACACACCCCTCTCCTCTCCATATTATATAAACATAGCCCCTCATTTTAGTTGCCTCCATATCCAACTCTTAGACTTCTATTTGCATTATAAATATTTACATTTCTTTTTTACAATTTTTCTATGGCTGACTAGCACATGTCTATGCAATATAAAATACTTTCCTTTAGAAGCTGACAATTCATTGGTGGGGCCTTGGCCTTGAAATCTACAATAGGAATCATACATTGCATTTTCACAACATTTACATATCAAGCCAATACATTCCAAAGGTCAACGTGGGGTATTACATTCCCCTCCCCCTTATAACAACACAGTCCTCAGTGTTCTCAAAACTGAAAAAAAATGGGTATGCCTCCCTCATGGCATCCTCAAGTTCCCATGTAGCCTCATCAATACCAAGGTGCTTCCATTGCACCTTTACCTATATGATGGCTCGGTTCTAGAGCAATGTTACCTTCTTGTCGAGGATGTGCATAGGATCCACTTGGAACTCTCCCTTGGGTTCCACCTAAATCACATTCCAATCAATTACGTGATTAGGATCATGTAAATACTTCTTAAGCAAAGAAACATGAAAAACATTATGAGCTCTCATGTTAGCATGTAATGCAATCCTATATGCAACTAGCCCTATCCTATCAAGGACTTTGAATGGCCCACAATATCTTGGTGCCAACTTGGCACAAATTCCCAACTTTATGGAACTTTTCTTTGGATTTAATCTAAAATAGATATGATCCCCAACTTTAAATTCCTTGTGCATTCTTTTCAAATCTGCATAAATTTTCTTCCCATCCTAGGTTGCCTTTAAATTCTACCTTATCTTAACAATTTCTTGTTCCATTTCCTTGAGTATTTATGGCCCAAGAACTATCTTGTTTACTGTACTATTCCAACTCACTGGAGTTATGCATCATTTTCCATACAATGCCTCAAATGGACTCATTCCCAATGATGCTTGATGTCCATTATTGTATGCAAATTCTACCAAGTGTAGGTAATCCTCCCACTTGGATGGCTTATCCATCACATACATCCTCAACATATCCTCAAGAACTTAATTCACACTCTCGATTTGGCCATCTGTTTGAGTATGATACGTTGTACTAAAATTCAACTGAGTTCCCAATTCTTGAAATAACCCTTTCCAAAAATTGGATGTGAACTTTGTATCTCAATCTGAGACTATTGCTTTGGGTAACCCATGAAATATGAATATCTTCTTCATGAAGATATTCACTATGTCACTTGTTTTATGAGTGGACTTAACTGGGGTAAAATGAGCTACCTTTTATGGATTTTCCACCACAACCATGATTGAATCATGTTGCCTTATTGTCATTGGATAACCTATTATAAAATCCATAAAAATGACTTCCCACTTCCATTATGGAATGAAGAAAGGCTGCAACAATCCTACTGGATGTTAATGCTCTGCCTTGACTTGTTGGCACTTTTAACACCAAGAAAAGTATTATGATACATCATTTTTCATCCCATGCCAAAAGTATTGTTTCCTTGCTGCTGTTATTGTTTTTTGATATCCCGAATGTCCGGAGTATGGCATCTGATGAATTTCATCCATTAGCACCTTCTTTAAAATTGCACAATTTGGAATATACAATCTGCCCCTATAAACAAGAAGATCATCTTTGCTGAGCTGATACCCTTCACACTTTTAATCTAATTTTCCTGTTGCAATTTCTATTTTACTTGAAGGTAAGTCTCATCGTTATTTTGGGTTTCAAGAACTCTTGTTCTTAAATCTTATTTTCACATACTTAAGGCTACTACATGAAATTTTCGACTAAGGGCATTTGCACCCTTGTTCTCTTTTCCTTTCACATGTTTGATTTCAAAATCAAACTCACACAAAAATTCCAACCATCTAGTTTTCCTAGCATTTAAGCTTGGTTGATCAAACAAATACTTTAAGCTCAGGTGATATGTTCTAAGTGTAGGTAAATAACTCCCGAATTGATGCATCTTCATTAATCAAGATGTTTATTTATACAATGGCAAACTGTCTCTTGGGATTCGGATTCCAAGAGATCCATTGGAGTCCCTATGACTCATCATCTTCCTTTTATTCAATTGACTACAATATTTACAATATGGTTGAAATCATAATCCCAGAGGATTAGATTTCCAACATCCCCCATCTTAATCCGACGGGGTGTTTTTGAATTCGAGCATGGTTCTAAAATTTTCAAACTTTTCTCATCTAAGTGCTTTGGTGAAGATGTATTCAATTTGCTTGTTTGTGGAACAATGTCGTAAATGAATTGCCTTGGCCTCTACACGATGTCAAATCAAATGGTACTTTGTGATGATGTGCTTGGTTCAATAATGAAATCTGGAATTCTTGGCCAACTTGATTGCAAAAGTGTTGTCAATCAATAGTGGAGTGGAGTTCTTTTGTTTATCCTACAAATATTCAAGTAGCTTCCTTAGCAACACAATCTCTTTTGTTTCTTTTTCAACAACCACATATTCTGCCTCTATTGTCGAATCTGTTGGATATGACTGTTTGTGTGATCTCCAGGAGACAGTTGCTGATCCAAGACTTATTGTGTATCCAGAAGTGGACACTCCTGTCTTTTTGTCGCCATCGAAGTTTGAATCAAAGTACCCAATGAGTTTGAAGTCCTCCACCTTAGAGTACTTGAGTCCAAAGTCTTGAGTCCCTTTCAAGTATGTTAGAACTCTTTTTGCAGTAGACCAGTGTCCTTCACAAGGTTTGTGCATGAACATTGAAAGGATGCCAACAACATAAGGAATATCTGGTATGGTGGTGGTAAGGTATATAAGGCTTCCTACAAGCTATTGGTATTTGGTTGCATCCTCAATTTTTTTTTCTTCACTTGATGCAAGCTTCAACTTTTGTTCTATTGGAGTTGAGAGAGGGTTGCATCCTATCATGCAAAATCTATTCAACAATTCTCCAACATAATTCTTCTAAGATATGAATATGTACTTAAGATGTTGAGTCACTTCAATTCCTAAGTAGTAATGAAGATGTCCCAGATCAGTCATTTCAAAGCCTTTCTTTAAATATTTATTTGTGGATGCTATATAACTTTCATTGTTCTCTGACATCAAAAGGTCATCTACATACACCAAAAGAAACACAATAGACCTTCCAACTTTCTTTACAAACTATGTTGCGTCATCAAGATTATAATGTTTGAAATTCATCTTTAGAAGATGCTTGGTTAGCTTTCCGTACTATGCTCGATGTGCTTGTTTCGGTCCATACAAGGACTTGACAAGTTTCCAAACCTTTTGTTCTTGCCCCTTCACAACAAAACCTTATGGCTGAGACATGAAGACATTTTCTTTCAAGTCTCCATTCAATAATGTTGTTTTTACATCCATTTGTTGGAATTTCCATCCATTTTGTGTAGCCAAAGAGAGTAAGGTGCGGATGGTGGCCCATTTTGTTGTGGGGGATAATGTTTCTTCATAGTCAATTCCTTCTTTCCATCCATAACCTTTCACCATGAGCCTTGCTTTGTGCTTTTCAATTGAGCCATCTGATTTTTATTTGTTCTTGTATACCCACTTGTTGCCAATTGGTTTGGTTCCAACTGGAGGGTAAACCAGATTCTGTTATAGCATGATTTTCCACACCCTATGCAACATGCCTTGATGGCCTACCATGTCCCTCTACAGACTCATATTACCCCTCTTCCTCAATAAAACCCCTAAAAATCGCATTTTGTTGATGTACACGAGTCACCAGCACTACAGCATGCGTATACGCAGGATGCTCCATTACAGCACGCGTACATCAGGTTTCATGCTCAAAATTAAAAATATTTCAGGTTTGCCTTCCCAAGTAAAGACCATTTTGATCCTTAACCTTCCATATGCTGGAAAATGCTCTGATTCGACCCTCCATCTCCTTTGAGGGTTATATATTGATACATTGTAGAGCATTTGAGGGAGGATAAATTAGAGAGCAAGTAAACTCTGGAGGAATTTTGCCCAATTTCCATTGCCTTGAGTTTGCATCCTTTGTCCTTGTTAGATTGAACTCTTTTATGTTCATCTCCAAAGCACTTCCTTATCTTGTGAAGGAGGAACCCAATTACTCCTTGAACTTGTGAGATTCCCATTGCATGGAGGATTGAAGTGGTGGAGGAACTTAGTTTCTCAGTTTCGATGAGTTGCCGACAGAAGGTTGCACTATGTACTTTTGTTCATTACACCAATATAAATACTCTTTTCTCGTCCAATTCATGTTGCAAATGTTTATGTTAATCTCATTGGGTATATTTGTTTAATATACTAATGGACTATGCTATATTATATGCTAACAATTTATATACATTTTATATGCTCGTATATATTGGTTGTTGAGGACAAGTTGTATGTAAGGAGCATTGAATTGCGCACTCAACGGTGGTATTCTTCGAACATCCAGTTGAGGTAAGGGGGTTTTCTCTTGTTGTTGTTGTCATTTCACATTTATAGTGCATACTTGAGAATTGATTTGATATATGGTGTCACTCTATCCATTTTGGTTCCACCCTAATCCATAGGAAGTTTTTCTCCGTAACAGAATTAGCAACCATACTGGGGATTATATTTTTTGGGGTCTTTTTGGGTGGTTTTTCTCTCTTATTTCTCTTTGTTTTTCTGAGTTTCTGTGTCGCTGGTAGTTTGACAGTTAGTACCTTGCATTTTTTCCTAGGTGATTTGGTTTCATTCTTAATTTTTTGGCCATTTTTCTCCACCCACATGGGCTCGCTTTTCGCTTCCTGCATACCCACACGGGATAGATTTTCCCTGCCTGGATACCCACGCGAACTGATTGTGTTTGACCCACGTATATATGCTATTGTTTGCCTGACAATCGTGTACATCTCACTTTTAAGATTATTTCTTGAATTGGATGTTTGTTGGGTGAATTCGAGTGTTGTTGAGTCTTCTTGGGTCTTTGTGCTATCTCTCGGTTGCCTTTATAGTGACTGGAAGCTCCCTTTTTATTAGTTTTTAATCAAATTAGTTTTTTGGCATTTTTTGTATTAGTCCTTTTTGTTTGTTTGACTCATGACTTCTTAGTGTCTTGCTTGGTTGGTTTCTTATACTGGCTGCATAATCTGAGAGGTTTATGGTTCAATCTTGCATTTTCATTCTATTATATTGCAAATACAAAAATATTTGCATTTTGCATTTTTACTTGAGCACTTGCATTTTTGCTTGGAGTTACATTAGTCTAGGCATTATTTCGAAAGATTGCATTTGCATTTGAAATTGAAAGAGACCATACTTGTGCATTTTCATTTAGTGGCATACAAATTTCATTTGAAAAATAAGACTAGTACTTAGCATTTTTTTTTATGTATGCTTCTTTCTTTTTGTTGAGTCACAAACATCACTAGTTGCATGACCATATCCTTCTGAGTAAGCAACAACCAATTAAAATTAACGCTTAACTTTAAAATTGATTAGAAATATTTTATTTTCGAGGGTGCACAAACAAGTATAGGTTTTAGAGTCTTAGAATACGATTTTGTGAGAAAACTTCTCCAAAACTATGAAACTCAACATTAGGTGTTTTTCCAGGGAGTGGTGAAATCCATCGTATAAATGGTGTTCTTGGGAAGCTCCTCTTAGACAAGAGTCAAGCACAAGGTCGCATGAAATTCGGTTGCGGAGATATCCCTCCAATACCTTCCTAGCGTCATATATATATCCTGGATCTATTCGTATCTAGGGGTTCCGGAAGCACCTAAGTGCTTCTTGAGTTTTGGGCTTAGCTACCCTTCCCATACGGTGGACTTGGCCTACGACAGTTTTCCTGAGCATTGGTTATACGTGGTGACCTTAGTTGCTTATCCTAGGTACCACACAGGGTACTTGCAGGGGTTATTCTACGAGTGTCCTGAGTCGGATAGGGGTTGGACAACACAAAGCATTGCGCTTTGAAGTCTGAGGGCCCTTATAACTGATTATGTTACCTTCGGCTATAGTAGTGGAGTCTCAGGCCCCTCCTGGGTGAGGCAAACCTTTTATAGTGTCGGGAGGCTCCTTAGCCATCTTCTCTAATTGTGTGCATCTTGGCTTAGCTTTTCTAGTAGTGGGATCGTTGTTGGTTAGTTAGCCTTAGGGATCAATATCGTTTTTACGACTATTTGAAGTCATCGTGGATCGAGTTTCAACCATCCGTCATTCTCACCGCTTAGCAAGTTTATCACTCGGCGATCCTTTGCAGCCTCGCCATAAGAAGCATAGAGATATTATCGGTGGTCCTTATATATCCCATCGAGAGCTTCAAAGAATTCTTACCATGAGCTCTCCGTCCGATATGTCAGGGATCCCTTCGACCCCTTCATTAGCATTGGGTGGAGGAGTCCATGGGACCCCCTTTTCTGTTGTCTCATGGGTCCCTAGGATTCCTGTGTTGATGGGTTCTCACGCTACTGGTTCATCCCAACCTATTAGAATGAATCCTTTTGAGCATCCTTGGTCATCAGATCACTTGTCCACTTTTTCCTTAGGATTATCGGGCAACAATGCTCCATCGATTCCTAAAACCACTAATCCATTTACGTTTGGCATGCCTAATCCATCGTCAAGTATCCCATCCTCCACACTAGTTTATAGTGGTAACTCTGGTGTTGGGTTTGGGGGCATATCGGCCCCCTTTACCACTTATCATTTTGGGAGTGGTCATATCCCTCTGTATTCTCCTTTTGTTGGGGGATGGCCTCCCCCTCCATCAGCCCCTAATACCAGTTTTAATCCTTTTGTGAGTGGGGTTGGGCACGCCGTCAGTGGTTCTACTTCATATATTCCATTTGTCTACTTATCCTCTACCACGTCAATTCCTATGAATGCCTTTCTTATGGCACATCCCCCTCCAAGTTCGTCCATTCCTTTGGGAGGGAATGTATCATTTAATATGGGTTCCCCTTCAACTGGAGTTCCTTCGTCCAGGGGGGTGGGGGGGGGTATATGCCTCCCCCTACGTCAGGGGGCAATGTGTACCATCCTATGGGAAATTTTGGTAATGTTGCCTTCCCTTCCCAAGGGATCTCTGCCATGCAAATTCCTGTTCATCCTTATATGAATCAATTTGGAGGGGGTTATTACCCTACTAGTCAGGGTCATGGTCTCTATCAGAATCCATCACGGCCCATGGTCTCGAATCTTATTCCTACAAGCATGTATCCAAAAATTCGGTCTTTCCCGGGGGCATGGCCTCAAGCGTCCCAACCAAGGCTCCCATTTCTGGATACTTTGAAATTTCCAGACTTATCTAGATTAACGAACGATCCAGTGTGTCATGATCCAGCATGGCCTCCAGTCCCCACTGAGCTTCCCTCAGACATCCCTAAGTTTGAGGGTAAAAATGGTGAGGATCTGGGTGATCATGTTACTACCTTTCACCTTTGGTGCTCGTCTAATTCCTTAAATCGTGATTCTATTCATTTGAGACTATTTCAACGCACCCTCACAGGGCCTACTACAAAATGGTATGACAAGTTACCTGGGGGAATGTACCAAACCTTTACCGACCTAGCCTTAGTTTTTCTCAACTACTTTCAGTTGTCGGTCCATTATGATGTAGGCACGAAAATTCTATCGACATTTCGTCAGGATAAAGCCACTCACATTTCCGATCATATTAAGGAGTGGTGTAGGTGAAAGAGGTTGATTAAAGCTAATATTCCACCAAAGTTCCTGTTGGAATGGTTCCTTAAGTCCCTTTTGCCCTATATTGCGAAGGATGTCTCAACATCTAGAGTAACAACTAAGGAACAGGATATCTTTAAATCTTAGCAGTTAGAATTGATTTACGCTCAATCTGGGATTTTGTACGAAATTATTCCAGACACACCACGATGGAGTCATGAACCCAAGCCAACTCCAGGGCCTCATGTCGATGGCATTGTAGGCCTTGTGAATGCTAAGGTTGTAGACTAGGTGACGAATTAGATTCATAATTTGTCCATTATCTAGTTTGTAGCAGGACAAGCTATGACTTCATCCTCTCCCACCCAGTCGTCAGATGTACATTCCGTGCAGTCGACGAACCTGAAGGGTAACCAACAACCTGGAGGGAATAAGAAGAAGGGGAAGAATAAACGTAAGGGTGGGAATAATAATAATAATAAAGGAAATCCTAATCATGAAAAAAATGGCAATAATGTTGGTGGGGACAAGAAGCAAAAATGGAAGGTGAAGTTTCCTTGTAAGATTTTCTCACAGGATCACCTCACTCACTTGTGCCCCAAGATGGATGAATCCTTGAATCTCATAGCACAGATCCCAATTGTGTTAATGAATCCACTTCCTCATAATCAAAATATGACTTCGAGTGCTTCAAACACTGGAAATGGTTCTAGTGGGACTTCAAACCCTTTGGCCCAAGACGGTGACCATGGATACGTTAATATGGTCCAGTCGGAAGTTAATGTCTCCACTTGCTCTCGTGATTATGGTCCTCCACATACCTTTGTGGGGAAAGAGCCTCCTCCTCTAGAGATCCCTTTGCAGATTTATAAGCCTAACCCTATGCCATGTGTTTTGAAAGGATTCCTTAAGCGCTCGGCCCACAACCCTAATGCCCGAGCTACCCAAAAGTATTCCATCGTTGAGGATCTAGGCCAAACGTCGTGTGCTATGTCATCTCTGGAGGTACTCTAGACATGTCCTTCACAGAAGAATGCCTTGTTATCTGCCCTAGGATCTCTTGATTTAAGTGGCCCTAGCATTATCAAGTTTGGGACCGTTGATGTTCAGCCTCGCTTACCTTATAAGCCATGTGGCTTTCTAAGTCCACGTGGAGTGTCTTGATATGACCGTCAAACGTACTATTTTTGACAAAGGTGATTCTACGTTAGTCACGTCCCTATCTTGTTGGAAGACCCTTAGCTCCCGTCCGCTATCTAAGTCCATGACCATGTTGACTGCGTTCGATGGGCGTTCCTTTCGACTGCATGGAATTATACCCTCTCTCCAGGTCCAGTTGGGTGGGAAATCCATGCAAGTTGAGGTTGATGTGGTTGATGTACCCCTTGACTATAATATTTTACTAGGTAGGAACTGGATCTATGTTATGAAAGCAGTCATTTCGTCCATGTTTCGCGTGATTTTCTTTCCTCGCGAAGGGAAACTCGTGATTATCGACCAGTTATCTTTTACTAGCTCTAATTCCTCTGCATCACCGGGATCTACGGTCCCCAATATTGAAAATTCTTAGCAGAAAACTGAGAATGTTGGTGTCAGCATGTATTCCTCTGTCATGGGAATGTTTAATTTTTTAGCACCAATCTCGTTTATCGATTCCATTTCCGATCGTGCTCCACCATCGTTGAGTATAATTTCATTCCGCACTTAATACTTTAATGATCCATGGAATCTCCCTTCCCCGACTACATCATGCGAAGGGAATTCACACATCGGAATGGCCATGCCACTGTCTGCAGCTGAGGTTTCTTTTCAAGCTATACAACAAGTCAATGCAAACCCTGATCTTTCCTCTTCGCGGATAGAAGAGGAGGATCCCGTACTACCGCCTGCTTGGGAAGTCAATTCATCTTTCCCACATGATTGTCTCGATGATACTTTGCCTTCGGATGAAGCTATTATTGAGGCCATGAATGGTCCCAAAAGGCCTTGGGAATACCTTCACCACAGATCTTATTTCCTCCTAGAGCTTGAAACAATCAAGCAGGATGAATTTCGGTCGACCTTAAGTGAGAAAGTTGGTCACCATGTGGTCCCGTTGGATATGCATGGTATATATGTTGAAGGGAACATTGCGAATATTTACCCCACCATTCTGATCAACATCTCTCGAACTCCCGGAAAAGTGGAGAATGTCTATATCGGTGCAGGTTGCTCACCTGAAGAAGTTTAGATCTACACCGGTCTATTTAAAGAATTCTGTAATGTTTTTTGTTGCTCTTATGAAGAAATTCCAGGAATTGACCTGAGCATTGTCGAGCATGAAATAAATACTTATCCTAATGCTAAACCTGTTCGGAAACGCCTAAGAGCGGTGATTCCCCAAAAGGCACCCACTATTAAAGCAGAGGTAGAGAAGCTTCTTAAAGTTGGCTTCATATACTCAGTTCCTTTAACTGAATGGGTATCTAACCTCGTTCTTGTAGATAAAAAGAAAGGAACGATCCGAGTATGCACAGATTTTTGAGATCTGAATAAAGCTTATCCAAAAGACAACTTCCCCACACCTTTCATTGATCATATTCTGGACGAATGTGCAGGAAGTGGGGATTTTATCGTGTATGGATGGTTTTTTAGGTTATAATCAGATCCAAATCAAACCCGCGGATCAACATAAGACAACAGTTATTTATCCTTGGGTTACTTTTGCATACCAGAAAATGCCATTCGGCCTTAAAAATCCCGGAGCAACCTTTTAGCAGGCTATGACCTTCACATTTCACGATCTCAAGCATATTGTAGAGACTTATTTGGACAATTTTGCTGCTCACAACTCACCTCCGACTTGTATTCAAAATATGTCGACGTTATAAGATTTGTTTAAACCCCCAGAAATGCATCTCTTGTGTTAGAACTTGTCACCTTTTTGGATTCATCGTTTTGAAGGAGGGGATTAGGGTTGTCCCTTTAAAGGTTAAGGACATACTTCAATTGCCTCCCCCGCACTCAATTACACAACTTCAGAGTCTTCAGGGGAAAGCCAATTTTCTACGTCGCTTTATAGTGAACTTTATCAACCTTACTAGGGATTTTGTGCGCCTTTTGAAGAAGGATGATCCGTTTATATGGGATGAGTAAGCTCAAGATTCCTTTGATGCTATTAAGAAATACCTAGTCTCGGTGCCTCTGCTTCGTCCCCCCGACTATAATAGAGAATTTTTGCTTTATATCGCCGCATCTCAAGAGATGGTTGGCATGGTCCTGGTTAAGGTGGATGACGAGCTCCAAGATCACGTTATCTATTATCTTAGTTGAAATCTAGTAGACATTGAACTCAGGTATTCTCACGTGGAAAAATTGGCACTCGCGACCGTGCATGCAGTTCAGAGGTTGCGTCACTACATTTTAATTCACAAGACTACTATCATGGCATATATCAATCCATTTCAATTTGTCTTGACAAGACGCATGACTGGGGGGAATGTAATAAATGGATTGTGATTTTACAAGAATTTGACCTTGATTTTGTTTCGGCAAAATCCAAGAAGTATTTAGTCTTTGCGGAGTTAATATTTCATTTCCCTAAACTGGATGAGGATACAGTTGACGATGACTCATTTGTTGATGAGCATATCTTCCTTATCTCATCTTCGGATGGAGACATTATTGTGTATCTACAGACCCTAAAGTTACCTCCGCATCTTTCGAGGTATGAACGATGATGTATATGTCATCAAGCTAAAAACTACCTCATTATCAGCGACACTTTGTAACGCGAGTGGTGGATTTATTATGCATCGTTGTTTAACTCACGAGGAAGTGGAGGTCATGCTAAATGACTGCCATAGTGGGGCGTGTGGTGGTCACTTATCCAGGATTATGACATCTTAGAAGATTCTGCGAGCTGGTTACCATTGGTCGTCCATCTTTAAAGATTGTGTTAATGTGGTCAAGATATGTCAACCTTGCCAGGTGTTCTCTCGCAATATGCACTCGTATCCCGCCCCTTTTTATCCAATCATCACCGTCAATCCCTTCACTAAGTGGGGCATGGATTTCATGGATTGAAACCCAACCTCGGTTGGGGGGCATCACCGTATCATCGTGGCCGTAGATTATTTTACTAAGTGGGTAGAGGCCATGCCGACTGTTAAAGTCGATGGTGAGACCGCAGCCCACTTTGTCTTCAATCAAATTATTGCTCGGTTTGGGATCCTGAAAGAGATTGTCAATGATCATGGCGGTCACTTTCAAAATAAAATGATGGTGGAATTGGAATTAAAGCTAGTGTTGAAACAATATCATTCATCATCTTATTATCCCTAGGCGAATGGCCAAGTAGAGGTGGTTAATAAATCTCTTAAGGCCATCTTACAAAAGACCGTCAAACAAAGCAAATCTAACTAGCATATTATGCTATACCCTGCTTTGTGGACATACCAAACCACAATAAATATTTCCATTGGTTTCTCGTTATTCCAATTAGTTCATGGTGTGGATTCCATTCTTCTGGTTGAATGCGAAATCCCTTCTCTGAAGCTAGCCATTGAGCTCTTGCCTAACACTTCAGAGTTAAAACAACGCTTAATCCATCTTGAGCAACTTGATGAGCAGCGTCAAGATGCCGCCATGGCTATAGAAGCTAATAAACATCATGTGAAGGCTCAGTACGATAAGTTTGTCCATCCTCGACAGTATGCTGAGGGTGACTTGGTCCTCTTGTATGACCAAGCCAAGGAACCACTAGGGTCAGGAAGGTTTAACCCAATGTGGCATGGCCCTTACATTGTGAGGTGAGTCCTAGAAAAAGGAGCTTACGAGTTGGAATATTATGAAGGAAATGTTTTGAAGGAGACTAGGAATGGGCTCTATTTCAAGAAGTATTACGCTTGAGCCTCTAGCTTAGGTTGGTACTTTGTATATTACTGTATATTTTTTTTTCCTTTTGGTATCTCTGGTTTGCTTATATGCTTCCTCTTAGTTGGCAGATGTCAACGGAGTCTTCGACGTACTTCGGATTCACGGATGGTACCACTCAGCATACGCAAAAATTAGCTTCTCCTACTTGGGTCATTTATTCACCCGAGGTTAAACTTGTGTCTTCAAGAGGTGTCTGTCTAGGGCCGTCATTGAATAATGTGGCTGAGTATAGTGTCATCGTTGAGTTTTTACGTGATTCCATTTCTAATGGTATTCAATCCTTAGAAGTTCACATGGATTCACAGTTGGTCATTTCACAATTGAACGATCGGTATCGTGTTAGAGATCCTACACTACTGAGAAGATTCTCACGGTTAAGACTTTTGGAACAACATTTTAATTTCATTACATACATTCACATACCTAGATGTTTTAATCAATTCGCCGATGCATATGCAAATTATATTTGAGATTGGAATTTGTCTCATAACTAAGCAAAAGAAGCATCCATTCATCCATCCATTCACACATTCATACACAAATAATAGTAAAATCAGTAACCATAAGTTTTTCATTTCCGTAAAAGAGTCCAAAAATGTGGTATCATGGTACAAAAATTGGGTTTGTAGCGCTTAAAATATACACGGTCAATACATAACATAACCACGACATCTAAGCCCGAGGTGTGGGATGTGTCTCATGGTAGCATACTATGGTGTTGGCCAGACGTCGAAAAAGCCTCACTCACGAATGGGGTACTCCTACTACATGTGTACATGGCTTCTAGTAGGTCCTTAATCTGAACCATCGATACTCTATGAGTCAAAAGGGCTAGGTTTCCCTGTACGTTCTGCAGTGTCTACTTGGCATCTCTACCAACTAACTCCTCTCCTTGACCTCTGCGCCATTGGCGTGGGTATCCCTATGGTCGTCGTGGACCTATGTCTGCGAAAAATATTTTAGTGTTAATACATGATTCCACCCAAAAACATTTTTGCTTTCATTAAGTCAAAAAATCCAAAAAAATCAAATATTTAAAAAACCAAAACAGTGCTTACTAATATCCACGAAGGCAGACACTAGAGGTAATGGCATGTCTCTATCTCCACAGAAGTCGATCCCCTCATAGGGATAGTCATCTATGGAGATCACCTGTTGTCGCCACCAGTGGAATAAGTCATCATCATATGGAGAGGGCACTCTGTCACATCCCAATAGCCTCATAATATCAGTCCAACGTGTCTATGATGGATCTTGTAGACCAGGAGAAGGGACCTCTACTGTCGGGCTAAGGCCTGGAACCCTCTCAAAGAAGAAACTACATAAGATGCTTTCAAACCCAAAGTTCTTGGCTCTCCCAAGTTTGCATTCAGTGAGTTGGATCTTCATGTTAGCCAACAGATATGTACACCAATCATACACAGTAGGTATCAGACACTCTACTGCATAGAACATGAGGGGTCTAGTATCCTGATGTAGTGCAGCCAAACCGAATATCTAGGCAAGTACTAGTATGATGATGTTTAGAATTAGGCTCTAGATGGCCTTGATGGGGACTTGACTTCCCACCTTTTGTGTGTCGGGAAGGAAATATGTAGCAATATAATCCTCAATAGTCATTCCCCCACTAATGCCCTGGGCCCTAAGGTTGACCGTCTCACCTCGATGGGACAGCCTGATAATGAAATAGATATCATCAACCTTAATTTTTAGAGGATGCCCATCCAAGTTAAAGGACTATGTTCCTGGATCTCAATATCCAATTAGCATTTGGATCAATCTTGGTTGTGCCCTCATGCTACCAATGTTCCAAAATTTATAAATCCCACATCTTTGGAGCTTGATGGGAAGCCAAATCTCCTTGCACTTGATTATCAATCACATCATGCTCCCTCTCCCTCCATTCAATTACCATCCTACAAGAGGAAGAGATATTTTTGAGTTAAAATCCTGACAAAACAAATCCCACGGCATTGTACACGGTTCACAGTTTCAACAGTCGCACATGTACGCGGGCAGGCTTTGCCTTTCCAGCGTGGACCAACCCTTGTACGCAGCCCAATAAACAACTGCCCACGTACACTGATTTTCATAATTTTTGAGCCAAAAATATTAAAAATTGACCATTTAAATTAAAAATTTAACCAATGAAAATGAAGAGCATGGTGAGTAGACTTACGTGGTCCAAACGGCTCGCAATTTCGTCTCCAATAGCTCCCAACGTCGTCGATTGAAGGTAGAGGGTGAAATGGGATCCAAAGCACTATTGTGGTAAAAAGTGAAAATGGTATGGTAAAAATTCCTACTTTTACTATTTAAAGAAATTTTTACCCACTTTATATAGTTTTTCACCCTACTTTTAATATTTCATGGGCCTTATGGACTAAGGTGATGGTGTAAAGTAATTTTTGAAGCAGTTTCTCCGGATCGTAAAAAATTTCAGCCTTCTATAACATGATCCATGCTTCCGGTAGGTATATATAGTCCTGGCATATAGGATAGGATCTCACTCCGCTTGCATTTTTGCATTGTCCTATGGCCACGACCCATAAACTTTAGGTACAAACCCACTTTTTATCGACATAGAACCTTCCAGCTGCTTCTAGAAGTGTCGTTATTTAAGCGATAGTGCTTTCCTGACCATGGGTACCCTAGTTAGAACCCATTTTGTCATTCGGTGCCCATGTTGCAGCTCCTTCTTATGTCTGGGAGTCCCTTATAGTCCCTCCATGACTTTGCGTGGAAACCTCATGTTTCTTTTCACCTTATATTCTGGCCATCACCCACAGGGACTCCCATTTATGTCAAGTTGTAATTGCATATCACTGACCTACTTGCATTTTTTAGCCTAATTCTGGATCCCACTTCATCATTGTAAGCCAAATTTCCTAAGCATTTCTCAATCCTAGCCAAGCAGAGCCTATCATTTATCCTTTGTAGCTTGATTTCCCTTTACTTTAGAGGAAACATCCCCCCGAGTGTCCTTATAGTGGATGTGTTTCCTTGCATTGAGCATAGGTATGTTCCACTGCATGAAACTAGTTTGTGTGCCTGCGACACTCTTTTCCTTGTATTTGTACTATAAGCACTATTTTTCTCTTTTTTAGGATTCTACAATATGAAAAATACAAAAAAAAACAAAAAACGTAAAAAGTCAGACGGGAAAATGATATTGTCTTTTATTGGCAATAGTTGTGTCGCCTTTGAACAGAGCACTATGGAGATTCTGTTGATGCCTCCTGTATCACATAAGTGTGTTAGTGTTTAGTCTTAAGTCTATGTTGCCTGAGTTTATCCAACTGCCTCATGCTCTTGTTCAAAGGAAGTCTATAAACCTGAGTCGACCATTCCTCATATTTTTTTACTTTTCATGTTGACCATCCCTTTAACAGCACATTTCATATTACATGATGTTATTGTCCTACCCAACACCCTGGGCCTACTTTCATCAGTGGTGGGTGACCTTGAACTCAGCAGATGACACCTCATCATTTGTCGTTGACTGAATGGTTTCCCTTTTGTTCGACAACAAGAAATACATAAACACATTGGGATTCGTGATGTGTCTTGGATTCCATTAGACCTCATTGGTGTTTTCCTCGCTTTTGTCAGTAGTCTTCATCATTGGCTACTATTAAGAGGGTCTCTTCTGTGCGCTACTTGCATCCGGTACATGCGAGAGACACACATGGTTCTTGGTTCGTGTTCATCCTATTCGTCTGAGTTCTTCCAAATATTTCAGCCTAGCTGTATACCTCATGTTGGTTGATAGGGGGTTCCTTAATGTCCTCCTTCCAGGGAATATCATTCCATCGAATTCAGATCATCTATTATGGAATTGGGATCTAGAGTCAAATGAGTAACTTGATACTTGCAGTCATCAGTGGTAGGTTCTCTCATCATCGATAGTTGGGAATTCATCAATGTGTCTTGATCGATATTCTAAAAGTGTTTTGCCTCAACACCTTTATTCACACTTGTTGAATGTACTCAGTGCCTTGACACCCAATTTCATCATAGGTGGGTAGTCTCGCATATGTTAACGGTATACCTTAATGACCGGTAATCAGACAATGTTTCATCATGTTCGACTCCAATACCTATATTCACGTGATGGGACATGCACCATCAACAATTTGTGTATAGTACCTCAGAATATAGTGGCATCATACTATATGCTACTAGTTGTGATCTGGATAGTATCTATGGGACCTCGGTTCTCATGGAAAAGCAGTTTGTATCCCAGTTTGTACCAAATATCTTCGATTCACTTGGAGATTGGACTCCATTGTATATCAGTCATGGCTGTGACCACTTATGACATATGTCCACGATGTACTGCCTATTCATGGCCATGAAATCCTATTGCATCAAACTGCTATGTACTTTAGATTTGCAGACATATATACAAAGTCAACATTGTAATATTTTGATGAGTGGCTAGTTCTTCCAGCTGGGTCTCCACTACTCCAATTCTGAGAGTTATAATGTATTTCGGCCATCCTGATCATCCCTCTGACCTCATACATTAGGGGGCATCTATTATAGCATTATTTTCCACACCCTATGCGACATGCCTTGATGGTCTACCATGTCCCTCTACAGACTCATATTAGCCCTCTTGCTAAGTAAAACCCCTAAAAATCACATTTTTGTTAATGTACACGGGTCACCAGCACTACATCATGCGTATACGTAGGTTGCTCCATTAAAACACACGTACATTAGGTTTCATGCTCAAAATTAAAAATATTTCGGGTTTTCCTTCCCAAGTAACGACCATTTTGATCCTTAACCTTCCATATGCTGGAAAACACTTCAATTCGACTCTCCACCTCCATTGAGGGTTATATATTGAGCCATTGTGGAGCATTTGAGGGAGGATAAATTAGAGAGAAAGTAAACTCTGGAGGAATTTTTGCCCCATTTCCATTGCCTTGAGTCTGCATCCTTTGTCCTTGCTAGATTGAACTCTTTTATGTTCATCTCCCAAGCTCTTCCTTATCTTGTGAAGGAGGAATCCAATTACTCCTTGAACTTGTGAGCTTGCCATTGCATGGAGGATTGAAGTGGTGGAGGCCTAGGTGGAGGAACTTAGTTTCTCGGTTCCAATGAGTTGCCGAAAAAAGGTTGTCGTTATGTACTTCAATAGAAATACTCTTTTCTCGTCCAATTCATGTTGCAAATGTTTATGTTATTCTCATTGGGTATATTTGTTTAATATGCTAATGTACTATGCTATATTATATGCTAATGATTTATATACATTTGATATGCTTGTATATCTTCGTTGTTGAGGACAAGTTGAGTTGATTTCTAGTGTCACTCTGTCTGTTGTGCTTCCACCCCAAGCCATAGGAAGTTTTTCTCCGTAACAACTTCTAGGTTCCATTCTTCATGAGTGCATCATACTCATTCTGCATGGATTCTTTCCACTCATCATGAGTAGAAACCTCTTCAAAATAATTTGATTCAAATTTAGCAGATAAATTCAATTCACAATCAAATGAGACATCCATGTCATCACCTAAGTTATCTACATTTCCTCCATCTTCTTCTCTGGTTGAGCTTCTCGTTCCCGTCTTTCCAACTTCATCTGGATGGACATTTTCAAGTGTCTTTATGGGACATTTCGAAATCTTCCTTGATGGCCAAGGCTGATCAGCTGGTGGTGCTTCATTATCTTCAAGGTTCAGTCTTCCAATCCTCTCAATCACATCATCTAGTTGAGTCTCTTTCTCAGGTGAAGTGGCTGGAACTTCTTCTTCATGAGGGGGTGTTGGTGCTTCAAAAAGAAATTCTATAGATTGATCCAAGATAGGGATCCCCCCTTCAAGATGTGGAATTTCATTAACAACTTAATAATATGTCTTTAAATGGGTAAATCTTTCCAAACGATCAAGTTGTCTTTCAATAGACTGGTCATTTTTATTAGTTTCAAGAAAAATAACATCTCCGGAAACAACAAACTTCTTGTTTACCTCATCATAAAGACAATATGCCTTGGAGGTTTATGAGTACCCCAAGAAAATACATATTCGACTTCTAGCACCAAGCTTGTTTATTTGCTCCTTTGGTATCAAGGTATAGTAGGTGGAACCAAAAACCCTGAGATGCAGAACCAAAGGAAGGTGGCCAAACCACATTTCATGTGGAGTCTTGTCTCCAAGAGCATGATATGGACTTCTATTTCTCTAATATGTTGCACATAATATGCATCACCCCAAGACATAAGTTTCACATTCCTGAAAAACATCATTGAGCTTGCCATATTCATTAAAGTTATGTTCATCCTTTATGCTACACCGTTTTGTTGAGGATTGTAGGGAATTGAAGTTTGATGTGTAATTCCAAGTTTACAAAGATAGTATTCAAAAGCATTATATGTGTATTCTTTACCATTATCAAACTGAAATGTACCAATATGAGATTGTGCTTGATTTTCTATCCATGCATGAAAGTTCTTGAATGTTTAAAATGCTTCAGACTTTGTCTTCAACAAGTATACCCAACACATTCTAGTATAGTCATCAACAAAGTTCATTAGGTACTTATTACCATTTGCAAAAGGAATTAGCATGGGGCCACATAAGTCAGAGTGAACCAGCTCTAACTTTCTACATGCTCTGAATTTAGACTCTTGAAATGGATGCTTACTGTGTTTTCCTAGTATGCATGCATCACATTTGTTATTTTGCTTAGGAATAGTGGGAAAATCAAATACACCATTCGTTCTTAACAAACGAAGAATGTTATAGTTCAAATGACCAAATCTAGCATGCCATAACAAACTGGATGACATATTACCTTCTTCATGTTGAGAGAGGTAGGCAAAGTTTTGAACTCTTGTAAAAGAGCCCCTCTACTTCAACAACTTTCCATCTTGATAAGCGGTAATGATGACCTTGTTGTTAGAGGACTTCCTTATCTCTACAATTCCATCGAACATATGGATGGAATGGCCTTACTATCGAATATACACTAAGGACAACAAGATTCTCTGCAACTTTGGAAGATAGAAAACATTCTTTAACACAAAGGTCAGGGAATCCAGGCAGCTTTAACCCGACTTAGCCAATTCCCTGTGGTTTGAGGCTAGATTTGTCTACAAAGTACACTATGCCATCTACAATGTCATTCAGTTATTCAAAACAATATTTCCTAAAATTCATGTGGGAAGTTGCAACAGTATCAACCAACCAACAATATTTCTAAGATGAAAGAGAAGTTATTTCATTAATTCCAGGATTACAATGTGCAACAATACAATGAGCAAAATCAAGGGCTTTACCAGTCTCTTGGCTCTTATTTTTGTCTTCTTTGTTCTAATTGTGTCTTCTTTTGATGGAGTCCCAAGGAGCCCAACACTGATCTACTTCATGTATGGTCTTCCCACAACGCTTGCACTTCAGATCTAATCTTTTGCTTGAGTTGTTTCTACCCCCTCTGCCTCTTAAATTTCTTCTTCCTCTTCCTATATTGCTGCTTTCTCCCTTGGAAGGGTCTTTGAAATGGTTCTTTTTTTTCTAGGCAAATCAAAGAGAGTCTCCAGGATGCTCACTTGTCTTCTTTCCAAAGGCTTTCCCTCTGTCTGCAATCTTCTTCGCTAAGGTGTCATAGGTGAGATCTTTGAACTTATCACTTACCTGAAGAGACTCAAGATAGTTAGAGTGAGTAGGATAAAGGGACTTGACAAATGTTGTAAGTAGAAGGCATGGTTTCATACCAGAGGCTTGAATCTTGTGCATGATTGCTCTAATCTTAGATGCAACCAACATAGGATCATTATCCTTTACTTCCAAACTGAATAACTTTAACATTAATTGAATCACCTCCAATATTTTTGAATGTGAGTCATGCAAGTATTTTAATGTCTTTAATGATTCAAAACAAGATTTTGCAAGTAGTATATGTTGGATCACCTCTTCACTGATTGTAGCAGTGATGATTGCTAAAGATTTCTTGTCTCTGGTCTTCCAGATAGCAAGTTCTTTCTACGATGTTGGAAGTTTTGGATCAGAACTCAAGATTGTGCCTTCATCTGTGTGAATGTTTTTTCTTCACAAATGTTATCACACAAGTCATTGTAGATGAACGTCGTTTTGATTTTCCTTGACCATTATGGAAAGGTGTCCTTTCCATTAAGGACAACACCAACTATTGATGCCAGCGAGTGCATCTTTTGCAGCTTGAACCTTGAACCTATAACTTTAAACATAATATTTGAAAGAAAAATCGAAAGGTGAGGGTCTAAATTCCTGCTCCCGTATTTACAAATTGATTCTTACAACACTATCAACTTAGTTCTGTAGCGCTATCAATTTAACTATGTAGCACTTTTTAATTCTGGAGTGCAGTCCTATTACATAAAAAATTACATTCGATTTTACAACACTATTAATTATGTAGTGCTATTACATTTGATTTTACAACTGATATACAATTACATTCACCCTATACTTCATCTCAAATATTCATGCAAAAACATTAATATTGAATTAATATGATACCACTCAAAACTGGCAGAATATTGTTGAATGGTCGCAGCTTCAATGGTTGAGGTCGTCGAGCTCCAAAGCAGAGGCACAACTTCTTTGCAGGTCACGGTTCAAATGACAGCTCTGAGGTTGAGGTCACAATACATACATGGTGGAGTTCGAGCCTCTCTCACCCCACCAAATTGCAACACAAAAACCACAACTCACAAATTAGGGTTACCAATGGTCACATAACTTGCAGCAAAACTATTTTGAAGCACAACAAAGATCACGAGCCTCATGAGCAAGTCTCAGCACACGCATTATAGGCTTCTCTTCATCCTCAATTTCATTCAATCTCCCACTCAAAGTTCTCCATGTAGCAAAAAGGCATATTACTTGGCACAATACTTTGATCTTCACCTCACATTCTAAGTCTCAATATTTATATCACGTTACAACAACACAAAGTTTGAGAGCATGGAAAATGTACAAGCTAGCAAACTAGAATCTAGGAGAGCTTAGAGGGATAGAGAAGAGAATGATGGAAAGTAGACTAGCCACTGGAAGGCATGTAGGAGCAGGCAGGGATAATGGAAGAATGTTAGAGCTCAGAATAACAGGAGTTATGGCAGGCAGCCAGGATTTGATACCACTGTAGGTAAATAACTCTCGGAGTGATGCATCTTCATTATTCAAGATGTTTATTTATACAATGGCCAAGTGTTTATTCAGTTCCAAGAGATCTGTTGGAGTCCCTATGACTCTTCATCTTCCTTTTATTCAACTGACTACAATATTTACAATATGGTTGAAATCATAATCCCGGAGGATTAGATTTCCAACACTAAGCTCAAATATTCTTCCTAGCAAGTAATGCCTCCATGTCTTAAGGGTGTGTACTATGGCTTCTAGCTCTAAATCTTGAGTTGTATAATTCTTTTCATGTTCTTTTAATTTTTTGGACTCATAGCAAATCACAAAGTATTCTTGCATAAGCAATCCACCTAGTCCTTCAATGCAAGCATTTGTGCATACTACAAAATCCTTCTTTGGATCTGCAATATTCAAAACAGGGGCACTAATAAGTAACTTCTTCTATCAATTAAAGCTTTCTTCACATTTTTCAGAGCATACAAACTTTACATTATTTCTTTGTAGTGATGTAACTGGCTGAGCAATCTTGGAGAATCCCTCAATGGACCTTCTATAGTATCCTGCAAGATCCATTAAAATATCTAACATCTGTGACATTCTTTGGAGTAAGCCAATCCATTATGGCTTCAATATTTTCCAAATCCACTGCAATTCCTTCTTCTAAAATAATATGCCCTGAATATTGCACCCTTCTTTGATAGAATTCACACTTGCTTAGCTTTGCATAAAATTTGTGCTCTCTAAGAACTTGCAATGTCATTCTTAAGTGTTCCTCGTGCTCTTCTTCACTCTTTGAGTAAACGAGAATGTCATCCAAGAACACTAACACAAACTTATCCAAATACTCACTGAAAACACGGTTCATGAGACACATGAATGTGGTGGGTGCATTGGTATGGCCAAATGCCAGCACCATGAACTCATAATGGCCATATCTTGTCCGAAAAGTTGTCTTGTGAATGTCTTTTTCTTTTATATCCTCACTTGATGATAACCAAATCTCAAGTCAATCTTCAAAAACACTTTGACTCCCTTCATTTCAACAAGCAAATCATTAATTATGGGCAATGGGTACTTATTCTTGACTAACACTTTATTTAGCTATATGTAATTAATACATAGCCTTAAAGTCCCATCTTTCTTCTTGAAAAATAACATCCTTGTTCCCCAATGAGACACACTTGGTCTAATATAATTCTTGTCCATTAATTCTTGTAGCTGCATTTTTAACTCTACCAATCCTAGCGTGCTCATTCTATAAGGAGCTTTGGAAACTAGGGCTGCCCTTGGAACAATATTTATTATAAAATCAATGTCCTTTTTTGGTGGTAGTCCTGACACTTCATCTACAAACACGTCTTTGAAATTTTGCAACAATCGATAATCCTCTATATTTGGGCCTTTGTCCTCTAATGAATCTAATATATGGAATTCATATAGCTAGCAACCTTTCTTGTAAAACTTCCTTAACTGTAAGGTTGAAATATTCCTTACTGAAACTTGCTTGGGAATCCCTTTCACCACTCTTGGCCTTCCTTCTTCATCATTGCATTTAAGGACCTTTTCATAGCAATCTACCCTGGCTCTATGTTTTTCCAACCAATCCATACCAATAAGAGCATCATAAGATCCTAATGGTAGGACATTCAAATATACTTTTGTGAGAAGTCTGTTCAACTCTATGGGGCACTCCATCACTACTTCATTCACTTTTATTTTTGTTATTGTGGCTAACTGAACTATCCACAACTTATTATGCTTCATTTTTCCAAGAAAACAACTTTCAACCAATTTTGAGTAATATAACTATGAGTAAATCCTGGATCAATCAAAATAGAAATAATTTGCTTAGCAATCTTACTTTCAACTTCGACTATTGTTGATTGATGGTTTGCCTTATGGTCATCCAAAGGTGCATAAATTTGAGGAGTTTCCCTTGCCATATCCTCCAAGGTAACTGCTTCTTCTAAGTTATGCAAGCCTCAGGGGTTCTCTCTTCGATGTGGACAGTCTTCAAGCATGTGGTTTCCTCTACATCCCCAACACTGAAGTGGTCCTTTTTATCCTTTTTTTGTTGCTAATGTTGGCTTAATTCCACTTCGTGCTTGCTGAACTTGTTGGAAATTTCTTGGTTGATTTCTAAATGGTGGATGCTTGGATCCACTTTTCCTTTGATCAAATATTCCCTTTGTATTTCCTTTCCATGTTGGATGAACTTTTGATTTTCCTTTGCTTTGCTCATGGAAATGCATTGACATTCTGATGGCTTCATCAAGGGTTGGTGGATTAACAAACTCAATCATATCTTTATAATTTTGGGGCAGACTTCCAAGGAAGCTTTGAATTTTTACCCTTTCATCTTTGATGTAATCTACATACCTCAACAATTCCAAAAACTTATGGACATGTTCTTCCATGGAATTATGTCCCAATTTTAGTTCATTGAACTCCTTCCTCTTGTTATCATAATACATGGTAGATAGGTACTTTTCCTTTAAATACTTTTTAAATCGCTCCCAGTTGATCTTTCTTTCTTTGATTCCTTTTACTTGCATGAGGTGCTCCCACCAAATTGAAGCTTCACTATTGAGATTGTAAATAGAAATTTTGGTCTTTTCATTTATTGAGTAGTCATGAATCCTAAAATATTTATTCATTCCAAGAAGCCATGCTTATGTTTCCTCATTGGTTTTACTTTCTCCATCAAATGTGGGTGACCATGCCTTTCTGAATTATCCTTGTGGGATCGTTTTATTAAAATTATTCTTTCAAATCTGTTGGAATTATGCTTTGGGATACTTCAAGAACCTTGAGAATCACATGACTTACTAAACAAAGACCTTGACAAAGATACCTTATGCATCCCGCTCAAAGAACTCTTTCTTGGACTTGGAGTCCTCTTTCTAGTGCGGCTTCTAGAGTGACTTTTTGCACTTCTTTTGCCTTGATCAACATTGCTTGGATTAGATCCAAGATGATCCCTCTATTGAATATCAGTGAGGCTCTGGAGGATAGTAGTATTAATCTGGTTATTCTCTTCTTAATCCTTGATCAACCTCTCATTGAAACTTCTCATTGTTTCAACCAAGTTTCAGGGAGTGATATGCTCTCTCCTCCCATTGGATTTTGTCTTATCATTTCCCTCTTGCATATTTTCTCCTAATACATCCTCATCACGTTCATAGGGGTCCTAGGCATCATTCATGGCTACCATTTTCTTTTGGAAATTATTCCCCCTTACCTGTATCCCTCTACTACAGTTGTTGAAAGATTGTCAATTGCAAGCACTGTGCATCATAGAGATATTTATTAGACATATTATTAATACATGAAATGACACATAAAATTTTTATTCTTTTAAATAATTAGTCTCAGAATAATTCGCAGGGTTCTTAGGTCAATGCATTTTAAAACTATCCCCTATTGACATTTTTTGTCAAACAAGTTTACAGACGGTTTTTTTGTTCTAATCTCTGAGACATCTAAATTCCTCATTCATATTTTGACTATGCACCATCATTCACCTATGGATAATCTTTCCAACACCTATCCTCATGCTTCATTCTAATCTAAGAGCTGAAAGTTACACTCTCCAAAAAATGCTAATTTTGCCCAATTATGCATTGTTTCTACAGGTGCAATTAACTTCAGAGGCCAACTTTAGCCACCTGTAGAAGAAAATATAGAGAGAACTAGAAAAAATTTATATAGTTCGTTGTTAGTACATATAACAAGGATCACTCAGCAACCTTCAGATCTCTAATCCGGTGCACCAGCCAACTTCTGTAAAATTATGGGTTTGACTACTTTTGACTTTTGCACTTTTTCTCAAACTTGGAATTTTTAGCAAAAATGGATATCTCCTAATCTAAGCATTTATGGAAAAGCTTTGTCTAACGAAATTTGTTTGTTTTTATGTGCAGGTAAAATATTGAGTTCAATTTTATTTTATTTTTCGACATCCATGGTCACTTTTACCTCCTGCAAGTTTTTTAAAATCGCCAAAAAGTGCTATGGAATAGTGGATTTTGGCCTTCTTTTGCATCTCAGCATCACACCTTTTGGAATTTCACCCCAATCTTCAATATTTATTTGCGTGCCTAGTCTATGACCACATCATAGCAATTTTGTCCCAAATCGGGCCCCCATCAAGTTTCTTGACACTAATCTTTAAAAGTCGATATTTTGAATTTTCTTCAAATCAAAGCAAAATGGACTCGAGCCTCTCACTAATGTTGCTATGGCATTTATAACGATGTCCCAATGCCTTAGGTCTCATCGAATTCTGATCTAAACTGTTCCCAGTATGGCCAAACCAAAACTCAAGCTCCAAACCTTTTTTTTGAATCGCCATCGTGAAATTGGACCTTCCCTATCGACCTTTCTCATGACTACATCATGGAAAACCCCATAATGGAACTCCGAAGTGGAATCACCAACGCCTCATGGGATTTTTCTCGTGAGGTAATTTTGCACCATCGCGGATGTGTGCCGATGACCACCGCAGACCTCTCCACACGACCTATTCCTTGAGACACATTTTTGTATCCCCGCGGATGCGCGTCGCCGACCTCCACAAACCTATACTCCGTTGCACCCGCAGAATTCGCTCCACGGCCCCCACAGACCAGTCTTCTTGGATGCACCTCGTAGATGAACTTTTTCACGCCCGTGGACTCTCCTCCACAACTTCCCCACAAACTTCTCTTCATGGCACTCTGCGAACTCTTATCCGCTGCACCTATGGATTCTGGAGATTGGATACCTACACATCCTTCTAGTATGACTAGCTCACGCCGTACCCCTATTTCCCACATGGCACAAGTGGGGTCCACCTCAAATTTCCCCAATTTGCCATTTTTGTTCAATATAAGCAATTTCAATTTTCCTCCAATTCGGGATATCTCTGTTGTATAGTAGGGGAAAATTTGTTTCTCCATTAGCATTGTGAATTACAAAAATTTCCAAATTTATTTTAAACCTATCTACCATTCATGTTGGTAAAACATAGGTTGAATTCGTGGGCTCTGTTAAAACATCATCAATTAGCAACCGTTAGCTCTGATACCACTCTATCACATCCCCGCCCATCAATTTGACCGAGTGAGGGGGGGGACATGAACGATTTAGGGGTTCTAAATTTTTCCCTATGGGTATAATACAACATTCTTAACCATTTAAATGCGTGTGCAGATGCATAAATATAAACACAACAGCAATAAATATATCCACACACACACATCATGCATATACCAACATATTCATCACAAGCATAATAATAAAGATCATGCACAGAAATAAGCACTTTCTCGTGCTACTCACAAGCTTCTAATTTAATCATTCAAGCTCAGCCATTCTATTCCTTACTGCAATAATTTATTAAACATTCATAACACACAAATTTGGCATATTCAGGAACAACAGTAAACACTTATCTTTTAATTGAAGTTTCCCAAGCAACTGGCTATTTGAGAGAAACATTCCACCCAACCATGGGCACTCTGTCCAACACTTTATCTCTCTGCTGAGAGGCCACCCACAAGCTCGGGTATATATCTACTAAGTAGGAATTACATAGGCTCACTCACAGCCATAGGAACACACACTCATGCTAAGCCAGCACATAAATGGGTTTATCAAGCATGCAGAGAGACAAGGAAGGAGAATGCTAAGCTAATGAGCTCAACCATGGAGCTACATGAATCTCAATTAGCTTCAGCCAACCTTGGCACCCACATTACCTACCACAACCAACACAAGCAAGGTCCCCTTTTATATTACACAGTCCCTTGGGTGCCTCCTTCCCTCCAATGCTATTCGGGGTGGGCAAAGAAAGGTCCAAGTTGCCATACCTCTAGAGATTTATTTCCCTCATTGGGTTTATCAAGAAATTCCATCCACTGGTCTCTTTCTACCTCAATTTTCTCTTGAATTCATTGATTTTTGGCTACACTAGTTTCAACCACGAAATTCAATCTCCAAGCTCCCAAATATGGGTTTTCCCATGGATTTTTGGGTCTTACACACTCTCAATTTCACCTCGAGGTTGATATCTATGGATCCGCCATTGGATTTTACAACCCACACGAATTTTTGGGCATTTTTGACACTCTAAAACGTGGTTTTTACTTTGGTTGTGATTTTTGTTCCTCTCGATGTTGGGAATGCATAGCTTGCTGAAAATTGGAGTCTCGTTGCCCTCCCCATGGAATGGGGATGAAGGGAAACAAATACCCACGAGGGGAATTGACTTCTGGGTACACAAAGTTGAGCCTGTACTTAGCCATACAAATTTCTAGTCTCAACCCATGCTCTATTAAATTCATAAGCTGATTTCTCAATAGTATTCTTACAACAGAATTAAAGATCAACTAGGAAGTCCACTTGGGTAGTTGCTTACCATTTATGGCACATGGGTTCTTGATATGACACTTGGAAACAAAGGATTTAATCCCACACACCCCTCTCCTCTACCCAATGGATAAACACAACCCCTCATTTTAGTTGCCTCCATAGTTAGCTCTTAGACTTCTATTTGCATTATAAATATTTGCATTGTTTTTTTTTACAATTTTTGCATGGCTAACTAGCACATGTCTACAAAATATAAAATACTTTTCTTTATAAGCTGAACATTCACTAGCAGGGCCTTTGCCTTAAGCTCCACATTGGGAATCATACATCACATTTTCACAATATTTACATATCAACCCAATACATTCTAGGGGTCAAAATGGGGTATTACAGTTCTCGAGTCTCATTAATCCTATGCTGGGCTCTTTTTAAGGCTTCCAACTGATTGAACATATTTCATAGCCACTTGAAATAACAATTCCATATATATCATAAAATATTTAAACTTCTAGGTTTATTCTCAAACCCATACTCCATTTGGTATGTGGTATTCACTCTTCTTCTCTTCTAATTTGCTCTTGCAAATTTCCTTCAATACCTTCACAAGAACCTTCTAGAACATTCAACAAATAGATATTTGGAGTTGTAAACCATACAACATCTACCTATAAATTTTATCTTTCTGTTGGAGTTGTCTACATCTTGTTTAGATAACTCTACTCAATACATTCACCATGATGGGGTTATCACTCTTCTTCTCTTCACACGCATGTAAGTGGCCTTGTGACTAGTGATCGATCTACATATTCCTCCTCTATCATTTCCTCTTGCAGTCTGCCTCACATTTCGTGGTCTTCCTGCATTCCCTTCATCTTCCTCACAATGCTCGAGTTGTTTCCATCTACTTCTTTGCAACCCGTCCTCTACCTCTTTAGAATTCTTCTTTTGAATTTCACTAGCATCTTCCATACTTAAAAATTTCTTCAACAATGAAAGAACATACCTACTCTAATACCATTTGATGCAAAATCTACCGACTTGCGATCAAACTACAAAATGAAAGAACAATACACACAAAAAAAAATGAATTCACATCCACACTCTCAATAATATTGTAATGTCCCCATCCAAATGAATTTCATAAAGGAAAATTTCCACCAATCTACTAGTTCCCTAGGTTGGGGTGGAAACATTAAAACTTGGAATACGGGATCTATAAGACCCCCAAATGAACTTTAGACTTGCAAATTCACATTAATTGGGTCAAATAAATAATAATGAAGGAAAAATAAGGTGGCATTTGGTCATGAGGGTGCATAAGGTGGTGTGGGACCCACATGTGGCAAGATTCTCCACTACACTTGGCATCATTCTCTCACCAATTCGAGTCCAAGGTGGAGGGTAATGTTATTGGGGGAGTTGAAGAGGCATTATTCATGGTATGAATCTAGGAAGGTCGAATTGGAGTGGAAGAGTAACTCCCATGGAAGAGGAAGAGGCATCATATAGAAGTTGTGACACTTGTAGCTAGATTCCCAGGCATCTATGACAACAATGATGGAGAATCTATGACAAATATGACAAATTCATACCTTATTGCATACCTATGCACATATGACATATTAGGGATAAAAATAGCCACCAAGAGGGCGCATAGGGGGATTTATGGTCATCCAAGATGTCATGTCCCCTCCCATCGACCCAACGCAAGGGAGAGAACATGACCCTAAAACTGGGCTATTCATACTTCTCAGCCCCATCATAAAATGTACAATTCATACAAACATAATGCATATGTGTGAAGATGCATGATTAAATTTGACATAGCGGAATAAAATTTCACTACACATCTAGCATGCATTCAACATATTCATAATAGTCATCAAATAAAGACATTGCAGAATTAACACAAGAGAGTACTTATCTTGAAACGAAGTAGTCCCGAACAACTGGCTATGCAACTACAATGTTCCACCCAACCATAGGCCAGTTGTGCTCATCAATCTCTCAACAAAATTGCCACCCTCGAGTTGGGCATGATTTCTACAAGGAAAAATGGAACAACAAACTCACACATAACCAAATATACACCAAAAATCAACCAAGTCAATCCACAGTTGTGCTTATCAAGCTACTAAGGCAATGGAAGGGAATGAATTGCTAAGCTAGTGAGCTCAATCATAGATCTATTGGTACCTCTACAAGATCTAGCTAGCTTGGTACCCACAATACCTACACACCCAACACAAGAAGGTATTCCCTTCACTACTACATCGTCCCTCATGCCATACCTTCCCTTCTAGTGTTGTTGGTTTAAGATACTGTTATAGAGGTTTCCAATGTAGACCCAGGTTCTTCACGGTTTCAAGGAACCAACAAAACCCCTTCTCACCGGCCCTTTCGGCAATAGCCTGTGAACAGGCTGAGGTCTCACCCGAGGTGTAGCTATGGGGGCGTTGTGGAATCAGGTTTCCCCATCAATGTAATGAGTTGTTCGGATTTAACTACTACGCAGCGCACTGTAGTGCTCGCACTACAGACTGAAGACTGCGCGACGATAGCCTTTGTCGCAGTCAATACTTCTGTAAGCTAAGTGTTTGCACAACCAACGCATCCAAGGACTGCGCGGTTCGGACAGGATGCAACTAATAGGACAGCGCAACTGACTTATACACTTCCTCTGCGAACTTACTGCTATTGACGACTTTACTTAGTGTTTAACCATTCATCTATTGCCTTAGACAATTAACCTTATAACCAATGTAAACATATGAAATATGCAACACTACGCACTTTCAATGCCGCGCGTCAAAGAGTTATACAACCCAACCTCTACATGCACATGTGATTATACAACGAACTGATATTTTTATAGACTTGGAATACTGCGCATTCATCATTCATCCATACATGTAATACTTAACATATTATTCCCATCTTTCTCCTGTGGCGAATACATATAAAGGCATTAACACAACAACTGATAAATGAGCATTCAAGCATCCATTGTAAGCAAACAGATAAGTGCAAAACATAAACAATCACACTACACAATATTTAACGTGGTTCACCCCCAGGATGGGAGATACGTCCACAAGAACTGTTGTATTAGTCTTTGGAAAGGGTACAACAATTCTTGTCTGCGCACTCAGCTGCAGACCCTCTTCTCTCTCAATCGGCCTCTGTGCACACAGCTTGAAGAGCCTCTACAAAAGGTCTCTCAATAGAGATTTATCCAATCAACAATGAGAACAATAACAAAATGAAGAGTAACCCTTTCCTATACAAAATATTCCTTATTTATAGACCATGCCCGTAGGTCATGTCTTTACAATTCATAGGAAAAACCCTAAGGTTCCCAAAACTGGCACGGATGCCCGCCAGCCTGCCTGTCGTCGTCCACAGCTTGATCCACTCGCTCTGGCCGCCTTACTGGACCACTCGTGGCTCTAACTCCCTTCTGACATCCGCAGTCATCAGCAAAATGGTTATAACTGCATCATGGCCTGTCAGTTTCCACTCCTTTAGCCTGCCCGTCATCGTCGACTTAGTGGCCTAGCTTTTCAACTGCTTGCCGCCACTCTCTTAGATAGGTCACTTTCCACTATCATCCACTCTATCCCTTACTCAAAATAGGTCGCTTCCTCATCTGACCTTTACTTATATTCTTTACCAAAATTAGTTGTTTCGATGTTACTACGCAACAGCATATCTATGCAAACTTAAACATATACCCTGTGCTGCGCGATCCACAAAATTGTACCTTTTGCGCACTCATCCTAAACTGTGCAGTTCCAAAACTGCTCTTCATCCCAACTTATACCCACTTGGGCCCTGCCCAATAGGCCCCTAACACTTACCTATGGATCGTCCCCGATCCACTTCTGCTAGCTGATTTCTCCTATGTATCTTCGGCGCTTTTTAGCAGCAAGATCCTTTTCTTGCGCCTTCCCTACCATCACTATTGATGGGTCATCACCTCTCTTGTTTAGCAGAGTGATCTGGTGTATGAGGTCAATGCTAATATCAATGCGGTTGTCCAGCCATAGGTAATCGTCATGTACGCACGATAATAGAACGCGCACTACCGCCGTGAGCTCTGGACTCCTAACAAAATGCGGGATGCGCAGCAAGTGCAGCAACCCAGATGGTTCTATTGCTTTTAGCCAATCCTAAACACACAGACATTCAATTCCGATCTGCACATCAAGCTACCGATGCATGTATCGGTCAGGTTGGAACTGAGAAAACTTTCTCGGCTTCAACTGCGCTCCCTCTAGCAAGTCGTGGTATTCAAATTTGCAATCCCTTACTTTGCCCAGAAGGTCCTCTGCAATTCTCACATGTTTAGACATGGGCGGGATGGGAATTTCGTAAACGGCATTCTTCTACAACTGGACAAGTGGTGCATCATCTTTCCGAGGTGGAATGTAGTCATGTGCCAGGCGGATGGGATTCTCCATGAATGTAACTGGTTTCTGTATCTTAACCGGCTTTGGCCCTCCCTGGTCTGTAGCTGCCTTTTTTCCCTTTTCTGCAGCCTGTCTTGTAGAACTTCGGGATGAAGCTCCCGGTTCGGCTACAGGTTTCGTACCTGGATCCGTCATGACTCCCTGAAAACCTGACTGGATGAATATTTTCAACACTTTGGCACTGGAAAGTTGTTCGTACATGCACCTATAACTTGTTCGGCTCTCTGCTTATGGAAGCTCTGCAATCGCACGCAGACGAAACAAAATTCCTGGTAAAACTTATGAACGGTTGGCCAAGGGCTATTTATAGACCATGTTGGTCTCGAACGTGGCGAAGGACCGTTAATGAAGTGGTTAATGGTTCGTGCTTTAGCCAGATCTTCTGTGAGATCCTGGTCACTTTGACCAATCATCATCCCTGGACCAATGATGTTTCCTTAATTGCAAAAAGGTAGCGGCATGGCCAAGCTGTCAAGTCAGATAAGTTAGCGTTCAATTGCCAGCTTGTCAGCCGGATCTTGGCTAGATTACGGTCACTTCTCCCTTTATTATGCCCCAAACCGTCATATCTGTTGTTTAATGCTTTAACCTTACCAATGCCGTCATAATGGCTAATGGCCCACTAACCGGCCGACAGCTGCCCAGTTAACGTTTTCCATCATGATGTGCTGGTGGTTCTGATGTACACTTGTGCCTCTTTACTTTCACCTGCGCGGCTGCGGCTCCACGTATACCTCCTGTCGCCGTCTATCGATCTCTGCAGTTGGTCCGTTTAACTTGATCTGCGCAGTCAGTCTATTGAACTGGGTCTGCGTAGCTATATTTTCTGCTTCAACTGCATGGTTTATCTCTTCCTTCTTTTCTTTTTTTCTTTTTTTTTTGGCGCAGCTTCACTACTTAACAAGTGTTGCGCGGTATATACAATTTCCTCATCATACTTTTCGTACAGACTCTTTCCCGTTTCCATTTCCCACTTTCAACTGTACTTGGAACTTAGATATTTCCTTTCTTTCTGATCATCAAGGGCTCTGCGAAGCAGGACTATCCCGATAGGGATTTAGTCTGCTTCCATTGATTAAAGCAGGCAAGTTGTCTCCTGCTAACGTGGCTAACTGAACTGCGCCACCATTAGTAACATGTACAACAGTATATGGACCAAGCCAATGCATCTTAAACTTTTCAAGAAACTTCATGAACTTGCTATCATACAGGAGGACTAGATCACCTCCCTGAAACGTCTTGTTTTTTATATGGCGATCATGCCATGCTTTTTCTCTTTCCTTCTGCACTTGTTGGTGAAAGCCTGCGATGAAGCGATCCTCCTCCAGACCAACCAAGTGTAGTAGCTTTTCTTCTAGTGCGTCGCGATATGCCATGCTTGTGAATGCAGCTATTCTCAAGATGGGAACAATATACTCCATTGGCATTATTGCTTCATGTCCATAGGCCAGCCTAAAAGGTGTGTGGCCTATTAAATTTTTGCAAGTAGTTCTATATGCCCATAAAATGGCTGGAATGCGCAGGTCCTAGTCATCCCTATTCACATTGCATACCATATAGTTAGCGCATTCTCCAGTACCTTATTGAACGCTTCAACAGTTCCATTCGCTTGCGGATGATATGGTGTACTTCGTTGATGATGAATGTGGAATTCTTCTGTCAATGCCTCAATGGTTATGTTCAGAAACTGAGTGCCTTGATCACTCATCAAAATATTTGGGCATCTAAACCTTGTAAGGATGTCTTCAAATATGAATTGCGTGGCAGTACCTGTGCTACAGTCCTTCACTGGCTTCGCTTCTTCCCATATGGTGAGGTAATTAGTTGCAGTAATAATGTACCTCGCACCAGTTCTTTTTCCTGGTGGGTTTATAGGTCCCACAAAATCAGTTGCCCATTTTTCAAATGCCTGTAATGTCAATTGTGGATTCAATGGCATTTCATCTCTTCGCAATGGCCTTCCTGTTCTCTGATAGACATCGCAGCTCTGGCAATGTTCCTTTGCATCTTTGTGAATCATAGGCCACCATAGCCCTGCCCGCAAAATCTTCTGCATAGTGGCTCTTCCTGCGTAGTGACCTCTTGTTGATCTTGAATGTGCATCTACAAATATGAATGGCTTCTCATGCTCCAATACACATCTACGCAGTATTTCATCCGGTCCCAATTTGTATAGCTGACCTTCGATAATGGTGAAGTCTGCTGCTCGCACTACCAGTTGTTTCTTTTGCTATGTACTCTATGGGTGCTAACCCAGTAGTCAAAAAGTCTATGATGTCTTTATAATAATCATCAGCTATCTGGATAGCAAACAACTGTGCGTCAGGCAGATTGTATTCGAGGTTTGTAGGTTCTTCTCCTAACTCGATCCTTGAAAGGTGATCAGGCCCTAAGTTCAATCTGCCAGGTTTAACTATTATCTCAAAGTCATACTCCTGAAAGAGTAACAACCATCTGCAAATTTGCCCCCCTAACACTAGCTTGTTGACCAGGTATTTCGAAGCAGAATGGTCAGTGAACATAGAGAAGTGCGCACCAAGCAAGTAGTGCCTGAATTTCTACAACGCGTAGACCATAGCAAGGCCTTCTCTATCAGTGGTCATATAATTTTTCTCTGCAGATGAGAGCTTCCTTCTCGAAAATGTGATGGGATGGTCAATACCTCCCTCTCCTAGTTGTGCTAAGACAACTACCAATGTTATACATGAAGCATCAACATGGACATGAACGGCTTCTCCCAGTCTGGAAAAACTAGGATCGGCGCAGTTACCATTTTCTCTTTTAATGTATCAAAGCCTGATTCGCATTCTGCATTCCAAATGAACGGCGCATCTTTCTTCAGCAGCTTCTCCATTGTTGCAATTATCTGCGCATAACCCTTTATAAATTTCCTGTACTAACTCGTATGCCCCAATGTAGTGCGCAATTGCTTTACTGAATTTAGTGTGGGCAAGTTTACAATGACTGCGATCTTTGCAGGGTCAACCATCAAGCCCTGTTTGCACACAATATGTCCCAACAGAATTCCATAGGGTACACAAAAAATACACTTCTTTAGGTTGAGCGACATTTGATGGTGTTTGCACTTTTCTAGCATCAGTCTCAGATTTGCGCAATGGTCCTTTAGCAAGCCGAATACTGTCCAATCATCGAAATAAGCTTCTAAAAACTTATACATGAAATCTTTGAATGATGCGACCACAACTCTGGAAAAGATGGTAGGCGCGTTCTTCAGACCAAACGACATCACTGTGTACTGGAACGACCCACATTCCATGGAAAAAGTGGTCTTGTGTCTGTCCGCGGGATCAATTCTTATATGATGGTATCCCGAAAATCCATTAGTAAAGGAATCTGCCTCGTTTCATCCAACATTATCAAGCAATTCATCGGTGAAGGGAGTTGGAAATGGTTCATGCATTGAAGCATCATTCAATTTTCTGAGGTCAACAAAGATTCTGATCTCGCCTTTTGTCTTCTTATCTTGGAAAACCATAGGGCTTATCCACTCAGATTCTTCGACTGGCTCGATGATCCCTATGTCGAGCATTTTATCAAGTTATTCCCTGACTCGTTCTTTGTATTGCGGGTTCAGTCTATAGGGCCTCTGCTTAACAGGATTTGCACCTGACTTAAGAGGTATCTTCATAACCCCTAAATCTCCCAAGATGCCCTTCATCTCTGTAAAATTTGTCGGGAATAACTCCTGATACTCGTGTAACAGGTTTGCGATCTCCACGACAGTCTTATCGTCCCAATAGTCTCCAATACTTGCGAACTTCGGCTCTTCACTGGTGCCAATGTTCACTTTCCTTCTTTTCATGGGTCCACTCATGTCTGGGATTTCCAGCGGAGGTCCCTCTACGTCGCGTGCTCCTTCTGACTCAGGAATGTTTATGTTGCGCGGGTCCCCCTCATCATTGTCTTCTTTTTCTTCATCCTCTTCAGCTAGGTTGTAACATTCCATGGCATGTTCTACCTGTTCCTTCCATTCTGACTGTAGGCATTCAGGTACGATGTCAGCTACAAAGAACTCCTCTAATGTTATGTTTCTATGTGGACATTCTGGTCGAAATATTATTTCCTTAATAATCTGCAGCGCATCATTTATGGTAGGACTCTCGTCTTCAAAACTGAAGCTCTTCTGGAAGTTCGCAGTCAAGGTAGACCAATCTGTAGTTTCCCTACGCAACTCCATAACTAAGTACCATTTCTTTGGAATTTCTTCCTCCAACGTGTGCACAAACAGACGCACCCATTCTGTCTTTGGTCTCTCCTGCCATGCTTGTGAACAGACCTCAATATGCTGGCTTGGATTTGTCTATCCATTGTATTTATCAAAGGGTAGGGTAACCTTGTCAGCAAACCTAATTTCCATATTGATTCTGCATTGATCCCATGTGGACAATGTCTGCTTATGCGCAGCCCACCATCTGGCAGGTGTCTCGCGCAGTGCCATATCTAGTGCTGGTAAGCGATGTTCATTGGAAATTGCTATAGTATATTCTTTGATAAATGAATAAACATTAGATAAACCATCATAAGTGGGGATTGGGCTTACCTCCTTTCCAATCTAGCGCAGTGATTTTGTAACCTGCGCGCATCTCCTTGCAGATACTTCGTGCATGTGACTTTGCCAATTCTCCAGTCTTGCATCAGATTCTGAGATGCAAGAGCTGTCGCATCTCCAGTTGAGTGTTCCATCCACGGTAGGATTAATATAGTCTTCCTAGTTCGTAGTCGTCTTGTAAAGGCAGTCCAAATCTTGAGCTCTGAATTCCTCCTGAATTAGCTCGCTGTATTTGTCTCCGTTTGCAGGGTCCAGTGATGCGATGACCCTGAGATGCTTTCCTTTGAATATCATCTTCTTTGTCTTCAAGTTTATGATGGAAAAGTTATCGATAGCCCAGTCAATTCCCAACAACACAGGAAAAGGCTGACTATCATCCACAATCTCGATAACCTCGAAATCTGCATAACTCTGCACTCCATCAATGTCAACAATCATGTTGTTTAACCGTCCAAACGGTATGACCTTCTCCTGGTTGGCCATTCTCAACTGGATAGGTGACCATAACAGCTTTGGTCTCCCCATCTGCTGCCATGTCTGTTTGGTTAAGACATTTACTTATGATCCTAGATCAAGAATGATCTCATCCATTTCATAATCTCATATCTATGCACTGAGTCTCATTTCTTTGCATGTTCTCTTGTGTTTCTTGATGTGGTGAACTGCGTTATCGATACTTTCACTTTCGTTGTGCGGTTCATACTGATATAACAACTTCTGCAGCTCTGCTATAGCATTTGGACTCTTCGGCAACTTCATGCAGCTCATGAGGAACTGCACAACAGAGGTGCCTGTCTCTGCTGTGGCACTCGTTCTGTCATAAGCAGCTGGCATATCTTCCATATGCGGTATTTCACTGTGCAATGGGATTCTCAACGATCTGGGTGCTGATTCTTTGAAGATATCCCGCGCTTCTTCAAAGACTTCATTGTTTTTCTCTAAGTTGAAAGCAGGTGCTTTCCCAGTAATTTTCCTTATCCATATTATTTCAAGAGGAGTCTGCTTAGTGTTAAAGTCTCCAGAAGTCGAAGCTTCTGCTCGTCTGTCTCTCCTTGTCGTAGCGCCACTTCACGTCACTACGTTGATACTTGGATCCACAGGTCTCCTTTCTGCTGCTATCAACTGGATATTTGGGTTCGACACCTCTGGCCGCTTTCTTTTCTGCATTTCTACCTCTAACACTGGGCAGTCTTCAATAACATGATCAAATGATTTACAATAACTACTGTAGTGCATGGGTTGGTACATTCTCTAGATACATGGCCTGCTTGGCCACAGTTATAACAGATTACTTCACCTCAGACTCGTCCTTGCACTGGGTCATTATTCCTTCCTCTCACGGAGTATCCTTCGCGGCCTCTGTATGCTCCCTGATCATACTATGCATTATTTTGTTTCTGCGTGTTGATGTATATGTAACTTCGGAATGTATTTCACATATATGTATATTGTATTCCTATAGAGATGGTATTATTCCTCTATAAGGAAGTGTCGTCATTTATATTGTAAGTGTCGTAACTTATACTTGATGGGTTATTAGACCACCTTATTTGGGGTCGGCCCTGTATAAGTCATGTGGGTCAAAGGGTTATTAGACCACCCTATTGGGGGTCGGCCATGTGGGTCAAAGGGTTATTAGACCACCCTATTGGGGGTCGGCCCACTCAGCATTATGTTATGTGGTTAAGTTCGAGCCGACATGAGTTAGGTAAAAAGGCAAGTCAAGTCAAGTATAAATAGAGTGCGGGAGGCACTCTATTTACACACTCACTTCACACACATGCTCTCAAGGAGGAGAGGTGCACTTATGGAGGAGGAGGATTGCTGATAGGTTATGGCTATCTCTATTGGTTGGTTGTATCATTGCTCTATCTATCTCTGAGGAAGTTATTGGGGTTTTTCACCTTTATGGTTTTCCCCAAGTAAATCTTTGTGTCTCTTGTGTGCTTGCATTATTGTCTCCATGATTGATATGCTGTAGATATGTTGTACATGTTGTTCTCTCAGTTAAGATCCTAGATCAGATTGAAGTAAATTCTGAAAATTTAACATGGTATCAGAGCTAGCCTGAAAGAAGGCATGATATGGCATGTATGACACTTGTTGCATTTACAATGCTAGGGCTTGATATAGCAAAAACCAGTCATCGTAGCACTTTCGCTATAAATCCGTTTTGGCGAAGTTTTTGGATCTGAAATTGTTACAGGCCGAAGCTAAGATCTCCAGGTATCTTGTGTCCAAAGGACAACCTCTATTTCGTTGTACTTTATGATTTATGATCTGTACAATATAGGGTTTCTGCCTCTTCCAGATCTGAGTCAAAATCAGGTGACCTTGGGAAAAAGGTCATAACTTGGGCTAGGAAGCTCCAAATGAAATTTCGTGAAAAGTGACAGGTAGTGCACAGGCCGAGCTATCTCAGAAAACTTTTTCAGAGGCCGAAGGTTAAACAGTGACACGTGGCACGCCGTACAAGTTCGCTCTCCTGTATTATCCCATAAACAGGTCACGTTGCGACACTTGGCATATCTCTCTCTCAGAGAATCCAAATGAGGTCAGACCTGTCAGGTTGGAAAGATAACAGGCCGAGCTATCTCACAAAACTTTTTCAGAGGCCGAAGGTCAAACAGTGACACGTGGCACGCCGTACAAGTTCGCTCTCCTGTATTTTCCCAAAACAGGTCACGTTGCGACATTTGGCATAACTCTCTCTCAGAACATCCAATTGAGGTCAGACCTATCAGGATGGAAAGCTAACAGGTCAGGCTATGTCAGAAAACTTTTTCAGACCCTGTGGATCAAAAATTTCGGAGTTACACCAGAAACAATCAGGTACATATTTCTGTCAAAACAGAATTATTTTTTGGTACCTTCATTCATGGCTTCCGGAATTTAGGGCTTTGGAGAAAGTTGGAATTTTTGTAATCGGAGACCACGGATGGATGCTACTCATCAAAATAGAAATTTAGAGACCAAGATCAGAATTTTTGGTTGGGCAGAAGGCCGGGCTTGATTAGACCCTAGTTCGGGACTTTGATCAGAAAAGTGGAAAATTAGGGCTTCTGTAAAAATGGGAATTTTTGAAATCTGTGACCACGGCTGGAAGCTCCTCAGAAAAATAGAAGCTTAGAGCTTTGGCTCAAACATTTTGATGGGGAAAAAGAGTGGGCTTCACCAAACCCCAGTTCAGGGTCACGTCCAGTGAATCCGGAAGTTTCAAAGGAAAAATTGAGGAGTGAAACTTTGCAGTTTTCAAATTCTGAATATACCAGTTTGATCAGTTCATCAAGGCGCATATTCCTATCCTATCGGAAGGTTGAAATTCAAAGTTTGAATTTTTGGGGTTTCTCTGACAAACCCATATCCAGCTCAAGGTCTAGTTCTTGCAAATCAAGTGGATTGGGTTAATCCTAGAAGAAGATGGATTGATCACCTGCATAAGTGAAAGAAGTTCCTGTCTCAGAGGGAGATGAGGATAAGGCCTTACATAAGAAGATTACAAGCGATCTCGACAGGTATGACTCATCGAGGTATGTTTCGATATTTGTCCATGATTAAGTTTATGGTATGTTTGTCTTCATGTTATTATGGTTAGTACAATTTTGATTTTAGATTTGTTGTATCACCTTAACAAAATTATGAATGCATGATAGAAGATATTCATTGGTTAGGGTGTTGACACTTATGATTGTACTAATGCATTATGGTGTTGTATGAGGTTTATGTTGTCTACTAACATGAAAGGTACACCAAGAAAGACAGATCATGTTCTGGTCCAAGAACATATGATCATGATAACATGAGGACAAAGATTCATCCATTGTCATGGATCTCATACAAGATCCATTCACGAGGTATGTATAACTTGGTTTTATAATGGTTAACTTATGAGACATGCAGGTTACTAGCACAAGTCACTGAAGAGAACCAAAAGACATTATACGGGTATGTTAGACATAACTAGCTAACATGATAATCCAGGTATGTTTTTCCTATATCAAGCTAGATTCCTACCTTGGGTTAGGATCTTATACTATCGCGTTGTTGATAATGATTATTCATGAAGTCATAGGTTTGAATAATCATGATTGTATGCATATTATGTTTCTTACCATAATTGATGATATGACTAACTAGAAGAATCATGATGGTATAGGTTTGAATAATCACAGGTTTTATGCATTTTATATCTCTTATATTGATTGATGATTCAACTAACCTGAAGAGTCATAGGCTTGAGTAATTACAGGTTTAGACATGTTATGTTTCTTATGATTTGACTAACCATAAGAATCCTTGAATGCTAATGCTTATTATTTCTGTTTGAAATGATCATGACTATACATGCTTGAGATTATTGTGTTTTAATAGTATACTAATGAATGTATGATTTTATATGAGATCACAAGGATAACACATTCATGATACTAATAAGCATGCATAGGGACCAAGGATGAATATGAGTTCAAGAACAGGTAATTCAGGAAGCAAAGATCAAGAGGGAGCACACTCTAGTTGTTCCTGCAAGAAAGCAAAGGAGCACACTTCAGTAGTTTCTGCAAGGATGCAGATATTCAGAGGGAGTTGATCATCTCTCTACATTTCACAACAGAAAGGTGTAGAAGAAGCTACCTTAGATTAGGACTCCAGCAGCTCCTGCAAGGAAGCAAAGACTCAGAGGGAGTCCACCCAACGAACAAACAAAGATAAGTATTTGAATTGTCATTTCTTAAATAATACTGTTCAATAATGTATATACTGATGTTCCTAGAATTAGGTTGTGTATTATGCATATTAGAATAATTGCATTGATGAACAGTATACTACTAATATGCATGGGTAAGTAGCCTATGGCACTGTACAACATTCCATTGCTACTTATCTAGAATGAAACCTCTTTGCTGACATGTTGGGAGTTGTGCACACTCTTAACAATGTTCTGGTAGAGATTGGAAGGCATCTAGAAAGTTACGGGATATGGATAAATGTTGTATTGAAGCATTGGCTAAGATAATTGCATGACTGTATGGCATATTTCTTTATGTGTAAGAATTTGTTCTGAAAACTATAAGATGTTTTCTAATCATGCAATTTAACTTGTTGTGTAGGAAAGATCATATGCCATCTCCTAAAAAAGGACTACAACATTTGTTCCAGCAAGAAAGATATCTATTGAAGATATTGAAGTTCCCAGGATCTGGGATGAAGAAATGGAATGCCATGATCCGTAGATCATGAAGAAGATGTTTGGGATGCAGTCCCAAGACCTGACAGGGAGTCATATGTATGCAGATTGAAGAAAGCCTTGTATGGCTTGAAGCAAGCTCCCAGAACTTGGTATGGTGAAGATAGATTGATTGCCGACACACAGCGGAAGCTTACTACCGAGTTCGAGATGAAGAACTTGGGGATGATGCACTATTTGTTTTTGGCATGGAGGTGTGGCAAAGTGCAGATAGAATCTTCCTTGGACAAGGGAAGTATGCAGTAGAGATCCCAAAGAGGTTCGGGATGATGGATTGCAAGGCCATGGCCACACCTATGGCATCGAATCTGAAGCTTCTATGTGATGCTTCATCTGAGTCAGTTGATGTCTCTATGTATCGTCAGATGATTGGGTCCTTGATGTACCTGACGAACACGAGACCAGACATTTGCACATTGAGCCAGTTCCTGACGGATCCGAGAAGTGTTCACCTGGTTACTGTAAAGCATGTTCTGAGGTACCTAAAGGGTACAGTGGATTATGGGCTCAGGTATGAGGCGAATCAAAAGTTTAACCTGGAAGGTTATGTTGATTCAGATTGGGCTGGCAGTGCTGCAGACAGGAAGAGCACATCTGGGTGCTGCTTCAGTATGGGATCAGGTGTGATCTCTTGGTTTAGCAGGAAGCAGTCCTGCGTAGCACTGAGTACAGCTGAGGCAGAGTATGTTGCAGCCTGTTCAGCTAGTTGTGAGGCAGTATGGCTACGGAAGCTACTGTCTGAGTTATTTGATCTCCCGTTGGAGGCTACTGGTATCTTCTGTGATAACCAGAGTTGTGTGAAGCTGTCCGAGAACCCAGTGTTTCATGACAGGTCGAAACACATAGAGATCAAATATCACTATATCAGGGATATGGTACAGAGAGGAGCTGTGAAGCTCCTGTATGTTGCGACGGACGAGCAGATTGCAGATGTGCTGATGAAGCCACTAGCCAGGGTGAAGTTCGAGTACTTCAGAGAGAGGCTTGGCGTGCTTCAGATCAAGGATACTTCGAGGAAGAAGTGATGGACACATTTGCTGAAGCCATTCCAAGCATGTTGGAAGGAGGATCCTTCACATGGCTGTGGATGTAAGCGCTGGATGATGAGCATCAGGATGATGTTCTGGTTTCTGCTTGGATATGATCAGTTGGATCATTTTATGTATGTATGTATGCATCATGTTGGATGCTTGGACCATGTATCTGTATATGTATCAGGTGGATACATTGTATGATCAGGTGGATCATGTATGGTGATATGTATCATGTATTTGTATTTGTATCAGGTGGATACATTGATGATCAGGAGGATCATGTATGATGATATGTATCAGGTAGATACTCGGTATGCATCAGGTAGATGCATTGATGATCAGGAGGATCATGTATGATGATATGTATCATGTATTTGTATCAGGTGGATACATTGATGATCAGGAGGATCATGTATGATACTTGGTATGCATCAGGTAGATGCATTGATGATCAGGAGGATCATGTATGATGATATGTATCATGTATTTGTATCAGGTGGATACATTGATGATCAGGAGGATCATGTATGATACTTGGTATGCATCAGGTAGATGCATTGATGATCAGGTGGATCATGCAGCAGGATGTTGCAGTGATGATCAGGATGATCATAGATGACGAGCTTCAGGATGTTGCTCCAGATGACATGCAGCAGGACGTTGCAGTGATGATGATCAGGATGATCATGGATACATCAGGATGATGTATGGTGAGTATCAGGTTGATACTCTATGGCCGTGGATCAGGTTGTGCAGATGAGCATGTAATTCGTTGCCCTGGGAGATTTGCAGATGGTCTTTCGAGGTTTTGCCTATGGCATGTAATTCGGTGCCCTGGGACATCTGGCAAATGCTCTTTCGAGGTTTTGCTCTGGGAGGACATGTAATTCGTTGCCCTGGGAGATCTGCAGATAGTCTTTCGAGGTTTTGCCTATGGCATATAATAGCGCCCTGGGATATCTGGCAGATGCTCTTGCGAGGTTTTGTCCTATGGCATGTAATTCGTTTCCCTGGGAGATCCGATAGGTTGGGCTGTGTGCCCGTAATCAGTCCTGGGATGCTCTTGCGAGGTTTTGCCATGACCACATGTAATTCGTTGCCCTGGGAGATTTCAGGTCGGAGTTGTGTACCCGTAACATCCTGAGATGCTCTTGCGAGGTTTTGTGGTGGACCACATGTAATTTGTGCCCTGGAAGATTTCAGGTCGGAGTTGTGTACCCGTAACATCCTGAGATGCTCTTGCGAGGTTTTGTGGTGGGGTCACATGTAATAGCGCCCTGGGAGATCCTACAGGTCGGAGTTGTGTACCCGTAACATCCTGGGATGCTCTTTCGAGGTTTTGTGACGCACGTAATAAGTCCTGAGGATTCCACAGTATGGCCAGTGATGACGAAGACCTGCAGGTGGTGGGCCTACATCCAGTATGAAAAAGGACTGGCTCTGTAGAACTTCCTATGACGAGTAGATTCAGAGATTGATTGAGATAGCAGCAGCAGTGACGATGATGATGACTCGATGACAATTATCCAGAGAAGATGACTTGTGCTAGAAGAACTGTGCTGAGAAATACCTTCCTAGTTAAGAGGGAGTGTTGATGTATATGTAACTTCGGAATGTATTTCACATATATGTATATTGTATTCCTATAGAGATGGTATTATTCCTCTATAAGGAAGTGTCGTCATTTATATTGTAAGTGTCGTAACTTATACTTGATGGGTTATTAGACCACCTTATTTGGGGTCGGCCCTGTATAAGTCATGTGGGTCAAAGGGTTATTAGACCACCCTATTGGGGGTCGGCCATGTGGGTCAAAGGGTTATTAGACCACCCTATTGGGGGTCGGCCCACTCAGCATTATGTTATGTGGTTAAGTTCGAGCCGACATGAGTTAGGTAAAAAGGCAAGTCAAGTCAAGTATAAATAGAGTGCGGGAGGCACTCTATTTACACACTCACTTCACACACATGCTCTCAAGGAGGAGAGGTGCACTTATGGAGGAGGAGGATTGCTGCTAGGTTATGGCTATCTCTATTGGTTGGTTGTATCATTGCTCTATCTATCTCTGAGGAAGTTATTGGGGTTTTTCACCTTTATGGTTTTCCCCAAGTAAATCTTTGTGTCTCTTGTGTGCTTGCATTATTGTCTCCATGATTGATATGCTGTAGATATGTTGTACATGTTGTTCTCTCAGTTAAGATCCTAGATCAGATTGAAGTAAATTCTGAAAATTTAACACTGCGGAATCTTTTCTTGGACTCTGTACATTCCTCCATACATATGCTCAATATATTTCTTTCTTTCTAGCATGAGCTCATATGTGCAACAATTGGATTCATCATGCCCCACTGACTTACAGAAATTACAATATAGGTTTTTAGGTGTTCTTACGTATTTCTGTATCATGTGGTAGTCTTCTGGCCAGTGTCCTTTGGTTCTGCAAATTTCACACCATGGCCCTGGGTTCGGATTTAATGGGTTTGGTCCACCCATGTTAAGGAAATCTTGGAATAAAGGACAATGATCCTTAGTGTGTCCTTCTCCCTTACAGCCTGTACACCATACTTCCTATCTCTCTTGTTTTCCCTTCTTGATATCCTGCAATTGTAGTGTTAGGGTAGCCAACTAGTTCTGAATCTGAGACATCCCAGTGTTATTTTCTCCAATCGATGAAGCTTCCAACTTCATCACGATTTCCAAGGCTTATGCCTGCGAAGCCACCTTATGCTGCATCAACGGCTGTGTGATATGGGGCAACAACGCAACTATAAACCATTCCTTGTGTTGTTGCGGTGCTATAACGAAGCTTACTTGGTCCAACAGTGTCTTAAATTTTTTATCAAACTCCCAGACTGTCTCATTAGGTTTTTGTTTGATCTCTTTCAACTCTGTTATACACTATGATTTTGATTTTGGCTTCTTAAATTATGCTAAGAGTGCAACCTTGATTTCTATCAGTGTTATATTATGTCCCTGCGAATATTTCATAAACCAATGCAAGGCTCTATCTATGAAAGTGGTAACAAGTTGTGCTTGCTTCACAGTGTCATCCTGTACTTGCTTTACACTCCATATGGCTTCACATAGAAACTAGTGTTGATCAGGGTCTTCTAGACTCGTTCCTTTGAATATCGACAGTTTGATATCATCATCCATCGTCCTTCTAGGTGGCACAATTCTCTGAGTGGTGCTAGGGATAATACTCTGAGGAATGATCTAAGGTTGAACATTCTGAAGTGGGACAGACTGAGATGGGGAAGGTTGAGTCGGAATAGGTTGGGCACCCGCTCCTGCGGTGTTACCAGTACTGATGTTCTACGGTGCGGGTTGCGCCGTGCTCGCAACCGGTGGGTTCTGTACTGACGGATTATGAGACAGGGGAGGCGCGGTTTGTGCAACCGGCAAGTTCTGTGGCGTAATAGGCTGATACGTGGCTGACAAAGGTGCAGTTTGATTACCAAGCTCACATGGTATCTGGGTATCTACACGAAGTCCATGTGGTCCAAGATTTGTCTCAGCGACGAACTTGTATCTCTTTCCACTTCTCAAGTTATGGGTTTCTTCGTAAGAACCACTATATGTACTATCTACCATGATAGATTTAAACAAAATTTCACTACATTCTAAAAACGCCTTTCTCAGACAAAATCATTTTAATGTATAAATTGAGGTTGTTCAAGTACTTACCTCTGAATCCCTTGAAAAACTCTCTTTTGGTTGTGCTGTAGGACTTTAGAATGTCCACAGTGAACTGCGTCATAAAGCTCTGTAGTGTGTTGTCAACCCAGAAGTCAACTACTCTCGTGAATGGGGTGTCTACTACTTTGATCCTTTCAATAAGCTCTGGATTCCACTGGGTCGGAAACGTCTCGCGGTGTACAGTTTCTTTGCTCTGCGAGCCTTGACAACCACTCGTGTAGCTCGTTTCCAAAAGACGCCCAGAAAACTTCGTGAACATCTTTCCACAAGTATTTGTTCAACCACTGAATGTCAAAGAGATGTGGGTGTCTATTCTCCTTTCTTGCAAAGTCTCTTTCTGTCTTGTCATACCAAGCCTAGATTTCTTTCTTGTCTGGATACCAAAAGTCAACACCCAGCTCAATTTCTTCTACTTCGCACATCCCGACTTCAACTCATCATGGATTCTTAGCGTGCAACGGAACCATTTGTTGGTTTAAGATATTGTTCTAGAGGTTTCCAATGTAGACCCAGGTTCTTTGCAGTTTCAAGGAACCAACAAAACCCCTTCTCACCGGCCCTTTCGGCAACAGCCTGCGAACAGGCTGAGGTCTCACCCGAGGTGTAGCTATGGGGGTGTAGTGGAATCAAGTTTTCCCAACAATGTGATGAGTTGTTCGGATTTAACTACTGCGTAGCACACTGTAGTGCTCGCACTGCAGACTAAAGACTGCACGACGATAGCCTTCGTCACGGTCAATACTTCTGTAAGCTAAGTGTTTGCGCAACTAGCGCATCCAAGGACTGCGCAATTCGGACAGGATGAAACTAATAGGACAACGCAACTGACTTATACACTTCCTCTGCAAACTTACTGCTATTTACGACTTTACTTAGTGTTTAACCGTTCATCTACTGCCTTAGACAATTAACCTTATAACCAATGTAAATAGATGAAATATGCAACACTGCACACTTCTGGTGCCGCACGTCAAAGAGTTATACAACCCAACCTCTACATCCGCATGTGATTATTCAACGAACTAATATTGTTACGGACTTGGAATATTTTGCCTTCATCATTCATCCATACATGTAATACTTAACATATTATTCCCATCTTTCTCCTATTACAAATACATATAAAGGCATTAACACAACAATTGATAAATGAGCATTCAAGCATCCATTGTAAGCAAAAAGACAAGTGCAAAACATAAACAATCACACTACACAGGATTTAACGTGGTTCACCCCCAGGATGTGTAACATCCCGATATTTTCATAAAAAAATTTAAAAAAAAAAATCGCTAATAACAGCTAATATTTGTAAAATGCGGAAATAATAATAATTAATAAAGCAGTAATTAATAAATGCGAAAATAATAATAATTAATAAAGCAGTAATTAATAAATGCGAAAATAATAATAATTAATAAAGCAGTAATTAATAAATGCGACATTTGGTAGGAATCAATTTAAGTGCCGTGTCTTTTTGTCTTATGATGGTGTGTATCGTGTCGGCGACACGTCATGAATCCAATTAATGATTATGTCCTTTATTTATATGCTGGAATGATTGAAAATGGTGATGTATTTGGAAAACAGAATTATTCTCGACAAGTACTGACAGTTTAATTTTTCTGGATGATGATGAAAGGGGTCCCACGAGGTGCCCCGAGGCTTACTTAACTACTTAGCTAAAGCATTGTACTCGTCCTTCATGCGCAGATTCGCAGGTAAGAGATAGCGATAAAATTTAGAGTGTTTAATAACCGTGATTAAAATAAATAAAAACTGCCTATGATTTCGGCGCTACATGTATGGTTTCCTTCCAATTTGTAAGATGAATTTGACTAGCTCAAAAACTGCAGATATCGTCAATCTCAAAATGTGATTGTTGTGAATGTTTTCATTAGGCGTTTATGACTTCACATGTGGTCATTCCATGGATGACTTGCGGCTGTTAAAATAACTCTTTTATAATTTTGACTGTGACAAAATTTAAGACAATGACACATGGTCCTAAGCATACTATAGAAAGAGTGATAAGGTGATTCTAGTTCTCTATTACCTTGGCAATTAAGATGGTGATGCATTATGCATTAATACCCTACCATGCAATGTATGCGATGGTTCCTTGGGTGGCAACCATACCCTAAGGGTGTAACCTTGTGGGTTTATGCAATGGCAAAGCTTGATGAACTAAATGGTAAACTTTATAATAAATTTTATATTAAGTTGGGGCGTAGTCAATCCATACCCTAGGATTGAACGCGACCCAGGTGGATATTCTTATGCTATGAGTGTGCTCAAAATTGATTAAATGGAACATATAAGACCTTTAATATATGCTACCGATGAACGTTATACCTTGATATCATTTATAAAGTCGATTGAATTAAACGTTGATCCATATGGTTGGAAGGTGGAATGATGGCACTGCATAAAGCCTGCGTACGAATTCAAGGGTGTAGTAAATGATTGGGTTTTCAATTTAATTCATCTGGCCACCGTGTTGTGGGTAATATTACATGCACGTTGTGAAGGGTCTCTAGCATGTGAGAAGGTTCATCGACGTTGATTTGTAACGGGCCTCCTGCCCCGGTGTCAACAGAGTTGGCAACCTCGTGGCTTGGGAGGTAGATGAGTGATTTAATACTACTTCTACCACCCTCCAACGTGGCTTAATGAAATTCGATCTCCATCGTTGATTGTTGTGCGTTGGGATTGTGATGAAACCTAACGTAACTTATGGGATCTTGTAACGTTTTCTTGGTCATTGTTTCGGTGGTAGGGTTTGGGGGGTGAGGCCAACCGGTCGAGAGGCACTTAGGGTTTTGATGTTTTTCTAGCCTTCCTCGGGCTCAATCCTGGGACTGGAAGCAATCCTCAAACTGTAGGTGAATGCTAACAATGGAGGCCGAATCTGGAGTTGAAAGGTGTGGCAATCCACAGGTTGGATGAGTGTGTCTGTTGTGGCATTTTAGTAACTTGCAAGTCTGGGGTTTTGATCGGGTTGTAAGTTTCAAATGTATCACACAGTGTGGCCTTCAAGATGGGTGCTTCTCCTTCACAGTGGATGAATGTTGGCTTCATCAAGCCTCTGTCATGACTCCGGTACAATAAAGTTTCAAAGATTTTAAGGTTTGCTTTGTTGCATGCACCGTATTTCAAGATTGATATTTAACTTGGTGTATGGTTGTTTGGCAGGTAGCTCTCGGCGAACAGCAGGGTGCCGGAATAGTTGTCGGGGAGAAGAACTATAGCGAATCCACCGGTAAGCTTCGGTGGTAGCCCTCCCTCGGTTCTCCTAGAATCAGACTTGATGAGCAGGGTGTTGGTAGCATGCCTTCACGGCAGTGGTTTTTGTGTCGCCTGCAACATTTGGGGAAACGTTACTGTTTTAAGTTTTGTTTGATAGTGTAGATGATGTAAATGTTTCTTAAAATGTATGGCCGGCCATTCCTTGGCTCGGCGAGCTTGGTAGGGTTGAACCCTCGTGTTTGCAAAGAGTCTTACAGCATTTAACGTTTGATGTCCATTGTTTGGCACTTCTAAGGCGATGGAAGAACAATTGTGAAACTAAAGGGAAGAGAAACGTTGACTGTAATTTTGTTTCGGCATTAGCTATGTGTGTAAAAAGCATTGGGTTTTGAATGGAACCTTCAGTAAAAAAAATGCGGCAATCTATAGGATGCAACCATCGTAAATTTAAATGGAAAAGATTACGGTTAGGGTTTAATGCTTACGTTTGGTGATTTGAACTCTTGTTTTGAATCTATATCTAAAAACCTGTTTAAGATGCTTTAGGGTTTCATGTCCACGTATGGTGTTTTCGACTCCTCATTCTTGAACTCTGATCCAAGAAACGAAAGGCATGTTTAAGTTGTTTAACGAAATAGTGGCTATAAGCCGATAATAAAAAGGTGTTGGTTTTGTTTGAATACAACTGTGATAATGCTAACCCTAGCCTGTCGATGATAATGAAATATGTTGGGTTGTATTTGATGTTTACAAAGCTAGAATAATAGATCTTGATTCTACAGTTAGGTCATCCATGATGATGAAATATTTGATTTGGCAGCTGTTAATGCTTGTGAATAGTAGTATGACGAGAACAAGTTAACCCTGGTTTGGGTGTAAAGATACTGTATTTTGCTCTGTCAATTCAGTAATGCTATTCTTTTCTTTGCTTTTAATAACATGATACCCTGTGATGTAAATTCTGCCACATGCAGTTAATAATATTGAATCAAAGAATTTTACAGTGCATTCATCAATTAGTTTAACTTGCCTATTAATATAACAGTCTGTCTACTTTTATTCTATCTCCCTGTATTTGTCCAATTTGGGACCTCTAGGGAAAACGAAAGAACAATACATTACCTTTTTTGCATAAAAGATTAATACAATGATGGCAATAATTTCTATAAAGACCAGTCAGATTCAATAACAAATAAAAGAATGGTTATGTGGTTAAACAGAATGCATGATGTTGGTTTCTTTTGAAGAAATAACTAAAGATCAGTAAACCCTAGTTGTTAACACAATGTTCACCTTCAGAAGTCAGAAAAGAACCTACTGCTATAACTAGTTTCTGGTATGTTGTTTAGCATACAGATTTGAACAGTAAAACAATGCATGCAGAGATCTATTCTACAGCTGCTAAAATATAAGATGCATGGGGAACATAAGTCTGTGCATGGGTGGTCTCTTGGGTATATATCTTTAGATGCATGCTAGGTTCCACTTTTAACTGAACAAATTTAATGCTACCTCTCTATACTGGAGTATGATGCAGCTTCAAGCATGGGGAAAAATGCAGAGGAGTCATTTTATCAGTTCAGCAAATCTAAATTAATTAGGATCTAACATTTTACTGCTACTGATCATTAATAACATTACTAAGCCATTTTCTGAGATCATCCATGTGATTGGAAAAACACAAAAGAATAGAACCTAAGTGTGATGGGAGGAACAAATCACTCAAGAAACCTGTTCCACCTAACCTGCTCCCAAGCAGCCAAGATGTCTGCCTTAGGACCCCCGAGCATGTCCATTGATCCACCAGGAAGAAGAAGGTTTTGCAGCTTAGGACCTCTACTTGCAGCAGCAAGAAATTTATCCAGCCTTACAGGCTTAGTAAGCAATTAGACCAGCACCAGCACCTCTGGTCTGTCCTCCTCATAATATTTGCAGACTTATACTTGCACTCTCCACAGCCTCCCTATTCGAATCTCTCAGCCATCACCTGATGAGCATCAGGAATGTTTCTGCAGAAAACATTGTAAGAGCTCCCTGCTCAATTCGAATTGCCTTTTATAGGCTGCCTAGGTCTTTTTGTAATTAATTGGTCATTAGTGAGCTACCTGCTCACCTCCCTCCACCTGGAAGGGGAAATGCCACAAAATTAGGGGGAGTTTTCCCATACCAACAGCTAATGGTAGAGTGGAAATGCTGCCATTTGTCCCAATCCTTCCAATAGCTTCCATTCCTCCTAGTGGGCCAGTGGACACTCTTGTAACAGCTTTCTTGAGTGTTTGTCTCCCATTTTTATTTATTAAATAATAATAATGAGTCATTACATTCATCTTTGACCTAATTGGTCATAATTACAAAACTTGTAATTATAATTTAACACAAAGTATTTTTTCAAAAAGGATAATAGTAGAAAATAATTATTCTCCAAAAATTGGGTAGGTGACAGGATGGGAGCTACGTCCACAAGAACAATTGTTGTATTAGTCTTTGGGAAGGGTACAACAGTTCTTGTCTGCGCACTCTGCTGCATACCCTCTTCTCTCTCAATCGACCTCTGCGCACACTGCTTGCAGAGCCTTTACAAAAGGTCTCTCAACAGATATTTATCCAATCAACAGTGAGAACAATAACAAAATGAAGAGTAACCCTTTCCCATACAAAATATGCCTTATTTATAGACCATGCCCATAGGTCATGTATTTACAATTCATAGGCAAAACCCTAAGGTTCCCAAAACTGGCGTGGATGCCCACCAGCCTACCTGTCGCCGTCAATAGCTTGCTCCACTCGCTCTGGCCACCTTACTAGACCACTCATGGCTCTAATGCCCTTCTGACAGTCGCAGTCATCAGCAAAATGGTTATAACTGCATCATGGCTTGTCACTTTCCACTCCTTTAGCCTGCCCGTCCCCGTCGACTTAGTGGCCTAGCTTCTCAACTGCTTGCCACCACTCTCTTAGACAAGTCACTTTCCGCTATCGTCCACTCTATTCCTTACTCAAAATAGGTTGCTTCCTCATCCGACCTTTACTTATATTCTTTACCAAAATTAACTGCTGCGATGTTACTGCGCAACAGCATATCTGTGCAAACTTAAACATATACCTTGCACTGGGCGATCCACAAAATTGTACCTTCTGCGCAGTTCCAAAACTGCTCTTTATCCCAACTTATACCCACTTGGGCCTTGCCCAACAAGTGCTCTTCAGGGTGTGCATAGAAAAGTAGCCAAGGCCCTTTGATCTTTCTGTGAGGTTACTCTCTTCACTAGGTTTATCAAGGCAATTCTAATCCTCTTCCACTCCTAGTTTCTTACTCACAAGTTCAAACCAAAACAATGATGCAAATAACAACAAAACACAAGTGCTGGGCATGAAGAAAAACGTTTTGACTGTGGGATGCCCAAAATGGGGTTTCCATTAGTTTCCAAAATCGTGGGCACCCAAAATGAACTGTTAGATGGGGGGAATCAACCATTGGAGAGAAAAATCAATTTCAGAACACGTTTAAGGAAATTCAAGGGGCAAAAACGACCTTTATAAACCCCCAAATCATGACTCTCTTCCTCCCAGCCACTCTGCAACACAAAAACGAATTCCCAACTATGGAAAATGAATGAAAATGATGGAAAATGTGAAGGAAAATTCCCCAGATAGCTTAGACTGAGTGAGGGAGCAAATACCATGGGTGAAGAATGGCTTGGGCACAATTTCGTGGGTGTTTTCTTGCCCAAGAAGCCAAAATATGATTTCCCAAATTGATGGCTTTCCCATACATGAAATTGGGCAGCCATACCTCTCCATTCCCAATGCATTAACTACCTCAACCAACTCTTGGAAGAATTAAATGATTGGGTGCATAAGTCAAAATGGGTAGTTGAGGGTTTATGGGTTCTCTCATTGACACTTGGATTGACACTATTGGCTCAAGGGTTTTAATATTTTCCCTCCCTATTCCTTGTAAAAATCATGCCCCCATCTCTTGTTTCATTGCATAGCTAGTTGTGGGTATTTCATTAAAATGCATATTTACATGATGTCTTAATTTCCATTGTGCCTGGCTAGCACGAGAACCATATTCATTGATTTTTAATTGTCGATACATAAAACGCTAAATCGATGGTGGGGCCTTGGCCTTGAGCTCCTCACCACAATTTAATAACGATATTTACATCATTTACAATTTTAATTCAATAGGGTCAAAATCGAGATATTATACAAAATTCCCCTTTCGAATTGGGGGAAGAGAAATGCAAGAAAGAAGTGGACAAGTGTCTTCTATGAGAATCTCTCCCTAACTCGAGTTGAGTGAAGACTCTTGGAGGGAATTCGAGCTATGGAGTTCATTGGAGGTTAATAAAAGGGAAGGAGGATGAATGAGAGCAATTTTTGGTCATTTCTCATTTGCACTTTTGGAGAGCTTAGGTTGTCCTTGCACGGTGGATGTTCATCCTCCCTGCCTTAGAACCAATTTTGTGGGTTAGAACCAACTTCATGGGTGAAATATTCCTATCCAATTTGGTTGGAGGAGAGGCCATTCAAACCTCTCAACAAAGCTTCATGGAGATTTTTTGATGCAGGTTCGAGCCCCCTTTGAGTTCGAGTTCATGTTCACTCTTCTTTCTCTATTATCTCTTTCTCAAAACTCTCTCAATGTTCAAGTACAAGTGTGATGGTGCACTCCTAGTTGCATATATTTTGTGGAGGAGATTGATATTTTAACTCTATGGCCATGTTATCTACTATATATTATTGTAATGAACTACACATGAGAGCCACAGCTCTAAATACCAAACATTTCATGTAATATTTCCAAGTGATATCAAGATTTGAGCGAGTTTCCTCACTTGTTTCTCATGGTGTTTTGGAATGACTTTGTATCTGTTTAAGATCATAATTTTCCTGTGGTTTAGCTAATGTTTCGAGCTGCATAAGGAGTAACATAGATGACCAAAATGTTGTGTGCAGACCCTTGAAGTTTTACTAAAGATTGTGCCTTAAACCCATGTCCTTCGTTGACCATTTTCCCACAATTTCTATGTCATAAAACCTGTTGTTTTTTGGAAGGCATAGCAAACCCTAAAACATGATTTAATGATGCATATGTGTTTCCCTTGAGGTCCTCTAATAGAGCCAAGTCTGATTAGAAAATATGGAAGGTCGTACAATGTTTGGAAGGTCGTACAATGTTTGGAAGGTCAAAAAGTCACTAGCCTAGTGGGGTTTTCAAAAACAAATTTAACTAGGTTTATTCCCCTTCCTTCCTCCTTGAAAATTACAAGCTTTGAATGCTTCTAGTGAGTGTCGAATGGTCTAAGGGCTGCATTAGGGTGTCCTAATTCCTCCCAAGTCCCTTCTTATAAAATTAGAAATCATTTGGATACTTTTGGAGTAGCTTAAGTTCACCAATCCAAAGTTTGAAATTGGGTCCAAATTGAGCAACTTTCCATAGTAGGGATGTTGCAAATATCTGCACATATTCATCAAAATCGATAACAAAGAACTACACACACAACGTGCTTTCTTTTATAAATAATATAGATTTTGGATGACCTCTCTATTTTTTTGCGAGGTAATATATCCTTGGGGAAACCTCCTGGGCACTTTCCCTCATTTTGAGGATGGTATCTAGCGTAAACCCTAGATTCTCTAGGGCAAAAGGCTAGGGCAACAACTCGTGGGCATATCATAAATTGCTCATCAACAATTGACTCACTAAGAGAAAACATGTCACAAAGTGGGATTTGAACCTAGGTGGGGAGGGTAACAACTTTTCTTCAAAGCCACTTGAGTTACATACACACATAATCAACAACATCTATTACAATCTTGTCTAACACCTACATGCTTCAATGTTTAATAAGAGAGACGTAAATTGATAACCACAACTTCAAACATTTGTTCACATTGTTCCCATGTTTGGAGGCCAAAATATATCATAGCCCTATATCGAAATCACTCCCCAATTATCATTTGTAGCCATTGGGAAACCTTCTAGGCCCCAAAAATCAAGAAGGGAAAAAATTGGAATCAACAAAGAGCTAAGGCACTAGTTTGTTCACACACTTATAATTTTATACACAGATATGAGAATCACAATGTCAAGTACTACCAATCACTTCTAATTTTGGTTATTAAGTTGCTAAGGACAACTTAGCAATGAATCCATGTTGTTGTGATGGCCTTTCATCTTCAATGATTGATAATATTTGACAAAAGGGATCATCAAGCAACATTCATGTATTTGATAATATAATAATTGGAATCACTCTCCAAAAGTACCATGGGAACATAATAGTTGGTTGCATTCCTACTTTTTCAATGTACAAAAAAAAAAAAAAAAACAATCGTTCTCATGTCTCTAAACATATACATGTATTGAACCAATTGACCTACACAGAAATATCCATCCAGTATATATGTATGTACAACAATTCTCTAATGCTTAGTCCAATGTCCTCACATTCTTTTTTTTCTAAGGAAAATTATGGCCAAGCATATTTGATAAACCACCAATTCAGGCCCAAATGCAATACTTATAAAAAAATTCATACATAAATAATACAGCATATTTTCATGAACATCTATCTCTAATTAAAATAAGTCAAAACACCCTTAAATTAGAAATAAACTATCTCAAAATAAAACCAAATAAGTTAAACAAACATGCAAGATAATTACAATGCAAAATCAATTAAAAATAAACTATTGCAAAATAAAACCAAATGCTCTTTCATCAACTTCCCACTATATTAAACAAAACTATCTTCTTAAAAAAAATTATTTTATTTACAATTTTAATTCCTAATTGGTCATCTAAAATACAAATATCAACTTTGCGTTATGTAAAGCTAACAACTCTCCCAAGCAAGACCAACCTACCTCACAACATTAATATTGTAATGTTAAATATCCACTCACATTCTAAACTTCACATGAGTCCTTATTATTAATTATAATAGAACCAATTGAATGAATGGACCATCTCACACCCATCTCCAGAAATGTATGGTTTGATTCATTATCCAAAAATTAGACAAGAAACCATTCATGATGGTTAGGCCACTTTTGCAATGTGGTTTAAGGAGATAATTATATGGAATCTAATCATAATATAGTTTACAAATGAGATTAATCACAATGTGGTTTAGTATCGTGATGGAGTATTGTCATGTAAATAACCCAAGCCAGAAGATCCGTTTTCGGCATCTATGGGTTCTCCTACCGGATTTTCCTTTAGAAATATGGCACCGGGAGGATTTTATTGCAGTTGTTAATCATCTGGGGCGCTTCCTTCACATAAATGATGGTACCCTAAATGGCCATGGATCTCCTGGTGGGTCGTGTTTTGGTGGAGATTGATATGTCATTAGGTTTATTTGAATCTTTGGACATTATTTGGCATGACAGACGCTACTCTCAACTATTGGACTATTGGGGTGTCCCCTTCAGATGCTCCAGGTGTAAGGCCGTGGGGCATCTCTAGCGCGAATGCTCTACTTCTTGTTCATGATCGGAGCTGGACTCTGCTGATGATGTGCAGGCATGGTCTACTAAACAGTTACCCTGCTTTGGAAGGTGAGGCTGAAGGGAATGTGCTATCATCTGCTATGCCTCCGGGATTAGTTGTTGTTTCTGGTATTTCTTCGTCGATTGTCGGTAAGTTATCTAGACTTTATCCATCCTTCTCTTCTACATTATCTATTGATGATTTGGTCTTTTTGTACGGTTTGGATGGGAAGGGGGAGCGTATTGGGGATGGGATTATTAGGGGTCCCTCAACCTTTTATTTGGGGGTTACTCAGTCTCCTCCATGTGAACCTACTATTCCTCTGATTAATGATTTACCTCCTTTGGATCCTGTAATGTTGGGGGTTTCTAGTTTTATGGCCTCACCTTTGTACCTGCTCAATTGGATACTGGTGTAGTAGTGGGAGGTAACCCTTCTTCACCTCTCAGGTCATCATATCCTCTATGTTTCCCGAGGGTTTCTCGGTCTGAACCTTGTCCTGGGTTGGGCCCTTCGATGGGGCTATCTGCAAGCGGAGTGGGTGTCATCGTTGGTGATTCCTCAACTGGTTCCAAGTCTCCATCCTTTGCAGAGGTGGTCAAATCCAAAGCTCCTCTTTCAACCTATATTGCAAATATCCCTTATGAGGGGTGTTTTATGGATTCTCCTATTCAACTACCAGGTATTGATCTTGGTATGGGGATGGTGATCAAGGGTGTCAGGAAAGGGGGTATTGCCCAGTTTTCGCCGATTAAAACTCACAGCACTAGAAAAGGTCAATTTCCTTTATCAGATAATCCTCCTCCTGATACAACATTGGTATCATCATCCTTCGATGGTTCATTGGACTCAAAACGGGCACTTAGAGATATGAAAGCCCTGTCTAGGGTTAAAAGATGATCCTCTTCTCTCTTAATATTCGAGGGATTGGGGGCCCTAAAAAAAAATAGCCCTCAAAGGACTATTGGACTCATTAAATCCTGATATGATTTTCCTTAAAGAGACTATGGTGTCAGCGGAGCATGCTCGTATTTATTTTCAAAGCATTAGAAGTAACTGGGTCATATGTTTGACGAATGCGATTGTTCAGTCTGGGGGTCTACTATCGGCTTGGGATCCGAGGTGTTTTCATCTTTCTGCTTTCACTACCCATTTGGGGATTATTCTGGAGGGTTATGTTCAAGGTTTTACTGGAATTGTTAACCTTGTGAATATCTATGGCCCTTACTCTGATCGACGTCTATTCTGGGACTCTGCCAAATTAGGGGCTCACTTGGATCTTGATAATCTTCTACTGGCAGGAGATTTAAATATTACTTTATATTTTGCAGAGACCTGGGTCAAATGTGTGAGAGTGGATAATTTATGTTCATATTTATTTGATTTCTTTGCATATATTGGGTTAAATGACATTTTTCCTATTCCTTTAGGTCCTACATGGTACAATGGTCGGATGGATGATGGTAAGATATCCAAGAGATTGGATAGGTATATGCTATCAAATGATTTGATTTCTGAAATGCACAAATACAGATCGTGGACGGTATTGTCGACTCTATCGAATCATCGGCCTATATTACTGGAAGTGGATTTTGGAGCGGTAAAGATTCCTGCTCCGTTTAAATTTAATCACTCTCTTCTTCAGATTGCGGATTTTTGGCTTTTTGTACGTTCTGAATGGTCCAATGTTCAAGTGGATGGGGTCATATCTCCAAGCCAGCGTTTAATTTTGAAACTGGGTCATTTAAAAGGGAAGGTTAAGCATTGGGAACAGGCTCGGAGGAAGGCCGAAAAGTTGGAGATCTTAGAGAATGATTCCCATATAAATTCCCTAAATGCCGCTCACCTTGGGGGGTCTCTTCCGGAGGCTGATCGCAAGCTATTAGTGGAGCTAGAGGGTCATCGGTTGCTATTCCTAAACTGTGTTGAAGCTTCCTGGAGAATGAATAGTCGGGCACTATGGGTCTCATTGGGAGACAATAACTCTAAATTCTTCCATTGATATGCTAATAATAGGAGAATTGGTACTTCTATCTGGCAGTTAAAGCAGAAGTCTGGGGAATCGATCTCGGGGATGGGGGATCTTCAGCAGGAAGCTATTGATCACTTTAGCGAATATTATAGTGATCCGGGTAATACTGCTATTGGGGAGCAAATTGGAGTCATTAAAGAGTATCCTAGATTATTTTATGAGCAAGAAGGAAATGAAATTCTGCTCCTGGTTACACTTAGGGAGATTCATTATGTTCTCACTGGTTTTGCTAAAGACAAAAGTCCGGGACCAGATGGCTAGACCACAGAACTTTTCTTGGAGTTCTTCGAAATTATGGGGCCTGATATTCTGGATATGGTTGAAGAGACTAGATTGAAAGGTAATGTGGCTGGAGCTCTGAATGCTACTTTTGTGACGCTCATCCTAGAGGTTTCAAATCCTACATCCTTTCTGTATTTTCGACCGATTTCTCTCTGTAACTTGGTCTACAAGGTTATCTCCAAGGTCATTGCTCGCAGGATCAAACCGGTTCTCTCTAGAGGTCTATCTATGGAACAATATGGATTTCTAAATGGTAGGAAGATACTTGATCCGGTGGGGGTGGCCCAGGAGGCATTGCACAGTATCAAAACAAATAATATTCAAGCTTTGATTCTTCAACTTTATATGTCTCGTGCTTATGATAATGTGAACTGGTCCTTTCTTAGACTAGCATTGGTCCAAATTGGCATCACATGGGAAGCTATTAAATGGATTATGGGTTGCATCTTATCTGTCAACTATTCCATATTGATCAATGGTTGTCCTTCTGCCTTCATTTCTTGCTCACAAGGGCTTCGTCAGGGCTGTCCTCTGTCACCGCTCTTCTTTTTTATTGTGATCGACGGTCTTAGCAGATTGCTCCATAAGGAAAAATCTAATCATTTGTTATAAGGGATTCAGGTATCGCCCCACATTTCTATTACCCATCAATTTTTTGTTGATGATGTTATGTTATTTGGGCCTACAGATGTGGTTGAATGGGGTCACATGTGGTGTATACTTCAAACATTTTACAAATGCTCAGGTATGTTTATTAATGAAAGGAAATCTAAATTGTTGAAACATAATCTAGCGGGTGTGGGGTTACTGGAGATCACAGATCTTCTCCCATTCGTTGTTGCTGATATGATAGATGGAACCTATTATCTTGGTTATTTCCTTAAACCAAATGATTATAGGATTGTGGATTGGAAATGGTTGCTTAAGAAATTTGATAAACATATATATCATTAGCAGTGGAGATGGCTATCCAGCGGTGGTCGGCTTGTCCTTGTGAAATCAGTTCTCCAAAATCTGGGGGTGTATTTGTTCTCATTGTGCAAGATTCTAAAAACCATTTTAACTGGCATTCGTAAAAAAAATCACCAATTTATATGGTTTGGTAATGGTAGTCAGAAGATTCACCTGGTGGATTGGCTCAAGCTGGCGTAGCCATATGCTATAAGTGGATGGGCATTAAAGAACATTTTCTCCTTTTCTACTGCTTTGCTAGCCACAAGTTTGTGGCGGGCTTTATCTATGGACTGTGTCTGGGGTGGCATTATAAAAGACAAATACTTTGGCAATATATCGACTGTGCATTGGATTCGAGCTGGGAGGAAATATACAAGGGGTGTCTCTATCATCTGGGTTGGTCTTCTCTCAGCATTCTAGGTTTTGGCTGACTGGTTGGCTTAGTTTTTAGGTGATGGTACACGTATTCTGAATGGGGAAGATCTGATGATAGGTGGTCCTATCTTATACAAGTTGTCGCCCCTGTTGATTCTTCATCTCAGAAATCGGGGTTATTTTAATGTATGTCACATTCTTGTTAGAAACAGGTTGGCTGAATCTTTTAATATATGGTTGAATGTTGCACAACTTGGGTTAGTGGGCTCACTAGCTGCTGAATGGAACCTGTATGTTTGGGGTCTGGATCATGCAAATTTTAAGATTGTTGATGAGGCCGATCGTCTCCTCTGGTCGTGGAATACCATTGATGGTACTATTTGTGCTCAATTGGCTTATTTGGCCATTTGTTCATCTATTCCAAAGTCTGGGAAGTGGTGGCATGTATCTTGCTGGAACTGGAGTATTCCTCCATAGGTAAATATTTTTATTTGGTTAATGCTGGAGGAAATTTTTTTGATCTGGAATAATCTACAGAAAACGGGCTTTTCGGGGCCGAAAATTTGTTCTCTTTGTCTTCAGGATGAGGAATCTTTGGTACACCTCTTTGTTTTATGTCCATTTACGGTGAAAGTTGGGCGGTATCTGGGTGATCCATTCTCCCCTATCAATGCTGGATGTGATTTCTCTATTCAGTAGTGGTTCCATTGTGTCTTTTCGCATAAAAAGAAGTTGGGAATGCTAGCTTGTTTGTTATACTGGGAAATATGGAAATCCCGTAACCAATTGATATTTGAGAATGTTGTTTCCAAGCCCAGTCGCGTTGCTTGCGTCGTTTAATCCTCATCAAATGATTTCGGAATGTTTCTATAAGAGGATCCTTGTTTTGCTGATCATTTTTCTTGGCCTCCACGTCTCCTTAGGACAAGTAACCATGCTCGATTTGATGGTGCGGTCATTGTCTCTTCATGCATCTGTGGGGCTGGGGCATTCATTGAATGTACAAACTGTTGACACAAACCCAGTCGATAGGGGTTCCTCACACTGTCGACACCCAAACCACCACGATCTCCCTGAGCACCGGCTTAGATAGGTTTTACCCTGTCCAGCAACACCTGTGGAGCAGATCAAGTCTCACCTGAGATGTTAAAGGGAGAGCTGACGGAACCACGTTTCCGTCGAATGAAGGAGGACTTTGCGCATCAACTTATCGCAACATTGCATACCAGATCTAACCATTCATCTTAAGCATTAAACATAATTGCAGCATCATTCAACAGATCTCATTATTGACAGAACCACCAACGCGCAATAGATATAACAGTAAAACATGAATTGCAGCAAGAAAACATCGCATCATTCATAGATTTATATCGCATAATGCATTTGTCACAAGGAAACAAGAAAGACACAATGATTTTGCTCAAAAATCTGTCATATCATATTCATCTTCACAAGAAAACACAAATACAACAAGATAATCCTTACGTCGCATACCCAGATTAACAAACAATAACAAGCAAAATCCTTCGAGCTCAACTGTCTCTTCAATGGGTCAATTCTTGTCTCCAATCGGTATATCAACACTTACAATGCTATGTCTATTTATAGGTCAGTGCCTTTACATTTGCGGTCCACATAAGCAATTGTCTAACTACTTCTTAACAAACTTTACAAAAAGGATGACCCAAAAACCCACATAATGCAGTCCAAATGACCCAAAACTACATAAACTAATTGACTTGTGCGTTGTTTTCCTTCTTGCGTGGCATCTTTGACCCTTCGCAGCATCCGCGATGCTGCACAGCTGACTCATCCAAACCGCCTGCCAACAGGCCCCCAACATAATCTTGTGGCTCGCCCTCGAGCCACGTCAGCTGGACATGGTGTACTCGTTCTCGTCTGTTTCTTGACTATTCCTCTGCAACTATTCTTTCTGTCTGGAACTCGCTATTGTGTACTGCTCAAACTGCTACAGTGATCTTCGGCTTGCTGTCATGTACTTCTCAAACTGATACAATGATATTCTGGCTTGCTGTCATGTACTTCTCAAACTCATCCCCCAGTCTCTGGAAACCTGGTGTAGGCTGAGGAAAAGTTGATGCACAACACCGAGGCGTGAAATAGGCCAACTACTCTGGCACATCTGTTTCGCACCAGGGATCACCTACTATCGGGACCAAGGGGTTGCCGCCCCTGTCATTCTAGTGGTCTCAGGGACCACAAAGCTTCGAACTACCACCACGTACCTAAACATCTCAGATGAGACTTCATCTCTGCTACACCCGAGTGTTCGCGTTGCTTCCTTCTCTAGGTGCTCATGCACACTCGTCGTTCTGCCCCTCAACGCACCTGGCGTGCTACTGCATGAAATAAAATGGATCATTTCCACAACCTCCTTGGAATTCCTAACTTATCTAGCTTCCTGACCCATTCGCAGCATGAATTCCTCTCGTCTGATAGATACCTTGTTGCTCAGCTACCCTTTGGTGCCTGTATTTATGCATTTTCATCGTCCTGGAAACCTGCCTCAGAAATGATAGGCAAATCCATTCGCATAAGGTTCCGATCCTATCATCATACCAGTCCGCTGTCTCCTAGTGAGGTGGATCCGCAGCAAGTGTGGTTAGACCGTACTTCGGAGTAGCAACCATGCTTCCACTGGTTGTCATTCGTGCCAAAATGTGTGAAGCATCACCCATAGTGTCATCGGCCATGCTTCACCCTCGTAGTAGACATGCCAAACGTGTCAGACTTCCTTGTCATTCCAGGCCATCTAACGGTCAAATTTGTCAGAGAGACCGATGTCATGAAAAAATGCTGCCTGCTAACGATCCGTAATGATTGTTGATTTGACTGCGTCGTGACCCTGCAGTTGTCACAGCATAGCTCCCAAACTGCGATACCATCGCTCTTACTTGCGTATCCTGTCCCTGCTGGTGCACCATCCCGTCACTTAGCATCCTACATTTTTTTTCGCAATGCTTTACGCATCTCGCGGTTCCTGGCCCGTCTTGTAGGGCTTCATCCTGCTACCATTCACCATCTTTGGTAGCATCACTACGTCTAGCTGTTGCAGTTGTACTGCGCCTCCTGAAGTTATGCAACTGATGCGATATGGACCGAGCCAATGCGTCTGTAACTTCCCTGGATGCTTCATGAACTTGTTGTCATACAATAGCACAAGTCGCCTTGTTGAAACTGTTTGTTTTTTATATGGCGATCATGCCAAGCTTTTTGCTGATCCTTCTCCATGTGCTAGTGAAAGCCTGCGATAAAGCGGTCTTCCTCAAGTTGTACCAGCTGCTCCAGTCGTTCTGCTAATGTTGCCTCATCATTCACGCCTGTCGCTGCCACGATGCGCATACTCGGAACGATGTACTCCATAGGCATAACTGCCTCTTTTCCATACACCAATTTGAACGGTGTTTGTCCCGTTAGCCTTTTACAAGTGGTGCGATATGCCCACAAGACTGCTGGAATCTTCAAATCCTAGTCATCGCGGTTTGCATTACAAACCTAGGTAAGCGCATGCTCCAACACCTTGTTGAAGGCCTCCACTGTGCCATTTGCTTGCGGATGATACGACGTACTCTTCTTATGTTGTATTTGAAGCTCTGCTGTCAACATGTTGATTGTGCAATTAATGAAGTGACTCCCTTTATCACTCATCAATACCTTCGGGCATCCAAACCGAGTGATAATATTGTCGAACAAGAATCACGTTGATGTCACAGAGGTGCAATCTACAACTGGTGTGGCATCCACCCATCTTGTCAAATAATTTGTCGTTGTGATTATGTATCGTGCACCGGTGCGCTTCCCAGGTGGGTTGATAGATCCCACGAAATCCACAGCCCATTTATCAAATGGTTGCAATGTCACTTGAGGTATCAATGGCATCTCGTCCCTCCTGGAAGGTTTTCCAATTCTTTGACAGACATCGCAAGTCTGCACATAATCCATTGCATCATTGTGAAGAGTGGGCCACCAAATCCCTGCGCGAAGCACCTTCCTGGCAGTAGCGCGACCACCATAGTGTCCACCAGCCACTCCTGCATGTGCTTCTAACAATATCTGCCCTTACTCATGAGGCAGGACACAGTGCCTCAAAATCTTGTCTGGGCCTAGCTTATATAGCTGTTTGGAAATCAACTGGAAATCGATATCCTTAACCACCAACTGCTTCTTCTGACCGGTGGTAAACTCCTCTGGTGCAGTTCCTGTTTCCAGAAACTGAATTATTTCTCTGTAGTAGTCATCAGCTACTTCAACCCTGAATAGTTGCACATTTGGAAACCCATCTTCAATGTTGGTTGGTTCCTCCCCTGTCTCAATTCGCGACAGATGATCTGACCCCGCGTTTAAGCAACCGGGCTTCACAATTACCTCAAAATCAAACTCCTGAAAGAGAAGTAACCAGTGACATATCTTCCCCCAACATAAGCTTATTGACCAAATATTTCAAAGCAGAGTGGTCTGTGAACATCTTAAAGTGACCTCCCAACAAGTAGTGCCTAAACTTTTGCAGTGCATATACCATCGCCAAGCCTTCCCTCTCTGTAGTGGTATAATTTTTCTCCGCAGACAACAACTTCCGACTCGCAAAAGCAATTGGGTGATTTAGATCTCCTTCCCCTAGTTGCGCGAGCACGACTCCCAGCGCAATTGATGACGCATCCACATGGACATGGAATTCCTTGCTCCAATCAGGGAATACTAATATTGGTGCAGAAGCCATCTTAGCCTTCAGCATCTCGAAACTGACTTAACATTCATGACTCCATAAGAATACTGCATCCTTCTTTAACAATTTTTCCATAGGGGCCATGATCGCTGCATAACCACGGATAAACTTGTAATAATACCCTGTGTGCCCCAGCGTCGCCCTCAACTGCTTGACATTAGCAGGCGGTGTTAGGCTTAGAATGAGCGCAATCTTTGCTGGGTCAACCAACAATCCCTACTTGCAAAGAATGTGACCCAACAATATCCCAAATGGTGCACAGAAAATGCACTTCTTCAAGTTCAGCAATATCTGATGCTGTTGACATCGCTCCAACATCAGTCGCAGGTTTTCCAAATGATCGCTGACCAATCCATAAATTGTCCAGTCATCCATATAAACTTGCAAAAAATTATGAATAAAATCTCTGAAGACAGTAACAACAACCCGAGAGAATATCATAGGTGTGTTCTTTAGCCCAAATGGCATCACAGTGTACTGGAAACAACCCCATTCAGTTACAAACATTGTCTTGTGGCGATCCCCGTTCGGAATCCTAATTTGGTGATAGCCCGAGAAACCATTTGTGAAAGAATACATTTCTTGACCACCCACACCTTCCAGTACTTCATCAGTGAACGATGTCGGGAATGGATCATGCATACATGTGTCATTCAACTTCCTCAGGTCGACACAAATCCGTACCTCACCTGTCTTTTTGTCTTGCACCACCATGGGTGTCACCTACCCAAATTTTGAAGACTAATTATCTTATTTGCAAAATACATTATGTTAAATTTTAATTACAAAGTTTTGTAATTATGACCAAATCTGGTCAAGGATGATTGTAATGACTTATTATTATTATTTAATAAATTAAACGGGAGACAAACACCCAAGGGAACTGTTAAAAGAGTATTCATTGACCCACTAGGAGGAATGAAAGTTGTTAGAATGCATGGGACAGATGGCAGCATTTGCACTCCACCACTAGCTGTTGGTTATGGGACAACTAACCCTAAATTTGTGGCATTATCCCCCAGGTGGGTGGAAGAGGGTTGTTAGCTCATTAATGACCAGGTTAACCACTAAAAGGCCTAGGCAGCCTAGATAAGGCAATTCGAATTGAGCAGGCAGCTCCACAATATTTTCGGCATAAATATTTCCTCAAGTGTATCAGGTGATCACTGAGAGATTCGAATAGGGAGGCTAAGTGGGAGTGCATTGTGAGTCTGCTAGTTATTCTGAGAAGGAAACCAGAGGTGCTAGTGCAGGTCTCTTTGACTACTGAGCCTTTATGACTGGATAATCTATATTTTACTGCAAGTGGATGAACTAAGGCTTTTATAGACTCTTCTTCTTCCTGGTGGTTCAGTGAACAGGCTCGAGGGTCCTAAGGCAAGTAATTTTGGCTGTCTTCAGAAATAGGTTGGGTGGAACAGGTTCCTTGGGTTGTTTGTTTCTCCTACAGTCAATCACGTTCTACTGTTCTGACTTATTGTTTACAGTCAAATGATTTTCTGCATGGTAGAACTATTATTTACAGTTATACAGAAGAAACTATTTTATTTTCTGGCTTAAAGATGATATGTTTTAAGGATGATTAAGTAAATTAGATGAATGATTAAATTTTTTCCTGTATTTTTCCCATACTGTTATCTGTATAGTACTATAGTACAGAAAAGTAAAATTAATAGAGATGAGTGATAGGCAGAATTCCATTTGAATGAATAGATAAACACAGTAGTATTTCTTTTTAATTCTGCCATTTCAATCATATGTCTAAAACTCAGGAAATAGTACATCATAGTATGAACAGATGTATAGCATTTCCTCTACTTCATAATAAAAGAAAAACACTTTTATTTCTGCACAGATCTAGATTTTCCAATTCAACTCCATCTATTTTCGGATGGTAATAATATGCATTCCAATATTATAAATCCAATGGTTTCAGACTTTTTATATCCTATAAATATAGCAGCTGCAATTATTCTCTATACAGAGTTGTTACTTACAAACGATAAGTAAACACTTATTATTTTCATCACTAATTATCACATTTGATTTAATATAGATTTCAATCATTAAATATAAATACCTTCACTATAAAAACCAAAACCCTAAGATTTTGCAAACCTTAGATTCTAAACATTCTTTTAAGTATACAGTTCAATAAATTTCATATCAAGCCATTCATGGCAAAGACAGTTAAGATTTCTGAAGTTATAGTAGACATGGATTCCAAACCCTAAACAACGTTTTATATAACCTTACTATCTTTTATTCCTGTTGAGATTACTAGTAAGGCACTTAACATCACTTAACAGAAGACATGATTTTTTTTTGTATCGTTATCTATCAAACCCTAACAAGAAACATAAACAGTGTCGAAACCTCTAGATGCACAAGTTAAGGCCGATTCACAGGTTTGAATTCTCAGTACATTCAGGGTTACCAACGAAATCTATAGGGTAGGGTTTCGTTCGTTGAAACAAGATCGAACACTGTGGCATATAGCCATTTTAAAACATCTGACAACAAATTTTACAACATCATTATTTCAAACTTAAATTTCAAAAAACGATACGAAGTACAGGGTCTATCTACCAACAAACATGCAACCTACTACTCTCGACCAGAGACAACTATCGTTGTTTTAAACCAAATCAACAATTTATACAAATGATTTCTCAAACCATTATTTAAACAAAATTTTAACATTTCAGTACAAAACGAGCCATTGTATTACAGAAGCAAGTGAACCCTCGGCTCTATGATTTCGTGTTCAATAGTATAATAAAAATTTGACAGAGTGTACATTGAAGACCTTTCAAGGTTCCAAAATCACATAGGGTCTTTCCCTTAAAAACCAGCAGCACAAAACAAGTTCAAGACGACGCAGAAAATCATCACTGAGCCGAATAGCAACTTAAAAACTGAGGGTTTATCCTCTTACAATACAATTCAAAATAAAACTTAAACTCGGCCATTACTCCGAACATGGTCATATTTCCAACTCTCGTCACTTTGTATTCACCGGCTAAACCATGCCAAAGGTACCTACAAGGTTTTAAGAACCACCAAGGCTTGCCAGGAGGTTGTTGCAGCATCCTCATTCCAAGTTTTGCTCATAGAAATCTTCCAATGAAGTATCACCTGCCAATTATAGTTTAAAAAGGGTTAAAACAAGAAAAACACAAGTATAACTTAAACATTACAGTATTATTGCTACTGTAATTAAAAACTTACCTTAGCGTCGAAGCTCCTGGACTTAGACACCTCACCAACATAACGACGAAGTCCTATGGCAATTGCAGCAAATACGAGTTCAATTTCAGAGAACCATTTTATGAATAGGAGAATCGACCTCTAGTTCGACTTGCACTCAAACAAACTAATAGAAGAACCTCCCTACAAGTTCAATGGTTGATTCGTGGCTCTATTTCACCAGGATCATAAGCCTGTAACATATAACCTTCTCTCACAGGTCTAAAGTTCGAAACTGAGGAAGGAGTCCTCCTAACAATAAAACTCTAAACCCTACATTGCAGCAGCACTGTCGGCTCTTCAAACCTTAACACTGAATAGGAAATGAAGGCCAGGAAACAATTCCTTGTTACTTACCAACGAAAGACTAGGGTTTCTTTCTCAGCCCTAGATCTTGTAAAGATCAACGGTGGAATAGCTGCCAGTCGGGCACGTTGAGATTCGAGAGATCATTGCAATCAATACCACATTGATTATTGTATCTACCAACTCGCCAAATCAGCAGACCAAGGGCTAGTGTATAGCACAGCTTAGTATCGTATGATGCATTGTTGTAAACTCAATCACGTGAAGACCATCCAACTAAGCTTTCCACTTCACTTAACAGATAGGCGACGTTAATGCTGAGACCAGAAATCGACAGATTGGAAGCATGCCAAGTACTGAACTTTAATACCCTACCACAATCATAATAATTGCAATGCTTAGATTCATAGTTCACATTTTATAATAGTTCCTAAGGTTTATTTTAGGCATCGTGACAATAGTAATATATGCCAATGTATGTGCGTGAATGCATAGTCACTATAGATTGTATATATCTCATTCCTATAGTATCTGTATAGTCATATAGGGTAAAGTTTATATGTTTTCATACATTACCATGTATTGTTAATCAATTGATAAATGTGAGACTTTAGGTATAGTTTAAGTTTTGTTGATACATAATATAATGCTAGTTCATTTTGAAATAGCATAAACACTATTTTCACAAGATTTCAAATAGAGTTACAAATGGACATTGGTATCACCGCTTTGATATTAATAATAATAGTCATATTATGATGATTCTTCGTAGATAATAAATATAGAAATGTAAAAGCAAAATGACGACGTGACTGTAATAACACGGAAAAGTTTGTAAGCTAACACGTAAACGAGAATTATAACCCAATTATCCATACCTCTAATAACTTGTTTTGCAAGGAAGTACTTCGTATTTTTCATATTGTATTCACGATGAATTGAAAGACACATGTACTCTTAACTCATGTTTGTCGTAAAATTTCTTACCTGCGTTCTGCACATGGAAACAAGATTCAAATGCCTTAGCTAAACGTAGCTAAGTAAACCTCAGGGTACCTCGTAGGACCCCTTCGTCATCATTCAAAACAAACTGTCAGCACATTATCAATAAAATTATAATAATACAAACCTATGTACAACATATAGTTACATTTAAAATGTAAGCAGATCTGAAGATGTATTCGTCTGATATGATCATAAAATGTCCTTTGTTAAAGAGATTAGCATCCATTTAGTCTGCAATAGCAATTACAACTAGCATCATATTTTGTTTTGAGAAATTCGACGTGTCGTCGTTATTAATTATCCTAGTTAAGAGATTTAACTATTTTTATATGTTCCGCATTAACAAATTCAATAATTATTGCTATTTAAATTTTTTTAAATTTTTGGTATTTTACGGGATATTACAATGGGACTAATCCATTCTGATTCTTCAACTGGTTCAATGATGCCAGCATCCAACATGCGGTTAAGTTCAACTTTGACCCTTTCCTTATGCCGCGTATTCAGTCGATACAGTTTTTTCCTAATTGGTTTTGCATCTGGTTTCAACGGAATCTTCATCTCCCTAGATCCCCCAAGATTCCCTTCATCTCGAAAAACTTCATAGGGAACAAATCTTGGAACTCATGCAACAGGTCAGTGACCTTTGCCATCATGTCTTCATCCTAGTAGTCACCAACATTCGCAAACTTTGGGTTCTCTTCTATCCCAATGTTGACCTTCTTGAACTTCAGCGGCTGACTTATCGGATCTGTCGGTGCATCAGGTGCTAGAACATTGCGACTTCCTTCTGATTCGGGAATATTGACATTCCACGGATGATCACCGTCCTCTGGCCCTCTAGTGATGTTATAACACTCCATCATTGACTGCATTTGACAATGCGTATGCGGATCTACGAGATATGCCACTGGAACGACCTTCAAAACAACATCGTGGATGAGTTGCAAAGCATTATGAACATCAGGGTTGGCATCCGCAAAACTGAAGGTATGAGTAAAGCAAATTGTCAACTCTAACCAAGTGGTAATCTCTCCTCGCAACTCAGTTGAAGCATACCATGATCGTCGACATTTCATCCAAAGTGTGGATAAAAGCATGGACCCATTCATCCCTTGGTCGCGAGGCCCATAGCGTCTGACATTCCATCAGATGACTGCCAGGGTCATTCCGCCCATCGTACCTTCCGGTGTGGTATATTTCTGTGTCGGTAAAGCAAATCGTCATCAGCCTTCGACACTGCGACCATCTAGTAATCGACTTCTTATGGGTCACCCACCACCGTGCTTGAGTAGCCTTCAGCGCCTCCTCCAATGCCAGCAACCGCTGTGGTTTTAACACCTTGTCTTCAAATGCTACTAAAAATGCAGACAACCTGGGCAGTCCTTCATATGCTGGCAATTCAACAGTTTCAGTCGTGACACGGCACAGTGACTACGTAAGAAAACCACACTTCCTGAACGATACCTCATGCAGTCGGTTCTTCCAGTTCTCTAAAGCATCATCCGAGTCGGAAGACGCAGAGCTAGAGCTGTGCCAACCAAGTTCTCCGCCAGCCGTCGGATGAATGTAGTCTTCTGAAATGTTATATGCATGATCCCATCCCCTTACTACTTCATCCTTGACAGGTTCAACATATCATCGCCCTTCATTTGGATCCAATGGAGCGATGACGCGAAGGTCCTGATTTTCAAAGTTCATCACCCGCTTCTTAAAATTGATCATTGCCATACTGTCATTTTCCCATCCAATCCCCAGCAACGCGGGATAGGAGCTTCCACCTTCGACAACCTCAATGACATCAAAATATGCATAGGTTTTCATTCCCTTGATATCCACAACAAGACGCAGAACTCTCCCAATTGGTGTGACTTTGGCCTGATTAGCCAATCGCAGCTGTACGAGAGACCAACTCAGTGTTGGGATCCCCATCTTTTGCCATGCCTGCTTTGTCAATATGTTAACATCGGAGCCGAGATCCAAAATAACTAAATCGACCTCATAATCTCCAATCTAGACATTCATGCGCATTTCTTTGCCTGTCTTCTTCCTCTATAAGGAGTTCACCGCAGACTACCTCCGTCCCTTGGTCGGTCGATGCAACAAACTCTCGATCTCAACAAGTGAATCAAGATCACATGACAGCGATAAACAACTTTCAAAAACGTTTTGCAGAGTACCATACTGCCGCGACGGGCTTGCTTCTGAAGTTGAGTTGAAAACAGGGAGCATGTCATAAACAATTGACTTACAACGATTTTTTTCCATCGTATTACGCACGTGGAAGAATGCATCACGCTCAACATCAATATCAAATTGTGCCTTCTTCTTCCCAACCAGCTGGATCAGAGGATGCGAACCATCTTCACCTGTCATCACACCTCCACGGGTGATAACTGCAACAACAACATCTTGCGTCCTTCGCTCTGCTGAGATTGTCGCGACAGTGGGTCCTTCACTCTGGTTCAGCGGCCGGTTCGCAGGTCGATTCACATTTTGATTAGCGTTCTGATTCTGACGCTAGTTTAGGTTCTGCGGTTGATTCTGATTTGGCAACTGATTCTGATTCTACAGCTGTCGTGTATTTCCTACCTGACATCATGCAATCAACTGCGGACAGTTTTCAATAGTGTGGTCAACAATAAAACAATACGTACACTGTGTCTGCAACTGCGGTCAATCTCGCTGATAAGGCCTCAATAGCCCACAATTGTAGCATTGGACAGGTCCGCGACCTCGTCCTCCTCCACGACCAAAGCCTCTGCCTCGTCCTCCTTGGAATCCTCCATGAAATCCCCCTTGTTGCTGATATTGTGGTTGAGGAAGTTGTTGCTGCATGGGATTTGGTTATAGCTGAACACACTGCCCTGGATGAACACATGGTGCTAGCTGAACGTACTGTGGCTGCTATGGAGCCATCTGCATCTGAGTATATTGTGGCACAAACTGTTGTTGTGGTTGTGGCTGCGGTACAAACCGCATCTGCGGTTGGGCCACCTGTGGCTGCGGTTGCTGTACTGCACGCTGATCGTCCTTCACAAAGAATGCGTCGTACGTTCTCTCCTGAAGTAAGCCATATGCGCGACAATCCTTATCGTCATGCCCAACTGACTTGCAAAATGTACAATACAAATTCATCGGCTTTGTGACCATCTTCTGCATGTATTGACATTCCTCGTGTCAATGCCCATATACCTAACAGATGCGGCACCATGGCATGCCTCCACCACTTAATGGGTTCGTCGCTCCTGATACTAGGTAGTTGTGGAAATCTAGGCAATTATCCTTAGTATGCCCCTCTGCACGACATCGCATACACCAAGCCTCTTCGCGGTGTTCTTTACCCTTCTTAAGATCTTGCAACTGAATTGTCAAGTTTTCCAATTGTGTCTGGTGTTAGCACTCAGATTTTACCTTGGGTTGTATTAAGGAAACCTGAGGTAACCTCAAACCAATCTTTAGGATTAGAAGCTAGCCCTTCCAATCTAGAGAGGGATCTCTCATACAATTCAATCACCCAATGTCACCTTAGCAATCGATTGTTTACTCAAGAACGGTGGCTAGATCATTAATCAGAACAAGATTTAAAAATGGGTTTTGGATCAAATTAGGAAAATAGTTCATTGGGCATGGAGTCTAAAATAGAAGATGTATAGACCAGTAGATAAGCAGAATATTTTTACAAAAGGCAAGGTAATTGTCATAATACAGTTAATAAGCTTTTGTAGGTGGTATAGAAAGAAATAAAGACAGTCCATCAACAATGGGCATCAAGTTTCAGATGAATTCACTATCAACTTTGGAGAAGTAAATGGATACTCGGATGCGATAAATCGAGGCATAGGAATATGAATCTCAATCTATTTGAACTTTCATCTTGAGCATAGAAGAAAATGACATAATGGACAGTATAACAAAGGAGGTGAACATGCACAAATGATAAAAGAAAAGGTACAGACTGTAAATACTAACAACGCATGAATCTTTGATAAAAAACTTACTTAGCTCTGCAAATATTTTATTATTTCTTTGAAGAACAACTTCAAAACCCAAAATGGTCTCTTCCTCACGGGAAGTCGAACCCCCTTTACATTGTAAAATGCATAATTTATACAAAATGTTTTCATAATAAACCCTAAGTAATTGTATTTTTAAAAATAGCTTCATGGAATAATGAACTAACTAATTTTTACAAATAGAACAAATCTGGAGCGGTTGCAAAATATCTCAAGTGAATGAGTATAGAGGAAATTTGGAATTTTCTTCAAACTGCTAATTCCAGGGCTAAAATCGTCCTTAGTTTCCACCTGTCGAGTAACCTGGAGATGATTTTTTGTTTGCTAATTCAGTGCCTATAAATCCGGATCTTCCTGCCAGTTATGTTCCTTTTCTTTAACTGCTCGTTGTTTATGTGCCAACCCCTGAATGTTGTCGTGTGTTTTTGCTCATTCCTCTGTCCTCGTCCACTTCATCTTCGACCTGTTGAGTTGTTCTCCAAGTTTTCCACAAGTTTCATGCCAACCCACTTTATCATTTTAACCTAAAATAATAAACCAAATCTTTTTTGACAATGTTTTATGTTATTTTCCTCACAATACTTCGCAGCTTCATCGAGAGGCATATCAACAAATTTCTGCTCTAGAGCACCACTGAGGGGAATAATGGGTTCACTTCCATGCCCTTGAACCCAAGAATGTATTTTTAGAAGATATTTATTCTTCTTTCTTTTGATAGTCCTTTTATGTCACGTTCACCAAATAAACAACAGATTTTACACTCAGTAGCTGAAATATATTTAGTATCTCAACCCCAACAGTTTCTTCCTCGGCCACAGAAAAATGGAGGCAGTATTAATCCTTTGGTGATAGAATGTCAGATCTGGATATAGGGCAAGGGAGTAGGGACCAGTGGATTTTTCGAAATTTATAAAGTGATAACACCAGCGCCCGCGAACATAAAATTGCTAACATATGGATCTGAGACATGTCAGCTGCGTTCTCACCAATCAGCAAAGCTTCGAACCACATCGCAATCTCCAAAGATTCACTCGTTGTTGCAATGTTTTACTGCATCAATGGAAGTCTGATACGGGGTAGCAACACTCCAATGAACCATTCTTTATGTTGAACATCGTGTTGATGCCTCGGTTGTGCAGGTTAGATGCAAAGGTGCTGGAATGGTTCCAAGGCTCCCAACAGAGGAAGAAAACCCAAGCTGAAAGGCTTCGAAAGACCCTGCGCAAGGGCAGCTCTATCCCCAGCCTATTTGGTATGGTGATCCCCCACGGATATTCGTCCTTCGCTGGCACTCTAAGAGTTGGTGATTTGACCGATTAGGTTAGTTTTCCAATCAGGGAAAACAAGGGTGTGAAAATGGTAAAGCTAAGCTAAGCTAACCTATTTCAAAAGAGGAAACTAATCTATGTTAGTCCTATTCTAAAAAGAAATCTTGATATTGTGTAGATCAACCTTGAGGTATGGTGAACAAGTAAAATACCACCTTCAACAGAAACGTCTTTGATGTGTTACTTATTAACTTAAATCACAATCCATTAATGAAAATTAAAAGACAATAATTCAAGTACTTAAGCCTGTTCAAGATTCAATCCGTAATCATCCTGTCAATTGAAAAATTAACCATGATTATTATGTGCAATGAACCATTTGCAGAAATCGATAAAGAAAGTATCAATATTGAATAAACTCAATAAAACACCTCATAGCATCAATCAGTCATACAGGGAAACCAATATAACAAATCCATACATTACGTATATATGTTCAAAATGATATCATTCACTGTAGATGACAACCTGAAGTACACAAACAGTAATTCTCAAATAAACTTGAGGAATAACAAGAGATAGATCAAAAGATGACTTTACTGTAGTAAAAGAGTCTTGTACAAAAGCTCTGATAGACAGAGTATCCCCCAGCCTTTCTCCTGTTGGTCTGTAACTCCAAAATTACCAACCCTTATCTAAGAGAATCATAGCTCCTTAAATAATAAAGTTACAAAAGTACATGTGGAAATTCCAATACGTAGGGATTACAAAAATTTAGATTAGACTACGAATCCAGAAAATCCTGCCATTTCTCATAGATCTCCAACAACTCGTCTATATTTGGAAAGTTGACAGATTCTAGAGCTATCTGAGCATTGCAGGTATTATTCTCAATGTCATGTTTAGCCAATTTGTTCCAAGTTCGAAGGTAGATGTGGATTTTGCCTTCCGTAACAAACGGTTTCTGATTAACCTCTCCACGTCATCAATGCTGACTTCATCAAGGGCCTGGATCTTCTGTGCGGCTTCCTCACATTTTCGCTCCATCTCTTCAATTTTGCATTTTGGTGGTAGAGCCTCTAAAATCGGGTCCATAAGCTGAAGTTGTAAGGCGTCCATTATATTATCAACTGGGTACCAGCATCTTTTGCAGATATCTTTAGACTTCTTGATGATATCATGAGCGGTTTCATTGAAATCGAGCCAAGTGTTTAAAGAGGCTTTAACCTTCTTAAGTTGAAAAGTGTTCAGAATCGGGATATCTCATGGCACATTCTTTATGTACCCCTGACATTCCCTGATTTTCTCCTCTGCCTCAGTAGCTAGGAGTCTTTTCCTTTTCTGCTCTTCTAGAGTAGAAGACATCTTAGAAAAAGCAATAAAATTCTCCTTAATCTCATTCAAGGCAAGGTACAGTTTCTCAAGCAACTTAAAGTGGTCATGATTTACCTTAAGAGCCAAGTCCTTGAACTCCTCCAATGACAACTTAAAGAAACTTGTTGAGGCTGCACTTGCAGTGGCATCCTCAATTTGCTTTTCCAAAGCGATAATCTTCTCTATATCTGTGGAATTTTGAGCCTGAGCAAGCCGAAGTTCAGTATGTAGGGTAGCATTCTTTTGCTTAAGATCTTGCACTTTATCTATCCAAGTCTTCCTCAGGTCAGCTGTATAAGCTCCATGTTATTCCTTGGTGTTAGCTAGTTCCCCCTCTATCTTCTTGATTTCCTCTTTCTTCAAATCAAGTTCCCTGCTCAATACCTGTACCGAATCCCAATTCGCCTTCCCAAAATCCCCTAGGGCTGCAACTATCTCTATTGCCTCAACCTGAGGGTCATTAGTTCTTGGAGCCCATATCACTTGATCTTGGACAGGGGCTTCTAACCCATCCTGACCTCTGCCTCGCTTTCTGGTTCTCCTCACCATTACCTTGTCATCCTTGTTGTAGAAGTAGTTCCTGAGAGGGACAATATCATCATCTGTGTACTCATTCACTAACTATATGGAGGAAGAAGTATTACTTACCGTCGAAACCAAAGAGGGTGTCTGAGTGACAACTGGACTAGGTATGGGCAAGGTGACTTGAGGGGTGATCAAAGGCAGTGAGATGGTTTGGGCAATTGATGAGACTTCGGTTGGAGAAGGAACTGAGACAAAAGCTTCAGAAATTGGAACTTGACTGTCAACATTGGTTTCAGGCAATTGAAGTTGACCATCAGCATTTGTGGGTGGTGATGAAGACGGGAGTGAAGGTAATTCACCAGTAGCAAAGGACAGAAGAGTGGATACAGGTGATTGTAAAGGATCAATAGGAGATTGGACCACTGTATCAATAGGAGGTGGACTGGAAAAAGGGACCAAATGATGTGGTGATGGAACAGTGGTAGGAATGAGGGCATCATATAGTTGTGACAAGGAGAAAGGAATTGTCACCCCTGGAGATGTGACAGGAAACTGTTTAATGGATGGCAACACGAGTGCTGAGGATGAAACACCAGGGGCAGCATTGAATTCCAACACTGGCTGCTTAGGGAATGATTGGTCCATGTCAATGCTATTTAGCAAGTCAATGACAATTTGTGAATCTTCAGTGGGTTCCTCTGTCACCGATACTGGAGGATGTGGCACCACTTCGTCATCACAGTCAATTATATCAACTGTAGGAACCTGTGAGGTGGAGGCCAAGACCTTTTGCCTCTTTGCTGGGCTAGGTTGGACCATCACCAGATCATCATCTTCCTGAGCCGTTGCAGTAGATAATTGAATATCTATAGTAAGCTTAGGGGGTGTCATCATCTGAGTATTTACCATTGAATTGAGTTGTGCTAACACCTGCTGAGATTGCTGGGAGGTTTGCAACAAGGTTTTAACCTCGTCAGTTATTTTCTCCCTAGGGAGGTCTCCAGAAGGAGCTTTACCTTTGTCCCCATCACGATTGGCGAGCATCAGGGAAGCTTCATCCTTCTGGGCTTCTTTCTGTTCCCGATCCTTTCTCACCTGTTCCATCAAATTTAGTTGCATAGCCCTGTAACTCAAAGCTGTGGCTTTGGCTTCCCTCTGATATTGTAAAATGTTATGTTGATCTTCTGGGCTCTTTGCTCTGGCAAGGACTTGGGAAAATGTGTCCACCCCTTGATATATGAAATCATTAGGAATCAGCTCATGCACATAGTCTATCTTGAGATGTGTTTGCTTGAAGTGTGCATCTAGGAACTTCTTACGATCATGCTTCCTCTTGGTAGCAAACCCTAGTTTCAAAGCCATTACTTATTCACCAAGGACTGTAGCCTAATTGGAAGTTGGAATGACTAGATGTCCAAGATTTAAAGCAAACTTAGGCTAGCCCTTTTTTCTGGTGCCTGTAATTTTCTTGTACATGCCATCAGTGACAATTTGAAATGATACTTCCTGTATGACCAACCTATCAGGAACAATTATGGGCAAAAGGTGAACTATATCACTTCCCCATATCCTAATGTATGAGAAATATTCGCCCACATACCAATCTCTAATGGTATTGATGAAGGCTTTGGCATCTTCTGAAAATGCAGGTGCTTCTTGCCTGAAAATCTTGAAATAAACTATACCCATAAAATGGTCACAAATGTCGTAGAGTGAAGAGACATAATTTCCTTCCCACAATGCTGAGTGATAAATGTGAACAGGTGGGTTTGAAGGGGACTAGTTCCAACCCAAGTTAGGGTACTGGAAATCCGCGTAGAAAACATCGATTACATATGCAGATAAGTAGAAATGGGGCTTTTTATGATGAGGCGCTTTCTGGTAATCATGGATGGCATTCTTCATTTTCGAAGACAGGATGGAGGCCCATGGAAAAGACTCACCAGTAGTTAACACATGATTTGCTATAGGGGCCCATTCGGCCTTGAACAGAGAGCTGTTAGGAAGACCAAACAATCAAAATTATACCGGGTTTTCGTGGACTCTAAAAACTCAGCCGTGAGGGTTTGCTGATGCGGTTTGAGGGCGAAAGCTTGGATAAAAATATCTGAGCGAAAATGAGTCAACTGAGCTCCTGTGCTATTGTTAAAAGATCGGTCTTTAACGCTTGCATTCTCAATTATCCATTTTACGGCATCAATGTAAGGTAAAATGGTCGGCCGTGCAACAATGGCATGAATTTTAGAAGACTTGATCTTCTCATATGCAGGTCTGTCCTTTTCAACATGGGAAAGGTCATCATTGTAAAAAATGGAGTAGACTTTTGACCAATCCACTTGATAAGTTTTAGTGACCCTTTCACTAGTATCCGAGAGGATACCAAAATTGGGGTCTTTGGTAAGAGAATCCCTCTATGCTGTCTTGGACTGGGTGTTCTTTGACATGGCAACGGAATTTGTAATTTCTGATAAATAAAAGAAATCAAAATTAAACTAAAATCAAAAACAGCAAAGAAAAATCAATTACGAATGCAACGACAGTAAGCTTACTCGGAATAACTGAAAAACTGTTAAAAATGACCTATAGCAACAAATCCGCAGTAAAAACAGGCGCAACACAGTAATTTTCAGTAGTAAAAATGATAAAAGAAAAATAGAAAACCCTTATTTATGGAATTTACCAGATCAAATAATGACTGTGAGATTTAGAATGAACGAACGGCTTAGATTGCCCAATTCAGGATTCGGGATCCGGTGATGAGTGGTTTATTCACAAGGTTTATTTAGGTTCCTGAAAGCCGCAACCCGAAAAGTCGGGTTCAGGTGTCGGGATGGTAATCCATGAAAACACAAAATACGTTTCTGAAAGACACAACCCGAAAGTCGAGTTTCGGGTTTCGGGAATAACAACACGACTAAAACTTAAAATAAATTCCCTAAAGCTGAAAGCTGCAATGGTAGGTTTCGGGATTCTATCTAGCAAATTTATTGAAAAGGAAAACCCGCAACCCGCAGCTGTTGGGTTTCGGGTTGACAACAACCGAAAAGTAGGAAAACAAAATCCCGTAACCCGCACCTTTTGGGTTGTGGGTTTCGGGTGCGCAAACAGTCAGGTTTCAGGATGGTGAAAGCGGAAGACAAAATACTCAAAATTAAAGGCTTCCTCCAGGCCGAAACACTAAGAAAATTTATTAGAAAGATGGCAATTAGGCCGAACAAAGGTGAGGTAGAGGATGACAAGAATAACACCGAAAGGATCTGGTGTTTAAAGAAACACTTACCCAAATACCTTTGTACTTATTAAAAATTTGGGGCTCCCGTGCCTTAGCTAAAGCATGGGATCTGTTGTGCCTACAACACATCGCTCATCTCAAAGCTGACCCTTGCCATCAGCGTTTTGAACCGTTGGTCAAAATCCCACACAGTTTCATTTGGATATTGCTTAATCTCTTTTAGTTATGTAATATACTACGCTTCAGACTTGGGTTTTTTGAACTCTGCAATCAATCCTTTTCTAACCTCATCCAGTGTCTTCTTTGGAGTGCCGGTGGGAACTTGTACAAACTTCATAAACCAGTCCAATGCGTGACCTCGAAGGGTCGTCGCCAACTGACCTTTCTTGGCATCATCATCCGTAATTTGCTTAACAGTCCATACTGCTTCACATAAGAACCAATATTGCTTTGGGTTGTTAGTGCCATTCCCATGGAACAATGGTAACTTTGCATCTTCGCCCGCCATCCTGGGATTCCTTCCTATAGTCGCTGAGCTGCTAGCAATCAAGTTATGTTGACACGATGAACAAGGCGGTTTTAAAGTTGTATTTCTTCCTGGTTGTGAGATAGTGAGGGGAGGTGTGGGTATGTTGCTGCTGGGGCTTGGTCCTGCTTCTATCCTGGGGGTAGCTTGGTTGTCCTTGTTGACACTGTGAGGTCGCTTCGTCCTGTGTGGTCTTCCTTCGCGGCTTTGCGTTTCGACCGCAATAGGACCTTCTCCTATCCTTTGCCTCTTCTCTTGTCGAAACCTTGCTCCTCCCCTCATAAGACCACTCTCTTCCTCGGCTTCCTTCACAGTCTCGTCATCACTTGCACCCATCTACCTCGTGTCATTCCATTTACCGCCCCCCCTGCTATCGCGGTATCCACAGCCTCCACAGCCTCCACCCACTAGAGTTCTACTGGTTGAGGTGCATCTTCAGTATGCCCTTTTCGCAGATGAGCATCTTAATGGACAACTATAGCGACAATAGAAACCTGTCTCTCGGTCCATTGAAAAATTCCCTTTCAGCTTCGCTATAAGACTTTGTCGTATCAACCGCAAACTCAGTGATATAGCCTTCCAGTATACTGTTGACCCAGACCTCGACAGCCTGTGATGCTTTGTTATCTACCTCTTATAGCTCCTGGATCAGTTCTAGGCTCCAAGATGTCGACTCACCACCTTGGAAGTTTCGCTTCTGAAAGGTCAATTTCACTAACCATTCATACAGGATGATTGGGAATTCGTAGAAAAAATATTCGTGTGGACCGTCGTGTATATACTTTGCCAACCACCAATCCGTTGACAACCCATGGTTCTGCTTTTCTTTTTCAGTGAACTCTTGCAACTTTAGGTTGAACCAATCTTGAATCTCCGGTCTCGTCGGATGCCACAACATGTCTTTCACTTCGCGCTATGGTCCCGACAACGGAACCATTTGTTGACACAAACCCAGTCGACAGGGGTTCCTCACACTGTCGACACCCAAACCACCACGTTCTCCCTGAGCACCGGCCCAGGCAGGTTTTACCCTGTCCAACAACACATGCGGAGTAGATGAAGTCTTACCTAAGATGTTCAAGGGAGAGCTGACGGAACCACGTTTCCGTCGAATGAAGGAGGACTTTGCACATCAACTCATCAACTTATTGCAGCATTGCATAACAGATCTAACCATTCATCTTAGGCATTAAACATAATTGCAACATCATTCAACATATCTCATTATTGACAGAACCACCAATGCGCAATAGATATAATAGTAAAACATTAATTGCAGCAAGAAAACATCGCATCATTCACAGATTCATATCACATAATGCATTTGTCACAAGGAAACAGGAAAGACACAATGATTCTGCTCAAAAATCTGTCATATCATATTCATCTTCGCAACAAAACATAGATACAACAAGATAATCCTTCTGTCGCATACCCAGATTGATAGACAATAACAAGCAAAAGCCTTCGAGCTCAACTCTCTCTTCAATTGACCAATTCTTGTCTCCAATCGGTATATCAACACTTACAATGCTATGTCTATTTATATGCTAGCGCCTTTACATTTGCGGTCCACTTAGGCAACCGTCTAACTACTTCTTAACAAACTTTACAAAAAGGATAACCCAAAAACCCACATAATGCGGTCCAAATGACCCAAAACTACATAAACTAATTGACTTGCGCACTGTTTTCCTTATTGCGTGTCAACTGGCTCATCCAAACCGCCTGCCAACACAAACGAAGATCATATTAAACTTTGGTTCCATGGAGGAGTTAGTACAAATACAAAAGGTGAGATTTTGGCTCTTTGGCTTGTATTATTCTTCTCGACTAAGGCAAACATTATTCTGGAGCAGGCTGCTGGTGATTCACTGTCCATTGTGAATTGGGCGAACTCGGTTGCATCTATAAATGCTTTCGCTTTGTCCTCTTGGTTGGATCAAACGATGATCCTCCTTAGTCTCTGTCCACAGACCTCTATTATTCACATTTATCGGGAGCACAACATTATGGCAAACTCTCTCTCTCGGCGTGGTCTTGTTGCAGATGCGGGAATTTTTTTTTATGAGATCATGGAGGGGATTTTGGAACATTTTTGCGGCTTAATTATGCTCGGCTTTATTGTGGATTTCAATTTTGTTTGGCTGGTCTTGGGGCCGATTTGTTTTCCTTCTTGTTTTATGGTTGACTATCATAGACATTATCTTGGGGGATTGGTATATCCTGTATTTTCATCTTGGTTATGGGGGATTGGTATATCCCGTGGTTATTTTATAGTCTTTTAGGCTTGGGTTTCTATTGGTTGTATTATGGTTCTGCCGTGGTTCTTTAGGAGTATCTTTAGACTGGATGTCTCTTTTGGATAACTTTTTGGTTGTATGAACTTTTATACTTTTAATATAAGTATAGTCTTTTTCATGTGAAAAAAAAAACCCAAGCCAAACTCCAATTTAACACATGTTTATAGACCATATAGGTATACGTAGACGAGAATAGGATGATTTAAGTAAACATTAATATGATATTATTTTTTTTAGGTATGTTGCATTTTTTCAATATTGGAAATCAACTTAGTTTTACTGTTTATATTTCAATATGTTATTGTTAACATTTTTTCGCAACATTTTTAAAATAGCATAAATGTTTCTTTTTTTGCAATAAGCAATGTGTTTTTGTTGTATTCTTTGACATATCTTTGTTTTTTCGACGTCAATAATGGCAACATGTTAATGTTGAAAGGGATTTTCCATGTAACATTGACACGTCAAAGAATTCAACACTACCATAGCAACCTATGCCTCGCCACCATATGCTATATCAACCTATGCCACGCCACCATATGCTATCTCAACAGTTTCCCACATCAATTGATGTCATGTCTATGATCACCGCATCAATAATGCCACATTCTCAGATGCTCTATCACTAAGAACCACGTCGATAATGCAACTCTCGCAATTTGACATATATCAATATAACAACATTGACCTATATATTCATACCTAAACTTGATGCTAAACATGACTATCAAGATTTTATGACGACTTTTCCTGACTATCATGATGTTTATAGAGGTTAAATGGATGCTCGCGCCAACCATTGCTTCCTTCGACTCAAACATATTTTCTACACTAAATAAGAGGTTTGCTTGGGCTTATGAAGACAATGAAGGAGTAAAGGTACCAAGGGATGAGGACGCTCATTATATGCATTACATTACATTGATTATTGTGGGATTCTTGGTGCTTGGTGCAAGCTCAAAGGATAGAGGTGACAAGTTTAACGGGAAACAACTAAAACTCTCATACATCTTGGGCTAAGTTTCAAACAACACCTCTCCGTGTAGGTTTGAGGTAAAAGGAATCCTTGTGAGAATTTCCCATGACATACATACAAGTTTAGAACAAGGCAGGTTCAATACATTAATCACATTGTAAGCAAACTATACAAATGTATAAAATGGTAAATGGTAAACTATTATAAAAGGTTAGTAACCAAAATTTGTTTTTTTTTCAAATCCAAAACATTTACCCAAACATATCGCATGTACTCAAATATGATAGTCCTATGATAATCCTCTTAACCCACTTATCTCCCATTTTTGTGTAAATTATCTAAATATATACTTTCAAAACCACCGCATATTAAACACATTACAAGTTACAATCTGCCAATTTGACAATTGACACTTACATCTATTTGCGGTTTGGAACTTTGGGACAAGTGGTAGTTATTGGTAGCAATTGTGTAGATATACATACAGTTTCGGGAAAGAGCGTGAAGGTAAAATTACAGATACTGTTATCCTGCAACACAATCCTTTAACGTGCCTCTCCATTTTTATGGGTTTGAGCGTTGTTCATCAAATTGTTCTAACTTGAGCCCCAATCCATCCAAGGAGAGCAAGAAAAAGGAAGAGACTCAATGGGGGATTGGCAGGAGATTGCACCATCAGTGGGCATTGCCTTGATCTTCGCCTTCATCGCAGCAAAACTAATATCCGTATTATCTTCGTCCAGAAACGATAATTCACAGCTGACCGGCCAGCAGACAGTGGAATCGACGATCGAAACTCACGTCAAGGCACAAATTCCCGCAGAGAATTACAGCATCGAAGAACAATCACAGATTCACGACCGCAAGGAAGAAATTGCCGAAAAATCCATTAAAAGTGACGGCAAAACCCTAGAAATGGAAGGCAAAACCCTAGAATTTGAGGGTAAAAGCCTAAAGGACGAGGGTTTTGATGGCCGGGCAATGGAGGAATCTGGCTGTGGTGATTTATACGGGGAAGGTTATTTGGATGATGAGGATGATTGGGAAGGAGTTCAGAGCACGGAGTTGGAAGATACTTTTGGGGCTGCAACTTCATATGTTGCATCAATGGCTGCTCAGTCATCGCAGAAGATATCAAATGATGTTCAGCTGCAGTTTTATGGCCTTTACAAGATTGCCACTGAAGGTCCATGTGGTGTTCCTCAGCCTTCGGCACTCAAGATGACTGCCAGAGCCAAATGGTATTGCTCAATTCTTCTCTGTTTTGATATTTATTTTATATTGAAAGTTGGAATAATTGCAAGTCATTCATTCTTCAATGTTAGGTTTTCTGTTTATGCTAAAATTACTTCTCATTGAAAATGAATGCAATAGTTTAACGCTTTAAACTTGGACGTGACCTGTTTATTTGAAAGGAAAAAAAACAAAAACTTCCATGGGGTTAAAACTTGCGAGAAAGTAATTTCCTGAAAAAATAGTCGTAGGATATAATTTTCTTATAGTCGAATGAAACTGATCCTTTCCCGTATTTTAATGTTTTGAAATCATGGGCCTTTTAATATTGTAGTGATCTTTATTTATGACAAGGCTGTTTGTGGAGTAGGTCACTGTCTAGATTTGAAGTCTTGCCAATCCTATTTAAGTGATCTTCCTTCATGAACTAGGTTTCACATTTGAAATTTCTGATCGAAGAAGTTGTTTCTTTAGCTCAGATCAATTGTTTCAAAGATGGGTTTAAAATTTAAATATGATTTTTCTCCTGCTTGAAAATTGAGTGTAAATTATTCTCATCTTTTTAAGCTTTATCTTTTTGATTGCAAAAACTCATCTTTCTCCGGCTTCAAAGCTGGCTTTGAATTACACAACTCTAAAGTATGGAAATACGTTTATGCGTAGCTTTGGCTCTACATGTTCGCTCGTTAAAAATAAATCCAGTTTCTTGTTTTAATTTGACGTTAAATTCCCCTTGCAACGAGTTAATGCTTTTGACTCATGCGTGCACTCTAACCTTATTATTAATAAAACCGGTCTCTAACTAGACCATTTCCCCCCTTTGTTTTAAGTGATAGAATTTTCAACCCTAAATAATTGATGTCCTTACGTTCTTAATCAAACAAATCAAATACAGAATTTTATTTAATCGCAGAAATTAATTTCTGAACATAGAGCTTCAGTCACACTATATGTGGAAAAGTAAAGTTTGGAAGCATAAATGAGTTACACACATACACAGATATTTTCTTCTTCAAATCAGCTTCTCATTCCTTAGATCAAAGCTTTCAAGGTGACCTCTGCAGCCTTCTAAACCAGGAGCTGTACGGTCAACAAAAACCACCCCAAACTGAGGTGTACAGCCTGTGCAAGAGGGAGAAACGTAGAACAGTATGGCCTGGTGTACGTTCTGCTATTTTCTGCCTTTCCTGGACAGCAAATCACTCCTCTCCCCTCAACAGCTGAAACACATCCTGGCGACAGTTGAAGACCGGGTGCGACCTGCTCATGAAGAAAACCAACGGCTGCAGCATTGTACGGTCTGCTCAGCTTGCTGGTTGATCCTCTTCTTGATGTGCTTTGACTCTTTCTCCTTGTTTGCTCTGCTCAACTGTACTCAACCTCTCTATCTTGTCTGTCATTTATGCTTTGCCAAAATTTTAATCTTCCATAACCCTAACTGCCACTTACCTCAATCTTGACATCTAGAATTGAGATTAAACCTAGCCTAAGTCATTAATGTATAAAATACACTTAATTAGACTCCAGAGACTAATTTGACTTTTAAAGATTAGACTTTCACTTTTCCTAAGTGAAATTACAAAACAGAAATATTACCCACTTTTCCTAAGTGGTTACTGTTGATGCTCAACATCGACATGCTTCCTAAGTGTCAGAACATGACGCCATAAGTGAACCTAATAAATTTTTTTGCAAGATCATTTTGTCAGTGCTGTCATGTCGAGTTTGAGGTGCTTGTCACATACATATCGTGTTTCGCTATTATCGCTCTTGGATGGTCCCTTCGATAGATCCGCCCGGCGCCAAGTTGCATTATTCGTCGTCGTGTCGCGATCAAGTTAAGTCTTGTTATTTGGTTGTCCTTCCATTTGGCAATCGTCATGTTAGGTAGTTTATATCATCACATTTAGCTTGTCGCATTGATTGCGCTCATAGTTTGTTTGGCCAAAACCGAGTCTGTTTGACCCTTTCGGCAGTCTGTCAAACTTTTGGCAAGAGTATGCATTCTGAGTCATGACAACTAATTAAATTGCCAATTTTGCATCTTCCATTAATTCGTCAGTTACAATTGTCCATCATCATCCTCATCGTGTCTATGGTCATAAAGTTTGAAACATCTCCAAGTAAGTCCTTGGCAAAATTTCACCAATGTACACCGTTTTGAAATTAAATAAAAAAAGCCTACCTCCTTGTAAAAATCCCTTTCCTAAGTCCCCTTCCCCAGCCCATTAATAAAAGTGAAATTTAATAACCCCTATCATTTACCCATATATTTAATGAAAAATTTCCTTACCCCTAGATCCCAAATGATCACCTTCTATTTCACTTTTTCCTTAAACATTACCTTTAAATCCATCCCCTTTTTTGCATTAAATGAAAATAAAATATACCACTTTCCCATTATTACCCTATGATCCTATTATCCCAAGGAAAATTCTCCCTTAACTTCACGTAATTCTCAATTTAAAAAAAGGAAAAGCAAAATGTAATAAAGTATTAAAGTCCCTTTTACAAAATAAATCCCTTTTTCTCCTTTATTGGAAAGTGGCTTTTTTGTCCCCTTTCAAGCCACCCTTTAACCTTTTAAAGTATATTTATAATCCCTCTTCCTTACGTTCATGCATCTCAAGTTCCTTTATCCATCTTTTTTCCACTTCTCGTAAGTCTCATGCATCCCAAAAAAACATTTATGAAAGGGCCTCGTGTCCAAAGGAGGAAATTCAGTTTCAAAAGGGGGAGTTCTCTTATGAAAAGGTCTTTCCACTCCTAAGTTTGTCGTTCTCATCAATAAAACTAAAAAGGAGTCTTTTAAAGGAGGATTCAGTTGAATATGGTTAGTTTTCCATGAAAGTTTATTGATTCGAAACACTGCTATCCAACTTCGGTTGGCATGTTTCAAATTATGAGAGTGGGCACTTTATTTTGCATGAAGTTGAACATTATAAATTAAAGGAACTTAACCAAAGCACGCCGCCTTCCATGTTCCATGTCTTCACTGCTAAAGACGTGATATTAAATTGGCCTTAAGGCGTAGGGATCCAAATTTTTTATGCATTATTTTAGAACACTAAAATTCAGGAAAATTAAATGATGTTGTTGGAGGGAATTAATAAAGGATACAAGGACTCCCAAAAGAGTAGGGTTGATGTAGTCAAGACCATCCACGGGTAGGCTAGACAGTGCAAGGATCAGGAAATAGATAACGTAGGGTTTGCCAGAGATACACAACATCCACTCATACGACCAGCGAGCAGAGGAGGCCGTTTGACATATTGTAAAAAATACAAATACAAACAAACGCCAACGCTGGCAAACACATAAAACGCCCGTTGGCAGAGTTTGACAGAAGAAAAAACGCAGCAACATAATGAGCAAGAGTGTCGAGACAACAAAGGTAACAAACCCCAAGCTAAACACGATAGCATTGAGCCATTACAGTCACGGCCAAAAGGAACTAACGAACATAGCAAACCTGACGAAGATGACAATCAAGAGAAAATGCGACAGACTAGATAAGATAAGATAATTTTATTAATGCCAAAATGACCACAAACGGTCATGTTTTAAGGCAACGCGTAGGCAATTTCGATAGCCACGCTACAAGCACTGATGGGTAAAGGAATGATGAGAAGAGACAAGTGGTAGGGGGCTCTTTCTGCGACCTCCGATGCTGCTAGAACTGTTGCCAAGGAACCATCGCCCACGTAGTAGATTCTAGGCAGATGACAGAGGGGCCGAGGAGATCATCCACGCATAACTCAACACATTCAGTAAATGTCAGATATTTACGCCTAGGGACAAGAGAATCCATTTCCACGCAGTGACAAAAGGGTGCAGAAAATGAAAAGAGAGTTGGCATTTGGCAAAGAAATAAAATGCCATAACTCAACAAAAACCCTAGTGCTATACACAAGCATTTTGCATAGTCGATTGGCAATCATAGGAGACAAAACGCAAAGAATGATTAACGCCAGTCAAGGATACATTGTCTCCTTTTCGTGTTTACTGGTGCTCCCAAGGCGATCCCTCCTTCTAGTCGAGGAGTGATGCTACCTCCACCAGATGCTATCTCTTTCGACCAACAAATTTGTGAGGCCATGCCACGATTTGGCCAACTTTGAATTTCAAAGCCTGTCTCGGCGCTTGCATCTTTGCCGACCAATTTATGCACGGAGAAAAGGAACAAAATGGGCATGAGCTGGCAAAGAACCCATGGATACATGCATTCTATAACTGTATATTGTCCCATGACAACTTCTACAAAGTTGGAATTTGACGTTCGTTCTTTGATGTTCTTAAGATATCTGCCTAATTCATTTTGAGCAGAGATCCCTTGCGTACAATGATTAAGATAAGGAACAAAATGGGCGAAGAACCCATGGATACATGCGTTTTATTACTGTATTCTATCACTGTATATGGTCCCATGACAACTTCTACAAAGTTGGAATTCGTTCTTCGATGTTCTTAAGATATTTGCCTAATTCATAGATCCCTTGCGTACAATGATTAAGATATGGCATATCTGATTGTATCAAGGAGCTCATCGTTGCCCCATAACTTAACAAGCTTTCATCATCTTGGTAGCAAGGTTGTTCGGTGATGATCGATGTCGAAGGAGAGTACTTAAGTAGTCCAAAATCTTCTACAAACAATGAGAATCCAACACAATTAGTTTAGTCGGTTCCTCAGGTTGCAGGAATATAATTTGAAGCTGCCAGTGAGTTATTGCATTTGATCAGGGAATGGTGATCTTGGTGTTCATTTCCCTCGTTTGAGAAATTTTTTGAGAAGTGTATCTAAAGACAAAATTATTTATGCATTTACACACATGCCTTTCATCTGCTTTGTTTGTTGGCTAGTTCACTTGGTTGGCGAGTTTTGGTTATATGAGAATTTTGACCAAGTTTTGAAATAAGATAAGGAGAAGTAAAACGAAGTAGTTTTCTTTTCTTGCCAATGTTCCAGTCCACGTCCGAGGGTGTGTCAGTTATTGTGGCTCACCCTCATTTCGGATGCACTTGGAAAATTGGAATGTGGTTACCGGAACTCTTGGCCTTCCTTAACGCTAGTTGTCGAAACTCTTCGACTACCTAGCTATAGCCTTTAAAAGCTCGACGAAGCTGCCGAAATCATCATCTCGCACCGGAGGTAAGAGGCGGGTACTGCTAGCTTTTGCTTTGCCATTTTTTCCCTCATACTCAGTTGTCCATGAGCCTAAAAGGCAGCGAGTGTAGGTAAGGCTACAATCCAGGTCCATCCATTAGGGTGAAGGCAGAGTGTCCTTCCGCCGGAGGTACGTTCTGTTTTCCTGCATGCATTTTGTTTTCTCCTGTATATTTTTTCTACCGATGTTTTCATACATGCAGGTTACTGCATGACAATTTGAGCGGGGATCCCTTCTGCTGTCTCAGTTTCATCAGATGAACTTGAGTTCTTGAGAATTGAGTAGTGTCTCGGAAACCTCCCTTTCTCACGGGTTAAATCGGCTGCGGCCTATTGTACTGATGACTATCAAATTCCATTCTTTAATAAAATATGATTTTGGGCATATTTGTGTCTTCCTCCATTTTTTATTCAGCACTGTTGCCATTTTATGTTTTTTCACATTCTGCAAAACTGTAAAATATGTATATAAGGACTCTATATATTATTTTATCTTTGTTTATCATATGTACATAAAAATACTAATTTTTAACCTTTAGTCACAGGGCTTTCTGGCGCTATATAATTCGAACAAAAGTAGCCATCCCGCACAATTATGAACAGTCTTTCATTTTATACATTTAGTTTCATTTACTAAAAAACTTTTAAGTAAACGACTAATCCACCTAGTTTAATGTTTAATCATTAATATCATTGCGTTAACAGACTCGGATTTTCAACTGCTTTTAAAAATTGTAAATCTGAATGTAATGACAAATTTCTTTTTGCATATTATTAACTGTTGTAAAATTTACTTATACAAATAGGAAACATAGATTATCGTTGCATTTCGATACTAACGACGAGTACGCTAAGTTTATGTTTTATTTAATTCAATTTTTTCATTTTATTAAGCTTAGACTTTGGCGTGCAACTAAAAATTCCAAGATTATTGAAATTGAATAGTTCTTTCTGCACAATTAATGTTGCTACATTTATTTACACTAACGCTACTGTTATTTTCTTAGAGTATTTATCGCTAACCCCTTTTGTTTTATTGTAAATATTTTGCAATTAACCCTTTTCTTTCAGTAATTAATGCACATATGGTTAGATAGGTCTCATTTAGTTTCATTAATGGACTAACGTTCTTGTTTTGAAAGCGTTCTTGTACTTCGTCAAGCTCATCCAACCTCGGTTTCATTTCATTTATGTACTTAACGCCATTGATCAACCCGTGATTATCTTATCTACCTGAGGGCTCTAAACGCAACTTGGGATTCCATCCCCTTCCTCCCCTTGAACAACCCTCCAAGGGTGTTTAATGTGTTGCTTCCCTCAAAACGACACGGTTAGGGCAACTACACGTTAAACACCCTTGGAGGGCTATTCAAGGGGAGGAAGGGGATGGAAGCTCGGGTTGTGTTTAGACCCCTCGGGTAGATAGGATCATCACGTTTGATCAGTGGCGTGAAAGCATTAATGAATAAAAGCATGATATAATATGCATGATCATAACCATGTGAATGCTTTTAAAAATAAGAAAATTAGTCCATTGATGAAACTAAATGCAGTCTACGTGTTGGCCCCATGGAGGGGGAGCTATGTTGCAGGAAACTTGGGCCCCAACCCCGTTTCCATTGTTTCGCCGTTTCGAAACCCCAAAATGCGTATCGTACGACCCGGAAACGCGTTTTCGTACAGACAAAACGTGTTTTCGAGATGGAAACGCATTTCGTCCGTACGGAAACACGTTTCCAGTACGGATTCAGTCAACGGGGTCGTGTTTCCGAAAAATATATCACCATGGGGCAATAGTATTTGGTAATATTAATGGAAATAAAAGTGACATTCTCCTTATCTTTTATTTTCCATCCTTTTTCAAAAATATTTAATTTTACCATTAATTGTTTCAGGATGTTTGAGAGTGGTTCCAACCTCATTGGACTTCATATGCAAAAAGTATAATTTTAGATCCCATTCAGAATTCAGTAGACTTAATAGTTTTCAAGATTTCAGGATTGCAAAGTTTCCACTAGATTTTATCATGTATGAGGGCATGGAATCGACATTTAATCAAGCACATCAACCCCTATATGTCCCTTGATGTTGGTGGTGTTGGTTGTTTAACTCCTCTGTCATGACCTTAATAAAAATGTACTCTTCACTCAGGCAAAATCACTTATTAAGCATTGGAAGCTTTTTCTACCTCAATTTAACAATTGGATTAGGAAGCTTCATCAAAATTGTAAGGTGTCGAGCTGTTAACTAATGTCCTTAGAGGATCAACATTGAAATTCGAGTTAGAGGCAAGGGCTAGAACCTAGAGGAGGGAGGCATAGGATGCTATTGATGAATAGGATCCCAATATAGGCAATGATTCGTCGGCATGTATGATTTATGAGTTATATTTCACATTCATTTTTTTAAAATGTTCTTGCTCATATATATATATATATATATCGCGTTTCCCTGTTTCCAAATTTTGGGGGGTCATGTTTCCCCTGTTTCGACGTTTCCCCGTTTCGTCCCCGTTTCCCCGTTTCCTGCAACCTAGAGGGGGAGTGAGTGTTGTTGACTACATCCTTTCTAGCCATAACTTACTCCCCTTTATTCATCACTTCTCTGTTTCCCCCATCCCCCTCGCAGACCATGCCCTACTTCTCTCTTCGAGCTGACACCCCCCCTCCCCCTACACCCCTCCCTTGGTGCCCACACCACACTATCCTCCGCTTTGACTAGGGGGACGTAGACACCTTTTCAGCCTACGTCCAACAGATGCTTCCATCTGAGACCCAGTTCTCCCTACTTGACTCTGCCTCTACCAAGTATGATTGCCTCTTAGCCACCATTTGGGATGCAACCTTCAAATACTACCCTCACTCCACTCGCTCCTCCATCTCCCCCAAAAACAAATCCTGCCCTATGAATCAATGGTATGACGAAGAATGCAAGGTCCTCCACTGCCAGCTTTGCCAGGCATTCACCCATGCTTACCCCTCCTACCCCAACCTCAAATCTTTGTATCGTCGCCTCCTCCCCCGCAAGAAATGCCTGTTTATCTCTTATAGGAGATATGAATTATCCATTTCCCTCACTCAATCCCCCCAAAACTTATGGCATACCATCCTCCCTCGTCGTTCCTCCCTTCCATCTAACCTTGACCCCGACTCCATGGTTTCCCACATATCTACTCTCTATGATATTCCTGGGCAGGCCCAAATTCAGGTTACCTCTCCACCCTCCTTATGCTGCTTACAGACAGTGACATCAGAGAGGCCATTTGGGTGATGAACAACAAAAAAGCAGCAGATGAAGAAGGATTTCAGGCAAAGTTCTTTAAGCTTGGTCTTCGTGCTTTGGTCTCGTACTTGGTTGATCTCTTCAACCACATAGTTCATACAGGTTTTCGTTCAGCTTGGTCGTATCACATCATTCACCCGATACACAAATCAGGCCCCAACTCGGATCCCAACAATTACAGGACGATCATGGTGGGCCATACATTCTCGAAGCTCTATGCTACAACTCTCCATATGAAGCTCTCTAGTGAGCTTGAGCATATACACCTTAGAGCCAAGAGACATGTTGGATTTCGTCCTGCTCATCTTTACCCTACGAGCCATCATTGAGGAGGCACGACATCGGTCTTCAAAAGTCTACTGCTGCTTTGTAGATTTTTGAAAGGATTTCTACTCTGTCCCGAGAGAAGCCTTGTTTTAGAGGCTAACAAACATTGGCGTCTCCCATACCTTATTGACTTCCATCATGCGCCTCTATGAGTCAGTTCTTGGTCGCCTCCGCACAAGAGTACCATCGGAGTTAAACAGGGCAGCCCCCTGTGCCCCACATTGTTTGGGATTTATATTGATGAGCTAGAGGCCTTTCTCCATGAGCATATCAAGGGTAGTGACAAATGTCTCCTCCACTAGGTTCTAATATCCATCTTGCTTTTCGTTGATGATGTGGTCCTCCTAGCCTCGTCTCTAGCGGGATTACAAAGAGAGCTGGATGCTGTAGCTCTCTTCTGTGATCGTCGACAGTTGATGATTAACCTAGGTAAAACCAAGGTTATGATTTTCAATGGGTCGAGGAAGTCCGTAGACCTTCATTTCTTTTTCAGAAAGGGGGAGATCGAGATCACCAGCGCCCTACAGGTACTTGGGAGTACGCTTTTCAAGACCCCGTTTCAGCTTTAGACCAGCTCTCCAGCCTGAGATTGCCAAGGGTTATGGGTCTTTAGACCTTCTTGAGAGATGGTGTTTCCGTCACCATTTTCAGGACATTTCTTCCAAGATGTCCCTCATGGACTCCCTTATTCGATCCACTGTTCTCTATGGCTCAAAGATCTTGGGGGATTCATTACTGGAGTCTAATTAGGCCTTAGTTGAGAGAGTCTAGACCCTTCTCCTCCGATGCATCATTAGATGCAAGTAGACAATTCCTCATCACATCATCCTAGCAGAATTTGGGGCTTGGCCCTTTCAACTTGAGATAGTGTTCGGATTGGTTTCTTTTCTACATCGCATCCGGGGCTTAGCCGACTCGGCAAAGGGGCGAGACCAGTATCCCTACTTGGCTTACCGCTCTTCGGAGACCATTTCCCTCTCTAGCTCATTGGACCGAGCTCGAGGTTGGTTTGTAGGGGTTTCAGTTCTTTTAGGGTCCATGGGCATTCAAATGGGTCGCCTCCCCCCATTTCAATATTCCTTGGATGCACCCCTATTGACCAGACAAGTGATGAACAAGATCATCAGAGATGACATTTATAGATAGTTTATCCAGTGTATTTGGGTTAATCCTCCTAGTGGGTTACGCCCAAAGATGGCCTTCTATACTGAGCATTTCTTAGAGCTTAGGGATGGGATCATTGTTCGACCACAATACACATTTCGACATTTGGCACATGCTCTTCGCATTCCTCTAGGCCAGATCAGAGTGGGCCCTCATAGACTTCAGGTAGAGACAGACCACTAGATCGATCGACCAGACAAGATCTGTCAGCTATGCTAGCTACAGGTTTTCGAGATTGCGGAGCACTTCATCTTCTGGTGCCCCATTTACTATGAGATCAAGGGGCGGTTTCATTGCTTATTTAGGGGTATTTCGACCCTCACAAGCTTCTTCAGATATCCGGATCAACAGTGTCTAGCCTTATACATAGAGGAGACCCTCAGGGTTCGAGACCTTTCTCTTCAGTGTCCTATGAGACCAAACCGTATTCAGCGGATCACCTCTTTCTTCTCGGTTAGCCTCATGAAGGGGCACTAAGATACAGACCGACACAAGTGCATCCTTGGACTCTAGATTAGTGCGGACCCATGGGAACTTCCCTCGTCCCACGAGATCTCAGCGACATGGCCGGACCATGTCTTTCTCCAGGAGATGGACGACTTCCCCCAAACCTCATTAGTGCACTACCTTTGCCAGTTAGCAGCGCATCGACCGACCTAGGCACCCTAGTAGGCCGCCCTCGGGACAAACGACTATACTCAGTTTTCTTCATTCGGCCTCGGATGGTAGGAGAGATGGATCCATTCCATTACATATTTGCTTCCTTTCTTTTTGAGTTTCCTCCTGTTCTTGGATCTTCTCCTATGATGCACCCTGTCACTAGTGTAGGTATTTGAGCTCGAGGCCGAGGGTTTGTCATGCCTCAAACCAGATTTCACTTTCTACTACTCTACTCTATCTTATTGCACTTTACTTTTTGCATCTTGCCTTTTATAGGAGACCTTTTGGTACTCCTGCATTGTATTGACATCATTGTACTCAATAGTCCCTTTGACCTACTTTTGTGGTTATTAGTCGGACATTAATAAAATTATCTTATCTTATCTACCTAACCATGTGTGTAGTAAATTCAGAATGCAAAATGATTAATTAGTTAATTTGGCAGAAGAGATTAACACATTATATTTACAAATAAAATGCATTATGCAATTAACTACTAAAGAAAATAAAGCTTTAGTTGCAAGCATATGAATGCATCAATAATTCAATCTGTTCCGTTGCTAATGTAGATTAAAATAGCTACTTCGATTATGCAAGGAGAAATATTCAATTCTGTTCGATTCTGAAATTTTAAAATATCTTTAAAATTAAGCGTGTCATTAATACAGTAATAATAGTTTGATGAAGTTGAAACTTTGCGTATTCATTGTTAGCATGAAAATGAAGTGATAATTTGTATTCTACTAATGTAGTAATTTTTACTCCAATTAATGATATGCACAAAGGAGTTAGCCATAAGGTTTAGTTTTGCAATTTTTCAATGCAATGAAAGATTTCTTTTCAATAATGCAATAATATTAATGATAAACAATGAACTTGGTGGATTAGTCATCTCCTGAAAATGACTTTAATAAATAAACAAATTATATGAAACAAAAGATTGTTCAAAACTCTATGGGATGACTACTTCTGTTTAAATTATATAGCGTTAGAAAGGCCTACGACTAAGATATGAAAATTAGATTTTATATACAGTTAGTGAACATATAGAAACAAACTATATACAAGTCACTAAACAAATTAATAAAAGCATTTACAGTCCTTTTATACATAAAATACAGTTTTTGTAGAATGAAAAGAAAACATAAATAACAGCGAAACTGAATGTTAAGAATGGAGGAAGATACAGATATGCCCGAAATGAGATTTTATTAAAAGATAGAATTTGACAGTCATTAATACAATAGGCCGTGATCGGTTTAACCCCTGAGAAAGGGAGGTTTTTGAGACCCTACGCAATTCGCAACAGCTCAAGTTCATCCAGTGAAACTTAGACAGCGGGAGGAGTCCCCGCTCAGATTGTCATGCAATAACTTGCATGCATGATAACATCAATAGGAAAAATATACAGGAGAAAACAAAATGCATGTAGGAAAACAGAATGTACCTCTAGCGAAAGGACACTCTGCCTTCACTCTAAAGGATGGATTGTTGAAGAATGTAACTTTGGAAGATATTCTTATTGCATTTTTATTGTACTTCCTTCGAGAAATATTCATATTGTAATTGATCATGTAAAACCCTAAAATAAACCAAGTAAAATACACAAGTTGGCCCCATAGAAATCAGTGGGTAAACTGCTCCAAACAATGGGAAAAATTGCCCCAGTGAAGTTGGCCTAGTTAGAGAAGTCAAGTTGGCCCAATTAGGTATAAAGGTCAGTTTGTGACTAGTATAAATAGAGTGGCGCCTAGCTCATTTGGCACATCACTCACTCAAGCTAGTTTGCATTAGTAGAGAGAGAAAGATAAGTTTGCTTGGGAGAAAGAGTAGCTGCATTGAAGACATCTTGATCTTATTCTTGGGTTTTCTATCTTATCTTATTCTCGGGATCTTTGTGTGAAAGAGCCTTTGCTCTTAGATTGACATTGTACTTGTGAAGAATCTATATTGAAGAAGTTTTGCTGGGTTTTTCCCTGGTAAATCTTGGTGTACTCTTGTTTATGCTGTGCTTGTCTATCTTTAAGTGATCCTATTGCATATGGTTATTGTGATAATATATAAATTGTTTGAAGATCTAACATAACCATCCTTGAAGTATCAAAATTCTAACATGGTATCAGAGCTAGCTTGAAAGAAGACTTTGTGCAGCTGAAACTGTCGGAAGTGAAAACTAGGGTTTCTTGTTTCGAAGGCTTTTCACCATAGATTGGCCTGAAAAGGAGGTCAAAGCAATTTGCCCTAGGAGGGTGCATTTTTCTGCGGAGGAAAATTCCAGATCCGAGAACGTTGAATTTTGACCCTGTCACTATTGCTTGGGAAAACTAGGGTATCAGATTTTTCATACTTCTATCCACAGATTTGGTTGAAGGAGGGGTTTGCTCAACTTGCCTTAGGGAGGCGCATCTTTCCCTCCACTTAGATTTTCAAGATTCCAAAGTTGGAAAATTAGGGTTTCTCTGTCAAACCCTAGATCAACCAGGAAGCAAATTTCAGAAGGCCTTAAAGCAAGCACTTGGTTGGAGCATCTCTATTGGTAAGTACTATTATCTTTATTTCCAATTGAGGTTCTCAATTTATCAAGATGACAAACAATACCAAGCTTGAGGATAAACTTGAAGGTGCTGATAACTTTCGAGCCTGGAAGTATAAAGTACTGCTCATTCTAGAAGTGAATGATTTGGACAACTATGTTAAGGAGGAAGTTGCGGAGCCAGAGGGAGATGAAGACAAGGCTAGATGTAAGAAGAATTTGATTAGGGCTAAGAGGATCATTGTTGACTCCATCAAGGATAACTTAATCCCCCATATCTCATCATTGAAGACTCCCAAGGAGATGTTTGATGCATTGAAGAGACTATATGAAGGAAAGAACATTAATAGGAAGATGACCTTGAGAACTCAACTCAAGGTTGTGAAGATGCAGAACTCAGAAAGTATCCAATCTTATTTCACAAGAATCTCCCAAATCAAAGAACAATTAGAAGCTATTGGAGAACATGTTGAAGAAGCATAATTGGTGATGACTACATTGAATGGTCTCCTAAGATCATGGGAATCATTCATTCAAGGAATTTGTTCTAGAAGGAAGCTCACCAAATTCAGTAGGCTATGGGAGAATTGTACTTAAGAGGGAGCCAAAATTGAAGCCAGAGGAGAATATGGGTGAAGAAGATAATCAAGCCTTAGCAGCTCATACAAAGGAGGAAAAGAGCAAGAAAGAAGAACACTCTCACAAGAAGCCTAGAAGATTCCAAAAGAATCATAGACCTCATAAGGACTACTCAAACTACAAATGTTACAATTGTGATGAAAAGGGACATCTTGCAAGAGATTGCACCAAAAGCAAAGATCATAACATGAAAGGAAAGAAGACGAGGTATCATGCTCATGCTGCAGAAGATGATGAACCAATTGAGAAGAAAGCAAGGAAAGATTCCTCAAGCGATATGTCTTGAGTTCAACACTCACAAGGTAAAACTTTGGATGATACAATAGTAATTGGAGAGCAAGAGGGAGGCTTGTACAAATTAAAAGGCCAACTAGTTCAAACATTGTTTCATGACACCATGGAACCAAGTGAACTATGGAACAGAACGCTTGCATATATTTACACTACAAGGCTTTACCGATCGTGAGCAAAAAGGTGACTGGTCTACCCTGAAAGTTTTAGAACCCCAACCCGGTTTCAAGTTTTTCAACTTCTTTGCATGTAGTTTAATGCCCAGACCCCAACATGCATATATTTCCCATATAAAAAATTGTTTTGCTTGAAACACATGGAATTCTTTTCAAATAAATAACTCAAAAAATTAACTTTCAGCCTAACTTTTCAGACTTTGAAAATTATAACAGCCATGCACACATTAAAAATTGACTTAGTATTTTTGACCAAATTGGTCCACGATAAAACCCCCAAGGGAAAACTTGTTGGAGAGAAAGAAATCTGTGCTTTGTATGGTCTGCACACAACATTATTGCTGTATCTTCACCTCGAAAATCGTGCCAATCCCAGCCTCGAGATTCGTGCCACTGCACAGACTGGTACAGTACGACTGCCCCTCGAAATCTGTGCAAATTAAATGCTGTACGGATACCCTGTTGTACGGACTCCTTCTCTGCTGTATAGATACTGTACGGATTTCTTGGAATTTGTGCCAGAATTTTACTTCTCCCTCTGTGGTTCGATTTCTGTCAAAACCCTTGTCTCTTGCTCCTCCTCTTCAAAAATTCTCTCTTGGAAATGTGAACAATGAATTAGGTTTGCCTTCTCCAAGCCTTTTTGTTCATGGCAACTTCCTCCTCTTCATCCAATGGCCAAGATTAGATTAGATCAAGGGCTCTCAATAAATGCTCATTAAAATAATAATTAAATGATATTTAGTGCACATGTATCATTTAATTAAGTGAGAACCTTTTAATTTATCACTCACTTGAAATAATCACTTAAATGAACTTAGGAAATAAACCAAGACTTAAAATTTAATAAAGTGACTTCACACTTTATTAAAAGTTGACCAGGGATCACCTTTTAAAGTGTTCTTGTCCACCCCAAGGCAACACTAGGTGAACAACAGTTCCTTGGTACAAAAAGGGAGGAATTAGGGATTGAAGGCATTCATTCATTCATTCATCGAAAGAGATTTTTGAGAGGAAGATAAGAGAAGAAGAAAAGAGAGAAAGAAGAAGAAACCCTTGAAGAATTTGCAGGATGAGCATGAGCACAAATTCCAAGAGAAAGGGCACAAATTCCTAAACAAATCCATATAGCAAGAAGAGTCCGTACAACACAAAAATCGAGGTGACTGGCACAAAAATTGAGGCGTCCGTACAACAATTAATGAGGTTGTACAATAATAGTCTTTGAGGCATAGCTCAGACTGCCCATACATAATTTAATGTAGTCGTACAACACAGATTTTGAGGCACCGAACAACAATTATTTCGAGGCAGAAATTTGATGCTCCGTACAACATTTAATGCGGCCGTACAACACAGATTTTGAGGCAGAAATATGATAGTTCGTACAACGTTTTTTGGCACGGTTTTCGAGACAAAGTTTGGCTTGAATTTCAAGGAGGTCGTACTGCGTTTAATGCAAACCGTACTGCATTTAATGCAGACCATACTGCTGTGTTTTCTGGGCACTATTACCAAGGAGGTTGGCACGTGTGGTTGAGATAAGTACTGCTGTTGTAATTTTTATAATTTGTCTTTGAAGAAATAAAAATCCCTCTCTCAAATAGGTTTTCCCTTAGAGGTTTTATCCTGGACCAGTTGGTCAAAAATATCGAGTCTAAATTTTTCATGTGTGTGGTTGTCATAATTGTCTGAGTAAGAAAAGTTAGGCTGCAAATAAATTTTTTGAGTTCTTTAAGTTGAAAGAATTTCATGTGTTCCAAGTAAAAATAATTTTTTATATGTGAAGTATATGCATGTTGGGGTTTGGGCATTAAACTACATGCAGAGAAGTTTTAAAACTTGAAACCGGGTTGGGGTTCAAAACTTTTCATGGTATTAGAGCGGAGATAAAGGGCAGAAATAAAACACTCAAAATTGTTTTTGAGACTTGAGAAAGAAGAGGGTTTGTGAAGCAAACAGATTCTTGAACAGGTTGTAGTTATGGTCACTGGACTTAGACTAGAAGACAAGTTGGATGGGGCTACAAATTTTAGCCCATGGGAGGCTAGGATAATGTTGATACTGGAGGAGAATGATCTATGGGAAATAGTAAAGAGTACAACAACAAATCCAGTCGTCGTTCTTACCAATGCTACAGATAGGGCTGCTTTTATGAAAAAGGATGTGAAAGCAAGAAGGATCATTCTTGATGCCGTGAAGGATCATGTGATCCCACACATTTCAGCAAAAGCACATGCTTTTCAGATGTGGACAACTTTAACTAATCTTCACGAAAGTTTGAATGAAAACAGGAAGATGGTGTTGAGGGAAACGTTAAAGAGTGTTCACATGAGTAAGGGTGAAAGCATGGCTTCCTACCTTACTAAGATTACATAGGTGAGAGATGAACTTGCAGCTGTTGGGGAGGTTGTACAGGGTAGTGAGATGGTACAGACAACTTTGAATGGCGTGACACCGCCATGGGGTATATTTATACAGTCTGTGGTTGCTCGTGAGCACATGCCTTCCTGGGATCGTCTTTGGGACGACTTCATTCAGGAGGAGACTCGAGGAAGATACATATAGGGTAGTTTGTCTCAGAGTAGGGAGGATGAAGACAATGTGGTGTTGGTAGCGAAGGGAAAGAAGAAAAAGTTCAAGAAGGGTCCTAAGGGTGGGACCAAGCAGCAAACCGGTGAGCAAAAGAAAGACATGAGCAAAGTCAAGTGCTTTGCTTGCCAGAAGTTTGGACACTATGCTGGACAATGTCCGAAGAAGAAGAAGAAGGGACAACATACAACAATAACAACAAATATTGATGATTTTGCTTCACGATTTGAGGGAGAGTTTTCTTTCTATGCTGGTTGTACAAAGAGGGCATCTATGACCAACAGTGATGTGGAGGATCAGATACAATATTCTTTATTGGTTGGTCATTCGTTGAGTGCTTCCACCACTCCTTCCACGTGGTACATTGATTGTGGGGCTTCGAGCCATATGACAGGCACTCGTGATATGTTTTCTGAGATGACTGAGACCAGTTTGAGCCTAGAGGTAGTGTTGGGTGATGACACTGTTGTGAGAGCAGTTAGGCGTGGGACTATCATCTTTGAGAGGGAGTCCATGCAACCCATGACATTGAGGGATGTCTTGTACATCCTCGGGCTAAAGAAGAACTTTGTTTCAGTTTCCACTATTGAGGACAGGGGCTTTGGAGGATATGTCCTAGATTGGAAAGTGTATGTTTTTTCCAGAGTAGCAGGACCATCTACTTCATATGCCATTGGAGTTAGATGTGGGAAACTGTACAAGCTTCTCTTCCAGCCTCATCATGCATTGGCCCACACTAGCAGTAGCAGTGAGATGTGTGAGTTATGGCATAGGAGGATGGCCCACCTTCATCATTCAACTTTGAGATTGCTTAGGGAGATGTCTACAGGTTTACCGAAGTTCAACGCAGAGCAGAGTGGTGTGTGCAGAGGGTGTGATTTGGGAAAGTACACCAAGACTACTTTTCCGAGCAGTGACACCAGATCAGGAGGAGTACTAGATTTGATACATTCTAATTTATGTGGACCCATGTCTTCTGCTTCATTGATAGGTTTTGAGTATTATATCAATTTCATTGATGATCACTCCAGGAAGACCTGGATCTACTTCCTGAGAAACAAGAAGTCTGAGGAAGTCTTGAAGAGGTTCCAAGAGTTCAAAGCTCTTGTGGAGAACCAAACAGGGAGGAAGATTTGGGCACTCAGGTCAGACAATGGGGGTGAGTATCCCTCCAAGGAGTTTGATGAGTTTTGTAGACACGAGGGCATCATGAGGCAGTTGACAGTTCCATATACTCCACAACAGAATGGAGTTGCCTAAAGGAAGAACAAAGCTATAGTGGGAGCAACTAGAGCCATGCTACATGATCAGAGTCTTCCTTTCTTTCTATGGGCAGAGGCCTGTAGTACTGTTGTTTATGTGCATAACAGGAGTCCACATCGTGCATTGGGGTGTAAAACTACTGAGGAGATGTTCACTGGGAAGAGGCTTGAGATAGGTCACTTCCGTATATTTGGATGCCTTACATATTCTCATGTCCCTTCTAAGAAGAGGACAAAGTTAGATCGTACTGGAGAGAAAGGTATCTTTGTTGGCCATGATGAGACTTCGAAGGCTTTCCGCTTATACCTTCCTGCACAAAGGAAAGTTGTGGTGAGGAGGGAAGTGAGATTTGTGGAGAAGGCCTTCAGGAAGTCTTGTGAGTCAGAGATGGAGCAGCAACAAGTTACTACTCCACAGGTGACAGTATCTCACAGTTCAGCGAGTCAGAGCACAGGGTCACAGGTCTCAGGGGTGACTGGGTCACAGGTTACAGGTTCATCGTTTCAGGTACGCAGTCTACAGGGACTTCTGGTATAGGGACAGGTTGACGGGTCAAAGGTTTCACCTTCATTTGATTCGGGCACTAATGGTATAGGTTCAGGTTCACCAGGTACAAGATCTCAGGGCACAGGTACTTCTTCAGGGGGACACTTTTTGTTGAAATATTGTAACTTCAAAGAATATTCTATTTGTACTTTATTATTATTCATCCGGAGATGTTTTATTCCTTCGTCGGGATGTTATTATTGTGTAAAGTCATTGAGGTAAATCCTCCCATGTATGTCGGGGCAATAGATCCCCTAAGAGTCATTTGTAATGGGGTGTTGAAGTCTCCTAGAGGGGTCGGCCCAGTTAGCAAGAGAATAAACTATTGAGGCCGACCTGTCAAGTGTAAAAGTCAAGTGAATGTAAAGTATAAATAGAGGAGGTGTGTTCCTCATTTGAACACACACTCACTCACTTGTGAACTCGCATAGGAGAGAGAGAGATCTGCAAAGGAGGAGAAGGAGCTCTTGTTTGGGGATTTCATCTGTGTACTTGTTGATCTATATTGAGGAAGTTTTGCTGGGTTTTCTACCTCATGAGGGTTTCCCAGGATAAATCTGTGTCTCTTGTGTTTATGTTGTGCTTGTTATTCTTTCAGTGATCCCGCATATGCTATTGTTGTGAAATTGAATTGAATACTGATGTTATCTATCTTAGCATATTGAATCTTAACACTTGTCAGATGAGAGGGTCTGCCACAGGAAGCTACTTCCAGGAAGAGAAAGCCAAGTTGGCTTAAGGAGCTTGTGAAGGAAGCCGAGGAGTCTATGGGGCCACCCAAGAGGGAGGTCAGAGAGAGCAGGGCGCCAAAGAGGTTTCCCAGTTACATGGCAGTGGTGACCAGCTTGCGTGAGTCCGAGCCTACTACTTATGAGGAGGCATCCACACATAAGGTTTGGAGAGATGCCATGATGGAAGAGTACAATTCCATCATGAAGAATGGTGTGCGGGAGATTGTTCTTAGACCGGAGGGGAAGTCACAAGTGGCTCTATAAAATCAAGCATGCTGCGGATGGCAGCATCGAGAAGTACAAAGCTCGGTTTGTAGCGCGAGGGTTCTCACAGGTAGAGGGAGTTGATTATGATGAGACCTTTGCATCGGTTGCTAGATTTTCTTCGATCAGAGCAGTGATCTCCATTGTTGCAGAGATGGGTTGGAGGATTCATCAGATGGATGTGAAGACCGCTTTTCTGAATGGTCTTCTACAGGAGGAGGTATATCTGGAGCAGCTGCAGGGCTTTGAGATTCATGGGAGAGATTCTCATGTGTGCAGGTTGAAAAAGGCCTTGTATGGTCTGAAGCAAGCCCCTTGGGCTTGGTATTTGAGGATTGATTATTACTTGTTGTCGATTGGTTTTCAGAAGAGTGAGGCTGATCCCAACCTATACTTCATTGTGGTTGGAGGTGATCTGCTCATTCTTCTGCTGTATGTTGATGATTTATTCATCACCAGAGGAGAGCACCTGATTGAAGCATACCAGAAAGATCTTGCTCCAGAGTTTGAGATGATTGAACTTGGGCTGATGCATTACTTTTTGGGGATGGAGATTTGGCAGGAGGATGGACATGTTTTCCCGGGACAAGGAAAATATGCTGCAGATGTTCTGAAGAGATTTCAGATGGAGGAGTCCAGACCCATGATCACCAACTGGAAGAAGCTTCATGCTTCTGCGGGAGAGTTGGTGGATCCTACTTTGTACCGTCAGCTTATTGGTTCGTTGATGTATTTGGTCAACACCAGACCAGATTTGAGTTTTGCAGTGAACACTCTCAGTCTGTTCATGGTGGAGCCCAGGAGAGTGCACTGGACTGTCGTAAAACACATTTTGAGATATCTTGTAGGGATAATAGATTATGGTCTGGACTATAGGAGGCCAGATGGAGTGGGTTTGGTTGGTTTCACGGATTCAGATTGGGTAGGCAGTGCTTCGGACTAGGACCAGAAGAACACTTTCGGTTGTTGTTTCAGTTTGGGCTCGACAGTTGTGTCGTGGTTCAGTCAGAAGCAAAATTTTGTTGCTTTGAGTTCTGCAGAGGCTGAGTACATGGCAACTAGTTAGGCTAGTTGCGAGTCTTTGTGGCTTCGCAAGTTATTGGTTGGTTTATTTGAACATGAGCTGTGAGACCTACAGTGGTTTATTGTGATAATCAGAGTTGCATCAAGCTCTCTGAGAATCCGGTATTTCATGACAGGTCAAAGCATATTGAGATCAGATATCACTTCATCAGGGACTATGTTCAAAGAGGAGCTATTGAGTTGCAATACATTTCTACTGATGATAAGGTTGCAGATATCCTAACAAAGTATTTGGGTAGAGGGAAGCATGTTTACTTTAGAGACAAATTGGGAGTGGTGAAGAACACCTTGTAAATCTTAGATTCAGATATCACTACTCCCTCTGAATCACCCAGATATCTCAAGCGGTTTGAGTCTCGATATAAATACATGCTCATATAAATATAAACTCAACAACTAGATCTGCATTTATCAAACTGAAACATATGCAATCACACATAAACAACAGATATGCCCTGGAAACCCCAACCGGGGAAAACCAACAAACTGTGGGGCTATCTTCTCTCTCGAGCCCAGAGCATATATATAAATGGACAGGGAAAACCAACAAACTGTGGGGCTATCTTCTCTCTCGAGCTCAGAGCATATATATAAATGGACAAGTACAATACAGGATTACCTCAAAAGGCAACTCAATCCCTGAACCAGACAGACTCTAGATCTACATGCATCAGCTGATGCATGCATTGGAAGAGTAAGCCCTAACTGGTAAACTGAATTTGAGTGTCTCTGCAGGTGCCTTTGACTAATTTGCCTCTCTGTATCACACTGCTCTGGTCTTCTCTCTCTGAAGACTGCCCTCTGAAGAATTTGACCTCCACTGCATACATAAGTGCGCCCTCCCCTCTGGATTTCTGATGCTCGTACCGAACCGGATCTCAACAGATCTGAGCTCTGATCGTCCCTAACCTTCCTCAAATGCCGAGGCAAGGCTATTCTGGAAGTCTCAAACTTTGAATCGGTCAATCCAGCTCTGAACGAGCTCCTCCCTCCTTGGGAAATGCGCCCTCCTCCAAGGGAACACGTCCTCCTCTAAACTGAGTAGAATGCTCTCTGATGGACTCTCTCAGTCCACAGACCTGGGTGCTTAGTGAATTTGGAGTTGAAGGTCACTGATCTAGCTCAGATCTGACCTTCCTAGCTCCTGCAGCAACTCCTCTCTCTCTCAAAAAGTCACCCTGCATGCACAATTTCACCCTCCTCTCTCCAACACTATCACTCTCTGATAATACAACTGAGTGACCTCAACTGGGGACCCCTGCCTCTATAAATAATCTCACCGATGAATTAGGTTTGCCAAAACCCTAATTCTCGGTGCATGCAAAAGTCAATTTTGCATGCATCTACTGATCGCTAATAGGTCCTGCAAAACTCATGCATGCAAAGGTCAAATCTCCTCGGAAGTTTTGCATGCAGCCCCCATTGGGCTTATGCTATTGAGTAGAGAGTGTCTTACCCTCTACTTCATCCTGATGCCTATAGTATTGATGTACCTCCATGCAAGGCATCTGAATCATGTAGGACATCCTGAAGTTACCACACTCTTAACACACCTTCCTCGGTAAGAGGGAGTGTTGAAAATTTACCAAGGAAGTGTTGTTCACCTTGTGATGCCTTGGGGTTGACAAGAACACATTAAAAGTGGTCCCTAGTTAATTTTAATAATGTGTGAAGTACTTTATTTTTTATAAAGTCATTTTATTAAATTTTTAAGTCATGGTTTCATCCTAAGTTCATTTAAATGATTATTTCAAGTGATTGATAAATTAAAAGGTTCTCACGTAATTAAATGATACATGTGCACTAAATATCATTTAATTATTATTTTAAGGCGCATTTATTGAGAGCCTTTGATCTAATCTAATCTTGGCCATTGGATGAAGAGGAGGAGGTTGCCATGAACAAAAATGGAGGAATTAGGGATTGAAGGCATTCATTCACCCAAAGAGATTTTGGAGAGGAAGAGAAGAGAAGAAGAAAAGAGAGAAAGAAGAAGAAACCCTTGAAGAATTTGCAGGCTGAGCATGAGAACAAATTCCAAGAGAAAGGGCACAAATTCCTAGACAGATTCGTACAACAAGAAGAATTCGTACAACACAGAAATCGAGGTGACTGCCCACAGTCACAGAAATCGAGGAGTCCGTACAACAATTAATGAGGTCGTACAGGCACAATTATCGAGGCAGAGTTCAGACTGGTCAGTACAACATTTAATGCATCTGTACAACACAAATTTCGAGGCACTGTACAACACAGATTGCGAGGCAGAAATCTGATGGTCCCTACAACATGTAATGCAGCCGTACAACACAGGTTTCGAGGTAGAAATATGACAGTCCGTACAATGTTTTTTGGCATGGTTTTCGAGACAGAGTTTGGCTTGAATTTCAAGGAGGCCATACTACATTTAATGCAGACCGTATTGCTGTGTTTTCTGGGCACAATTACCAAGGAGATTGACACGTGTGGTTGGGATAAGTACTGCTGTTTTAATTTTTATAATTTGTCTTTGAAGAAATAAAAATCTCTCTCGCTCAAACAGGTATTCCCTTCGGGATTTTATCTTGGACCATTTGGTCAAAAATATCGAAAAGATAGGCTGCAAATAAATTTCCTGAGTTTTAAGTTGAAAAAATTTCACGTGTTTCTAGTAAAAATAATTTTTTATATGTGAAGTATATGCATGTTGGGGTTTGGGCATTAAACTACATGCAGAGAAGTTTTTAAGACTTGAAACCTGGTTGAAGTTCAAAAATTTTCTGCATGTCTGTAAAGCAGAGCCAAGGCAATTTAAATTCTTTTCTTCTGATCGATGTCAGTAAGAAGGAGGAATACATTGACAATACTGGACGAGAGTGGCTTGTTTGGAGGGTCGGACAACTTTGGGGATCTGGTCAAATAGCTTCTTAAATAGGAGGTTAAATGATTTGATAGATTCATTCTCTTCAAAGGATATACAATTAAAACTTCTCAGATACTTAGACGAGCTTTTGACGTCACCAAAGGTGGAAAAATAAAGAGCCATGGCAAAAGGAGGAGGATATGAAGTAAGATCAAAGACTCAGATAGTTGAGTGATGACTAACAAAGATTGACAAATCTGTCATGATTGGATAATAATGACAAAGGATTAAAGGGGTTGGATTAAAAGATTGCCAAGAATACATGTCACCAGTGGAGTCGCCAAATATGTTGATGCTCAAAACGATACGATTAGGGCAACATGTTAAACACCCTTAGAGGGCTCTTCAAGGGGAGGAACGGGATGGAAGCCTGGGTTGCGTTTAGAGCCCACGAGAAGTAATGATAATAACGATGTTGATGCAACTTTAATCCCCGTCGAATCTAAAGATGACACCAATTTCATTGTTCCTAATCCATCAGTTGCCAGGTAGGGTGATTATAATATTGGTGAAGTCCAAACCAATTTTAATTCAATTGGAGTCCTTGATTCTAAATGCCTTATTCCAAGCCAATCCGACATGGTCGATGGGGTGGATAGGGAGATCCCTAGATTAATTTTCAAAGATTATGTTTGGGATTCATGTGTTGATCATATTTTTAGTCATGCCAATACTAACTCTCTTTATTTGCATTTCCTTTTATTTGATTCAAGTATGGCCAATTTTTCTCTTTTGAGCTTCACGATCAAATTTGTATTTGCTTTGGGTGCTTATGATAATTTTTTTCGTAATAAGGGTGCAAGTAATAGTGGTCGAAACACTTTAGATGCATTCTTATACAATAAATGGCACCCGACATGATATGTTTCTTTTTTCGTAGGAGTAGGATTGCATGTTAAGCGTAGGTCATCTTGTTTTCTCACATGCATTTAGTATTTCATCGCATCGGTTTAGAATTTTGCATTTCATAATTTAGCACTTCGATTAGTTTCATTTTTGTCATTTACATTCGCAGTATGCCCAAATGAGTTCTTTTGGAATTTGATGTCTGTAAGTGCAATTTGCCACTATGCTATTTCATCGGATTGTTTTGTCGTTAAGCTCTAGCATCATGACAATCAATTTTTTATACAGGAAAGAACGTGACATGGAGAGGGCAGAACTATTGAGCAGTTCCTAGTGATCAGCCTGGGGTATGTTGAACTATAATTTGCTTATTGTTTTGGTTTCATAGCACTTCTTTCTTCCCTCTGCTTTTCCCATTGTGGAAGCTAGCCTTGTTTTTTTTGCTCCCTACTCTTTTTGGGGTTGAAAACGAGCTCATGTACCTGCTTCATGGTTACATCTTTGTTCGGTTGGTCAGTCTTGTCGTTTTGTTGGGCTGGATGTTGATGCTCAACATCGAAATGCTTCCGAAGTGTTGGAGCATGATGCCAAAAGCGAACCTAATAATTTTTTTTTGCAAGATCATTTTGTCAGTGCTGTCGTGTGCAGTTTGAGGTGCTTGTCACATACATATCGCGTTTCACCATTATCCCTCTCGGATGATCCCTTCGACATATCCACCAAGTTGCATCATTCGTTGTTGTGTCACGATCAGGTCAAGTCTTGGTATTTGGTCGTCCTTCCATTCGGGCATCGTCATGTTAGGTAGTTTACATTATCGCATTTAGCTTGTTGCACTGATTGCGCTCATTTGTGTAAATTTTAATCCGGAGATCACTACTCCCTTTGGATAGCCCTAAGATCTCAAGCAATTTGAGTCTGTAAATCAATAATGCTCTAAAGAAATAAAACTCAACAACTATAGATCTCTTTACCACATAAACACAATCAATCACACATATGACACTGCATATACCCTGGAAACCCCAAACGGGGAAAACCAACAATCCTATGGGGCTTTCTTCTATCTTGAGCCCAGAGCAATATATGAAATAAGCAAATGCAACAATGTTACCTCAGATGTAACACTCAATCGTGAATGGGTCAAAACCCTAGATCTGCATGCATCAACTGATGCATGCAATAAGGAAATGTGCCCTAACTGCCAATCTGGATCTGAGTCTGTCTGCAGGTAGCTCTGACTGTCCTACCTCTCTCAACCCTCTGATCTAATCTGCTTTGCTCTCGAAGAAGGCCAACTGCTCAACTAGTGAATGCGCCCTTCCTCTACATGGAAAAGTGCGCCCTCCCCTTTGGATGTTAAATGCTCGTATTGGATCAGATCTCAGCAGATTTGAGCTTTGATCATCACAGACCTTCCTCAAACACTGAGGCAAGGCTACCTTGAAAGTCTCAGACACTCAATCGACAGATCAGACTCTGAATGAGCTCCTCTCTCCTCAGGTAATGTGCCCCTCTCCCTCTTTGGAATTCGTACTCCACAGCCTCTGCAGAATCCACTAAAGTGAACTATCACTGTCCACAGATTTGTGTGCCAAGTGCCTCTGGAGCAAGTGGTGTCTGATCCAACTCAGATCTCACCACTCTCCCTCCTGCATAAGCTTCTCTCTCTCTCTCTCTCAGAAAGTCGCCCTACATGCACTAATGCGCCCTCCTCACTCCAGACAAATCGCTCTCTGATAAGTCAACTGAGCAACCTCATCCGGGGACCCCCTGCCTCTATATATAATCTCACCGATCAATTAGGTTTACTAAAAACCTAATATCGGTGCATGCAAAAGTCACTTTTGCATGCATCTTTTAACTACTAATTGGCCATGCAAATCTCATGCATGCAAGAGGCAAAACACTCTAGAAGGTCCGCATGCAGTCACCAATGGACTCATGCCACTGAGTAGAGTGTATCTCACCCTCTACTCCATACTGATGCCTATACTGTTGATGTACCTCCATGCAAGGCATCTGAATCATGGAGGACATCCCGAGATACCATAAAAACTAACAATATGTTGTTTGGCCAAAACCGAGTCCGTTTGACCCTTTCGGCAGTCTGTCAAAGTTTTGACAAGGGTATGCATTCTGAGTCATGACAACTAATTAAATTGCCAATTTTGAATCTTCCATTAATTCATCAGTTACACTCATCCATCATCATCCTCATCGTGTCTATGGTCATAAAGTTTGAAAGATCTCCGAGTAACTCCTTGGCAAAATTTCACCAATGTACACCATTTTGAAATTAAAAAAAAGCCTACCTCCTTGTAAAAATTCCTTTCCTAAGTCCCCTTCCCTAACCCATTAATAAAAATGAAATTTAATAATCCCTATCATTACCCATATATTTAATGAAAAAATTCCTTACCCCTAGATCCCAAATTATCAACTTCCATTTCACTTTTTCCTTAAACCTTACCATTAAATCCATTCCTTTTTTTTGCATTAAGTGAAAATAAAATATACCCCTTTCCCATTATTACCCTATGATCCTATTATCCCTATCCTTGATTATCGCAACGCAAATTCTCCCTTGACTTCATGTAATTCTCCATTTAAAAAAAAGGAAAAACAAAATGTAATAAAGTCCCTTTTTCAAAATAAATCCCTTTTCTCCTTTATTGGAAAGTGGCTTTTTTGTCCCCTTTTAAGCCACCCTTTAACCTTTAAGTATATTTATAATCCCTCTTCCTTATGTTCATGCATCTCAAGTTCCTTTATCCATCCTTTTCCACTTCCCTCAAGTCTCACGCATCCCAAAAAAACATTTATGAAAGGACCTCGTGTCCAAAGGAGGAAATTCATGTATCAAAAAGGGGTGTTCTCTTATGAAAAGGTCTCTCCACTCCTAAGTTTGTCGTTCTCATCAATAAAACTAAAAAGGAGTCTTTTAAATCAGGATTTAGTTGAATATGGGTAGTTTTCCAAGAAAGTTTATTGATCCGAAACGTTGCTATCCAGCTTCTGTTGGCATGTTTCAAATTATGAGAGTGGGCACTTTATTTTGCAAGAAGTTGAACATTATAACTTAAAGGAACTTAACCAAAGCACACCGCCTTCCATGTTCCAAGTGGTCACTGCTAAAGGCGTGATGTTAAATTGGTCTTAAGGTGCATGGATCCAGATTTTTTATGCATTATTTTAGAATACTGAAATTCAGGAAAATTAAATGATGTCGTTGGAGGGAATTAATAAAGGATACGAGGACTCCCAAAAGAGTAGGGCTGATGTAGCTGAGAGCATTCACGGGTGGGCTGGGTAGTGCAACAATCGGGAAAGAGATAATGTATGGCTTGTTAGAGATACGCTGCATCCACACATACGGCCAATGAGCGGAAGGAGGCCATAAAAAAATATCGTAAAAAATTAAAAATACAAGAAAACGCCAACGTTGGCAAACACCTACAATGCTCGTTGGCAGATTTTGACAGAAGAAAAAACGCAGCAACATAATGAGCAAGTGTGCTGAGACAATAGAGGTAACGGACCCCAAGCTAAAAACAATCGCAATGAGCTGTTTCACTCACAACTAAGAGGAACTAACAGACATAGCAGTCTTGGCAGATATGACAATCAAGAGAAAATGCGGCAGATGAGATAAGATAAGATAATTTTATTAATGCCAAAATGACCACAAACGGTCACGTATCAAGGCAGTGCGCAGGCAATTTCGATAGCCACAGTACAAGCATTGATGGACAAAGGAATGATGAGAAGAAACAAGTGGCAGGGGGCTCTTTCTGCAACCTCCGATGCTGCCAGAACCGTTGCCAAGGAACCACCGCCCATGTGGCAGATTCTAGGCAGATGACAGAGGGTCGAGGAGACCATCCACGCGTAACTCAGCAGATCCAGTAAATGCCGAATATTTACGCCCATGGACGGGAGAATCCATTTCCTCCCAGTGACAGGAATGAAAGCAATGCACAGAGGGAGGGTGCAGAAAATAAAAAGAGAGTTGGCGTTTGGCAAAGAAATAAAACGCCATAACTCAACAAAAACCCTAGTGCCATGCACAGGCATTTTGCATAGTTGCCTGGCAATCACGGGAGACAAAAGAAAGTATTATTAACGCCAGTTAAGGATACATTGTCTCCTTTTCGTGTTTACTGGTGCTCCCAAGGCGATCCCTCCTTCCAATTGAGGGGTGATTTTACCTCCATCGGAAGTTTATCGTAGCAATTGAAGTGACTCCGATGTCATATTCCTCATATCCATTGCCCCTCGATAAGAAAACCTCTTCGTTGCAATTCTGCTCAACCAAGGAATCGAGTGCCTGGCCACTTAACATACTCAAGATGGTATTGCTTTCGACCAACAAATTTGTGAGGCCACGCCAAATCACCCCACAATTTTGGCCAACTCTAAATTTCAAAAACCTGTCTCGGTGCTTGCATATTTGTCGAGCAATTTATGCACGGAGAAAAGGAACAAAATGGGCATGAGCTGATGAAGAACCCATGGATACATGCATTCTATCATTTTATATGGTCCCATGACAACCTCTACAAAGTTGGAATTTGTTCTTCGATGTTCTTAAGATATTTTCCTAGTTCATTTTGAGCAGAGATCCCTTGCATACAATAATTAAGATATGGCATATCTAATTGTAACAAGGAGCCCATCACTGTCCCACAACTTACCAAGTTTCATCATCTCGGTAGCAAGGTTGTTCAGTGACGATCAATGTTGAAGGAGAGTACTTAAGTAGTCCAAAATCTTCTACAAACAATAAGAATCCAGCATAATTAGTTCAGTCGATTTCTTAGGTTGCAGGGATCTAATTTGAATATGCTAGTGAGTTATTGCATCTGACCATGGAACAGTGATCCTGATGTTCGTTTCCCTTGTCAAGAAAATATTTTGAGAAGTGTATTCGAAGACGGAATTAGTTATGCATTTGAACTCATGCCTTTCATCTCTACTTTGTTTGTTAGTTAATTCACTTAGTTGGCAAGTTCTGGTTTTATGAGAATTTTGAATGAGTTTTGAAATAAGATAAGGAGAAGTAAAACAAAGCTGTTTTCTTTTCTTGCCTGTGTTTTAGTCCACGTCCGAGGGTGAGCATCAGTTACTGCGGCTCACCCTCATTTCGAATGCACTTGGAAAACTGGAACGTCAAGTGATGCAACAAAATTTTAGTCATTGGCAATTACCGGAACTCTTGGCCTTCCTTAACAAAACTCTTCGACTACCTTGCCGCAACCTTTAAAAGTTCGGTGAAGTTGTTGAATCATCATCTCGCATCGGAGGTGAGAGGCGGGAATTGCTAGCTTCTGCTCTGCATTTTGTTCCCTCATACTCAGTTGTCCATGAGCCTAACAAGCGACAACTGCAGGTAAGGCTACAATCCAGGTCCATCCACTAGGGTGAAGGTAGAGTGTCCTTCCGTCGGAGGTACTGTTATCACACAACTTGTAGTTGCCCCAAAAGGTGATCCTATCAAGGATGGTAGAGGCGTTGGAGAACTAAAGAGGTGACCCAAGAGATGCCATAGTTCCCAAGGTAAATGGTTGTCACGCTAATCGAGGCACTCCACTTTAGATCTAGCCTAAACAAGACCAAGGGGGAGACCCTAGCTAGCCAATGAAGACTCGCGAACCAACTCTAGACCTTCTAGGGAAATGTGAAGGTGAAATAGGAGAAGATTAAGAGTGAATGGATCTAGCTTTAGGGATTATAAGTGGACACATGAAGTTAGGGCTTGGTTGAGGAGGCTTATGGAAGGACTAATGCTCAACCAAGGAAATGAAATTGCCACTTATAAGTTTAATTGAGTAGATCCAGATAGATCTAATGCCAATCAAGAAAACCCAAGTGGGGCCCACCCTTAAAATATGGAAAATGATTAAAATGGGGCCCACAAGGTGAAATTAAGGTCCAAATGGCACTAGGAGGTTGGTTAAGTAGTAGATCTGATGTTTTAAGGCAAAAGTAGCCCAACCCAAGTGTTAGATCCGGAAATATGCATAAAATCCACAAGTGTGTCCCCCTCAAGAGATGATCAGTGCCTTAGATCAAGAGTCAAATGGAGTCGGAATGAAACCAAACTTTAGCTATGATGTTCTTTAATTTATTTAGAGGTGGGTTTTATGTTTTAAGCCCAAATAATCGCTAGATCTATCAGATCTAAAAATCTAGGGTTTTAACTCTGAGGGTTTGAAGTGACCAATGGGTGAAATGCATGAAAATGGATACGTACCTTGTAGATCTTACCTCTAAAGCTTGCGGCTACCTTGCAAATTGATAATCCTTCCCAAGTGAGGCAATCAAGAGTGAGATCTAGCTCTTCCAAGTGAAATTGCTATCCCTCCAAGGTGACAAATGCGCCCTTCCCCTGCAAAAACGATCTGTATGAGAATCGATCTAGCATGAAAATGACTATAAAGCAGAAAAGATGAAACAAGTAGCATCAAATATGTCATGAAGATACAATAATGATACTCCCTGAGACAAAGAACGATCCAAATGTAAGACATGGGGTTTCCCCACAATAGCGTCCCCTCAATTTGTCCTCCTCTTCTACCACACAGCCTCCCTGCAGAGAAAACGTTTGGAGCAACAAGATCCACAATGATAACACAGAGAAAAGATTGTATATTCAACTTGCAAGAGCATTCATCAAAACCCAAGATGCAGATCTGCAAAATAGTATTTTATTCCACTATTTCCAGAGCCCAAAAGGTGCCTTTACAATAGGGGGGAGTCTCTTCCTTAAATAGGAATGAGAGAGACCAAAACCCTAAACCACTTTATGAATGAGTGGTGGAGATCAAAAGATAAATACAATATAATCAACGACTACGATGAGCCGGAACAATATAACATGGATCAATTCACCAAGAGGGGTGCGCACTCACTAAAAGAGGACCGAGGGGGGTCGCACCACATAAAGATGACTAGGGCAAGTGATAGGAGCACATGGTGGGGCTAGGAGGTTTTGTTATCCTTCACTAGCATCACCCCATGGCACAATAACATAAGACATGACTCAATAACATAATATATGACTCAATGACATGTCAAAGTGACCAAATGACCAAATCGTGCCCCCCTCAATGAGAGAATAATACATCAAATCACAACCCGGAGAGTGTGTGGACCCCACTGAATGCCGCAAGCTGATTTGGAAGGAGTGGGATACATCACAAATGACCTCTGAACAAACCTCATGCCAAAACCTTGCCTCAATAGCCCAAATCGATTTCCTCAATGACCTTTTTATCCCATTTTTATTCCACCTGAAAACCATCAAAATCGCTGTAACTCACTGCCTGGTGCCCGGGCCCAAAATCTGACTATACCAATATGTTTGGAGATGGGGTAATATGGTAATAACAAGTGGATGGACCCCCCATCTCCTCTGTAGTGCCCTAGGGAAACGTGCTAGCTCAATGCAACTGCTAGATAGGCCATTTCTACATGGCAAAATTGGACAAAAGTGGAAATCTGACCATATCATCACTGAGAGTGCCTGAAACTGATAACTGAGTGTCTCAATGGACTCAGAAGGTCCAAATCTACCAGGGATGAGTACCCATACACCTTGTGGCAACCTGGAAGGTCATCTGTAGCCTCAACAATACCTGAACAATAATAAAATAATGGTCCACAGATAATAATAACCATAAAAAAATACATCAACCATCATCTGAAACCTGTGTCCATTGTATGGAGTCATCAAAGGTGCATCATAGAACCATAGATCATCATCATATAACATCACTGGTCCAAATCATCACAGATCCCAAGGTTGACTTGGTCAAACTAGGTTTGACCAGGTCAAGATTGATCAAAATATAACCCAGGCTAGAAAAGCCTAATGCTGCAAGTGCAAATGGTTAAAGCATGCCCTGTTAATCATTCTCATAGCAAGACTTAAAGTATTAAGTATCATTTCACTGGCAGTTAATAAATAATTATACCAGTCACAAGTTTAAATAATCATTTACTTACAAAAGGACCTCAGGAATATACTCATTCTGTAGACATGAACATTTTGCTAGCAAAGGGTGAGGGTGAAGAATGCAAGGCAGGATAAAGGTATGACTTGACTGACACAACACTGTGATACTTTGGATAAGGGAAAAGGGGGATACACACTTAAGCATATGTCGGATAATAAACACACAGGGAATGGCAATGTCTCACAAATGGAATAAGTTGTTCAGAGGAGTGCTTATTCAACCTGGGCAAATGTCTACAACTAACATCCAAGCTGAAACAGCTCTATGAGGATCTTTTCTAGAACCGCCATGGCTGGGTGCCCCGCTAACCATAACTTGAGGTTCTAGGGGACACTTAGAATTAGCTATCCCTTATTCCATCTCACATTACAACCCGTAGGCTCCGTGAGGAATTAATCATTACATTTAATTTCCTGGCCAACAGTCTTTGGATTTAGCATATATTTAACCACTGCTTTTTAGGGCTTTATGATCCTTTTGGGGATTTTGCATGTAGTTAGAAGCACAACTAATCGTAGCTTGCATCCAGGGTGCTTTTCATTTCAGTTTCCATTTAATTTCAGAGCCCCTCTTTCATTGTGCTGAGAAGCACAATTTTTAAAGTATTTCCATGGGCTTTCATAAGAGATATAACAATAGTTTCCATATGTAATGATGGTAGTACAATTTGCTTCAGGTTTTAGCCAACACAACTCAAGCAACCAGGGGGGCTCTCTACAATCAAGACCAAACATCGGGGTAACCGACTAGAGTGATCAAGGTATCAAATCCAACTCACCTAAGCTCAAGAACCAACACTAGTGGGTACTCCTGGCCCAGAAGGATCAAGGCTTCGGTAAGTTCTGTTGCCAACTCAGAGTTGAGACACAAACTAACAGGGATGCTATTTAACACAGAGGAAAAAGTGGGGAGGTCCTCCATATCACAGGTTGAGAAGTAAGTCAGGGTGAAAACCAAAAGGGAGAGATAACGGATGGATGGGGAAAGTGAAGGTGGTGCCTAAGCTTATAAGCCATAAAGGTGGGAATGATCAGGTCCACACTCCTAAGAGGGTAAAACCAATGAGTATAAAACACGAGCTTCTAATTATGAGCAATAAGACCATTTAGATAATCAATAACAACCATATCCATATCATACATATATATACTGCTAGATAATGATCACTAGATACTAAGTCAAGCTCTACCAAAATGACCAAAAGAGCAAGATAATTAAAACCAATGCACACCATATACCTGCTGGGCCATATACTTGTACCTGCTATCTGGAACATCTGTAACCACTGAAAACACTGCTGCTGAAAATCTGGGCATTGCATTGCTCTGTATGGGATAAAAGGTCACCTTGGTCATCAAATCTGAGGTCAAGAGGCTCAGTCTTGGCATAAGGTTCACTGCATGCCTAATCTGGGGCTGCTCTGATATGTGAGTGATCATAAAAGTATTGCTCATCATAGGCTGATCTCACCAAAACTGTGTAAAGGCCAAGCTCAAAAAAATACAATGAACTGCTCTGCAATCATGGTATCCCAGCTACTATGGATGTGATAATAGGTATGTTCTGTTATCTTGCATACATTTTGTTTTCTCCTGTATATTTTCCTACCGATGTTTTCATGTACGCAGGTTACTGCATGACAATCTGAGTGGGGACCCTTCCCGCTGTCTCAGTTTCACCGGATGAACTTGAGTTGTTGAGAATTGTGTAGGGTCTCGAAAACCTCCCTTTCTCATTGGTTAAACCGGCCGCGTCCTATTGTACTGATGAATGTCAAATTCCATCCTTTAATAAAATATGATTTTGGGCATATCTGTGTGTTCCTCCATTTTTTATTCTACACTACTGTCATTTTATGTTTTTTTACATTCTTCAAAACTTCAAAATATGTGCATAAGGACTATATATATTATTTTATCTCTGTTTATCATGTGTACATAAAAATACTAATTTTTAACCTTTAGTCACATGCTTTTTTGGCGCTATATAATTCGAACAAAAGTAGCCATCTTGCATAGTTATGAAAACTCTTTGATTTTATACATTTAGTTTCATTTACTGAATTTTTTTTAAGTAAATGACTAATCCGCTACGTTTAATGTTTAATTATTAATATCATTGCGTTAACAGACTCTGATTTTCAACTTCTTTTAAAAATTGCAAATCTGAACGTAATGATGAATTTCTTTTTGCATATTATTAACTGTTGTAAAAATTACTTATACAAATAGGAAACATAGATTATCGTTGCATTTCGATACTAACAGCGGATACACTAAGTTTATGTTTTATTTAGTTCAATTATTTCATTTTATTAAGCTTAGACTTTGGTGTGCAACTAAAAATTCCAAGATTATTGAAATTGAATATTTCCTTCTGCACAATTAAATATGCTACTTTCATTTATACTAGCGCCATAATGGATTTAGTCATTGACACATTTTCACGCTTGTGACTAACCATTGTTTTCTTAGAGTATTTATCGCTAACCCCTTTCCTTTTATTGTAAATATTTTGCAGTTAACCCTTTTCTTTCAGTAATTAATGCACATATGGTTAGATAGGTCTCATTTAGATTCATTAATGGACTAACGTTCTTGTCTTGAAAGCGTTCTTGTGCTTCGTTAAGTTCATCCAACCTCGTTTTCATTTCATTTATGTACTTAATGCCATTGATCAACTCGTGATTATCCTATCTACCCGAGGACTCTAAATGCAACCTGGGCTTCTATCCCCTTCCTCCCCTTGAACAACCCTCCAAGGTTGTTTGATGTGTTGTTGCCCTAATCATGTCATTTTGAACATCAACAGTTACAATTGAGATTAAACCTAGCCTAAGTCATTAATTCATAAAATACACAATTAAACCTAGCCTAAGTCATTAATGTATAAAATACACTTAATTATACTTCATAGATTAATTTGACTTCTAAAGGTTAGACTTAGGCTTTTCTCTCAGTATGTACTCCTTAATACTCCTTTATCTCAGTATGTATGCTGCTGCTACATCACTGCTCCTATATCTCAGTATGTATGCTGCTGCCCAATGCTGGTATACCCCAAAAATCAGAGCTAAAAAAAATTCTTGTCTACTGTAGCTGCTACAGTATGTGCGAAAATCAGAGCTCAATCTTCTCTCCACGAACTCACCATCAATAAGACGAGTTTTCCTTTATTTACACAATTCGAGTACTATATTTTAGGAGCCGACCTATCCTTCAAATTCATTAAAAAATAAATTAAATCCTCTTTTCTTAGGTCTGCTGACCCAAAAGATGGGGTTAACATTGCCACACAACTTCAAAAATTAATATCTCTTCAACCGTGAAGAACCACGTGACATGCCACCTATTGTTGGAAACGGCATGACGAGGGCTATCATTGTATGAGGGGCTTATTTGCAAAAACATGGTCCTTCATCCTTAAATTCTTCAACAAACTGGTGGGCTTAAAGACTATTTTGTGGGTTCAAGGCTTCTTCACCATTCATATGGGCTTAAGAACCATTTTGTGGGTTTCATCATAGCACAAGAGTGTCAAGGACTTCGTTATAGAAGCCAATGTCCCTCAAGGGCATCAAGAGTGAACTCGTAGGCTGAAAGACCAAATTGTGGGTCCAAGGACATTTAGGGCATCACCATCTTACCTCCGTTTAGCTTGTGGGCTTCATGACTTCATCAAGCCACAAATGACCACAGAATGGGTCATTTGGCCCATTAGGTGTGCAAAAACCCATCACCTTGGGGTCTTATCACTGCCATGTCATCAATACTTCAATTCTTGGGGTCTTATCACTGCCATGCCACCAATACTTCAAGTCATTGTTTGATATCATCATGTCCTCAAGCTTCTTTGTCATTAATGTTGCCATCAATGACAACTCTACTCAACAGATCTTGTCCAAGTTACATTTCTTAACACTCCCTCTTAGCGAGGATGGAATTTTGCACCAATCCAAGTTTGTCTCTTAATGCTTCAAACTTCCATTTTACTAAGGGCTTGGTTAGAATATCAGCTACTTGCTGGTTTGTGGGACCATATTGGAGCTTTATTACTCCCTTTTGAATCCTATGTCATATGAAGTGATATTTGATACCTATGTGTTTGGACCTATCCTAAAATACTGGATTCTTAGAGAATTTGATACAACTCTTATTATCACAATATATCATTGTAGTATCCATCTTCTCTTGATCAAACGACTATGTGAGCAGCTTGCAAAGCCAAATGGCCTCATAACTAGTAGTATTAATTGCCATGTATTCTGCCTTTGTTTATCATGAAATTCTTCTTCCTATTGAACCAGGATATTATACTTGATCCAAGGCTAAAGCAACATCCTGAGGTGCTCTTCCTGTTTGCTGTACTACCCACCCAATCTAAGTCTGTATACTCCTACAACTTCAATTCATTGCCTTCAAGATATCTCAAACCATACTCCATTGTGCCCCTCAAGTATACGAGCACATGTTTAACTGCTACCCAGTGCTCCTGCCACGACTCCACCATGAACTGACTTCAAGTGTTCAGTGCAAAACTTATATTTGGTTTAGTGTTGATCAAATACATCAAAGAACCTATCAATTGCTTGTACGGTGTAGGGTACGCCAACTCTGAATTTGAAGCTATCACCTTCTTCAAATTAGTGATCATGGGTGTGGCCATAGGTTTACATTCCTCCATCTCAAACCCCTTTAAGATCTTAACTGCATACTTACCTTGCCCAAGGAATATCTCCCTTGTTCTCTACAAATCCTCCAAACACAAGAAGTAATTCATCATGTTGATGTTCGTAATCTTGAACTCAATTGCCATATCTGCTTTGCACCTTGCAACGAGCTTCTCTGTTTCTGTAAGAAACAAGTCATTTACACACAACACCAAAATAAGCATATCAGTCCCAACAAATATGTAAAATAAATTAGGACCTACTTCACTTTTGATGAAGCCCACACTGCAAATATCCATCTATCCTCAACTACCATGCTCTTGTTGTGTGATTGAGTCCATAGAAGGCCTTCTTAAGCCTGCAAAGATGAGACTCAGCTATCTCAAGGCCGTGAGGCTGCTTTATGTACACTTCTTCCTCAGCCATCCAATTAAAGAAAGCTGTCTTCACATCCATATAAGCTATCCTCCATCTCATAAATGAAACTAAAGACATATTTGCTCTAATGGAAGTCTCTTCATAGCCCACTCCCTCCTAGGAGAACCCTCTTGCTACAAATCTCACCTTGAACTTGTTGATGCTGCCATTTGCAGCATGCTTAATTTTGTAGAGCCACCTGGAACTCATTATTGACTTCCCCTTCGGTCTTGGCACTATGTCCCACACATTATTTTTCATGATGGAGGTGGAATCCACATTGGCATCCTGCCAAACCTGTTGTTCTGCTGCCTCCTGAAAACTGGAAGGTTATGAATCTATATGATGCTGCTCATCAATGCCACGTAGTCTAGAAACTTCTTCGGAGGTCTCCTCTCCTTGAACGTGCTCCTAGGAGCCTCAACATACTCTTCAACATCCCTCAATGTTTGAGTGAACAATCAAGGTCTCCTTACAAAAATGGAAAGGGATAATGTCTCGTCCTCTGAATTGGAAGTCACTAGTGATCTTGGCTCAACCTTTGGATCTTTTTGCTCATCATCATCTGTCATTGGAATAGGTTCACAAGACTTCTTGGATGCAAAATCTTCCTCAGACTTTACATCCATGCTTACTACTGTCTTCCTCTGTTCTGGAATATAAAACCTATAGGCCTTTGAAGACTCATTGTTACCTACAAATAAATCCTTCCTACCGGAGGGCTCCAACTTGGTCCTCTTCTCTATTGGTACATGGATGTAAATTGAACAATCAAAGATATGTGGAAATGACTCACCTCTTGCTTCTCACCAGTGAATGCCTCCTATGGTGTCTTGTCCTCCAAATTCCTGTGAGGACAATTGTTCTGGATATAGATTACTGTGTTGTATGTTGTTGCCCAAAGAAACATCAGCAAGTCCCTGTCATGAATCATGGCCTTAGCAGTGCTTATGATGGATCGATAGTTCCACTCCGCAACCCCATTTTGTGGGTTGTATGGAACAGTTTCTGCAGTGGGTTGCATGGAACAAATTCCGAGGTGGATTGTATGGAACAGTTAGTTCTCTCTTGATTCCTGGCTCCTTGCAGAAACCTTTGAACTCCTTATAAGTATACTCACATCCATTGTCTGATCTCAAGACTTTGATATTCTTTCTTGTCTGATTCTCGACTAGAGCTTTAAATACCCAAAACTTGCTAAAGACCCTATCCTTGGTCTTTATTAAGAAGTATATAGAAGTCTTGCAGGAGAAATCATCAATAAAGGAAACATAGTACATGCTACCTAAGATTGATGTTACTGACATTCGTCCACAGACATCTAAATGTCCTAGGTTTAGAATCTCCTTGAACCTCCTTGAACCTATGCTCACTACTTGGGAAAACAACGTTGGCATGCTTGCCAATTGTGCACCCTTTGCATACGCCCTACAACCCAATGTTCAAATCTGGAAAACCTGTGACTATCTCCCTCAGAATAGGCAACGCTTTATGATGTAGGTGCCCCATCCTATTGTGCTACAATTCACAGTAGTTGTCATTGTTATGAACTAGGTCTTGAACATGTTCACCCTGTAACTTGTATAGATTGCCTTCTCTAACCCCTACCACTTGTGCTACTTTTGGGCTATATTTATTAGGTCTGATAAGAACATGCTAGTTCTTGAAATCTATTGCATAACTGTTATCTTCCATAATTGAAATTGAGAGCAAGTTCTTCCTGAGACATGGAACAAACAAAAAAATCATCAAAGTCTAAAGGGTTACTTGGTTGGAGTTGGAAGGAAATAGTATTGACTCCTACTACTGGGTACTTGGCATCATCACCAAGCTCTACTTGAACCCTTGAGTTGTCTTTTAGGCTGGTAAAACATTGTTAGGTTGATGCCATATGTTGAGATGCCCGATTGTTCACATACCATGCACATCGCATGAAACCTTGCTGGTAGAAAGGTATGATACCATCAAGAAATCCTTCTCGAATTTGGTGGCAAACTTGTTCATCCGAGTTTCGACAGATGTTGCCACTTGCTTCTGCTATTGCATCCCTTTGCCCTTCTTCTCGTTTGGATGTTGTGATGCATAATACCCGTGCTTATGACAAACGAAGCACTGGGCCTTGCTCAAGTCCTTCCCTGGCTGTGAGGTTGAATCCTCGTTCTTTCCATTGCCCTTGCTGGGACCTTTACCTCTACCCTTCTTTGTTTGCCCAGACTCAAATAGGATTTGGTTATCGTCAATACCCTTCTTGCCGGCCTTTGACTCCATCTGAGTCTCCTTTTGGATACATTCATGTCACAATCTTTCAAAGGAATATCTTGGATGAATGTTTCCCATGAAGCTAATAATCCATTTAGTGCCATGTTCACTAGTTTCAAGTCTTCAATCTTCTCTCCAACTGCTGCAAGTTGATCACGAATTTGCATGACCTTCATCAAGTAATTGGTAACTGTGTCTGATTTGGTCATCTCTATATCTTTGCGTTAGTTCCATAATATCATTTTCCTGTTTATGTTCTCATTCTAGTAGAGGCTCACTAGTGCATCGAAGTTTCAAACATCTCCTTTGCTGTTTACTTCTCGGATATGTGAGAAATTAATGATCCTTTATAGCATCCAAGATCTTTGCTTGGCCTTCACTTCCTTTTTCTTATGAGCTGTCAATTCCTGTGGATCTGTAGGTGGAGTCACAACATCTTTGACGATATCTCAGAGATCATTCTCCTGCAATAAGAAAGTTACCAGGACTTTCCAAGGCAAGAAATTTGAGGCACATTTCAATCTGTCCTCAAATTTGAGGCTAGCTTATGCCATCTCTGAGATCTAATACATAAACTCCCAGATCTAATAAGTAAGTAAACACAACGTCTAGAAGCATCTAACTGCTGGTCCCTGTTTTTGGTAGTTGCTTTAGGCAATTGATCTACTGCCGTAAACCCCTGAGAATCTCAATCAGAGAGGTTCTTATACCATGATAGAATTTCCATCCCTAGATAATTGATGTTCTTATGTTCTTAATCAATGAATCAAATACATAATTTATTTAACCACAGAAAATAATTTTTGAACATAGCATCAATCACACAATAGCTGGAAAAGTAACTAGCAGAAGCATAATTGAAATACACACATACAGATATGTTTTCTCCTCCAAATCAGCTTCTCATTCCTTAGGTCAGAGCTTACAAGGTGGCCTCTGCAGCCTACTAAACTAGACATGGTCAACAAAAACCACCCCAAACTGAGGTGTATGGCCTGTGTGAGAGGGAGAAAAGTACAGCGGTCTGGCCTGTTATTTTCTGTCTTTCCTAGACAGCAAATCTCTCCTCTCTCCTCAACAGCCGAAACATACCCTGGCAACAAACGAAGACAGTGTACAACCTGCTCATGGAGAAAACCAGTGGCTCCAGTAGTGTACGGTCTGCTCTGTTTGCTGGTCGATGCTCTTCCTGATGTGCTCTGACTCTTTCTCCTTGTTTGCTCTGCTCAACTATACTCAACCTCTCTGTTTTGTCTGTCTTTTATGCTTTGTCAGAATCCTAATCTCCTTAACCCTAACCACCACTTATCTCAATCTTGAGATGTACTGTTGAGATTAAACCTAGTCTAAGTCATTAAAGTATACAATTCATTTTATTAGACTCCTAAGACTAATTTGATTTCTGAACATTAGACTTTCACTTTTCCTAAGTGAAATTGCAAAATAGAAATTTTACCCACTTTTCCTAAGTGGTTACTTTACGCAAGTCTTGAACCACTTCCTGCATGTTCAGACTGAAATCTATGCAAGAAGTTCCCATACGAGCTACATTTCTCAACATTAGGGATATAATTTACCATGGAAATATGCTATTTATTTACCTTACATTCTGTTTTTGTCAATGATGGTTTGCTGTGTTGGTGAAAACCTCCAAACCAGGGTTCAAGACACTAATGATGTTGTGCTTGTACTTGTTATGCTCTGTACTTGCGATAGTGGTGGTGGTCAGGTGCAAGTCCAGTGCGACTTTAGTAGAGTAAACACCCCCATTTGTAGCTCCTTAGCCTGAGGACACCGATTTGGATGTTGTAAGCTGCCTACAGTAACCATAAACTCTACCAGACTGGGGGGAAGAGTGAACTTTCTGCATCAGTGTAGTTGGAAACCAGTCAAAATAATTCCTTTTTGAAATAAATTGTTTTGCCTCAAAATATGTTTTTTTGATTTTGCTTTTGATATGGAAATTTTGGTCCTTTTGGCTTGAAGAACTTTGTGTTATCCCTTGCGTACCTCATTTTGATTGGGAGGTGTGGATTTTTATCTTGTTTAGAATTCTCATATTTTGAGATATCATTGTAACATTTAAAATAAATCTCGCTCAGCTGATCGAGAGCACCATTTTAGTGCGAAACTGTATTACTCATGATTTGTTGTCCCAGTCCAGATTTTGGAAAAGAAAGGCAACGATTAAAGCAAAACCTATTGCTTCAGGGAACTAATGTTTCTTATTTCTGTGTCATTGAAACTTGGGTGTAGCCCATTTAGTGCATGCTGCTTGTTGGGTCTAGATGGGCTAGGCATTCCATAAAATGGGTAGCTCGCTGGGTAGCCTTTTTGGATGACAAACAGTATAATGACAGGGCCTGAGAGCTGGGATGGCTGAGTGACGCTGGGGATCATTTTTGGTGGCATGTGCAAGGAAGGAATGCTTGGCAAAGGTTGGGAACCATGTCTCCAGAAGCGGCTATGCAAAAATACATCACTCTCCTTACTGAGATACAACCCAAGTGGGTCGATGGCATCAAGAAAGTAAGTATTGAGTGCTAAATAAAGTTGTGACATTTCTTTTAACTTACCCTTTTATTTTGCATTTGCCATCCCTTGCTTGTGATTTGTTTAACTCCATTCTTTTGTCTCTCAGAAATGTAAAAAGAAAGAAGAGGAGAAGTCTCAACGATCTACTAGGACAGGATTAATTGGACCAGTCTTTAGCACATTTATTAATCCGGAGGGATCTGACGATGAGATGTAAGCATCTACATCCCCGTTATAAGGTGGATTAATAAGTAGAGTTGTGAGTCGGGACCTCATTATCTATCGAGATTATTATTCTGATGAAATTATTTCTCCCTAGTTTTATTATTCAATTTGATAAAATCTATAAGTCTACTTTCCCTATTCACGTGCCACCCATCTTTATCTCTTTCTTTTATTTAGATTTTGCTAATGTTCATTCTTCACATAACATCAACACATGTTTTTATTTTTTTAACAGAATGCTGGAAGCTATCCATTCATATTCAAGTGAAGGTGATATTACAAGCCTCCTTCAAGCCTTAGAACAAGGAATCCCTATTGATTTGGAAGGTACTTTCTTTCTAATATTTTAGCTAACTACATTCTGTTTATATTATTGCTCTCATTTACGCATTACTTTCTCTTATTGGTGTTAAATTTAGGGTTAGATTAGGGTTTGAAGTAGAAATTAAAAAATTCTTATACTTTAATGCAAAAATAAATGTAACAAACTAGTACTGAAGCAGAATAGTACAGCTGTAACTAAGCAAGATAAATTTAAAACATAATTTTTATCTCTTTCAACATTAACACTCCCAAGGAGGTCCCTGTGTTAAAGTTGAAATCTTCAGTAACATGTAATCAGCAGTAGTAGTATAACTAACTCAAACAAAGTTCTAACAGTAGTGACATATCTGACTCATAATAAAAAAAGGAACAAGTCGGAATACTTACCTGGAGTGTTGGACCCTTCCTTTTATACTCAGAAAAACTAACTTTCAGAACAGACTATGCCTCTCATAGGCAAGTCAGACAATAGGAACAATCTGACCCTTTTTAGAGGGTTAGTACATACCTGAGAGAGAGAGATGGACTAGGTTGTAGTACAGTCAAATAGATAAGGACCTAAAGGCAGCAGTGATGGTCAATGACAGTTAAATCACAGTGGCAGGCCTAAGCAAGGCCCAGCACAATAGATCTGAACACAAGCTAGGCTCAGCACATAGATCAGACCTCAACAAAGTCTCAGCACAATAGATCAGACTGCAACAAGGTCTCAGTGACCACAACTAAGTCTCAGCACATAGATCTAATCACAAACAGCATAATAGATCTGGGCACAAACAAGTCTCAGCATAATAGATCTGACCCAAAGACAAGTCTCAGCACATAGATCTGACCCAAGGTGATCATCAACAGTCAGTGGCCTCCATAAAAATAACTCAGTCCACAGATGAGGTCACAGGAGTTGGCAGCCACCTCACAGGACAACAAACAGTCCACAAACCAGTTTACAAGAGGTGCGTCTTTCACAAAACACAGCAGAGTCCAGTGTTGCAAACATCGGCCGAGAAATCGCGATTTTTGCTGCTTGCCGACTAAAAAATCGGGCCTATTTTTTCCGAGATATTGCCGATTTTTTCCTGATTTATCCCGAGATATTGCCGATTTTTTCCTGATTTATCCTGAGATATTGCCGATTTTTTCCCACTTTATCCCAAGATATTGCCGATTTTTTCCCAATTTTTTCTAAAGGTGATTTTGACTTTGTGGAGGGTGGAATGTGGGGAGCCTGTTATGAAATTTTCCCTTGCACAACATTCTTACGGCACTAATTAATTAATTTCAAAGCATTTTTATTTCATGCAACACTAATTAATTAATTTTAGTGCATTCTTATGGCACTAATTAATTCATTTCAGAGCATTCTTACAACATTAATTAATCCGCCCTTGAAGAGCATTCAATATCCTTGTCGAACTAATTAATTTAATTTATTATTATTATTGATTCATGATGATCATGAGATACATTTGTTATTTTTTGGACGACTCGGGAGGATTCAGGACATGATCCATTTTTGATGTGTGATGTATCTCTAGACATCTTATATATCTTATATATCGGTTTTCATAATTCATATTCATGTGGCAAATTGGCAATGTGTTTATTTGATGTTATTGTTGCTTTAAATGTTTAAAAAATTGAAAAAAAAAGAATATTTTTGTATTTTTTTAAGTTTGCCGATTTATTGCCGATGTTTGCCGATGTGCTGCCGAGATATCCCAAAACGATGTTGCCTGGACCTTGCCGATTTTTTTGCCGCACCGATGTTTGCAACACTGCAGCAGACTGATCACAAGAAAGACCTGAGGGGATGCGGCCACCACAGATCAGTCAAAATCAGGCCTGAACAAGCTCACGACCAGGCCGATCAGACCTTAATAGGCTCACAGCAGACCACGACTCAGCAGATCAGACCTTAACAAGCTCTCAACAGATCATGGTTCAGTCAAACAAGCCACCAGCAGGCTTCGGCCTTCACAAAAATCCTCAACAGGGCTCACGGTTTCCTCAAACTGGCTCGCGGTTTCCTAGATCAGACCAAGACAGGTACAAGCAGGCTCACGGTTAGGTAGATAAGGCATTAGCAGGTTCACGGATAGGTCACAAAGGTATGTAACTGACCAAGATCCAATTGGTTAACTGACCAGGTATGTACCTGCAGGAATTGCTTGGTCCTCGTGACCGAGAATCTGCCTGGTCCCAGACCAGGAGGTCTCTGTCTCAACCTGCAGGATCTGCTTGGTCCTCTTGACCAAGAAACTGTTTGGTCCCAAACGAGAATACCCTAGAGACAAATAGGGGCCCTAGCCACATGCTAGGGACTTTAGTCTTTACCATGGTATCAACCTGCTTGGTCCCCGACCAAGAACCCCAGGAGACTGCTGGGGGCCCTAGGGTACCTTCTAGGGACTTACTCTGCCTGGTTAACTGATCAGGAATCCTAGTTAACTGACTAGGGTGCTATCCTCCCTGAGAATGGGTCTCGCAGCTGCACTAACTTTAACAATTGGAAGTAGGCATAGGAACCATGTTTTGTGTTCTACCTGCACATAGAATGAAAAAATAGAAGTCTCACTGCAAAATTGGCATTTCCAAAAGTTTTTGTCATGCTTCTCACATATTTTGTGAGAAATGCATTTCAGACTGCAGGAAATGCTTATGAAATACATTTTAGATTAAGAAATGTTAGGGCAACATTATCCACAACACTGGAAATGTCTTCCACTTGTTTCCCACAAAAATGTAAAATAGAAAAGAAATGTCACGTAGAAGAAACCGAGGCAAAAAAAGCTTTGCCTATTAAAAAGGAATATTTTAGATCCATTCATCTTTCTAAAAGCTATTGACCTTATTTACTTTATAGTATTTATTTGACTATATAATCTTTTTAAGCCATTTTAATATTTTATTAATTATTTTGAGTCTTATTAGTCAAAGTCCATTTTGAGTCATTAATTAGAATTCATCTCTCTTACTTACCACATGCCCCCCTCTAGACCAACCATCTAGACCAATTCTTTAGTGGATATTTTGCATGACCTGTTTGTTGACGCTAAAACTTGTATTGGTGAATACTTCAATGCTTTTGTGGACGACAAAGGGAAGTATGGAAGTGAACTAACTTGTGCTTAATTGAATCTTATGTTAGGAAGCTTTTAAGTGTGCAATGATTAGTATTTCACTCTTCAGAAATGAATTAATTGACTGATTAAGGTGTTTAAGTTCTAGTCTTCTAGATGCAATCAGTCAACTCCCTAAGTGCTTAGATTTTCCATTATTTCTTTAAAATTATATTATATTTTTATGTCTGCAGGGTTCTTATTCTTTGTTGCCAGGTCGTTTATTTAAGTGCTTAAGTAAATACCTAAGCAAGGATAAATTGCTAGAATGTTCATCCTCTCATTTTCTCAAGTGCTTAATTAAATTCCTAAGGAAGGATTAATTGCTAAAATGCTATTGCTCTCTTTTTACTATACAAGTATGATGCACAACACCGTAATTGCAAAATTGTTTGTTTCTTATATACATATATTCTATTTCTTCAAACAACTTGTCAAAGCAGAATTCACAAAAACCTCCATGGAAACAATAAGTATATAAATCTGTTTCTGTATTTTATTTTGTGATGTTTACCTGTGTCCAAGATAGAACTATTTGAATGTGAAATAAATTGTTTGATTTTTATTTCTTTAAACAGTAAACATTGCAATACAATATGCTCTCAAACTTCGAATTGCATAACCTAGCTATCCTAAGTATTGACTTGTTTTATATTTTGATTAATTCTCAGGACTTTTTTTTTACGAGGTAATTATCGTGGGGCAAACTCTCGGGAACTTGCCCTCATTTCGAGGATGGTGCATTGGTAAACCCTAGATTCCTCAGGGCACAAGGCTAGGTCAACAACAGGGCTCAAACCCATTACAACAATTTACTCATTATTAGCTCCACATTTTACTTATGGGAATAGAATGGAGGTGGGGAGGATAACACTCCATCCCACAATCACCTGGTCTAGAGTCTAGACCCATTTGACAAATTCTCCAAGGACTTAAGAAAAAGGGAATATACAAAAAATCCTACCATTTCCTGGGAGGACTTTTATATATTCTCTCTTTTTTTTTGAAATGTTTTTCAAAACCAATTGTACAGGTTGTGAAAATTTAGGCAAACACAAGAGCCACAAAATTATAAAGAAAAATATGTGGATGCCAAACTAATTACTTTCCATGCAATGCCGGGATACATTCAAGGATAGAATTTAATTGTACAGATAAGACTTCAAATGCATATGATGCTAGAACACATTCAAATATGAATTTCAAATGTCTCATGAAGAAATTCAGATTGGAATTTCTTCTTAGGGAACTCTATACCAACTGAAACAGCATTCTGATTTTGCTTTCAATCTATGCTCCGCTTCAAGCAACATTCCAGTTAATTCCTCCATTTTGATAACTGGTAATTTTTTGGGCACTTTAATTCTTGTGACAAGCATAGAAATTTTTAAGAGATTGTTTAGGACAATAATTATTAGTGTGTCTTCTTTAATGTATTTTCCTACAGCCAAAGTTGCATAAACAAAGTTTGAAATGGGTAGGCTTTTCAAAACTTGCACGACTCCAAAACTTTTAGGAAATGGGGAATTTAAAAAATGCAAAAAATATAAATAATTTAAAAAATAGTTTTTTAAATAGCAAATTATTAGGAAAATTAGAATGTAATGATCAAGAGAATTAGAACGATAGACATAAACATAAACGACAATTTAATGAAACTTCATATATATATTAACTTTTTCCTTTCTAACTCCCATAAATGATTAAATTATGCAAACAAACTTAGCCTTTATATATGAGGTCATATGTGCCAAAATACAATATTCACTACACTTGGCTCTCAAATTCATCAGCTTCAAGTGGAAGAGATATATCTCACCGTATCATATGTGTAACACTAACAAAACAATATGAAAAAAAAGATGTCTGATGCTAAAGGGAAAAAAGAGTTGACCTATTATTTCTTTTAAACTAGCATAGATCCAGCTTAGCTAGATCTTTTAAACAGCTCAAGGTTTAGACCATAGTTTGTTTTTGAAGATTTTTGATAAAAATCACAAAAATTGCATATTGGACTTTTATCAAATACTTTGATTGCAATTCTGATTTATGACTTTTCTGAACTATGAATTCATATATCATATTGTAATGAAATTTCTGATAGTTTTAAGCATAAACACCATACAACCAAACTCCTGAACTGAAGATGAATGCAACACAGAAATTTAGGGCCAAGCCTAGGGTAAAAACCTCACCAGAGGAAAACCCTTGAGAGATTATTTCTATTAAAGAAGAGCAAATTTGAAACTTCTATTACAACTCAGAAATTTCTTTGATTTCCATCTCAACAAAATTCAGAAATGCAAATGCAACTTATTTCTGCCTCTGCTAACCTTTCTTGGAATTCGTGCCAACACTTGTATGGTATTTATTCTCTTGGGCTGCTGGGTGAAATTGGGTTGAAGGGAAGTGAAATATTACTGCTGTAATTAATATTTCAGATCAGCCCTAAGGCTGAAAGTCACAGGGATTAGATTTAGAAAACTTCAAGTTTGAGGTGAAATTTCTAAATTTGCACTAATTACCCTATTTCAAGAAATTTCTACAAAGTGAGCCTTTGAATCAGCAAAGCTAGTGCTGGTTTAAGCATGATCTCAATTCTCAATCAGATTACAGCGTGTTCTTGAGGGATGAGTCAGTAGACAAGTATATGGTGCTTTTCCTGGAGAAAAATCAGCATTAGTGTGAAGTGCAAAATCATAATATTCCATATCAGAACAGTGCTGCATTTAGGAGGTCACATCAGCAGGTTGAATCAAGCAGGATGTTTAGAGTAGGTTTGTATTTCCAAAAATAGAGTTCTGACTGAAAATAGAGCTGCATGTCAGCAATTAAAGAAGGTAGGTACTGCATGAAGTGATAAGCTCATCCAAGATCGGCAATTGTAGCATTTTTCTTGCAGATCCATTCAGCATTTTCTTGAAGGTTCTAATCAACAAATCAGGAAAAATAAAGCACTGTAAATAACTTAAGAAGAGTATTGTGGCCTGCAAATCAAGATTAAATTAGCAAAAGCCTTTCTCAGATTTGCATAAATATAGAATTGACTTTAGAGTATGATCAGGGCCTACAAACAAGTTAAATTACGAAGGGATTTCTCAGATTTAGCGCTATAATCAAGAGAAAAGCAGGCTTTCTAAAATAGAGAAAGCACTTCTAGATCAGTCTAAGAATAGCGTTGCTCTTAGAGTCCACTTTCAGCCTTTACGAAAGATCAATTTACCTTACATGCAATATAGGCAAGCAAACTTTGCATATCTCGTGTCCAACTAAGTCGTCTGACACGAGGACACAGAAATATGATTAATAATTATCCAACACAGGACATGATGACCCTGGAAACAGGACACAAGTACACGGTTATATATATATATATATATATTAAAAACGTTATTATAAATATGAAATATAGCCATAAAGATCCAAATTTTTTAGAACCTATAACTTTTACAAAACACTTAAAATCTTGATTTTACCATTTAGTTGCACAATGAGAGACTGTGACAGCTCTTTCCCTACAGCTAAAAGCTAGAAAACACGTTGAAAAAATGCTTTTAGAGTGGGACACATCTAGGGCATGTGTCGGACACGTGTTTGGCATGTGTCCTGTTTTAAGACATGTCTAGGGCATGTGTTGGACATGTGTTTCCTAGCGTACTCGTGTCTGACGCATGAAATATGGACATGGAGCTCCTAAGGGACGTGTCCTGTTTCATAGGTGTCCAATGGTTTAGATTTACATTGATGTATGTGAATATGTATGCCATTATAATCTGAATATTTTATTATTTCTTTGTCAAATCTCCAGCCCCTTTTTTCAGCCAATTCCTGTCTAGTTCTGGTCTGGTTCCTGATTTTGGGAATTCTGGTTCTGGTTTGGTTCCTGATTTTGGGACTTCTTGTTCTGGTCTGGTTCCTGATTTTGGGAATTCTAGTTCTGGTCTGGTTCTGGTTCTAACTACTTTGATCTGTACATGTAACGACGTATCTATATCCTTGCAACTTAGAGTGAAATATTGTACATACTACAGACAATCATAGCAGTGTTCAATGTCAAGTGAGAAAATTAATCTGATCAAATGCCCATTTAACATTCACTATAGTTGAGAAAGCTTAGATAATATGGCATCAAGCCGAAATAATGATTTACAAGTTTGATTAAGCAACATCTTCCTGTCCAAAGACAATTGATGGCTTCCATTTGGGATTTTGGTATTGCTATTTGATACGATCTTAAAATTATGTTGTCAAGTATGGACACAATTTTTTGGGCAAAATGTAGAGTGTGACAAAATTCACTGCATAGTCCAAGAAGGATCTAGTATTATACTAGGATGCCATATACATGTTAACTATAGTTGGAATCTCATAAACATAAGAAACAGAACATTACCAATAGAATTATTACTGTAATGGAAATTGCTACAGATTTTGTCTAATTTATTAGCATACCATCCTTAGGTTGGATTCATTTTGGTCTTCCTCACCATCAGGCATAAAGTTTCATCTGATATTCTTGTGTAATCCTAATCCCTAGTCATAGATGGACATTACTTCCAACTGGCCAACTCAAGTTTGTTGCGTGTGGTTCATAGTTGTCTTTTTTCTTTTGTACTGTGTGCAGCTACTGTCATCCAAATGCCATACTCTCTAATGGTCTCCTCTATTGCTTTAATTTTCTATATTCATTTGTAATTTTTCCTGTTTCCCCCTGTTTTTCTTTTGTACTGTGTGCAGCTACTGTCATCCAAATGCCATACTCTCTAATGGTCTCCTCTATTGCTTTTATTTTCTATATTCATTTGTAATTTTTCCTGTCTCCCCCTGTTTTTCCCTACAGGGGCTGTATTATGCCTTTTCACCTTTTCTGTCATGTTCCCTTATTTTGAACATGGTTACTATGTCAAAGATTATATACAAGATTCCTTCTGACCTCTCTTTCTTTTGGAGATCTAATGCCTCCTTTAACTTGCCTTCGTAAGATATCTCTTTAATGTACGAATCTTTTTAAAACCTCAAACATAAGAAATCTGTTTGAATAAATCGGAAAACAATTTGTCAGACTTTCATATTCCTTTGTATTTCGATATTGTGCTATAGGCAAGCTAAGAAGTGGCACCAATTTGTTTTTAAAGGCCCCTAAGCTAATGCACACAATATAAAAGTCACTAGACAACCTTTTTTTGTTTCCATAGGAAAACATTCCATACCACATTTTATTTCAAGCAGAATCAGTTTGAGAATCTGAGATACATTTAGTAATATCCTTATGTTTGGCATCTACTTGCCTGAGCTTACCGGACATATAACTTATCTGGTTTTTCAATTTATTAGTTTATACTTTATAGCAAAGTTACTAGACTTGGAATTAGGAAAAACATGGCAAGGCAGAGGAGCCAAGTGTTTGACGCAGATCAGGAAAAACCAAGTACAGAATATCAAGAAATCTACATACAAAATATAAAGTACACAAGTAGAAAAACTCAGATGGTGATAAAATTGGTTAATTGCGACAGATGGTGATGAAATTGGTTAATTGCGATGCAACAAGTTTGACTCATGATTCCTGTGACACTGGTTTATAGTAGCATGATAAGTAAACATAATCTATGGTATTTAGAAGGATTTCCTGAATAAAAACTCAGATGGTGGTAAAATTGGTTAATTGTGATGCAGCAAGTTTGACTCACGATTCCTGTGACACTGGTTTGTAGTACGATGATAAGGAAACATAATCTATGGTATTTAGAAGGATTTTCTGAAACATTTAATCTTATTCAACCCTTTTTGCAGATAGTCAGGGCAGGACTGCACTGCACTGGGCTGTGGATCGTGGTCACATGAAGGTTATTGAAGCTCTCATCTCCAAAGGAGCATATGTCAATGCCAAGGTGTATAGATTTTCCATTATGCTTCTTCGTACACTGACTTTGTTATTAAGTAATTTATTTTGTATGGTAGCTGCTAGTTTCTTCCTTAAAAATGTTGCAATTTGTGTCAGAATGTCGTGATATTTGTAAAACTATATTTGAAAAACTAACCATTTCGATATGGTACCAGTTGTGCATGGAGTTATACTGTCATAACTTTACCTCGACAAAAGCTGGAGGATGAAACTACTAGTACTAGTCACCACTACAAGACATCTTAATTTAACAAAATGTACTCCAAAATAGAGTCAATTATTCCAGCTTCCCTTATGTATACAGAGGATCCATCGACATTATATTACATTTTGTAGTGCATGGTTGGTACGTAAAACTTGTTGACCGTGGCCTAAGAACAAGCAGAATCCATCTTTTGACATGTAGTCATTGCCACTCAGAAAATTGAAAAGCAAAATTCTTTTCTACATGAAGATACTGTTGGTTATTTGAGAGGTTGAAAATCAAAAGCATCTAAAATTTTCAATCCCTGAACACCCTTCATGACGGGATCAAGCTGTCACAACAATTGCAAAGGGATTGATTCTAGTTCTTTAGTGATTGATTTCATCCTAAACTATCTTCTCGGATATGACATTCCAGTTGACTTAAAATCCCTGACATTAGTTTGCTGAGACACCCATCTGCAAAATGTCTTGTTATCATTGATGTGTCTTTTATGGCATGAAAGTTCCATTTCAATTGGTTCGGTGAAAGGGGATTTCTTGGTATTGGATGCTGGATAAAAACTTTTTGAAAGCTGTTATAATGCTTTCATGTTGTAAACCTATGGATGTAGGCTTTTAGATGCTGTTTATGATTGACTGGCTCACGGGAGGGCCAAATTTCCATTGTGACATGTTTAGTTAATAGCTTGATCCATTGTCAGACTTGTGTTAGACTTGAGTCATGCATGTCAGATTCTTACTTAATATTTTCTTTAGTTATGCTACAGTCATTTATATGGATGTCTTGTTGGGTGTGTTACCTCTCAAACCCTAACTTCTTGAGATTAAGCCCTAAAGCCCAAGTGAGGCCTTAGAGGAACTAAGAGGGATTGCCATTGTCATCGCACAAGCCCTCTTCAGTCTTTAGGCTCAAGGGGGGATTCCCTAGAATAGGGTTGCTAGAATTTTAAACAATGTATTGCAAGGTGAAATGATGAGTTAATTCCAGCAAAACAGTTTTGTAAGTTTAGGAAATGAAAGTGGATGAGTGGACCGGAGACTAGTGTCTTCTCATTGGGCAAATGGGATCATATCAAAGCTTAATGGAAGACTATCCTAATGAGGAAAAATGACTGTTGAGGCTGCAAAGCACAAGCTACAAGATCCCGTCTCCTTGCTTTCCTGAACTGCAGAAACAGATCCAAGGATATTACTAGAGCAGATAAAATTCAATGCTTATTGAGATAATGGATATCAAGAGTAGAATATATGTACATTTAACCAAACATAGAGAAAGAATGCATCAATAAACAATAATCCATTGATAACCTTAATAGAAAGGGAATGGCGTTACCTAATTCATTACTAAGTAAGCATTGCCAAGATAATTTCAACAAGAAAGGATAACATTATGGTTTAGAAGATACTCTCATCCAAGAAGCACTATATTGATCATCCAGCTACATCCAACAAATATTCCATTAGGCTCCAAGGGGTTTTTTCCAAATCCAACATACATCATGTTAGAATATAAAAATCATCTAGACTATAGACTAGGACGTATTAATAAAGCTAAGTCACTTGGTTCGAGTTCGTATTCGAATTCGGTGACCTTGAAGTTCGACAATGAAAAAAATGGTGATAAAATTCGACATTAAGTTTGAGAGACTATATTTCAAAATTTTAATATATATATAAAATAAAATTGTAGGCACTCATTATACATATATGATAAAATGAAAATTGCATGCCAACATTAACATATATAACTATATTTCAAAAGGATGATATCTTGTTAAAAGATTAGGAATTTAGATTAGTTTTTTTGTCTTTTTTTTCACCTTTTAAAATTTTTATCGAATAAATTCGATTAAGTTCGCCTTGAAATTCTCCTTGAAGTTCGAATTCGACTTGAAGTTCGGCTTCAAGTTCGTTTTCAAGTTCGACATTGAAATTCGGCTTCAAGTTTGAATTTGGTTGAAATTCGACGAATTTGGAATTTCAAGCTTGAAATTCGTCAAACGTGGTGACTGTTGCCAACTAAGTTGTACTTGGTTGGATTATCAAGTGAGCGGGCAGAGTGGAACATGATACATGTTCATTTTTGGTGATTTGATATCCAGCTGGCCTTTTAAAGGCCCCCGTTTTTAAAATTTTCCACATGTCCATGGCCCTGCGGGGTTTGTAACAAAACGTACTAGCATGGTGTTTTGTAAAAGACTTGGTTCCCTAGGACTTTTTGGCTAAGTCAGGTATTCCAAGGAGTTTTTTCACCTATCTATTATGTCTTGCATTAGTGCATAACATAATTAATTGGTTTTTCTCCTGCTCCTCCAAAGCTGGAATGCCTGGGGAGGCTGACGGGCCTTAGGGGATTGTTAAAGTCTATGGGTCAATGTATATGAACATGCTAGGCGTTAATTTTGAGTCATATGGACATGTCCTAAGTCCCCCTAGGTTGTTTTTTAATTTTTGGCAAAGTTTAATTTTTCCGTAAATTGGGCCATTTTTTAATGGTTCAAATAAAAAAAATTTGTAATCGGCCTAGAAGTGGCATAGGGAGGTCTTTTTTGCCTTAGGGGTGCTCGTTTTCTAACTCAGAGTACCCCCTTAACCCCTAAATTCACTTTTCCTAATGTTTGGGTGATTATTTTTCCACAAAAATCCCAAAAAGTCAAAAAACCCCAAAAAGTCATAAAAATTTGAAAAAGTGAAAAAATGACTTAATAAAAATATTAAATTTTGGGAGTGATTTATGGACTGATTTTTTCAGCTATGTTTTAGGAGTTGTAAGAGCTGATTTTGGAAAGATTTCGGGCAGCTATATTAGTGGGATTACTTCCCCATTTGAAGGGGGCATATTTCCCAAAATTGGGCCCCTTCAATCATGGAATTTGCAACTATGTTTATGGGCTGTCACATGGCTGATTTTTAGCTGATTTGGGGCTGATTTTGGCAGCCCATTACATGGGAGTGGGCAGCCCCATTTTCTCCACGAGTTATGCCACTCATTCCACCCATTTCTCTCCATCTTTGGCTATTTAAGCATGGCTGCCCACTCCATTTTCTCTAGTTGGAGAGTGAGCAGAAATATGTTGTAAGCTTATGCTATTTTGTTGATCAATAAAAAGACTTTGGAGGTCCATATGTGTGATACTTTGTGAGTGGTTTCATGGTCTCATGATGTGGAGTGATTTGTAGCAAGTTCAAATTCTGGGCATGTAATTTCCAGCCATCTACTAGCCTGCTTGAAGGATTGGTAACGATTTTGTGGGAAGGAACAATTAATCTTGTTTGTTTTAATTTGTTCTTGCATTTGTAATATTGGTTAGAGATTCAAAGTTTATATGTTTCATTTGTTTATGCTCATACTATTTTGATTTCTAACCATGTGCATTTCTAGTTTGATGGTTTTTCTGTGAGTTTTGTTTGCTACAGGTTGACAGGTGTGGAAAGGGGGATAGCTTGTTTGCTCTTCACTTTTTCTTCTGTGCACATTTTGGTGGATCTCACCCTCGGTTTCCCACTTTCAAGCTTCCAAAGTCTTTGGTTTCAAGGACCATTCTGTCTCTTCTCTCTTCCTCAGCTCTTATAAGCAAATAATTTTCTTTGGTTAACTGGTTACTTTTATTTGAAATATTTCTGATTTATATGCTCATGTCCACATTTTAAATAGATCAGGAATAATTTCATAAAGGTTTGATTTAGACAGTTACAAAGCTCATATTCTTAACTGTTAGATTTTTCCTTCATTTAGCATCTACTTTTCCAAAACTTGCAGTAAAATTGTCAAATTTCTTTTAAGTTTTGTTGGGTAGTTGTTGTTCTGATTTTAAAAGTATATTTGGCTGTCCAAGAGCATACAATTTGCAGCTCATAAAGCTTGCAAAGACCCCAAGCCAAACTAGCATTACTGCTTGTTTTACTTGGTTAATTTTTGCAATTTTTACTTAGATTTTTACTTAGAATTTTTTGGGTTTTTTAGGAGGTGTTCCAAAGACACTCTTAAAGTGTTTTTGGGCATCTTATACTAATTATTGCTTGCTGGTTTGCAGCAAAAGACGAACAGGTAGGAGGAAGTGCTGCCGAAATTTCGAGGATCCAGGCAATCCGGAGGACAAATTTTCATTTTTTTAAAAACCGGTCATTTTTTCCTAGAATTTTGTAAGCCACCAAGTCACTTAAAGTAGACTGGGGCACTTCTCTAAATCATTGTAAACAACTATTAAACGAGAGCAAGTGGGCTAGCCAGCGCCCATACCCCATCCCCCCAGGGGTGGCCTGTGTCGTCTCATTTTCATGGCGTGATTTTTAGAGTAGTTTATTTCTTTGATTTCCGGCATTTAATAAAATTAATTAGGATTAAAATAAACCTTGTTGGTCCGTTCCACTGGCGGGCCACAAGTTCACTCATAACATAGTTTTTCACATTTTTTTTTACAAACTCATAACGCCCCCCCTTGCTTTCCCGAAGTAGGGTTTCTGTATGAGGGCTTGCCCGAAATACGTGCCTGAAAAGAGACTCCTGGGGTTTTAAAAAAGATAAAATTTGGGTTCATAAAATTTTATAAAAATATACCAAGGTCTTCTCCCGTATGCTCTGTGGCCAACTTGCAGCTTAGTCTGATCCAGTTGGTACACACCAGAAAGGAGTGGATGACTAGTAATAGGACTTAACACCACCCCAATAAAAAACCCTTTTTGTGAAAATCCGGCACAACACGTAATTTGTTGTCGTGGGCAAATTTCCCAGAAGGCTTGGGATAAAACTGGATAGCGACCTCTTGGAAACCGTTAGGCTTGCCCTCGTTGGTATAGCATCTGAACACCTCCTCGAGACTCCGATCTAGCCTAAAGCCTGAGAGGGAAGCCACGCTTCAAATTTCCGGACATGTTCCCCCGTACCTTGCGTATATCGGGAACCCACCTGCCTTAATAAAAAAGATCACCATCACATTAAATTTTAAAATAAACCAAGAACACTCCACAACATTTACTTTTCTGTTTATGCATTTGTTATTTGACTCCATAGCAAGGCACTGGTCCTGATGCAAATTTCATTTTATTGTTGACTAGTATGCAAGTGAATGATGATTATTTTTAATGGGAGTAAATGATAAATGATGTTTTTATTTGAAAAGGGTATATGTTGTCTGTTCTTGGCTATCAAAAGCAATTTTCTAACTCCTAGATTAGAGGCTTTAGTTTCTTTTTATTTTTTAGGGTCCACCCCCCTTGGCTTCGCTAGGAAAGCCTAGACGGAGGAGTCGAGTCCCAAGTGACAGCACTTGACTCTGACTTGCCCCCAAGGCCACACCAGCAGCTTGAAGACTTCTGCTGCGTTTTCCCAGGTGTGGAACCAGGCGGCAACAGTGACTAAGTAATAAAGTCACTTGGTGACTTTATGTTATTGTTACTTTATGTTTAATTATTTTATTATATTACACAAGCCATTTTAGGGTTTGTGCAATTAGGTTTGAGCGGTTAGGGTTTATGTTATCTAATTATCATAAAGAGAAGGTTGTTTTCTTCATTTGAGAATTCAGAAGAACCATTTTTTCTCTTTTATAGGAGACCTTTTGCTGTTGAAATAATATGCAGTTGCGGAAGATGTTCTTGTATTGCATAAACCCTAATGTAAAACCCTAAAAGACTAATGCTAAAGATACACTCTCAAGAAATCAAGTGAAAATAGACAAGTCAGCCCCATAGAAATCAATGGGTCAAACTTCCCCAAACAATGGGCAATCTCCCCCAAACAATGGGAAAATTGCCCCAATGAAGTTGTCCCTATAGTGAAAAAGTCGGCCATAAAAGTGTATAAATAAGGGGTTCGAATTCCTCATTTGGTATCATCACACAAGTTCGCTCAAGCAAGTGAAGAATTGCGCATGGGAGAGTAGCTGCAACTGGAGGAAGCTTATGTTTGGGGTTCTATCTTATCTTGTCTTTGTATCTTGTATTCTTGGAGCATCTTTGTATGAGAGGGATTTAACTCTTCGTTGTATTGACATTGTACTTTGTTGATGAATCTATACTGAGAAGTTCTGCTGGGTTTTTCCCATGAGAGGGTTTTCCTAGGATAAATCTTTGTGTCTATTGTTGAATGTATTTCTTTTAGTGATCCTTATGCATGCAATTATTATGATGTGATATGATGACTTGAATGAAAGATTAACATAATTGCTCTTAAGTAAATTTCTAACATGGAATCAGAGCAACACTGAAAGAAAGCATTGCAACAAATACTTATGACACTTGTAGTAGCTGCAACTGCTGAAACTAGGGCTTCTTGTTTCTAGGGTTTCCATCCATAGATCAAGCTCGACCTTAGCACTATTGAACTCGCCCTAGGAGGGCGCATCTTCCTGTGGAGGCAGATTGCAGATTTGAGAATTTTCAGTTTTGACTTAATCACTCCTGCTTGGGAAAACTAGGGCATCATATTTTTGGCTGTTCTGTCCACAGATCCAAAAGAAAAGTATCTCTGCTCAACTTGCCTTAGGGAGGCGCGTCTTTTCCTTGGATCATAATTTCAAGATTCACAAGTTGAAAAATTAGGGTTTTTTCTGTCAAACCCTAGGTTTCTCTATCAAACCCCAGGTCAACAGATTTCAGGAGGACCTTGAAGCTAGCACTTGACTTGAGCATCTCAATTGGTAAGCTCTATAATCTTTGTTTCCATTTGAGGTTCTCATATTATCAAGATTGTCAAGATGTCAAGCAACATTAATCTTGATGAGAAGCTTGAAGGAGTTGATAGCTTCCAAGCATGGAAGTAAATAATGCTTTTCATTCTAGAAGAAAATGATTTGAAGAATTATGTTAAGGAGAGGTTGTCAAGCCAAAGGGAGAGGAAGACAAAGCAAGACATAAGAAGAAGATGGTTAGGGTTAGGAGGGTCATTGTTGATTCCATCAAAGATCACTTGATCCCTTGTGTTTCATCCTTGAAAACTCCTAAGGAAATGTTTGATGCATTAACCAAGTTATATGAAGGGAAGAACATCAACCGGAAGATGACCTTGAGAACTCAACTCAAGAATGTGAAGATGCAAAATTTAGAGACCATCCAATCCTACTTCATAAGGGTCTCCCAAATCAAAGAACAACTCGAAGCAATTGGAGATAAAATTGAAGAGGTAGAATTGGTGATGTCTACATTGAATGTTCTCCCAAGGTCTTGGGAATCATTCATTCAAGGAATCTATTCTAGAAGAAAGCTAACTAAGTTCAACAAGTTGTCGGAAGATTGCACCCAAGAAGACGCCAGATTGGAAGCAAGAGAAGAAAAGATGGGTGAAGATGATAATCAAGCTTTAGCAGCACATGCGAAGAAAGAGAAGTTCAAGAAGGAAGATCACTCTCACAAGAAGCCTAAGAAGTTTCATAAGACTCATAGGTCCCAGAAAGATTACTTAACATTTAGGTGCTACACTTGTCAGAAGATGGGACACATTGCAAGGAATTGTCCCCGTTGCCAACTATATTGTACAATAGTTGAACCTCCATTGAGCCGCTAGTGTCGGAACACGATTAGTGTTCACTTCCAGAGTATCAGGGGTTCAGTTTGCAATAATTAGTCAATTTTGGCTAGCCAGTTTTATTTTTTTGCTGAAATGACCATGGCCCCATGGGGTTTGTAATAAGTGTGCTAGTAGGGTTTTGAGTGGCTCGGTTCCCCTTGACTTGACTATCAACTAAGGCATTCCAGGGAGTTTTTTGCCCTTGTCAATTATGCTTTGCCTATAGCCGAGTAATAATCGACGAGGTTTTCTCCCGCTTCCTCCAAAGCTGGAATGCCTGATTTTGAAATTTGAGCATTGGGGGGTTATTAGAGTCCAACTAATGTATATGAACCTACTAGACACCATGTATGTCTTAGATGGTCATTTCCTAGGTCCCTCGTCCATTAAAAACAATGTCAAAGAAATTTTTTTACCGGACGCGTTGGATGAGTTTTATTTTTTATTATTTTTATTATTATTTTTCCAAATATTTAATTGGAAAAATACAATTTGTAATATGTCAGAGATTGGAGGCTTAATTCCTAAGCCAAAAATCACACTTGGACCCCAAACCCACTTATCCTAAGTTTCGGATAGTCATTTAGCCTGATAATTAATAATTTCTCAAAAAATCAATAAAAGAGAAATTATTAATTAAATAATGAAAAATTAATAAATTGGAGATAATCCAATTCTCTCCAGAATAATCCAATTGGATTAAATAAACAGGCTAAATGACATGGCAACAGACATTCATGATGATTCCAATCAACTCCAAGAGCATTCAGTGAAGTATCCAGTCACCTACAATCAACTCAGTCAAGAGAATTTGCCCTCCTTCATTAGATTCACGATTTGATGATGTGGAGGTGATGTAATGCAAGGTTGAGTTAGCATTTATTGGAAGGTGGGCGCATCCCTAGTTTTGTGGCCACATCATAGCTTGGCTCCCTTATGAGCTTGAGTTAGCATTTACACCAACTCAAGACTTGATCTCCTTGAGGCTCACGCATTATCCACTTAGCATTCACGTGATTGGTTGGGTGTGCATTACGAGGTTGGGTGGAGCTTCCAATATGGGAATGGGGGGTGCCTTGCCAAGGTGGAGGCCACCTCCCCACTAGTATTTACTTCAACTCATTGCTTTCTATTGGATCTCACTCCAAGCCTTGGAATTGATTGAAATTCGGACTCATGTTTGGTGCCATTTGGCTCTCTTCTCAAGCCAATTCAAATTAGGGATCTAGTGTCTAGTTTTTTGTATAAAAGGAGTGCCTTGCCTCCTCATTCTTCTGTTAAATTTCATACATTCATAGCATAAAACATAAATGCATTACCAAGATCACTAGAAGCAAGACAAAGCACAAAACAACAACACAGAGTTTACCCTGGGAAACCCAATAGGGAGGAAACCCAACAACCTTTGCAGAGAGATGATAATTCTGAGATCAGACAAATGAGAAAATAGAAAGTGTGGAAATGTTTTCCACAAATAGAAACCATAGAAATCAGCCTCCTCCTTTAGGTGATGTGAAATTCTCCTCTCCCAAGTGATGCGCCACTCTCAAGTGTGAGAATGAATAAATGAGGAGCACTAACCTCATATTTATACAAGTGCTAAAACCAGAAAATCCCTTATGGGGCCGACTTGTCTTGGGGGCAATAAATATTTAATTTTTAATCTTTTTATTAATTCCTTTTGCACCCCAAGACTTACATTGATTCTTTCATGTGTTTACATAATTGTTTACATAAGGTTCTTCTCCCTTAGGAAGTATAAACAAGTACAATGAAAGTACAATAAAATATAATGAATAATATCTTCCGAAGTTGTACAAAATCCAACACTCCCTCTCAACGAGGAAGATATTCTTCGGTCTTCATCTGCATCACGATCATCTGGGTTTCATCTTGTACATCCATTCTGTCTCTATCATCTTTCTGCATACTGAAGGTTGTCCACAGTTTCAGTGTATCATCTTCACCAGTCCTTCGGTGAGTCCAGGAGAATCACTCGATCCTGGATTTCAGGAGAATCTCTCAATCCTGAATATTTGTGACATCCTCACGAGTCCTTCGGTGAGTCCAAGAGAATCACTCGATCCTGGATCCAGGAGAATCATTCAATCCTAGATATCTAAGATAATCAGCTGTGCCATCTCTGCTATACAATTTGCTACCTGTCTGTCTCATCTTCCAGTGGGGTCCTCCCATACCTGGCTGAGATCTCAGATGAGCAAAAGGGCACGACCATCTACTGATTGTCCTACTCTTCTGCCTATGGAATTTCTCCCATATCTGGCTGAGTATCTGGATTGTAGAGGCACCCGTGCAACCACACGGCCAACTGTTGACTGTCCTACTCATCTGTCTATGAGATTTCTCTCATATCTGGCTGAGTAACTGGACTGCAGAGGCACCAGTGTGAACTCGACCAACTGCTGACTGTCCTACTCATCTGCCTATGAGATTTCTCCCATATCTGGCTGAGTAACTGGACTACAGAGGCACCTGGGCAAAGCAGGGCAAGCATCTCATCTTTCCCTCTCAAGGAGGGAAACGTTCTCTTCGATTCCAAGTCTTCCGCGAAAGTATTCGAACTTCACTCTGGGAAGTGCCTTGGTGAGAACATTTGCAGTCTGGTCGTATGTCAGCACGTATTGTAACTCGACCGCACCTTTCTGCACCATATCACGAATGAAGTGATATCGAATCTCGATATGCTTCGATCTGTCGTGAAATACAGGATTCATTGACATCTGCACATAGCTCTGGTTATCATAGTGAATCACGGTCGGCTCTGGAATCTGGCCGAACAATCTTGCCAGGAGTTTACGAAGCCAAATTGCTTCTCGAGCTGCTGTGCTAGCAACCATGTACTCGACCTCTGCAGTACTGAGTGCAACCGAGTTCTGCTTCCTGCTGCACTAGGAAATAACTGCAGAACCCAAACTGAAGCAACGTCCAAAAGTACTCTTTCGATCTGCAACACATCTGGCCCAATTTGAGTCTGTAAACCCCTGCAATATCAAGTCACCATCTGAAGCATATTTCAATCCATATCCCACAGTGCCACGTAAGTATCTGAGCACATGTTTTGCAGCAATCCAGTGAATCTGCCTCGGTTCGCACATGAACTGACTGAGGGCATTCATAGCAAAACATATATCTGGTTTGGTGTTGGTCAAATACATCAATGACCCAATCAACTGGTGATAAATGGTGAGATCAAACAAATCAGACTCTGAAGTAGAATCTCTCAACTTCTTCCAATTTGCATCAACATATAATACCAAGATTAGTGGCTCGTCATCTACAACCTTGTAGTAAAGCTTGGGGTTTGCATCACTCTTGGAAAATCCCAAGCTCACCAGGAATCCGTCTATTCGTCCATACCAAGCATGGGGTGCTTGCTAGAGGCCATACAATTCCTTCTTCAGTCTGCATACATGAGATTTCTTTCCTTGCACAATAAACCCATTTGGCTGTTCGATGTAAACTTCTTCCTCAATAACACCATTGAGAAAAGCTGTCTTCACATCCATCTGATGCAACTTCCATCCCATAATTGAAGCAATCGCGATAATGGATCTGATGGAAGTATATCGGGCCACAGGAGCAAAAGTCTCATCATAATCGACTCCCTCATTCTGAGAGAATCTTTTGGCAACAAGTCTGGCCTTGTATTTCCCATATGCTCCATGCTAAGTCTGTTGTGCCCATCTCGGTCTTTTTCGACCTACTGCAACATTTCTGGGGATATCAATTGGATCAATGGAATTGATAGGTTCATCCTTTTCTGCTAACTCCCTCTTGAACTAGAGGGGGAGATGATCTCATCTCCTTTGGTTCTATCATTTCATCATCGATCTCCATGTCCGATCCTCTGCCTTTCCTGATAGCTAATTCTTCTTCAAAGGTCACATCCCTACTGACTTCAATTTGTGTGGACCCTACTGACTTCAATCTGTCTGGACCCTGGGATGTAGATTCTGTAAGTCTTTGAAGACTTACTGTATCCCACAAAGGTTTCCTTCTTTCCTGAAGGTTCCAACTTGGGCACATGTATAAAGACTGGACAACCAAATATCTGAAGGTGCTTACTTCTAGTTTCACTTTTGTGAAAGTTTCCTCCGAGGTCATCCTTCTAGGCCGAGAGTCATATTCCAGGATGCTTCTTGCTGAACATCAACACGATTCATATGTCCATTGGAACAAGTCTTCTCTTGTAGGCCAAATCACATGGTCTTTTCCCTACAAGTCAAATCTTGACTAATGATCAGTGACATTTTATAATCAAATGGAAAAACAAATAGTTTACATAGGCATCTTAGCTAATACTTTATCACAACAATCATGAACATGTCTAACAAACACTTCTGGGAAGTATCTAGATGTCTGTTATCTCCACTAGACCATGCCATCAAGAGTGTGCACTACCCTAAGCATGTATGAGGGAGATATCATCTAGACTAACTTCATGAAATGTTGTGTAGCTCATATGGATAATATAACAGGGTAAACTATATCAACTACTCAATACATTAGATCTGCATATAAAAAAACATATAAGACAAAAACAGATCTATGTAAGCAAGAAAACAAAATACTTATGTCTTATTGTTTTGGTGTGTGGGCCCCCACCGCCTTCTTTTGGGAACCATAAGAGATCTATGTTCTTGCATTCTGGATCTTCTAGAAGAGGAACTTCGAACGATCATCATCCCTTTGCTTCTTGCGATGATGATCCTCTTCTACATCAACAGTTGAGGCTTCATGCTTCCTTTTACTTGAAATTCGATAGCTATTTGCGTAGTGTCCATATTTTCTGCACCTATAGCATTGAACTTGAGATATGTCCTTCTCCTTTTGATCTGGGAGAGGACTTGGACTCCTATCTTGTTGCTTGTGTTTATGGAACTTCCTACCTTTTCCCTTACCCTTCGTGGCATGAGAAACAAAAGCTTGGTTCTCCTCAGGTTGAGTGCCATGGCCATGGAGTCTTTGACGTGCTGCAATCCTGGTCTCCTCCTGAGAGCAATCTGCCCAAAGCTTGTTAAACTTTGGTAGTTTGGATCTACCACTTATGCTTTAGATGAAGGACTCTCATGATGGTGGAAGACCATTTAAAGTGTGGAGGACAAGCTCCTTATCGCCAATAGGATCTCCACTGGTGCTGAGCTTGTCTCTGAGTTCTGCGATCCTCATAAAGTATGAGGCAATGGATTCTGACTTTGATATTTTCATATTTGAGAGCTAGTTTCTCAAATTCATGGATACATTTAGGCTAGTGTGTTCAAACAGCTTCATAATGGTCTTGAACATTTTCCTAGCATTCTTCTTTCCTGAGATTTGAGGAACCAAATGGTCTCTCACTGAATCCACAAGAATCCTTCTTGCTTTAGCATCATTCATCCTCCATCGAGATTTATCTTCTTCGGCTTCTGGTTCGGGGACCTTCTCATTTACATATAGTAGAAGATCATTTTCTTCTAGGAGTAGAAGAACCCTTGACTTCCAGGAGATAAAGTTGGAAGCTCCTTCCAACCGATCTTCAACTTTCATCCCAATCATCTTGATTGTAGATCTGGTTTAGAAACCCTAGCAGGAGCTAGGTCAAAAATGAAAGTTAATAATTTGAAAAGCTGAACCCACAGATAAATTCGCCTTGCCAAGGAGAGTTGAATAGAGGGTGGGCTGGTCCAAATCTGTGGAGAGAAATGAGTTAAAACTGAAACCCTAATTTTGCTGCAGCCACAGAGTTAGGTCAAAAATTCAAAGTTCTCAGAATTGAATTCCGTTTTCACCAATAGATGTGCCTTGACAAAAACGAAATTCCAATAGCTTCTTTTCTCCAAAATAATGGTTGGAGACTTCACAAGATGAAACCCTAGTTGTGACAGGGTTCCGACAATGCTTCGGCAATGGCTTCTTCTAGAATGGCTTTGATACCATGTTAAATTTCATACATTCATAGCATAAAACATAAATGCATTACCAAGATCACTAGAAGCAAGACAAAGCACAAAACAACACAGAGTTTACCTTGGGAAACCCAATAGGGAGAAAACCCAGCAACCTTCGCAGAGAGATGATAATTCTGAGATCAGAGTACAAATGAGAAAATAGAAAGTGTGGAATTGTCTTCCACAAATAGAAACCCTAGAAATCAGCCTCCTCCTTTAGGTGATGTGAAATTCTCCTCTCCCAAGTGATGCGCCACTCTCAAGTGTGAGAATGAATAAATGAGGAGCACTAACCTCATATTTATACAAGTGCTAAAACCAGAAAATCCCTTATGGGGCCGACTTGTCTTGGGGGCAATAAATATTTAATTTTTAATCTTTTTATTAATTCCTTTTGCACTCGAAGACTTACATTGATTCTTTCATGTGTTTACATAATTGTTTACATAAGGTTCTTCCCCCTTATGAGGTATAAACAAGTACAATGAAAGTACAATAAAATATAATGAATAATATCTTCCGAAGTTAGTACAAAATCCAACATCTTCATGGAGATTTGTGCAAAGAAACTCTGGAGAATTTTGTATCATTTGTTTAAGATTTAATAAAGAGAAATACTTTGGAGGTCCATGTGGGAGTTCTTTGTTTGTCAAATTCATCTTGTGTGAGGTGATACCTCTCTTACCTCAACTCTCTTAATTTTTAATTGTATGATCATTGATAGGAAGGTTAACAATCTAGCACGTTATTATTTGATCTACTGTTTTCTTTTGAGTGTTGTGGTTTTCAGGTACACTGTCAGGTGGAGAAAAGATTTGTCTCTTCTCATCCATCAAGAAGAGCTCTTTTTTACTAACACATTCATCTTGCAAGTTCCCAAAAAAGGCTTCTACTTCAAAGAATCTAGAAACACAAGGCCTTCTTGCCTCATCCATCAACAACTATAAAACTCTCTTTTCAGTCACTGGTTACTTGTTCTATCTCCAAGCTGTGGAAAGCCTAAAGTTCTACCCTTCTCCAAGCCTAGATCCCTCCATCAAGCTTGCCTTTTGTTTTTGGCTTGTCTTGGTCTTTTGCCTCTTTTGCTCTCGTCTTCTTTTCTTTCCTTTCTCTCGTCCCATTCCACCTTCTTCTCCCTTTGCTCTTGTCTTATCCTAGATTTACCTTGTCGTCCTCCTCTCCTTCCTTGCTCTCATTCTAGCCTAGAACTTCACCCTTTCGTCCTCCGTCATCCTTCTCTTCTTACCTTCGTTTTTTCCTACCTTCTTGCCTTCGTTTTCCTCCTTTGAAACCTTCTTGCCTTCATTTTCTTCTTTCCTTCATTGCTCTCGTTTTTCCCTTAGCTCTCCCCTTTCATCCCTTGTCTCCCTTGATTGGCTTCCCTCCTTTGCTTAAGGTTATGTTTAGATCTTAGTTTGCATTGCATTTAGTTCATTTTGAAGTTTAAGTTGTTAGATCTCATCTTCTTAGTTAGTTTGCATTTCATTTTTTAAATCTTAGATCTAGTTTCATTCAAAGTTTGCATTTTTGTTCTTAGATCTCATTTAAAAGTCAAAAACTTGCATTTGAAAATTTGATTGTTGCATTATAGATCTTAGATTTATTTTTGTTTGCTAATGCGAAGGGGTGCTTGAAGTTGATCTTTTTTGTAGGTGTTAAAGAGAAGAAACAAAACCCGAGAGAAGATCAAATTGAAGAGAGGTGCAAAACCGAGAAGTGCAAAAAATCAAAGAAGACTTCAAACTTGAAGAGAAGAAACAAGAGAACCAAAACCCAAAGAAGATCCATCTAAACTCAACAAAGATCAAAGCTTCTCAAACATAAAGGAGATCCCAAAGAAGAAGATCCAAACTTAAATCACTCTCCTTTGTACAAGCCCTAAAAAGGCTTTAGTTTCACTTCTTAGTTGCATTTCATTTCAAGGGTTGCATTCCCTCAGTTTGTAATTGATTAATGAAATAAGGCTAAGTGGGATAAAGCCTCCCATAGTTTGTGTTTCTTCCCCCGTTTGGGGAAGAGTGTCTTGTGTGTTTTCTTAGCGTAGATTTGCTTTAAGTATTTAGATTAGATCTCATTCAGTAATTGTTGTTAAGTTTCTTTTCAAGTTATTTGCACTTTAATTATCTTATTTGCATTTCATATAGTGTAGATAAGTCTCTTGAACTTGTCGCAAGACGAGTCAAGAGCACATTCTGTCAGAGAGCATTTTTATTGTTGCATTGCATTTCATATAGATTAGATAAGTCTCTTGAACTGATCATAAGACAGTTAAGAGCACTCTCTATTGGAGAACATTCTAGTTATTTGTGTGCTCTAAACTAAAATTCGCAACACATTTCCCATAATAAAATTTGAATTTATTCGTTTCTCCTTGCCGCGTATGCTCTGCCCAACCCTAAAAAAGTTGGAATACTCAAAAACGGTATTGGTTGCCTAATCTTGCAAGTTCAAACCATAATAAAATCATTAACCCCATAACCAACGAACCCACGTTGTTCGATAAGTACTCAAAAGTAGGGAACTCCTAGTGAGGGCGCCGAGCAACCCAACCTCAGACACAATGCTGGTTAAGTTCCTTGAACACCCAGCTGTGATCCAAGCTGGTTCGTCATGTCCTTGAACAGGGCCACCTAGAGTACTTCTTCCGGGTAGATTTCCAGGACATCGTGTTCCGGTTGGAAATACCCCTCACCTAAAACAAGATTATCGTTAAAATTTACAATAAAATATACAAAGAACAATTGCAAAACATTTCACAAACATTGAGCACTTGTATCAAGCAACCCAAGCATTCAGTTACATGACTCCATAAGGCACTGGTCTTTTATCATTTACTTGTTTTCTGAAGCATTTATATTATATCATCTTGTGGTTGCCTTAGTTCTATTTGATCAAGTGGTTGTGTATTCAGTTATCTTGCAATTTGTATCTTTGCTTATCTAAGTTCAAGCTATTGTAAATCTTTGATCATCTTAAAAAACTCCTAAACAACACCCATCCGCATCCATACACCATAAAAACACTTAAAACATAAGAGCCATAGACAACTCTTTGTTAGGGACAACCCCCCTTGGCTTCGTTAGGAGTTTGCCTAAACGGAGGAGCTGGGATTCAAGTGACAATACATGGCTCATTGCTTGCCCCCATGGCCGCACCTTCCCCACTTGTAGTGAGGGAACAACTTTTGAAAGATTTCTGTTGACTCGGTGTGCATTCAGCGGACGACAGTCCCCATGCAAAAGATCAAGTCAAGAAAAGAAAGAATAAGAGCTATCATGCTCATGCCGCAGAAGATGATTAACATGTTCAGAAGAAGGCAAGAGATGATTACCAATATCCCATAAAAGGGGTAGGGGAAGCTTAAGGTAGACTCCGGGAAAACCATAAAGATGAAAGATGTTTTGTATGTACTAGGTTTGAAGAAGAATCTCCTTTCCATATCAGCATTAGAAGAGAAAGGATTCAAAGTTGCTTTTGTTGATGGCCAAGTTCTTATGTGGCCAAGAGGAAAGACCTAAGTTGCCAGGGTACCCGTACCGGGGGGTTGGGCACCCGTACCAGTACCGGGTACCCGTACCGCCGTATCGGGTACTGGAACTGGTACCTCTGGGGGTACCGCGTAAGTACCGGGTACTTCACCCAAGTACCGGGTACTTGGTCACGGATTTTAGGGTACTTCCGGGCATGAAATTGAAACGCAGACTGGAAATTTCACAGTTATTACTTATTTACTATTAATAAGTATTAAATAAGGAGTCATGGCTGTTTATCATGACATTCTCTCTCACAAGTATAAATATTCCTAGATATTGTATATTGTAATAAGTATTTCACCTTTTATTTTTTATGGTATGAATATTATGTATTTTCTTTCAAGTCTTTGGTCTCTGACAGATGGTATCACACTATCATAGAATTCTTTCCAGTTGCCTGTAAGAACTGTTAGACGGTTAAAAATTGCTGCCTGTAATGAAGAGAACCAACCCTGCCAGCTACCTGTGGATATAACAACCGTCATGAACATTAGCCCCTCTCCACCACATTTCTCTGTCATCACCCATAAAATAATTAACAACCATCTGCCACCTTCAATGTCTGTCATCTGCTATAATCACCAGCGACTACTACACAGATCACTGTTGTTACACATCACGTTTGTTTATCTGCCATCATACCCAGTTTGTTCATGGAGTGGATTGTGTTGAAAAGGGTGTAAGTTTCGCTTTCAGTCATGACCGACCTTATATGTAATCAATTATTAGTTAATAATAAAATTATAAATATATTAATATAATTACTTGAGACGTGTTTAGATACCTAGATGTATCTACCATCTTTGAAATTAGATTGGAAATCATGTACAGGTTTTCCATAATTTTTTCTTGATTATTTGTTTGATACAGTCTTTGGCACCATCCTAATTTTCTTGTTTCTAATAAATTTTTATTTACAAAAGGATTTGATCCATTTTATCAGCAGTTGCATTTATTTTCTTTTTCTCTAAAAAAATGTTGCATGAATATTAATTATTAATTATAAATTTATAAATTTATATATATATATATATATATGTCTACAGTACCCCGACGTACCCAAGTACCCTATTTCAAAAAGTGGCGTACCCGTACCCGTCCCAGTACCCAAGTACCTTGGCAACTTAGGGAAAGACTATTGATAATGTAGTTGTGATTGGTATTGAAGAAGGCCTGCACAAGCTAAAGGGACAATCAGATCGGGCATTGGTACCATGAATTCGAGTGAGCTATTGCATAGAAGACTTGCTCACATACATTACAAAGCTAAGTTGTTAGGAAACTTGGGTACAAGGACGGGGACGGGGACGGGGACGGGTACGGAAACGCCACTTTTTGAAACAGGGTACTTGCGTACGTCGGGGGTATTGTGTGTGTGGGTATATATATATATATTATAAAAATAAGACATGTCATAGTCACATTATACATGTATATTTCAGATTTCTTCATAAATTATGAATCATGATTCATAATTCTAACTTCAATGATTCATTCAACAATGAACATTCATATTGAACATTTGAAAAATCATAGACTCATAGTAGATATCAAGTGGAAGACTGGAAGTTACATAAAATTTGATAAATCTCTATATTAGGAAGTTGTAACAAACAATTAAACTGTAATCTGAAGGTACACTTGAAATCTGATTTTAAACACCTATTTGTACTGCTGTTGCAGGCAATAAAAAGTTGCAAATGTAATACTGGGTTGATGTAAATGTATTTCTTAGTATTAAATATATATGTATATACTATATTTTTTATGTGCACATTTGGTAGTCAAATTATGTTCCATGAGTGTCGAACACAAAACCATAAAAACATTCCTTGTAAATCAATGCAAAATCAGTCTACCAGATTTGGACAATATTCAGTGGAATCTGAACCAGACTCCATACGCAATTAGCAAAAAAAAATTTCAAATTTGGTTGGGGGTCATTATATTATCCCCAGTGGATTTGCATTTTTCTGAGTCGGCTGTACCCTTGGAGTACCCAAACACAGGGTACGTCGTACCATTTAGCCTATAAGTAACATTTTTTTATAAAGACGTCTCGGGTACGTGGAGCCAGTATGGGGTACGGTAGGGTACGACGGGAGACGTACCTTACGTGTACCCAAGTACCCGGTACAGGTACACGCACCCTACCCTCGCGTATGGGTACCCCTGCTACATAGTTACAAAGCATTGCCAATCATTAGCAAGATGGTTACAGGTCTACTAGAGATTCAGGTAAATCATAATGATATATGCAAGGGATGTGCACAAGGCAAGAATTAGATCTTGGTTCCAGTGCATGAGGACCAAGGATGAAGACTCCAACAAGTTCCGGACTAGACGAAGAAGAAGATCAAGGTCTTCAGAATCAGACGATGGAGCAAAGTACACTTCTAGAATATTCAGTGACTTCCGCAATGAGGCAGAAATCAAGAAGGAGCCTACTAAATACATGAAAGATAAGTATTTAAATTGTCATTTGAGTTATTTCTTAAATATCTAAGTGTTTAAATGATATTGTTAACAACAATTGTATGCACGTTTGTATTCCTAGAATCAGGAAGTGTATTATGCATGCTATAGTGAATGCATTAATGAACAATATGTTAAAGTTAGTGTAGCTGCGAGACCCATTCTTAGAGAGGATGGTACCCTAGTCAGTTAACTGGGGTTCCTGGTCAAGTTAACCAGGCAGAGTAAAGTGTAAGACCCTAGAAGGTACCCTAGGGCTCCTAGCTGTCTCCTAGGGTTCTTGGTCGGGGACCAAGCAAGTTGATGCCATGGCAAAGTCCCTAGCATGTGGCTAGGGCCGCTATTTGTCTCTAGGGTATTTTGGTATGGGACCCGACAGTTTCTTGGTCACGAGGACCAAGCAGATCTTGCAGGTCGATACAAAGACATCCTGGTCTAGGACTAGGCAGGAGGACCAAGTAGGTCTTGCAGGTGGTTGATCAACATTAAGTCTAGGATTGAAACCTCAGCCTGGGGCTGAGAGCCATTCTTTAAGAATGGAGGCACTTGGTCAGTTACCAAGATGTTGACTTCGGTCAACCTTCAGCCTGGGGCTGAAGAACCTAGTCAAGGACCAGGTGGTTGATCAACATGATTCAATCTGGGAGTGAAGCTCAGCCTTGGGCTGAGAGCCATTCCTTGAGAATGGAGGTTTTTTGTCAGTTACCAAGATGATGTGTGTGATGTCCTCTTCTCCTAGGTCTTTGAGATGGTTTAGCTAGATGGTCTTCTCAATGGACTGGCCACCCCTTGATGGAGCCACTAGCAATTGACCTAAGGAGCAGTCTGGAGGACCACATGATCACATCATCCAGTGTGGACCTTCCTTATACAGTGATGAACAACTTTCAGGTTATATGGAACATTTGTACTTTTGAGAGAGATGACTGGTTGTACCTTCCCCACCTTGGTTGATTCATATTTGGTCCTTACACCTTGTTGTTCTTGGTCTTGTGGTACTTTGTGTTGTTTACCCACTTTGAGTTGTTTTGATGTTTTAGTCTTATGGGTATTAGGGTTGTGTTCCCACCTTTGTGGTACACCCCTTGGTCTTAGGGTTATGGGCCATGTACCCATTCTTGTTTTAATGATTTTGACTTGTACCATATTATTGGTCTTTGTACCCTTAACGATGACCTAGTACCCACCCAAAGACATCTTATTTATATTTTATATTTTTTATAAGTTATGACCCTTAATCTAGTTGGGTGTCTTAACCCTTATTCATTGGTACTTTCCTTATTTAGTGGAACCCTAACTTAAATAAAGATTTAACTTTAATAGTGTCCACATGTGAAGTGCACCCTAGGAGAATGTGCTTTGGTAACCACCTCAACCGTTTTGACTAGGCAAAAAATGTTAAGCTATCCATGTGCCTGTTATCACCAATCTTGTAGTTGCCCCTATAAGGTGGATCCGTAAGGATGGTAGAGGGGAAGGGAAACCGAAGAGTTGAACCAAGATAACCTCGACTCCCAAATGGATGGTTGTCACGCCAATCGAGGCAATCTTCACTTGATGTTGTCTTAGCCCAAGACAACAACGGGGGAGACCCAGATCTACTCCCGACAGGAGAGATCAGACCAAGACACCATATCAAATCAAACACAGTGAAATACGTAAGGTGTAAGGTGAAGTAAACCCTAGATCTATAGATGAAGTCACAAGGTGAAGTATGGGTTGGATCAAGAGGCTTAAGAAGATATGAAATTGATCCAATGTGGAAATACAAGTGACTTATGAGATTAATTATCAGATCCAGAATCAAGGTACCAGCAAATGATGAAAATATCCATTGCCTTGGGAATCGTGTCCAATGCGGGGAGGTTAGGAACAGGATTGGGGCTATCTAGTACCTTTGGATAGACTTGTTTGACAGGTATGACAGTATCAAAACACACAAGCCTCAGAGATAGGATCAAAACACTGAAAAATTGGCCAAGTAGGGAAATGTGCTAGGTTTAAGGGATTAGTGCCTTGGAGTTTGGGCCTTGTGGAGTCACCCAAGCATGACGCCGAGGAGAACCCACTTTTGGTTTGGTCCAAGTGAAAATACCCAGATGTGGTTTGCCAATTGATCAAGGGGTTTGATCCATGGAATTTTTCGATTATTTTAAGTGAGGGTTTTGACAGTAAAATATTGATGCTAATGGATTGGAACCAAGAAAAGAAGAACAAACCCGTGGATCTTACCTGGAAAACCTTGTAGATGCCTTGATGATGATGATCTATGCCTTCCCGATCAATTTGAGAAGATTTGGATGAGTGTTCTATGCAAATCGATTTGCCCAAGGAAGCCAATGCGCCCTCCCTCCTGCACAACAAACGTCAACAATACCAGATTTGATGCATTAAGAGAAATGGACAAATGATACAAAAGAAATAACAAGATGAAACCATAGATCACAATGATACTAATGATAGCCCCCTGATACAAGCGATGCCAAACAAGCGAGTTGAGGAAGCCCTGCAAAAACGCCCAAGTGATGTCACCCTCCTGTAGACAAGTCAAAGTTTCCACGAAAATATAGATATCACCACAAATACTCAAATGCTAGGATGCAATAGACTTTCCAATCACCATCGAAGAACACCAGATGCAAAGGACACCCAAGAATTTCCACAAGAAGTTTTCTATTCTCAAGATTCCAATAGCCAAAGACCCTTTACAATGAGAAACTCTCTCCTTTAAATAGGATGGAGAGATACCAAAACCCTAACCACCTTTTGAATGGATGGCTAAGATTAAAAGATCAAAATGTCTAATCAATGGTTGAGATGAGCTCAACAATAAAGTACATGGATCAACTCAAAAATATAACAATACATGGACAAAATCGCCCTAGGAGAGGGGGTCCCACTCAACATGATAAAATAAACCTGAATAAAGCTCATGGTGGGTCTAGGGGGTAATGTCTAACACCCCTAGTGTGTCCCCATGGCACAATATCATCAAATGACAAATCCTAGCACCAAATCGTGCCTCTCTGGGAAAGTCATGAGCCTCTAAAGGCTCCAGAAAATCATAAAATGTGCCGGAGAAATGGGTGTGGGCCCCACTGAATGCTGAAACTGCTGGAGAAGGGGTGGAAGACATCACACTCATCATCAAAACTCATCCCATGCCATTTCCTTGCCTCAGTAGCCCAAATCGAATTCCTCAGTAGCCATTTTCACCATTTTTAATCTACCTCGGTAACTGTGATCCTGCCCAAACTGACACCTGGAGTGCCTGCGCTGTCCAACTGAGCCCACACGGATCTTTGGGAGGGAGGTGTAATGGTAAAATCAAGTGGCTGGACCACCCCCTCCTCATACAACGCCCTAGGCAAACCAGTCATATCCTCTCTCTGCTCGGACAGGCCATCTAACATGGCAAAACTGCACCATAATGGTGAACTGAGGAAAATCATCACTGCAACTGCTCGAAATTGAAAACAAATTGTCTCATTGGACTCAGAGAGCCCAAATCCATCTAAGGTGTGTACTCATACACCTTATGGATCTTTGTATGATCATATAAAATATCCAATATGTCCAGACAGATAAATAATAATAATTTGTAAATGATCAAATAATGTTGAAAACCACAAATCATCATCATAAACTTGTAATCACTGGATAGGACCATCCGGTGACCTGTAATAGATCACATATCATCTATCTGTATCATCCGAGGTCTATCCACCTCATGTCTTGTAGCTAACTTTGGTCAAACTAGGTTTGACCAAGTCAACATGACCAAAAATATGACCCAGGCTAACATCAAACTACTGTAAGTGATAAAGGTTAAAACATGCTCTACAAATCATTCAAGTAACAATAATAACAAGTAGTAATCATTTCTCTGGCAATCTAATAACCAATTATAAAGTGTTTTCAATATTTATTATGACTCATACCAAACTTTCAAGACCATACTCACTTCACAGTTGTGACCATTTTGCTAGTGAAGGGGGGTGAAGGCTGAAACTGAATGGGCTAGGCTAAGGGATGACTACTAACTTGACACTGTGACACTTTGGATATGGAAAGGGGATACACACTCTAGTGTATGCTGGACAAGCAGTAACACAGGGGATGGCCGTGTCTCACAAATGGATAAGTTACTTCAGAGATGCTTATTCACCTTGACAAATGCTCACAATCCAAATCAAATACAAGTGACGCCAGCAATCGTTTAGATATAACTTTTAAGAACCATTGCTTTTTGGGCCTTTGAGTTTCCATAGCCTTTGATCTATGTGTGTTTAGAAACACATTGCATAGATTTACATTATATAAGGCTTTATGCTCCACGTGTGTTCAAAAACATTTGTTACATGGGCTTTAAATTTCACATTTCACATTTCATTTCAAAGCCAGTTTCATTGGGCTTGCCTTGCATTCACGTGTGTTCAGAAACACTTGTTACATGAATGGGCTTTCATAAGATATACATTTCATTTCCATATACATTGTATTGATGGCAGCGCTATCTGTTTCAGGTTTAGCCAACACAATTTAGGCAACTCAGCGCCGAGACACAATAAACAGGGAAGCTCATCCAACAAAGAGGCTATACTGGGGGAAGGTCCTCCATGCCACTAGTCTAGTAGTAAGTCAGGATAATCAACCAACTGGAAGGTAAGGGATGGGTGGAGAAAGTGAATAATGAAACCAACAGTAACAAGCCAGGGATGGTGGGAATGATCACCTCTATTCTCCCTAAGGAGGGTAAAACCAATGAGTATGGGTCAAGAACTTCTAAGTCTGAGTAAGGACAATATATATATATATACAACCAGGTCCACATATCTATATGATCGCCAGATCATGATACTAAATGCTAAGACATGTCACAAGAATGAGTATAAAAGCAATATAACCAAAACACATAATAATACCTGCTGGGTCATATACCTGTGCACAACAATCTGAACCATCATCTGTCCACTGAGAACCTGCTGCTGCAACTCTGGGCAATACTAACCTTGGTCAATAAGTCCAATAAAATATCATTCCTTGAGAGGTGCACCCTTGATGCATCAGCATGTGCGTGGTATCTACTTTGACAAGTCAATAAGCAATCAAATAATTCTTGTTCACGAGTGTGCCCTAGAGAATAGTGCTATTGTAGTTAACATAATCATCCTAGCTCCTAACAAGTGTGCAAAAAACTTTGAAGTGGCACATGTGGCTCTAACTAGCACACCAAAGGTGGCACGTGTGGATCCAAATGTGCACCCAACAAATGATATAATATTCTCCATCATGCCATAGAATATTAAAATGTGTAGTCCAACCAAGTCAAAGATCAAAGGGGTGGCCCTTCCATGAAGCAAAATAATATAAAATATTGGTGAAGGTATTGTACCATGTAAATAAAGTAGTTCTTCCTAGCAAAAGGCCCACCTTGATACCACATAACAACAAAATATAAGGTTCAACCTAGGGCGCACCACTATCAAACGAATTGTTACATCAAAATACATCATTTAGCATTAGGAAAAGGCTAGATCACCCAAGAAACAATGTAACACTCCATTTTCTACCTCAAACTTAGGAATTACACGTCAACAAGGGTACCAACATCATTAGATACATCCCCCCAGTGGTCTAGCAATGTGACAATGTTATGTTTCCTAGGAATAGCTCACCATATCAAAATGTATCATCATATTTCATGAACTGTTAGGATACTTGGACACTTAGGAGTTAGTTAAGATCAACTAGGTCTAAGGTGTATTTAGGTAGAGTGTGTTTCTTTAGTATACATTAGTATGCATTTGTATGTTTGTAATCCAACAGTCACGATATGTTCTAGACAGAGTGATTCGATAGTTGATCTTCACCTCGATCTTAACGGCTATTGATCTGTGGCTTAATACCCTATTTCCCCAAGAACTAATAGCCCAAAATGCAAGGATTCAAAGGGTTCTAGCCAAGTGCAACTTTGGAAATAGGGTAGCTGTCACCTACAACTACTTCCCTTCTCTTTAAGTGGCTTAAACCACTAAGGGGGGATTCCCTAAGGCAACTAAGTCAAAGGTGACAAGAGTACTTGATTGGTTGATAGATGAATGGTTTCAAAAGTCTAAGGAGATTAATGAGTTACAACATCTTATAGGTGAATTAATAAATTATGCTAACTCATACATTAGATAAACTCTTAATAATCATTGATCATTGAGAACTTATAACCAAAACCAATAGTAAATTTGCCAAGAAATAACCAAGTTACCAAATGAATAGATCACAAAAAATATTAAGCAATGGATTGAGAGAGAATCATGGGAAATTATCCTAATAACATTAGTAATCTAAGTGCAAATGTGAAATTAACCCAATAACATTATCCCTTATTCTGTTGCTAGTGTTGCCAACAGAAAAGAGTGGGAAATTCCAAAATTATACTAACAACTTGAAAAAATGTTTGCTAATAAATCCATGAAAAGATGAACAATAAAATTATGTGGTTATTAATAGTGTATATTCCTGTAGCATAAAGGTGTGAAAATAAGTGCAAATTTGCTGAGAAAGGACAAGTAACTATTGCAGAATTTATTAGTTACTTTTTATGCCATTAACATGTAAAATGTGTGTTTAGCATGCCGATAACATATGAAAGTTGCAGGTTTGAAGAGAGTGCAAATAAATTGCAAAAATAAAACCATTTAAGATCCAAAATAGAATTAGAAGCATTTGAAATGACAAAGTAGTAAAACAACTTTTTGAACGATTATATTTTAGCTCATCTAAAAATCTAAGAAAGATAAAACATGAGAGCTATACTTGGATCTGAAATAAAACCATTCATTCCACTATTATTCCTGTTATAACCAGCAAGCAAAAGATCATAATTTCATGCAAAATCTGCAATAAAATAGAATTGCATTGGTGAAGTGAAGTGCTTCCCTCAAAGGGGATTAGTGTGGTTGTCTTTTGCAAAAACTTGTGCGTGGGATTATTCCAGATTTTAAAACTTGAATTAAAGAACTTTTAAAACTAAATTTAAATGGCTGAATTTTGAGGAACTCAACAACCTTGATTAGTGCCTAAGTACTTGAGATGAAGGGCAAGAGAGTTCTTGGGGATCAAAGAGTAAGAGGGGGGCGGAAATATTCAATCCCTTGTCTTAGTCTTTGATAGCCAAGTATGGCTTCTTGTTTCACCAAATAGAAGGTTGAAATGTTGAATTCTCCTTAGTAAACCTGCATGCAAAGCCCACAAATCCTACTACTAGGAGCATAGATAAGCTGAATATAATGCTACGTAGTCAATAAAATGTGCAAAGCTTGGGATCGTGGCATAGCGGGGTTTACATTTTCATTATCTTAAAATTTATGTGCATCTGCTTCCGGAGTATGATAAAGAAATGAGTTTTGGAATTATTTAGCTGCTGACTTGTAAGTTATCATGCGCATTAGGTTTTTCACAAATAGCTTGTATTAGAATAGGTCATGACCTACGTTTAACTTGGACACATAGTTATAGCATAGTTAAACTTAGAATGGCTTGCCAGAATTTGTCAATGAATTGCAGTGCAAAACTATTTATTTTAGATGGGGCCTAACTAATTTACTGGCGAGAAATGGTCCCTACTAGCATTTGACCCAAGAGGAGTTGAAATATATTAAAATTGACTCTTCACTTTCGAGTTACTGAACTAGTTCTTTTAGAATTTCAAACCGACATCGATCATTCATAGAACAGAACCGAAACTCATTTTATAAATGTTTTATTCAGTTTTGACATTTTGGTTTCCAAAATTTGAACATCAATGTTTTCAATGAGGTGCACAGGATGCTTGTTTAATCATATAAGGTGGTAGAGAAGTTCTAACATTTAACTTGTCATTCAGCTCTTTTTTTATTGTTTTATCAGGATATGGAAGGCCAGACGCCACTTCATTATGCTACTGTTTGTGAGCGGGAGGATATTGCCAAATATCTAATTGACAATGGTGCAGATACTTCTGTCAAGGACAACGATGGTGCTACACCTTACAGTTTATGCCCTTCGATGTCTGGCAAGGCTTGATACTGATCAACTTTACAATTTTATACTGCAAATTCAAGACAGTCATTGTTGATTTACAAATCAATAGTGTGTTTTGCTTGCGATGCTCTAATAATGTATCATGATAATATCTATTTTTTGGGCTTACGACTTTATTTGGATCTTTCGTAAGGAGACTTTGTGTCTTTTTTTCTCTTTATATAGGATATATATTATATATGTAACTACTAGGATGCACGTGCATGGATGCATTAATTTTATTTGGAGAGCGTGATTTAAGTACTTTCTCTCTCCGTTCATTGTTCATTTCTCATTGAGTAAAATACATGGAAAAATTGGAAAGGTACAATAGCTAGCGACTGACATATTTTTTCTCCCTTTTAGCTAACTTGTTTCCTTCTTGTACCCTATTGTTAGATGCATACACAAGCATGAACACATTTTTTAGCTTGCTAGAGTCTCTTGATTGCTTGGAAAGGGTAGCAATGTTCTCTTATCTACCTCGTTACCTTTATAAACATTTTGTTTGTAATTTTTTTTACAAGCTACTTATGGGGACGTTTGCAAAAGATAGAAACAATCAATAAAAACTGAGGCGGCCTCCTATATATATACACAATAAATAAAGCTAGTCCTATCCGTGGTTGAAAGCATGGTTGAAGATTATATATGAGTACACCTCCCTCTTGACTATTTACTTTGATAACTAATTTATAATATGCCTTCATTAAATGAGGTACTGCTGTCTGGGCAAACAATTTTATTAAGAGAATTTTCCCATACTCCAAATTTTTGTTGTTGACATTCTTGGTGGCGGAAACACATTGGGTGTGAGGTAATGAATGAACAAACCCTGAATTGGTGTGTCGTGAGTTTTTTAAAATTATTTTCCTGTTAAAGCTAATTAAAATTAAAACTTAGATTTCCCTCTCTATATATTGATATTTAGACTCTTATATATTGTCTATAAAACTGATCCTGTAATGTGGTAATAGGCTTTCATGAAAAAATCACGTGAGATTACTTCCATGAAATATTGAGGGAAGGAAGTATCCATTGGTGGCTTCTCGTTTCTTCTAAGCATCCCTTCCCATCAGTCTATTTTCAATTTGAAGGTGCCCTCTCTCATTCTAGTGTTAATCTGGAAACATTCCTTCTCATCCTTGGCAGAAGCGGAGGTCAGTTGTATTGATTTTATGCATAAATGTTCAGCTTTAGTTTGTTCCTTTGTGTTTTTTTGTATCATGTCTGGTATCAGGTTGGTGTGGAGTTTTGAGAGGATCTTAGTGTGTGCTAAAGGTGCTAAAAAAGGAAATTGGAACCAATATTCTTGGTCTCTCTGGAGTCTGGATAGTATGGAAAACCATAGCCACCCTGGGCATTGCCCTTTCTGTGGAATCTTACACAGCCATCGTGTCTTGCGAAGACAGGGGGACCTTATAGAAAATAACATGGCCTCCATTTTCTCTTCTATAGTCCGAATTCATGCACAAGAGGAAATTCAATGGATATGCAGTCTTAATGGAGACCTTGTTGGAACATAAAAGACATAGAATCTTGGGGTAGAGTGCAATATGTTAGGCCATCTGGTTTCAAATATGTCTAGGAGTTCTCAGTCATTTGTCTCCAATTACAGTGGCAACAGGTTCAGTACCTGGTGAAATCAAAGAGGAGTGGTCTTACCTAGAGATGTGGACATGGTTGGCACGAACCAAGATTACTAGCCTTCTTCTATGGACATGTTTAGGTCTCCCTAATTTCATTAATTTCAGTTTTAACATGTTTTGCAAAGTAGGTATGGTTTTAGGTGTCTTTTTCAAGCTTTATACCAATGAATTTTTTGGACATCCTCTGTGAAGGATAGCAATGTTTCTAATTTGTAGTCAATTTTCAAGTTTTTGGACAATCTCTCAATCATGGATTGTGGAACAATCCTACCCCTCTTTTGTATTATTAAGATGTACAATGAGGTTGCAACAACTTTATGATACAAAATTTAACCATTTTTATGCTTAAGTGCCCAAGCAACTGAGATACCTTTTTTCCCCAAAATAATGGTTGTTTTGTATTTATCAAAATTGTTGTCATTGAATTCGAACCAGTTCAACATTCCTTGTAAATATCAACACTTCAAGTTTAGATTCAACATTGAGCTGAGCAAATCCACAAAAGTGTAAAGCACCTGGAACCACGTTGACTGACTTATGAAGTTGCAGGGATATTGTCTTACACATATTGGTTTGAAAAAAGAGTAATCTATCAAAACATAAGCTAAATAACTCATCAATGAATTCCACCTTGGACATCAATCTAGTATTCTCAATGTTAGCAACATTGTGTTTAAGAAAGCCAAGAGCAATGAAATCGATGGGTTGTTTTCCCTGGTTAGGGGTAATAAGAAGCTCTAAGGAGGCAGAGTCACATGTCTAAGGAGCTCTAAGGAGAGGCAGAGTCACATGTCTAGTGATTCACACCAGTAGATCACGAACATTGTCAAGGGAGGCTTCGAGCTCCAAGTTCTTTATCCTCAGAATTGACATGAGATTCCATTTCCTATTCATGGAGCCCTAAGGAATGTTTAACAGCAACTGAGTGAATTGGTCTCTTGCCTTATTTGCATGTGATTGTTTTCCGCAAGCCCTTCTTCCAGTTTTCCCCAATTGTTTTCTGCAAGCCCTTCTTCCAGTTTTCCCCGGTCAAGAGCGAAGTCATGTTGCCATGTGTCTCAACAATGCCATTTCCCATTTCCAAAGGCACTTTTCAACCCCACTAATTTCCCCAAACACGCAACAACAACAACAAGCCATGTGACATGCTTGGATGTCAAGGGTCAGCTCACAATGGCCTAGGGAATCGATTGAGACTTTCAAACCCATAGCTTCCAAAACAACATGAAGCATTTGGAGACAATGACCAATAGAGTCCCAAAACCAAGAAGAATGACTAAGCCTCAAAGTCACATGCTCCTTGGTGCCATTACTCACATTGATTCCTGTTGTGACCACAACAGATCCCATGCTTAGTTGAAGCACGGGAGCCCCATCTTTCAATAAACACAAAGGTATTTGGGTGAATTTCATTGTAAATTTGATTCTTTGGTTTTGATGTGCTTAGATCTTGCACCCATACTTTGTCTTGCGTGTTTCCTCTGGTTTGGACGATCCCTAACCGTTTGGTTTGCTAAAATCCTCAAATTTTGAGTGTTTTGTCTTTGCTTCCATCAACCCGAAACCCGACGTTTAGGCAACCCGAAATCCGCAACCCAGCAGGTTGCGGGATTTGTTTGTTTTGTTATTGAGTTTAGGCTTCCTGAAACCCACAACCCGACAATTGCGGGTTGCGGGATTTCACTTTTTGAGCTTTTGGTTTTCATCATCTCGAAACCCGCAACCCGCAACCCGACAGTTGCGGGTTGCGGGTTGCGGGTTTTCTTTGTAAATAATTTCTAATTTCGGGAAGTTTTGTCCCGAAACCCGAAACCCGCAATTGCGGCTTTCGGCTTTCGGGAATTTCTTTTTTAAATTTCATATTGTTGCGTGTTCCCGAAACCCGCAATCTAACATTTTCGGGTTGTGGCTTTCGGGAAAAGTTTTTCGATTACGATTTTCTTTTTACATTCCCGAAACCTGCAACCCGACACTTCTGAGTTTTGACTTTCGGGAATTCCTTTTGCGCTTTTGTTTTCTTACCATCCCGAAAGCCGCAACTCGACACTTTCGGGTTTCGGCTTTCGGTATTCTTAAATAAACTTACGAAATAAGATATGAGCCTGATCCCGCACCCCGCTTCAGTTAATCTTGGCCGTTCATTTGTTCTGATCGCACGGTTATCTTTAATCCGGTGAATTCAATAAATAGGGTTTTACTTTTGAAGAATTACTTCGTCGCATTGTTGTTTTTACCGTGGATTGCTTATCAGGTGCCGTTTTTCCTGTTTGTTTGCTATTTCGGGTAAGCTTACTGTCATCCTTAAACTACCAGTGTGCGATTTTGCTATTTTTGGATTGATTTTGATTTTAATTTTCTTATTGATCAGAAATTGCAAGTTCTTTCGCCATGTCGAGAGGTACACATTCTAAAACGCCAGTCAGAGATCCCCTGACCAAAGACCTTAATTTTGGTTTGCTCTCCGACACCAGTGACCGAGTCACTGAGACATACCAGATAGATTGGTCGAAAATATACGCCATTTTTTATAATGACGACCTTTTTCATATTGAGAACGATAGACCAGTGTACGAGAGAATTAGGGCTTCCCAAATTCATGCTATTGCTGTGCGCCCTGCTATCCTGCCTTACACGGATGCTGTAAAATGGATAATTGAGAATGCCGGTGTTAAAGACCGTTGTTTTAACGATAGCACGGGGTGCCAATTAACACATTTTCGCTCAGAGGCTTTTGTTCGAGCTTTTTCTCTGAAACCTCATGTGTAGACCCTCTCCCTCGATTTTATACAGTCGTCCAAAACCCGGTTCAACTTTAACGAGATGATTAGGTCATGGATGCTTAAGCCGAACGCCTTTGTGCCTAAGGCTGACAACCTTTATCCCATCGTCTGGTTTAATGAACCCTACTCTTTACTGGCAGCCATGCTCTGCAGGCTTTTTGATCTACCAAATTGTTCTCTTTTCAAAGCAGAATGGGCTCCTATAGCACATCATGTGCTAGTCACATGTGAGTCTTTCCCATGGGCCTCTATCTTGTCGGCTGAATTAAAGAATGCCATTCATGAATATCAAAAAGCTCCAACTCATAAGAAACCACCCTTTTTCCTATCTGCATATGTCCTTGATGTTTTTTGCTCAGAGTTCCGGTACCCTAACTTGGGTTGGAATTGGACCCCTTCAGACTTTCCTGTACACATTTATCATTCGACACTGTGGGAAGAGAATTTTGCACCCTTGTGATATGACATTTGTGACCACTTCATGGGTACCATCTATTTCAAGATCTTCAGGCAACAACCACTTGCATTCTCAGAAGATGCTAAGACTTTCTTCAACACCATGGGTGATTGGTATGTAGGTGAGTATTTTTCATACATCAGGATTTGGGGAAGTGACACAGTGCACCTGCTTCCCAGGATTGTCCCGGACAGGATGGTAATACAAGAGGTTTCTTTTCAAACTATCACTGATGGCATGTATAAGAAACTCACAGGTCCCAAGAAGAAAGGTTGGCATAAGTTTTCTCTCAATCTTGGTTAGCTGGTTATCCCAACTTCAACTTGGGATGCAGTTCTTGGTGACCAGATAGCTGCCTTGAGATTAGGTACTACCCCGAAAAGGAAACATGATTCCAAGAAGTTCCTGGATGCACACTTCAAGCAAATACATATGAAAATAGATTATGCACATGAGTTAGTTCCAGATGACTTCATATACCAAGGGGTGGACACATTCTCACAGGTTCTAGCTAAGGAAAAAGACTTACAAGAACAATAGGACATTTTAAAGTACCATAATGAACTTAAGGTTAGAGTTGAGTTACAGGGCCATGCAGCTAAATCTCATTGAACAAGTAAAAAGGGACTTAGAAGAGAAAGAGGCTCAGGAGGCCAATGCTCCTCTCATGATTGCATCCTCTCATGGAAACAAAGGTAAAGCTCCTCTAGGGGAACCCTCTCAAGAGAAAGTTGGTGCAGAAGCTAAAGTGATGCTACAGTCAGCTCGTGAATCCAAGCAACAGATGGCACAATTGACATCGATGTTAAATACTCAATTGCTGGAACCTCCAAAGCTTGCAGTCAACATTCAGCTATCAATTGTATCAAATGTTCAAATCTCTACTGAAGAAACTCAAGAAGATGATGATCTGGTCATAACTCAAGCTAGCCCTGCTAAGAGGTAGAAAGTCCTGCCTTCTTCATCACAGGTTCCTACAGTTGACATAATAGACTGTGATGAAGAAGTGGTCCCACCTCCTTCGGTACCAGTAACAGAAGAAGTCACTGAAGATCCTAAGACTGTCACTGAATTGTTGGATAGTATTGATATGGATCAGTCCTTCCCTGAGCAATTAGTGTTGGAATTTAATGCTGCTCCTGGCATTGCATCATCAGCATTTGTGCTGCCATCTGTCCAACCAGCCTCTACTGTGCCTTTAGGGGGAACCCTTCCATTTTCCTTATCACACTTGTTCAACACCCTCAATGACACTACTATCCCAACGCCTGAACACTCAGTCCCTTTATCAATTCCATTGTCTATTGTTGCAGAAGTCCAGCCTTCGGCTGCTCCTCTGCAGTCACCCATAGTTAATTTATCAACAATCACTACTGATGTATCTTCTAAGATTTCCTCACCATCTTCACCCACCAAAGTTCATAGTCAACTTCCACTTCCAGAAGCTAATGATGACACTCAGGTTCCATTATCTAAAGCCTTTGTTTCAATTCCCTCCCCATATAGAGTTTTGTCAGTTCCTCAAGTCATCACTACACCTTCAGTCACTATACCTATTCCTACCCCTGTTGTCACCCAAACACCCTCACTAATCTCAATAGTTAGTGTCACTTCTACTTGCACACAGTCAATGGTTGAATACACAGATGAAGATGTAGTCCCCCCTGAGAATTACTTCTATAGCAAGGGTGACAAGGCAATGATGAAAAGGACCAGGAAAAGGGGTCAAGGTCAAGGTGGTTTGGAAGCACCTGAACCAGATCAAGTAATATGGGCTCCTAGGACCAATAATCCAAGAATTGAGGCAATTGAAACAACAACATCGTTAGGAGCCTTTGCCACTGCTAATTGGGATTCGGTCCAGGTTTTGGATAAGGAAGTTGACCTTAGGGATGAAGAGATCAAAAACCTGAAAGAGGAATTGACTGAAGCTAAAAAACAACATTCTATTGATGTGGTTGACCTCAGGAAAACTTGGGCAAGTAAGTTGTAAGACCTAGAGCAAAAGAATGCCACTCTTCTCACTGAACTCAGTCTCTCACAATCTCAACATTCCATTGACGTTGAAAAAATAGCTTCCTTGGAAAAGCAAGTTGAGGATGCAACTGCAAGTGCAACCTCCTCAAGTTTTCTCAAGTTTACACCCTGTGATTTTAAGAATCTGGCCCTCAAGGTGAATCAGGATCATCATAAACTGTTGGAGAAGGTTTACATTGCTTTGGATGAAATCAGGGAAAATTTCATTGATTTTTCCAAGATGTCCTCCACCCTTGAAAAACAAAAGGAGAAGAGACTTCAAGCTTTTAAGGCTCAGGAGGAAATCAGTGAATGGCAGGGGTATATTAAGAAGGCGCCAAAAGATATCCCAATCCTTAGCAGTTTCAAGATTAAGAAGATCAAAGGTTCTCTAAATACTTGGCTCGATTATAACGAAACAACTGAAGAGACCATTAATAAATCTAAAGATATCTGCACCAGGCGATGGTATGCAGTTGACAACATTATGCATGCTCTAGGCTTACCATTAATGACCCCTATCCTAGAAGCTTTGCCGCCAAAATGTAGACTTGAAGAGCTCGAGAGCAAGTGTGAGGAGTTTGCACAGAGAATTCAGGATCTTGAACAAGTCAGCATCGAAGATGTGGATCGCTTGGTTAGAGAACTGGTCATCATGGAAGGCAAGATTCATATGTATCTTCGCACTTGGCACAAGTTGGCGAAGCATGATATGGAGAATAACGTGTGCAATGTTCAGTTAGCTTTAGAATCTGTCAGTTTCTCAAATATAGATGAGTTGTTAGACATATATGAGAAATGGTAGGATTTATTGGATCTATAGTTTGATCTGATTTTGTAATCCCCATTTTTGGGGAATTTTTATTTTTCTATTCTGCTGTAATTTCCTATTTAAGAAGGAGGACCTCTCGTAGTTAGGGGTTGGTAATTTTGGAGTTGTAAGTCAGCAGAAGACTGGACTGGAGATACCCTATTAAGTAAAGCTTTTTGTAATTTCTGTACAAGACCTCTTCATACAGTAAAGTTATCTTTTAATCCATCTTCTGTTATTCCTCAAATTTCTTTGAGAATTTTTTATTTATGCTTAAAATTGTCATCTGCTATGTATCTGATCTTTTGCTAAACATTTTTTAATGTATGAATCTGTTGTATTGATTTCTCTATATGACTGGTTTATGTTTCAAAGTACTTCATTGAGTTTTTTCAATACAAGTACTTTCATGTTTTATTTCTGCAAATGATTCGGTGCATATGAATTTATATAATCATTGTTAATTTTTAAATTAGCAGAGTGATTACAGACTGGATCTTGAATGAGCCTGAATAGTTGAAAGATTGTCATTTAATTTTAATTAACTGATAATAATTTAAGTTAACAAGTAATACAACTAAAGACATTTCTGTTTAAGCTGATCAATTACTTGTTTAATCATATCTCAAGACCAATCTGCACATAAACAAGTTTTCATTTTAGAATAGGACTAACTTAGATTAGTTTCCCTTTTTTGGAATAGGTTAGGTTTACTTAGCATCACCATATCCACACCTTGGTTTTCCTTGACTGGAAAACTGATCTAATAGATCAATTCACCAACTCTTAGAGTGCCAGTGGAGGCCTAATATCCATGGGGGATCACCATATCAAATAGGTTGGGGATAGAACTGCCCTTGCGCAGGGTCTTTTGAAGCCTTTCAACTTGGGTTTTCTTCCTATGTTGAGTGTCTTGGAACATTCCAGCACCTTTTGCATCTACCCTGCACAACCGAGGCATCAACAATTCCAAAGCCATAAATGCTTGTTATAACGTTAAAGATCACAATTGAGGCTCCCATGCAGGAGAGTTAAAGGTCATATTACCATTTATGATTTCATTCCCTAGACAAAGGAATGTGAGAGAGTGTTAGAGGCATTTAATCTTTTCTCTTCATGAAAATTTTGAAGTGACAGGTGCATGGGTGTGAGAACCTTGTTTTTTTATGTTGTTGTTGTTATGTTTTCTTTTTGAGTTTGTGGTTAATTTTTGGTACTAACCCAAGGTCATGGGAGAGGTCTAACTACTTGCTTAGACCCACAATGGTCCTTTAAAGGCAATCCTTCTCCTTCTAGGTCATGGAGAAGTCTAACTACTTGCTTAGACCCACATTGGTCCTTTAAAGGCAATCCTTCTCCTTCTAGGTCATGGAGAGGTCTAACTTTTTGGTTAGACCCACATTGGTCCTTTAAAGGCAATCCTCCTTCCAGAGAAACTCTTTCATTGGTCTTACGGTCAACTTTTCCATTGAGAGCACACTTGACATGGAAGAAAGACAAACAATTGAAGCGTTTGACCAAGGAGGTAGCTCTTCTTACAATTCAAGAGACCAGAGATCGTTGGTTTGATTGGGTCCTTTTGTATCAGTGCTTGCACACATGTGACGAGGAGAGCTAGTATAGTTGCCTCGTTGACATCTTGATCAATGACTTGTTCGATTTCTTGGTACCTTGCAAGAGCTTCTGTGTTTAGTGGCATGACCTATGCCCCAAGTGAAATCAACTATTTTCTATCCTTAAAGATCAGAAACGACCCCCCCTAACCCTTGAGTGAGCAAAGTGATTTAGCAACCTAGGGTGGAAGAGAGATTCAACTTTTTGTCCGTGTAACACTATATCATAAAATTGAAAACAAAATGAGATACAACATCCAATGCCAAGAAAAAAAAGGCGTTGGCAATTGAAACATCTAATTGACAATGGTGCAAAGGCTTTTGTCAAGGACCACAATGATGTCGAACCCCACATTTTTAAGTCCCTCTCATTGTGATTTAAGGTAGATGGTATTGAACTGTAGATGATCAATGTGTTTTGACTTGTGATGCAAAAATCACGAGGCACTACTTTCTTTACATATTGAGGAATGGCACTATCACATTCCATTGCAATATCTATATGCACAAGTGCACCTAGCAAATGAGGTGCTTTAGCAACACAGTGTAGAAGAGATGCAAACAAGGTGCTTTAGCAACATAGTGTATAAGAGATGTTAAACTCTTTGTTCAAGTAAAGCTGATATAATAAAATGAAAAAGAAATTGGCATTTGACATCTAATGTCAACAAAAGAAAGCGTCGACCATCAAACCATCTAAACCAGCTAATTGCAATGGTGCTTATTCTTTTGTCGAAGACGACGATGACATTGTTTTAGGTTAATCAACCTTCGGTGCTTTACAATGGCACATGGTTTTAGCCCCTGGTATTCATGTCCCTATAGTTTGTTTAAGAGTCTCGAGTACTTCATTGTTAGGTGTTGTTGAAGTGGACTCAATTGCATGGTGTTTGTTGGATTGGCCAAGGTCAATGAAGATATCCTTGAAGCTAGTTTTCTTGGTTAATTGTTTCCAGGGTAAATTTTGTGCATTACTGATTTTTTTTCCATGTAAACTTGAACATGGTATCAAAGACTAGAGAAGCATTGACTCTCTATCTAAAGTGGTCAATGGTGTTGTAAGTCACACTGATTTTTTTTTTCCTTGTAAACTTGAACATGGTATCAAAGACTAGAGAAGCATTGACTCTTTGTCTAAAGTGGTCAATGGTGTTGTAAGCCACAGAGATGTAGAAGGTTGGGAGAATATATCACATGTTCATATGTTTGTGTATGTTATACCTTTGACTTGGTTGTTCATTTATGTTAAAGTTTGAAGAGGACCATATTTGGCAATAGACTTTAGATGTGAGAATTAAAAGGAGATTTTCTAAAAATCTCGGATTCTCATATAAACTTAGAACTTAGAGGGGGATAGGTTTTACCTAAGTCAAGTCAAGTTTAGAAAGGGTATTGTTAGGTTAATCTTTGATCAATAATAGTCAAGTTTAGAAAGGGTATTGTTAGGTTAATCTTTGACTTGATCAATAAAACTTTGTAGGTGGTTTACAGTGGCTCATGATTTTAGCCCATGGTATTCATATGATGGTAGCTTTTTTATGATTTTAGCCCATGGTATTCATATGATGGTAGCCTTTTTAAGAAGTTTGAGTACTTCATTGTAAGGTGCATTGAAAATTGCATCTAGTCACTGATGTTGACCGGATTGACTACATTATTCATTAGATTGATCAAGGTTAATGAAAATATCTTTAAAGCTAGTTTTCTCAATGTGTTACTATTTCTTTCTCTTGTAAACATTAACATGTTGAACGGCAAATGATCAATGTACTTGTGATGTTGTAATAATATAACCTAACACTATCTAGTTTTTTGGGCTCAACTTTACTATGGAAATGTCATAAGTAATATTGCTTGTGTGCACGTTTGTCTTTTCTTTCTATGTATATGATATGTACGTAAATATTATGTTGTAAGTCCATGGATGCATTTATATTATTTGGAAAATCTTGATCTTGATGCTGGTATATTTTTCTCCATTCTTTACATGTATTAAGGTGTTAAATATATGGAAAATTTGTGAAAATTTCATAATTATTTATTTTAATTAATTTATACTAGTTATTGCTTTTGACAATACAAAGATATGCTACTAAAATCTATAATGTTAAAATTTGTAATGTAAGTTTTAATTGTTGGATTTTGTGCAATTTCATAAGATATTCTTATTATATTTTATGGTATTGATTTGTATTTCCTACGGGAGTTGATCTTGATGTAATTAATCATGTAAACCCTTCCAAGAATAATGTAAACCTTGGGGAGAAAATTAAGTAAAGAAAAGAATTATTAAATGTATTTTTATATTCCCCCAAGACAAGTCAACACAGTCAAGTTAGACAAGACGGCCCTGTCAGGGAAAAGGCTAGCTTGGCAAGTGTATAAATAAAGGAGACGTGTTCCTCATTTGACACATCCACTCACACACATGAGTTCGCATCACTTGGAGAAGAGCTTGCATCTACAGAGAAGAGAAGCTGATTTTGGGGTTTTACTTCGAGAGACTTTCTTCTTTCTCTTTCTCTTCATTGTACTATGTTCTCAGAATTGTTAATCTCTATAAGAAGGTTGTTGGGTTTTCTCCCTATTGGGTTTCCCGGGATAAATTATCGTGCTCTTTGTTTCTATGCTTTGTCTTTCTTCTAGTGATCCTATTGATCTTATGCAATTGAATTATAATGCTATAATTGTATGAAAAACTAACATGGTATCAGAGCAGTACTAGAAGAAGCTATTGTCAGAACTAGGGTTTCATGTTTTAAGTCCTTCACTCATCATTTTTGGCGGGAAAAGTGTCTTGGAAATTTCGCTCTAGGAAGGGCGCATCTTTTGGTGAAGGCAGAATCAAATTCTAAGAAGTTTCATTTTTGACCTAATTCTACAGTTGCAGTTACTGCAGAAATTAGGGTTTTGGGTTTTGACCTACTCTCTCCATAGTTTTGGTTCGACCCTACATTTTCTCAACTCGCCTTGCTACGACGCATCTCCCTGTGGAGTAAGTTTTCCAAGAATCCAACTTTCATTTTTGGCCTAGCTCCTGCTAGGGTTTCTGCTTCAGATTTGCAGTCTGGATGATTGGAATGAAGGTTGAAGATCGTTTGGAAGGGGCTTCCAACTTCATCTCTTGGAAGTCTAGGGTTCTTCTCTTACTAGAAGAAAGTGATCTCTTGCAGTTTGTCAATGAGAAGGTCCCAGAACCAGAAGTCGAAGAAGACAAATCTCGTTGGAGGAAGAATGATGCCAGAGCAAGAAGGATTTTGGTGGACTCAGTTAGAGATCATTCGGTGCCTCAAATCTCAGGAAAGATGTTCAAAAATCTAAAGAAGCTATTTGAACACAGTAGTATCAATGTGACCCTCACATCGAGGAACCAACTATCAAACATGAAGATGTCTAAGTCAAAATCCATTGCCTCATATTCATGAGGATCACAAAACTAAGGGACAAGCTTAGTACCAGTGGAGATCCCATTGATGATAAGGAGCTTGTCATTACTACTCTAAATGGTCTCCCACCATCTTGGGAGTCATTCATTCAAAGCATAAGTGGTTGAACCAAGCTACCCAAATTTGAAAAGTTATGGGCATATTGCACTCAAGAAGAGACAAGGATAGTAGCAAGGCAGAGACTTTATGGCACTCAACCTTAGGAGAATCAAGGATTCATGTCCCATGCCAAGAAAGGAAAGGGAAGGAAAAGAAAGTTTTTACAATCACAAGCACCAAGGTAGGAGATCAAGTCCTCATCCATATTAGAAGAAGAAGAAGAAGGATTTATCTCAGATATAATGCTACAGGTGCAAGGCATATGGCCATTACGCCAGTAATTGTCGACGTTCAATCAAAAGGAAGCATGAAGCCTCAACTACTGATGTAGAAGAAAACCACCATCACAAGAAGCAATGGAATGAAGATCGTACAAAATTCTTCTTCATATAAGCATTCTCAGGTACTGTTCCCACCACTAGTGATACTTGCCTCATAGATAGTGGTGCTTCTAGACTTATGACAAGTTATAAAGAAAATCTTTCAGAATTAGTTGAGAAAGATTCTCATCTGCGTGTTGTACTTGGAGATGATGCTAACTACACTATAAAGGGATCTAGGGCCACCTCTCTTCAACTAGAGTCTAGTGACACATTACACTGGAGTGATGTGCTTTATGTACTTGGTATGAAAAGAAATCTTGTCTCCATATCTACTTTGGAGGACAAGGGGTATAAAGTTGCATTTTCAGATGGAAGAGTCCTTGCTTGGAACAAGAATTCAAGTATGAACATAGCAAAGGTAATTGGTATAAGAGAGGAGAGCTTGTACTGGTTGAGCACCCCACCAGCTCAAGCCCTAGTTCACGACTCTACAAGCATGGGTGAACTATGTCATAAAATAATAACTCATCTGAATTATAGAGCTCTCCCATCATTGAAGAATATAATGACAGGTTTACCAATGCTTCAAGTAGACCATGATGGAACATGTAGAGGATGTGCACTTGGCTAGAATGCCAAGAGATCTTTCCCAGATAGTGAGAGCAGAGCTAAAGGAATTTTGGATCTAGTGCACTCTGACTTGTACGGACCCATGATTGTTTCTTCATTGGGTGGATATCAGCATTATGTAATATTCATTGATGACTACTCACAGAAGACTTGGATATAATTTCTCAAGACCAAGGAATCCGAGGAAGTACTCAGTAAATTCAAAGAATTCAAAGCCCAAGTCGAGAATTTGTTAGGAAAGAGGATCAAGATCCTGAGATCAGATAATGGTGGAGAATACACCTCTATAGAATTCAATTACTTCTGCAAGGAAGTAGGAATTAAGAGGGATCTCACGATCCCCTACAACCCTCAACAAAATGGGGTTGCTGAAAGAAAGAACATAACAATTGTGGAGGTAGCCAAATCCATGATACATGACAAGAGTCTACCACTGTTCTTATGGGCATAAGAATCCAAAACAGTTGTATATGTACAAAATTGATGCCCACATAAGATTGTGAAGAACATGACTTCGAAAGAAGCTTTCACAGGAGTGAAACCAAAAGTGGGCCACCTCTGGATCTTTGGCTGTCCAGTCTACATACATGTTCCCAAGGAGAAGAGGACAAAGTTAAAACCTTCAAGCAAGAAGGGAAATTTCGTGGGATATAGTGAATCTTCAAAGGCTTACAGGATTTATATTCTAGGATCCAGACAAATCGAAGTCAGCAGGGGTATGTCCTTTGAAGAAGAGATGGTTGTCAGGAAAGGCAAATGATCAAACATGGATATTGATGATGAGGAGATGATAGACCCCAAAGAGATGAGATCATCTCCCCCTTCAGTTCAGAGGGATTTAGCAGAGAAGGATGAACCCACCGATCCCATTGATCCAGTTGAGCCAGTTGATGTTCCCAGAGATATTGCAGTAGGCCGGAAGAGGCCTAGATGGGAACAACAAACCTTGCAGGATGTAGAGGGGCATGAAGCTCCACATGGTTCTTTCTGAGAAAGTAAAAGGCCTCAAAGGTTCTCCAGTTATGTAGCATTGATGAGTCACATCATTGACTTAGAACTTACCACTTATGAAGAAGCATCCCGACACTTGGATGGATGCCATGGTGGAAGAATACCAACCCATCATGAAGAATGATGTGTGGGAGGTTGTGCCGAGACCTGAGGGGAAGTCAGTAGTGACTTCCAAGTGGTTATACAAAATCAAGCATGGAGTAGATGGGAGTGTTGAAATACACAAAGCTAGATTTGTTGCCATAGGATTCTCTCAGAAAGAGGGAGTCGATTATGATGAGACATTCACTCCTATGGCTCGATATACTTGCATCATATCGATCATTTCTATTGCTTCAACTATGGGATGGAAGTTGCATCAGATGGATGTCAAGACAACCTTTCTTAACGGTGTTATTGAGGAAGAAGTATATATTGAACAACCAGAAGGGTTTGTTGTCCATGGAAATGAGTCTCATGTATGCAAGCTGAAAAATGCATTGTATGGACTCAAGCAAGCACCCTCTGCTTGGTATGGATGGATAGACGGATTCCTGGCGAGTCTAGGATTTACCAAGAGTAACGCAGATCCCAATCTTTACTACAAGGTTGTGGATGATGAGCCACTGATTTTGGTCATTTATGTTGATGATTTGTTTCTCACTGGAAATGAGAAACTTATTGTATGGTGTAAGATGAAGCTTTCCTTTGAGTTCGAAATGAAGGATCTTGGATTGATGCATTACTTCTTGGGATTAGAAGTATGGCGGAGGCAGAAGGATATTTTCCTAGGTCAAGGAAAATACGCCATAGATATTCTGAAGAGATTCGGAATGTTGGACATCAAGTCCATGGCCACTCTGATGGATGCAAATTTGAAGAAGTTGAGGTGTTCTACTTTATATTCAAATTTTGATTGATCCCACTATGTATCGCCAGTTGGTTGGATCCTTGATGTATCTGATGAACACTAGACTAGATATATGTTTTGTTGTGAATACTCTAAGCCAGTTCATGTGCGAGCCGAGGTAGATTCACTGGATTACTGCAAAACATTTGCTCAGATACCTACATGACACCGTGGGATATGGCCTGAGATATGCTTCAGAGTGTGAGTTGAGATTACAGGGGTTTTTGGACTCAGATTGGGCTAGAAGTGTTGCAGATAGGAAGAGTACTTCTGGATTTTGCTTCAGTTTGGATTCTGCAGTGATTTCCTGGTGTAGTAGGAAGCAAAACTCAGTAGCACTCGGTACTGCAGAGGCCGAGTATATGACTGCTAGTACAGCAGCATGAGAAGCAATATGGCTTTGGAAACTCCTTGTAGGATTGTTTGGCTAGATTCTAGGGCCAACCGTGATTCACTGTGATAACTAGAGCTGTGTGTAGATGTCATTGAATCATGTATTCCATGACAAGTCAAATCATATAGAGATTCGGTATCACTTCATTCATGATATGGTGCAGAAAGGTGCGGTCGAGTTACAGTATGTTCCGAAAAATGACCAGATTGCAGATGTTCTCACCAAGCCTCTTCCCAATATAAAGTTTGAATACTTTCGTGGAAGACTTGGAGTATAAGAGAACATGTCCCTCCTTGAGAGGGAAATATGATATATATATGTTTACCTTGCTTTGACCCAGGTACCTCTACTCGTTCAGGTTCTCAGCCGGGTATGGGAGTGATCCCATCGGCAGAGGAGATGGACAGGTAGTAGATGGTCGGGTTCCACCCAGGTACCTCTACTCGTCTAGGTTCTCATCCGGGTATGGGAATGATCCCATCGGCAGATGAGATGGACAAGCAGTAGATGGTTGGGTTCCACCCATGTACCTCTACTCGTCCAGGTTCTCAGCCAGGTATGGCAGTAATTCCGTTTGCAGATGAGATGGAGAAGTAGTAGATGGTCGGGTTACACACAGGTGCCTCTACTCGTCCAGGTTCTCATCTAGGTATGGAAGTAATTCTATCGTCAGGTGAGACAGACAGGTAGTAGATGGTCATGTGATGCTTGCACATGTACCTCTACTCGTTCAGGTTCTTAGCCAGGTATGGGAGTATCCCATCGGCAGATGAGATGAACAGGTAGTAGATGGTCGTGCACCTCTGCTCGTCCAGGTTCTCATCCAGGTATGGGAGGATCCCATCGGCAAATGAGATGGACAGGTAGCAGATGGTAAATCATATCTCTTGGACATGCATGTAGGATGGAGAGACTACTCTTGGACTCACCGAAGGACTGGTGGAGTTGATGCATGATGACACTTCTTGAAGGATTAAGACTGTGTTGACAACCTTCAATATGTATAGAGATGATCGAGACAGTATAAATGTACAGATGAAACCCAGATGATCGTGATGCTGATGATGACCGTATCCGAAGAATACCTTCCTTGTTGAGAGGGAGTGTTGGATTTTGTGCAAATTCGGAAGATATTCTTATTATATTTTATTGTATTTATTTGTACCTCCTACGAGAGTTGATCTTGATGTAATTAATCATGTAAAATGATCTGAAAATTTAGTTGAGAACTTTTTCTAACATAAATCTTCGACAAACAAAATCTTTACTGACACTTATTTGCTTGTGAAATCATGAGTATTTCAATTCTTATGCAGCATTAAACATAATTAATTGGCCAACATCATGCACATAACTTGAAATGACATCTTTACTTAACAAGTGAGAATCATAATCAAAACATGCATACCAAAAGATGACAACCAAATGATAACGGAGTTCGTCAAGCCTCCTGACTACGTCTCCGGGTTCGTCAAAGCTCCAAACCATTCTTATTAATATTCCTTCACAACATACATACATTTTACATTGACAGAATCATGTGGCATTCTCTCCCATATTGGGTAGCCTTCTCCTAAGACTGTCACATGAAATTTCATAAGCAATACCTCCTTGCTTAAACTCTCCAATGCAAAGGAAAGATTACAAAGAATACTCTCCAACAAAGCTTACTTCTTTCTCCATATGAGAGGTTTTTATATCTTTTTCATGGATGATTACTCATCACCCATGTTAAGGAGAAAATATCTCCCATGATCCCCTAAAGTAGGATCAGGAGACACCTTAAGGGGGTATGTGGAAGAAAGGTCTCATCTTTCTCCATGAATATCTCAACACCCCTTAGGACTAGGAAACCAAATGATGAGGTGGATTCTCACACCTTTTTAATTTCCTTTTAACTAATAAAATGAGAATTTATGTGGGCATATTCATCTGATTCCCTTTTACATAGTTTGTTCATTGAATTTCGAATGAAACACTTTATGAACTTTTGTTGAAGAAAACCTCCTTTCTGGTCGTAACTTCAACTTGGAATTTCTCCCACATACGAAGTCCATTTGACCCCTTTCAAGTTGTGTTAGAAAGATCTCTGCAAGCTCTTCGTTGATCAACCACCTACGAAGAAAATGAAGACCTTCTGCATTCTTCGACTAAGACGATCCTCCTGGATCAAATTGCACTTTTTGGACCTCCAAAAAGTTTTGATTCATGATCGAAAATGAGTTTGTCTTTTTCTCCAAATATTTGTTCATGATTGTCTTTGGCTTCGCTTGGACTGTTTTACTTGCATTTATGGCTAGTTTTAGGGCGTCGGATACAACCGAGCATGCACCCAATTTTACAATTTTAATGCTTCTCTCTCCTTCACATGAAAGGACAAATAAGCAAGACTCTACTTGCTTTATCCAAGAGTTTGTAACATACTCTTGAATGATTCTCTAAAAGACCCTTCTCACCCTCAAAATCACTCAAGGATGGCTAAGAAGCCTCATAAACAATAGTGCAACATTATAAATGCAAAACATATATAAAATTATAATGGAGTGAGTGTTGGAATATGAAAATTAACCCTATGTTCTAATACGCATTCTCATGGCGCATAATTTCATATGTATTATGTATTCTGCAGAAAAAATTTGTGACATGAGCATTACGTTCCACACTTTGACTCTCAGTTGTCATGCATGCTGGCAGAAACTTAGCATTCACTTTTAATTCTAGGCAAAACAATCTTTGATGAGGTGATATACTTCCATATATTTAATTCAAAGCTGGTCAGGCCAGAGGAAGGCCCCCATGGTGATATTGAAACAGATGTCATCATCATCGAGCCATCCATGTGGATCAAAAGACTTATCCGATATCATTTTGGTTTTTTTTTTATCTTCCAAATCCCGAAGTATTTTCACACCGAAAACTTTGTGAAGGTAAACCTCCATCTCTCTGTCGAATGGAACATTTGACGGTTGGAGAATACCGTGGAAATTATGCATGGCAGCCTGGTGTAGATAGGCCAATTCATTCGCCACTTCCCTTGCCTTATTTACGTAGGATATCCAATGCAACGGATTCCTAAATTTCAGTAGAAGCTCGCAGTACAGAAAATGAGAACAGGCGCATTATTCTTCTTCTTGCGTACCACGATCAGTGGCAATCTTAATAGACTGCCCATTGAATTCGGCGCCAGCGTGTGTTCCCTTCTGAATTCAAAGAAGAAAATAAACAACAGTAATGTTAGAAGGGTTCAGGAAGTAATAGAAGTTGCACTTTGGCCTGCAATAGTCCTGTGTCTCCTCGTCGTCTGTGGATGAGACCAGGTACACGCTTTTTGTAACATACGGGTACATGCGGTGCTCACTTCAAATCGTGACAGGCTTGCCTCCTCAAGGCGATGCATTCAAGTGCTACCATACGAAATAGAGGTTCTCCTTTATGAGATAGGTGAAAAAAAATGGGTCACATGCAATCATCATAGACACGGATCTTGAATATTGATCACCCAACATTCTAGAGGTCAATTGATCTACGAGTTGCTGTAACTCTTTTGTGATAAAAATTTTGCTTCCAATATTTAGAAACACAATGGTTATCCTTGCCACATAAGGTACAAGTAATCACATTCTTTACAGAATCAAAAAAATCAAAATAGTCATTTGAATGATTTGATTTATACCTTGGAATTTCTGTTTCTGCGGATGTGAAATTGCCCACATAAGATCCAAAGAGATGATGTAAACCTCACAATGAAAGAATTTAGGAATAATAGAAGAAAAGATGAGCAATAGAACTTAGATCCAAAGAAAGTCTGATTGAGGCAGAATAATTACACATGTTACATTAAATTGAATAGTGAACAAGTAAATATACAATGGTGAGTATGAGGATTCGAATTCACTAGGAGGAATTCGAATTGGCCTTCATGCATAGATCCATAATCAGTGGAGAGTCATTAATGCCTAACTAGGAGTCGAGCTTCTCATCAGTGAAGTCATCAATGCACAAGTAATGGTCAACCGGGAGTTAAACTGAGTCTAACTGAATTCGGTTGGTGTAACTGGCACATGGAAGCATCAATATAGTGAAGGAGGCTCAGTGGAGGGCGCTAAAGGAGTTAACTGGAGTCAGAATGGTCAATCTAGTCTCACTGGAGGTCCAACAGAGTGATAAACTCAATAAAGAGTCAGTTAATCCTTAAATCAAGGAAATAACTGAAGATAACTCAATATAACTGAATATAACTGGACTGGTAGGTGAAGAAGGTGCCCTTGTCATGCAGTGGAGCAAAGGAGGGCGCATTAGTCACTAGGAGGGCTAGAAATGATCTGAAAGAAGCTCCGGGGGCTACTTTGCTGAGGACTAGGTGCTGGGATTGATGACCTAGAATGCATGCAAACCCTAATTTTGTATGCATGACTGAAAATGAAAATGACTGGAAAGCTAGTAGGACTAGGATGGAGTATAGGAATATCCTAACACCCCCCCTTAATCCATCCTAGGCCCTGGTAACTAGGACCAGAGGTCACCCATACAATAAATGAAATGATAATAAAATACATAACTGTCCATAAACTGAGAAAATGGGGAAAACCTCATGGGAAAAATACCCCCCCTCAAAAGAACAGTAAATAATTCAAAGAACCATCATGCAGAAAAGAAAGAAGCTTTCATTAGTGAAAACTTTTGCAAAAGACTTGGCAAGCTGATCCCATGTAGGAAGGTCTCCCACTGTGTGGAGGATGAAGCAAGTCTTTCAGGAACTTTTTCTATATCTGGAGCGAATGGAACATGAGTAGTCTTCCCAAAAGATGGAAGAGAGAACCCCATCATCATGCTGCATCTCTCATGGAGAGATGGATGGCATAATGCAAGGTTGGCATGATGCTGAAGTCTAATAGTTCTGTAAGCAAATAAATCATCAACTGTGTTATCAGTAGTAGCAAGGACTGTGTGAGAACATATCTCTCTTGAATCTAGACTGAGAATAGGTGTTGGTTCCGAATCTTCTTGAACCATGATCTCAACATCAAAATCTTGGTCTTCTTCTTCACAGGAAGAGGAGTCACTATGATCTTCATCAGAATTTGAAGGAGTAGTTGGAGAGAAAGGCATGAAGTGTGAGAACTCATATGCCTTTGAGGCATGATTAGCAATCCCATTCGCTATAACCTTTCTAGTGGAGATTTCTGTAATTTATACTGTGTTTGGACCAAAAATTACTTGTTTTGGAGATCCTGTATGAGTCATTTGATATATTGACAACAAATTAGCTGTAAGAGAAAGAACAAATAAGACATTTTTGAACTTACCATGCTCCATATGAACTGTACCCAAACCTTTGGCAGAAATCTGAGAGTTGTCTCCCATGTGAATGGTAGGCCCATCTTGGAGATCCAAAGAGGAGAAGGATTCTTCTTGTGCAATCATGTGGTTGGAGGTTCCATAATCTATGAGGAGGGATTTTGTCTTTGAAAAACCAGCCATCAATGCATGGCAATCATCAGATCCACTTCCAGAATCAGTCATCTTTGCTTCTTTTGGAACAACGATTTGGTTTTGTTCAAGAAGCTTGGTTAGAAGATCAATCTTCTTGTGCATGCAGGCATGCTCAAGATGGTTTCCTCTCTTGCAGTAGGTACAATTAGGTTTCTTTTGTTTGTCATTCTTGGATCTTGAAGGTTTCTTTCCTTTTCCTTTTTGTCCCCCTTTTGCATTCGCTCCACTTGATTCACCAGCTAAAAGAGCTAGATCTCTAGAGGTTGTGATGGCACCCATTTGAAACAGTTTGTTCTCTTCTTGAATGAGAGCTTCAATAAAGTCATTTAAAGTGGGAAACTTCCATCTAGGGATGGACATTCGAACAGAATGAAAGGTAGATACAAAGATAGAAAATTGAGATCCAAGTTTGCTCAATATAGAGAGTATCAATTGCTCATCACTTTTAGTGATTCCACATTGGTTGCAATGCAAAACCAAATTCTGAAATTTGGAGAAGAATTCTTGGATGCTCTCGAAATTGCTAGGTTGAAGGGCAACCAATTCATTCTCAAGAATGTAGCCTCTTAGTTCGTCTTGTTTGCCAAAAAGACTCTTCAATTTTATCCATAACTGATTTGGAGACTTCAATCCATCAGTATGAAACAATAGCTCATCAGATATATGAAGGCATATGCATCCAAAGGCTTCATCCATTTTGTTTAGGTGCTTGATTCTCTTTTCAGCTTGATGTGGTATGGCATCTTTTTCCTCAACTATTCTAGTAAACCCTCTTGACTGCAAGAGTACTATCATCTTCCTCTTCCATTCGAAATAATTGAAAGGAGTGAGAAGTATAGAAGAAGGAGCATTCGATTGCTCATCTTGACTACTTGAACAAGTGAAAATAGAAAGCTGCTGAATCTGCTGCTGCAACTGCTGGAACTTCAAAATACCTGCAAAAAACTCTCAAGAATGGAGGTAGAATATACTCTCAAGGCTTTGATACCATGTGAAATTTCCCACATAAGATCCAAAGAGATGATGTAAACCTCACAATGAAAGAATTTAGGAATAATAGAAGAAGAGACAAGCAATAGAACTTAGATCCAAAGAAACTTTGATTGAGGCAGAATAATTACACATGTTACATTAAACTGAATAGTGAACAGGTAAATATACAATGCTGAGTATGAGGATTCGAATTCACTAGGAGGAATTCGAATTGGCCTTCATGCACAGATCCATAATCAGTGGAGAGTCATCAATGCCTAACTAGGAGTCCACCTTCTCATCAGTGAAGTCATCAATGCACAAGTAATGGTCAACCGAGAGTCAAATTGAGTCTAACTGAATGTGGTTGGTGTAACTGGCACATGGAAGCACTAATATAGTGAAGGAGGCTCAGTGGAGGGTGCCATAGGAGTTAACTGGAGTCAGAATGGTCAATCTAGTCTCACTGGAAGTCCAACAGAGTGATAAACTCAATAAAGAGTCAGTTAATCCTTAAATCAAGGAAATAACTAAAGATAACTCAATATAACTGAATATAACTGGACTAGTAGGTGAAGAAGGTGCCCTTGTCATGCAGTGGAGCAAAGGAGGGTGCATTCGTCACTGGGAAGGCTAGAAATGATTTGAAAGAAGCTCCAGGGGCTAGTTTGCTGAGGACTAGGTGCTGGGACTAATGACCTAGAATGCATGCAAACCCTAATTTTGCATGCATGACTGAAAATGAAAATGACTGGAAAGCTAGTAGGACTAGGATGGAGTATAGGAATATCCTAACAGCGGAGACCTCTTAACTGGATTTCTTTTTGGTGATTCGCTTTCAGATTTGGAATCACTATTTGCACACTTTATGTTTTCCTTCCCGAATTTGATACCACCTTGGCTTTAATTCGGGATTCTTATCCCAACAGTGTGCTTCATCGTGTCCTTGTTTCTGAAAATATGAGCAAGTCACCCAATGACTTTCATATGATGCTTCTTCATGATAACCCAATCCTTGGTATCGAGGTCGTTCTTCAACCTCGATAGGTTTTGTAATCCCTTGACCATGTATGTCCAAGCATTTTCCTTCATAACCCATTTTCAACAATAGTTGCAGTATGTTTCTCGAAAGATCCTAAACTAGTATTGTCAAATGAAGAATTTGAACTTGAATGATTACTGCTTACCTCATCTTCCTTTGACTAGGGAACAAACATGCACATGTGGTCCTTCTTGATTTTCGATGTATCCTCATTATGCTTGCTTTGACTTGTTGTAGATGAGGTCTCCAGAAGATCATCTTCTGAATGTCGACAAAATGAGAAAATTTCTTCATTTTCTGTCTTAGGGGGACTCTTTGCAGAATAGTTTTCTCCAACTTGTTCTCCTCTAAGCTCCTGCAAGAACTGTTGTAGCCTTTGCTTCTCACCTTCGGAAGCTGCTAACAATCTTCTAAGTTCAGTATTTTCCACTTGGATACACTGATTAATCTCCTCCAGATCTTGAACCTTTTCACACTTCAATCTTTTTCCCATGATTGAATTCACAATCTGCAAAAATGGTCAGACCTGCTCTGATACCACTTGATCTGAAAATTTAGCTAAGAACTTTCTCTAACATAAATCTTTGACAAACAAAATCTTTATTGAAACTTATTTGCTTGTGAAATCATGAGTATTTCAACTATAATGCATCATTAAACATAATTAATTGGCCAACATCATGCACATAACTTGAAATGACATCTTTGCTTAACAAGTGAGAATCATAATCAAAACATGCATACCAAAAGATGACAACCAAATGATAACGGAGTTCATCAGGCCTCCTGACTATTTCTCCGAGTTTGTCAAAGCTTCGAACCGTTTTTATTAATATTCCTTCACAACATGCATACATTTTACATTAACATAATCATGTGGCATTCTCTCCCATCTTGGGTAGCCTTCTTCTAAGTCTCTCACATTAAATTTCATAAGCAAGACCTCATTTCTTAAACTCCCCAATGCAAAGGAAAGATTACACAGAATACTCTCCAACAAAGCTTACTTCCTTCTCCATATGAGAGGTTTTTATAGCTTTTTCATGGATGATTACTCATCACCCATGTTAAGGAGAAAATCTCTCCCATAATCCCCTAAAGTAGGATTAGGAGACACCTTAAGGGGGTATGTGGAAGAAAGGTCTCATCTTCCTCCATGAATATCTCAACACCCCTTAGTACTAGGAAACCAAATGATGAGGTGGATTCTCACACCTTTTTAATTTCCTTTTAACTAATTAAATGAGAATTTATGTGAGAATATTCATCTAATTCCCTTTTACATAGTTTTTTCATTGAATTTCGAATGAAACACTTTATGAACTTTTGTTGAAGAAAACCTCCTTTTTGGTCGTAACTTCAACCTCGAATTTCTCCCACATACGAAGTTGATTTGACCCCGTACAAGTTGTGTTAGAAATCTCTCTACGAGCTCTTCGTTGATTGATCACCTGCGAAGAAAATGAAGAACTTCTGCATTCTTCGACTAAGACGATCCTCCTAAATCATAAACCCTTGAAAGAACAATGTAAACCTTGGGGATAAAATTAAGTAAAGAAAAGAATTATTAAATGTATTTTTATATTCCCCAAAGACAAGTCGGCCCAGTTACGGAAAAGGCCATCTTGGAAAGTGTATAAATAAAGGAGATGTGTTCCTCATTTGAGACATCCACTCACACACACAAGTTCGCATCACTTGGAGAAGAGCTCGCATCTGGAGAGAAGAGAAGCTGATTTTGGGGTTTTACTTAGAGAGAATTTATTCTTTCTCTCTCTCTTAATTGTACTATGTTCTCAGAATTGTTCATCTCTATACGAAGGTTGTTGGGTTTTATCCCTATTGGGTTTCCTAGGATAAATTCTCGTGTTCTTTGTTTATGTGCTTTGCCTTTCTTATAGTGATCCTATTGATCTTATGCAATTGAATTATAATGCTATAATTGTATGAAAAACTAACATTGATATTTTTAAAATCTATAATGTTAAAATCTGTAGTGTAAGTCTTGATATTGTAGTGAAATGTTAAAATCTTTAGTGTAAGTCTTGATATTGCAGTGAAGGTGAAGTTTTGGTGATTAATGTCACCTTTGTTCATTATTGTGTTTTGTAAGATGTGATATATGTATTCTTAAAGACCATGTCAATGTCAATCAAACTTTGTTCATTAATTGGCACATAATTTGGATTGTTGAAAACATCAATAAGTGGGTATACATTGTATTGGAAGATGATGTTTAATGTATGTATCAATGAAGGTTGTGCTTGATTAGGTATTCCATAATGATTATATTCTGAAGAAACAATTAATATTGTTTTATGACTTTTTCTTGATCAAGAATCAACTTTCCTTCTTCTTCTAATTTTGGAAGTTCATTTTATACTGGCATAGTGTATACTAGAACCTTGTTTAGGAAAGAGACATTGAAAACCCTGTGAATGAAAAAAGACAAATCTAACTCTTAAGTCACTTCTACTAGTTTGTGAAGAATCTTGTAGGGTTCAAATATTTTGGAGAGTTTTTTCTTCTTCTTTTGTTTGGGAGTAGATTGTTTATAAAGTTGAAGTCTCGAAAATATCGAATCCTCCACATCAAATTGTCTTTCTCTTTGATTTTGATTTTCTTGTTGCTTCATCATGTTCTTGGCCACTCGAAGGTTTTTATTTAAGAATTTGCAATGTTTCCTTAGTCTTTTCCATATGTGGGTCTACTGCTTGTATTTTGGCACTGTCCTGCAAAAATTATGTTATACTAGGAGTTGGATATCCATAAATAACTTCAAATGGAGACATCTAGCTATGTGATAAGTGGTATTAAACCACCATTCTATTAGAGGAAGCCACTTACCCATTGAGATTACTTGTCTGAAGAATAGCAAGAAAGATAACCCTTTAAACATTTGTTAACTATTTATATCTGACCATTTGTTTGTGAATTATATGTTGAACTCATGGCTAGTGTTCCCCTTATATTCCATAACTCTTTCCAAAAAATTCCTATGAATTTTGTATCCTTGTCACTTATTGTTACTTTAGGAAATCCATGAAGCCTATAAATTCCGTCGATGAACACTTGCAACTTGGTTTGTAGTATATGCATTTTTCCACAAAATGTGCATATTTTGTGAGACCATCCACAACCACAAAAATGACATCATTACTTTGTGATCTTGGTAAAATTGTAATGAAGTCCATTTATATCTCTTCCCATCTTTGATTAGGTATGTGTAAGAGTTGAATTAACCATAGATTCTTGTTTGTCTCTCCTTTATTTCTTTGGCACCCTTGACATTCTATTACAAATTTTTATCTTTCTTGATTCCTTCCCCAAAAAATTGTTTTTTTATCCTTTGACATTTTAAGGAACATTGAATGCCTTGCCATGGGAAAGTTATGAGGCTCCTTTAATATTTGTTGTTTCAACTTTGATTGAGGGCATAAAAATATTCTATCCATGTTCCAAACGATGGCTCTCTTCCAATATCAATGTTTCATAGTTTTCCCCTTCTTTTAGACGTATTTTGTGTCTAGTACTATTGTCTTCTTGTCGTTCATAGCAAGCTCCTTCCAACCACAAAGGCATCGAAGATGTAATCGAATAAACACTAGATGTTTTTTCTATTCTAGAAAGGACATCTATTACCACATTCTCTTTTCCTTTTTGTAGAGTATTTTGAAATCAAACCCTTGCATTTTAGCTACTCATTGTTGTTTCTCTTCTAATGACAACCTTTGCTCCAAAAAGTAGTTTGGGATATCATAATCTATCTTGACTTTAAATTCTTTGCAATGAAATATTGTTGCAATATTTTTAGTGCATGTAAAATGTCAACATTTTTATTTCATAAATAGATTTCATGTCTTTTCCCTTGAGTTTGCTTACTTTCAAAATCCAATGGTATCCCATCTTACATTGATATTTCTCCAATTCTTTGTCTTGATGTATAACATTCGACTATGAATGTTTTACCAAAACCAAATGTTGCCAACACTGGTGTAGAATTGATAGCATCCTTTAAATGTGAGAATGCTAAGGTAGCCTCTTCATCCATATGAACAAAATTTTCAAGAGAGATGTGAGTTCGCTTGCAATGCATGCTTAATTCTTAACAAATTTTCTATTATATCTTATAAGAACCAAAAGTCCTCTAAGACTATTGATGTTCTTAGGATTGGGAAATTTTGTAATATCTTGAATTGTTTGTGGGTCCACCTTCACCCCCTTTTGTGAAACAATATGAGCCAAATGCTCTACTTGTTTCCCAAAAGTGCATTTGGATATTTTTACATACAATTGATTGTTCTCAAGAATTTGTAGTATTTTTTTTCCTCGAAAAAAAAAGGTATTTATATTTCAAGTAGAAAAGTAAATACAATCTTCATAAGATCCAATAATCTTTTCCTCACGGGACTTTAAAAAAAAATTGACTTCATGATTAGTAAGGCCATCTATCCTCAACAACAACCTCAAAAAAGGACTTTAGATCACTTTAGTTTGTCATCAATCTTACAGAGTTAAGAATTTGTAGGACTTTATTTACATGAATGATGTGTTCTTGCCATGATTTTCTATAGATAAGTATATCATCAAAGAAATCCAATATAAACTTTCTACAATGAGGTTGGAAAATTCTGTTCATAAGGCTTTGAAAAGTAGGAGAATTAGTCAATCCAAAATGCATGAATAAGAATTCATAGTGACTTTCATGTGCTCTAAGAGATGTTTAAAAAAAAATTATTCTCTTAATTTGATTTGATGGTATCATGATTTAAGATCTAAATTTGTGAAGTAAGCCATCCCTTGGAGATCATCTAATAGTTCATCAATATTTGGAATGGGATGTTTTTCTCTATGATGATTTTGTTTAGATCTCTATGATCATGACACATCCTCCAACATGCATCATTTCTTCTCACCAACAATAGTATGGTTGAAAATGAACACTTGCTTGGTTGAATAGTACATGCGTGTAACATGTCTTGTACTCTTCCCCTTTTGTTGATGTGGGTATCTGCAAGGCCTTTAATTAGGTAGTGCATTTCCAAGTATGAGCTCAACTTGATGTTCATGATTTTTAGATGGAGGCAACCCATTAGGGTTTTCTTGGAAGATTGTATGATGCTTTTCCAAGGTACATTTTAATTCAATTAGAATATTTTCATCTTCTTGCTATACTTCCATAGAATAACATCTTGCAATAACTCCACTACAACCGTTTTTTAGGATATTTTCCATTTTATGTGAGTTGATGATTTGAGAGGGAGGATATTTTAACCACTTGAGTTCATATTGAATTCCTTCTAGTTTAAATCTCATGAAAAATCCATTATAGTTTGTAAAGGCCATACAGAAAGTTCTCTACCATTGAATTCAAAAAATACCTACTTCTCCAATAGGAGTGACATACATTGGGCTTGATAAGTGATGGTCTCTTGTATTAAGTTTAATGTTATGACATTTTTTTTCACAATCAATACTTCCCCAATTAGCGACCAATATTTGGAAATTTGGCACTAGATACACAAAACAATTGAGGAACTTTGCTAACATTTTATCAATGAAGTTATGGGAACAACTTGAATCAAAAAGTACCATCACCTTTTTCTTGTTTATGTATTCTACAATCTTGAGGGTTTGGGTTGTTGACACACTTGTCAATACATGAATTGATATTTCACCCATGTTTAGATCTATGTTGTGCATTTTTTTTACATAATTTTCTTGAACTTTTAGATTCACAAGTTATTCCTCAACCATTTGTGTGGATGCCTCTATTTCCTCATCATTAGTTTCTGATGTGAACAATTTTGTTTCTTGACATTTATGCCAATTGGACCATTTTCTACTACAACCAAAGCATTGTAATTTTACTCTTCTTTCATCCATTTCCTCATGTGATATTCTAGTGGGTTGAAGCATGGTTTCCTTGTGAGGAACAAATCTATCGCTACTTCCTACATATGTTGGCAATGGTAGACTTGCGTGTAGCCATATTCTTGGCTTGAATATAACAAACAATTCACATAGCTCTGTGAACATTTTTTTGATGTTTTAACCAAAGCTCATTTTAATCTCTTCTTTCAATCCATCCATGTAAACATCCAATAGATATCAGTTGCTTATGTTATCCACCCTTGTGGCCAATACTTGAAATTTTGAATTATAATCTTCAACATCACGTGAGTGCTTGATTCTTGTCAATTGATTAAAGTAGTTTTGTTTCCAAACTTTACCATATTGTGCTTTTAAATCTCTCTGTAAATAAACTCCAAATATAACTATAACTACTCATTGATATGGTTTTATCTCAAAACACAAAGTTGTTAAGAAACTTTTTTTATAATCAATAATTTTATGCAATTCAAAATATTTCTCTATTTGGTTCAGCCATGCAAAGACATGTTCCATCAAACTTTCTTAATTCAACATTGGGGAGTGGATACTCTTAGGAACCCATCCATGATTTGTAAATTAGTCACATCAGATCTAATGAACAAGTAAATCAATCACAATAGACGAAACTCAAAAAATATGGTGTAAACTGTGCATAAACTTGCATCAGTGCTCAATATCCCAATAAAGGTGAATAATTACAATACAATCATCTGATAATGAGTGAGCAATTTGAATTGACTAAGGAGGTCATTCGAATTACTGAATGGTGTATCTTGGCTCCAACTAGGAGTCCTCATCATCAATCAGTGGTGGTCATCAATGCACAAGAACCAGTCATCCAGGTGTCAATCCTGAGTATAACTGAGTGTAACAAGTGTAACTGAAGTGTGTAGCATTGATATAGGGAAGGAGGCTCAGTGGAGGGTGCATGGGAGGCTTAAATAAAGTCAGAATAATTCATCTAGTCAATATGGAGGTCCAACGGAGTGAAACAGTCAATCGGGAGTGAAACTAGCCTCAAATCAAGGAGAATCGGAGCTAATAGAGTGTAAACTGAGTCGGTAGGTGAAGAAGTGCGCCCTTCTCTGGCAGTAGGTGAGAAGTGGGCACCTTCATGACTAGGAGGGATAAAAATATGATGGAAGGAGCTCCCGGGTGCTAGAATGAATTGGATAAGGTGCTGGAGGCATCAACCTGGTGACTGGGATGCATGCAAACCCTAATTGCATGTATGGTCCTGAAAATGATGATGTGGATATCCGAACACCCCCCCTCAAGCTAGAATATGATGTGCAAAAAATAATGTAGGGCCCTGGTTACTAATACCAAAGGCCACCCCAATACAATAATCCAAAAAAAATGCTGAAAATAAGCTAAGTGAGGAAAGAGGGAAAACCCAGTAGGAAGAAAGCCCCCCTTCAAGCTAAAACATAATAATGGATCAATCTGTCTCCACCATGATAGAACTCACCCCCAATAGTGAACGGAGGTAAGAGAACTTCTTCTCAGTGAACCTCTTGGTGAAGATGTCTGCAATTTGCTCATTGGTAGGGCAATATTGCAGAATGATGGTGCGATCATGCACCAACTCTCGAATGTAGTGCATATGAATCTCAATGTGTTTGGTCCTCTGTCGATGAAATGGATCTGTGGAGATCTTGATAGCACTTTGATTGTCACAAAAGAGGATAGTAGAAGTAGTGCCACCAAAACCAAACTCGGAAAGAATACCCTACAACCAAACTGCCTGAATGCAGGCATTGACTGCCCCTCGATACTCTGCCTCTGTTGAAGAAAGTGCAATGGCTGCCTGATTTTTGATGGACCAGCAAATAGGGCCATGACCAATCATGAAAACATATCCAGAAGTGGACTTCCGATCAATGCTATCACCTACCCAATCTGAATCAGTAAAACCAATGAAATCAAGCTCAGAATTTGCAGCATAGTGGATGCCAAAATGTCTCGTACATTGCACATATTGCAAGATCTGCTTGGTTTCCCTCCAATGAAGCTCATGGGGTTGCTGCATATACCTTGATACAACACACATGGCATAAGATATATCAGGCCTAGAGTGTGTCAAGTATAGTAGTGAACCAATCAACTGTCGATACATAGTGTAATCTGCAACTGGTGTAGAATTTCCCTCCTCAAGACTGATTCCTGAGAGGAATGGGAATGGGGCTGCCTTACATTTAGCCATATTAAACTTCAATAACAGGTCGGAAGCATATTTTTGCTGAGATATAGTGATCCCATCAAAATTTTTGAGCTATCTCCAAGCCCAAAAAGTGACTCAACAAGCCCAAATCGCTCATGTCAAAAGCTAGATTTAAGGAAGTTTTTAGCTTGTTTATTGAAGTAAGAGTGCTACCAGTAATGAGAAGATCATCAACATAAAGTACAATAACCAAAAAATTACCTTTAACTTTCTGTAGGTACACATTCGGATCAGATTTGCATCTTTTGAAATTCTGACAAAGAAGGAAGGAGTCCATCTTTGCATACCAAGCTCTTGGGGCCTGTTTTAAACCATACAAAGATTTATTCAATCTGCAAACTAATGATGGATCTGATGTGTATATTTTTGGATGCTTCATATATACCTCTTCGACAAGATCTCCATGTAGAAAAGCACTCTTCATATTCGTGTGGTGCACTTCCCAGTGCTTGGATGCGGAAATTGCCAAAACTAGGAGGATGGAATCCATCTTTGCAACCGGTGCAAAGGTCTCAGTGTAGTCCACTCCTTGGAATTGGGAGAAACATTTTTCCACCAACCTAGATTTTTATTTGCTGATAGAGCCATCAACAGCAAATTTCATGCGGTAGACCCATTTACATTGGACTAATTTTCTTCCAGGTGGAAGAGAAACTAGCTCCCATGTATTGTTCTTTTGAAGAGAACTGTACTCTTCATCCATGGCACTTTTCCATCTCGGATCTAGGTGGGCATGATAGTATGTTGTGGGATCTAAACCGTTCATAAAATAAAAAATCTCAGGAATTAATGGATCAGAAATAGAAAGAGCCATACCTGCTCTTTGAAAGTCTGCTCTTGTTCGTCTTGGATCAACATGATTTCCAATGTTCAAACCAGCAGATTGAAGAGTGTTTTGGGCCCACTTTGGTAATTGAGGAGGATCATAATGGTCGGATTCAGAACCTGATATGTCATGATCATCATATGCTGCTAGAATATAGACATATCAGAACCAATACTTTCATTATCGCTGCTCAAATCTTCTTCTGGTGAAGGCGGTGAAACGACAGTTTCTTCCTCGACTAGTTGCAATTCTTGAAGCGGTTCTTCAAATTGCACACTGCGCTCTATGAATATATTTTTGGATCTGATATCCATGAGTTTATATGCCTTTGATTCTTCCCCATATCCTATCAGTATGCACTCAATACTTTGTGGATCCAAAGCTCGTCTCTTCTTGGAAGGAATTCTAGCCCATGCAGTAGAGCCAAAAACTCTCAAATTTGACACATCCGGTTTGTGACCAAAGAATGCTTCGAAAGGAGTCATACCTTTCACGGATGAATGTGGAACTTGGTTCTGAATGTATGCAGCAACATTAATTGCTTCATCCCAAATATTTGCAGCCAAACCTTTTGACTCAATCATGCAAGTAGCCATCTCTTTCAGTGACCGATTTTTCCTTTCTGCTACACCGTTCTGCTGGGGTGTGTAGGGAACTGTATGTTGGATCTGAATTCCGATTTCGGCACAAAGTTGCAGCAAATTGACCTTGATATATTCTCCACCATTATCATATCTAAGAGCTTTGATCTTGTTCTCAGTGGCGGTCTCAACGGAAGCCTTAAAATCCTTGAATTTTCCAAGCACTTCTGACTTGTTTTTGAGAAAAAATATCCATGTAAAGCGAGAAAGATCATCAATAAATGTCAAAACATACATTGAACCATTTAATTACATATTGGTCAGTGGACCACTGATATCGGAGTGTATCAGCCCCAAAACTGTAGAAGCTCTGCTAGCTTTACCGCGGTCGAACCTGTGCTCGGGGTGCTTCTCAATAATGCAACCGGTGCATATTCCCTTCGAGGAACGGAGTTATGGAAGACCATATACCATGGATTTGTTTGATAACAGTAGAAAATAATTATAATTAAGATGTCCAAATATTTCATGCCAAATCCTACTAACCTCATTACCATGTGTGCGAAGAGCAGTGGGCTTTGCAAGTGGAATAAAGTGTGAAAACTCATAGTATTTTGCAGTGTGGTTCGCCTTTCTGACTACAATAAGTCTTCCACTTTTGATATCAGAAATTTCAACTGTATTAGGGTTGAATGTAACTTGCTTCGGTTCACCAGTGTGTGTCATTTGATACACAGAAAGAAGATTTGAAGCCAAGGAAGGCACATAGAGAACATTTTGAAAGCTTCCATGATCAACATGGATTGTACCTTTGCCCTTCAAAGAAATTTTTGAGTCATCTCCCAAATGGATGGGGATGGAGCTGTTTGGATTGAATGAAGAAAAATAATCAATATTTGCAGCCATATGATTCGAGGCACCCGAATCTATCAAAAGAGTAGTGGGCTTCGAAACAGTTGCCATGAGTGCTTGTCCTCTTTCATGATCATCATTCCTATCCTTCTTCCTTGCAACGTCAAGAAGAGTTATGTTATTCTTTTCCAAAAGGAGGGCCATTTGATCTATAGTATTCTTCATGCATAAACTTTCGGGATGAAAGCCACGGTTGCAGTAAGTACATTTAGATTTTTCCTTACCCTCTTTACCCTTTTGCTTGAACTTCGAACTGGATGGTGCATCCATCTGCTTGCCTTTCTCTCTTTGCTTGTGAGGTTTGAATTTGGGCTTCTCTTTCTTTTGCTTTCCTTTACCATTCAAATTCTTGGGTCCTTGAACAAATAGGGATTAATATTTGGAGTTTATGGACCCCATTTGAATCAACTTATCATGCTCTTTGTGACGAACTCAATGAAGGCATTCAAGGTAGGCCGACCGGAATTGAAAGTAGAGACAAATACCGAATATTCTTTACCAAGCTTGGTGAGAATAGAGAGGATCAATTGCTTATCCTCTTTGATAACTCCAATGTTCTTCAACTGCAATGTCAAGGGCTTGAATTTTGTGAAAAACTCATTGATGGTCTCGAAATTCTCAGGACTAAGAGCAATCAATTCATTCTCTAATTGAAAAGCCCTAAGCTCATCTTGCTTGCCAAATAGTGTTTCAAGTTGATCCCATATTGATTTTGGATTCTTTAATCCACTGAGATGGAAGTGAAGATCTTTGGAAATAGAGAGGCAAAAAAGACCATAAGCTTCATCAAGCTTGTTGTAGTGTTTTTTTCTTTCTGGCAATGTGCTTGGCTCCAATTCGAGGCCAACTGTGACTCTATAGAATCCTTTTAAACGTAATATGATCTCCATATCATCTTTCCAATCAAAATAGTTGAAGGGAGTGAGGATAGGCTTTGAAGAAGAGTATTCCATTGCTAGGAGCGAGTGCACTTTGATGTAGAAAGACTTGCAAAGGCAAGGTAGCGAATGCAATTGAAAGAGACAATAACCTGCAAATCACAATCAATACAAGAACAGTGAGGTCGAACAATCCACCCTTTTAGAGTTGCATCACACCTGGGATTGGAGATCAAGCAATGTTGAATGGGTCCAATGTATCAAATCTAGGATTTATGTGGAAAACTCAAGCTTCTGGAGTGGTATTGGAAGTATTTTTATTCTTTTCATGCACATGAGCAAATGCTCTTGAGATCTTTCATGCTAAACTTTTGTAATTTTGAGTAAATTCACTCAAATCTCCTTGTCGAACACTTGTAGAAAAGAGATCTTGTCCCTGCAATGGCTCTGATACCATGTAAAATTACTCACAACAGATCTAATGAACAAGTAAATCAATCACAATAGATGAAACTCAAAAAATATGGTGTAAACTGTGCATAAACTTGCATCAGTTCTCAATATCCCAATAAGGGCGAATAATTACAATACAATCATTTGATAATGAGTGAGCAATTCGAATTGACTAAGGAGGTCATTTGAATTACTGAATGGTGTAGCTTGGCTCCAACTAGGAGTCCTCATCATCAATCAGTGGTGGTCATCAATGCACAAGAACCAGTCATCCAGGTATCAATCTGAGTCTAACTGAGTGTAACAAGTGTAACTGAAGTGTGTAGCACTGATATAGAGAAGGAGGCTCAGTGGAGGGCGCATGGGAGGCTTAATTGAAGTCAGAACAAGTCATCTAATCAATCTGGAGGTCCAACGGAGTGAAACAGTCATTCAGGTGTGAAACTAGCCTCAAATCAAGGAGAATCGGAGCTAACTGAGTGTAAACTGAGTGGGTAGGTGAAGAAGTGTGCCCCTCTCTAGAAGTAGGTGAGAAGTGGGCTCCTTCATGACTAGGAGGGATAAAAATCTGATGGAAGGAGCTCCCAGGTGCTAGAATGAAGTGGATAAGGTGTTGGAGGCATCAACCTGGTGACTGGGATGCATGCAAACCCTAATTGCATGTAAGGTCCTAAAAATGATGATGTGGATATCTGAACATGATTAACTCCCATAATGGACGGTTAAATCCTCTTGGAATATGATTATTAGTATTAGGTTGTTCAACTTCAATTTTTGTCTCTTTTATCACATGAGCTCCTTGGTTCACTTTATCACTTTTAGGAAGCCTCTCATCTAGGACATGTATGAGCATGGATTCCATGTGTTTCTCTAATTGTCCCATATTTTATTCCTCAATTCCATGCCCTCTTTCAATTTTCCCAAATTATTTTTTATCTCATCCAATTTCTACCTATTTTCTTCTCGAAAATTTATCAAATCAAACATTTTCTAGATTATGTCATCAATTTGGCTCTTCAAATTGGATACTTGGTTTTCTAAGTTTTCACTTTCTTCATGAGCAATGGATGAATTCTCCAAAGGTTTTCCTAGTGTAGAATTTTTTCACCAACTCTTGTCATGTGAGAAAAATTTGATATTTACTTGCAATTATCCTCAATTTTCTCTTTACCACTCTTTCTGAATCACCTCAAACATATCTTCCAACAAATAATTATGGAATTTTCAAGTTAATATACCTTATTAAAAACTCGATTTGGAGAGTGTCATGTTGGTTAACCTTAAAATTGATGTAACTTAGAAGTTTTTGCACCTCTGAGTTTAATATTTTAGCTTGTAAAATCGTGATATATGTTCTTTGCAGTGCCACAAGTTTGACTGAATTTTGTTATGCCAAGAAAAAGTGGTAACTTTTCCAAAACTTGTCTATTTTGGATCTTTCAATAGAGCGAAATTTTATAGCATGCCACATGTCCAACGCTTAATATTTTCTTATGAATTTTAGACATGAAACACTATGGTCTATCTTCTTTCTAATGCAATTAGTGGCATTGAATTTGGATCTAACTAGACTTATATATGGTTCTTTTACTGAGACTACCAGTTTGAGACTAGTTTCATTACTAGTAAATATACTCTAACTTCTATTCCCTGTAACTCTAAAATTATAGCGAATCATACTCTAAATTTTTAGCATAATGTATTTTGTTATGTTCTCTCAATAACCTAAAAATTGTTCTCTTTGAAAACGCACCAAAAAATGTTAAGATCAAATATGGCAAGATGGCTCGTTTTGAAGGAGCCAATTAAGGACGGTGTGCATTGATACCAAAATTTATGGATCAAATAGTCTAAATAGCATAAATATGGAAATAATAACTCCACGCCTTGAGAATGATAGATACTAATTGAATAAGAAGCCTCTTCAAGTGGGTCACCTCCTTTTACAATATATAAAATGCACAAAATAAGATGCATGTTCAAATGAATCTCCTTTATTATAAATTTGAGATAAAGTGGGCATGATGTATCATTCACTGTAGGTCTGTTATGAATAAAAAATATGTTAATAACAATAAATACTAATTAAGTTGTTAATTAATAATAAATAATAATAATAATAATTAAAAATTGCAACTCTTTACTAAGAGTTACTATGTGCCCTTTAAGGATTTTATATATGAGCTCTCATATTTGTAATCACATGATCTCTTATTTATCATATACATTTATTTGTTCATGAATTATTTGTCCTATTTACATTGGGTATTTCTTCAGTAAACAAATTTTATTTGTTTTAGTGGCATCAGAGCCCTTTTCCTGGGCATTCTGCTTGTCTCACCTTTGGCCATCAAGTTAGAGTTTCTCTAAATTACTTGGCCTTTGACCAAAACATTGGCATGTGACCATTCACTCCAAAAAGAGAGAGAGAAAGAAGATTAAGAAAAAAAAAGGAAAGAAGAGAGGAAAAAGAAATGGAAAGAAATAGTTACATAGTAAAAATATTTTAATATTTTAATATATATATATATATATATATTAACCAACACATGGTAGCTAAGTTGGTTTGAGTCTAAGTCCAAAGACCATTTGATATTGAGGTCGGAGTTTCAATTCTCACGAATCCAAATCTATGGGTCCTTCGGGGTTAGGCTCCCAAAACTGGAGCCAATAGGGTGAGAACCCTTCGAGTGCCCCCCTAGAATTATTATTGTGGATGTAGCGAGCCCCGGCCACAATTGTCGAGGCTGTGAACCATGAAAAAAACAAAACAAAAAACACATGGCTTTTTGCATATCCAAACCAACACATGGTTTTATCAACTCCAAACCAATACATGGTTTTATTTTTCAATCCCCTTAGCAAAATATCCGAGGACTATTTATTAGGGTTTTAAACTCTAATCTATCCCATTCAAAAGATAAAAAAGAATATAATAATTCAAAAGAGGAAAAAAAATATATAATAAGATATTATTATTATTAATATTTATTATCATATTTTTAAAACCCAAATTCAATTCAATCCATTTCAAGAATATATATATTATAATAATATTATTTATAAATAAATATGATAATATATTAAATTTCAAAGTTATACTTACATAAAAGAAAAAGGATATTAAACCTTTTCAAATGAATATTTAAGCTCCTTGCATAAGGACCTCATTTGTTAGAGTGTGGTAGCTTCGGGATGTCCTCCATGGTTCAGATGCCTTACATGGAAGTACATTAGCTATAGGCATCAAGATGGAGTAGAGAGTGAGATACACTCTCCTCGGTGGCATGAGTCCAGTGGTGGCTGCATGCGGAACTTTCGGAGTGTTTTGACCTTTGCATGCATGTGTTTTGCATGACTTGTCAACGATCAGTGGATGCATGCAAAAGTGACTTTTGCATGCACCAAGAATTAGGGTTTTGGAAAACCTAATGTTGAGATATTGTAACTTCAAAGAATATTATATTTGTACTTTATTATTCTGGAGATGTTTCATTCCTCCTTGAAGATCTTATTGTATATTTGGAGATGTTTATTCCTTCGTCGGAAGGTGGTAACTTGGATTATTAGACTTCCCTAGTGGGGGTCGGCCCTGTATGTGTTATGTGGGTCAAAGGGTTATTAGACCACCCTAGAGGGGTCGGCCCAGTCAGTTGTAGTGGGGTATTTAACCCATTGGTTAAATACGAGCCTACATGATTTGTGTAAAAGACAAGTCGAAGTAGTGTATAAATAGAGGAGGTGTATTCCTCATTTTACACACACTCACTCAATTGAGAGTGGCGCACTTGTGGAGGAGAAGTCTGCTATGGAGAAGGAGGAGCTTATGCTCAGGGTTACATCTTTGTATATTGCTGGTCATCTATATTGAGGAAGCTTTACTGGGTTTTCTACCCCATGAGGGTTTCCCAGGATAAATTTGTGTCTCTTGTGTTTATGTTGTGCTTGTTGTTTCTTCATTGATCCTGTATATGCTATTATTGTGAAATGGAATGCAATGCTGCTATTTTCTGTCTTAGCATATTAAATCTTAACACCTAATTCATCGGTGAGATTATTTATAGAGGCAGGAGGTCCCCAGTTGACATTACTCAGTTGCATTGTCTGAGAGAGAGAGAGGAGTTGTTGCAGGAGCTAGGAAGGTCAGATCTAAGCTAGATCAATGACCTTCAATTCTAGAGTTGCTAGACACCCAATACTGTGAGCTGAGATAGCTCATCAGTGTGACATCTGATTAGATTGGAGGAGGATGAGTTCTCTTGGAGGAGGGTGCATTTCCCAAGGAGGGAGAAGCTCGTTTGGATATGGATTGACTGATTCAGAGTCTGAGACTTCCAGGATAGCCTTGCCTCAGCATTGGAGGAAGGTTAGGGACGATCAAAGCTCATATCTGCCGAGATCCGGTCCGATACGAGCATTTGACATCCAGAGGGGAGGATGCACTTGTGCATGTAGAGGAGGTCGATTTCATCAGAGGGAAGTCTTCAGAGTGAGCAGATCAGAGTAGAGAGATACAGAGAGGGAAGATCAGTCAGAGGGACCTACAGATCACTCAGATCCAGTTTGACAGTTAGGGCTTACTCTTCCAGTGCATGCATCAGCTGGATGCATGCAGATCTAGATTTTATCCTGTTTCATGGATTGAGTTACCTGTTGAGGTAATCCTGTATTGTATTGTAATTTATATATATATGCTATGGGCTCGAGAGAGAAGATAGCCCCATAGTTTGCTGGTTTTCCTCGGTTGGGGTTTCCAAGGTATATCTATTGTTTATGTGTGATTGCATTTATGTCAGTTTGGTAAATGCAGATCTAGTTGTTTGAGTCTATATTTTTATGAGAATATATTGATATCGAGACTCATACCGCTTGAGATCTCTGGATGATTCAGAGGGAGTAGTGATCTCTGAATCAAATATTTACATGGTATCAAATCCCTGTTGAGGGTCAAAGTGGGAAGTCACACATAGATCTGCGGTGTTGGTGACTAGATATGAGCTAGATCTAGTAGATCTGTGGAGATAGAGACCAGATCTACCAGATATGAACAACACAGTTTAGATATGAGGTTGTAGAGTTCAAATCTATCATATCAGTTGGTTTTGTGGTCAGATATGTGATAGATCTACGAGATCTATGATCGAGATAGACTATTGATTCACTTTGGGTTACAGTTTTCAGTTGTGAGAGTATGGCTACCATTTTGAGGGTGGAGGACCGGTTGGATGGTGCCTCCAACTATAGTGCATGGAGGGCATGTATTACTCTCTTGCTGAAAGAGAGTGACATATAGGATGTTGTGTACAGCACAACAACAAATCCTGTTACTGTTCTGTCTAATGCCACTGCTAAAGAAGTCTATGATAAGAAAAATGTGAAGGCTCAGAGGATCCTTCTTGATGCGATCAAGGATCACATCATCCCACATGTCTCTACCAAGGACAATGTGTTTGAGATGTGGGATGCGTTGACTAGTCTGTACCAGAGCTCCAATGAAAATAGGAAGATGGTTCTCAGGGAAAAGCTGAGAAGCATCAAGATGGGGAAGGATGAGAGCATGATGACCTATCTCACCAAGATAACTCAAGTGAGAGATGAGTTAGGAGCAGTTGGTGAGAAGGTAGAGGATAGTGAGCTGGTTCGACAAGCATAGAATGGCGTGGTTGTGCCATGGGTAGTGTTTGTTCATTATATCATAGCTCGAGAGAACCTTCCCAAGTGGGATCGTCTGTGGGATGATTTCACACAGGAGGAGATCCAGAGAGGGTACATTCAGGGTTCAGTTTCTACTACTCCAGAGGAGGAGGATGTGGCTCTCGCAGCAGGAAGGAAAAAGAGAGGCAAACAAAAGAATGATCTGAGCAAGATCAAATGCTTTTCCTGCAACGATTATGGACATTATGCGGGACAGTGTCCGCATAAGAAGAAGGGTAAGCAGGCGAAGGACGAGCAGGTAGTAGCAGCGGAGGAGGTTGATGAGTTATCTTCTGGGTTTGAGAAGGAATTCTCATTGGCCTCGGTACAGTTAGGACATGATAGTAGCCTACCAGAGGCTCAGGTTGATCAGAGGTGGAGAGTGGACAAACTCTCAACAATCACATGACAGGAGTGCGAGATGCATTCCTGATCCTAGAGCATACATACTTGCAGTTGGCTCGGGATGTTCAGGGGGTTGACCATTTGGTTATTGGAGTGGGCAGAGTGAGATTTGTGCTTGATCGTGGGGATATCCTGGAGGTTTTAGGAGTGCTCTTTGTTCCAGGACTGAGAGGGAGTGTCCTCTCAGTGGTAGCTTTGGCAGTGGCAGGCTACTCTGTAGTGTTTCACAGGGATCAATTCTTCACCTATCCTAGAGGAGTAGACCTAGTATTATTGGGTCACAGGATCGATGGTGATTACTTGGTTCATGGACAACCTACTTCGGGCACATCTGGATGGATGAGTGCATCCTCTTCAGATGTAGAGGAGGATGATGATCGGGATGCTCATAGCAGAGATGAGGCTAGGAGGAGTGATCATGTTTAGATGGGTGGGCGAGATGCTCACCATGATGAGGATCAGGACAATGATTCTGGAGTTCAGATGGATGAGCGAGATGCTCTTGATAGTGATGAGTCTCAGGAGATTGATCCCTTGGGATCATATCAGATGGATGAGCATGCTTCTCATGTAGGCACCAGTCAGAGAGTGAGCTGGTATGACATGGTTGAGATGGACTTGGCTCCGGAGAGAGCTAAGTTAGTTCAGAGACAAAGGGAGTTGACTTACAGAGCTGAGTCAACTCAAGGTCATAGGCAGATGATCTACAGAGTAGTAGATCCTCTTGACAGCAGTATTCAGGACTGGTTGCAGCAGCAGAGACTCAGAGGGAGTCTGAGTCTGAGTGCAGTGGCAGAGTCAGGAGTGGTTGACAGGAGGGATTCTTCTGAAGCCACACTTATGGGGATTGATCAGAGTTCTTCAGGTTAGAGGGAAATGATAGGTAGATCAATTAGATTAGTGTCAGTAGCAGTGGACTTGATGGATCCAGGCATCAGTGGCAGGACTTCCCTCATTAAGAGGGAGTGTTAGAGTGTGGTAACTTTGAGATGTCCTCCATGGTTCAGATGCCTTACATGGAGGTACATTAGTTGCATAAGCATCAGGATGGAGTAGAGGGTGAGATACACTCTACTCAGTGGCATGAGTCCAGTGGTGGATGCATGCGGAACTTCTGGAGTGTTTTGACCTTTGCATGCATGTGTTTTGCATGACCTATCAGCGATCAATGGATGCATGAAAAAGTGACTTTTGCATGCACCGAGAATTAGGGTTTTGGAAAACCTAATTCATCAGTGAGATTATTTATAGAGGCAGGAGGTCCCCAGTTGATGTTACTCAGGTGCATTGTCGGAGAGAGATATTGCTAGAGTGAGGAGGGCATAGCTGTGCATGCAGGGTGGCTTTCTGAGCTAGAGAGGAGCTATTGCAGGATCTAGGAAGGTCATATCTGAGCTAGATCAATGACCTTCAGTTTCAGAGTTGCTAGACACCTATTATTGTGAGCTGAGATAGCTCTTCAGTGTGACATTTGATTAGATTGGAGGAGGCCGAGTTCTCTTGGAGAAGGGAGCATTTCCCAAGGAGGGAGAAGCTCGTTTGGAGATGGATTGACCAATTCAGAGTCTAGGAATTCCAGGATAGCCTTGCCTCAGCATTGGAGGAAGGTTAGGGACGATCAGGGCTCAGATCTGCTGAGATCTGGTCCGGTATAAGCATTTGACATCCAGAGGGGAGGATGCACTTGTGCATGCAGAGGAGGTCGAGTTCATCAGAGGGAAATCTTCAAAGCGAACAGATCAGAGCAGAGAGATACAGAAAGGGAAGATCAGTTAGAGGAACCTACAGATCACTCAGATCCAATCTGACAGTTAGGGATTACTCTTCCAGTGCATGCATCAGCTGGATGCATGCAAATCTAGAGTGTATCCTGTTTCGGGGATTGAGTTACCTGCTGAGGTAATCTTGTATTGTATTGTCATTTATATATATATGCTATGGGCTCGAGAGAAAAGATAGCCCCACAGTTTGTTGGTTTTCCCCGATTGGGTTTTCCAAGGTATATCTGTTGTTTATGTGTGATTGCATTTATGTCAGTTTGGTAAATGCAGATCTAGTTGTTTGAGTCTATATTTTTATGAGCATATATTGATATCGAGACTCATACCGCTTGAGATCTATGGCTAATTCAGAGGGAGTAGTGATCTTTGAATCAAATATTTAGATCATTGAGGATTCTTTTTGTGTCCATTTGTTATCGAAGAAATAAGAGAACCGAAAGTTACAAACTATGGTAATTATAGATTTAGAAATGCAGTCGCAAATACAAGTAGTATTGGGCGAGTTAGACCATTATAAAATGAGCAATAAACAATTAAATTTTAAGATAGAGAAGCATAATTATTTTAATGGGTTAACAAAGGAGGAGAATCGTCACCTAAAAGAGCATATTAAGGAATTAATAACACAAATTGAGAGATTAAAAAGTAATGACAACTTGCTATGACAAAATAACGAAATCTCTAGCCTAAAAAATCAAAATTGAAAGTTGGAACAAGCTAATGAAGATATAGAGAAAATATTATCAAAGAAGGACGCATAAATATTACATTTAAAAAATCATAGTCAAAATTTACTTGCAAAAGTCAGGAAGTCAAAAGATAAAATGCAAGACGAAAAAAAAATTGAACAAGAACAAACATAACTTGGTTATGTTCACACATAAAATTTCCCTAAAAAGTTGACTCCACTCTATAGTTAAGAGGAATGTACTTTTAGGACCTGTGAAAAGTATTAAGGAAGGTTCAGGGAAAATAACATCTTCCTTTGAATCTTTATTTTCATGCTCAGGGCTCTTAAGAGCTATGTCATACTGTTGGCACATCTCATCTTCAGAAGAATGATATTTTTCTCTGACTGTTACTTCAAGCATTCTTTTCAAATCTTCAATTTCCCTTACAAGCTTCCTAAGGAAATTCTGTTTTTCTTTGATTTGTAGGCGAAGCATATTTTCTTTATCTTTTCTAAACTTATGCCTATCCTCATGCTCTACAGGATAGTGCTTATATAAATCTGCAGGATTGTAGAATGCAAGATGATGGGAAGGAGAGAGTTTACCTTCTTATGATTGCTTCGCTTTTCCTTTAAGTAATGACAGTAGCTTTTTCTTTTCTTCCTTTAATTCTCCTCTAAAAATATACTTAAAAACGGGAATCTCTGATGGATGGTGATCAATTGCAGGTAATCATTGTTGAGGATATGGTTTTGTTGAAGCATAAAACATATAACAAGAAAAATCAAAGTCTAGAGGTCCCTCACACCCCGCTAAATTTGCTTATGAGGCGGAATCAGAGTCGTAAGAGGAAGAATTAGACCTGGAGGGAGAAAATTTATTCATATGGATATCAGAATCATTATCAGAAGAATAATCATCATCAGGGAGAAACATAATTTCTCCAAAAGGATACTGATCTTTTTCGCAAAAATAAATATCCCATCAAGCTGGATCTAGATGTTCAGAGAAAGCCGCAAGCTATGGTATGGATTTCTTTTGTGGAAATTTGCTTTCCCAATGACCTTTCTTTCCACAAATAAAAAAAAAATCTTTGTATGTTGGCTCAGACCTTTTTCTGACATAAGCTTTCTTATAGAATGGGTTTCTAAATTTTTTCTTATAAGACTTCTGAGTCTTATGCTTGTAGTCTTTGTCAGGATGATATCTAGGAGTACTTGTATGGAATCCTTTCTTTTTCTTCTTGCAGTGGCGGGATTCTTTTCCGAAATTCCCTCTATTGTAAGCACCACAACCCTAATCAAGCATTTTTGCAACATCTTTACAGAAACTAGGAGAATACATAGATTGGTGCCTTTTGAAATCTCGGCTGAATCTCTTTCCTAGGCAATGTTCTTTCCAAGTTTCCATGATAAAAGCAGGGAGTTGTGCTAATGAGAGTCCACGAAGATTAATCTTCTTATCTTTAAGAAATTGTTCCACAACATCTGGAACATGACCAGGAAAAATTCTAAGATAGTGTTTCAAGTATGTTGGTTCACCAGATTTTCCAGAAGAGATAAGAAGGTTATGCATATAGCATAAGTATTTCTCACTTTGACTCAGGTCACAAATTCTTGTAGATGTGAATAAATAAGCTAGCTGCTCATAGTCTTCTTTATCGTCAAGGCCATAGAACTCTTTTCCCAAAGCATGCAGTATCCGTTGATCGGCATTCAAAATCTCATATTTTTCTTCTTGGTGTAGCCACTGCCATTATTCATGTGCTAAACCAGATAATCTAGCTATCAGTTGTAAAGCTAATTGATGACCAGGAGTATTCGAATCTTGGGTCTTTTTATATAAAACCCATTGGCCAAGAAGTTGTAAGGCTGACTTTATTTCTTCCCGCGAATTACATTGGATATTTAGAACGGGTTGCTCAGGCATCTATGACATCAAGTTATTCATTCCATGTATTCCAAAATGGAATTTGTGAGAAGGTGCAAAAGAGGTATCTTGCATGTCTAAATCAAAAGTGGGAGGAGGAGGACCTGAAAAGGAGGAGGAACCAAATTCATGGCTGACCCCTAAACTATTCTGGGTATCTTCTGTGAGAGAGGGAAATTTAAGTATAGCCCTATATCTTTCAGATAATGCCTCAGGCATTCTATGGAATTGACTTACTAAGCTTTGCATTTCTTGGAATTCTTCTTCATCTTGACCAAACTTAAAATATGTTCTTTCATACTCATTTTGGACACTCATCATACCAAACGAGTAACTTTTAGAGTGTTGTCTTTGGTGTCCTTTTAGTGAAACATCGATTGCTTCATGGTTGAACTTGCCAGTTTTCTTTTTCAATTATTGAGTTTTGGTCAAGAGCTTACCCAAGACATTCATCCTTTTCTCTGTCTTGTCATAGGCTATATTTATTGCAGTTTTTATCTCTTATGTATCATGCAGCAAATGATCTAGAAGGTTTGTTTTGGTTTGGAGCATTGATATATTATCATGCTCATCCTTCATTGTTTTCTTAATCTGAATGATATCCATGGCCATATCATCCATATTTTTTGCTGTGATATCTTATTCCAAATTGCCATAGTTGGAAAGCTTTATTTCATCTGTGACAGTTTCAAAAGGAATAGAAGATTTATAGGGCATGAATTCTTTTTTAATTTTCCCATCAGTTGAAAATTGTTTGAAGGGAACCTCTAGAAGATTTCTTCCAGGGAAAAATGACATATCACCTTTAACAGAGGTGATTTCCATACCAGAGTCATTCCGAGGTAAAGATGAAAACATATAGAAACTCGGTAGTTCTCTATTCTGATTATGCTTTAATATCTAAAGTATTTTCTTGCAGGCTGGACTGTCCGAGTGCTGACCTTTATCGTTGGAATTATGATTCAGTTGTCATTGATGGTTGGCAAGCAGACAAGGTGGGCATCCTTAATGAAGGCTGTGGGAATAATGGAGAGGCCCATTGTGGGCATATGTGAGCCCCAGTGGGAATCACATATAGCCTACTGTGGGCATATGGAGAAGCCCATTGCGGGCATCCTATTGTGAGCATCGTTGTGAGGCCCATTGCATGCATCCTGGAGAGGACATTGCGGGCATAAGGAGAGGCCATTGCGGGCCTAAGTCAAGACAACATGTGGTCATAAATGAGGGCATATGAGGGCTAAGGATAAGGCCCCTGCGGGCATCATTAAGATCCACTTACAGGCATTTTAAGAAGCGTATGGAGTCAAACAAGGTGGGAAACAGATGAGCCATGATGTGTGTTTTAAATGTCCCACGTTTTTATGATGGTAGAAGGAAATATTGATTCCATTTATGATGATGTCACCATTACAGTTACAACGAGTGTTGATTGAGCTCCCGATAGCCATGAAGACAAGAAATTTGTTCTTGGGTCAGTTATTGAGTTGGCAGATATGGAATTTGAAGAGACTGAGGCATATACTTCCATTGTCTATATAATCCCATCGATGAGGACTTTACAAGGACGGAAGAGAATCATATGAGAGGATGCTGGTTGAAGTAAAGAATATGAAGCTACAATCTCAACATAAGAGAGCAATACAGAAGAAAAGTGAAATGTGGCCCGAATTTGTGAAGAAAAGAATGTACATAACTGTAAGAATGGTCAAATAAGGACAGAGAGTTGAATGTTGAATAACTGAGGCTCAACTAAGGCAGAAAATGAGCTGTAGTAAAACAAAGCACAGATAGAATGGGTAAGCATTGCTATATCTGAATCATTATAATGTAATTAACAAGTAAAAATTTGTATATGAGGGTGCTAGGGACATGCTAGGGAGGAGTTGTAGTCCTCTGTGTGCAAGTTGGAGCTTGTGCAAGTGGAAGTGGGTGCTTCCATCCAGTTGTAGCTGGAGAACTCAAAGATTTGGTTCTCTCTACAAGTAGGATCTTGTAAATAGAGGTTGTGGCTTCATTTGAGTAGGTTCTTAAAGAAAGATGATGTAAAGAAGTTGGAGCTTGCTTGACATCCTAAGAAGAAGAGGTTTTTTCCCTTTATGGGTTTCCTCGTGAATATCTGTCTCTGTCTCTATCATGTGTGTGATTGATGATTATCACTTGTGTTTTTATATTTGTTGTATTATCATGACTGTAAATTTGTGAACAGTAATAAAGTTTTGAAAAGATTGGAAATTGTTTAAGCTTAGGAATAACTGATTCACCCCCCCCCTCTCAGTTATTCGAATAATTACAATAATTAGTATCAGATCAAGTTCCTTTTATCTAAAGGTAGATCTGTAAGCTTAAACATGGCAAGTCATGAAAGTTCAACCAATAAATCTCCTCTGTTTGATGGAACAATTTTTTCCTTCTGGAAGGTTAGAATGAGAACTTATTTAATGTCCGTAGGTGCTGATGTTTGGGATGTAGTAGATACTGGATATGTAAAACCTATTGTGCTAGCTTCCAAAGAAGATAAGTTGGAATTTAGTTTTAATGCAAAGGAAATGAATGTCATCCTGAGTGGTCTTGCATAATATGAGTTTGTTAAGGTAATGCATTTTGAATCTGCAAAAGAGATGTGGGACAAACTTATAAGTAGTTATGAAGGAAATGAGAAAGTAAAAGATGACAAATTACAGACATACAGATTGAAATTTGAACATCTAAAGATGAATGAGGATGAGACTGCTAGTAAATATTTCTTAAGAACTAAAGACATTGTGAATGCTATGAAAGGTCTTGGTGAAACAATTGAAGAAGCACCCTTAGTTCAAATTTTTTTAAGATCTATGCCTAATAGATTTAATCCCAAAGTTTCTGCAATCGAAGAATTAAATGATCTTAAAACTCTGCCTATTGATCAACTTCTAGGAACTCTAACTGCTTATGAAATGAGGATTAGTAAAGATAAACCCATCACTAGAAAAGCATCCTTTAAAGCAGATAAGAACAGTGATTCTGAAATGGATGTGATAGAGGCAAAATTTGTAAGAAGGTTAAAGAAAGGATCACGTAAATATAAAGGCAAGCTTCCCTTTAAATGTTTCAATTGTGGTAAGATAGTCCATTTTGCATCTAAATGTCCCCACAAGAAAAAGGGGCATACTTCTGATGATGAAGAGAAGCACACATTCAAGAAATACAATAAAGAGGATAAATATAAAAAGAAAATCTTGTGTTCAAATGATGTTGATTCTTCAGAAGAGATAGACAATGATTCATATTGTGAAGATAAAGTGAATGATTTTATGCTTATGGCCATAGAAGATTTTGAAGATGAATATACAGGAAGTGACTTGAATGATGAAGAAGTTATGGTTGATATAGAAGGTGAACTAATCAGTTCCTTGGAAGAGATTGACAGACTCAGACTAAAGAAGAGGAAACAAAAACAATTGTTGATGCAGTATGAAAAGAATGGTAAAGAAACAAGTGAAGATTTTGCTTTGTTAAAAGTAGAATTAGAAGAGGCAAAGAAAATAGAAGATATTCTAAAACAGCAATTAACAAAGAAGAAAATGAGATGTGAAGCATTGGAAGAAGAAGTAGTGAAAGCTAGAAAAGAATTGGAGAAATTTCAAGTTTTGTATCACCAAAATCTATCAAGTATTAAAGCTTCAGAAGAACTGAATAGCATTCTGAGTAAGCAAAGATCTCCATTGTTAAAAACAGGTCTCGGTTATGAAGAAGGTTCAAGTAGCAGTCACTCAGAAAACAAGGAATCAGATAAGTTGATTAAATTTCAAAGCATCAAACAGTCAGAAGGTGAACATACTCTGCAAACAAAAGGGAATGAAGATGAAACAAGCACCAGAATCAAGGATTCAGATCAGAAATATCAATCATCGTTGCTCAGGAACAAAGCCAACAAAAGATGAGGCAACCAATTCCAAGAAGACAGCCAAGATTCAGGTACCAAATTTTTTCCATGGTTATTGTTATTGTTGTTCTTTTTTTGGTCATAAAGCTGCAAATTGTGCATTGAATTTTAGAAGTATGCAATTAAGGATATCAAAGAACAATCAATTGTTACAACACAGAACGAGACAGTCAGTGAGTAAACAAGAACATCATACAACTCAGTTCACAACTAAAAGAAGAACACATGATAGACATATAAATCCTTTTGATCTATTTTACAATGAGCCAGAATGTTATCTGAAGAATTACAAAACAGGTCCGAGAGTGAATTACTCAGCTGAAAGTGCTAAAGTTTGGAAGATGAAAGAAAGTAACAAGTGTGGTTTAGTGCTTTCTGTCCAAAGGCAAAAATACCCCTGGCATATTGACAGTGGATGTTCCAAAGACATGACTGGTGATAAAAGTAAGTTTATGTCTTTAAGTGAAAGTAAATCAGGAAATGTAACTTTTGGAAACGATGCTCCTGGAAAAATCAAAGGAAAAGGAATGGTAAGTTTGAGTAATGGCAAAGGGAAATCCCAATGTGTTGTTTGTAGATGGTCTGAAACATAACCTTCTTAGTGTCAATCAGGTATGTGACAGTGGATGTGAAGTTATTTTCACTTTAAAGATTGAAAAATAAAATATGTATCCTCGGGACAGTTAGTTGCAAAAGGAATAAGAACATAAAACAATGTCTATGTTTTGAAAGAAGAATTTAATTTAAGCAAGTATGATGAAATTTGGCTATGGAATAGGAGACTTGGACACTTAAACTTTGATCACACAATCAAGCTTAGAAATAATGGGGCAGTAAAAGATCTTCCAAAAATATCAAAGCCATATGGTTCTGTATGTAAACCTTGTCAAATGGGAAAGTTGACTCGCACACAATTTAAAACTAAGAATTTCACATCAACAGACAAGCCTATTTAGTTAGTACATATGGATTTGTGTGGATCATTAAGGAAGGAAGGCACAAGAAGAGAAATATATTTTATGCTAGTCATTGATGATTACTCTAGACTCACATGGGTTGCCTTTCTGAAGGAAAAAACTGAAGCATTTGAAAAGTTTAAAGTGTTTAAGGCTCGGACTGAGAATCAAATAGGTAAAAGACTGAAGGCTGTAAGGTCTAATAGAGGAGGATAATTTAGTTCGGGATAATTCAAAGACTTTTGCGATAAACATGGAATAAAAAGAGAATATACTATCCCAGGGACTCCACAGCAGAATGGAGTAGTTGAGCGACAGAACAGACCAGTTCAACAGATGGCAAGATCAATGATGAATGAAAGAAATATTTCTCAGACATATTGGGTAGAGGCAATTCACACAGTTGTCCATATTCTTAACAAAGCTCATCTAAGTCCAAACAGCGATAAGAATCCTTATGAACTGTGGTTTGGAAGACCTGCTTCTATTAAACATTTTAAAGTATTTGGAAGTAAATGCTATATTAAAAATAATGATGAACATCTTGGCAAATATGATGACAGGGCCGATGAAGGTATTTTCTTGGGATATGCAACAAAAATCAAAGGATATAAATGCTATAATAAGAGACTGCATAAATTAGTTGATTGTATTGACATTAAAATTGATGAAGGAATCACTGTTAAAAATTATCATATAAGCAGTGTTGAACCAGATACATAAAATACAGTTGAAATTAAAGAAGAACAGGTCCAAGAATCAGAAAAAGAAAATTCAGATTCAGATGATGAGCATGCAAACATTCAAGAAGATTCAAAACAACAAACATAAACAAACCACCTTCCATAATTATTCAAAAGAACCATCCTGAAGATCAGATAATTAGTGACAAGAATAAAGGAGTTCAGACAAGAAGGAAATTGATTGAGGTTGCAGAGCAATCTTAGGTTGCTTTTCTATCTATGATTGAACCTAAGAATTTTGATGAAGCCAGTAAGGATGAAGATTGGATTAGAGCCATGAATGAAGAGCTTGATATGATTGAGAAGAATAATACTTGGGAATTTGTTCCTAGACCTGCAGATAAGAATGTAATAGGTTCCAAATGGGTGTTTAAGAATAAGATGAATGAACAAGGACAAATTGTGAGGAATAAAGCCTGATTGGTCTGTAAGGGGTATGCATAAGTTGAGGGACAAGATTTTGATGAAAATTTTGCACCAGTGGCAAGATTGGAAGCTATCAGAATGTTTCTTGCCTATGTCAGTCACAAGAACTTCAAAGTGTATCACATGGATGTTAAATCATCATTTCTTAATGGAAATATGGAAGAAGAAGTCTATATGGAGCAACCTGAAGGATTTCAATTGACAAACAATCCTGACTATGTCTACAAACTGAAGAAGGCACTATATGGATTGGAACAAGAACCAAGAGCCTGGTATTATTGATTGGATAAGTATCTACAAGACAAAGGGTTCAAGAAAGGTATTGTTGACAGTAATTTGTACATCAAATATGAAGGTGATGATTTATTAGTTTTTTTGGTTTATGTGTATGACATTATTTTTGGATGTACTAATGATTCTTTTGTTCAGTGGTTTTCTAATGCCATGCAATCTAAGTTTGAGATGTCAATGATAGGAGAATTGTCATTCTTTCTTGGTCTTCAAATCATTCAAAGCTCTGAAGGTTTATTTCTCTCCCAAGAGAAGTATTTGAAGGAGATGTTGAACACATTTCATATGGAAGATTCTTCACCTGTTAGTACACCTATGGTTGTTGGCTACAAGATCAGCAAGGATGACACCTCACCTGATGTGGATCAAAGAACATATCGATCAATGATATGTACATCACGACATCTCGTCCTGATATAATGCAAGCTGTTGGAATGGTAGGTAGATTTCAGTCTGCTCCTAAGCAAAGTCATTTGGCTGTTGTTAAGAAGATATTCAAATATTTGAAGGGCACAATGACTTATGGTCTCTGGTATCCTAGAAATCATAAATTTCAGTTAACTTTGTATTCAGATGATGACTAGGCAAATTGTTTGGATGAAATAAAGAGCACAAGTGGAGGTGAATTCTTCTTAGGTGATTCATTAGTAGCATGGTTGAGTAAGAAGCAAGGATCCATATCTTTATCTACTACAGAATCCAAATACATTATTGTTGCCACCTGTTGTACACAGTTACTCTGGATGATCCAGACTCTGGCAGATTTGGAGGTAAAATATGTTGATCCCATTCCTCTTCATTGTGATAATACTAGTGCCATTAGTGTTTCCAAGAATCCATTCCTTCATTCCAAGACCAAGCACATACCAATCAAGTATCACTTCTTAAGGGATCAGGTCACAAACATAATTGTTCAATTGCACTGCATTCCTTCTATAGAGCAGATTGTTGATATATTTACTAAACCTTTACCAAAGACACAGTTTGAGTACCTACGCCAACAGTTGGGTGTCATATCTTCTTCCACCTAACTTGTTCCCTTTGGTAGGGGGAGTTTGTGCATATTGAATATCTGATGTGATTTTGAGAAGTTTCTAGATTGTATCCTCATGTACAGGTTTTTGAGTTGTATTGTCGTGTTTTCTTTGACATTGATGTCAAAGGGGGAGAAGTTCAGGTAGTTGCAGATGACAAGCAGTTGATGATTACACTTGCAGCATCAGAAATATGAAGGTTTCCATCAATGCCAAATGGGGAGATTGTTGGAATTATGATTCAGTTGCCATTGATGGTTGACAAGCAGACAAGGCGGGCATTCTTAATGAAGGTTGTGGGAATAATGGAGAGGCCCATTGCGGGCATATGTGAGCCCCTGTGGGCATCACATATATCCTATTGCGGGCATATGGGGAATCCCATTGCGGGAATCCTTGTGAGGCCCATTGCGGGCATCCTACTGTGGGAATCCTTGTGAGGCCCATTGCGGGCATCCTACTGCCGACATACTATTGTGGGCATCCTTGTGAGGCCCATTGCGGGCATCCTTATGAGGCCCATTGTGAGCATCGTACTGCGGGCATATGGAGAGCCCTCTGCGGGCATCCTGGAGAGGCAATTGCAGGCATAAGGAGATGCCACTGCGGGCATAAGTCAAGACATCCTACGAGCATAAATGAGGGCATATGAGGGCTAAGGATAAGGCCCCTGCAGGCATCATTAAGAGCCACTTGCAGGCATTTTAAGAAGCATATGGAGTCAAACAAGGTAGGCAATAGATGAGACAAGATGTGCATTTTAAATGTCCCACGTTTTTATGATGGAAAAAGGAAATCTTGATTCCATTTATGATGATGTTACCATTACACTTACAGTGAGTGTTGATTGAGCTCCCAGCAGTTATGAAGACAAGAAATTTGTTCTTGGGTCAGTTATTGAGTTGGAAGGTCTGGAATTCGAAGAGACTGAGGCCTATACTTCCATTGTCTATATAAACCCATCGATGAGGACTTTACAAGGGAGGAATAGAATCATATGAGAGGATGATGGGCGAAGTAAAGAAGATGAAGCTATAATCTTAACATAAGAGAGAAATACAAAAGAAAAGTGAAATGTGGCACGAATTTGTGAAGAAAAGAATGTACAGAACTGTGAGAATGGTCAGATAAGGTCAGAGAACTAAATGTTGAAGAAATTAGGCTCAACTAAGGCAGAAAATGAGCTGTAGTAAAACATAGCACAAATAGAATGGGTAAGCATTACTATATATGAATCATTGTAATGTAATTAACAAGTAGAAATTTGTATGTGAGGGTGGTAGGGAGGTGCTAGGGAGGACTTGTATTCCTTTGTGTGCAAGTTGGAGCTTGTGCAAGTGGAAGTGGGTGCTTCCATCCAGTTGTAGCTGGATAACTCAAAGAGTTGGTGCTCTCTACAAGTAGGATCTTGTAAACATAGGTTGCAGCCTCATTTGAGTAGGTGCTCAAAGAGAGATGATGTAAAGAAGTTGGAGCTTGCTTGACATCCTAAGAAGAAGAGGTTTTTTCCCTTTATGGGTTTCCTCATGAATATTTGTCTCTGTCTTTGTCTCTATCATGTGTGTGATTGATGATTATCACTTTTGTTTTTATATTTGTTGTATTATCATGACTGTAAATTTGTGAACAGTAATAAAGTTTTGAAAAGATTAGAAAATGTTTAAGCTTAGGAACAACTGATTCACCCCCCCCTCTTAGTTATTCGAATAATTTCAACACCTTTATGTTCAGTTTCATAGACCCCAGAAAAGGATGGTTGAACTAAAGTAGAAGAAGTAGGTTCATGCATATTTGACTTAAAATCAACATTATTCACAAAAGGGGTCATGAGAAGAGGAGAAGTAAAACGAGGAGTAGGATGGCGTTCAAGGATCTTTATTTTTGTGGGATACCAAATGCCTTCAAGATATATTTTGTATTTATATGGAAAACTTGCTTGTTTTTCATTAAATCTTTCACACTCAATTTACAGATAGACTCAAACAAAGTTCAAAGCACAAGGTACTGGGGCCATTTATGTTTTGAGCATCAGCAAAGCTGAAGTCTAATCCAAGGCTTCCTAGGCACACCAGCATATGCTTACTAAACTCTTACAAAACATAGATACATATTATCAGTTCGTCTTCGAAATGCGAAGATCATCACTTATATTAACACATTTGAAGATCATATAGCTTTTGATCCCAACTGTTCGCTCGAAGCGCAGAGGGAGAGCATACACTATTGACTTCTTACAGACTCTTTGCACTTTAGATTTTTTTTTTTTCGTATGCCAATTCGCACTAAGCGTGGCCACATAGGATACACATAAATCGACCCAAATATATGCAGAGCTCTCAATTCACAAAAACCGAATGCCTAAATGAGATCCTTGGAGTCTTATGTATACAAAATTTAGTCGGTGGCCCGGTGACTCCTGACTAACAACATTCAGTCAAAAGTAAAGATTTTGGGCGGAGTGTTGGGACAGCCACATCCGTTATCTCATCCCTGAAGTGGTCTAACAGACATATGGGGACCCGAATAAATTACTTTAGACGGACTTTAAGACAAAATCAGACCGACTTTCCTTTTTAAAACAAAGGGACATACGTCCGACAACATAAAATAAAATTATTACAATGTGGAACTTATTAAGGCAGCCCACCAATGCATACAGATACAGTCTGACAACATAAAATAAAATGATTGCAATGTGGAACCTATTAAGGCGGCCCACTCCTGCAGACAAATACAATTTTATCGGTCATCACTGAGATCCACTCCACCACACGGACAATTAAAAGGATCCCTGTCATAATGTATGGGTAGAGAGTATAGTCAAAGCATTTCTCAACGTCCGAACCAAACATAACTTGGTTATGTTCACACATAAAATTTCCCTGAAAAGTGGACTCCACTCTATAGTTAAGAGGAATCCTTCTGGTGTGAACTTTGTTTTCAATTCTCTTATCGTCTTGATCTCTTTTGATGAACTTCTGGGTTTTATAAACAGTATGTTCAAGCAGCATATATCTTCCTCCATGGTGTTGTAATTTAAATTTGAACCACATGTGGTTCTGGTCTGCAACCTGCATATCAGCTTGAAGGTGGAGGATGAAATTAGCCCTCCGATGAACCCAATATTTTCTTGGACAAAACTTATCCAAAAATATTTCAGTGCACCCTGACTATTTATTGTTGATAATATTTGATGGATTTGCACATATAATTATCTCGCGCTCTTCTCTGCAGAATTGAAGAATAAGGTTATATGTGGTCTAGGTAAGATCACCCTTTCCCAAGTTGACATACCACATATCTATGCCTTCTTCTTCATTGCAGTCTAGCCAAACTTCTCGACAACCAATTAATTTGTCATGTGCCTTTTCTAGACCAAGAAAGGCATATTTTTTCCATTTCTCCAAAATTCGGAGTTTAAGTGGAGACTCTTGGATTTGTCTTAAGAGAGTAAAAAACATAAAATTCTTAGCTTATGTTCTGCTTGCATGCTCTAAAGACTGTTGACGCTCTTTTGATGTCAAGGATTCATCCCATGGCTTCAAGAGTAATCATGCCTGACAATGACTAAGTGGGGATGGAAATGGCCTTGTCGGACTCTTGCCTTTATCTTGTTGTGAAGAGTTGGATTCTCCTGCACTGAACATATTGATCTGGGGAAAATCTTTAGTATGCAACTCTTCTATGGTTAACATATCAGCAAAACAATTAAGATAACCAAACTTATAAACAATTTCAAAAAAAAAAATTGTAACCGTAAAAACATTTTAAAATCCTAGAATTATCCTCTGCCATAAGATTTTCATTCTTAAAGATTCCATGCATTATTTTCAAATTAGTTCTAACTAGAAACTTTACAGGCTTCAAAAATAAACAAAAATGATTGATTATGTTTTTAACAACCAGGATTTCTTTGTGGCTGGATGGATAATTGAGTTTTGCATATTTAAATGATCCTGAGGCATAGCCACAAATCTCTTCTCTCTCGCCATGCTTTTCAATTAGAACTCCGCCCCATGCATTTTTCGAAGCATATGTTTCAATTACAAGATTACCAGTTCCTTGGGGAAGAGAGAGAGTGGGGAGTTGCTACACTTTTGTTTTAATTTTCTGGACTGCATCAGTCAAATTTGAAGACCATTTAGGGGGATTATTTTTCAATCTCTTCTGAAGGATATGAATATCTTCAGCTTTCCCTTTATAGAATGGTCTTATGTAGTTGAGACTTCCTAGAAATATCTGGAGCTGAAATTTTTCTAATATTTGATCTGGAAAATGCGAGAACACCTTTAAGACATGGTCCTGAAGAATTACTTTCCCTTTGTTTATCTTGAAACCGAGAAACTCGATTTCAGTCTTTCCAATTTCCATCTTTCTCTTTGAGAGAACAAGACCATCCTTATAAAATAGATGATAAAATTCATGTAAATGCTTTAAATTATCTTGCAAGTTCCTAGAGCATATCTAGGTATCATCTATGTATCCTAATTCCCATCTCTTTTCTCTGAAAATATCCTACATTCTCTTTTGGAATTCAGAGGGGGCATTTTTTATTACAAAAGGTAAGACTTCCATTGATATTGGCCACAAGGAACAACAAAAGCAGTCTCAAACCTATCTTTTTCTTCAATCCCAATTTGATAGAAACCATATTTCAAATCAAACTTACTAAATATAGTACATCCAGCAATCCGTTGCAGAAGACTAGCTTTATAATTCACCAATATAGTACATCCAGCAATCCGTTGCAGAAGACTAGCTTTAGGTAATGGGTACCTAATTTTCTGGAGCACTCCGTTGAGAGGCTTATAATTCACAACCAACCTTGTCTTACCTCTCTTAATCTTTGAGTGTTTGTTAACAACAAAGGATCTGCAATCCCATGGACTCTTAGAGGGTTCAATTAACCCTTTTGAAAGCAACTCTTTAATTTCACCAGCACAAAATTATCTCTTAGAGGGAGACATCAATCTAGCAGAGGCTTTCATTGCTTTATGTTTTACCAGAGGGTCAAAAGGAAGGGAAAAAAAGTATTTTTATCTAGTCCAAAAAGCATTAGGGATTTCTGAAGTGCAGTCTTTCTCAAGCTTTTCAGAGATATCAGCAAGGGCCTTGTCCTTATGCATTTCTGCATAGGCAATGCATCTCTCCATTTTAAACAATTCTGCAATGTTTGTTTTAGACTTTGTTCTTTTCACAAGGATTTTGCATATCAAATGAGAATCAAACGATAAAGAAAAAGTGTTGATGTAATTGTAACTTCAGAATGTATTTCACCTATGTATATTGTACTCCTATAGAGATGTTATTATTCTTCTATACGGAAGTGTTGTCATTTGTATTGACAAGTGTCGCAAGTGTCGCAACTTGCAAGTGATGGGTTATTAGACCACCAAGTGTGGGGTCGGCCCTGATTAGTATAACCATGGGTTATTAGACTGAGTTAGACAAGTTGGCCCTGCTAGGTTATTAGGCAGGTCAGGTCATGTATAAAAAGAGTGTGGGAGGCACTCTATTTGATCATCTCATTATTCACTTCTACACTCATCAGAAAGTGGCGCACAAGTGAGGAAGGAGGAGTAGCTACTAGGAGGACTATCTCTTGTACTTGGGTTGTATTATTGCTCTTTCTATCTCTGAGGAAGTTGTGGGGTTTTTGACCTTTATGGTTTTCCCCAGTGAAAATTTGTGTGTCTATTGTCTCATATGATTGCTTGGTGTGATTGATATGCTTGATATGTTGTACATGATATTCTCTCAGTAAAGATCCTAGAGTATATTGAATTGATGCTAAAAAATTAACATGGTATCAGAGCTAACCTGAGAAGAAGACACTATGCAGTTGCGGAAACTAGGGTTTCATGTTTATTGGGTTTCTCTCCACAGATATTGAAAGGCAGTAGGATATTTTGACTCTCCTCAGTAAGGCGCATATTTCTGTCCAATTAGAATTCAATTTTGGGCACTTTCATTTTTTGCCCTAAAAATTAGGGTTTCCACAAAAATAGGAATTTCTGAAATCTGAGGACATAGCTAGAAGCTCCTTGGAAAAAATAGAAGTTTAGAGCTTTGGATCGAACTTTTTGGTTGGGTGAAGCTCCTGGAAACTCAAACCCTAATTCAGGGTCCTCCCTAGTGAATCCGGGAAGACTAAAAGGCATTTCTGAAGGGTGAAAATTTGCAGTTTTCAATTTATGAATATACCAGGATGATCAGCTCATCAAGGCGCATCTTTCTATACTTTCAGAAAGTTGAAATTCACATTTTAAATTTTTAGGGTTTCTCTAACAAACCCTAATCCAGCAACAGATCCAGATTTCTACAAATCAAGTGATAAGACCTAAATCTTTTCTATGAAGTACTCTTTAATATGTCTCACCACACCAAGCTTGAGGATAAGCTTGAAGGGGCTGATAACTTCCGAGCATGGAAGTATAGGATTGGGTTAATCCTGGAAGAAAATGAATTGGATACTTGCATAAGTTATGAGGTCCCTGTCCCAGAGGAAGAAGAGGCTAAAGCCTTGCATAAGAAGAACTTGGTCAAGGAAAAGAGGATCATTGCTGATTCTATCAAAGACCATCTCATACCACATGTGTCATCTCTAAAGACACCCAAGGAGATGTTTGATTCCCTGACCAAGCTATTTGAAGGGAAGAACATAAATCGGAAGATGACTCTGCGGAATCAATTGAAAGGGGTAAAGCTTCATAATGGAGAGACCATTTAGTCCTATTTCTCTAAGGTCTCTTAGATCAAGGAACAACTTGAAGCTGTGGATGAAGTGGTGGAGAATGGTGAAATTGTTATGACCACTTTGAATGGCCTACCTAGGTCATGGGATTCCTTTATCCAAGGAATCTGTGCAAGAAGAAAATGGATCTCCTTCAGCAGATTGTGGGAGGAATGCTCACAAGAAGAAGCAAAGATGGTGGCCCGAGAAGAAAAGATGGAGAACGAAGATCAAGCTCTCACAGTTCACACCAAAAGAAGCAAGTCCAAGAAGGAGCACTCTTATCACAAGAAAACTTTTCACAATCATCAAAAGGGTAAGAAGGATCTGAGATGCTTCACATATAATGAGAAGGGAAACTTTGTTGCAGATTGTCCCAAGAACAAAAAGGGCTTCAACAAGAAGGGAAACAAGAAGAGATATCATGCTCATGCTGTTGAGGATGATGAACCTCCCAAGAAGAAGGCTAGGGAAGAAAGTGATGCTTCATCAAGTGAAGATAAATATGTTCTAATCTCTACTCTGATAGGTACTATCTCTCATGGATGTAGTGATTGGCTTATTGATAGTGGGGCTTCCAAACACATGACTGGGTTTAAAGAATATTTTGTAAATCTATCTAAACATGAGTCACCCCATAAAGTGAAACTTGTGGATGATTATCAATATCCTATCAAGGAAGTGGTGAAGCTTCCTACAACCTAGACTCTGGGAAGTCCTTGAAGATGAAAGATGTTCTATATGTACTTGGGCTCAAAAAGAACCTACTCTCCATATCTGCATTGGATGCAAAAGGCATGAGGGTTGCATTTGTATATGGCCAAGTCCTAATGTGGCCAAAGGGTAAAACTATAGATTATGCAATAGTGATTGGAGAGCAAGAGGGAGGATTGTACAAATTGAAGGGACAACCTGAACATGCTATGGTACATGAATCCATGGATCCAAGTGAACTTTGGTATAGAAGGTTTGCACATGTGCACTATAGAGCACTACCAATTGCAAGTAAAGCTGTAGAGGGTCTTCCTAAAATCAAGACAAAGCATGAAGGGGTTTGCAAAGGATGTTCAAAAGGAAAGAACATTAAGAAGGCATTTCCAAGCAGTGAAAGCAAAGCTAAAGAAATCTTGGAAATTATCCACTCCGATGTATTCGGTCCGATGTCATCCAGTTATCTGAGTGGGTATGTATACTATGTCTCTTTCATTGATGATTTCTCTAGGAAGACTTGGGTTTACTTCTTGAAGAACAAATATGAAGTGTTTGATAAGTTCAAGGAATTCAAAGCCTTGATGGAAAATCAAACTGATAAGAAGATCAAGACATTCAGATTCGACAATGGCGGAGAATTCACTTTAGGTTATTTCAAGAAGTTATGCAGTGATTCGGGGATTAAGAGGGAGTTGACTGCTCCTTACAATCCACAATAGAATGGAGTTGCAAAAAGGAAGAATAGAACAATCATGGAAGCATCACGGGCAATACTGCATGACCAGGATCTACCTATGCATCTATGGGCAGAAGAAGCTACGACAGCTGTATATGTGTAGAACATAACACCTCACAAGATATTGGAAAACAAGACACCAGAAGAGGTATTCTCTGGTAAGAAACCTGAAGCCAGCCATCTCAGAATATTTGGTTGTCTAGTATATACTCATGTCCCAAAGGAAAAGAGGACAAAGCTAGATCCTTCAGGAAAGAAGGGCATCTTTGTGGGGTACAGTGAAAGCTCGAAGGCTAACAGAATATACTTTCTAGGGTTCAAGAAGATTGATGTCAGCAGGGATGTAACATTTGATGAAGACTCATCTTATATTAAATCAAAGAAGGCACCTGTTGAAGATCATGAAGAACCAAAGGAAAACAGATTTCAAGACACCACCATGACAGAAACAATTCCAGATGCGAATCGTGAAACGGAAGATCCGCAAGAACCTGTAGATCCACCCTGTGAGAAGAACTCTCACAAGAGGAAACATGCATGGGCTAGAGAGCCCATTCAAGATGCAGAAAGATATGGCATTCCAGAATAAGAACACAAAGAAAGGAAGAGGACTAGATCACACACTAGTTATGTTGTCTTACTCTGTGACATTATGAACAAAGAACCTTCCAGTTATGAAGAAGCAGCGGAAAAGAAAGAATGGAAGGATGCCATGGTCGAGGAATACCAATCGATCATGAAGAATGATGTTTGGGATGTGGTCCCAAGACCTTAAGGGAAGTCTGTTGTGACTTTCAAATGGATCTACAAGATCAAGCATGCTGCAGATGGCAGCATAGAGAAATACAAAGCAAGATTTGTAGCGCGTGGCTTCTCCTAGAAAGAGGGGATAGACTATGAAGAGACTTTTTCTCCTGTATCTAGGTACACTTCCATCAGATCAGTACTTTCCCTGGCTGCAGTGATGAAATGGAAGATACACCAGATGGATGTCAAGACAGCTTTCTTGAATGGTGTAGTCGAGGAGGAAGTGTATGTGGACCAGCCACTTGGTTTTGAGACACATGACAGAGTCATATGTGTGCAGGTTGAAGAAAGCCATGTATGGCTTGAAGCAAGCTCCTAGGACTTGGTATGGTAGGATAGACAGCTTTCTATCCAGTTTGGACTTTACTAAGAGTAAAGCAGATTCCAACCTTTATTACAAGGTTGGGGAAGGCAATCCTGCGATACTACTTCTGTATGTGGATGACCTGTTTGTTACAGGTGAGGATGGATTGATTTCTAATACCAAGAGGAAGCTTGATGCCGAGTTTGAGATGAAGGACTTGGGGATGATGCACTATTTTCTAGGCATGGAGGTGTGGCAAAGTGTAGATGGGATCTTCCTTGGATAAGGAAAGTATGCAGTAGAGATCCTGAAGAGGTTAGGGATGATGGACTACAAGGCCATGGCCACACCTATGGAATCGAACCTGAAGCTTCTGTGTGATGCTTCATCTGATCCGGTTGATGTCATGATGTATCAACAGATGATTGGATCCTTGATGTACCTGACGAACATTAGACCAGATATTTGCTTTGCGGTGAACACATTGAGCGAGTTCTTGATGGATACTAGAGGTGTTCACCTGGTTGCTATAAAGCATATTCTGAGGTACCTGAAGGGTACAATTGATTATGGGCTCAAGTATGATGTGAATCAAAAGTTTAACCCATAGGGTTATGTTGATTCAGACTGGGTAGGCAGTGCTGCAGATAGGAAGAGCACATCTGGGTGTTGCTTCAATATGGGATCGGGTGTGATCTCTTGGTTTAGCAGGAATAATTCCTGTGTAGCACTGAGTACAGCCGAGGCAGAGTATGTTGCAGCTTGTTTGGCTAGTTGTGAGGAAGTATGGCTCTGGAAGCTATTGTCTGAGTTATTTGATCTCCTGTTGGAGGCTATTGGTATCTTTTGTGACAACCAGAGTTGTGTGAAGCTGTCTGAGAATCCGGTGTTCCACGACAGGTCGAAGCACATTGAGATCAAATATCACTATGTCAGGGATATGGTGCAGAGAGGAGTAGTGAAGATCCTGTATGTTGCGACGGATGAGCAGGTTGCAGATGTGTTGACGAAACCACTAGCGAGAGTGAAATTTAAGTACTTCAGAGAGAGGCTTGGTGTTCTTCAGATTGATGACACTTCGAGGAAGAAGTGATGGACACATTTGCAGGAGCCATTCCAAGCATGGTAAGAGGAGGATCCTTCCCATGGCTGTGGATGTAAGCGTTGGATGATGAGCATCAAGACGATGCTCCAGTTACTGCTATGTATATGCAACATGATTGATGCTTGTTATGATTAGTTGGATCATGTATATGTATATGCATCATGTTGGATGCTTGTTATGATCAGTTGGATCATGTATATGCATATGCATCATGTTGGATGCTTGTTATGATCAGTTGGATCATGTATATGTATATGCATCATGTTGGATGCTTGATATGATCAGTTGGACCATGGATTTGTATATGTATCAGGTGGATACATTGTATGATTAGGAAGATCATGTATGATGATATGTATCAGGTGGATACATTGTATGATCAAGTAGATCATGTATGATGATATGTATCAGGTGGATACATTGTATGATGTAACAAATAAAAATATTAAAATAATATGAATAATATATATAATAATATAAATAATAAAATAAAACATAATGTTAATTCTATTAACTAAGAGACATAACCCTTGGTGAGTAGTCACCATATAAGCCCTATATATGCGGTTACATCCTCATTGTAAAATCATCTTATCAATCTATAAATTTATATATCATTTTTATATCTACGGATATGTGGGTTATTTCAGAAATTATGGGTTCATCTCGAATTTATTGAGAATATCCAACTATGGATATTACATTGGTATCAGAGCCAAGCTTGTAGCCACCAATCTAGGACCTTGTCCAAAAACCAGGCCCTTGGCCCAAATAAGTAAAAAAGAAAATAAAAAGAAGAAAAGAAAGACAAGTAAAAAAGAAGAAGTAAAATAAGTAAAAAGAAAAGAGAATATAGAAATAAATAAATAAAGGAGTGAAAGAAGTAAAAAGAAAAGAAAAGAAAAGAAAAAAAGTAAAACAAGAAGTAAAAAGAAAAGAGAATATAGAAAGAAAAGAAAAAAGAAAGAAAGAAAAAAAAAAGTAAAAAAAAGAAGAAGAGATAAGTAAAAGAAGCAAAAAGAAATGAAAAAGTAAAAAAAAACAAGTACGTGGTTTCTTAAAATAGTACATGGTTTATTTTCCAACTATATTGGAAGCATTTGTGAAAATAATATACTCAAATGTTATAAACGAGAAATGAAATTGGGTGGGGAAGGTAACATTCATTCCTCCCAGCCACTCAATCCACACCATTTTTATTATCCTTCAACTCCAAAAACAATTATTCTAATAATTAATAATTATTATTATCATTAATAAAAATTATTATCATAATAATCATTATATTATATTTATTAATAATATTATAATTATTAACTTTTAATAATAATTATTATTATTTGGAAAAAAAATGGAGTCTCAGTGTGACAAAAGAGAAAGATTCCAGAAGACCCACTCAAAGGTAGCCGTTGACATACTAAAACCTGAAGGGATTATTCAAAGAAATCCTATTAGCATCGCTATTTTCCCAACCATCGAGGAAAATCATATTAACGTCAACTTGGCAAATCAATTATTCGTCCCAGAACTAAGTATAATCGAAAAGAAAGATAAATGGGGTGAGAAGAAATATGCAATTAGGGACTTACAACTGGAAATTGATGAATCAATGTTACGACTATTTATCTAAATGAAGTTGACATCATTCTCGGCTTATCTTGGATGGAAACATTGGAGACAATTATCTTAAATATGAAGAAAAAGTTTTTAACGTTTTTGTATAAGAAGAAGCAAGTCACACTACAAGATGTTAGAATGAAGTTAGATTCCAAAGTCGTGGCATCTAAAGACTTCAAAGATATCGCCATAGTCATTTCGCAAGAAAATCAAAAGATGCAGTCAGATTTCAACAAAATCATCACAGATAAAGAAGAAGAGATCATAATCAGAAATTGCTTCTTCAAATAAAAAAGATGAAGGATAAAGCACAACGGAATCAAAATCTAGAAGAGGAGAATCGAGATCTTCAGAAGAAACTATTAGAAAACATTGACGAGAATGGTCACCTCAAGATGCACAAACAAGATCTAATGGATCAAATTCAAAAGCTTAAAGATGATAAGAAAGCACAAGAAGAAATGACCCGAAATATTAAAAAAGAAAAAGACTCGTTAGACAATAAGTTGGAGCAAATTCAAAAGAGGACATCAAAGCCCTGGACTCAAAAATCTATATTGAGAAAAAAGAAGCAAATACAAATTCAGTCCTTGTCACAGTTCAGAAAGAAGACAATCTGGTAAAAAAACAAACAACAATAACTCCCTATCGACACCCCAACCATATAAACCAATATCCTAAAAAGTGGGAATTGTCGAAAGATAATGGTACTAATGTGCTCAAAGATCCCGACGACAGATCAATAGAGAATCTGAGCAGTCAGCAACAAATCAATTTTGGCTGGATTGATCCGTCAACATATCGGAAGTTATGCTTTACACTTAGAAGTTTGTATTGATATGTTTTGTCAGCTATGATGTCACAAGGAACGATTCAACAACATTATAAGGATTTGAGGACAAAGCCTTTCTAAGAGAGAGGCAATGTAACAAATAAAAATATTAAAATAATATGAATAATATATATAATAATATAAATAATAAAATAAAACATAATGTTAATTATATTAACTAAGAGACATAACCCTTGGTGAGTAGTCACCATACAAGCCCTATATATGCGGCTACATCCTCATTGACAAATCATCTTATCAATCTATAAATTTATATATCATTTTTATATCTACGAATATGTGGGTTATTTCAGAAATTATGGGTTCATCCCGAGTTTATTGAGAATATCCAACAATGGATATTACATATGATCAGATAGATCATGTATGATGATATGTATTAGGTGGATACAATGTATGATCAGGTAGATCATGTATGATGATATGTATCAGGTAGATACTTGGTATGCATCAGGTGGATGCATTGTATGATCAGGATGATCATGGATGTCAAGCTTCAGGATGTTGCTCCAGATGATATGCATCAGGATGATGCTATGATGATGATCAGGTCGATCATGTGATGATGTACATCAGGATGATGTATGGTGAGTATCAGGTTGATACTTCATGGCCGTGGACAGGTTGTGCAAGGGTAGCATGTAATACGTCCTGGAGATCTGGATAGGTTGTACTAGTCACGTAAAAGACCTCAGATGCTCTTTAGAGATCTTGCTTGGAAAGACACTCTTTTAAGGTTTTGCTAGACCACATGTAATACGTCCTGGAGATCTGGACAGGTTGTGATAGTCACGTAAAAGGCCTCAGATGCTCTTTAGAGATCTTTCTTGGAAAGACACTCTTTTAAGGTTTTGTGGGGACCACATGTAATAAGTCCTGGAGATCTGGACAGGTTGTGCTAGTCACATAAAAGGCCTCAAACACTCTTTAGAGATCTTGCTTGGCAAGACACTATTTTCAGGTTTTGTGGTAGGGGTCACATGTAATAAGTCCTGGAGATCCGGATAGGTTGTGCTAGACACATAAAAGGCCTCGGATTCTCTTTAGAGATCTTGTTGGGAAAGACAATCTTTTAAGGTTTTGTGACAGTCACATGTACGAGATCCTGGGAGATCTGATAGGTTGAGCTGTGTGCTCGTAAAATGCCTGGGATGCTCTTCGAGGTTTTGTTGACGCACGTAATTAGTCTTGGGATCCACAGTATGGCTAGTGATTATGAATACCTACAGGTGGTGGGCCTACATCCAGTATGAAAAAGGACTGGCTCTATAGAACTTCCTATGACGAGTAGATCATAGATTGATTGAGATAGCAGCAGTCGTGATGATGATGATGATTCGATGACGATGATCTAGTGATGATGATCCAGAGAAGAAGACTTGTGCTAGCAGATCTGTGTCGAGAAATACCTTCCTAGTTAAGAGGGAGTGTTGATGTAATTGTAACTTCGGAATGTATTTCACCTATGTATATTGTACTCATATAGAAATGTTATTATTCCTCTATACGGAAGTGTTGTCATTTGTATTGACAAGTGTCGCAACTTGCAAGTGATGGGTTATTAGACCACCAAGTGTGGGGTTGGCCTTGATTAGTATAACCATGGGTTATTAGATTGAGTTAGACAAGTTGGCCCTGCTAGGTTATTAGGCAGGTTGGGTCATGTATAAATAGAGTGCGGGAGGTACTCTATTTGGTCATCTCATTATTCACTTCTACACTCATCGGAAAGTGGTGCACAAGTGAGGAAGGAGGAGTAGCTGCTAGAAGGACTATCTCTTGTACTTGGGTTGTATCATTGCTCTTTCTATCTCTGAGGAAGTTGTGGGGTTTTTCACCTTTATGGTTTTCCCTAGTGAAACTCTATGTGTCTATTGTCTCATATGATTGCTTGGTGTGATTGATATGCTTGATATGTTGTACATGTTATTCTCTCAGTAAAGATCCTAGAGTATATTGAATTAATGCTCAAAAATTAACAAAAAGAAACTGGCTTTCCTTTTATGGTACATTTAAACAACATCTTAACAGTGTCAAAAGTAACAGGGCTCTCTCTATTTAGGAATTCAGATCCTAATATACAATCTTCTTTTATACTATCCAACCTATTCAAGGATAAAGCTTATGTACATCCTTCTATTTGAATAAGAAAGTTCGCTACTCTACCGAAAAATTGTACAGGGGTACCTTCTATGAGAAACTCTGTGTTTTGAAGCCTTCTCCCAATAGAATGAAGGGCTTGCACTTTCTTTTGCTAAATTCATCTGACAACCTGAATCAATCATGCAATCTAACTTATAGGGGTTGAACTATGGAGGACAAAAAGAAACTTGAATGTACATTTTAGGACCTGTGAAAAGTCCTAAGGAAGGTTCATGGAAAATAGCATCTTCTTTTGAATATTTATTTTCATGCTCGGGGCTCTTAAGAGCTATGTCATACTATCGGCACATCTCATCTTCAATAGACTAATCTTTTTCTCTGACTGCTACTTCAAGCATTCTTTTCAAATCTTCAATTTCCCTTACAAGCTTCCTAAGGAAATTTTGTTTTTCTTTGATTTGCAGGCGAAGCAGATTTTCTTTGTCTTTTCTAAACTTCTGCCTATCCTCATGCTCTGCAGGATAGCGCTTATATAAATCTGCAGGATTTTAGAATGCAAGATGATGGGAAGGAGAGATTTTACCTTCTTCTGATTGCTTCTCTTTTCCTTTAAGTAATAACAGTAGCTTTTTCTTTTCTTCCTTTAATTCTCCTCTGAGAATATACTCAACAACAGGAATCTCGGATAGTTGTTGATCAATTGCAAGTAATCATTGTTGAGGAGATGGTTTTGTTGAAGTAGAAAACATATAAAAAGAAAAATCAAAGTCTGGAGGTCCCTCACACCCCCCTAAATTTTCTTCCGAGGCGGAATCAGAGTCGGAAGAGGAAGAATCAGAACTGGAGGGAGAAAATTTATTCAGATGGATATCATAATCATTATCATAAGAATAATCATCATCAAGGAGAAACATAATTTCTCCAAAAGGATACTGATCTTTCTTACAAAAATAAAGATCCCACCAAGCTGGATCTAGTTGTTCAGAGAAAGCCGCAAGCTTTGGTTTGGATTTATTTTGTGGACATTTGCTTGCCCAATGGCCTTTCTTTCCACAAATAAAACATTTTTTATTGTCTGCTGGCTCAGACCTTTTTCTGATATAAGATTTCTTATAAGACTTGTGAGTCTTATGCATGTAGGCTTTGTCAGGATGATATATAGGAGTACTTGTATGGAATCCTTTCTTTTTCTTCTTGCAGTGGAGGAATTCTTTTTTAAATTCCCTCTATTGTAAGCACCACAACCCCAATCAAGCATTTTTGCAACATCTTTACGGAAACTAGGAGAATACATAGATTGGTGCCTTTTGACATCCCGACTAACTCTCTTTTCTAGGAAATGTTCTTGCCAAGTTTCTGTAGTGTCCCCTTCCCCATAGAACAACAGGGAAGGAAACATTAACAACATACTGGGCTTTTGTAAATTTAGCCCCAATATTTTTGCACATAAATTCCTAACATTTTGAAACTTATGTATGCAGATTCAATTCAATTTAAACGCAGCGGAATTAAACAATACATATGCACACAGTTTCATCATGCATTCAACATATAAACAACAGTCATTATTTAAAATGCTTGTAGGGCATAGAATTAACATCAAGAATACTTATCTCGAATTATAATGGTCCAAACGACTGGCTACGTGAGAGCAACGTTCCACCCAACCATAGATCTCTGTCCAGCCTGTATTCTTTCAGCTGAGAGATCACCCCCGAGCTGGGTTGTGTATCCACTAAGGAGGAACTAGATGGCTCACTCACAGTCAGGGTTTCACTCATACAGCCATGCTAAGCCAACACACGGTTGGGTTTCTCAAGCATGCAATAGGAGATGGAGGAGGATGCTAGTCCACTGAGCTCAAACCCAGATCCACATACCCTTCAAACTAGACTCAGCAATCCCATCCTCTATTCATACATCCACAATCGAATTTCTCACAAATCTGTCACAAACAACCCAAATCCGTCACTGATTTTCTGGGCCATTAAAACTGGGTTTTCCCCATGGCTTTTGGGGTAGCTATTGCTCCCAAATTCGCCCCAAGGTTCCTACCAATGGATCCCCCATTGGATTTCTCTGTCCAATACCAAATCGGGACGTTTTTGGCTTCCCAAAACGTGGGTTCTCTCACAATCGCGATTTTCGGTTTTCTCTCTGTTGGGAGCTCGTTTTTGGGTGGAGAAAGATGTCCCATACTTCCACAATGGAATCGGGATAAGGATGGAGCAACCCCCAAGATGTAGAGTGACTTGTGGGACAAGTCAAAAGAGCCCATACCTTCCCATACGAATTTCAGGGCTGCCCATACTCCATCAAAGTCATGGGCTGAAATCTCAACCACTTCCTTACAATTGGCATTAATGTCACCTAAGGAAGTCAATGGGTTCACATAATGACAAATGGAAACCTATGGGTCACTCCCATAGCCCCCTCACCACTCCCTAGTGGATACACGTGGCCCCTTCTCATTCGTTGCCTCCGTAGCCAGCTTTGGTATTTTATATTGCATGATGTCTAATTTACATCCTATTACAATTTCCATGGCTTAAGAGCACATGGTATCAAAATATCAAATACTTGCCCTTTAAATAAAATTCGGCTTTCACTAGCGGGGCCTTGGCCTTGAGCTCCACGCTAGGAAAACATACATCACATGTACACTTATTTACATTAAAGGCTAATATATCCTAAGGGTCGAATTGGGGGTATTACAGTTTCCATGATAAAAGCATGGAGTTGTGCTAATGAGAGTCTGTGAAGATTAATCTTCTTATCTTTAAGAAATTGTTCCACAGCATCTAGAACATGACCAGGAAAACTTCTAAGATAGTGTTTCAAGTATGTTGGTTCACCAGATTTTCCAGAAGAGATAAGAAGGTTCTGCATATTGCAGAAGTATTTCTCACTTTGACTCAGGTCACAAATTCTTGTAGATATGAATAAAGAAGTTAGGTGCTCATAGTCTTCTTTATCATTGAGGCCGTATAACTCTTTTCCCAAAGCATGCGTATCTGTTGATCTGCATCATCGACATTCAAAATCTCATCTTTTGCTTATTGCGGTAGCCACCGCCACCACTCATGTGCTAAAATGTATAATACAACTATCAATTGTAAAGCTAATTGTTGACCATGAGTATTTGAATCTTGGGTCTTTTTATATAAAACCCATTGGCCAAGAAGCTGTATGGTTGACTTTATTTCTTCCCGCGACTGACATTGGATATTCAGAATGGGTTGCTCAGGCATCTGTGACATCAGGTTATTAATTCCATTTATTCCAAAATGGAATTTGTGAGAAGGAGCAGAAGAGGCATCTTGCATGTCTAAATCAAAAGTGGGAGGAGGAGGACCTGAAAAGGAGGAGGAACCAAATTCATGGTTGACCCCTAAACTATTATGGGTATCTTTTGTGTGAGAGGGAAATTTAAGCATAGCCATATATCTTTCAGGTAATTCCTTAGGCATTCTATGGAATTGACTTACAAAGCTTTGTATTTCTTGGAATTCTTCTTCATCTTAACCAAACTTAAAATCTAGTCTTTCATCCTCATTTTGGACACTCATCGTACCAAACGAGTAACTTTTAGAGTGTTGTCTGTGGTTTCCTTTTAGTGCAATATCCATTGCTTCCTGGCTGACAAAGCCAGTTTTCTTTTTCAATTCTTGATTTTTGGTCAAAATATTACCCAAGACATTCAGCCTTTTCTTTATCTTGTCATAGGCTGTCTTTATTGCAGTTTTTATCTCTTATGTATCATGCAGCAAATGATCTAGAAGGTCTAGTTTGGTTTGGAGCATTGATATATTATCATGCTCATCCTTCATTGTTTTATTTATCTGAATGATATCCATGGCCATATCATCTATATTTTCTACTGTGAGATGTTGTTGCAAATTTCCATAGTTGGAAAGCTTTATTCCATCTGAGACAGTTTCAAAAGGAATAGAAGATTTATAGGGCATGAATTCTTTTTTAATTTTCCCTTCAGTTGAAATTTTTTTGAAGGGAACCTCTAGAAGATGTAACGTCACCTCCCATCATACCAGCATGATAGAGAGGACGTGATGCTAAAGCTGGGCATCTAGCCCCATGAACTTTTAACTAAGCATTCACCTAATATAAAAGAACATATGGAAATGTATAATTATAAGAAAACATAGCGGAAGTAATTTCAATAACACATCCATCATACATTCACGATATTCAGCACATAAATAATTGCAAAGTTAACACAAGAGAATACTTATCTTAACAAAGTAGTCCCAAGCAACCAGCTATGCATCTGCAACGTTCCACCCAACCATAGGCCAATTGTGCTTATCAACCTCTTGATACAACTGCCACCCCCGAGCTGGGCATGATTTCTACAAGGAACCAGGGAATAGCAGACTCACACATAGCCAAGCATACACCAAGATGAACCAAGCCAATCTACAATTGGGTTTATCAAGCTGCTAGGAAATGGAAAGGAAGAATTGCTAAGCTAGTGAGCTCAAGCACAGAGCCAGGGATACCTCTACAAGATCTATCTAGCTTGGCACCCACAATGCCTACACACCCCACTCAAGGAAGTATTCCCTTCACCAATGCACAGTACCTCAGGCCATACCTTCCAATCTAGAGTGTCTAAGGTGTGCATAGAAGAGTAGCTAGCCCTCTTGATCTTCTTGAGAGGTTATTTCCCCCCACTAGGTTTATCAAGCCAATTATGTCCACCACCACTCCAAATCTCTTGCTCACATATTCAAACCAAAACAAGGATGCACATAACAGCAGAACCACAATTATTGGGCATGATAAAAACGTTTTTACAGTGAGATTCCCAAATATGGGGTTTCTACCAGCCCAGAAAAACGTGGGAAGACCCAAAAACGAAATGGCAATTGGGGATTCAACCTTGGAGAGAAAAAACCGTTTTCAGAAAAAAGGCCTAAGGGTATTTTGGGGCAAAAACAGCCTCTATAAACCCCCAAAACGTGACTCCCTTTCTCCCAGCCACTGTGTAACACAAAAGCGAGCTCCTAGCTATGGAAAAATGCAGGAAATTGGTAAAAAACATGATGGGGAAAGCTCAGCTAGCTCAGGCTGCGTGAGAGGGCAAAGACCATGGATTCTAAATGGCTTTGGGCACCATTTCGTGGGTGTTTTCTTGCCCCAGAAGCAAAAGTATGTTTTTCCAGGTTGATGGCTTGCCCATGCACGAAATTGGCTACCATACCTCTTCATTCCCAAGGCATTAACTGCCTCAACCAATTTCTGGAAGAATTAAATGATTGGGTCCATAATCCAAAATGGGTAGTTGGTGGTTTATGGGTTTTCTCATTAACACATGGATTAACACCATTGCCTCAAGGGTTTGAATAATTTCCCTCCCTATTCCTTGTAGAATCATGCCCCCATTTCTTTGTTGCATTGCATAGCTAGTTGTGGGTATTTCATTAAAATCCGTATTTACATGATGTCTTATTTACATTGTGCCTATCTAGCATAAGAACCATAGGCATCTATTTTTAATTGCCGATACATAAAACGCTAAATCAATGGTGGGGCCTTGGCCTTGAGCTCCTCACCATGATTAAATAACAATATTTACATCATTTACGATTTAATGCAAAGGGGGTCAAAATGGGGACATTACAGAATATTTCTTCCGGGGACAAATAACCTATCAACTTTAGCATAGGTGATTTCCATACCAGATCCATTCCGAGGTAAAGATGAAAACATATAGAAACTCGGGAGTTCTCTATTCGGATTATGCTTTAATCTCTAGAGTTTTTTCTTGCAGGATGGACAGTTTGAGTGCTGACCTTTATGTTCAATGTCAGAGACCCTAGAAAATTACGGTTGAACTGAAGTAGAAGAAGCAGGTTCATGCCTATTTGACTTAAAATCAACATTATTCACAGAAGGGGTCATGAGAAGAGGAGGAGTAAAACGAGGAGTAGGATGGCCTTCAGGGATTCGGAATGAGTGGGAGGATCTATCATAATAAATCAGGGTATTGAGAAAAGACTATGTTTTCTGTACAGAAATATCTTGGTTCCTTAGCTCTTTATATTTCACTTTCCATTGTCTAGGGTAGTTTATTCCCGTCCAGTCAAAAGTAACTGGATTAGTTTGTTTATATTTATCCGTCTCCACCATGCTATGCAGGTGTGAAATCTGATGGAACTTAGACCGAAGTGGGGGAAGAGTATCATTCCCAAAGCGGACAAGAGCAGAGTCTTTGAGATGTATGATATTGGAGCCAGAATCCATTTTAAATCGACGTTGTAATATATATGCTTTAAGTAAATCATATATATAGGGATCTTCAAGGCTTACGGAATACTTAGGAAAAATAGTGCCAAAACACGAGCCATTGTGTAAAGGAGCGGTAGAGCCTCCGATGATGGCATCAGAAAAATCGATATGCCGAGTGTCTATGGATACACACAAAGAAGAGATGGGAAGATAGGGTCGAACTAATGGGCCAAGGCCAAGTTTAGTTGCACCAAGATGGGCGTACTTATATCCCTGGGTCTTAGCCCAATCTATATGGGACTTATCTAACAACTTAATATGCACAGGCTCATCTTTATCGGTAAAAGAAACATCAACAGAGATAACTTTGATTTGAGTGTGAGTTTTATATTGCCACCATGATAACTTATAAACATTAGAAGGTAAGATGGCTGGTAATTGCCAATTTTCGAAAGGATTTAAATCCTGGATATTGATGAAGAATATGTAGAAGTCTACTGTTGAAAAGAGGAGCATCTTCCAGTCAAAGATACTTATGTATCATTGTCTGTCTGACAGTCTAAGGTTTGGAGCGGGACTAAATCCATTGAAGGGTCCATGGGCCACTTACCTTTATCGGGCAATAAATGGGAAAATCGCTCACAAGGGTTCCTACAATTCTTTATCAAAGAAACAACGGAGGATTTACGGTTCCTATCCCACAGCTATGACCTCACCAAAACTCGGACACCCTTTTCCCAAACATAGAACCTTCACAGATAAGGAAACAGATAACATATTATAAACAGAAATGCAGAGATACATCAACTCATATAGTAGAATATCAAAATATAAATGATGAGACTTACAACACAAAAGGACAACTGGTGTTGGCTCTAATATCAAATTCCTAAAAGCTTATTTCAGAAAAAAGGTTTGAGCCAACAGACAAAGAAAAATGTTTTATTTGTGGAATGAAAGGTCATTGGGCAAGCAAATTTCCACAAAAAAAATCCAAACCAAAGCTTGCGGCTTTCTTTGAACAGCTAGATCTAGCTTGGTGGGATCTTTATTTTTGTGAAAAATATTAGTATCCTTTTGGAGAAATTGTTTTTCTCCTTGATGATGATTATTCTTCTGATAATGATTATGATATCCATCTGAATAAATTTTCTCCCTCCAGTTCTGATTCTTCCTCTTCCGACTATGATTCTGCCTCGGAAGCAAATTTAAGGGGGTGTGAGGGACCTCCAGACTTTGATTTTTATTTTTATATGTTTTCTGCTTCAACAAAACCATCTCCTCGACAACGATTACCTGCAATTGATCAACAACTATCTGAGATTCTTGTTTTTGAGTATATTCTCAGAGGAGAATTAAAGGAAGAAAAGAAAAAGATACTGTCATTACTTAAAGGAAAATAGAAGCAATCAGAAGAAGGTAAAATATCTCCTTCTAATCATCTTGCATTCTAAAATCCTGCATATTTATATAAGCGCTATCCTGCAGAGCATGAGGATAGGCAGAAGTTTAGAAAAGACAAAGAAAATCTGCTTCGCCTGCAAATCAAAGAAAAACAAAATTTCCTTAGGAATATTGTAAGGGAAATTGAAGATTTGAAAAGAATGCTTGAAGTAGCAGTCAGAGAAAACGATCAGTCTCCTGAAGATGAGATGTGTCGACAGTATGACATAGCTCTTAAGAGCCCTGAGCATGAAAATAAATATTCAAAAGAAGATGTTATTTTCCATGAACCTTCCTTAGGACTTTTCACAGGTCCTAAAATGTACATCCAAGTTTCTTTTTGTCCTCCATAGTTCAATCCCTATAAGTTAGATTGCATGATTGATTCAGGTTGTCAGATGAATTTAGCAAAAGGAAGTGCAATCCCTTCATTCTATTGGGAGAAGGCTTCAGAACACGGAATTGTTATAGAAGGTACCCCTGTACAACTTTTGGGTAGACTAGCAGACTTTCCTATTCAAATAGAAGGATGTACAGAAGCTTTATCCTTGAATAGGTTGGATAGTATAAAAGAAGATTGTATATTAGGCTCTGAATTCCTAAATAAAGTGAGCCCTGTTACTTTTGACACTGTTAAGATGTTGTTTAAATGCACCATAAAAGGAAAGCCAGTTTCTTGTCCTTTATCCTTTGAATCTCATTTGAAATGCAAAATCCTTGTGAAAAGAACAAAGTCTAAAACAAGCGTTGCATAATTGTTTAAAATGGAGAGATGCATTTCCTTTGCAGAAATGCATAAGGACAAAGCCCTTGTTGATATATCTGAAAAGATTGAGAAAGACTGCACTTCAGAAAGCCCTAATGCTTTATGGACCAGAGAAAAATACTTTTTTTCCCTTCCTTTTGACCCTCTGGTAAAACATAAAGCAATGAAATCCTTTGCTAGATTGATGTCTCCCTCTGAGAGATAATTTTGTGCCAGTGAAATTAAAGAGTTGCTTTCAAAAGGGTTAATTGAACCCTCTAAGAGTCCATGGGCTTGCAGAGCCTTTGTTTTTAACAAACACTCAAAGATTAAGAGAGGTAATCCAAGGTGGGTTGTGAATTATAAACCTCTCAATGCAATGCTCCAGAAAATTAGGTACCCATTACCTGATAAAGCTAGTCTTCTGCAACGGATTGATGGATGTACTATATTTAGTAAGTTTGATTTGAAATCCGGTTTCTATCAAATTGGGATTGAAGCAAAATATAGTCTTAAGACTGCTTTTGTTGTTCCCCATGGCCAATATCAATGGAAAGTCTTACCTTTTGGAATAAACAATGCCCCCTCTGAATTCCAAAAGAGAATGGAGGATATTTTCAGAGAAAAGAGATGGGAATTAGTCTACATAGATGATATCATGATATGCTCTAGGAACTTGCAAGATCATTTAAAGCATTTACAGGAATTTTATCATCTAGTTTATAAGCATGGTCTTGTTCTCTCAAAGAGAAAGATGGAAATCAGAAAGACTGAAATCGAGTTTCTTGATTTCAAGATAAACAAAGGGCAGGTAATTACTCAGGACCGTGTCTTAAAGGTGTTCTCACATTTCCCGAATCAGATATTAGAAAATTTTCAGCTTCATATATTTCTAGGGAGTATCAACTACATCATACCATTCTATAAAGGGAAAGCTGAAGATATCCATATCCTTCAGAAGAGATTGAAAAATAATCCCCCTAAATGGTCTTCAGATTTGACTGTTGCAGTCCAAAAAATTAAAACAAAAGTGTAGCAACTCCCCACTCTCTCTCTTCCCCAAGGAACTGGTAATCTTGTAATTGAAAAATATGGTTTGACAAATGCATGGGGTGGAGTTCTAATTGAAAAGCATGGCAAGAGAGAAGATATGTGTGGCTATGCCTCAGGATCATTTAAATCTGCAGAACTCAATTATCCATCCAGCCACAAAGAAATCCTGGTTGTTTAAAAGACAGTCAATCATTTTCGTTTATTTTTTAAGCCTATAAAGTTTCTAGTTAGAACTGATTTGAAAATAATGCCTGGAATCTTTAAGAATGAAAATCTTATGGCAGAGAATAATTCTAGGATTTTGAAATGGTTTTTATGGTTACAAAATTTTGATTTTGAAATTGTTTATAAGCATGGTTATCTTAATTGTGTTGTTGATATGTTAACCAAAGAATAGTTCCATGCTCAATCTTTTCCCCAGATCAATGTGTTAAGTGCAGGAGCATCCAACTCTTCACAACAAGATAAAGGCAAGATTCCGACAAGGCCATTTCCATCCCCACTTAGTCATTCTCAGGAAGGATTGTTCTTGAAGCTATGGGATGAATCATTGACACCAGAAGAGCGTCGGAAATATTTAGAACATGCAAACAGAACAAAAGCTGAGAAGTTTTTGTCTTTAACTCTCATAAGAAAAATCCAAGAGTCTCCACTTAAACTCCAATTTTTGGAGAAATGGAAAAAAGATGCCTTTCTTGGTCTAGAAAAGGCACAGGACAAATGAACTGGGTGTCGAGAATTTTGGCTAGATTGCAATGAAGAAGAAGGCATAGATATGTGGTATGTCGACTTGGGACATGGTGATCTTACTTGGACCACATATAACCTTATTCTTCAATTCTGCAAAGAGGAACGCGAGATAATTATATGTGGAGATCCATCAAATCTTATCAACAATAAATGGTCAGGGTGGACTGAAATATTTTTGATAAGTTTTGTCCAAGAAATTATTGGGTTCATCAGAGGGCTAATTGCATCCTCCACCTTCAAGACGATATGCAAGTTGCATACCAGAACCACATGTGGTTCAAATTTAAATTACGACACCTTAGAGGAAGATATACGTCACTTGAACATATTGTTTATACAACCCAGAAGTTCCTCAAAAGAGATCAAGACGGCAAGAGAATTGACAGCAAAGTTCACACCAGAAGGATTCCTCTTAACTATAGAGTGGAGTCCACTTTTCAGGGAAATTGTATGTGTGGACATAACCAAGTTATGTTTGGGTCAGACGTTGAGCAATGCTTTGACTATACTCTCTACCCATACATTATGCCAGATGAACTCGTGGATTCTGACGGGGATCCTTTTAATTGTCCATGTGGTGGAGTGGATCTCGGTGATGGCCGAGAAATTTGTATTTGTTTTCAAGGGTGGGAACCTTATGATTGATTGAAAGGCATGGTGGGCTGCCTTAATAGGTTCCACATTGTAATAATTTTATTTTATGTTGTCAGACTGTATCTGTCTGCAAGGGTGGGACCCCTATGATTGAATGAATGGCATGGTGGGTCTCCTTAATAGGTTCCACATTGTAATAATTTTATTTTATGTTGTCGGACGTATGTCCCTTTGTTTTAAAAAGGTAATTCGGTCTGATTCTGTCTCAAAGTGCATCTAAAACAAATTATTTGAGTCCCCATATGTCTGTTAGACCACTTAAGGGATGAGATAACAGATGTGGTTGTCCCCACACTCCGCCCCGAATCTTTACTTTTGACTGAATGTTGTTAGTCAGGAGTCACCGGGCCACCGAATAAATTTTGTATAAATAAGACTCCAAGGCTCTCATTTAGGCATTCTATTTTTGTGAATTGAGAGCTCTGCAAATATTTGGGTCGATGTCTGTGTATACTTTGTGCCCTCGTGTTACACCTAAAATCCTACCATCATGAGATTCAGTGTATACATCCCTAAAGTTTCATTGGCTAAGTCATCAACTTGGAAGAGATGCCATTGCATTCATGCTAGGTTTTGAGAGGTCATCGCAGGTTTCACTCATGCTCTCTTGCAGGGTGCGACGATGTCAATTAATGGAAAAAAATAGCTTCTTCGAGCTCATTCTGGAAGCCTGCTGAGTTGGATCCTTATCCCTGACCCCTTGGGAGAGCTGGTACTCCGTTCCTAACCTCTTCGAAGGATCCCCTATCTCTCTCCTACCATATCTCAACCTATCCTATCCATACCCTATCCACTTAGTCCTATATAAGTGAATCTCTACCCCTCTCCAAAGGGAGGAAGTCTATAGTGTCTACATTTTGGTGAAATCATCATTGAGAGATCTCTACTCATCCATTGAGAGATTCATTCTTCCTTGGGAGGATATGGCATTGGCTTGGATGGAGAAGGATTGCTACGTTAATCCTTGGTTGTAATCGTTCTTTTCTATGTACTTTCCCTATATTTACAGTAATATAAATGCTTTCCACCAATATTGTTGTGATTGATAATATTGCGTAGTTTACCTGCTTAACTCTTTACTTAGATCTATTATTATATAGATTCTCTTTACTTGTTTGCATTGTTCTATGTATCTTGATAGGTCTTGTAGCTGAGATATGACAACCGTAAGTTGTAGAACAACATCCACGAGAAAGGACTACAAGTGTAAGGTAAGACATCTAGTGACTCGATCCTTAATTAGATCTAGGAAAGTGGTTTATAGTCTGTACTATTTGTTCTAGATTCACATTGAGCTAGGGAGATCCGGCTCACATCCGCTCGATTGGATTGTCCGTCAAACAAATCTGGCGACCATATTGGGGAAAGAACATTGCTTTGTAGTTGTCAATTTGAATGTCATTTTCAGTTGATTTCTTTCCAAGGTTTTTTTATTTGTCATTTGCCTCCTAAGCTAGTTTCACCATCAGATCTTCACTTTGAAGAGTCTAATTACCTTCCTCTGAGTTTGTAGTTTTCATTTTCAAACCAGTTCATTGTTTTTGAACTTGAATCTCGCCTGTCGCACCTGTTCAGTGTACTCAGAGCGACACTGTGTCAATTTTTTTATCTTTGTTCTTTGTTTGTTGGCTTCTCGTCACAACCCTTCCATTGGTATACTATGACATCGTCGCAATTCTCGCATTGGTGAAATTCGACGGCGCACTGTGTACATGCACAGACTGCGCTGATTTGTTAAAGTTGCCATACAGGCACCCTTCCTCCTCTCTGCTTTTGAGTGTTGGTTTGTGTGCAGACTCCCTTTGTACTGTAAGATCCAGTCATAGATCCCATTTTTCTTTGTGTGATTGAGTTGTTTGGTTTTATTTGGAGTTGTTTTGGGTTCCATCTTGGACAAGTCTGAGATTTGGTAGTGGTGGACACTTTGGTCTCCCCCACCTGCATCCGCTCACCCTTGCATTCCCTCCTCTCCTTTCCAGATCTGGTCAAGTGTATTAGATAGTTTACCCATACCTCATTTGCATACATTTGTGAGCCTTTCTTGCTTTAGTGCTGCTTGTTACTAATTGAGTTTGAGTGTTTGTGTGTACTTTCAGTTCATTGAGTGCTTGCTTTCTCTCGAGATTTTCTAAGTTGATGGAGTGCTGCAAGTAATCTTTTCAGTTCACTACTTATATTTAAAACCATCGTTGTTATCAAATTGTTAGTTTGATGCATCCATTGAAAGACCAAAGGTACTTTATTTCCATCATTTTTCAAGATCATTTGAAGAATTGCACATGCATTGGAATGTCTCATTTATAGATCTTTTGGAAAAGTTGAAAGAAAATTGCATTATTTTTGTTTTTCATGAATTATGAGTTTCTCATCTTCTTGAAAAATTCGAATAGGTATCAAATTTTGCAAAAGTAGTTCCATGCTTGGAAAGTTGCATTGTATCTTTTAGATTTTTATGCTTTTAGGCCATCATAGTGAAAGTGAAAAGCTTGCATACTCTACTTAGGAATTCCCTCTTTTCATTACTTAACATCATTTTCGTTTTGAAAAGACAAAAGAAAAAAAAAACATGCTTTGATTTGGCTTAGTAGTGTTGTGTTAAAAATTTATGTGTTTCGCTGAAAAGGAAAAGAATGCTTCATTATCATTTTTCGTAGATTTGAGATTGTGTTGCATTGCATTGTTTTGGTAAAATTGTTGGAAAGAAGAAGAAAATTTATCCTTCCCATACATAGAGTTCATCGAAAGAAAAACATATTTTTTGCATGTAGTTAGGGCTTGCATTATGTTTCTGATTATGTACTCACCTCATGTATTCAACTAACCGTCCAGATAAAATTAACAGTGGAACTAGGGTAAAAATTTTAGTAACTTGTGTGTAAGTTAGAGACGTGTTCCGGCATCGTTAAGCGTGGCAGCTGTCGTTATTTTCCAACATTGTATCCCAGGGGTATTGTAGTCTTCCTCGTACTTATTGGTATATCAAGCTCTTTCACATACCCACCAAGTACCACACGTACTTGGTGTATATCAAAAGGTGTTTCATGTACTCAATAGTATATCGAAAGGTCTCTTGCTGAATGGTTGTGCATTAGACAGCACCACTACGGATTTGAGCTCCCATGTACCTTGTGTATATCGGGAGACACCCTTAGGATTCCTGAAACCAACTGAGTTAACCTTTTGGCCGTTGTTATCACTCCAGGAAGCTCTCCTAGGTTGTATTTCAGAGATGCCTGGTAACTTAAACTTGTCTTGAAAGAAGGGATTTATTTTGGATCAAGTTGGATGACAGGAATCAAAATATTACTCTCTCACAACATGCATGAGGACTCTCAGACAGACAAGGCTTTGACTACGTCTGTTCAGAGGGTTGATTTAAAATAAAGGGTGTGAATCCTTGTCGCTTTTAACAGATTCATACACAGCAGAATGTATATAAATGGCTAAGCACAACAAAATAACAACATATATGTTCAGTTCTTAAATACCATGACAAGATAACAACTATCTCAGCAATTAAAGTGAACATACAGGAAATACATCATTCACAGCAAGTACAAAAACACGAGAAACAGGAATCTGCTAGCCAATAATAAAAGAAGCTTGTATAATCTAGAAAGTCACAGAAGTCTAAGAATACAAAAGTCGATTCTTCTCTCCAAAGTCGAACCTCTATTCTACTTCAGTCCTCGGCTTTATAGCCATTACACAGTTTTTCAAATCCCAAAAATATGGATCGAATATACTAAAAATAACAACTAAAAACAGTAAATGAAAGATGTAACAGTGCGTCATGATCAAAGTAACTACTCTTTGCAGGTGACACTACGCTTGACAGTTGAGACGAGCATATTGGAGCTGGGGGCAGGTGTGAAATTTCTATTCTGTAGAAACCTGTAGGGGTGCTTTCCAAAAATAGGCAGGAATATTTTACTATTGAATCCACCAGCGCTCTCAGTCTGCGAACAGAGGCGATTGTGGTGTACTTGAATGCTTGTCAGTCCTATGGAAAACATATTCAAGATTTTAGGAACCATACCAAAGATGTTTGATGCCTGCTAATATATCTGTGTGTTTATTTTAGTTTTCGGTAGCTAACAAAACTGGGCTTGAAGGTGACAAGCAACAGAAAGCCTAACGTTCGGTGATTAATGAATCATAGCAACTCTTCGCCTAAACCACTGAAATGCTTGAGGGTACTAGAAAATCTTATCTCTTTTCGGTATCTGGGAGGACGTCACCTGCACACAATAAGCTACTAGAACGGGATTCGACAGCTAATGAATATTTTCGGTGTTCGCCCAAGCTGCCGAAAACCATGCATGATTCAACCTGCAAAAAATGGCAAAACTGTGTTCCCATCCTCTTGTTACCTGGATGTTTCTTCCTCCTGGGCCGAGGTCGGAGGATTGGAAAATTCAATCGCATCAGCAGCTAAGGTCTCCAGGTTCGAATGTGCCATGGGTTGGGGACTCTGAGCTTCTCCCTTACCTTCTAAAACTTTGACCTTCCTCCTCAATCTGATGTTTTCCCTGATAAGCCTAATGTTTCTACCCCTCATCTTGCCATGTTTCTTGGTCAACCCATGAAAATATACATAAAGCTCGTTATACCTCTCTGTCAGCCTTTCATTTTTCTCTTTAATGACCCTCTAGAGTAACTCGCGTTCATAAGCTTGCTAGAGGAGCCGGTTGATTTTCTGTGAAGCTGAAATCTTTGCATTTTGGATTGGTCTGTCAGCCACCTGCTGACTTTTTTCCTCCACGGGTGTAGGGGAGGGTAAATTCACACAGTCCAAGCCTTGCTCTTCCATAGAGGCAAATGGAGTCAACTTTACATAGTCATTCTCCTGCTCCATTAGGGTTGGGGCTTCTTCCTGGGGTACCTGTTCTATTTTCTCCTCATCAAATTCTGCTTCGGCTCCCTACAACTCCTCCTCCTCTTCAGAATCAGTGTAAGGGAGGTTTAAAAGATTTGTACTTCTCGAAGGAATTTCCTCTGAAACCATCCCCTCATCCTCAGCCTTGTCATCAAATGTTAGCTTCCTTTTGGTTTTCTTCGCCAGTGGAGCTGAGGAAAGGGGTTTGACTGAATTTGGGGGAAGAGCCCTCCTTCTTCGTTTTCCACTTCTGAGGTTTGAGGATTTCTTTCCACCTTCTGGCTATAATTCGGTTTCGAGCCCACTTCAGAAGAGAAAGAAAGTCCATTTCATGCCTATTCTCTGCAATAACTCAGAGACTAAATTTTTAATCAGACCGTGGTGGAACAACCTCCCTGCAATTTTGGAGGGCTGAGCCTTTACTTGATGCGCCATTTTGGTGAGGCTCTTGTGGAGGTAGAAAGGGAGATTTAGAGGGTTCTTTCCCATGAAATGATCCAATAATCCGAAGTGATAGATTAACACCCTGTTATACCTGCCCTCACAGGTTATATAGGCCAGGATGGATTTCAATAACAACTGCCAATTATCCTCCAGCTGTGACATAGGGATGTCCTTTTTCCAAACCTAATTCCTATGCTCCGGTTTATGATATGATTTAAACTCTAAATCCTTCTTAACAGTGGTCTTAAACCAGCTCTCCCCAGTCGTGGGCAATTTTGTTACCTGGGCAATGAGGGCCTCGTTCACCTGGAACTCTTCCTTTCCTATTACTGCCTTTTCCCCATCATATGTGAGGGAAAAAGCTTCGGCCACCTGTTGGTGAGAGCCCTAAATCTTTTTACAGAAGTTATAGCAACCAACATTCTTGAAAAACTGACCTACCTCGGGGTGTGCCTCCAGGTAGCAGGCGTTTCTTAATTCTTTTATCAAGACTGCTCCTCCCCCTTTCGGCATCGATGACCTGCTTGGTGGCGCTTGTTGCTCAAACCCGGACTGAGAGAGCGATAGGAAACAGGGAGAAAATGGGCTCAATCGACACGGTGGGGGAGAAAATGGGAAGGTGGTGTGGCCTTTCGAGAGTTGAATCCAAGGGTATGCAAAGGTGGGAAATCATGAGGGTGAAATGATGGTGGTTGAGACATGATTGCACCAGTGGAATGGAATTTGAGAAATGTTGTTATGTGGATGGGAAAAGAGGTCCGTCTGGTCAGAATTATGGCGGTGGCGTTCGGACTTCCCTCGGGGTGAGTCGAAATTTTGCTGAAATGACCCTTTTGTCGGCTTAAACCATGATGAGTTCCCTGAACCATGACCCTGAACCATCGATTTGACGTGTCCGTCAATTGACGTAACTTCCTTTTCGGCAGCCAACAATTCACCTTCAAACCTATTATGCCGTTGGAAAACAATTTTCGCTACTGTCTCTTTGCTTTCGGCGGCCGAAACTAATCCATCCCATTTGATGGAAAGATGCAGGAAGTATGCCTAACTTTCGGTGGCTAATGAACACCGTTGTGTTTGCCCAAAACCCCGAAACGGCTTCGTGAATGCGGGCATGACTTTTTCCTTTCGACAGCTAGGGAAGGTTTCGAATTTGCCCCTCGAGCTGTGGAAAATGCTTGATCTTTCGGTGGCTAATGAACACCGTCATGTTCACCCAAGCCACCAAAAATCGTCCCTCCACTTTACGCTGTAACTTTTCCAGTTTCGGTGGTTGGAGTGTTCTGTTTTTTACACCATAAACAGCTGAAAACCCAGCTTTTGGTAGCTAAGGAGCCAATACCAGGCCCGCCTAAGCTACTGAAACCTGAAACTTTTCCTTCGGAAGGAGGATGATGTAAAAAATATCAATTTAGACTTCGTTACCTTCTCAGACCTACCGGACTAGAACTCAAACATGTGTAGACAAGAAACAAAAATAAAAGACTTCCTATCGCCTAGATGACTTGACTAGTCTATGTTTATTGGGGAGATAACAGTCATCTTGGCAGAGCAATACACTGAGAACAGCACTCGGGGAGATTACTACGCACGTACCGTCCAGGTAATCGGGTATTTAGGAAAGGGTACGGTCCCAATCCTCCTTGTCGCGTTTTATTGTTGGACCCTGCGGTATATAGCGATTTGCGAAGCCTTGACAATCCTGTGAGGTTCCAAACCTGTGAATACACTCTTATAACATAAGTTTGCTTGTGGACTTAGTTTGTGCAAGGTTTTTCTAGTATGCTTTTCTTTTGTGTATCTTTCCTTAGGAGAAACTTTTTTGTTTCAGTCACTCTGGTTGACTTTCCTTGGAGAAGGTCTCGCAAGATTCAGAATTTTCCACCTAAATATTCCCTTAACCAGGAGGTAATTTCCAGGGTAAGAATGGATCCACAAGCCAGGGTCAGGTCACATGAAGTGGAAAACCCCACATTGAATGTTGGAGGACTTTTGTTTCCTCATACTTCTCCATATTCACCTACCTCTCACCCCCCACAGGGTGAAGAAGCACAAATCCCCACTTCACAAGACTTACCTCCTATTTCGCCAGGAGAGCCTGGATTGTTGGAATGGATAAATCAACCCCAGGACAACCCTACAGTAGTTGTTGGTCCTTCAGTATCTTATTGGACATCTTCTACAGGCCACCTAGTGTCCCATTTTGCCGTTGCACCCCCACCCAGTGGGATTACTCCGGATGACCCCTTAGCTTACTATCGTGTCCAATTGGCTCACTTTTGTTCTATGGCTGAGAGGCTCCAAATATCGAGTCTCCAATGAAGGGTTGAGGACCCGTCGTTACCCCCTTATTGACTGATCCCAGGTCTCTCTTTATCTTTCGATTCATCAGAATCATCCACGCAACACGTGACCACGACTGAAACTGGTCAACCATCCATTCTTGCACATGCATCTCCTAGACAGGAGACTAGTTCAGTACCTCTAATAACCTAACCTATCAAACAGCAACTGTCCAACACACCTGTGACCACCATGGTTACGTTACCTGCTCCTCCCCCACCCCAAACTTTGAGGGGAGGATACTCTTTACCCCCTATCTTCCTTACAAGTAACGTTAATCCTACAGTGAATAACCAACAACCAGTGTTGGGTCAACCTTTACCTAGTGGTTAGCAAGTTGTTGCTGGGGGGAAACCCCTGTCTCTTAACCATAATACTGCAGTAGGAGTTCCCATTGGGCCTTCCGTTGGAAATTCCTTACCTCCCGGGCCTTCCACTATGGGACTATCCCATGTTGGGGGACCGTCCAATGTAATTCAACCTCCATTGAGTGAAGCGTATCCAGGTCATCCTAACCCTGTGTCGGGTCAACTTAATCCCATAAACGCACTCTACGGGGTACCTTACCCCAGCAATCCTTACACTCTATGGGGACAGCAAAATGTTTTACAACATGGACCCCCACTTACAGTCCCTTGAGTCCCTCCACCGTCGTTTGGTCCACCCCCACCTCCCATTGGAGGCGACGGGCCCCCACATAACTCTGGAGGAGGCGGACCTCTGCCTTCTGGCAGAGGACCACCTCATTTCGGTCATCACATCCCACCCACCTTGGTGGAGGCGGTGGAGGACCACCACCCCCCTCCTAGCGGTGGTGGTGGTGGAGGACCATCCCACCCCGGTGGTGGTGGTGGAGGGCCTTCTCATCTTGGTGACGGTGGTGGTGGCCCACCACCCTACTATGGTGGAAGTGGTGGAGGAGGCTCCCACCCTTCTGGGGGCGGCGGTGGCCCAGCACCCCCTCCCGGTGGAGGTGGCGGAGGCCCATCCTATTCCAGTGGTGGTAGCAGACCACCACGTCCTCTTGGCGAAGGCGGTGGCAGCCCATCCTACCCTGGCAGTGGTGGCGGACCCCCACCATTTGGAGGCGGCCCACCCCTTCCCGGCAACAGAGGCGGGCCCCCACTTTATGGTAATGGGCCACCTTACTATGGCAGCGGACCAGCATTCGGTCCAGGCGGCCCGTACCCCTATGGCCAGTTTCCTCCTGGAACACCCTATGGTCAGTCGATATAAGGTCCCACAGGTCCTTATACGCCTTGTCAGTACTATCAGTACCCGCATCCTAATCCACAGCTACCCTTTTTGGACACTTTGGACCTGCCTGACCTGTCTCGCTTAACCAACAACCCCATCTACAACAGAACTAATTGTCCACCCATTCTGGTGAAACTTCCATCAGATATCAAGAAATTTGATGGTAAGACGGGTGAGGATCCTAAAAACCACGTGATGACATACCACTTATGGTGTTCATCCAACTCCTTGATGGACAACTCGATCTGTCTTCGGTTATTCCAACGGACTCTCACTGGTTCGGTTGCCAAGTGGTATATTGAACTACCACCCCATTCTTTTCCTGATTTTGGTTCTCTTGCTATGAACTTTTTGACTCATTTCTAGCTGCCTATACGGTATGAAACTAGTACAGACTCGCTCTGTAAAAATATCGCTACTCATATCTCAGATCATATACATGAGTGGCGGAGGAGACGACGTCTCATTAAGGCTCCTATTCCAGATCAACTCCTAGCAGACTGGTTTACGAAATCTCTCATACCTACCATAGCACGAGATGTTTCCATCGGTGTCGTTGTCACTGAGGAACAAGCTATCGCTCGTGCCCATTTGCTAAAATTAGTCTATGCTCAATATGGCACGTTGTTTGATATTCTTCCTGACGCTCCCCGCAACACTTACGATCCTGTGAAACAACCCAAGGGACCCCAAGCCTATGGCATCATTGGATCCCTTCACACCCAGCCTTCCTCTCAAACTGTTGGTTCGTCGAACCCCCAGGGTTCTTCCCCATCACCAACACAGGCTGGTCACAGCACCACCAAATCATCCACTCCTGCTGTCACCAAAGAAGTGAATTTTGTTTCATCAGTTTCACCTCAAAAGTATGGTGGTAAGAAGAAGAACAAAGGGAAATCTAAGAAATCTTCCACCCAGCAGGAACAAAAGAGCACCCCTGATGACACCAAACAGAAAAGGAAGTTAAAGTATCCTTGTCTACTGTGTGGTGATGACCACTTTTCTAAGGATTGCCCCCATAGAGATGAAGTTCAGAAGTTTCTCAAGGGAAAACCCACACCCATAGTTCTCAACGATACCTTCCCTGCTCAAAATCAATAGTCGATCGCTCACACTTCTTCTTCCCAAGGAGGAGTATCCACCACCACACATGTTCTCATGATGCGTAGCGAAACTATCAACTTGAACACCCGTTCTCGTTCGTATGACTCCGTTCCGGCCAAGGAACCCATTGGAAGTAATACTGAAAAAGATTCCACTTTGATTCCCGACGTCATCGTACCGACAGCTCCTCTCACCATTGAGAATCCCTCATTTGAGTTAGTGTTGCGTCCACCCAAGAGAACGATCAGAAAATCGGTTTTCAATCCTAATGCTCGGGCTACTCAAAACTACAACATTGTAGAGGACCTAGCACAAGCTCCTTGTGCTATGTCGACGCTCGAGGTCTTGCAAAACTATCCGAATTAGTGCAAGACTCTCCTCACTGCCATCGGTGCAGTTGACCCGGATTCATCGAATACCATCATGTTCCGGATAGAATACTTCAAACCGAGGCTCTCCCATCAATTGGCATTTCAAGTTGCTACAAACATTACTGGGAAGATAATCCATCGTACTGTTTTGGACAAAGGAGCCTCTACTTCAGTCATGTCGATCGCATGTTGGAGAGACATTGGTTCTCCCGAGTTGAACCGTTCTCCTACCACTTTGAGAGCCTTCGACGGACGTGGCTTTCAACTTCATGGGTTGTTACAAGCTTTACCAGTCAAGCTGGGGGGAAAGACCGCAAGCCTTAATGTGGAAGTGGTCGCTGCCCCGTTAGATTATAACATTCTACTTGTTCGTAATTGGTTTTACGCCATGACTGCGGTCGCATCATCTGTCTTCCGTATAGTACAATCCCCCCACCAAGCCCGAATTGTCACAATCGACCAACTGGATTTCTGCACACCTGACACCACTACTCACCCGGGCGATAACGTTCCTTCAATTGGACAATCTTCGCAAAAGTATGAGAGTGTGGGGGTCGGCCTCCTTAAGGATTCATCCCTTATGGGCGTCTTTCCTACTTCGAATCCCCCAAACCATGTTGCCACGGTGAACATGATCTCCTCGCATATTTCAACTATCCCTAACTCCAATGATTCATGGCTTATACCTGATGAAGCCACCACACATCTGATTGGAGACACCATGCCTCTGTCACCTGCTGAACTCATGTACGAGGCTAGCCAATCAGCACCGGAGGACCACTTAGTTGTGGCCTCCACCTCCTGTTCTCTACAATGGACATCATCTGATATTCTCCTACAGACTTTTCATTCTGATGAGTCCATTATGGAAATCATGAGTGCATATGATCCTCCGTGGGAAGACCTTCACCATCATTCATCTTTCCTTCCCTTTTTGGACACTGTGGAGAACAGCATTCACACCATCTTTACACCAGATATCTACTCTGGCTCTCAGTCCTCGATACTCGCGTGTCAAACGGACTCCGAAGGAAACTTAGCCAACATTGAGCCTACCACTTTGATAGAAATTTTGTTAATCCTGGTGTAGCGGAACACATTAAGTTAGGCCAGAAGTGTTCCCCTCAAGAAGTCATCGCCGCCACGGCCTTATTCAAGCGATTCCGAGACGTGTTCGCTTGGACCTATGATGAGATTCCTGGGATATACCCCTCCATTGTTTTATACGGAATTAAAACCTATCCCGACATCAAACCCATCCGCCAAAAGTTGCGACCGGTACACCCTCGGAATACTGCGGCAATCAAGGCAAAGATTGAGAAACTCTTGAAGGTCGGCTTCATTTACCCTGTCCCGTTGACAGAGTGGCTCTCAAACGCAGTCCCTATTAATAAAAAGCAAGGGACCATCCGTGTTTGTGTCGATTATCAGGATCTCAACAAAGCTTGTCCCAAGGACAGCTACCCGACTCCCTTCATCGACCAAATTATCAACAATTGTGTTGGAAGTGTCATTTTTTCATTCATGGATGGCTTTTCCGGATACAACTAGATTGAGATCCACCCCACCAACCAACACAAGACTGCATTCATCTTTCCTTGGGGAACTTTTGCATATCGTAAACTTCCATTTGGTCTTAAAAATGTTGGTGCCACATTCCAGCGGGCCATGTCGTATGCCTTCCATGATGTGAAGGAATTTGTGGAACCCTACTTGGATGACCTCCCTGCTCACTCAAAGAAGCGCGAGTTCCACTTAGATCATCTTACGGTCATTTTCCTTAGATGCAGGCGGTACAATATCCATCTGAATCCTCACAAGAGTTTTTTTGTGTCAAGTCTGGATGCCTCTTAGGATTTATTGTCTTGAAAGATGGGATCCGTATTAATCCCTCGAAGGTGGAAGCCATCGTCGCTCCTCCACCTCCAACCAACATTATGGAACTTCAGAGTCTACAAGGAAAAGCGACTTATTTGCGGTGCTTCGTTTGTAATTTCACGCAAAAGACGCAGGGTTACATGAGGTTGATGAAAAAGGACGTCCCGTTCATTTGGGATGACCAAGCTCAACAATATTTTGATAGTTTGAAACATTCCATTACGCATGCCCCTGTGATCCAACCGTTGAATTACTATCGAGATTACATTTTATATCTCGCCGCTTTCGACACCACTATCGCCATGGTTTTGGTGCAGGAAGACCAGAACGCCCAAGAGCATGTGATATACTATGTCAGTAAAGGTCTCATTGATGTTGAAACTCATTATTCACATGTTGAGAAACTCGCTCTCACGGCAGTTATTGTTGTGCAGAAGTTCTGACATTACATTCTGCTTCGCACCACCACTATCATTGTTGATTCGAACCCCATGTAACACATTCTAACTCGTCAGGTACTCGGGGGCAAGAATTCACACTGGATCGTGTTCCTGTAGGAATTTGATCTCCTTTTCGAAAAAGTCTTTGGTGTTTGTTGAGCTTATCTGCTACCTCCCTCGTACCGATGTAGAATTTGAGCCTAATGACTCTTTTCCGGATGAGTCATTGTTTCTTATCCGTACGTCTGATCCATGGTATGGAGATATCACATTGTATCTTCAAACCAGCGTTTAAGCCCTGAATTGTCTCGTGACAACCGCCATCGCATACGCCACCATGAAAAGTATTACCTGATCATCAGTGATACTTTATACCATCGTGGCATCGACTCTATTATTCGACGTTGTCTGAATCATGACGAGGGTCAACACGTTCTGAATGACTGTCACACTGGGGAGTGTGGCGATCACCTCTCTGAGATGGCTACAGCCCAGAAGATTCTTCACAGTGGATATTATTGGTCGTCTATCTTTAAAGATTGTATCGAGGCCGTGAAAAAATGTCCTCCATGTCAACATTTTCATATGAAAAAGCGCACCCATCCTGCCTCGTTACACCCGGTTATTGCTGTTGGCCCCTTCTCTAAATGGGGCATCGATTTCATGCATTGTAATCCTACCTCGACCAGGGGGCATAGTTACTTCATTGTAGCTGTGGACTACTTTACAAAGTGGGCCGAGGCAATGCCTACGTACACGAACAACAGCAAGACCGCCGCACTCTTCATGTTTAATCATGTAATAGCGCAGTTTGGAGTTCCTCAAGCGATAGAATTGACCATGGTTCTCACTTTATGAACCATATGGTTGATGAGTTGAGCGATAGATTGGGTTTTCGCCATGAAAACTCAACACCATAGAACGGACAATTCGATGCCATTAACAACGTCTTGAAACATATGGTCCAACGTATGGTGGGTACGCACAAGGCCAATTGGAATAACATGCTCCTCTCCGCATTATGGGCTTATCAAACCTCCATTAAAACCGCCACTGGATTTACTCCCTTCCAACTAGTGTATGGATTGGAGGCAGTCCTTCCTATTGAGTGTGAGATTTCGTTCCTCAAACTCGCCATCGAACTTCTCCCAAACACTACTGCCGAGGAAGAACGCTTCCTCTACCTATCTAAGCTCGATGAGACTCGTCGAGATTCCGCTCTTTCCAACAAGGCTCATAAGAAACTCATCAAAGTGCAGTACGACAAGTCGGTAGAACCTCGTACCTACAGCGAGGGAGATTTGGTCCTCACATATGACCAAAAACATGATAAGCTGGGGGCAGGAAAGTTTGAGTCCATGTGGCATGGACCTTATATAGTGAAACGCGTCTTAGAGAAGGGAGCTTATGAGCTTGAAGACTACGATGGGATATCTTTGGAAGAGCCCCGCAATGGGCTCTACCTGAAGAGGTACTATGCCTGAGTCTTTAACGCATAAGTACTTTTGTATATACTGTACATGGTGTGTGTCTGTTTTTTGTGTGGTGTGATGCTTTGATTTTTTGCGTGTTTAGATCTTGTTTCGTTTCTTATACCATGTTTTATCTGCGTGTGCAGATGGCAACGTGCTATGGATTCATGGACGGCGCTAGCCGCATACCCACAACCTTGCTTCGGCAGCGTGGGTACTCTATTCACCTACTGTCGAGCTCATCAACTCAGGGGGAATGTGTCTAGGTTTCGCAACCAAAAATGATGCGGAATATCAAGCAATCATTGGAACCTTAACCGACGCTATTTCTTTGGGTATGGACCATGTTGTCATTCACTTGGATTCTCAACTAGTGGTCTCTCATCTTAACCGAGTCTATGCCATCCGCGATCCTACCTTACTATGTATCTATAGACAAGTCCGTCTTCTGGAAAGGTCCTTCGAGTCCATTCAGTACCTACACATTCCATGAGACGTGAACACAGTTGCTGAATCTATGGACAACTTCATCTTAGATTGGTACATTGCACACACATAAGCATATTTATGAATTGTTAAAAGTAGACATAACATGTAAATAACTCATTTTATAAGAAAACACATAAACAAGATCACACCATTCATCCATTTTAAACACCTATATGTATAAAACCACCAGAATGTTTGTATATATATATATCATCATAAAAGCAGTGCTGGTACAAAATCTGAAGCACGACGGCTTTCAGTGAGTCTCTACAAAATCTAAAGCCTCGCAGCTTTCAGTAGTACAAAAAATCTGAGGCCTCTAAGCTCTCAGTACATCCATGATAACAACAACGGGCCTAGTGCCTGGCCCATACACCCCTATGTCTAACAGCTCGAGCCTACTGAGTGTGGAAACAGTCAACTGCTCTCGCAACCTTGCGAAGCAATGCATTGAAGCGCACAGACGCTCCAACCGTATACACCTGCATGGGTCACGGTACCTCATCTACCATCGGCTCGGGAACGTCTAACATCAACCCACTCAGGTTCGCGTAGACTCCATCCATCTCTACAATGGAAGCATTTACGGTTGGAGCCATGACTTCTCCCTCTCCCCTCTCTCTCCTCGCAAGAAGAGAGACTCCTACTGGTCATACGGGGCCCATATCTGCACACACATGTTGTTAACTTGTCAGCACTGTAAAAAAAAAATCATAAATACAAAACTAGAAAGTACAAGGGTTATTTGTTCTTACCTATGTCTCCCCATGCTGCTCCCTCAGGCAATACTAGGTCTGGGTTATCTCTGTAGTCCGTACCACTGTACGTGTAATCCTCTACCATAAGCAACTGGCCCTCTAGCCAGGTGAAGAACTCAATACCATATCCAATGATTGGGTCCCCACCATGTCGGGCCATCACCTCTGTCCATCTAGCCATGTGAGGATCCCTGGGATCCCTGTCATCCAACGGCACCTAAGGGTGCAAGAGGAGAACCCGCTCCAATAAGAATGAGATCACTATCGACCCATAGCCGAACTGTTTGAGCTCTCCCCGTCGACACTTGGTCACCTGAGCTCGAATGTTCGCGAGGAGTCCCTTGCACCAATTGAAGATCTTCGGAGATATACAGTCCTCCACATATAGCATCTGAGACCGAGCAGCCAAGTGAGGATCCTGACTCCCTGCTATCCTCGTAATGGTGAAAAGAATGGCATGCAACGGACGCTCTCGCACATCTTTTATGGGAATATTACCACTAGAAGCACGAGCATGAGGAGTGTAGTGCTGTAGGATCATGTCGTCTACGGTACGATCACTTCCCCGTGATCTAGTAAGAAGCACATTGTGCCCCCTTCGGGACAATCCGGTCAAAAAGTAGATGTCCTCGACATCTATGGTAAGCACATGCTCACCGATCACAAAATATTATTGAGACGCATCCCAACATCTAAGCATATGCGTCGACAGGGGGATTTGGGCTCTCATGCCCTAGATCTTGAAGAAATTTAGCAGACCACAGTTCCTCAACGCTGTCACACATAATGGATCATTTTCAATTTGCATATCATCTACCTTGTGCTCTCGTTCACGCCACTCCAAGACCATTTTGGCTGCTTGTAACCTGCCAAAAGGAGAGTTTAAACACTATTAATACTCACTTCAACCATTGAAAGGTCATTTTTTGGGCTTGGTTTGTTGGTTGGGATGGACGTTTCCGCCATCGCACCCCGTTAACCATGACAGTGCGATGTCGTCACACTCCACCTTTGCGGGATTTGCGACGACTCAGGTTCGTCGTAGTTCCTGTAAGGGCTACCTGCGATGACCCGAGGACGCTGGATGAAGTTTAGGATTACCTGCTCCGGATGGTGGGTGGAATAGTTGCTCGTAGCTTCCGGAATCAACAAGTGAAGTTTTGACTCCAGATGGCACCTCTCCTCCCAAATTTGGCAAATGAAACAATGGTGACTCTATTTGACCCATTTTTTCTATTTATAAACAAAAAGGAATATTCTTTTTTCAAATATTTGATGCCTTTAGGTCATTTGCTATAGTTTGGATCGTCTTTATTGCATTTGAACGTTTGGTTGACCATTTGACCTAGTTTTCAAGTGTGCAGGAGCCATTAAATTATTTTTACGCCATTTTCGCATTGGAACAAACATCTCAGGTATGAACACCCCTTGTGTGTTTTGTCATTGTCTTTTCATTCATTAGATCGTAATTATTTAATGATAATGAGCTTAATATTTGTTCTTTCTCGTTCTCTTGAAACTATGGGAATAAGTGACCGAGTTACGATTTATCACTTTCTGGGCTCGTTAAACTCCTACGGAAAAGGAACCCCCCCGAAGTCTATCTTTAAGCTCTGTTCATGCTCTCGAAATACGAAAAGATAGCTAAGCGAACTTGTCGCGTTCACGCTTGTTAAATAATTTGAATGGTCTTCTTCCTGGTGATAGTTTACCCCTTTTTAGCACCAGGGAGCACTACTTATGAAAAAGGTATACTCCAGCCAATCATGACTGGAAGAGTCCTCTCCCGCGTTGTTTTACCCTTTTTCGGGCGATGAGGCTAACTTTACGAAAAAGGACCGTTGGAGTCTTCTTTAATTCTTTTCAGACTCTCTAAACATGAAATGACGACCGATTTTACCTTCTATGGACTCGTTAAATTTTCACATTAAAGGGCCCGCCATGGGACGAACCCCTCCTATCCCAGGTTCGAAAAATATTTGGGATTGGACTCATCTATGAGATGAGCTATACTGAGCATCTGGTTACCCTCATCAAGCTCATAAAAAATACATGAGGCATTCATCGTTCATGATGCGGAAAAAGGAAACTTTTATGTTACACCCTTTATCAGTGGCAGTACCTAGTCATTTCATGGACATGGCACTCATTTGCATTTGCATACTTCTCTTGGATCATCTATTTGTCCTCGAGTTTTACCTATTTACTGAGTCTTGTTACTCCTTTGAGTCATTCAAAGAACACTTCCATCATCAGTTGCATTAGGAGTTGGTATCATAACTCATCAAGTCAATACTGCCAAGGCATGCCATGCCCATGTTCAAGAATACTCTCACTACTCATTATCTACGGTCAGTACACCTTCCATCATGTCGGTCTACTCTGAGTCAGTCTTGCATGTCATTGTACCATCTGATATTCTCTACACATCCTTTTTCGTGTTTCGTGTCGATGATGGGGGATTCATCATGGCCCTCCTTCGACGGATTCATCCTTGTCGACTTCAACACATCATCCGAGGATCGAATCTAGAAACTATCCAAGTACCTTGGCCCTGCATGCCTCAATGGCAGGTTACCTCGCTTTCGACATGAGTTTACATCATTGACTCTTGATCGAAAGATTTGATATGGCGTTCGACTTCAACTCATTTATTCACGCTTGATGATATGTACTGTGATACCTTGGGAATCATTGACATCAATGGTGATTTCCCTCGCACTTGTTAATGGTATACATCAATGACCGGTAATCAAGTGGTTTCTACCATGTTTGACGTCAAGACATTTGTAATCACATGGATAGATTCGTATCATTGCGGGTTCATCTTGAAGACCCTGGGGAGTCATGTTTTACCCAGGTTGCGATGGAGTTTGTATTGATTCATGTCACATGGATCCACATTTGTATTGGTCGTGGCTGTGTTATCATCTCATCATGGATCTACGCTTGTGTCTATTGTGTCTAGTAGCCATGATTGTGTTCAGTCGGTCATTACTACCATGGATCTGCATTGTATTGGTCGGCAGCCATGTTGTACGTCATATGAGACTGTGTACTCAGAGTCATTTGTACTGCAGCAGCGTCCTTCATCCGACAAGCCATTTCCATTCCTTTGTTCAAAGCATTTCACCTGTCCAAATTTCAACATCTTCATGCTTTGGGGGGCATTCTGTTACACCTAAAATCCTACCATCATGAGATTCAGTGTATACATCCCTAATGTTTCATTGGCTAAGTCATCAACTTGGAAGAGATGCCATTGCATTCATGCTAGGTTTTGAGAGGTCGTCGCAGGTTGCACTCATGCAACCTGCGAGGTCACATCTTGCTCTCTTGCAGGGTGCGGCGATGTTAGTTAATGGGAAAAAATAGCTTCTTCGAGCTCATTCTCGAAGCATGCTGAGTTGGATCCTTATCCCTGACCTCTTCGGAGAGGTGGAACTCGGTTCCTAACCTCTTGGATGGATCCCCTATCTCTCTCCTACCATATCTCAACCTATCCTATCCATACCCTATCCACTTAATCCTATATAAGTGAAGCTCTACCCTTCTCCAAAGGGAGGAAGTCTATAGTGTCTACATGCTGGTGAAATCATCATTGAGAGATCTCTACTCATCCATTGAGAAACTCACACTTCCTTGGGAGGATATGGAATTGGATCGGATGGAGAAGGATTGCTACGTTAAGCCTCGGTTGTAATCGTTCTTTTCTATGTACTTTCCCTATATTTACAGTAATATAAATGCTTTCCACCAATATTGTTTTGATTGATAATATTGCGTAGTTTACCTGCTTAATTGTTTACTTAGATCTATTATTGTATAGATGCCCTTTACTTGTTTTCATTGTTCTGTGTATCTTGACAGGTCTTGTAGCTGAGATCTGACGACCGTAAGGTGTAGAACAACATCCAGGAGAAAGGACTACAAGTTTAAAGTAAGACATCTAGTGACTCGATCTTTATTTAGATCTATGAAAGTGGTTTATAGTCTGTACTATTTGTTCTAGACTCACATTGAGCTAGGGAGATCCGGCTCGCGTCCGCTCGAGTGGATTATCCGTCAAACACCCCGCTTAGTGTGAATTGACATACGAAAAAATAGATATCTCAAGTGTAAAGAGTCTGAAATAATTCAATAGTGTATGCTCTCCCTCTGTGCTTCGAGCAAACAGTTGGTATCAAAAGCTATTTGATGTTCAAGTGTGTTAATATCAGTGATGATCTTCGCAGTCTGAAGATGAACTGATAATATTATGTATGTTTTGTAAGAGTTTAGTAAGCATATGCGGGTGTGCCCAGGAAGCCTTGGATTAGAGTTCAGCTTTGATGATGCCTGAAACATAAATGGCCCCAGTACCTTGTGCTTAGAACTCTGTTTGTGTCTATCTGTAAACTGAGTGTGAAAGATTTAATGAAAAACAAGCAATTTTTCCAGAGAAATCCAAAAGAGATGTAGGCATTTGTTGTAAATATTGTGAATGCACGTTTACAACATTCACATAATCCTTTAGTGTGCAGTCACTTAATGCAATCACAATTTACAAATTATGTTAATGCATATTGATCCATGCACACTATGCAACTATCATTTCATGCATTCTACAATTCAACACATATGGCCCTAACCATGGCCATCTCACCTAGCCTACACTACTATAACACTACCATAACAGGGCTATAAGTTCTTACTTTCCCTAGTTATTAATTCATAACTAACATGGCATGACATGTCCTTTATGTGAATGTAGTCTAAATCTTTCAACAGTCACATGGTATGAGGCCTATTTATTTACTATCACATACCTTACCACACCATGTGGAATATCATTCACATACATGCATTCACTATTACATGCATACTCTTTTATGAAGATTATAACATGGTTAAGGATTCTTACCCATCCTTTCTCAACACTTAGGCAATTAGCACAAATAAAACATACCTGCATGGGCCCCATTATCATCTTTGATGTTACCTCATTAATCTGGCCTCTTACCAGGGACTACACAGCCCGTCCATCAATTCTCATGCTCATAGATTATCATCCTAACCTTTCTCATATGGTTGTTGGGCACATGTAACGGCATCATCAATATCTTTAGCCATGTTTTTGTTGTCTTTGGTCCTATATTACCAATACCAACATTAGCAGTGATTAAAAACCACCATATTTAACCTAAGTGGTTCATTGCATATGCACATCTTCACTAGTTTTACCAGCATGCCACATCATATACATACACAACATCTTCTCATGCAATATGCAATACCTAACACCATGCCCACTAGTGCATATGTATTTGCAACTATCTGATTACTGGCATCATTCTCATGCCTTAATTTTTTGTACATAAAGCTCACAAAACATAAATATAAGAACATGGCAGGGTCAAAGAGTTCTCCCTTTCTAATCTTGGACCCATTCTCATGTTGTAACAGAAATGGTTTAGGGTGAGATATTTCCCTCTTATCAGCATTTCCCTACTGTTCTGATTTCCCTCAGAAACTATGGTCAATCCCGACTCAGCCCTTCTTGGGCTTCTCTGCACTTACCAACGCCTCCATTTGTTCAACGTTGTTGACCGGTAAAAGGCTAGGTGTCTAGCTGGAACAGGATCGGCCTCTCTGTGTTGACTAGACCGTCTCTGTTGGATGTCGGATCACACCTAGTCGAAATTTTATACAGTCGTTGGGCCCAATCTATGTTCTTTCGCAATTCTAATCACGCCTGAAGCTTCTAGTTGTGGCCCAAGCAGCCCAAGTGTTGTAACTTGGGCTCTGATACCACTTTGTCATGTTCCCTTACCTCCATGGTGGCCTTCAGAGGCCATGGGAGACCCTCTGTTACTTTTTTTTTCTCTAAATTCTTCCATTTTTCACACAACCGCAATGGGCTCGGATCCGCAATCCACCATTGTGATCCGCAATATTCCTTTTTGTGTTCCGTAGTACGCATGCGGGGCTCAGAAGTCGGATTTCCAAATCCCACTTCTCCATCGAAATTGCGCTTTCGACTTCCGCAATCCGCAATGCGGAATTCGGAAATCGGAATCCAATTTTGGCCTCGAAAATCTTATTCGTATGACTTTCGTAGTTCCGCAATCCGCATGTGGAACTCAGAAGTCGAAGTCCTCCATTGCTATCCCAACGAAAGTTACTTCCAGCAATCCATGATCCACAACCTACACGCGGATGCGGAATTGCGGAAATCCATATTTCGATTCCGGGGAAAATTTGAGGTCTAAAATGGGCCTCCTAAGGAAACTAATAAAATAATAGTTAAAATAATAAAATAATATTTATTAATTTTGGAGGAAGAAAGAAAAAACTACTTTAATTGTTTGTATTTTCAACATATATCCCTGTGTTTTTACTCAAATTTCGAGTGGGAGAACTCATTGGATGCATAATTTTAATTCCGCATCCAACGAGTGCTCCCGCTTGAAATTTGAGTAAAAACACATGGAAATATGTTGAAAATACAAACAAAAAAAGTAGTTTTTTATGACAAATATCTCAAGTCAACCATTATGGTGACTCATTTTATTGAAATTATATTGGTTCTTGAATTCCAACTCATCAAGAAATTATGGTTGGCTCGTTTTCTTATAAGGCCCATTTTAGACCCTAAATTTCCTCTAATGTCGCATTGCGGATGCAGAAATGTGGATTTCCATATTCCAGTTTTTGGGAGAATTGCCTCCCGCCATCTGCATCCTGCATTCTACATTGCGAATGCGGAAATGCGGAGTTCCATACGCCACCAATGGTTGGTCCCCGAACTCTGCAATCTGCGATCCACATTGCGGATGTGGAAGGGTTAGGACCAAAGACCCCTGCTCCAGCAAGCTTCTAAGGCAAACTTCCAAGGGTCATAACTCCCTCATCCTTGGTCCAAATTGGACAAATTCGGTACTGTTGGAAATATATTGGAGATATTTATCCAATGGTATGATCCCCTATCCAATCTGAGCACTCTCACCATGTCAGTTTCCAACTGAAACTCTGTCTTATAACTCCCTCAATGCACCATTGACCTTCTGCAAGGGCTCTTCTTCCACTTCAGCCAAGTCTTCTCTCCTTCATCTAATCCATAGGGTGTCCATTATCTCCCCAAGTCCTTCCTGGATTGTTCCTACACATTTACCATACTTAGCCCCCAATTCATCAAAATACAATACAAAAGCATTACCAAAGGGGATTGTAATTATACATAAGCATGCTCCATGGACACAAGAATGAAACCTGATCCACACACATAGAAGGGAATACATGCACATAATTTCCCTAGGAAGATTGATGAAAGCATGTAGGGATTATCCCTATCCCTCAAACACAATCACATCTAAGTACCAATCTAAGGATATAATGTAAGGTGCAAGACACATGTAATTAGCACACACAACAATAGGAGTTAGCCATATTAACACACACACATATGCCAACCATAACAGTCATTACTAGTTAAACAGTGCAGAAGTGAGATAGAAACATACACTTAGACTTAAAACCATGCATAGATAGGCATACATTCCTATTCATCCATGGACCATTCCCATAAGCAAATAGATGCATGCATGACTAGACTCATACTATGAAACCAAAGTTATCCAATGCATCTATAACCTACAAGATTAGTCATACATATCAACTCAAGCAATGATGAAGCATTCAAACATGCATTCAACTTCCTATTCATGCTCATACATAGCTTCCTATGATCCATTTCCATTTAATCATTCAATCATTAACTTGAACATAATAAGAATACATAACACATGAAATATCATCATTTAAACACCATAAGGAACACTTGTCTTCCCATGGAAGTCTCCAAGCAACTAGCTATGGGATGCAACTTTCCAACCCAACCATAGATCTCTACCTAGCCTCTATTATTTTAGAAATCAGAGATCACCCTCGAGTTGGGGCTATGTATCCACTAAGGAGTATCACTTAGGCTCACTCACATCTTTAGTTCAAAGTCAATTAGGGCATCCAACTAACAGTTAGCTTTGTCAAGCAAATGGGAAGGCAGGTAAGGTTTTCTAGCTCAATGGGCTCATCAACAGATCTATGGGCATATCCCAATTACTTCAAACAAGTTTAATCACCCCCATCACCCCACTCTCATCCTAGGTAGGGTTCCCTTCACTATTTCACAGCCCCTAGGGTGCCCCTTCCTCTATCACTGATCTGGGTAAGTGTGGTTGGCCTTGACTACTCAATCAAAATGAATAATCCATCCCAGGTCTTAGCAGGAAGCCTAAAACCTCTAGGCCCCTTCTCACTTAGGTTTTCTTCTCCACGGTCTGATATATGGTTGTCTCAACTGATTCAAATCATGCATAGGGTTTTCTTGGGCATTCTTGGCTCTACCAATTCGCACACACGGGTCGCGATTTCCCCTTTTCTCCATGGCTAGGATCTGTAATTCATCCACAGAATCAGATCCAAGGGTAACCCCATCGTTATACTTCCTACGCAGGGTTTCCTAAGTGCACTCGACTCTGCAATTCGGCTTACACAGAACCATGATTTTCTCTCTTGTTTTCTTCTCGGCTCTGACTACTCTGTGATGCGTAAGTGTTTGACTGAGGTCTCTATGTCCCCTCTTCTTCCCACTCCATTCCCATGTGATCCCTAATGGCCTCGGGATGGAGGAACACGTCTCCCCACGAAGTGAAGTGGATTATGGGGCAAGCAACCGGCACCCATACTCTGCCATCTCAAAATTCAGGCTACCCTATACTCCATCGGTCTCATGCCCAGTCTTCTTATAGTACTTACCTTGCAGCAACAATTAATGGAAGTTAGGACAGTATAAGGGTTCTCAGTGTGACAAATGGAAACCTAGGGTTCCATCCCACACCCCCTCACCACCCTAGTGGATACATATTTCCCCCTCATTTTGTTGTAGCCATATCCATCCCTTGGTATTTTATTACATAGCATTATTTACATCATTTACAATATTCCATGGCTTACTAGCACATGGGTTATCAGAATATCACATTCTTTCCTATGCAATTAAACTTAATCATCCACTAGTGGGGCCTTGGCCTTGAGCTCCACACTAGGGAAAACACACATTGCATTTATACATTATTTACATGATAGCCAAAATAGCCTAAGGTCAGAATGAGGGATATTACAGTATCAATGGGGATGTCCTCGTACATGTCAAAATTGTTCCCTATATTCTCTTGATCAAAGACCTCCTTAGTTTTCCCACTTCCACCCTCCTCCACAAACGGATTCACTTTGCGAACGAGACTACACAGTAGGTTTGTTGCAACATCGGCCCATGGCATCATTTTGAGATTTGATTTGGAAATATTTGAAACCCTTTCTTGATACTCACTCTCTTGTGTTTTTCTACAAATTCCCTTATCCATAGTATACATCCTTTTGGGATATGAAAATACAATGTATCCTTCGACCCCTCAGACACCAACTGAATGATTCACAAGCATATCTAATCCTAACCCTTTACCGCCACCAAGACTTGCAGCTGCCAAAACTTTGTATAGACATTGGTTCTTCACTAGGAATGTCATGCCTTGGGCACCTGCAGTTCACCAAGCTTACATTTCAATCTCAACCACTGCCTGCATTCCCTAACCACCATTGCATGAACGTTTCCTAGAAAATTAGCAATTGTTGAGTAATTCGCATCCTACATTGTATACTTAACTGTTAATCCGCTTTCTTAGCAATTAATTTGTTGCTTAATCAATGACAACTACTATGAACCTTCTTGTATTTTTGGGATTCTAGAGATCAACCTCCATCCCCAAAAGTAGAGAGAATAACACCGACCGATAGGTGTTATTCTAACACATGTCGGTGTAACTAAATTCTAGACACGTAATCTCATATATCAATTCATTTTAATGTATATCTTGTATTAATGTTTCTTGAATGAGGTTGTATTTAACAAAAATGAGTATGCTTTGTTTAGACATTATTTTATAATTAATGGTATATTATGAAATTGTTGTGGTACATGTTTGTATATCTTTGTGATATCTACTCATTGATGTAGAAAGGATAGTCTTTGTAATCACTAGCCAGTGGATTTGGAGGAAGGTAAATGAGGTTTGAATACAACAATATTTTGTTGGGAATAATATTGTATCTTGCATTATAAATGAAACCCTCACCTTGTTTTATACAATAATATTTTTTTATAGGAACGGGCAGGAACGGGTAGGAATTTTATATTAAAAGGGGAGGGAAAACCCTCATCAAAATTACAACAGTTCAACTAGTACAAAGGCCTCTGGCCTAAGATTTAAAACAAAGATGAAATCTTACTGACTTTAAAACAAAAAAGGACTGATTATGCCTGGGTCTAACTTGATAATACTTGTAGATAAAAATTCTAACAAACTGGCCTATCTAACACCTATAATGACAACACATAAACAATGAGATTAGGAAACCCAAAAATCTTTCAAAACTTGACTTGCCTTGATCACTTAACCTTATATCGTCATTCCTCAATACCAACAATGATAATTAACACACTAAGTGACACTAGTTTAGATCTCATCTATTGTGCAACGCTAGATGAAAGAAAAGAGAATACTTCTACAATAAAGTGATATGTGCCATGTATTGTTACAAGACTATTTACACAAATCTTGGTGTCACACAGCTACTCCATTGAGGTATATTCTTAGATGGGAGCTTGAGATCAGATCATTTTCCTTAGTGATAATGAGGTTGCACCCATCGTCATTTGTGGTTTTTAACATAATGAATCATTCATAAATGGATAGTCCAACATGCATCAACCATCATCTATAGATATAGGTGGTCACTAGGAGAACCAAATGTCTAATAAAAATTTGACTACTATAAAGAAAATGCCTTCGACATAAATGTGCATTCATCCAATGACCTATTTTTCTCTAGGGAAAGAATCTGCCTATACTCCATATTTTTGTTATAGATAATCTTGGTGAGGACAAGAAGTTAGATATAAGGTAATGAATGGGAAAGACCTAAACTGGCAAGTCATGGAGTCTTTTAATGCTCTTTTTCCTGTGGTGAAAAGTGCATTCTACAATCCAATATGGGGGCGAATGTGTAACATAACATTGATGCTACCATATGTCAATGTTTTTATATCGAAAAAAAAATCGAATACTTAACATTAATACTAAATTAATAATAATAACATAGTAGTGTGTGTCAATGAAAGATAAACCATCCTATATCCATATCAACTTCGAATCTATCAAGGGCCAAGAGGGATAAAATCCCTCAAGGTATAGACCTCTAGTTTTTGTACCCTCAAAACGGATTGCACCAAGAGGGATTTGATCCCTCTTAGGGCTTGAGAGATTTAGGGTTAAGATGGATCTATGTTGGTTGAAGCTAATTCAAATTAATGCTTATAATTTTATTTCTATATTTTGAGATTTATTTGGTCTAGAAAAGTAATATTGTAATTTCCCTGTAGGATTTCATGTAAAAATCATCAAAGACAATACATTCCATTACATGTTCGGTGGAGCTATCACATTGCACTGCAAGATCTATATGCTCAAGTGGACTAGGAGAAGTGAGGTGCTTTTATACTATAGGGTAGATGATATATTCAATTCTTTGTCCATGCAACACTAATATACTAAAATGGAAAAGAAATTTGCTCTTCAAGAAAACAAAAGTATTGACCAATTATTAATTACCATAACATTAAAAAAACATCCATCCATCTTAACCCTAGATTTTTTTATTGCTTAATAGATTTAAGGTTAATATGGATCTATAATAATATCCAATATATAATGCATGGTTAACGATTGTTGCATTAATCTTTGTTTATTAATATCTTATAATATATTTTACAACTTAAGATCGTTGCATCATTGTGTGCATGATCTCTAATTGCTTGTTCTATTTGTTATCATCAAACATGATTTCCAAATTCTCATTGAATTTGTTAGCATAATTTTTTTTTGTTAATTGACGATTGATCCTTAAGCACCATTTCTTCTTAATCAAGCTTAATTTGGTTTTCAACATTTTTAATAAATTGATTTTTTTTCTCATGTTTCTTTTTAAGGTTTAAATCACATTTTGACTTCCTTTAGGTTATGAAAAAGAATGACCCTTGTATTCCCTTGAAGGCTAATTCATTTAGGTTCATATCACATTTTGTCTTCCTTTGGGTTGAGAGACACATTGACCCTTGTATTCCCTTGATTGCTAATTGATTTTGTCTGGAGGAAAAAAAGTGTGTTTTATCTTTCTTCACGGTGTTTTCATTGGAGCTCTATAAGCATCTTTACATTTTCCAAATATGGTAAAAAGTCCATAAGGCTTGCCATTATATTCTTTATACTTTCCAAAAACTTAACCAATTGTTGATTGGGCATTTATGATAGTTATTATTACAAAACATGAGAGTGCTACAAAATAACACAATATGATATTATGAATAAATGGTGCAATTATCATATAGGAGTTCACCTCCTTATAAATGGTTACTTGTGGAGCAAATAATTTCCACTTATGAATGTGGGATAGATTTGCTTTACACAAAAAATTACAAAAACATAACTAAGTCATAAGTGTTGATTTTACCACTTTTTATTTCCCTTGTGAATTTTATGCAGTAGATTCTTCATAAAATAATTATACATTGAAAGATTCAATCATATGTTACACCTTAAATGTTTTATATAAAAGATGAATGATTGATACAAAAATGAATGCATACAATACAATATGTCTTTTTAGATGTAAAAGGCACGTCCTTTTACTCTTTATATAGATGCTTAACTAATTAATTATTATATCATCACCTCTCCCATGGTTTCATAAAACCATGGTATTTTATTTCTTTATCTTTTCATTTTAATATTTAATTTATTAGTATATCATCACTTCTCCATGGTTTCATAAGACCATGGTATTTTATTTCTTTATCTTTTTTCATTTTAATGTTTAACTCATTATTTTCTCTTATTTATATTATTTATATTTACTTATTTGCACATACCTTCAACTATTCTTTAATTATCATTTATGTATGTAACAAGATCTAGAAACTTAGTCTTCATATCCCAAGAAGGATTTTCATGAGCTTGCTTCACATGCACGTCCATCCATGTCAGAAGAGATCTAGTGTGTGTGCACCCACACTAGAGTAGACTTGACCATTCTAATAGGTTTAGCTAATCCCTAAGAATTGGCAAGTCAAATCCACTCTATTATGATAAGGAATACCAGATCTAGGTAGGCATTTGATGGGAAACCCAAGTCCTATACCAATTGATCAAGTACCATGATCAAGAAGGACTATACAAGGGCCTCCCAAAGCCAAGGAGTAGATCTGCAAGCATCCAAGCCTTCTACCATTTGGAAAAGCACCATGGCCAAGAAAGATTACATCTAGGGCCTCACATACACCATTGAGTGAACCATCATCATCCTCCATAAGTCAAATCACCATGACCCGTCAAGCCAAGCACCATGGCTACGTATAGGAGGATGTCTGCTTGAAGTTTCCCCAAACATCAACAATAAGTGAGTTATATTACAACATGTAAGGCTTATATTCTAACACCCCTTCTTAAGGCTCACATGAATCAAACCCAAACTAATTGAAAGTAAACACACACTAGCTAAAAATAAATATCAAAAGTAGTCAAAACCAAACATTTTCAAAAGCTTCTTCTTTGAAAATGGTCCTTGGATCAGGTACAACTACATCTAAATACCTCGTAACCCACATAAAGGTGTAGCTCCCAACTTCATTCTTGAGTTCTTGGATTCCACCTCCCCGAACTCTCGAACTATGAATATCCTGAATTATTGGACAACCAACCATGTTGAGTTACATCTACAGTACTTCATCAATTCGTCTCATGACCCTCGTAAGGGTATGATTCCCAAGATTCACAAACTCCCAAACTATTTGAACAACCATCCATGTTGAGATTTATCTACATTATATCCCTTCCTATATTCAAAGTGCAAGCTTATTAAAATGCATAAAATTACATTTCTTAAGCAAGATCATCACCATTGTCTACATCTAGCAGATCTTCAATACCTACATTATCTACATGTGGTTTTTCATTGATTTCCCTTGAGAACATCATTGGCTTGAAATCTACAGTTCCAATTTGTGTGACCCATTTTCGTACAATAGTAACATTTCATATCCCCCTTGTCTTTAGTTGATTCGATATGATTATAGCTTAAGTATCATGATGTCTCTAATTGAGAAACATATTTTTTATCCCATGTAATGGTTCTCTTTCCTTCAGCTAAGAGATCAGCAATCATGTCTTCCAGAGTTTGAAAAGCCATTTGACAAAGAGTAAAAATAACATTGTTGTATTTAAAATATTGTTTAACAATATGGATTTGACATCCTCTTCCTCAACCATAGCTTTGACTTTTGCTAGCTTTCTAATGAGAGATCTCAAATTGCTTATTTGGTTGACATCAGTGACTTCGGCAAACATCTTGGATTTGAACAACTAGATCTTAAAAGAAAACTTTACATTCATTGTTTTTTCTCCAAGCAGCGTAGTCAGGTTATCTTAGATTTCCTTGGATGACTTTTCTAGATCTATATTATTTAACTCTGAGTCTAAGAAAACAATAATGGATTTGGCTTTATCATCTCTTCTATGCCATTCCAACAAATTATTTTGATATGCAGGTGATTTCTCGATCCCTTTACTATTCCCCGTAGGTTCTTGTTCATTAATTACATCTAGATTTTCACTTTCCAGGTGTGCAAATTGAACCCTAATATTTTTCTAGTGTGATTTCCATTGAAAAATTACCTTTATGTAAATTTATTCAGGAAACTAATAGTAAGACACTATTGTACTTCTAAACATTTATGAAAATATCACTTCTAAAAGTGTTTTTTGTTTTGTTTTTTCTTTGTTTTTGGAACCTACCGTAACATATATCTCTAACTTTATGTGACTATACAATCTACTAGTGTGATGCTTTTTACACTGCCCTAGTCTATTCTCAAATATATTTTTTCTCGGATTTGCAAAATTCTTAAAAAAACAAAATAGAGGTTTTCCTCTGCTTGAATGTGTTATATTCAGGACACATTCTCTTATGAAGAAAATAAATTTCTAAAATTTGTTGGATGAATTTAAATGAAACAGGTGGAATAGTGGAGAATAATACCCAAAGCGTTGTCTTTTTACAAAAACTCAAATCTAAGATTGTGTGTGGGTGTTGGATTGATGTTCTTGTTATAATCCCAAAATCGATCTACAAATAAACACTGAGGACTCACAAATTTCTTTCCCTTCATTGTTACCTTTGAAACACAACTCCTTGACTACATTTTTTGAGAATAGTCTTTCTATCAAGCCTTTGATTTTGTAGATCATCATTTGATGCAAGAGAAGCATACTTAACTTTTAAAGAAGAAAAAATATCTCTAACCTACATGACTAGTCCTAGGCTCACTCCTGTTCTAATACCATATTATAAAACATGAGAGATATAGAAAAATGCAATATGATATTGTAAATACATGGTGCAATTATTGCATATGAGTCCACCTCCTTATATATGGTTACTCATAGAGCACATCATTTCCACTTATGAAAGTGGAATAGATTTACTTTACACAAAAACGTAACTAAATCATAAAATAACTTTTATTACATATAAAACCTTATATCCTAATAATTATGACTTAATTAACATAACAAAGTATTAAACCCCAAATAATTCTTTTACTTCTCTATAATTTTTATGATACCATATATACCATTTAAAACATTCAATAAACTAGAATTACAAATTTATAATACCACATATACCATTTAAAACATTCAATTAACTAAAATTATTTGTAAACTTCAAATTTTGTCTTTACGATGTTTCCAAATTCAACTTTCAAAATATCAAACTATTTATCCATTAAATGCATCCTCCCATCTCATGATTTATTCCCTTTTAACATCTCTATTTATTGCATTTGTTTAATATGTAATTCGGTTTTTTTAGCAATACAACCTCCCATCTCATGATTTATTCCCTTTTCACACCTCTATTTATTGCATTTATTTAATATGCAATTCGGTTAATTCTTTTCAGCATATTATATTGTTTAGAGATTTTAGAGACATATCACTCCACAATCTTTTCACTCAACTATCTCCATCATCCACGTTGTTTAACGAAGGATTTATTTCTTTGTTAATTGGGTATCCACAAGTGTCACAGTGTACTAACAAAAGTCACACTGTTTTAATTTGATAGAAGTCAATTTCATTTCATATTATTATTATTATCATTATCTACATTTACTTTGATTGATGTTACTTGTTTTCTCGTGAGACTATGGCATCGATATGGCTGGATGGGATACGAATTTAGTTTGTTTTTTATAATATATTTTGAAATAACAAAATTAATGTTTTAGGTTGATAAATTTTAAATCAATATAATTGGATTGAGAGATGTGAGGTGTCTTATAATTTAGTATGGAGGAAATGTTGTCACGTAACGTAACGTAATATTACATTATCAAAAATAAAAAGTAATTAAAAAATTCATGTTGACTCATTAAATAAAAAATTAATTGTGAAAATTAATTAAAAAATCCATGTTGAGGTATAAAATAAAAAATTAAACTTAAACCAAGATCTATCAAGCAAGAGAACGATCTAATTTCTTGAGTTTATTTTTGAGTTTAAGATTAAAAAAATACATCTCAAGAAATTGGATCCAGGTTTAAGATGGATCTATACTCCCACTTATCAACAATTACAAATTTTATTGACTCTTGCTTAGAAAATTTTATAATAAACTTGTATTATTTTTTACAGAATGAAAGAAATGTGTAGGTGAATACACAAAATGGTAATACTTTTTTAAATGAGGTGTAGTGAGGAAATATAATTTTTCATTGTTTTGGTTGAGTGTTGTAATTGTAATATCTTGATAAAGAGTACAATAAATGTAATATCTCGGCTAAGAGTTAAAATTGTAGCCAAAATATTTGAAAAAATCTCAACCAAGAATTTATGGAAGTATACTTTAGTTTAAACTTTCTTAATTAACAATTTAATTAAATGTTGCATTTTTATTATAGATAGGCTAGAGAGTAAAACAAACTCTTGATTGAGAGTTAGATCTTTCAGGAGAGATTCCCAGTTATGAGTTAAGATTCTTTGTGTAGGTTCGTGATGAAGACTTAAGATTCTTCACTTAGATTCTCGATTGAGAATTTTTTAGTATTTACATCAAAACCAAACTCATATTCATATGTAATATGTAAAGATTTGGCTTCCATGCATGAGCCGTGAATCATAAGCCAGTGTGGTGTGTTAGGAACATGTCGGAGACAAAAAACAATGGGCACTATTACTAAAATATGTTCCATGGTAATTTATTATATTATTTAATGTTAATGTTTTGGGTCCATGTGTGCAAATAATTTTGATTATGGACTATTGTGATTCACCTAATTTAGTGGGTCATTGATAGTCCACTAGGCATGATTCCAATGGTAATAGATGCCCTTGGTATGCTCCATGGTAATGGATTTTAAACTCAAGTTCCTTTAGGTCAAGCATATGTGAATATGGAGTTCGTCAGTTTATGCATGTACACTTAAATATTGTTTTTTTTTTAATAAAAGTTAAATTTAAATGTTGCTAATCATTTTATTACCATGTAAATTTAGAGAGATAATTGTGTACATATATCTAATATATAGATATATGTAAATTTAGAGAAAGAATTATGTAAATATATAGATATACGCACAATTGTATTTAATGTATATATGTTCTATTTATGTTATTTTAATAATATTGAATAATTCATTTTTTGTAATTAGTGTCATATTCGTCCACTACACATAACATACACCTGGCCCACTCATTGACATTTCAGTTTAAATAAAATTAATCCTAAAAAAATTCTACTGTTCAATTTATTTTGTCTTCATGCATGGTTGGAATTTTATAAAAGAAATTTGTCTTCATGCATGGTTGGAATTTTATAAAAGAAATTACAGGGGATATGATGTGTATTCCTCATGTACATGAGCATGTTGTTGGTTAGATAGATACTAACCTAGATGAGTTCGATATACTACCAAGTAATTTAATTATTCATATCATTGGTTGCACTTGTGTAGATTACATTATTAAATATAAAATTCCAACTAAATACATTCTCACGTTGACATGTTTCTATTTAAAATTTTACAAGTTTTGGTGATGTAATTTAATTATTCATGTCATTGGTTGCACTTGTGTAGATTACATTATTAAATATAAAATTCCAACTAAATACATTCTCACGTTGACATGTTTCTATTTAAAGTTTTATAAGTTTTGGTGATGTAGACAAGAAACTTTGATTCATTCACGAGATCTAAAAACCATGCACACACGAAAATGGAAAAATAACTATCTTTTATTCCTTCTCCATCACTAACTATTACCATTAGAGGAAATTTGAGGTCTAAAATGGGCATCCTAAGGAAAATAATAGTTAAAATGATAAAACAATATTTATTAATATTGGATGAATAAAGAAAAAAACTACTTTTTTTGTTCATATTTTCAACATACCTCCCTGTCTTTTTACTCAAATTTCGAGCGGGAGCACTCGTTGGATGCGGAATTTAAATTAAATTAAATTTCATATCCAACGAGTACCCACACTGCATGCTTTTGACGGACCCCACTACCCCAAAAACAAGAAATAACTAAAAAAAAAACGTGATGATAAATAATAAATTGGCCTTTTGCTTTGATAAAGTTTACCAAATCAATTGATAATTTATAGTACCTTGCTCCACCCACATAAGGGTCCTCCCCTATTCTAACACAATGATCATTTCCTAGTTTCCAAACCAATCAATCCCTCATAATGTGATAAGAGCTAATCAAACAAATCCATAAATTTGATATTCCTTTTGCATTTTTGTTATTGAATCTAATCCAATCAATAACCGATCTATGCTTCAAATACTTATCCTTGATGACCATACTCCACATTCCCTCCAAGAATAAGCTCCTCCACAAACTAGTTGTTGCTAATGCTTTGCCAAAATGAAAAATATTTTTAATTCCCCATGCACCTAGACCCTTATGTCTAGTCAGTTTGTCCTAGCACATCAAATGAACACCTTCTTTGTGCTTGTTTGTCGTCCATAGGAAACTAAAAACTCTTTTTTCTGATTTTATCCATAATAGATTTAGGGCTCTTTGCCAAAGATAACTAGTACACTTGTATATTTTCAAGCACAGCCTTCACTATTATTAATCTCCCACCCAAAGGAAGCCATCTATAACACCAATCTTCCACTTTCTTCAAGAGCCACATCCAATCTTGAACTAAGTAATTATATGGCTTTAGAAAGTAGCCCATATATTTCATCCCGGACTCAAGGGATTCCCTTTGGTATGGAAAAAGTTGTCTAATATGATCTAAAGTTCCCTGTTAAACACCATTTTCTAGAAAGCAAGATTTTTTAACACTGGCTTCCATCCTTGTAGCTTCATAAAATATATCCAAAATTTCCTTGTATGTTTTCCATTCACCTATAGTCCCTTTCACAAACATTAACACATCATCTACAAAAAATAGATGAGTGATTCTAATAATAGCATAAATTTGTACACCATCCAATCTTCCAACCATCCTCGCCTTTTCAATTAGTCTACTTAAGTCTTCAACAATTAAAAGAAAAAGTAGAGGTGATAAGGGATAACCTTGACGAATACCTCTAGAATTTTGAAAAAAAATGGTAGGAGCACCATTTACAAGAACCGCAAAATTTGCAGATCTTACACAGGCCTTACTTACATAGTAAAGTGTTGTGTTAATTAGGTAAATAGCATGCCCTCCCCATTGGGAACTGTGTTTTATTTTTCGTTGCATTGGTGAGAAAAAAACCCCTACATTTAGTTATGATGTAAGCTAAACAACATATAATTGATAGTTGTGGGACAAGCATGAGAGTACTATAACATCAAATAAACAGAAATAAACAGCAAGAAAGCATGCATGCAATTAGATTACAAATTAAACCACAAAAATGTATTTCAAGATAAATAAATAAAAATTGCAAGAAAACAACCATACTCATACATTAGTCCTAATGGAAAAGCTTGAAATATGTGATATCCTCTAATAAAGGTGAATGGATGCAAGTGGACTCCAACACTCTCCTTGGGATGGATCATTTTCCTTCTTAAAATCTTTCTCTAACTATGATGAATAAATAAATATTGGTTCAATGAGGAAAGAACTGTGAAGATGCTCACAGTAGATCCAAAGAGATGATGTAAACCTCACAATGAAAGAATTTAGGAATGACAGAAGAAGCATAGAGCAGAAGAACACAGATCCAAAGAAGCTCAGATAGAGGCAGAATAATTACACATGTTACATTAATCTGAATAGTAAAAAGGTAAATATACAATGCTCAGGATTTGAATACACTGGGTGTGATTCGAATTAGCATGCATGGATAGATCCATAATCAATGGAGTGTCATCGAGTCATAACTAGGAGTCCAACTCATCATTAGTGAAGTCATCAATGCACAAGTAATAGTCAACCAAAAGTCAAACTGACTCTAACTAAATGTGGTAGGTGTAACTAGCACATGGAAGCACTAATGTAGTGAAGGAGGCTCAGTGGAGGGCGCTCATGGAGCTAACTGGAGTCAGAACAGTCTATCTAGTCACACTGGAGGTCCATCGGAGTGATAAGGTCAGTAAAGAGTGAGTCAAGCCTAAAATCAGGGAGAGAACTCTTGTTAACTGAACATAACTGGACTGGTAGGTGAAGAAGTGTGCCTCTCATGCAGTAGGTGAAAGGAGGGCGCACTAGGCACTAGGAGGGCTGAAACTGATCAGGAAGAAGCTCCGGGGGCTAGCTAACTGAGGGATAGGTGCTGGGACTGATGACTGGAAATGCATGCAAAATGCATGCAAACCCTAGAATGCATGAAAACCTTAAAAGTGCATGCAAACCCTAAAAGACTGAAAATGAAAATGAATGAAAAGCTAGTAGGACTAGGATGGAGTATAGGAATATCGTAACAAGAACACGAGCAAGCACAAGGGTGATGAATGGTACAGATGAGAGAGAGATAATTGATCTCCAAGCTCATTCCTCAAACATAACCTTGTGATTTTTCTCTAGGCTTTAAAATGCTACCCCATGGACTTCATTTATAAGCAAAATTGAAGCTCTAATGATATACGTGTTCTAATGTGAATGCTCCTTATTCTAATGGGATCCCTATTACTCTGAGAGACCCTTAAGATCCCAAAGGATTCAAAAATTAAAAAGGTGAGAGATTGAAGTTTCCCAGTACACCACCCTAGATCCACTTGAGCCAGGCCTATTGTCATCAATGCATCACTTAGATATTTGTTTTCATCTTTAGCTGGGTCACTTAGGCATTGAAGGATTTCGTACATAACCACATAAAATATGGAAGGTTGGTTGCGCTATTGAATAAATAACCAACTTTATGGTTGATTTGGCTTATTAAGTGTTTAAGTATCCATTAGGTAGCATGGTTATGTCGCACTATTGGTCACTTGTGATGCTCTTGAGAATAGTCACATGAATGTCATGCATGAGCAAAATTAAGGTGATAATAATCCATGTCGATGTCTGAAGTTGGAAGCAACCTGTATATCTGAAATATATCATTATTTCTTTCTTACATGCTTGTGTTTAAAATTCAAGAGAGAGAGAGAGAAGCAAGTAGGAAGAGAACAACCCATGGAGGAGTGATGAAGACTATCTGCCAACAATCACAAATATATTGAATATGGTCTCTTATAGAAATGGGGTGAGCATTCCGATGCCCATGAAGTTTTCAAGTACATTACAATAGAAGAAATGGGTGCTTGGGACCATATCTAAACCTCGTGATCTACCCCATATCTAAACCTCGTCTACCCATATCAAGATAGCTTCAATTACCAAGAACGGGTGTTATTTAACTAAAGATCTCTAAATGGAAACATTTGATCCTAGTGGGGCTCAAAGGGAAACTCATGCTTGAGGGCTTAAATAGCCATACATGCATGGGGATCTCTGAGTAACTGGAATATTACAACGACCATAATATACATTAACTCTTCCTAATGTGATAATGAGTAGACGTTTAACATAGGAGACTTTCCTACTAAATCAAAAAGCAGTGATGATTCTCTCTACCCAGTCTAGGGTCAACCACTATTAGTGATAGGACCAAGGTACATGAAACCTCTCTGCACACTCTCATATTTAAATGAGTTGATGGTGACGCGAGTGAACATGTGAGAGAAAGGGATGAGAGGATCCCTCGGAATCATAGGAATTAATAGGTAACCAACTATAATGTACTAGGACTTTGGTAAGGTAAAATGAGCTTTTGCTAATCAATATGAGGCTTAAGACTTCCACTCAGTGGAGTCTAAGTAATTGCTTGTGGGAAAAAGTGGAAACATAACATCATATGGTGTCAAGTCACCGGATGCGGGTGAGGACACGGCGCAGATCGACGTTGAAACCCCGGCGCGTGGCGAGAGTGGGCCGACGCTTGTGTAATTTATGATGGGAGGCAGGCTTCAAATTTGAAGCCTTCAGGGCCCTTCAGAGGCCATTTTACACGTCATAGAAGACCACTTCAAATTTTACCATGCAAAAAAAAATTAATTTCATGCTAAGCCCATCAATAATTAAATTAACCACTACTGTTTAAAATTGCAACAGAAGGGCAGCTTCAAATTTCACCCATCAATAGTTTTCATTGGGAAATTGGGAATGTGACTACTAGCTAGGTGACTTGGGAGTGGGACTTGGTACTCAGTTACTCTCCAATATCCACATGTTTGATCGTCGATGGATCATGGGCCATTGGGCCTCCATTAATATCATTGACTAGTTTACGTGGATGGGCTTACACTGTGCGGCCCATGTCTTGAACGCTTCTAAGTTCTCATGTTAGCGGTGAGTGCTTACATGTTTAACACATTTAATAGTAGCAACAACTTTATTAAATATGGTTGGTGGATCATACATGTTGCTGGCAGCGGACTTACCAAGTTACTAGTTATCACATACCAATTCATGACTTCTGAATCTGTGAGTTAATTGAGTATTCAATGTATAATATATTATGTTAATGTGCCCCGAATTTGGCATTTCGGACAAACTCCACAATCCAGAAACTTCTTGTAATGTTGTAGGTTGTCTCTCGGACCCATGGTCCCTGCCCACGACTGTTTTTTTTCTTTGTTGTATCAAGTTAATCCTACCGTCTATGGCTCCAGGCCTCACACCCTGTGTTTTCTTTATTGTATCAAGTCAATCCTACGGCTCCCGAGTCCCACCTTTTCTTTTCTTTGTTGCATCAAGTCAATGCTCAAATTCCATGCTTCCATGGCTCCGACCATAAATATATAATATTACAGGAATACAAACAAGCTTTTGCTTACACCCTTGCTCCATTGTGGTCAAGCTACTTCCAAGTTCCACCTACCCTATCTCCTCTAGTCCTCCAGGAGAGTTTGCAGAGCAAAGCTACCAATGTTGACCTGCCATAAACATATATAAATAAATTTGTTTTCTTTGAGGAGCTCAACTTCAAGGCTAACTGGATTGCTAACATCCTATGAATTTACAGGCATGTACATCATTTTATCCATTCATGATCCCATCAATTATTTAAAATTTTTGTTATTTGATTAAAAAAATTTAACTTCAAAGTTCAAACACAATATTATTATTTGATTGAAAATTTGTAACTTCAAATGGGCCTTGAAGGATTCAAATTTGAAGCCTAGACCCGAGAGTGGGTTTGTCACAAATATTCGTTAGACGTTGTTCAAAACGGAATTTATCGATTCCCGGCCATAGCAACAACAACAATTTCTTATTTCTTCATATGTTATGTGTACACACATATGATTCCATGTTCTCCTTGCCTTTCCCTATTTTCCATTGTCGCCCGATCAAAGCTCTTGAGAATTTAGCCGCCCTTTAACTTTCCTAAAATGTAGGGACAAGGAAGACCATTGTTTTCACTTTGAAACCGAGTGCTTCCCCCCCAGCTGCCATTGACCACGGTTCCATCCCTATGAGAAATAGGTGTGTGCACTGCGCCCCCCATCTTTACCAAAAAGCTCGAGGATTTGAGGAAGTTCCCACTCTGCTAGCCTCCATGCATCTAGTTAATGAGTCAGATCAAGAATCTAGACTTTGTATCTAAAACTGTATTGCATTAGCCATCTTCCCCAATTGCTCAGTCGTCGACTTGACACCTTCCTCTGGTACACGGTTTAAGATTCTTGGGATTTATTAATATGAAGACCATCGATGCTACTACACTTACAATCCCAACTAGCTATCGAATTTCAATATGAGTGAGAATATGCAACAACATCTGGTGAAGGACACTGCTGAAAGCTGAGAATTTTCTTAGAATGCCCAATGCCCACTCATGCGTTCGACTGTACGAACTGGGACAAAAATATTTTTGTAATCTTGATTTTTAGAACGACAGACTACAGTGCTACTTTACCTTTTGATTTTGTTTCCCTTATCGATTGGTCTTGAATAGAACATGAAATTCAACCATATAAAAAGAAATTCAACCATCTATGCATCTCCTCTCTACTTGGTCTACCTACGTTTTACATATGCTTCACAACCCATTCTCTACTCCGTCATACCATAGAGTTAGTATGTATAACGAGATCTATGGGGGGGCTATAAGGAAGAAGTATCTAGGGTCCTTGATCAACTATTGAGAACAAAAGTCGCTTGGAGTTGGATAGTTCTCTTTGCTCAAACCATAACATAGCATGCAACATGTAAGGAGCACTTAAACTTATTCTATCCCAAGTACTTGTGGCATTCGTAGTGTTGAATGAAAAATTAGAACATATATTGTTGTCATTGGCATTCAATTCTGTTGTAGGGTACACAATTAGAGTGACAAAGAAACTTTCTATTGGTTTTCAATCGAATCCAATTTCTTTGTTGAACTGTTCTCTCTAATAGACTTGCGTGAAGGAGGATTAAATATGGCATAGGCGGCACAGTTGTTTGATAGAGGTGCATGAAAGTGAATTATGGTCCTCAATTCAACAAAGTAAAAAAAAGTTACCATTCAGATTCTTTCCCTTCACCTTTTTTATTGCCTTTCTGCATACATCTCTATTGTTCACTATTTTAGCAACAGATACAAACTAGACTCAACGTCCATTGTTAAGTAGGCAAAATTTTTATGTAGGCTAGAATTTATATTAGTTTGAAGAATGCTAGTGATTTACAAATATTGAACTTTTCCAAGAATAAGCATCGCGTTGCTTTTAGAAAAGTTGAAGAACCCAATTCTTCATCGAGCTTGTATTGTTAGAAGCAGCCTAGGAACCCATTTTAAGAGGTATTAAATATTATTAAACTGGTTAAAATTTGGATTGGAATTGGGCTAGCAAGCTAGTTGTAGCTTCACTGATGCAGAAAAAAAAAAGATCAATAAAATTAGTTATGGCAATTCACACTGAACATCTGGAAAGTGGATTTTATGTGCGTTTCCTAAGTTATGTTTCACTAATAAATTCCTCATGTTCAGGGAGATCATGAAAGAGTAAAATAGTATTAATTTTGGTTGTAAGGATGAAAGTTGGATTGGAATGGGGTTAGCAAGTTAACTGTATTATTATACTGGTTAAAAGTTTAAGAGACAAGAAATAAAGCCTCTCAACTTTACTACCTAAGTAAACAATGAAAATTTGATTTACTAATACATTTTCAAATGAAAATAATGACTTATTTTTACATGTCAACATTGAAGGTTTCAATATCTCATAGCCCTTCAAAGTGAAATAGGACCCCACCCTTCAAATTTGATCCCTGATGGGAGGTAGCGTAATCACGAAGAGTGGGGGGTCTTTAATAGGGACGATCTCCCATGCAACATAGGTAAATGCGAATGGAAAAAGGTGGATGACGCAATGGTTGGCAGTACGGGCCATAGGAAGGACCAAACAGAATGAATGATGGAAGTTAGTGCGGAGGACGATGGCAGCAAGGTTCATGGGGGAAATGTTATGTCGGATTTAATGGCAACTACCTTAAGCCTCATCGTGTTTTCCCTGGGCTCCTCGGGTAATATTTATAAATAGTAAGGGGAATAAGGAAGTTGCATGGTGAAAGGTGGCGGACTGGTGTTGTGGTGCAATACGGAACGCCTGCTGCATTGTTTTAGGGTGGTGAGCAACAACATGAAATCACGTGGTGAGGTCGGAGGGTCTGAAGAGAAGGCTAAGTGCAGGGTGAGCGAAGAATGGTTGAGAGTTGCTCAAGTTGCTTGGCTTTGCAGGGAGACCATTTCCCTCTCTATCCAATCGGATATAGAAATGACTGAGCATGGGTTTTTGTGTGAGGTGGAGGAAGTTGCTCTGGAGCAGTGGATCCAAGACCCGGGATCTTCTCGTGCCCACCAAGGGAAATATGAGAAAACTATGGTGTTGTATTGGGTAATCAAAGGTCTCCTCAGTCGGGTCCTTTTGGAGCGGGAAGAAAAAGGTGAGGGGGATGACATCCCGGTAGAATTCTGGAGGGAGCTCTACGCAGATACTAGGATTCTTCATATGAAAATCGATGCAATTGGTCAAGAGTCGGGCCTTCCATTTCTCCCAAAGCTACACATTGCGGGGACTACGGATGCTAGCATGCAACAGAAGTCGAACAAGGCAGCTAGTGGTCTGGTACATGGAGGACTTGCTTCCCCTCCCTTGAATTTCCAATGTCGTAAGTCTATGGCTTTGTGTCTGTTTTCGATGATTTCGGGTGGTCTTCTCAATCTTTATAAGTCCTTGTTGGTTCGATTGGAAATGTTTTGGTCGGCAAGTCATGCAGTCCTCAAGGATTCGGCCTGCGTCTTTCATTATACAATTTTGTTTTGGTTAAGTTTTAGGCTAAATGCACTAAAGGTTGTAAAGCTTTGTTTTGCTCCTTGGAGGAGGGGTTTTGTGGATCGGTTATGTACAAGATAGAATTGGTTTTGTGGATCTCCTAGAAAGCCATGAAGATGGTTTGGCTACATACTTATGTAATGCTTTGGTGATATGTTAATATAATATGACTTAAAAAAAAAACATCATATGGTGTCAAGTTATCCAAAGGTTATAGTGGACACTTATGTGGAAGGTCCGAGGACCATGTAAATAACAATAGACTAAAGGGATGGATAGGGTTATGACTCAAAACAACGAGATCAATAGCTAGTGAAGGAAACCCTTGGGGATCACAATGATAGATATTGGGATGCATGAGATGATGTAGACAACTAGAATCAATGTAGACAGATATGACTCAGTGCAGATGCTTCGACCAAGAGTGATACTATTGCCATATAAATATATGCCATTGGATGATGAAATAGGGTGAATATTGATGTTCTCATTTTGTTTTTCTCTTTTTGTATTTTTCCATTATTAAAAAGTAAAAGAACTTGGATATGTTACAAACAAGGAGACAAGTGCCCTGAAAATGTGACTAAACAACTCTGCACTAGATGTGCGGCAAGAGTAGCGACAAATGGAATTGAATAGGGGTGGAGCTCCTTGGTGGGATGATGAATTGAAGTTCAAAATATAGATGATATGTGGGTTATGGGTGAGAGAATAGGATGATAAAATTCACTAAACATTAACATAATAAACATAAAATCATGAACCATTATGGGTCAACATAATGATGAGAATGAAGTATGAGACTTTTTTTCTAGGATGTAGACTATATGGAATTAATCCTAAGAGGATAAAGGGCACGATTTCCATCATGCAATGGGGTACTTAAATCAAGGCCACCCATGAAAGTGGAGAGCTATCAGTCAACAACAACTAAATGTATTTGAATTGGGTGAAGTTGTATGTTGAGTCAAAGGTATACCACCTAGGGTAAATTACCACTATGTAATAAATAAATCTTATGTATTCTTATGTAGTAATAGTCATTAGGTAATTATCGTTAAAGTAGTAATAATGATAAGTCATGGCTTTTCCAAAGGACCTGAAATTACTCTATCTACTTGTATTTATATGCACATCCATTGTACTAAAGTAATCATTATGGAATATATGAATAATAAATAATGTACCATTAAGAAGATATATGGATTTGTCCTATTATGATGGATGTTGAAGTGAAGTAACTTATTGGGTTGGCTTCAACTGGTATTAGAGCCGATTTAAGCATGTCGTCAAGTGCATTTTTCGATGGAAACTAAATATTTTTTGTTTTAGTGCTCGTGTCCCAAATGTTTTGATAGAAATTTGAAAGGAATGAAATAAGTTTGACTCAAAGACCATTTTGCTATGGCCAAAATCTTTATTCCACAATAAGAAAAAGAAAGAACAAGAATAAAATGATTTTGGTACAACTAAAGTGAATTTTTTTGTAAGTAATAAGAAGATAAAAAATAAATAAAAATCTTCCAAATTCTTTAATGTGCATGTAAAAAATTTCAAATCAAGAAAAAGATCCTCTATTGGCATAAAAATAAAGTCAAAAGCAAGTTATGTACGAGTAAATAAGTGAAAATATTGGTAATTTGAATAAGAGCGAAAATTTGTTATTGAAAAGTGGAATAGAAATAAATTAAAAAACAATTCACTTAAATGTGATATACTTTCCAATTAAAACGGAAAAAATAAACTATTGTCATCCGTATAAATAAGCAATGAAAAATATCGAGGCCAATTTTAGCACTAAAATCGCAGTTGCATTACAAAAATTCAACCAAAATTTTGAAACACTCTTAATGTTGAAAGATGAGTTGGAAGCCTTAAGAAATGGAAGTAAAAGAATAAATATCTCATGTTCATCTTCGCAATCACACCATTCATCTAATAATACAACTTCATTCAATGGCATTATACACAAAATAAAAATGGAAGTACCAAAATTTGACGACAGGTTTGATCAAGAAGGCACAAGATGGATTAATAAAATTAAACATTATTTTCGTATAGACCAAATTCATGATGATGATGAGAAAATTAATGTGGCATTGATACACCTGGAAGTATCAACTTATGACTAGTTCTTATGGTGGAACTCCAAATCTTAGGGACTAGCAAGAGACTTAGACACTTTCAAAAAGAATTTTTTCAAAAGATTTCAAGATATAGAGGAGGATGAAGTCTATGCCAAGATGACTTGATTGCAATAGTTTGGGACAGTGGAACTCTACTAATAATGGACTTGGCTAAGGAGTCTGAAACACGTTGAGAATTCAAAAAGACACACAAGTCTCTCCATAGAAATCTCCGTCAATAAAGAATTTCAACCTGTGAAAACATGAATAAAGCAACATTTTAGTGGTCTGCATGTACTACCCACCCACATAAAAATATATCTAATAAACAACTACTGCATATTGCCATAACAGGGTTGAAACCAAATATAATAAACAAACTAAAACTACTAGGTGTCAAAGATGTCAAGCAAACGCATCAAAAATCTAAACTCATTGAAGAAAAACACATGCCCTATCGACAACCTCTTTATGTTCCCCCTCACCAAAGAACCTTTCCATTAGGTACAAGGAAGGATAAGAGTTGATGTTTCGGATGTGCTCCCAAATGGTGTCAAGGACATACATGCTAGGACAAAAAGTTCTACCTATGTGAAAAAAATAATAGTGACACCGATAAAGATGAGGAAGTTGGGGATATATCTTCTTTCAACACAAAAACCAACAAAGAGGAATCTAGAAACCAGAAGACCACTCCAACACTCTCTGTTGACACAATTACAACCATCAAAAGGTTAAAAAACAAGCCAAAGAATCTAGAACCTAAAGACAAGGATGTAAAGACAAAAAATCAGGTCTTAACAATGGAACGTGCTAAATGTATTATACTAAGAGTGTTGTAAATGTATTATCTTGATAAAGAGTACAATAAATGTAATATCTCGGCTAGGAATTAAAATTGTAGCCAAAATATTTGAAAAGATCTCAATCAAGAATTTATGGAAGTATACTTTAGTTTAAACTTTCTTAATTAACAGTTTAACTAAATGTTGCATTTTTATTATAGAGAGGCTAGGGAAGTAAAACAAACTCTTGATTGAGAGTCAGATCTTTCAAGAGAGATTCCCAGTTATAAGTTAAGATTCTTTGTATAGGTTCTCGATGAAGACTTAATATTCTTCACTTAGCTTTTCGATTGAGAATTTTTTTAGTATTTACATGTAAAACCAAACTCATATTCATATGTAATATGTAAAGATTTGGGTTCCATGCATGAGCCATGAATCATAAGCCAGTGGTGGTTTGGCGGGTTAGGAACATGTCAGGAGACCCCAAAAAAAATGGGCACTATTACTAAAATATGTTCCATGGTAATTTATTATATTATTTAATGTTAATGTGTTGGGTCCATGTGTGCAAATAATTTTCATTATGGACTATTGCGATTCACCTAATTTAGTGGGTCATTGATAGTCCACTAGGAATGATTCCAATGGTAATAGATGCCCTTGGTACGCTCCATGGTAATGGATTTTAAACTCAAGTTCCTTTAGGTCAAGCATATGTGAATATGGAGTTCGTTACTATATGCATGTACACTTAAATATTGGTTTATATATATATATAAAAGTTAAATTCAAATGTTGCTAATCATTCTACTACCATGTAAATTTAGAGAGATAATTGTGCACATATATAGATATATGTAAATTTAGAGAAAGAATTGTCTAAATATATAGATATATGCACAATTGTAGTTAATGTATATATGTTATATTTATGTTATTTTAATAATATTGAACAATTCATTTTTTGTAATTAATTAGTGTCTTATTCGTCCACTACACATAACACACTTGGCCCACTCATTGACATTTCAGTTTAGATAAAATTAATCTTAAAAAAAATTTACTGTTCAATTTATTTTTTCTTCGTGCATGGGTTGGAATTTTATAAAAGAAATTACATGGGATATGATGTGTATTCCTCATGTACATGAGCATGTTGTTGGTTAGCTAGATACTACCCTAGATGAGGTCAATATACTACCAAGTAATTTAATTATTCATGTCATTGGTTGCACTTGTGTAGATTACATTATTAAATATAAAATTCCAACTAAATACATTCTCACATTGACATGTTTCTATTTAAAATTTTACAAGTTTTGGTGATGTAGCCAATAAACTTTGATTCATTCAAGAGATCTAAAAACGATGCAAACACGCGAAAATGAAAAAATAACTATCTTTTATTCATTCTCCATCACTAATTATTACCATTAGAGGAAATTTGAGGTCTAAAATGGGCCTCCTAAAGAAAATAATGAAATAATAGTTAAATAATAAAACAATATTTATTAATTTTGGAGGAAGAAAGAAAAAAACTACTTTTTTTGTTCGTATTTTCAACATATCTCCCTGTTTTTTTACTCAAATTTCGAGCGGGAGCACTCATTGAGTGCGAAATTTAAATTAAATTAAATTCCGCATCCATTGAGTACCCACACTTCATACTTTTGACGGACCCCGCTGCCCCAAAAACAAGAAATACCTGGAAAAAAAAACGTGATGATAAATAATGAATTAGCCTTTTGCTTTGATAAAGTTTACCAAATCAAATGATAATTTATAGTACCTTGATCCACCCACATAAGGGTCCTCCCCTATTATGACACAATGATCATTTCCTAGTTTCCAAACCAACCAATCCCCTGTAATGTGATAAGAGCTAATCAAACAACTCTATAAATTTGATATTCCTTTTGCATTTTTGTTATTGAATCTAATCCAATCAATAACCGATCTATGCTTCAAATACTTTTCCTTGATGACCATACTCCACATTCCCTCCAAGAATAAGCTCCTCCACAAACTAGTTATTGCTAATGCTTTGCCAAAATGAAAAATATTTTGAATTCCCCATCCACCTAGACCCTTAGGTCTAGTCAATCTGTCCCATCTCATGAAATGAACACCTTCTTTATGCTTGTTTGTCGTCCATAGGAAACCAAAATCTCTTTTTTCTAATTTTATCCATAATAGATTTAGGGCTCTTTGCCAAAGATAACCAGTAAACTAGTATATTTTCAAGCACAACCTTCACCATTATTAATATCCCACCCAAAGAAAGCCATTTATAACACCAATGTCCAATCATTTTTTCCACTTTCTTCAAGAGCCACATCCAATTTTGAACTAAGTAATTATTTGGCTTTAGAAAGTAGCCCAAATATTTCATCCCTGACAAGGGATTCCCTTTGATATGGAAAACGTTGTCTAATATGATCTAAAGTTGCCTGTTAAACACCATTTTCTAGAAAGCAAGATTTTTTAACATTAGCTTTCATCCCTGTAGCTTCATAAAATATGTCCAAAATTTCCTTGTATGTTTTCCATTCACCTACAGTCCCTTTCACAAACATTAATACATCATCTACAAAAAATAGATGAGTGATTCTATTAATAGCATTTTTTTACACCATCCAATCTTCCATCCATCCTCGCCTTTTCAATTAGTCTACTTAAGCCTTCAACAATTAAAAGAAAAAGTAGAGGTGATAAGGGATAACCTTGACTAAGACCTCTAGAATTTTGAAAAAATTTGGTAGGAGCACCATTTACAAGAACCGCAAAATTTGCAGATCTTACAAAGGCCTTACTTGCATATTAAAGTGTTGTGTTAATTAGGTAAATAGCATGCCCTCCCCATTAGGAACTATGTTTGATTTTCAGTTGCATTGGTGAGAAAAAACCCCTTCATTTAGTTATGATGTAAGTTAAACAACATATAATTGATAGTTGTGGGACAAGCACGAGAGTACCATAACATCAAATAAACAACAAGAAAGCATGCATGCAATTAGATTACAAATCAAACCACAAAAATGTATTTCAAAATAAATAAATAAAAATTGCAAGAAAATAACAATACTCATACATTAGTCCTAATGGAAAAGCTTGAAATATGTGATATCCTCTAATAAGGGTGAATGGATGCAAGTGGACTCCAACACTCTCCTTGGGATGGATCATTGTTCTTCTTAAAATCTTTCTCTAACTATGATGAATAAATAAATCTTGTGGGGAGGCAGGTGTGGGTGGGATCATCTTTGATCTCGGAGGAAACAAAGTCACTTCCTTTTCTTGAGGACTAGGAAAGAAAACAAACAACGAAGCAGAATGGCTCGCCTTGCTCCACTCCCTGGAAATAGCCGCTACCCTAAACGTTGGCAAACTTAAGGTCTTTGGCGATTCAAGGCATGTCATCCAAAGAATGAGATCAGGGATAAAAACAAAAGGTTCAAAAATCCACAAAATTCAAAGAAGAATCAACCTCCTCACTCTCCCTCAAAACACACTCTACTTCCACATTCTTCGAGGGAACAACATTGTTGCTGACGAAGATGCCAACAAGGGAACCACCTTAGCCATAGGCCAAATTCTCTATAATAATGAAAAAGAAGGTTTTTTGTTTATTCCATAACCCCCTCACATTTTATTGCCCCTACCTCTTTGGCATTTTCGAACCCACTTTGGATAACCCCCCTCCCGCTTTCTTGTTCAAGGCACGTGGCCCTTCATGTGCCCGTCACATGGCTCGCCTGCCTCCTGTCATCCCAAGCGAGCCGGCCATAACTCCTCCCTTCCTCACTCGGGGTTTTCTCACCGCAATGGCTCATCCTCCTTCCATTGCTCTCTTGCTCCCGATCATGTTCGACAGCCTTGCCATTACTGACCCTTTGGATCGTGGCCCTAACCTCTGGCATTAGTTTACCTGAGCCCTTCTCCCGTCTCCCCCCCCCCCCCCTCTGCAGCTCCATGGTCGGTAAGAAGGATGGTTTTGCGGCCCTGAGTAGTGCCATTGGAGACATCAAGGTTCATCTCCGCAAGGTATAAATCTACACCAGTGTCAAGCAGAACAGCGAAATTGCCTCCGAAGTCGGGTATAATTCTTAGCAACTTTCCTACCAAAATTCCAGAATTGATGACTTGGAGAGAAATCTCTTTGAGTTAATGGGCAAGGTTGATATTATCAAGGAATATGTTTCAAGCATGATCAAGAAGACTCAATGCAACCATTTTCAGGAAGCTCCCACTGTATATCAAAAAATGACTGACGTTGCCTCTGTGCAACAACAGAATTATGGTTAATTTCATCTCTTCCCTGCAGGGTCCTTTTTGCTCCAATTTTGAATGTTTTTATGCATTCTACTAAATTCTCAGTTTGTAAGGGTTTATCCCACCTCCTCTATGGAAAAGCATAGGAAGCAACAAAATCGAAATTCCATAGCTAAGATAGGCATAATTGTTTATTATATTCTACTCTATTTCTCTGAAGAAAAACTCTTTTTTTTGTAATGAATGGTTGTGCACAACCTTTTTTGAATATATATACATATACCTTGTTTCTGTTAAAAAATAAATAAATAAATCTTGGCTCAATGAGGAAAGAACAAGCAAGCACGAGGGTGGTGAATGGTACAGATCAGAGAGAGATAATTGATCTCCAAGATCATTCCTCAAACATAACCTCGTGATTCTTCTCTAGGCTTTAAAATGCTACCCCATGGATTTCATTTATAAGCAAAATTGAAGCTCTAATGATATATGTGTTCTAATGTGAATGCTCCTTATTCAAATGGGATCCCTATTACTCTGAGAGACCCTTAGGATCCCAAAGGATTCAAAAATTAAAAAGGTGAGAGATTGAAATTTCCCAGTACACCACCCTAGATCCACTTGAGTCAGGTCTATTGTCATCAATGCATCACTTAGATATTTGTTTTCATCTTTAGCTGGGTCACTTAGGCATTCAAGGATTTCGTACCTGACCGCATAAAATATGGAAGGTTGGTTTCGCTATTGAATAAATAACGAACTTTATGGTTGATTTGGCTTACAAAGTATTTAAGTATCCATTAGGTAGCATGGTTATGTCGCACTATTGGTCACGTGTGATGCTCTTCGAAATAGTCACCTAAATGTCATGCATGAGCAAAACTAAGGTGATAATAATCCTTGTCGATGTATGAGGTTAGAAGCAACCTGTATATATGAAATATATCATTATTTCTTTCTTACATGCTTGTGTTTAAAATTAAGAGAGAGAGAGAGAGAGAAGCAAGTAGGAAGAACAACCCATGGAGGAGTGATGAAGACTATCTACCAACAATCACAAATATATCGAATATGATCTCTTATAGAAATGGGGTGAGCATTCCCATGCCCGTAAAGTTTTCAAGTACATTACAATAGAAGAAATGGGTGCTTGGGACCATATCTAAACCTCGTGATCTACCCATATCAAGATAGCTTCAATTACCAAGAACGGGTGTTATTTAACTAAAGATCTCTATATGGAAACATTTGATCCTAGTGGGGCAAGAATAACTATAGATAAATTCATGTTAGGATGGGCCCTGGAACATATAGGAAGTCACCTAAAGGGAAACTCATGCTTGAGGGCTTAAATAGCCATACATGCATGGGGATCTCTGACTAAACTGGAATATTACAACCACCATAATATACATTAACTATTCCTAATGTGATAATGAGTAGACGTTTAACATAGGAGACTTGCCTACTAAATCAAAAAGCAATGATGATTCTATCCACCCAATCTAGGGTCAACCATTATTAGTGATAGGACCAAGGTACATGAAACATCTCTACACACTCCCATATTTAAATGAGTTGATCGCGATGCGAGTGAACATGTGAGAGAAAGGGATGAGATCCCTCAGAATCATAGGAATTAATAGGTAACCAACTATAATGTACTAGGACTTTGGTAAGGTAAAATGAGCTTTTGCTAATCAATATGAGGCTTAAGACTTACACTCAGTCGAGTCTAAGTAATTGCTTACGTAGGGAAAAGTGGTAATTGGTCTAACATAACATCATATGGTGTCAAGTCACCGGATGCGGGTGAGGACACGACGCGGATTGACGTGAAACCCCCGGCGCGTGGCGAGAGTGGGCCGACACGTGTGTAATTTATGATGAGAGGTGGTGTAATCACGAAGAGTGGGTGGTCTTTAATAGGGACGATATCCCATGCAAGGCAGGTAAATGCGAATGGCAAAAGGTGGATGACGCGATGGCTGGCAGTATGGCCCATAGGGAGGACCAAACAGAATGAATGATGGAAGCTAGTGTGGAGGACGATGGAAGCAAGGTTCATGGGGGAAATTTTATGTCGACTTTAATGGAAACTACCTTAAGCCTCGTCGTGTTTTCCCCGGGCTCCTTAGGTAATATTTATAAATAGCAAGGGGAATATGGAAGTTGCATGGTGAAAGGTGGCAGACCGGTGTTGTGGTGCAATACCGAACGTCTGCTGAATTGTTTCATGGTGGTGACCAACAGCGTGGAATCGTGTGGTGAGGTCGGAGGGTCTGAAAAGAAGGCTAAGCGCAGGGCAAGCAGAGAATGGTTGAGAACTGCTCAAGCTGCATGGCTTTACAGGACGACCATTTCCCTCTCTATCCAATTGGATATAGAAATTACTGAGCATGGGTTGTGGTGTGAGGTGGAGGGTGGCCAACCTTCGGTGGAGGAAGTTGCTCTGGAGCAGTGGATCCAAGACCCGGGATCTTCACGTGTTCGCCAAGGGCAATATGAGAAAATTGTGGTGTTGTATTGGGCAATCAAAGGTCTCCTCGGTCGAGTCCTTTTGGAGCGGGAAGAAAAAGGAGAGGGGGGATGACATCCCAGTAGAATTCTGGAGGGAGCTCTACGCAAATACCAGGCTTCTTCATATGAAAATCGATGCAATTGGTCAAGAGTCGGGCCTTCCATTTCTCCCAAAGCTAGGCATGGCAGGGACTACGGATGCTAGCATGCAACCGAAGCCGAACAAGGCAGCTGGTGGTCCTGGACATGGAGGACTTGCTTCCCCTCCCTTGAATTTTCCAATGTCGTAAGTCTATGGCTTTGTGTCTATTTTCGACGATTTCAGGTGGTCTTCTCAATCTTTATAAGTCCTTGTCGGTTCAATTGGAAATGTTTTGGTAGACAAGTCATGCAATCCTCAAGGATTCGGCCTACGTCTTTCATTATACAATTTTGTTTTGGTTAATTTTTAGGCTAAATGCACTAAAGGTTGTAAAGCCTTGTTTTCCTCCTTGGAGGAGGGGTTTTGTGGGTCAGTTCTATACAAGATAGAATTGGTTTTGTGGATCTCCTAGAAAGCCATGAAGATGGTTTGGCTACATACTTATGTAATGCTTTGGTGATATGTTAATATAATATGACTTACAAAAAAAACATCATATGGTGTCAAGTTATCAAAAGGTTATAGTGGACACTTATGTGGAACAAGGTTTGAGGACCATGTAAATAACAATAGACTAAAGGGATGGATAGGGTTATGATTCAAAACAACGAGATCAATAGCTAGTGAAGGCAACTCTTGGGGATCACAATGATAGATATTGGGATGCATGAGATGATGTAGACAACTAGAATCAATGTAGACAGATATGACTCAGTGCAGATGCTTCGACCAAGAGTGATACTATTGCCATATAAATATATGCCATTGGATGATGAAATAGGGTGAATATTGATGTTCTCATTTTGTTTTTCTCTTTTTGTATTTTTCCATTATTAAAAAGTAAAAGAACTTGGATATGTTACAAACAAGGAGACAAGTGCCCTGAAAATGTGACCAAACAACTCTACACTAGATGTGCGGCAAGAGTAGCGACAAATGGAATTGAATAGGGGTGGAGCTCCTTGGTGAGATGATGAATCGAAGTTCAAAATATAGATGATATGTGGGTTATGGGTAAGAGAATAGGATGATAAAATTCACTAAACATTAACATAATAAACATAAAAATGTGAACCATTATGGGTCAACATAATGAACTGAATGAAGTATGAGACTTTTTTTCTAGGATGTAGACTATATAGAATTAATCCTAAGAGGATAAAGGGCACAGTTGCCATCATGCAATGGGGTACTTAAATCAAGGCCACCCATGAAAGTGGAGAGCTACCAATCAACAACAACTAAATGTATTTGAATTGGGTGAAGTTGTATGTTGAGTCAAAGGTATACCACCTAGGGTAAATTACCACTATGTAATAAATAAATCTTATGTATTCTTATGTAGTAATAGTCATTAGGTAATTATCGTTAAAGTAGTAATAATGATAAGTCATCGTTAAATTAGTAATAATGATAAGTCATGGCTTTTCCAAAGGACCTGACATTACTCTCTCTACTTGTATTTATATGTACATCCATTGTACTAAAGTAATCATTGTGGAATATATGAATAATAAATAATGTACCATTAAGAAGAGATATGGATTTGTCCTATTATGATGGATGTTGAAGTGAAGTAACTTATTGGGTTGGCTTCAACTGGTATCAGAGCCGATTTAAGCATGTCGTCAAGTGCATTTTTCGATGGAAATTAAATATTTTTTTGTTTTAGTGCTCCTGTCCCAAAAGTTTTGATAGAAATTTGAAAGGAATGAAATAGGTTCGACTCAAAGACCATTTTGCTATGGCCAAAATCTTATTCCACAATAAGAAAAAGAAAGAACAAGAATAAAATGATTTTGGTACAATTAAAGTGAATTTTCTTGTAAGTAATAAGAAGATAAAAATAAAAATAAAAATCTTCAAATTCTTTAATGTGCATGTAAAAAAATTCAAATCAAGAAAAAGATCCTATATTGGCATAAAAATAAAGTCAAAAGCAAGTTATGTAAGAGTAAATAAGTGAAAATATTGGTAATTTGAATAAGAGCGAAAAATTGTTATTGAAAAGTGGAATAGAAATAAATTAAAAAACAATTCACTTAAATGTGATATACTTTCCAATTAAAACGGAAAAATAAACTATTGTCATGCATATACCCATTACACAAATTATTAAGGACCTCCCAACAATGAGGTAAATAAAGCAATGAAAAATATCAAGGCCAATTTTAGCACTATAATCGCAGTTGCATTACAAAAATTCAACCAAAATTTTGAAACACTCTTAATGTTGAAAGATGAGTTGGAAGCCTTAAGAAATGGAAGTAAAAGAATAAATATCTCATGTTCATTTTCGCAGTCACATCATTCATCTAATAATACAACTTCATTCAATGGTGTTATACACAAAATAAAAATGGAAGTACCAAAATTTGACGACATGTTTGATCAAGAAGGCACAAGATGGATTTATAAAATTAAACATTATTTTCCTATAGACCAAATTCATGATGATGATGAGAAAATTAATGTGGCATTGATACACCTGGAAGTATCAGCTTATGACTAGTTCTTATGGTGGAACTCCAAATCTTAGGGACTAGCAAGACACTGAGACACTTTCAAAAAGAATTTTTTCAAAAGATTTCAAGATATAGAGGAGGATGAAGTCTATGCCAAGATGACTTGATTGCAACAGTTTGGGACAGTGGAACTCTACTAATAATGGACTTGGCTAAGGAGTCCGAAACACGTTGAGAATTCAAAAGACACACAAGTCTCTCCATAGAAATCTTCGTCAATAAAGAATTTCAACCTGTGAAAACATGAATAAAGCAACATTTTAGTGGTCTGCATGTACTACCCACCCACATAAAAATATATCTAATAAACAACTATTGCATATTGCCATACAGGGTTGAAACCAAATATAATAAACAAACTAAAAGTACTAGGTGTCAAAGATGTCAAGCAAACGCATCAAAAATCTAAACTCATTGAAGAAAAACACATGCCATATCGACAACCTCTTTATGTTCCCCCTCACCAAAGAACCTTGCCATTAGGTACAAGGAAGGATAAGAGTTAATGTTTCAGATGTGATGCTCCCAAATGGTATCAAGGACATACATGCAAGGACAAAAAGTTCTACCTATGATAAAGATGAGGAAGTTGGGGATATACCTTCTTTCAACACAAAAACCAACAAAGAGGAATCTAGAAACCAGAAGACCACTCCAACACTCTCTATTGACACAATTACAGACATCAAAAGGTTAAAAAACAAACCAAAGAATCTAGAACCTAAAGACAAGGATGTCGAGACAAAAAATCAGGTCTTAACAATGGAACGTGCTAAAGAAGACCTTCAACATGAAACACAAATCCTACAATGAAAACTAGAAGAGAAGTTTAACAAGTCCAAAGAGCTCAAAAAACAACTACAAGCATCAGAGAAAAAGAATAGTGAATTACGAGTAAAAGATCCAGCATTGATTCGACAAGATGTTGCAATTCAATGTGATCTAGAATCACAAGGAAAACAAGATGACTAGAAAAAGATTGACAAGGTTTTATCAGATAAAGACAAGGAAATTAATTATTTGAGGAGTCATAGTCAGATTATGCTTACGTAAGGGTTTTAACTGTCTTTAGTGGAATCTAGTTAAGTTCCAATAGCCTTAGCGAATTGACTTTCCACCTTGCACCAAGGCTCTACAACCTATGTTATGTGTGCTTGCTATAAAAACAATTATGGTTTCTTTTAATTAATCTATTGATTTTAATGAATGTTAGAAATCAAAGTATGGAGAACAACATATGTTGTTGAGATGATTATCAATTTTTGTAATCATAAAGATAATTAAAATGTAAAAGTAGTGGAGTGGTAGTGTAACGTCCCCCTCACCCAATCCGACCATCGGGAGAGAACGTTGGGCAAACCTGGGCTCTCTAATATCGCCCCAGATTCATAATACGAATTTCAACAACAGAATGTGTACAGAAATGAAATAAACATGCACAACGGAATTAAAATCTATCCACGCACATCTAGCATGCAAATACACAAGCATAAACATTACAAGCATCAAATACATGAGAATAATTATCCTTGAGAAATGCAGATCCAAGCAATTGGTTGTGTAAGAGCGTTTTTCCACCCAACCATAGGCACTCAACCCAGCATATACTATGTTTATTGGGAGGCCACCCCCAAGCAGGGCTATGAGGCCACCAAGGTGAAGGAAACACCTATAGGCTTCTATCTCTCAGCCCACAACCCATTCTTCTCTCTGTGCTTAGCCAAATGCTCATACAGAGCTCTACAGGGGTCTCACTCAGCCGTTACAGCCTTGGCTTCCACAATACATGCCCCACACAACACCCTTTTAGCTCAGGCATCCCCTTCACCAATCCACAGTTCTCTTGGGCGATCCATCTTGTTGGGTGCTTCCAGTGTGTGCATAGAAAAAGTCCAACCTGGTATTGGCTACTATAAAACCTCCTGCAACCTCAATCTGTGGCTTCTAAGCACCTACGAGCAACAAAATTCAAAGGTAAGGGTTCCTAGCTTGCCCAACCTCTCTGCTCACCTACAGCTAACAATACCCACTTCCCAATCTGCAACATGGTCTCCAAATTCGAATTCATGGGTTCAAAACAACATGGTAAGTTCATGGACAACAAGGGAGAGCTCTGCATCTTCTAAACTTGCATGTAAGAATGAGACAAATGAGGGTTGACTCCAAGGGATTGGGAAAATGGTGAAAAGACAACTGACATGACATCTAGCAATAGACCCCTGGCAACTGCAAACTAACTTCTGTCATGACAAAACTGTCACAAAAGTGCAATTAGTCCCATGCTTCAATAACTACATGAGGTGACTTTTCCCACCAACCACACACATGCATTAATGATTGGAAAAATGGTCAAAAAAGGAGATATTGGCTTATTCTCATCACATGACAAAATTTAGGTGTGAGTTCTAAGGTGGACACTTGGCAACAAGGATTTAGTTCCCTATGGACTCCCTTTCCTCTTCCCCTTTGGTGGAATCATAGACCCTTTTGGTACTCTTTGCACAGCGATTGTTGGACTATTCTATTATTTATGCACATAATATTTATATAATATTCTAAATCGGCATAAAAGCCAACAAAACAGTCCAAATAAAATATACACATTATACATGCCTAGACATTCACTAATCGGGCCTTGGCCTTGAGCTCCGCACTAGGAATTCACACTAGCATATTAACATCATTTACATAATTTTGGATAAATACATTCCAAGTCAAAACTAGGGGTATTACAGGTAGACTATGAGATGGAGTGGTAGACTAGTGCCTTGGATCCTTAGGCAAATGTAGTCCTATAAATAGTTCTCCTTGGGCCTTGTTTGAGATTACTTGGATTTGGAACACCTCCAAAACATGACAAATTTCATCCAAGTCATTGGGGTTTCATGCAAATCCTTCCAAACCTTAAACTTGCATCCCTCCTAAGGATGGCAATCACAAGGAAACTACAAGACTAGAACATATAACCAGTAAAGAGATTATTACCTACTTAATTCAAATGGAGTAAGATGACATTTCTTATGGACCAGATCTAGAAATTTGACAATGCAAGAAGATACATGCTACCTCAAGATAGATTCACCAAGATATGCCTCACATGTAAGAATGATCCCAAAGAAACCAAATGCCTTTGATGCAAAAGGTAACTTTATTCTCCAATCAACGACAACCAAATAAAATGAGGAAGATCCTACCTTAAATAGGAAAGGAACTCAACTGCCTTTACAATAAAATGATAATAGATCTACCAAAACCCTAAATCTATCCTAGGGTGGCTCAAAAAATCCTTTAGACATGGTCAAAAATCATAAACAACTCTAACAAACCAACAAGAAGCCCAAAATAAGAGGGGCACACCACCTAGTCAATGGTGAATACATGGAAATGATACATAGAACCTCCAAGATGGAGAGCACTCTCCTCTAAATGGTCCAAATGATAACTAAATAAAATGATATGCCCCAATAACATGGAATGCCCCATCAAAAACCCCACACGTGTGACTTGAATGCTCTCCAAGGTGACACCAAGGTCAAAAGGTCAAGGTCAAGTAATGAGTGATGCATACTTCCAAAGAGAGAGTGCTCTCCATAAAATAGATGCCAAGTGTTAGCCATAACCCAATCTAGGGTCAAACCCTAGAGCTCTCCAAATCAACCCTAGGGAAGCCTCCTTTGACCTTGGGAGCAGGTCCAAAGAGAAGGAAGATAACACTTTGAGGTGATAGTGGTGGTGATTTCTTTGAAGTTGCTCCTTGATAGCACTAGTGGGTTGGGACTTTTCCACCTAAATGCTAAATCAAGCTATAACATAGTGCTCTTTTGTGGTCATCATACCCATGTCTATGGACCACTTGGAAGCTCACACATGCTAGCAATCCTCATGAATGATCCATTTTATCTAGAAAATAATGTATTAGGCCCCTTTTGTCCTCCTAGAAGCTAGGTGCTCCTCATTAAATGTATTTTTAGCATGTCTTGGGTCTTGTGCAACACCTGTAAAATCCATGACTACCTCCTACCAAAAAGGCACTCTTCTCAAATGCATATTTTGGTCTTCATCTTAGGATATGTACATCATGTGAGGTTCATATCTTCAGTAAAGTGTCGTTACTTCTCAAAAGTGATTTCTTCATGCTCAATCCATCAACCCCAAGTCAACTCTGCTCATACCTTGCAACTACAAATGGTGATAACACTCTATTTATTGAATGCAAAGAATTGTCAATGACAAAACAAGCAACGATAGGTGAATGGCACTCTTAAACCAGCTGGTCTTTTAAAAATAGAAGCAGAGAAAAAGAACGACTCTGTTAGGCCAAGAACGAGTCAAGCCCAGCGCTCATGATTTTGTTACACCGGCTACAAACTTCACACCCTATTCATATATCTTGAAGGTTTAATTAACCCAGAGCATTGAAATATGGTTGCCCATACAAGCTCACTATAGTTGGGACTCACACACGGTGATCTAAATAAGAGAAACACCGCCCTCCAACAAGCAATCAAATGAGATTGAACAATCTGGCTACCATTCAATGGTTCCAACGATTCACAATCAACAATTGAGTAAGGGAATGCCTCACGATTAGGATAGGGGATGCATAGCAGGCAATAAGAATGTTGTAGGTACCCAACATAAATTAACCACCAGGGTTTTCAATTCAAGGGAGTCGAGACGCATTGGGTATGAGCAGCGGGCATACCAAGTCACTAAGCCAGTGATTCCTCTCTGGCTATAGCAAGCGATTAAGAGACCAAAAGAGACTTAGTTTTAAGATTGTTGTAACGGCCTATGCAATTTTCAACAGTCAGCTAGGTGATTTGAAAGCTATAGCTATTGAGTTAACGGAATGGTGAATTGCAGGTGCTGTAGCATGTCGCCCAAACCACAGAACTCACACCATTCAAACAGCTAACATATGGGCGTTAATGCACAAGGTTCAAACAGCCCACAATTTGCTGGTAATAAATACAACCTAGAAATACATTAACCTATGATTGGAATTTGCATTGAAAGATATACACCATAAACACTAACCAAAACAAGCACACAGCAATAACACTGCCAATAGACACATAGATTTTACCCTGGAAACCCAAACGAGAAAACCAGCATTCGGTGGGAATTTTATTTTGCTTAGGGAATGGTTACAATGGTGAACTATGCCTTCTCAATCAAGGTTTTAATGCATTCTTACTCACTGGAAAAATTGCAGATGGCTTTGGGTCAAAGACAACCTTTGATCTTCGAATAGGCCTTCTTCCAAGCCCTTCATGTTCTGCTACTGCCCTACCTCTTGATTTCCTCTCAATCTTTCTTGCTCTCGTCTTCCCTCTTGTCCTTTATTTCCAGCAGCGCCCTTTAATAGAGCTGTCTTGGAAGGCCAACCATCAGATGAGTATTTTCATCTTCCATGGCTTTTGGCTGTAGGACAAACTTTGTAAAAATTAAAATTTTATTACAAAGTTGAAAAGAGAGACTAATTGGAACATCCATTTCAAATCACATTTTCCGGTGGTAACACAACGATTCATTGAGAAAACCTGCCACATGCACTAAGCATATTTGTTAACTTGTCATCTGGAAAAGCAACACTGGTGCTATTTTAGTACCAAAGCTCACAGGCCCAGAAAAACTGATCCTATGTATAAAATCCTGGAGCAACTATTTCAGGATTACTTGTAAATAACATGGAGCACAGACTTTCACTCTGCACCTCGATGCTATTGTGTACCATAGAAAATCTTCCTGCAGAAGTGTACCTTCCAAAACAGTGAAAAGCATAAATGCCAAAACTAAGTCCTGTTAAATGATTTTGAGTACTGTTCTGAGTGCACATTTGTGACGATCCACATGTTCCATAGAATTGCAATGGTTTCGGAATCAAGCCCATCAATCATCTCCAGTAGTTGTCCCATGTCTGACCTTAAAGCGGTGTCCTCACATATAGAGCCCCTTCCCAATCTTTCAAACTCAGCTATATTCAACTTGTCTTTTTGACATCATGCTTTATGGCCCAGTCAAATAATTGCATTTCTACTTGTCTAGTACATATCACACCCACCATATTTTCTGCATACTCATTTGCAAAACAAACTATGTCATCAACAACTGCATCTTGCAATATTTGCAATAGCTCTGCATATTCACCACCAACAAAGTGAAGGAGGTGAATTATGCTAACATATGGGCGTTAATGCACAAGGTTCAAACAGCCCACAATTTGCTGGTAATAAATACAACCTAGAAATACATTAACCTATGATTGGAATTTGCATTGAAAGATATACACCATAAACACTAACCAAAACAAGCACACAGCAATAACACTGCCAATAGACACATAGATTTTACCCTGGAAACCCAAATGAGAAAACCAGCATTCGGTGGGGATTTTATTTTGCTTAGGGAATGGTTACAATGGCGAACTATGCCTTCTCAATCAAGGTTTTAATGCATTCTTACTCACTGGAAAAATTGCAGATGGCTTTGGGTCAAAGACAACCTTTGATCTTCAAATAGGCCTCTTCTTCCAAGCCCTTCATGTTCTGCTACTGCCCTACCTCTTGATTTCCTCTCAATCTTTCTTGCTCTCGTCTTCCCTCTTGTCCTTTATTTCCAGCAGCGCCCTTTAATAGAGCTGTCTTGGAAGGCCAACCATCAGATGAGTATTTTCATCTTCCATGGCTTTTGGCTGTAGGACAAACTTTGTAAAAATTAAAATTTTATTACAAAGTTGAAAAGAGAGACTAATTGGAACATCCATTTCAAATCACATTTTCCGGTGGTAACACAACGATTCATTGAGAAAACCTGCCACATGCACTAAGCATATTTTTTAACTTGTCATCTGGAAAAGCAACACTGGTGCTATTTTAGTACCAAAGCTCACAGGCCCAGAAAAACTGATCCTATGTATAAAATCCTGGAGCAACTATTTCAGGATTACTTGTAAATAACATGGAGCACAGACTTTCACTCTGCACCTCGATGCTATTGTGTACCATAGAAAATCTTCCTGCAGAAGTGTACCTTCCAAAACAGTGAAAAGCATAAATGCCAAAACTAAGTCCTGTTAAATGATTTTGAGTACTGTTCTGAGTGCACATTTGTGACGATCCACATGTTCCATAGAATTGCAATGGTTTCGGAATCAAGCCCATCAATCATCTCCAGTAGTTGTCCCATGTCTGACCTTAAAGCGGTGTCCTCACATATAGAGCCCCTTCCCAATCTTTCAAACTCAGCTATATTCAACTTGTCTTTTTGACATCATGCTTTATGGCCCAGTCAAATAATTGCATTTCTACTTGTCTAGTACATATCACACCCACCATATTTTCTGCATACTCATTTGCAAAACAAACTATGTCATCAACAACTGCATCTTGCAATATTTGCAATAGCTCTGCATATTCACCACCAACAAAGTGAAGGAGGTGAATTATGCTAACATATGGGCGTTAATGCACAAGGTTCAAACAGCCCACAATTTGCTGGTAATAAATACAACCTAGAAATACATTAACCTATGATTGGAATTTGCATTGAAAGATATACACCATAAACACTAACCAAAACAAGCACACAGCAATAACACTGCCAATAGACACATAGATTTTACCCTGGAAACCCAAATGAGAAAACCAGCATTCGGTGGGGATTTTATTTTGCTTAGGGAATGGTTACAATGGCGAACTATGCCTTCTCAATCAAGGTTTTAATGCATTCTTACTCACTGGAAAAATTGCAGATGGCTTTGGGTCAAAGACAACCTTTGATCTTCAAATAGGCCTCTTCTTCCAAGCCCTTCATGTTCTGCTACTGCCCTACCTCTTGATTTCCTCTCAATCTTTCTTGCTCTCGTCTTCCCTCTTGTCCTTTATTTCCAGCAGCGCCCTTTAATAGAGCTGTCTTGGAAGGCCAACCATCAGATGAGTATTTTCATCTTCCATGGCTTTTGGCTGTAGGACAAACTTTGTAAAAATTAAAATTTTATTACAAAGTTGAAAAGAGAGACTAATTGGAACATCCATTTCAAATCACATTTTCCGGTGGTAACACAACGATTCATTGAGAAAACCTGCCACATGCACTAAGTATATTTTTTAACTTGTCATCTGGAAAAGCAACACTGGTGCTATTTTAGTACCAAAGCTCACAGGCCCAGAAAAACTGATCCTATGTATAAAATCCTGGAGCAACTATTTCAGGATTAGTTGTAAATAACATGGAGCACAGACATTTCACTCTGCACCCCGATGCTATTGTACCATAGAAAATATTCCAGCAGAAGTGTACCTTCCAAAACAGTGAAAAGCATAAATGCCAAAACTAAGTCCTGTTAAATGATTTTGAGTGCTGTTCTGAGTGCACATTTGTGACAATCCACATGTTCCATAGAATTGCAATGGTTTCGGAATCAAGCCCATCAATCATCTCCAGTAGTTGTCTCATGTCTGGCCTTAAAGTGGTGTCCTCACATATAGAGCTCCTTCCCGATCTTTCAAACTCAGATATATTCAACTTGTCTTTTTGACATCATGCTTTATGGCCCAGTCAAATAATTGCATTTCTACTTGTCTAGTACATATCACACCCACCATATTTTCTGCATACTCATTTGCAAAACAAACTATGTCATCAACAACTGCATCTTGCAATATTTGCAATAGCTCTGCATATTCACCACCAGGTGAAATGTAAGAGTGGATGAAGTTTAGGGCTTCCATCTTGTTCTGAAAACTGGTAAGATGAATATCATCCATCTTCAATCAAGTACCATTCTGTCTCATTCAATTGCAGGAGCACAGCCTTGATCATCCTCCGAAGCATGGTCTCTTTCCTTTTTGTGAGATGGAAGATTTGTATCATGCAAATGCAATACAAGATTTATACTTCTCTCTGACAATATTGGCTTTTCCCATCAGCCAAATTGATCATCCTTAGTTTCTGGAAGCATCGTTAGGACTCCACCATTTTCAGCACTTAAGTATCTTTAATTTGAACTCCATGTTCTCTGAAAGTGTTTTGCAGCAAAGGACACACGTCAATCATTTTTGGTAGACTGTAGAGAATGTGGAGAAGGATAGCTAGTAACCTGACAGTATAACTCATCCTGCCACCAACAAACGCATGGGTTGGTCAAGGTAGTGAACAACATACTCACTGCCACTTGAGATTCTTCGAAGCAATGAACAACAGACTCACTGCCACTTGAGATTCCTCAAAGCAATGATATTCAACCCTACCACCAACAAACGCATGGGTTGGTCAAGGTAGTGCACAACATACTCACTGCCACTTGAGATTCCTCGAAGCAATTATATTCAACCCTACCACATGCATACTTTGCGTATAAATTCTAGCGTGAATCCAACAATAAGACAATCACCATTCATCTGGTAGATGAACAATTACTAAAAGGTATTGTATCCCGGGTAGATATTGAAAAACAATTTACCAGTGTTGTTGAAGAATTCACAAAACATATCATGGAAATTCAAGAATGGGTGAAAAAGAAAAAATAGGAAATTAATGAAAAAGGGAGAAGCAAGGTAATCCAAGAGGGAAATCAGGTAATGGCATATTTTCAAAAAGAAACATTTCTTCTTGAATGTACAAGAATAAGCGACGTGAATCGAATGATGTTTGTCGAAGAAGAAAAGAGCTAGATTAGCTTCAACTACCAAGAAGAGAGGAAGTGATCAACGTGATTCATCTCAAAATTGACCAAAACAATAGTAGAAGCAACTAAACCTTTTTGTCTTAAATGTAAAGACTGGCAAGACTAGATAATTCATAGGTTAAAGACTGGCAAGACATATCAATGGCAATCCCTCTTAGTTCCTCTAAGGCCTCACTTGGGCTTTAGGGCTTAATCTCAAGAAGTGAGGGTTTGAGAGTTAACACACCCAACAAGACATCCATATAAAATCACTGTAGCATAACTAAAGAAAATATTAAGTAAGAATCTGACATGCATGACTCAAGTCTGACACAAGGCTGACAATGGATCAAGCTATTAACTAAACATGTCACAATGGAAATTTGGCCCTCCCATGAGCCAGTCAATCATAAACAGCATCTAAAAGCCTACATCCATAGGTTTACAACATGAAAGCATTATAACAGCTTTCAAAAAGTTTTTATCCAGCATCCAATACCAAGAAATCCTCTTTCACCGAACCAATTGAAATGGAACTTTCATGCCATAAAAGACACATCAATGATAACAAGACATTTTGCAGATGGGTGTCTCAGCAAACTAATGTCAGGGATTTTAAGTCAACTGGAATGTCATATCCGAGAAGATAGTTTAGGATGAAATCAATCACTAAAGGACTAGAATCAGTCCCTTTGCAATTGTTGTGACAGCTTGATCCCATCATGAAGGGTGTTCAGGGATTGAAAATTTAGATGCTTTTGATTTTCAACCTCTCAAATAACCAACAGTATCTTCATGTAGAAAAGAATTTTGCTTTTCAATTTTCTGAGTGGCAATGACTACATGTCAAAAAGATGGATTCTGCTTGTTCTTAGGCCACGGTCAACAAGTTTTATGTATCAACCATGCACTACAAAATGGAATATAATATCGATGGATCCTCTGTATACATAAGGGAAGCTGGAATAATTGACTCTATTTTGGAGTACATTTTGTTAAATTAAGATGTCTTGTAGTGGTGACTAGTACTAGTAGTTTCATCCTCCAGCTTTTGTCGAGGTAAAGTTATGACAGTATAATTCCATGCAACTGGTACCATATCGAAATGGTTAGTTTTTCAAATATGGTTTTACAAATATCACGACATTCTGACACAAATTGCAACATTTTTAAGGAAGAAACTAGCAGCTACCATACAAAATAAATTACTTAATACCAAAGTCAGTGTACGAAGAAGCATAAAGGAAAATCTATACACCTTGGCATTGACATATGCTCCTTTGGAGATGAGAGCTTCAATAACCTTCATGTGACCACGATCCACAGCCCAGTGCAGTGCAGTCCTGCCCTGACTATCTGCAAAAAGGGTTGAATAAGATTAAATGTTTCAGAAAATCCTTCTAAATACCATAGATTATGTTTCCTTATCATCGTACTATAAACCAGTGTCACAGGAATCGTGAGTCAAACTTGCTGCATCACAATTAACCAATTTTACCACCATCTGAGTTTTTATTCAGGAAATCCTTCTAAATACCATAGATTATGTTTACTTATCATGCTACTATAAACCAGTGTCACAGGAATCGTGAGTCAAACTTGCTGCATCGCAATTAACCAATTTTATCACCATCTGTTGCAATTAACCAATTTTATCACCATCTGAGTTTTTCTGCTTGTGTACTTTATATTTTGTATCTTGATATTCTGTACTTGGTTTTTCCTGATCTGCGTCAAACTCTTGGCTCCTCTGCCTTGCCATGTTTTTCCTAATTCCAAGTCTAGTAACTTTGCTATAAAGTATAAACTAATAAATTGAAAAACCAGATAAGTTATATGTCTGGTAAGCTCAGGCAAGTAGATGCCAAACATAAGGATATTACAAAATGTATCTCAGATTCTCAAACTGATTCTGCTTGAAATAAAATGTTTTCCTATGGAAACAAAAAAAGGTTGTCTAGTAACTTTTATATTGTGTGCATTAGCTTAGGGGCCTTTAAAAACAAATTGGTGCCACTTCATAGCTTGCCTATAGCACAATATCGAAATACAAAGGAATATGAAAGTCATGACAAATTGTTTTCCGATTTATTCAAACAGATTTCTTATGTTTGAGGTTTTAAAAAGATTCGTACATTAAAGAGATCTTACGAAGGCAAGTTAAAGGAGGCATTAGATCTCCCAAAAGAAAGAGAGATCAGAAGGCATCTTGTATATAATCTTTGACATAGTAACCATGTTCAAAATAAGGGAACATGACAGAAAAGGTGAAAAGGCATAATACAGCCCCTGTAGGGTAAAACAGGGGGAGACAGGAAAAATTACAAATGAATATAGAAAAAAAAAGCAATAGAGGAGACCATTAGAGAGTATGGCATTTGGATGACAGTAGCTGCACACAGTACAAAAGAAAAACAGGGGGAGACAGGAAAAATTACAAATGAATATAGAAAATAAAAGCAATAGAGGAGACCATTAGAGAGTATGGCATTTGGATGACAGTAGCTGCACACAGTACAAAAGAAAAAAGACAACTATGAACCACACGCAACAAACTTGAGTTGGCCAGTTGGAAGTAATGTCCATCTATGACTAGGGATTAGGATTACACAAGAATATCAGATGAAACTTTAAGCCTGATGATGAGGAAGACCAATATGAATCCAACCTAAGGATGGTATGCTAATAAATTAGACAAAATCTGTAGCAATTTCCATTACAGTAATAATTCTATTGGTAATGTTCTGTTTCTTATGTTTATGAGATTCCAACTATAGTTAACATGTATATGGCATCCTAGTATAATACTACATCCTTCTTGGACTATGCAGTGAATTTTGTCACACTCTACATTTTGCCAAAAAAATTGTGTCCATACTTGACAACATAATTTTAAGATCGTATCAAATAGCAATACCAAAATCCCAAATGGAAGCCATCAATTGTCTTTGGACAGGAAGATGTTGCTTAATCAAACTTGTAAATCATTATTTCGGCTTGATACCATATTATCTAAGCTTTCTCAACTATAGTGAATGTTAAATGGGCATTTGATCAGATTAATTTTCTCACTTGACATTGAACACTGCTATGATTGTCTGTAGTATGTACAATATTTCACTCTAAGTTGCATGGATATAGATACGTCGTTACATGTACAGATCAAAGTAGTTAGAACCAGAACCAGACCAGAACTAGAATTCCCAAAATCAGAAACCAGACCAGAACAAGAAGTCCCAAAATCAGGAACCAGACCAGAACCAGAAATCCCAAAATCAGGAACCAGACCAGAACTAGACAGGAATTGGCTGAAAAAAGGGGCTGGAGATTGACAAAGAAATAATAAAATATTCAGATTATAATGGCATACATATTCACATACATCAATGTAAATCTAAACCATTGGACACCTATGAAACAGGACATGTCCCTTAGGAGCTCCATGTCCATATTTCACGCATCAGACACGAGTACGCTAGGAAACACGTGTCCAACACATGCCCTATACATGTGTTAAAACAGGACACATGCCAAACACGTGTCCGACACATGCCCTAGATGTGTCCCACTCTAAAAGCATTTTTTCAATGTGTTTTCTAGCTTTTAGCTGTAGGGAAAGAGCTGTCACAGTCTCTCATTGTGCAACTAAATGGTAAAATCAAGATTTTAAGTGTTTTGTAAAAGTTATAGGTTCTAAGAAATTTGGATCTTTATGGCTATATTTCATATTTATAATAACGTTTTTAATATATATATATATATATATAACTGTGTACTTGTGTCCTGTTTCCAGGGTCATCATGTCCTGTGTTGGATAATTATTAATCATATTTCTGTGTTCTCGTGTCAGACAACTTAGTTGGACACGAGATATGCAAAGTTTGCTTGCCTATATTGCATGTAAGGTAAATTGATCTTTCGTAAAGGCTGAAAGTGGACTCTAAGAGCAACGCATTCTTAGACTGATCTAGAAGTGCTTTCTCTATTTTAGAAAGCCTGCTTTTCTCTTGATTATTAATAAAGACTGGCAAGACTAGATGATACAGGAGAATATTTATGTGGAATGAAATCCCTTTTGAATGGTATAGGATAATATTAATGTAGAACAATATCTCATCAGAGTGATGTGTCACTATAGTACAATAGCTCGCAATTACAGTGATCTCATGGCTAACCACGATCCAGAAAGGGCCTACAAGGCATGTCACCAAAACTGCCAACTGTGCTAGTATTGGGAGGATGCCTACACAGCTTTGCAACTGCACCCCATTAAGGAGCCCAATAAAATTGAAGGGTAGAAAAATCTCTCCTGATCCTAAGAGGATAATGCACTCGAGGTTCCGCATTGTATTGTTCTACAGAGCTAGAATGAATATAGTAGAGACGTGTAGTGTTAAGAGATCTATGGAACAAAATGAATATGATGATTGCTCTTGCCTGAGGAATAGGTTAATTTTTTCTCGAGTCAGTGTCAGATTGCAATTGTGACTTCCAATGATGTGATTTTTTATTTCATTTAATAAAAACTTTTTAATAAATCGCATGAAAATTAGACTATACAACTCTTGTGCTAGCAAATATTTTTCCGATCTGCATCACAACCGCACAATATCGTTCATGCTCTTCCACACTTTTTACAATGTGAACCATGTCTTATAAACAATTCTACAAGGAGGACCTACAAAAAGTTTAGGACATCTAAGATGTAGGAAATAACATATCTGACTGTGATATGTTGCAACCCAAAGGTTATGCCAATAAGACGAGCATCTTAAAAATAGGAAGGAATAAATAACTGCACATGCATCCTACTGTTAAAGAAACCATCTTTATGAACATTTCAGAAACTGCAGTTGCATTTTCATTACGGATTGGACTGAAGAAATTATTAGTTTTGTGCTCTCACTCAGTGCATGGGATTTCCATGAATAAATACAAATGCCAACACTTTTACATTGATTTCCCATGCATGCGACCAAGAAAAATAACAATAACAAGAAAGCAACGGTATTCATAAACAAATTTATATGTTCACAACAATAACTATTATGTACATTATGTGACATATAATGTGACTAAGCCATGGCATAATCCTGAAGACGTGACACAAACAAATTAATATTTAGACTGTTAACTCCTAACCATTTCTTGAAGCCGTGACCTCATTATGCCCTTCAAAATGAGCAGAATTAACTCAAAATTTTCCTTAAGTCGTGACCTCGTTAATGCCCTTGAATCCAAATAGAGCAGAGTCTCATGACATCCAATCAAGCAGCAATTAACGAGAAACGGAAAGCAAAGGCCAAACTGACCAAAACATCAAAATTAGCCAAATTGACCAAAACATCATAAAAATATTAAGTAATCAAGCAATGCTCGACAAAACCATCATAAAAATATTATGGCGTCGAGCAATGCTATACGTCCAGATTCCGATTGCAGAAGAAGAAGAAACCGCAGGGTTCAGCACTGTCATTCCCCTTGACAGAAGCGTCCTTTAGTACAAACACAAAACTCACTTTGAACCAGACTCATACAGCCCTGACAGATCTTGTTGTCTTCAACTTCTTTGACTTTGCTTTCTTTGTTACAGCCTCAACACTGCTGGCAACCACCCCGCCCTGTAATCTTACTGACTTGCTTTTCTTTTTGTGTCCCGAAGCTGCAGAGGAATCCTCCTTCAGCACCCTATCATCAACACCTTGACCATCCAAAGAGCCCTTTTTGTCCTGGGAAGATAAGACTTTCTTCCTCTTTGCACCTGGGGCCTTTTCTGCATGAGCAGTCCTCTTCTTACTAGAAAGCTTGCCTGCTATTTCATTTTCCTCATCCGAGGAGTCAACATCCTTCACCGTGTTTTCCAAGGGGTCCAGCAAATCAACTTCATTCTCGTCTTCACCACCAGAGAACCCATCAGAAAAATCTCCCAACATATTATCCATGTATCGAACATCGCGAATCCGTCCCTTCTTGAAAGATTTCTTCTCAACACCTTGATCACGCACTTTCTTCTTCTCTGGTTTATCAGTTTGCAATTCTGTTTTGACACCTTCAATCCTACGGGGCATTTCAGCAATGGATTGGTAAAGTGGAAGAGCCAAAGACTCCAAGGATTTTAGATGCAAAGATCTGACGTTCTTCCACTTTCTTGGAATCACCGATGCAAGACCGTCGATCACAGCAATGACATTCTCTACAATCTCATTCCTTGTCTGAGAAACCCTTGCAACTTTAATAACACAACAAGTGCCTTTCCCAACGTAGAGAAAAGCCGAACTGCAAGCTAACTCGATCTGTCCCCTCCACTGCTTGTGGGTCAAATCCACCGGAATGGGATGCTTTTTCTTCTTAAAAAATTCTTTCCCCAGCAATCTGGGGAGCAGAGGAACGACGGATTTATTGGCCAGGAACAGATCAAAAGAGCCACAAAGCTTTCTCTTGGCCTCGAATGGCTTATAATCAGTTTTGAGCTTTGAGTATTTCAAGACTTTTGAAATAGGTAAATCCTCCTCCTTAACCTTGTTCTTGGCTGCCTCGGCATTTAAACCCTTTTCCCTATCATCGATAATCAAACAGATCTCATGGCTTCCATCCAAAGGAAACAGGGGATGAGGCAATCGGATTTTGTAAGGATTGATTCTTTCCTTATCAGGGATCCTTTTCAGAGTAACCACGAAATACAGAAGCTCGTCATGTTCCAGAAGCTGGGGTTTCTGATGCTTTGCCTTCGACTTAACCCATTCCAAGAGCGCATCCACTCCTTTTTCCACCCTTTCACGGCTTAATCTAGAGGGGACTTGGGATTTATTGTTTTCATTCTTCGTATTATCCATGGAAACTGAAGTTGAGAAATTTAACTGAAATAAACTGAAATCTAAAACTTACTAGCAATGCTCCTCAGGCACCCTGTGGATGATGCGAATCCTTTACCACAAATCCGTTCGCAAATCTACGAAGCCGCGAAACCAAATCCCTGTATCAAACCCTAAATAATAGCTATGGAAACACTAAAAGGTGGACCTGAGAAACCCTAAACCCTGACGAATTAAAACAAAACCCTGATTCTTATCTATATAGACCCTAAACCGTGAGTGAGATAATGGGATCCTGGTTTCTAACTATAAATTTTAATTTTGTTTTTAAGTAACTATTATAATAAAAACTTCAATTATGATTTAATAAGAAGCGGAGAAAGTGTAACTGGAATAGTATATAATTTATGGTTTATTAAGAAATGGTGAAAGAAGAGGTGAAAGTGTAATTGAAATAGTATATAATTTATGGTTTAATAATAAATGGTAAAAGTGTAATTGGAATAGTATATAATTTGATTTCTAGGGTTAAGGTTAAATGTTATATGGAAATGTATGATTGTATTGTTGTGAATTAAGTAATGATAATGATAATATAGAAAATTAGCTTTAAATACTATTTAAGTTTAAATTGTTTTTTGGTTTTGGAGTATGAGTTAAAATTATTTTTAATTTGCTAAGAGTTTTTTTTTCTCAAATTAAGGAAAGAAGTTAACATTCTAAGACATATAGTAGGAGAGGAAGTTTGCCACATACATGTAGCCAGTGAGTTGTTTTAGGTGGCTACTCATGGTGGTGTTACTACTCATTGGGGTATTGGGACTATATAAACAAGGCTATGTGGATAACCCAAGAATTGTAAGTTTTTTCCTACTTTAGAAAAAAGAGTTATTTTTTATTATCGGTAATGTTTTTGTCTTGAGAAAAAAAATTATATTGATATTTTAGAGATTGAAATCAAATATACATTTTCTGTCAAAAAAGGGACACCATTGAAAGAAATTGACCTATTGTCTTAGTGCTAAAAAAAATTTTTGTTCTACGTAATACAGTCTTTCATGATCAATTCCATCATTTTTCAAAATCGTAACATGCCAGAAATGACCTCATAGTTTCTCATAGTTTCTCATAGCTTCTAGATGGCAATATATCTTGGAAATAGACTCTAAAAAACTAGAGTTGATAAAGGAGTGATTATGTAGCTGGAAGGAGAGTGTCTACCATGAAGACTCGTTTAGTTAAGGTACCATCGCGCAAGAGTAAAGTATTCATGGATAAGTCATCTACCTTAATATTGAATTCAAAGAATACATGTGTAAAGGAAATACTTGCAACAAGAGATTTTGCCTCTGAAATTTGATTCAAAACAAGGATCAAGTCATTATTGTCAATAGTATAATTTTAGTTTGCCCACTCTATCACAAGCTTGGAGTCATTAAAAACTTGTAGATAGTTTATACCTTTGTCGTTTGTTGTTTTTAAAAGTGTCCACAATGCATAGAATTCTACCATGTTGTTGGTCCCATACCCTACAACATATCTTAAACAATAATAATGTGACGTATCAATAAAAAAGATTGCTTCAACCCCACATAATCGTGGATCCCCTTAGCATGCCCCATCACAAAATCCCCAAGGCTTGTCTTTGTTTATACTAGGCCTTTGTAAAAGCCTAGATTTTTATTTGAATGGCTTTTTGTATCCTTCATAAGCCATTCTAATCGTGTGTGCTACTTGCATTGTTGACTTTGACAAATCCTAAAATATCATAAGATTCATAGCCATCCAAATCCCATAAGCAAAAATATAGGGTAGGTCCATGTGGGGAGACATAACTTTATCAATAATCCATTCCAATAAACTTTCTTCTAAAGTCCCATGTTTCCATTTCCCTTTTATAAACAAAGCTGTAGTAACATCTTTCTAGACAAGCCTTGAAAAAGAACAATATACGAACAAGTGATTTACCAATTCTTCATTTTTTTTATAGAGAATGCATCTATTTGGATCCATCTAGTTCCTCCTTTGACAATTGTCCCATGTTATGAGCTTATTTACCACCAACCATAACACAATTTGGGATTTTAATTTTTAATGGAGAAATGAATTTTCACACAACTCTCCACCACCAGACTCTAACCCCATTATATTCTTCTTCAATTTACATTGGATCGCCTATATTAATTATATAATCCCCTTGTTCTTGGTCCACCTAAGTACATCCTCGTTATTATTTAATTTAATCACACTATGAGAAAGCAATTTCAAATACAGCCTTCATTCCTTAGCTAGTTCTCCATGGTGATTGAAAAAACAGGCGACTTCCACCCTTGAAACTAATCAATTATGTCCCTTTATATATGTGCATATCTTAAATAATGTGTCCAATTCTCATGTAAAACTTCTAATAATGCCTCATAAAGCATATAATTGCCTTTTACTCTTATTTAAGGTTCCTTCGGGTTTCTAACTTTCCCCCCATATCCCACTTCCCATGCAACCCACTTTCCAATCAAGAGGTGAGCCTTATTTAGGGTTTTCGGCCATAGAGGCTCCAAGTTAATGCCTTTTTGATACTATAAACCACTCCTCCATAGAAGTGCCCCTATGATATTTGGCCTTCATAACTTTACCCAAAACCCTTCATTAGTTACAAATCTCCATAGACTTTTAGCTGCAAGAGTTATGTTGAGACTATGCATATTTCTCAGACCCCATCCCTCTAGTTCTTTTGGTAAAACCACTCTATTCCACTTAACTGAGGGGATGCCTTCCTTTACCTTTTCCCCTTTCCATAAAATTCTAAAACATTTCTTCCTAATTTTATTTTGTATGGCTTTGGGAATCCTTGCAATGATTAACTAGCAAATAGGAATACTCTCCATTAGTGCTTTGACCAGCACTAACTGAAATTCTTTCTTCCCCTTTATTTATACAACTAGATCCAATCCCCATAATGGTAGTTATTTGGTTTGAGGTAAAAGCCCAAGTACTTCACCCCCTGACTAAATCACAGGTCTTCAAAGGAAAAGTGATAGAGACCTAAGCCTTGATATCACCTGGAAACCCATTAAACAACAAAAGGGACATGTTCATGTATATTTCCATACATGTAACCTTGCAATATAAGTCTATTAGCTCCCTTAACATCTCCATCTCTCTTACTAATCCATGGTCAAACAACATTATATCATCCACAAAGAGCGAGTGATTTAATGAAACATTACTTGCTACCTAAATCCCTTTCAAATCACCTCACCTTTGGGCATCTTTTATAAGCATGTCAAACCCCTCTGCTACTCAAAAGAATATAAAAGGGGATAATCAACATCCATGCCTCAGTCCTCTAGACGTGGTGAAGAAACAAAAAAGAGACCCATTAACCAATACTACAAAGGAAACTAAATATAAGCACCCTCAAGACCTAATTAATTGTTTGCATATTCGTGTCTATCTGAATAAGCAATAATTTTTAAAATAGCCAATTCACAATGTCATATGCCTTGGACAAGTCAATCTCCAAGATTGTTGGTAGCTGATTTTTTGTTTTAGCAGTATGCATCCTTTTTTAGCAATGCCCACCACATCATGAATTTGATGTTGATGTTGAAAAGCAAATTGTTATTTATATACAAACCCTAACATGATACCTTCGAGCCAAATTGTCATTAATGTGTTATTCACATGAACATAAACCTTTAAATTGAATTTATTGGTCTTGAAAGTAAGATTGTTATTGATAAAAAATTAAAATAGTAATGAGTTAAAAAAATGTTCAACGTTAAAGTTAAAGTCCTTAGCTTCATATATAAATAAATGAAAGAAGTAAGTTAATCATGTAGCAATAGGATATTTTTTTAGATAACTTTCATATGAAATTTTTTTTTTCCAAAAGAAAAAGAGTTTCCTGCTATTCACAAGTGAATCAAAGAAACTACACAATGCTCCTATCATAAAGACAATTACATTATATCTGGTCCTCCATCAATTACCAGCTTCTAGCTATAAATCCAATCAAAGATAATGTCCATAAATTCTCAAAAAGGAAAAAAAACAAATAAGAAGATAAGAGTTTCATATGAATTTGATATTTAATAGGAAATTCAAGTATGATTATATTTTTATCATGTTGTATTTTGTATATAATGGAATGGTGTATTTTTAGGATTTTGTTTCAAATTTATTTATGAGTTTTGTGTGCGGTGGAAAGATGTTTTTAAGGATTTTGTTCAATTCTAAATTTAACTTTAACACCACCATTTTATATCATATAATTTCAAAATTTTGCATTTTTTTATTACATAATTAATTACTTTTGGTAGGCGGTTTGGTAAGGAAGAATCGCAGCATCGTCGATGCTGCGACACGTTAGAAGAGGTTGCGAAAGGAAGAAGGTTGCATTATTTTATGTATTTTTTGAGTCATTTGTACCGCAAAATGCAGGTACTTGGGTCATTGGACCATATGAGATGTAATTTTGAGCTAAGCATACCGCAATAGGCGGGTTTTTGGGTCATTTGGACCGTGTCAGTTAGATTTTGGGTCATTTGTCCAGGAGTCGGTTAGGAAGTTGTTAGTAAGTGGACAAGCATTGTAAAGGCGGAAGCCTATATATAGACAGAAAGTGGTAGGTCGTAGGAGATCTTGGGGGGAATGCGATTTTGGCATATGTTCTGAGATGAAGAGATATCGCTGAGATTTGATTTTGCAGAGATATTGTACCAGGGTTTTTTCTGAAGTAATATGACATTGCAGAACTGTTTGGTGGAATTTCCTATGTACCTTTCGTGTTAAGCCTGTTGTGATGATTTCCTACTGCAGTTAGCCTTTTAATGTTATATTCGTTTTGTTGCGATGAATGACTCTGCTAATTAATGCTATGAATACAAATGATGTTAATCTTGAATGCATAGATCTGTTTTGGATGCTGCAATAAGTTGAGTAATTGTTGCCGCAATCATCCTCCTTCATTCGGCGGAAACATGGTTCCGTCCACTCTCCCTTGATCGCCTCGGGTGAGACCTCGTCTGCTCTGCAGGTGTTGTTGGGCAATCCAAAACCTGCCTGGGCCGGTGCTCAGGGAGATCGCGGTGGGTTGGTGTCAACAGTGATGGGAACCCCTGTCGACTAGGTTTGAGTTTGTGACATCCTGAATTTTCATAAAAATTTAAAATTTTTAATAACAACATTAATTATGATATTAATAATTGCAGAAATAATAATTAAGATTACGACAACATTAGTTGTACAGTTGTTAGTGTTAAACATACTTTATTTTCTGTTTTAGCAGCATTAAGATGATGACAGTTTTAACACATAATTTGTAAACATGATTATGATGACAATGAAATAAACAGATTGGGAAAAAGATGCGACACTTTCTCTTTTGCAAAGATACTGACAGTTTGACTTTGCTGCATAAGGGTGTCCTACGAGGTACCCTGGAGCTTACTTAGCTGCAACGCTAAAGCTTATTGAATGTTCTGTGTGCAGACGACAGGTAAGAATGAAGTACGTGTAGTTCAGTTTCAGCGTCATAAATAAATAGAATGTTATAATTTCTGTTGTGACTCACCAGAAGTGAGCAGGTATGGGTTTCAAATGCTATAATTACTGTTTTAAGATGTTGTCTGACGACTCCACAATGTTTAGAACAGAATCCTCTATTTACGTCATCATGCTGGAAGCCTTGCTGTTGAAATTCTTGTAGTTGTTATAGTCGGTTTTGTCGTCGTCTTAGGATGATAAATACTTGTAAAGTATTAGTGTCGTGATTATATTACAAATCATCAAGAACAATGTAATAGGAGTCAAAGTATGGAGTTTAAGGCTAAAGCATAGTTTATATACAACATTGGCTTTGTTACCAAATCAAAAGTGTGACTCCTACATTATTTGTCTTTCAAAACGAGATAAAAGACTTATGGTTATTCTACTAACCATATAATTTTTGTGATTGACATCCTACATAGCAATTTATAAAAACAACTATTCATACTTTATATTATATAGGAAAGTTTTGCAACATTTCGAATAATATGAAATTGCAATAATATCATCGTTCTATATAATAGTTCACCAAATCGAAATCATATGAAAAATTGATTTTTAACATGGCTAGCTTAAGTCTTGATATTCTAATTCATGATTAAATAATTAGAACCTATATCTACTATGCAAACCTAACAATAACTTATTTAAATTTATGAATATCCAAAGGGACTATATCGTAAGACTTGAGGGCACCGTCATGCATTCAATGTGACAGGGTGGCGAACGGCTGGTTCATTAATGGCACAAGGCTCGAGCTATCAAGGGAATTGAGTCTCGATTTTGTTTTTAAGGCTTGAAATGAAATCTCTCGGTGACAAGGATCGCCACCACTCCATGTAATGTAAGAACGCTGTAATGGTTGTAATCCGATACTACTTTGCAACGATTGTGTGTTGATGCTCCTTCGAGCTGGATGTGGAAGCGATCCACCGTGATCCATCGTGGCAATTGTCTTGCATGTGAAATGACTTAGCATTAATTGCAAGGGTTGTTCGACCCAAAGCAATCTCGTTGGCAAGATCATGAACGTTGATTTCGATGAGATTGAACCGCTAGATCTTAACCCTAAAATTGGGTCGATGTTTGGTTTATGAGATTTGGAAAGTGGTTTAATGTTTCCATTGTTTTCAGTCTATGGCTGACAGGCTGTCGAAATTTTGGTTTAGAAGATGTATGAGGTTTCGACCTCGAGACCTCTGGTTTAGAAAGGTTACAGGTCTCTTCTTTTTGCAATGGCGTCATTTATAATCAGACTGGGTGGTTATTTATAGTTTCAAAGGTTGATAGTTTCTGAAGCTCGTCGTTTTTGTTTGGAGTAAAAAAAAATGTCAGGTGTAAGTGTACCGAGGGTTTTTTGCCTCGTCTTCAGCGTGGAGTCAATGTTGAACTAGTGAAAGTGGAAAGCTTTGGTATTCTACCGCGAGGTAATAATCTTGTAAAGATTAATATCATTCCTTTGATGCAATTCATTTTTCGATTTTAAAAATTATCGGTTAAATCTAACTCCATCGAATTCCTTGTCAGTTTCAGGTTGTGAAGGAATGGTTCAAGCCAGGGTTTGGGAAGAGCGGCGTGCTTCCAAACTGGTAAGCTCCAGGTCTTCCAATAACCTCGTAGGTGCTCTGTGACTATGGTTGATGAGGTTTCAAGGGTTGTGTAGTTGGTCCTGTCGTGACTCGTTGTTGTTTGTTGAATGAAGATATTCGAACCACTATTTGTAAATCAAATGATACTGTCTTTCGGTATTGTGACTTTTGTTTGGTTAAAAGATCTTTGGTTCTCTACCATGTTAATGATTTTCGTTGAACTGGAAAATGTAAAGCTCGTCAATGTCGAGGGTTTCAAGAACTCGTTTCAAATATGATCTTGGGTATAAACCCTGTATGTTTTTGTTTTGGAAAAACACGTTGTAATTCTCATTCTGAACACAACGACTTCATTTCTTGAAGTTGGGACTGTGTAAAGGTTTAAAAACTATGGACCACGACCTTTGTTTTAAGTTATGAGATTAATAGGGAGAGTCGAGGCTCGTCTACTGTGTAAATAATCTTTCCTTCTCAGCAATGAAAACATATGCTATTTAACTTTGTATAAAAATTTTGTGTTATAAGGCTTGAGGCCGTAGGTTGATATCGTAATTTTTTTGACTTATTCTAGGGTTTGTTTAAAAAGATAGCTCTATAATAAGTGTTATTTGATTCTGTATAGAAATCGTAATGCTATAGGTTGTTAATGCGATTTTCGTTCTATCCTTAGGTTATGTGAAACTTGTCTCAGATGATAGCTATGTAATATATGCTTTAGGAATGATGTTCAAATCGTTGTAAAGAAAACGACAGGCCAAACCCTGGTTCGTGTTTGATCTTTGGAAAGGAAAGATATAATTGTTTTAATAATAACCTTTACATATGGTAGGGTTTGTATTGTAGAGTAATGTGGAATATATATGTGTTTATAATACTGTGGATAATGATAATGGGTACTCAATCAAAGCAATCTTAGGTTTCTCGGTGATACAATGCTATATTTTTAATACTGTAAACAGTTTGTGTATCTATTAAATAAAATGATTGATAACAATAAAATAATAATAATATTTTCATTATCTGTTGTACTATAAAATTATAGGAAATGGATATAGTAAGAAATGAAAAACTGTGTGATGTCTGTTATGTACAGTCTTGATATAATGATTACATTCATTTATTTGCTGCTATGTTATTATAATGTATACACAATATGATATATATATATATATATATATATATATATATATATATATATATGGAGATCTGATTTCTATCTATTCTCTATGTACAGTAATGATAAGAATGAAGCACTACAATTGTACAGGAATTAAACATTATTTGTTTTTCCTATAACTAAGGAAACATTTTAACTATATATTAAATACTATACAGAACTTTCTACAATTATTAACTATAGGGTAGAAACTGATAAATATATGAATTACTCTATTTATCTATCGAATCAAAATGGCAATTTGCCTATCTTTCAATCTATTTTTAATTTGCGTATCTATACTAGAGTACGATGCACAAAACAACATGTGGAAAAATATAGATACTGGTTTATCAATTCAAAATCATCATTTAACTTAAACATTCAAACTTTAAACAAATCTAGAATTAAGTTCTTTTCGAAACAGCAAATCAGAAAATACTAATTATATAGAACATAATTATTAACTGAGAATAAGTAGAAAATTTGTAGAACCTGGGAAAATTTGTAGGGCAACAAACAACCCAAGAAGACTGTTCCACCCAACCAATTCCTAAAAATAGTCAAGTACTACCTTAGGACCCCCAAGCCTGTTCACTGAACCATCAGGAGGAAGAAACTTTAGGAATTAGGACTTCTTCTTGCAGTAGCAAATAACTTCTAAATCTTCAATAGCTAGCAGTCCAATAGACCTGCACCAGCATCTCCGGTTCTTCTAAAAAATATGCAGACTCAAGATTGCACTCACAAATAGCCTCCCTATTCGAATCTCTCAGTGATCACCTGATACACATGAGGAAAATATTCTGCAGAAATATTGATTAAGAGCTGCTTGCTCAATTCAAATTTGCCTTTATAGGCTGCCTAGGTCTTTTCAGATGTTACTGGGTCATTAAATGAGTTGCCTGCTCACTCCCTCCACCTGGGGGATAAGGCCACATTTTTAGGGGTAGTTGTCCCATAACCAACAGCTAATGGTGTGATGCAACTGCTGCCATCTGTCCCATACCTTCCAACAGCTTCCATTCCTCCTAGTGGGTCAGTGAACACTCATTTAACAGTCCTCTTGGGTGTTTGTCTCCTAATTAATTTATTTAAATAATAATATTCATTAATTACATTCATCCTTGATCCAAAACTAATCATAATTACAAAACTTTGTAATTAAATTTAACATAAAGTATTTTGCAAATACAATAATAATTTCTGAAATTTGGGTAGATGACAGAGTCAACAAATGGTTCTGTTGCCGGGACCGTGTGGGAAGTGAAAGGAGGATATGTTGTGGCACCCGACGAAACCCGAGATCCAGGAATGGTTTGATCGAAAGCTACAGGAATTCGCTGAAGAAGAAAGTCGGAACACTTGACTAACAATAGATCAGTGGGTAGATAGATATGTTCACGACGGTTAGCATGAATGGTTCTTCTGTGAGTTCCCGGTCCTGTTGTTCGAGTGGTTGGCAAAGTTGACCTTTTAGAAGAGGAACTTCCAGGGTGGTGAGCCAATGACATGGACCCCAAAGTTGATCCAAGAACTACAGGAAGTCGATAATAAAGCATCACGGGTTGTCAAAGTATGGCTCGATAACATCTTGGAGGGGTATATTACTGAGTTCGCGGTCGATACGCAAAAGTCTTATAGCGAGGCCGAGAGATATTTTTTTTGCAAACCCCGGGGAAGGTTCCTGTTGTCGCTCCAACTGTCCATTAAGATGCTTATTTGCAAAAAGGGTATACTGAAGATGCATATAGGTCAGTAAGCGACCTAGTGGGCGGAGGCTATGGGTATCGCGACAGCAGGGGGGATGGTGCATGGAATGATCAGGGGTAGATGGGTGCGGGTCACGACGAGACTGTGAGTGAAGCCGAGGAAGAGAGGTCTTACAAGGGGAGAAGTGAGGTTTCGACAGGAAAAGAGGTAGAGGATAGGAGAATGTCCTGCTGCGATCGAACTGCAAGTTCGCGAGGGAAGACCACACGGGACAAAGTGAACTCACATTCCGGACAAGGATGCACAGGCTACGCCCAAGATAGAGGCAAGACCTAACCCCAACAGCAACATACCCACACCTCTGCTCACTATCTGTCAACCAGTGAGAAACACCGCTTCGAACTCACCAGGTCAACAAAACTTGATTGCTAGTAGTTCAGTACCTGCAGGAAGGAAGCCCAGGATGGCGGACGATGATGCTAAGTTACCGTTGTTCCACAGGAGTGGGACAGACAACCCATAACAATATTGGTTTTTGTGTGAAGCGGTCTGGACCGTAAAACAGATCACTGATGATGCCACCAAGAAAGGACAGTTAGCGACAACTCTGTGAGGTCGTGCATTAGATTGGTTTATGAAGTTTGTTCTAGTCCCTATAGGAGCCCTAGAGAAGTCACTTGATGAGATCCGGGATGGACTGATTGAAGAATTCAGAAAGCCCAAGTCTGAGGCTCAATATATTACGGAATTGAAAGAAATTAAGCAGTATCTCAATGAGACAGTGTGGGATTTCGACCAGTGGTTCAAGACACTGATGGAAAGGGTTAGTTTCGATATGAGCGTTGTCCAACATAAAGAGTGGTTCATCGCGACACTACTACCACATATTCGGCTACCATTGATGCAACAGAACATCTCGATGCCCAGTGAAGCTCTAGAGATTGCAATGCGATTGGAGGCGTCGCCGATTGGAGAAAATGCAGCCGGGATGTCACAGATACAGACACAGCTCGCTAACTTGACCATACAGCTGCAAGATTTGAAGAAGGGCAAGGAGCAACATGAAGAAGTATGGTGTACGCGATGTCGAGGAGAAGGGCATACGAAGGACAATTGCCCGGACTTCCGCAACTATTTGGTTTCAGGAGCGCCAAACCCGTTAAATGGTGTTGGCATGCCATATTGTCACGTTTGTCAGGTATTTGAGCACCACCATGAAGAATGTCCATATATGCAGAAGATGGTCACCAAACCAATGAATCTATAGTGCACTTTTTGCAAATCGGTGGGACATGATGACAAGGATTGTCGGGCATATGGGTTGCTTCATGAGAGAATGTACGACGCATTCTATGTAAAGGATGACCAGCGTGCCATACAACAACCACCACTGCAGTAGCAGGTAGCTCAGTCGCTACCTCAACCGCAGGTATAGTTTGTACCGCAGCAACAACAGCAGCAGTTTATGCCATAATATACTCCAATGCAAATGGCTCCATCGCAGCCACAGTACGTTTAGCAGCCACAGTACGCACAACAAGGGCAAGGCATGATGCAACAACAATACAATCAACAACAATACCAACAGCAGGGTGGATTCCGTGGAGTATTTAGGGGAGTACGCAGTGGAGGATTTGGTCGCGGAGGAGGATGAGGATGTCGAGGACCTGTGCAGTGCTATCACTGTGCGGTATGGGGACATTATCAGCGAGATTTCCCACTGTTGCAAACACAGTGTACATTTTGATTCGTTGTAGACCATACAGTAGAGAACTATCCGCAGTTGATTGTACGATGGAAGGCAGCGAATATTCCGCAATTACAGAATCAGGCTCAACAGCCCACGTACAGAATCAGGTGTAGCAACCGGTACAACAACCTGTCCAGAACCAGAACCAGCGACCAATTCAGAATGCTAATTAAAATGTGAACCAATCAGGGAATCCACCGCTGAACTAGAATCAGGGTGTGAATGTTTCAACAATCTCAGCAGAGCCCAGGCCACATGATGTAGCTGTTGTGGTGATCACTCAGGGAGGTGAAAAAACAAGATAAGACACTTCACATTCGCTGATCCAGCTGGTCGGGCCGAAGAAGGTGTCGTTTGAAATTAAATCAGAGCGTGATACATTCCAGCAGGCACGACGGGCGTTGGACAAAGGCAAGGTTATCGTCTGTGACATGCCCCCTGTCTTTGATGACACATAAGATGTTGATCCATTAGTGTAGTCTGGAACCTTGCAGAGATTCCTGGAAAGCTATTTGTTGTTGGCAAGAGATCCTGCTGCGCTTGCCGAAATTGAGGGGTTGTTGCAGCGATTGCCAAGGGGACACCAGGAATTTATGGTGAATTCCTTACAACGGAGGAAGACTGGCAAGGAGATGCGGATGAATATTCCAATTGGAGATTATGATGTCGATTCAGTTATTCTAGATCTTGGTTCGGATTTCAACATCTTAACCAAGCAGGCATGGCAGAAAATGGGGAGCCCCCCATTGAGCTGGTCCCCTGTCTAGCTCTGGTTAGCTAATCATGCTAAAGTGACGCCGATTGGGAGAGTCCCCCGGTTAGTGGTGGACATTGAAGGCATGAAGACCTACATTGACTTCGATGTCATCGAAGTGGTTGAAGGAGGAAACTATTATCCCGTGTTGCTAGGGATCGGATGGGCTAACGACAGCGGAGCGATAATCAACTTCAAGCGACGAATGATGAATTTTGAAAATCGCGATCTTAGAGTTATCGCCCCGTTGGATCCGGTTGAAGGACGCAGATACCTTGAACCAGTGAAAGATGAAGATCCCAATGGATGGGACCATACATTCAATATTTCAGAAGATTACATTCATCCAACTGACAACAGTGAGCTTGGATGGCGCAGTGACAGATCTGCGTCTTCTGACTCTGATGACTCGCTAGAACACTGGCAGAACCGCTTGCACGAGGTGTCGTTCCGTAAGTGTAGATTGATCACGCAGTCGCTTTGCCGTGTCGCGACTGAAACGATCACCCTCCCAACATACGAAGGACTGCCTGACTTATCTAAATTTCTGATGGAGTTTGAGGAAAGAGTTTTCAGAACCATAGCGATTGGTGGCATTGGACAAAGCACTAAAGGATGCTCCAGCACGTTGGTGGGCGACACACAAGGCATCAATTGAGGGATGGTCGAAATGCAGAAGATTGATGGTGGTACACTTTGGCGATACCGAGGTCTACCACGCAGGGAAGTATGATGGTCGGAACGATCCTGGCGACCATTTGATGGAGTGTTAGATGTTATGGGCATCGCGACCAAGAGATGAGTGGGTCCACACATTTATCCATACTTTGGATGAAATGCCGCGGTCAAGGTATACGGCCGCTGAATTACGGGGAGAAATCACTACTTGGTTGGAATTGACCATCTGTTTTACTCATACATTCAGTTTTGTTGATTCCAATCCGGATGTCTATAATGCTCTGCAGATCATTCGTGATGTGGTGCTAAAGGTTGTTCCTGCAGCGTACCTGACGGATCCACATATGCACGGCCAGATGCAATCAATTATGGAATGTTACAATATCACTGGTGGACCCGAAGACGGTGATGATCCGCGGAATGTCAATATTCCAGAGTCTGAAGGAAGTCGCGACGTGGCCCCGCCTAGTGCGCCAAGTGATCCGTTCATTCAGCCCCTGAAGCTTCGCAAGATCAATATTGGGACGAAGGCCACTCCCAAGTTTGCGAATGTAGGAGATTATTGGGATGATGAGATGATGGGAAAGGTCACTGAGTTGTTACATGAGTTCCAAGACCTTTTCCCTACGAAGTTCTCCGAAATGAAAGGTATTTTGGGTGATCTAGGAGAAATGAAGATTCCCTTGAAACCAAATGCAAAATCGATCAAGCAGCGACCGTATCGACTCAATCCACGACATAAGGAGAAGGTCAAGGCAAAACTTGATCGCATGTTGGATGCTGGTATCATTGAACTAGTCGACAAGTCAGAATGGATCAGCCTTATGGTGGTGCAGGATAAGAAGACTGGCGAGGTACGCATCTGTGTCGATTTGTGAAAGTTGAATGACGCCTGCTTGCACGATCCCTTTCCAACCCCGTTTACTGATGAAGTACTTGAGGGAGTAGGTGGCCAGGAGATGTATTCTTTCACGGATGGGTTCTCAGGCTATCATCAGATCCGTATTGCCAAAGAAGACCGCCACAAGATGACTTTCGTGACCGAATGGGGATGTTTTTCAGTATACCGTGATGCCGTTTGGATTGAAGAATGCACCTACGATATTTTCACGGGTTGTTGTTGCTGCATTCAAGGATTTCATCCAGAAGTTCTTGTAGGTATACATGGATGATTGGACAGTTTATGGTTTGATCCGCGATCATCTGGCCAATCTGCGGTTGATGCTGGAACACTGTCGCCAACACCAGATATCGCTAAATTTGAACAAGTGCATTTTTTATGCCCCGCTTGGGATATTGTTGGGCCACATCGTATGCAAACAAGGGTTACTGGTTGATCCAACAAAGATTGCGCTTATTTTGAGTTTGACACCACCAACCACTGTGAAGTAGCTGAGGGCGACTTTAGGGCATACTGGGTATTACCGCAAGTTCATCAGGGGATATGCAGTGATCACCGCCCCTATGGAGAAGCTACTAAAGAAAGACGTAGTATTTCAATGGAGCACTGAATGTCAGGATAGTTTTGAGCAGCTGAAGGCTAAGATGGCTTCAACACCAATACTAGTATTCCCGGACTGGAGTAAAGAATTCCATGTCCATGTTGATGCATCGTCATTTGCACTCGATGTGGTGCTAGCGCAACTAGGAGAGGGGGATCTTGATAACCCTATTGCTTTCGCCAGTCGGAAGTTGTCATCCGCAGAAAGGAACTACACCACTACCGAGCGGGAAGGATTGGCGATGGTCTATGCGCTACAAAATTTTTGACACTACTTATTGGGCGGACACTTCAAAATGTTCACAGACCATTCTGCCTTGAAGTACCTGGTCAATAAGCTTGTGTTGGGGGGGGAAGATATGCCGCTGGTTACTTCTCTTTCAGGAGTTTGACTTTGAAGTAATTGTGAAGCTAGGGCGGCTGAACTCCGGTCCTGATCACTTATCACAGACTGAGACTGGAGAGGAGCCGACTAATATCGAAGACGGGTTGCCTGATGCGCAACTATTTAGGGTTGAAGTCGCTGATGGCTATTTTGAAGAAATCATTTAGTTTTTGGCAATAGGTACCGCACCATAAGAGCTCACCACTGGTCAAAAGAAGCAGTTGGTGGTTAAAGCTGCAGACTTCCAGCTCATCGTCGGAGAGTTATACAAGATGGGTGTAGATGAGATATTGCGACGATGTGTCTTGCCACACGAGCAAGTGCAGATATTGGCAGAAGCACATGGAGGAGTGGCTGGAGGACACTACAGCTGTCGGGTGACTGCCAGAAAGGTGCTTTGTGCGGGGCTCTGGTGGCCCACGCTCCATAATGATGCGACCGACTATGCGCAGTCCTGCGACGTATGTTAGAGAACTGGGAAGCCATCTAGGAGGGACGAGATGTCGTTGATGCCTCAGTTAACACTACAGCCGTTTGACAAATGAGTAGTGGATTTTGTGGGACCAATCAATCCACCAGGTAAGTGCACTGGTGCCAGATACATCATCACTACGACAGACTATTTGACCAGATGGGCGGAAGATACACCAACTGTTGATTGTTCCGCAGCCACGGCTGCATGGTTTTTGTTTGATAACATTATCACTTGTTTCGGCTGCCCCAAGATATTGTTGAGCGATCAAGGCAGCCACTTTCTCAATCGCACCATCAACGCACTGGCGGAGGAGCTACAGATTCAGCATAAGATGAGCATGCCATATCATCCGCAGGAAAATGGCACGGTGGAAGCTTTCAATAAGATATTGGAACATGTGCTGACAAAGGTGTACAATGCGAACCGCAATGACTGGGATCTCAAAATCCCAGCAATATTGTGGGCCTATCGCACCACATGTAAAAGGTTGACGGGTCAGACACCATTTAAGCTGGTATATGGACAAGAAGCAATCATGCCCATGGAGTATATTGTTCCAAGTCTGCACGTTGCAGCAATGACAAGAATGGATTCTGCGGCAGCATTAGAGGAACGTCTTGCGCAGTTAGTCCAGATGGAGGAAGATCGCTTTATTGTCGGTTTCCATCAGGGTGTGGAGAAGGATCGCCAGAAAGCTTGGCATGATCGCCACATTAAGCACAAACAGTTTCAACAAGGTGATTTGGTGTTGTTTTATGACAGCAAGTTTATGAAACATCCAAAAAAATTGCAGATGCATTGGCTTGGTTTGTATTGCATCAGTAGCATCACTTCAGGAGGAGCGGTACAGTTGCAGCAGTTGGATGGAGCGATGCTCCCAAAGTTGATTAATGGTAGCAGGTTGAAGCCCTATCGGTCGGGCTTGGAACAACGTGATGACTGAGTCGCATCGGGTAAAAAAAAAACACAAATTAGATTGATTGGTGGCAGGGTGGTGCACCAACAGGAACGGAATGCGGAAGCAGGGAGGCTTCTACAACAAGTTAGGAGCGGTCCGCAACAAGTGGTAATGTTGCGACTGGGTCACATTAGAAATCATTATGCAGATGGGACTTTTTCCTGTTGGGCAGATATGATCGTTAGTTGAATCAAATTGTGCCAGAAGAACGCATGTTTGGAATAGGGAATACACCGAGGCAGCATGGCCGACAGCACCTGGAGTGATGGTTTGCATGGTTGGCACGAGGAATCCACCATAGCAGCATGGCCAAAGGGTCCAGGGGGTGATGCTTCGCACACTTTTGCATGCAGGGCAACATGCGGAAGTATGATTGCTCCGCCCACCTCAGAAGTCTGGCTAATACTCACACGGAGCAGCGAAATATTATGATTACCCTGGAGCATGAGCAGGTGGTGCAAAGGATTGCCGAGGCAGAAAAACAACTTAATGTGATGTATAAATATGGGACCCAAGGATAGTAAGAGCACATAGGTTGTTTCAATTAAGAGGGGTTATGTTACGAGAGGATCAGGCATCTAACTAAGTTAGGAATTCCAAGGAGGTTGTGGAAATGATCCATTTTATTTCATGTGGTAGCACACCAGGTGCGTTGAGGGCCGGAACCACGAGTGTACATGAGCGTTTGGATCAAGCTGCGCCTGGGACACTCAGGGGTTACAAGCATGAAGTCTCATCAGAGATGTCTAGACAGTTGGTGATGGTTCAAAGTCTCGTGGTCCTTGCGACCACACAAAAGGGGGGGGGTCGTTGCCCCCGGGTCCCTGTAACATGTGCTTACTGGTGCGAAACAGATTTGCCAGAACCACTGGCCTGTTTTATACCCTGGCGTTGCTCGCAAAATTCCTCTCCATCTACAATCGATCTCTCGAGGCTGGAGGATGAGTTTGCAAGGTCCGTCACAGTAAGCCAAGAAAATTCCACTTTTGGGCAAGAAGTACATGACAGTGAGCAGATGATCAATGTAGAAGAAGGAGCAGGACAACACCACGCGATCCAGACAACAAGAACAGTTGCAGAATTATAGTTCAACCCTAGTAAAGCGAAGACCACATAATACACCATGTCCTGTTGACGTGGCTCGAGGGTGAGCCACAAGATTGTGTTGGGGGCCTGTTGGTAGGCGGTTTGGTAAGGAAGAATCGCAGCATCGTCGATGCTGCGACACGTCAGAAGAGGTCACGGAAGGAAGAAGGCTGCATTATTTTATGTATTTTTTGAGTTGTTTGTACCGCAAAATGTGGGTTTTTGGGTCATTGGACCATATGAGATGTAATTTTGAGCTAAGTATACCTCAATAGGCGGGTTTTTGGGTCATTTGGATCGTGTCAGTTAGATTTTGGGTCATTTTTCCAGGAGTCGGTTAGGAAGTTGTTAGTAAGTGGACAAGCATTGTAAAGGCGGAAGCCTATATATAGACAGAAAGTGGTAGGTCGTAGGAGATCTTGGGGGGATGCGGTTTTGGCATATGTTCTGAGATGAAGAGATATCGATGAGATTCGATATTGCAGAGATATTGTATGAGGGTTTTTCTTAAGTAATATGACATGACAGAACTGTTTGGTGGAATTCCCTATGTACCTTTCGTGTTAATGCCTGTTGTGATGATTTCTTACTGCAGTTAACCTTTTAATGTTATATTCATTTTGTTGCAATGAATGACTATGTTAATTAATGCTATGAATACAAATGATGTTAATCTTGAATGCATAGATCTGTTTTGGATGCTGCAATAAGTTGAGTAATTATTGCTGCAATCATCCTCCTTCATTTGGCGGAAACATGGTTCCGTCCACTCTCCCTTGATCGCCTCGAGTGAGACCTCATCTGCTCTGCAGGTGTTGCTGGGCAGGCCAAAACCTGCCTGGGCCGGTGCTCAGGGAGATCGCGGTGGGTTGGTGTCGACATTGATGGGAACCCCTGTCGACTCGGTTTGAGTCAACAACTACTAGATTAAAAAATTTATTAATAAACAAAAATACATTTGCTTATTTATTTAAATTGTTTATTGAGATATGTTTAATAGTTGAAATGTATTGTTCCTTTGTTATGAAAAAATTCAAAACTTAATAATATAATTTCTGAATATATAAAGCTTTAGGCTTGGACTAGTGTAAGATTAGATAAGAAACTAATATATTTATAAGACTACATCTAAAGGTAGAATCACATTTGAGAGAAAGGTTTTCGAGGGTTTTAAAAAACTTTATTACAATGGAGGCCAAGGGCAGTGGATTTAGATGCGGATTTAGTTGAGGCCAAGGTGATAGAGGATGTGGAGGTGTCAAGATCAAGGTTGTTTGTGCATTCAAGAAAGCTCTTAGATTAGACTGGAGTATTGTTTGTGAAGCACAAAGTGAAAGGGAACCTAGGGTTTTACAAAGCTTTATTAAAATGGCAGTGAATTTGATTGTAGATTTGGCCAAGGATAAAGCAATAGAGGATGTGGAGGTGTTGGGATCAAGGTCATCCAAAAGCCCAATAAGGTTTTGCAATTTCTTGGGGTTGAATGCTTGTTTGTGTTCTCACGAGTGCCTACCATGTTGTTTGGAAATTTTCATTATAGGGCTATAGTGACAATGTATATCTAGTTGTCTATAACTGGATGATCAATTGCTCAATAAGTATGCCACTTCGGGAAAAAAAATATTCAATCTTTAGCATCGTTGTAAGAGCTCTACATGACCTAAAGACTAGGGTGTGATCTAGATAGGCGGAACATTCGGCTACAATGGCAGCGGCCTCTAGAAGGGGCAACCCCCCTCCCTTGAGAAAGATGAACTTGCCTTCCAGGACTTGATCTCTTCCCTCGCTTTAACGAAAAAATCTCATCCAACAAAATTCATTAAAAATTTAGGTGACATCCCAAAGGTGGAACTCTCGCATTCATCCTCAAGATCAATGGAACTAACTCTCACTAACAAAGGTTTAATTGGACAATTCATTGGCATCTGGCCATCTCCAAGGAACATGGAAAAGTGGGTAAAAAAAATTGGGTAGTATCAATCCAAGGAAATCTATCACATTTCTTATGCAACAAAGGGTTTTATGCCTTCTTGTTTGAGCTTCAATTTGATATTGATTTAATCTTTAGCAATGGGTCGTATTTCTATGAGCATAGAGTAATGTATGTTAACACCCAAAAAGTGCTCACTAGCTCATTTCCTTATTCACATGACCCATTTGTCCACTTTTTCACCATTTGAGCCTCTAAAGCCATCAAAAGGTCATCAAAAGTACACCCCTTTTTCCACTCAAAATGAATATTTTTCCTCAAAAAGCATAAAAAACCCTCAAAAAAGGTCCAGAATTCCCAAAAATATTAAAAAGGGAATAAAAATATTAAAAATATTCAAAAAAGAAAAAAGGAGGGAAAAGGTACCTAAACCATGTTGGTCAATACCATTGGTTTCCTCAAAACCATAATGGTATTCCCCACCACAAAAAACTATAAAAATGTGGCAGGGGCTCCTCACTTTCCATCCATCCATCATCCTATCCTCATGCTGTCAGAATCTCTCATGAGCTTTTGACCATTGTAGCTATCTTGGAGAAGAGACCTTTGGAGCTTGGAGCTACTCACCTTGGAAGTTGCTCAACACAAATCCTCACCATTTGAGGTATCTAATACAATACTCATTCTTTTTATTTCTTGTTCTTGAATCATTTTCAGAAAATTTTATTTGTTATATGCACATGCTAGTTTAGTTTAGATTCAAATTTATAATAATTGTTTTTGCTTTCAATCTTTGAAACTGCTATCACTTGTTGATAGGTGCCCATAGCACTCAAGCTTGGTTGCAAAACCAAGCCAACAGTTTTTGGCGACTCTGTTGGCTTCGAATTCTTAGATCTCAGTTTTTTGCCTTAGATCTTAGTTTTTGTTAGTTTTAATCATTTTAATTCATAGATCTGCCATCCTAGACAACAGATCCATTGCTGTTCTAGATCTTGGCCCTTTTTATTGCCATTAATAGCCTGAAATTGCCATTTTCGGGTTCGTTTTTCGGCGTCCGTTTTCGACTTTCGCCTCGCGGTTTTTTGCCCGACAGTTGCGTGGCTCATCGCGACCTCGCGACTTTTTTTTCGCGCGGCTTCGCGACCAATTTACGCGCTGCACATCGCGGCTTCGCCGCCATTTGCCGTGCTGCACATCGCGACTGTGTAACCGAAACCTGTGCAGCACATCGCGACCGGAACCCGCGCTGCCCATCACGGCTGTTTTCCTGAAACCCACGATGTAAGTTTTTTCAATTCGGCCAATTTTTTGAAAATTATTTTTTGCTGTATTTTCTGCCCATTTAGCATATTTTACAGTATTAAATTTCCTGCATTTTTACAGCCATATTAAATCTGTTACTATTTAGCATGCTCCATGAAAAGTCTTTTTACAAAAATTTTAGAAATTGAAAGAGAGATTTTTCTGCATTTTATCTAGATCAAGGTTTTACTGTTTATTTGCTCGATACTTTGCCCAAGCAATTTTTAAGAGATCCATTTATTTCTTGAAATATTCATGTTATTTGCTTTCCTTCAAATTATTTCAAAGATCCATTATTTTTGAATAGTTTTTCCAGGCATTTACATTTCAAAAATGCCTTTATTTTTTGCAAAACTGGAAGCGTCTTTTCTTTCATTTGTAAAATCGCCCAAGCGAGGTAAATCAATTTCAGTTTAAATACCACACTTGCACCCACTCTGCCACATAATTTAAACTGAGCCTTAAAATTTACCTTAAACTCAACAAACTTTTAACCCCACTTGGGGATCACTTAAAAGAATTTTGTAGTTAGGTAGAATTGAGGGGATAGGTGTTCCAATAACACCCCTCAGTTATTACATTTGAGACATAGTGGTTGTCCTCTACTATACCAAAATCCCTTATAATTTTGACACGGTTATCAACCAATTTATCGAGAAGGTCTCTCCCTTAGGAGGGTTGAAGTAGCCAGAATGGTTCCGGAAGTCTGAGTGGAATACCGCAATCCATTCAGTTACCGAATGATACCTTTCGAAGTTCTCGGTGTACACCCCCTGGTGTACAGCGGCGATAGAACCAAACTGCAGATTCACCCAACCGAACGTGTCATGAACGGGGTATCCTAGTTGCCACTCTTTAGGATTGTCTACCCGGTGTCCCTCCCGGTAGGGGGATATCTAGCCGTTGATTCAACACTCTATATTGTCTAACTTGGATTTCATCACCTTGCAGAGGATATCGTTTGTTGACTCACAATACTTCTAGTTAGGTGTTTGCATGATACATTACACACCTTTGGTCTAGTAACACCTCTTTTTTCTAGAAATTGTTTGACTTTTGGTATTCTGACCAATTTTGTTGCATCCCTCCACTTATTATAGCACAGCTGCTATAATAAGTGCTTTTTGAGGTTCATTTTTGGCCTGAGAGCCTTTAATTTCACTCCCCTTTTTTGCACTCATTGTTGCATTAGGGTTTCAAGTTTTTTACATCACCACCTTACACTGAAAATTTTAAAAAAAATATTTCTCACCATTGAGAATTTAAGACGATCTCGTCATCTTCAGGGTGAACCCCCTCAGTTTAGTCTACTTGGCTCTCCACGTCACCGACGTAGAGCCTTATCCCTTGACTCAACACGTCATCGGCCAAACATATAGTCATCCGATTCTGACACGCCTCACTTCACATCTGATTCTGAGGCTGAATCCGAAAACCCTACTGAATTGTCACCAACCAACCTCATGGCTGGACCACAATACGACCCACTTTTTTCCAGTACTATTGGAGATACATCCACAAACCCTTCTACTATTGTGCCATCCATGGTAACAAGAACCCCTCTAAGCATGCCTAATATGGGGGACACTCCACCTTTAGGTATGCCCAACACAGGACTACCTCCTATTATGGGTATGCCAAACATAGGAATCACACCACCTGTCATTACCACAACCCAGATCCCAGGAATTCCTGGCGCTATTCCTAACCCCAGTGTAACCCAAGTTGCACTTGGAAACGCTAGCCCATACCAAACCACAGCAGTTGGAGGACACATACCTTCAATACCTAGCATACCCTTAGGGGATATTGGACCACTACATAATGCCACCATGAATAGTTATGTCCCAGTCACTACGCCACACCCATCTGCTAGTTTACCTTACATGGCCAGTTTGAACTTACCAGACTTAGCCAGGCTAACCAACGATCCTATCAGGCACAACCCTACATGGCCACCCATGCCTATAAAGCTCCCCTCAGACATACCTAAGTTTGAAGGAAAAACTGAGGAGGACCCTCAAAACCACATAATGTCTTTTCACCTATGGTGTTCATCTAACTCCATAGTGGATGACTCCATTCATCTAAGACTGTTGCAATGAACATTCACTGGCTCTGTAGCCAAGTGGTACATCGAACAACCACATGGGACCCACCATACTTTTACGTCTCTCGCCTCCACTTTCCTTCATTTTTTTCAGCTACTTGTACGTTACGATGCAGGAGTTGAAATACTGTTGTCTTGCAGACAAAACACAGCTACCCACATCACGGACCACATCCATGAGTGGCGCAAGCGTCGTAGCCTCTATAAGATTAAACTGGATGACCGTATATTTTTGGACTGGTTCCTTAAATCACTCCTACCCCTCATAGCAAAAGACGTCGCTTCCGAACGACCCCAGTCAGAGGAAGAAGCTATCCTAAAAGCTCAGCAATTCGACCTAATTTATGCCCAATCATGCTATCTCTACACCATCATACCTGACGCCCCACGAGGCGATTCTTCACGCGGTGACGCTCCGGGGGCATCACATGCCGCTGATGGTATTATCGGCCAAGTCACACCGCAAATTAAACCTTTTAGCATGGTGAGCACCATAAATGCCCCAGACCTCTCTAGGGCTACATCTAATTCTGGAGCGACAACTTCGTACGCTCCAACGAATCAGACTCATCACACTCATGGACCCTCTTGTCCACAACATTGCTATGGGAAAACGCCATCGACATATGTACCACCCACATACTATAACCAACCAGCCACCCAGAACCCAATTCAATTCCCGCCACAACCAATGTATTACCCACAGCAAGCTACAACAGCTAACCCAACACCTCCAATAGCTCAGGGTTACCAACAACCCCAACAGGTAACTGGACCACCTCCAGCCCCACCAGCTTATTATCCACCGCAACCTGCTCCCGCACCTACGGCAAACCAAAATCCTCCCACCGCTCAAGGGCAAGTGTACACACAACACAATCAGCCCCAACATCAAAACAACCAATGCAACCAGGGTGGACAACAAAACCGTGGAAGAGGACGTAACCGCGGCAACAACCAACAACATAATCAAGGTCCACCACCTCCCAATCCTCCAAATAATAACAATGCTGCTCCTCCCAACCAGAATCCGGATCGTCATCCCAAGCAACCCAAAAACAATAACCTGAGAACAAACCATCCATGTTCTATATGTGGAGTCTATGGACACTACACTCATAACTGCCCCCACTTAGAGAAAGCACGTCAACTTTGGGCTGACGATGCCCAACGCTAGGGCCACGCTGGACAGCTAGCTCCACTTAATCAACCGCAACCCATGATATTACAAAACCCCTTACCAACCCAAGGCGTAGTGAACACTCAGCCGTTGGCTCCCCCTCAAGGCAACGCGCCCCCACAACAACAGATCACTTATGCCGCTCCTGATCAACCCATGTTCGACTCAGGTACCCACCACTTGTTAATGATGTCATCCGTTGATGTCAACCTCCAAACCCGTCGGAACCAATATGGCTCCACCCCTGAAGCCCCTCCCGCCAACAAAAACACTAATGCTCATCCCACTGATCAGACGTTACATATACCTCCGGCTCCACTCGATGGTGCCTCTAAAGCACCTCGCTTCCCACTTCGTCGCATCAACAATAACCCCAATGCTCGCGTTGCGTCGAATTACAGCATTGTAGATGACTTAGCACAGTCTCCCGCAGCCATGTCTGTTTTAGAAGTCTTAAAAAACTGTCCTTCACAGCACAAGACTTTGCTCTCTTCCATTGGTGCTATTGACCCCAATGATTCACAACTGATGGCATTCGATTCGGACCAGTTTGAACCACGCCTGCCTTCCACTTTAGCATTCCAAGTTTCTGTTTCCATTCGGAATCTTGTCATCCATCGGTGCATTATCGATGAAGGTGCCTCTACATGCGTTATGTCCACATTCATTTGTCAGAATTTGGGATCCCCTACTCTCCAGCAGTCCACCACTGCGTTGCGAGCCTACGACGACCATTCGACTCAACCTCAAGGTCTCTTAGCTAATGTCCCCGTCCAGCTGGCTGGTAAAACCGTGCTCATTGACATAGAGGTCATCAATGCCCAACTTGATTATAACCTCTTACTTGGCCGCAGCTACATGTATGCCATGCGAGCGGTTGCCTCATCCGTTTTTCGTACCATGATGTTCCCCCATGACGGACGCGTGGTCAAGGTCGACCAACTCACCTATTACGATCCCAATGCCCCCGCTGCACCCAAAAATGTTCTCCCCATGGTGAACAACAAGTTTGTGGTGCAACTACCTCGTTTGTTTCCTCCGTGGGACCCAGAATTTACTCCGACACGCCGATGACTTCTACATTCCAATCCATTCCACCCCCGTCACCCGCGACCCACGTCTCTGACCTCTGTACTATTTCTCACAATACACAAACACCCAACAATCAACCGCCCTTGTTACCCAAACCACCATTGGTACCTAGTCACATTGGTGTTACACCCACCCACACAATCCCCTTCCTATTCCCTCCCTCGAGAGTAGTAAGCGCCCCGGTTATGGCTACCCTCAGTCTCCCCGGGTTAACCTTAGGCTTACCCGTGTGGTATATTTCGCCTCCCATTCCCCCGTCGACACCAAATGTCGTCCTACAACCGGTGCAACCCATTGTCACTACTAGTCAACCACCTCCCGGTGTCACTACCCCTTCATCATCTACAAATCCCCCTCCTCTTATCAAGCCCACCGGGGGCAGAATCCCACAACCATACACTGTTGTACCCCCTCCCAAGACATTTAAACCCCCCCCCGGTGTTTCATGCTCCCCCCAAATGCTCGTTGTGTGATGAGTTAGGCCATCCGACTCATCAATGTCCACAATTACCTACATTACAGGAACACATGCAAATGCTTGACGACGACCCCAACATCCCGGTTGTCGAACTAGATCCAAGCCCTAAGCCTCGTGATAAATCACTGCGTACCAACCACCCTTGTGCAATATGCGGTATTTACGACCATTACTCACATCACTGTCCTGATCTCCCAGATTACAGAGCAGCTCTCTACGAGATGAATAATTTGGACCTTGAGACGGCACCCCCCACAATTGAGGAGATCCACCCTCCCGTATCACCCCCATCCGGAGATATTAACACCATTTATATGATCTCTTCAACTACCACTCCCTCGTCAAACGATTTGACCACTCAAAGTTTCCGCAATGATGAGGAGATTCTAGAGGCTCTTAGTGCCCCTGATTACCCCTGGGAAGACATGCACCATCGTTCCTACTTCCTCCCAGAAGAGTCCTCCTCCACCACAGCCACCCAATTTGTGGTCGAGTCCAAAGATTTCCTCCCCACCAAAGTCGACTGGTTTAAGGATCCTATTACTGCTCCTGATGCCTTTAAGGAAGGGAACATGTCAAACATTTCCCCTATTATACAAATCGACATTTCCAACACACCTAGAAAACCTGAGCTCATCTCGCTAGGTGCATCATGCACTCAAGCGGAAACTCAGGCATATAAGAAACTCTTCCAAGAGTTTCGTGATGTCTTCACCTGGTCTTATACCGAGATGCCTGGCCTCGATCCCAAAATTGTGGAACATCACATCGACACTTGGCCCAATGTGCCTCCTGTCCGACAAAAACAACGACCCATTCACCTGTCCAAGCTCCCAGCTGTTAAAGTTGAGATTGAAAAACTCCAAAAAGCAGGATTCATATATCCTATTGCCTACACCACCTGGGTTTCAAACACAATACCAGTAAACAAAAAAGTGGGCACCATACGCGTTTGTACTGATTTCTGAGACCTTAACCTCGCGTGCCCCAAAGACAACTTCCCCACACCTTTCATTGACCAACTAATCGATGAATGTGCGGGACATGAGGTCCTTTCTTTTATGGATGGTTTCTCTGGATACAACCAAATAAAAATCTGTAAAGAAGATCAATATAAGACAGCTTTCACCACCCCATGGGGCACCTTCGCCTATCGCATCATGCCTTTTGGCCTCAAGAATGCCGGAGCCACCTTCCAACGCGCCATGACTTATTGCTTCCATGATCTCCACAAGATAATAAAAGTTTATCTGGATGACTTCACAGCTCAATCCAAGAAGCGATATGACCATTTAGACGACCTTCGACAAGTTTTCATGCGTTGTCGAAAATACAACATCCGCTTGAACCCCCTCAAGTGTGTCTTTTGCGTTACATCAGGTCGCCTACTAGGGTTTGTTATCTCAGAAAAAGGCATCACTGCAGACCCCTTAAAAGTCCAAGCCATTCTAGAGTTACCTTCACCCCGCACATTAAGACAACTGCAAAGCCTACAAAGGAGGTCCAACTTCCTCCGCCGCTTTGTCCCTGACTATGCCTCAATGGTCCACGGTTTCCTACGACAACTACATCTGCATACCCATTTCATATGGGACCAACAAGCAGAGACAACTTTCACCGACTTAAAGAAAGCACTCACAAACGCCCCGTTGATTTCTCCGCCAGATTTCACAAAAGATTTCACCCTCTATGTTTCAGCATCCAAACATGCTGTATCTGGAGTTCTTTTACAAGAAGATACTGCTCGTCAAGAGCATGTCATCTACTATGTGAGCCAGACCTTGTCTGGCCCACCCCTCCGCTACCCACATGAAGAAAAGATGGCCCTCGTCGTCGTTTTTTCAGTACAAAAGCTGCGACATTATATTCTCCTAAGCCATACCACAGTCGTAGCTAATTCCAATCCTATGGTTTACCTCTTGACGCGTCGCCTTCTTCAAGGCCGCGTAGCTAAATGGGTGATTATCCTACAAGAGTATGACCTTACTTTCAAGACCCCAAAGAGCACCAAAGCCCTAGCACTAGCTCAACTCATCACAGATCTCCCATCCTCTTCGTCAGCACCCGCTATCCAAACGGATCTCATTGATGATCACATTTTCATCATTTCGTCTGACGACCCATGGTACGACGACATCTTAATCTACCTCCACACACAAAAATTTCAACCCCACATCGATCGTGATGGACGCCATCGTATACGACACCATGCCCCCCGATACCTCTTGTTAGGCGATGTACTTTATCAACGCAGCGTCGATACCATCTTACGACGCTGCCTATCTCATAACGAGGCAGAACAAGTCCTGAATGATTTCCATAGCGGTGTCTACGGAGGCCACTTCTCCGGCATGGCCACCGCCCAAAAGATCATCCGCGCAGGTTACTTTTGGCCTTCATTATTTACTGATTGCATCACCGCAGTCAAACATTGTCAAAAATGCCAACTTTTTTCCCCCAAAGCAAGAACCCCACCCGCCCCCCTTCATCTAGTCGTCACTGCCGGACCATTCTGCAAATGGGCCATCGACTTCCTCGATTGCAATCCCACATCAGCTGGCGGTCACAAACACATTATTGTGGCCGTATATTATTTCACCAAGTGGGCGGAGGCCATGCCAACTTACAATTGCAAGGCCGACACCGCAGCACGGTTTTTTCTCAACCATGTTGTCGCTCGTTTTGGAGTGCCAAGGCAACTCGTCTCAGACTACGGCTCTCACTTCGAAGACGCCGTCTGGAGAGAACTATCAACCTTATTGAAATTTGAACACCATTTCTCCTCTGCTTACTACCCCCAAGGAAACGGCCAAGTCGAAGCGATCAACAAAATTTTGAAAACCATCCTCCAGTGCATTGTAGACAAACACAAGTCAAATTGGCACCACATGCTCTTCCTGACACTATGGGCATACCGCACGTCAACCAAAACCGCCACCGGTTTTACCCCTTTCCACTTAGTTCACGGTGTCGAATCCGTCCTCCCCATTGAGTGCCAGATTCCAACCCTACATATGGCCGTTGAACTCCTACCAGACACTTCCCCAATCAAGCAACGCTTACTACTCCTCGAGCAGGCCGATGAAGATCGACGCACAGCCCTTCAAACCATGGAAGCAGCCAAGAACCGATCCAAACTGAGTTATGATAAACATGTCCACCCAAGAACTTTTACTGAAGGGGACCTTGTCCTCACCTACGATTAGGCTCATGACAAAACCAGGAAAGGAAAGTTTGTGTCCATGTGGCAAGGCCCATATATTATACACACTTGCCTCGGACAGGGGGCATACATTCTGACCGATTCAGAAGGAAACCCCCTACGCAACCCACACAACGGGTTGTACCTCAAGCGATTTTACCCATAGTAAATCTGATGGACACCACCGTCCATTATTGTACAGTATTATTTTGTTTTTCACAAAAAATTCAAAAAACCTAAATATTTGTTTTCTCTGCATGACCACAGATGGATCCTGTTCCACTCTGCTACGTCAGTTTCACTGATGGTGCAAGCCATTGGTCCCCCAATTTGGCCTCCGCAGCTTGGGTAATATACTCCCCTTCACATGAGTTGATCCACATCGACGGAGTGTGTTTAGGTGCCGCCACCAACAACCAAGCTGAATACGATGCCGTGACTGGTCTCCTGGCCGCAGCTCTCCAAATGAGCATACGTCACCTTAACGTTTTCTTGGACTCACAACTCCTTGTTTCCCAGCTCAACAATGATTACCAGGTACGCGATCCCTGTCTTTTCAGAAAATTCTTGCGCACTAAACAATTGGTTCGACAGTTTGAATCCATTTCATTTACACATGTCCCAAGGAATCTCAATAGTGTAGCAGACCATATGGCCAACAACATTCTTGATTGGCACACCAATCAAACCATATCATAAACAAACAAAAAATGCATCCACGTGCATAACATGTGCCTCCACGGGCATACAGAAAATCAAACATGCCTCCACGGGCGAACAAAAAGACAATGAATGCATCCATGTGCTTATACGACAATATACCAAAATCATATATATATATCATCATAATATAGTCAAAACATGTCATAGGTTCCCTCAGCACCCAATATACAAAAATACATCAGCCGTACAAAAAAGTGCTTCTCCATATGCTCATCAGCATTTGGGGTCAGATACAATATCATCTAATCATCACGGTCCCTAGGCTCCTCTGGCACCTCCTCCACTGGCCCCGCCGGATCATGCCGAGCCCGAACTCTCCTCTCCGCCGGCCCCGCTGGAGCATCTCATAAACGAATCCTCCCCTAAGCGAGGTAACCCGGTAAGAAAATATACATCAGTAAGGGTGATCTCCAACCTCTCACCCCCAACAATAAAGGCACCCTCTGCAGGAACCCACCAACTCACCAATTTGTTCAGTAGCGGTCCTACTGAATGCATCGATGGAATCTGAGCGAACTTCATCACGCCTTCCATTCAAGAACCCGCGATGAACATCGCGGGTATTGGCCAGACAGCCGCGATGAACATCGCGACTGTCTCCCCCATACTCTTCATGAACATCGCGACTTTTAGCCCGACAATCGTGATGAACATTGCGACTATCAGCCTCAAACCCACGATGTCCATCGTGACAAAAGACACGAAACCCACGATATTCCACGTTGGAAGGCCAACATGGAATTTCGTGGCCTTCGGGGGCCCGCCGCTAACCAAAAAAGACATAATTGAGAAGGCTAAGGCAAATAGGGTTACTTGAAACTCGCGGAATCGAAAACCAACGGTCAAATCTCCCGAAAATCAAGAAAGAGCTCTGATTGCTCTGCCAAACTCACATGTAACAATGACACATCATATGGGCCCCATGCCCTATTTATAAAAATTCCACCATTTTTTGAACAACCATTCCGGTGTCATACGACGTCCGTTCCTCAAACCGTTGGTACCGTTGGAATCAACACAGCGAGAACTTCATGACAGTTCTTTCCTTTTCCTGTTTTCACCATGTCCATTTTTCGACCATTTTTTCACGCCCTCGTTGCCTCGGTTTGCATGCCACATCGACTGTCGTCCATTTTTTATGAGTCTTATATTGCCGGATTCAGTTTTCCACGCTCGTGATGACGCTTGAGATCATTTCTCATGCTCACGCCCAAATTTTTTGGGCATTTTTTACCATGCCCCCTCGTCGCCTCGGTTTGCGTGCCACATCAGTCGTCATCCATTTTTTACGAGTCTTATATCGCTGGATTCAGTTTTGCGCGCTCGTGATGATGCTTGAGATCATGTCTCGCTCTCACGCCTAGATTTTTTGGACATTTTTCCCATGCCCCCTCGTTGCCTCGGTTTGCGTGCCACATCGGTCGTCGTCCATTTTTTACGAGTGTTATATCGTCGGATTCAGTTTTCCGCGCTCTTGATGATGCTTGAGATCATTTCTCACTCTCACCCCCTCATTTTTTCAGACATTTTTACCATGCCCACCCATCACCTCGGTTTGCATGCCACATGGGTCGTTGCCCCTTTTTGACAACCTTTATGTCACCGGATCCAGTATTCCGCACTAATGATGGTGCTTGAGACCTTTTCTCGCTATCATCAATCCCTTTTTGTTAAGTATAATTTTACCCATTTTTTCGGGCCGAGCAATACCTTTTACGAAAAAGGCACTTAGGGAGTTTCTGTTAAGCTCTTTTCTGACTCCTAAAACAATGAAAAGATCGTTGAGCAACCTTGCTTCCTTTCATGCTCGCTAAACTATCTGAAAGGATGTCTACCTGGTATAAGTTTACCCCTTTTCCGGACCTTGTAGACTAATTATGAAAAAGGAATACTCTCGTCACATCAACTAGAAGAGTTCTCCATTTGCATCATTTTATGCTTTTTCGGGCCTTGGAGACTAACTTACGAAAAAGAACACCAATGGAGTCCACTTACCGCTTTCAGACTCTCTAAACATGAAAGCGACCACGAGCAATCACCATCCTGGGCTCGTAAAAACCCACAGGACGGTACTCACAACCACTGCAAAGTCTTCTTATCGTTTTCAGACTCCTTAAAAACAAAAGCAAACATGAGCACGAACAGTCCTGGGCTCGCAAAATCCACAGGACAGTACCATTTCAGAGCACACTTTTATCCCTTATTAGAGCTCATTAAAACTACGAAGAAGGACCCAATGGTGCTTCTTGGCGCCACAACAGATCACGTCTACTCATATGGTAGCTTCCCCATTTTGGTCACCTTTGTTCAGAGTATTCTGCAGTATGTCACCCTGAGAATCCCTCGACAGCACCCATCAGCTCGTCCCTTCAATTAAAACATACCCTTCAGTCCTCAAAAGCTATGATCCCCGCACCTACAAGTCAGTTCCCAACGCTGCCAGGTCAACCATGTCATCATGCTCTGAACAAAGGAAGTTTAAGTCTACCCACTATATGACCCCAGTTACTTCCCATCCCAACACGTATGTCAGTCCTACCATCAGTACTACCACACTTCAGCTCTACACCTCGCGCTCGTATCAAGGAAACATCATTGCCTTGTTAGTTGCTGGTCTCCCTCTGTCGACGACAACCAAATTTATTCCAGAGGATAGACCTAGAGGTCTCTGTGTCTTGGACTCGTCACCATTTATGACTAGTGCCTACGAATCATTTCGAGAAGAGTCCTTAGTGGCTCTCCAAATGGTTGTTTCTCACATGCTCGACTTCAACACCTTGATCACATCGTTGAGACTCGCACAGGGTATTGGTCCTTTCAGTTATTAGTCAAAGACCCCGGATACCACCTGACTCTTCCACATTTGAGAGTCTACTTACGGAAACAACCAGTTACATTTTTTTCTATAGATATCTGGCTTGCACATGGCGACAATATTCAGATGTACCCCAGTTTTATACTCCCTCGAGTATAAAGTTACAAGTACTTCCCAGTGATGACTCACAGTCATTGAGTCCCTACAGATGTTGGACACCTTCCGTTTCAGCAATTCATCAACCCTTCTGAGACCTTATTCAGAACGGTTGTTGCTCTATTCCAGTGTATCAGTTATTGAGATCAGTCATGTTATGATCATGTGTACATCCCAAAATAATGTCCCCTCCGGACCATTATGATGTACCAACAGATTTTTTTTATGTATTTTTCAGGTCCCCCTCCTTGGGACTAATTGTTATGTATATGTCTTGATACGAGCATGGGTATGCCCGCCTTGTCCATTATCAGAGCTTATCCCTCATTCATATTGAGGCCATGTAATATTGTTTATTTTGTAGCTTCCAAGGGCCATGGATCCAGTCTCCAATCGGTCTCTTCTCTTCCCCAAACCCCAGAAAAAAGACAAAAGAACTATGATGTCTATCGGCCATATGATGAGCTCCTGCCCTCACACATCAGGGGGCAATCTGTTAACACCCAAAAAGTGCTCACTAGCTCATTTCCTTATTCACATGACCCATTTGTCCACTTTTTCACCATTTGAGCCTCTAAAGCCATCAAAAGGTCACCAAAAGACCTTAATACACCCCTTTTCCCACTCAAAATGAATATTTTTCCTCAAAAATGGTCCAGAATCCCTAAAAATATTAAAAAGGGAATAAAAATATTCAAAATATTCAAAAAAGGAAAAAGGAGGGAAAAGGTACCTAAACCATGTTGGTCAATACCATTCGTTTCCTCAAAACCATAATGGTATTCCCCACCACCAAAAACTATAAAAGGGTGGTAGGGGCTCCTCACTTTCCATCCATCCATCATCCTATCCTCATGCTGTCAAAATCTCTCATGAGCTTTTGACCATTGTAGCTATCTTGGAGAAGAGACCTTTGGAGCTTGGAGCTACTCACCTTGGAAGTTGCTCAACACAAATCCTCACCATTTGAGGTATCTTAATACAATACTCATTCTTTTTATTTCTTGTTCTTGAATTATTTTCAGAAAATTTTATTTGTTATATGCACATGCTAGTTTAGTTTAGATTCAGATTTATAATAATTGTTTTTGCTTTCAATCTTTGAAACTGCTATCACTTGTTGATAGGTGCCCATAGCACTCAAGCTTGGTTGCAAAACCAAGCCAACATTATGCAACAAAGGGTTTTATGCCTTCCTGTTTGAGCTTCAATTTGATATTGATTTAATCTTTAGCAATGGGTCGTATTTCTACGAGCATAGAGTAATGTATCTCAACAGATGGAAACCAGACTTTGATCCAGAACTGAATGTGCCCTCATCTATCCCAGTGCGGGTCAGTCTCCCTCATTTTCCACTTCACTGCTGGGGAGACAAATATCTGAGACAAATTTGGAATAAGCTTGGGAAGTACATCAATAAATCAGAGCCCAAAGAAGGAATTTTTGCATGCACTAGGATATGTGTCGAATTAGATCTAGAAAAAGGGGCTAGTGGAAGCAGTCCTCCTATCATTACATAGCTGGAAGCACCTTAAAAAATTGGATTACGAACAGTTGCCGTTCAAATGCAAAACCTACCACAAATATGGACATTTCGCAAAAAAATGCAAGCAAAATCAAAATCCTCTGGATGCAATAGCTGACAAAGAAGAACCATGGCAAAAAGTGAAGAAAAAGAAAAACCCAGGGAAACAAGCAATGGCCTTTGAACTTCTTTTATCCTCCCTTCATCTGACCCAGGGGGCTCCTCAGTCATCCTTACATAATAATAAAACTCCCTTGCAATCCCCTCCACTTCCCACTTCATATGCGGCACCAGTACAAGGATCTCCTCCCCCCAGTATCACTTTCTTCAATCTAAATATATTTGCAACTCTTCATCAAGAAGATACTCCACTCAAAGAGATTACAAACTTCGAGAAAGAACCCCTTCATTCCCCCCTCTTGCAATAGATCCATCCTCCCTTCACCTACTCCCTCAACAATTATGGGTAGGAGCTAGCAGATCTAGCAGATTCTCCAAATTTTCTTGTTCAACCCATAAGAATTATCACAAGGTCACAAGCCTCTCAAGATAATGAAGCATAAGAGAGTGATTAATCAATCGGAGAAGAACTAGCGCATAAAAAAGTAGGAAGGAAGTCGTTCAAGGAAAAAAAGAAGAAGAGGCAAACAAAGAAAAAACGTTGGGGACTCAAGACACCATAGAGAAAAGTTTTGGAAGTAACAACACAACCGGGAGACAAGGAAACAAGATCCCCTAGCAAGGGGGGGGAACCAAATCATGACAAACTAAATGATACAGATTATATCTTGTGGAACAGTAAAATATTGTTCATACGGGAAAACCCAATGTAAGTAACGTAAGTGGTCCATAAATGGATCAATAGTAATGTAAAAATGTATTGTATGGTAGATGATTAATAGTTAAATAGGTTTGGGTTTTTATAGGCCCATCATGTACCTTTTCGACAAAAGGTCGTGACTATTGATATTTGTTTAATTAATAAATTAATTATTATTTTGTTGTTACATTGCCACTCTCTTAGAAAGGCTTTGTCCTCAAAGCCTTATAATTTTTATGTATTGCTTTTTGTGGTGTCGTATTTGATGACACATGTCAATACGAAATTTTAAGCGTCGAGCATAACTTCTGATATGTGGAGGGATCAATCCATCCCAAGTTGATTTTTTGATGATTGTCGGGATTCCGTACTGATATGTCATCGGGAGTTTTGATCACCTTAGTTCCTTTATCTTCCGACATTTCCGCCTTTTTAGGGTATCGGTTTTTATGGTTAGGGTGTCGATAGGGAATTTTCATACTGTAAATTTCTTTTACGAAAGTCATATCTTGATCACTGCTCTAAGTTGGAAGTTGTATTTTCGTCCCTTGAGGTTTTAAGGTTTCGTCTTGTATTTTTTCCAACTTGTTCTCTGACTGTATCTTATCCTTTTGAAACTTCTTAATCACTTCTACTTGTGATTTCCTAACTTCTTCCGACTTCTTAAGTTGTTCTTTAAGATCCTCGTTATGACTTCTGATGCAACTATTTTCTTCCTGCTTGTCTAGAAGTTTCCCTTCAATGTCTTCCGTAGATTGTTCTATCTTTCGACTATTTTTCAGTGTCTTAATTTTTGTGACTAGTATCTTGTTATGATTTCTTAGTTTGAAAATTTCTTCAGCATTGTTGGATAATGCTTTATTATTCTTTGCGATCTCTGATTTGTGTGCCTTTTTAGATTCGTCGTTTTGTGTTTGAATATCTTGTATCTGTTGTCGACATTGGTCGACCTTTGATTCTTGATCTCCTAATTTATGTTGTATCTTCTTCAGATCTTCATCCTTGTCATTAAGGATCTTGTTCAAGCGTTTTATTTCTGCTTCGTATTTAATTATTTCATTCTTTATATCTTGATCTTCTAGCCTCCGATTGAGTTCATTTTCGGCTCTTAATTCATCAATTTGTACATACAATTTTTCTATATAACTTTCCTTGTCTGAGATTTTTTGTTCATCGAACTTTCTTTGTAGCTTACGTATTTCAATTACTGCTTCAAATTTTGTAATCTTGTCGTGTAAATCTTCATTGTCTCTTTGATAGTGCTTTAACTTGGCTTCTAATTTTTCTATATGTAGTCGCAAACTAGATTCCATGGTCTTCTTTTGAATTTGATTCCTTTAGCGATAGATAGTCTCTGGGTTCTTCAACAATAAGTTGTCTTTGACTTTTTCGATGATAGAAGGTCTTTGAACTCTTTGACTAGTCTTCCTTGACTTCTTTTTTGACGATAAATATCAGGTCAAATAACCTTTTTTTTTCAAAATTAATTATTATAATATATATATATATATATAATTTTATTTATAATAATAATAATAATTATTAATTAATTAATAATATTATTATATTAATGTTTTATAAACTATATATATATATATATATATATTTTTTTCCAACAAACTAATTTTGAGTCATATAATAACTAAACTCATCCTAATTAAGGTATGAGTTATTATAAATAATGGTTTCTTTATAAAACCAAAGCTAGTTTATAAAACCAAGGCAACGTGTGGTTTTATATAACCAAGGAAATGTATGGTTTTATTCTTCTCCTTTATGCGGTCTTCTTTCTTGTTCTCTCTCTCTTTTTTAACTTCCCTTTTATTCCCTTCTTTTTTTTTTCCCTCTTTTAATAATTTTTTTTTCAATAAGGATGGCTAAAAGCCTAATGTAAGGTTAAAAACTTAAATCTCAAAGAAACTTTGACAATTTGGCCACAAGCCGAATCAACAAGCTATACCACTGGAACAGTAAAATACTATTCTTACGGGAAAACCCAATGTAATTAACGTAAGTGGTTTATAAATGGATCAATAGTAATGTAAAAATGTATTGTATGGTAGATGATTAATAGTTACATAGGTTTTGGCTTTTATAGGCCCGTCATGTACCTTTTCGACAAAAGGTCATGACTATTGCTATTTGTTTAATTAATAAATTAATATTAATATTTAATATTAATTTATTATTATTTTGTTGTTACATCTTGGAACTATCGAGGGATGGGAAATAAAATCAAAGAAGCATCCTTAAGAGATATAATAAGAAAGGAGAGATCAACTATCATTATGCTCCAAGAAACCAAACTTGGCTCAGAAAACATGATAATCTTAGCAAAGAAGACTTGGAAAAAATGTGTTAATGCAAAGCTGTGAGTTCTAGAGGGGTTTCTGGTGGAATTTTCACTTTGTGGGATCCCGGGTTTCTTAGCCTCGACATCCATCACCAAACTCAACACTGGATCCTCGTATCCTGAATCAACCAAAGCTCAAGTAAAATCCTAAAAATGTTCAATGTGTATATTCCTATTCATTACCAAGAAAAACCCCTTTGTTGGCAGACTTTGAAGAATATTCATAATACAACTTGGTTGAAAAGCATCATTGTAGCTGGTGGTGTCAATATAGTTCTAAATAAAAAGAAGAAATAAGGGGGAGCATAGTAAGAGATTATTTTTGAGAAAGCATGGAAGACTTCATGGGTGATTGGGATTTAAATGATCTCAATCTTGTTAATGGGTGCTTCACATGGAAAAATTGTAGATTAGGTATGAGCCATATAGCCACCAAAATAGATAGATTCCTTCTCCACAACGACCTCTTGATTGGTAGTCATTATTTTATCTCGCACATCATTCCCTCCACGATTTCATATCACAAGCCTATGTTACTCAACATTCAATATCAACCTACCCTTAGCACCATCCCCTTCTGCTTCAATCCCCTCTAACTTGAAGATCCTAGAGTTATAGACATCATCTATTCTGCCTGGGCATGTTTGATAATCAACTCCCCTTCCTATGTATGGGAACAAAAATTGAAGAACACCAAGATAACGCTTAAGGAATGGGCCTAATCATCCTTCATGAACCCATCCAAAAACTTGAGATGCTTTCCACCCATTTGGAATCCACTCAGCAAAAAATGGAGACGGTGGAGATCACCAATCAAATCAGGATGGAAGAAAAAGAGATAGGATACCAGATCTTTAAATCTCAAAGAGAAGAAGAGGAACAATGGAGGCAAAAATCCAGGAGCCTATGGCTCAAAGTGAGGGACAAAAGCACCTCCTTCTTCCATTGACAAACTAAATTAAGAGAATAAAGAAACATAATCACGTAAATTAGATCTAAGGATGGCTCCCCCATCTTAGGTCCCACGGAGGTCATGGAGGAGGCCTAAAATCACTTTCAACATTTGCTAACCGAAGGAAGATCCGCACCAATTAGCACATATTGTCCTTTGATAGAAATATTCCAACAACTATAACTGAAGCAGAAAACACAGAGTTATGTAAGGAGATTGAAGAGGATGAAATTATTGAAGCACTATGGTCACTAGTGCCAGACAAAGCCCCTGGTCCATACAACTTCACTGTCCATTTATAGAGGGTCTGCTGGGAAATTGACAAAAAGACCTTAAAAAAATGTATGCAAATATCATGAAAAAGAAAAAAGCAAGAGAAGAGACAAACTCGTCTTTCTTAGCACTCATCCCCAAAGAGACAAAGTCCACTCGAGATTCCATCCAATCTCATTGTGCAACTCTTCCTATAAAATCTTCATCGAAATATTGGCAAATAGATTAAACAAAATCATGCCTACCATTATTGTCAAGAATCAGGGTGGATTCATGCGAAACCAACAAATTGTGGACAAGATAATAATGGTGCAAGAAGTAGTGCACTCAAGCAAAGAGCAAAAGGAAAGAGGTACGCTGATCAAAATTGACATGGAAAATGCCTTCGGTGGAATAAGGTTAGCAATTGTTTTTAAAGTTATGGAAAATTTTGGTTTCGATAATTTGTTTATCAATATCATAAGTGCCTATGTTAGTGGCCCGTGGATTTCCCCGTTGGTCAATGACAGGCCCACCACTTGCTTCAAAAGCAACCAAGTCCTACAGAAAGGATGCCCAATGTCACCTTCGTTGTACCTTATAATGGTAGAATATTTGAGCAAAAGCTATAGTTATAAAGAACTAAAGGGAATCCTCCAGGCATATCCATTACTAGAGGCATTAATCCCCTTAACCATTCTCCATTCGCATATGACACATTACTTCTTGGAGTAGCATCCACAATAATTGCAACGAGATTCAAGTTGGTCTTGGATACCTTTTAAGATGCAGTTGAAGAAGAAATCAATGAAGGAAAAATCAATATCTATGGATGGAATATTAGTACATCAAATATGCAGAACATTGAAAAAATATTGAGATTTCCCTTGACCAATAAATGGGAGAATTTCAAGTATCTTGGCATGCCTATTTCTTTGACAAATGCCAGCATGGAAATTTGGAATGAAGCAGTAAGGAAAATCGAAGGGAACTTTGATAAATGGGATTGTTGTTGTAGCAACATCCCCCCCAAAATTTTGTAGATATTGGGGCCCCTCCTTTTATTTTCCTAGAAAGTCTGCTTAAAAAGATAAGTCTCCTTTGGAAAGTTTTTTGAACTTAGTTTTTGTTTCAAGTGAGATATCTCTTTTCGAGTTAAAGTTTTCTTCTAAGTCAAAACTCAAGCTTTCCTCCCGAAACGGCGGAAGCAGTCGAGATGTTCTTCCGAAACGGCGGAAGCACTCGAGATGTTCTTCTGAAACGACGGAAGAACTCAGGCATTTCACCTGAAACAACAGAAGCACTTACCTGTTTTTGAAACATCGGAAGGACTTGAAATTCTCTCCCGCAATGGCGAAAGCAACTCATAAAGTTTTGCCTCAACGGGCGCCTCCTTGCCAAGTCCCTCAACCTTGCACTTTGGAAAAAAACTCAAAAGGCCCGCCCGAAATTTTGGAAGAACTCGTCTTCTTCACCCGCAACGGCGGACCAACTCAAGAGCTCTCGCCGCAACGGGCGATTAATTTGTCCTGTTTCGGAGAAACATGCCGAGGCTTTCCGCAACGACGGATCAACTTAAGAACCTTCGCCACGAGACTTTTTGGCTTATCAATTTCGGAAGAACTCGTCAAGTCTTTCCGCAATGGCGAATCATCTCTCTCTTCTTTCCCGCAACAAGCAGACGATGCGTTCAAACACCAAGTCTCATGCGCTTCAGAAGAAACCCACAAATTCTGGCCGCAATGGCGGACGCGACTCATCTTTTTCCTCCGATTTTGACGGTTGCACGTAAATGCCGATTGGGTTGAAATGACCCCACCGTACAAATGGTTAATCTCCGTTTTAAATTCGCCACCTACCTATTAAATGCCCACATGTATTAAGTTTGTATATAAGGATGGTGGGGGTTTTTGTTGTTTCTATTGGTAGTTTTTTTATTTGGAGAATGCCATTTGGAGACTGCGCGATTTTGCTCCAGCTCAGCTTATCTGCCACCGCGTCAACCCCATTACACCACTGTTTCGTTGCCAGGTAGGTGTCTCTACCATTGATATTTTCTTGACTTTGCGTCGAAACCATCTCAGTGGTTTTCGTTTTTCAGTTGCATGGCTTGTGGGCACTCGTAGCATACTAGTTTTTATTTTTTATTTTTCGAAGTTACCCGTGATTATAGATTTGTCGGCCACTGCAGCCCCTTAGGTTTCCCAATCCGGCTAAACCAGCAAAATGCACTCATTTGGTAACGCAAACCTGTAACCACACCATGCACCCACTCAAAATTTGCCGAACTCGACATCACCTCCCTAAAGCAATCAAGTTTGATGACCATTATATGTGTTTCTTGGGTAGTTTGCGTTTTATCTCTTTCCCCAGCATACGACATTATGGTTTCTTATGATTATATGTTATCATGCTAGTCCCGTTTCCTTCCTGTCTCGCTCTATTTTATGCTCCATTTTACATAGTGGTTGACAATCTTATGTTCATTCATGTATGGTTGCTTGACAGAGATAAGCTACAATGCCGAAAGGTAGCAGAAAGAAAGCTAAAATGATGGAACCAGATCCAGTAGAGCCAAGGATTGAAACTCTCTTTCAAGACACTAAGTGCACCACAGGTGTCCCTCCTGAGGTCAGGTGGGGAGATATTTACCGGATGATTAGAGACCAAGATATCCCAGACGTGCTCTTAGAAGAAGAACAAATCTATCTAAACATCAGGACCTCTGACATATCCAAGGCTTCTACTCGCCCTGAGCTATTCCCTTGCTCAGAAGTAATCGGGTGGATATTGGAACATGCCAACCCACAAACAAGAGTTTTGCAGGACAGCAAGGGAGAGGCATTCGCTTCGTTCCATCCAACTTATATTGCGGCAGCCTACAAATTCTCACGTCCCTAGCAGGCACTGAACAATGAATGGTTGGGACAGATGAATAATTTCGAAATGGCTAAAAAGTTGTTAATCACGGGAAAACAACTAAGGAAGAGGGATAATGATGAGTATGACGTTCAGAGCCTAAGACCTCCCTTTAGGTTGATTTCCCTTATGTTAAGCAGAATTTTCGGCATGCCTGATGGAAATGTATATAGGATACAATGGGCCCCCATAATCCACTACATAGCATTTAAGGGAACTGTGTTTGATTGGGCTACTATCCTCTCAGATAGTTTGGCATCCACTGTTGCCGCAGATAAAGAAGGTTTGGCCCTTAAAAGTCAGATTTTTTCATGTCTTCATACCTCATTGATTGCATCTTGGCAAAGCTCCCTTTCCCCAAGTTAGGTTGCTCATGGGATCATTCTAACACCCCGGTATACACTGCTTATAAAATACTATGGGTTCAAAATTACAGAATGCACTATAAGCTCATATGTGAAGAATTCATTATGCCTATGTATGAGCAGATGTTCAATGAAGAACCAAATTGCTTGTCAGAGAATGCCATGGAAGTCATTTAAAATTATGGAGATTTCTACTTCTCGGAAGAGGGTACCTATATCAGGATGTTCGGAGGTACTAAGCCACCATACATCTTACCAAGATATGCCACTAATTATGTAGTCCTGAAAGAAGCAGTCAGGCAAGTTTTCCTTGATGGAGTAGGAGGAGTTCTTCATAAGCAACATAAGGCTTCCTTCCCTCCTTTTCCTTTCTGTATAGTAGCCTATAAGTTCTCAGGGGTTGCAGCAGCCGAAGAGTTCATTCAGGATTTAAGAGCCTTTCACTTCGGTGAGGCATTTTTTCATAGAAATGACAGACGGAGCAAAGTTGCGGAGCATTGCAAGGAGTTGTATGCTCATTTTGAGTATGCCCATTACTATGATGACGAGGAAGAAGTGTTCAGGGGAATAAGTAATATGACTGAATTGCAGATTTGTCATCACAGCAGTGGAGCTAGCTCTAGCTCTACCACGGCCCGAGAAGCCAGCCTCCAGAAAGAAAGGGAAGCAGATGAGGCCCTGGTCCGTGAAGAACAAAGATTGAAAGAAGAAGCAAGGGTTCAGCAGGAAGATGAAGAGGCAAGGTTGCAGAGGGAGGCTGAGGAATCAAGGTTGCAGAGGGAAGCTGAGGAAACAAGGTTGCAGAGGGAAGCTGAAGAAGCAATACTGCAGCAGGAAGCTCAGGAACAAGAGTAGAGGGAGGTAATTGAAAATCAGCAGAAAGATGAGGAAGAAGAAAGAAGACTCAAAGCTGAAGAAGAGCAAAATGCTGAAGAAGAGGCTAAGGCCAACCAAGATACACAAGAAGGTGACTCTAACACCCAGTATATGGAAATAAACTCATCTCAAGTGGTGCAGACCCCACCCACGGAGGCAGAAGTCCACATAAGAGATCTCCCAATCATCCCTTTCACCCCATCCGAAGATCATACTGTGTCCCGATGGGATAAATTTGTATATTATAAGAAGAGAAAGGTTGTGGTCCTGAAGTCAGAAACGAGGTTAAAGAGACTTTTCCATTCAGATATTGTCACCCAACGAGAAACCACAGTTATGCAAAATACAAATAAGTCTCCCGCAGCCATGGCATCGGCCGCCGTGGCAGCAACAAAAGCATCCGAGGACAATGTGATTGACATGGTTAAAGAGTTCGAGTCAACAAAGAGAAGAGCTCGTATGCTGCAACATACTGTGGCTAACGAGCAGGCCTACAGGGACCTTGTAGTGAACAAATATAATCGCCTATCTGCTGACCACAAAGAGTTTTCAGATAAGTATCGACACCTGGAAGAAGAAAAGGAGCACCTGGCAATCCAGATGATGGTACTGGAGGCAGAGAAGAATGATTTCGAAGCTAGAGTTTTTCATTTGGAAGTAGATAATCAATCAATGGTTGAGCAGCTAGAGCAAGCACAACACAGAGCGATGGATATGTCTCCTTTTCACAAACAATCCTATGACATCTTCAGACAAATGCATGCCACATAAGAACTAATCACTGAGGAGGTTTGCAAGCTGAAGACCATGATGGATAGGCTGAAGGAAGTTAATTCCCAAGCCGTTAGGCTTAAAGGCAAGTACACTCGGGTAAAAGCAAACATTGTGAGTCAGGTGGAGTGGAGGGAAGGGAAGGCAAATTTCCCTAAGCACCTTCCGTTGAAATCTGTGGATGGTTTTAAGGAAGATATATCCCTCATGGAGTTTTGCAGGAATTGCGGCGCCAAGCTAATGGCTAAGATCCAGGGAACGATGGGGAAAGGTAATAGCCTGTATCAAAAGATTCAGGAAGTGCATGAGAAGTGCAAGATTGTTTTTCCTCAGACCCTGGATGAATTTCCAAGCAAAGAGCAACGCCTGTCAGATTTAAGGGATGAGCTGGGCATTCAACTAGAGTATGTAAATAAAATTGATGTGTTGACCACCGATGATTTCCATCACTACATTGGGCTATCATCAGTTCACAATTATATGCTCAAGGAGATCCTCCAGGCAGTAATAGCAGAAATTCAAAGTATCGAAGCAGAGCTTGGTAAGCATGTGACTTCACAGAAGATCCTGCTCCCCTCACCAACAAATGTGGTCATCAGAGACACTGGTGTATGGTTCAGTTATATAGCAGAAGAAGAGAAGAAAGCAGCAGCAACAATAGAAGCCAGCGTAGGCACATCGTCCCCAACAGAAGCGCCACCCCAAGCATAAATGCTCTAGTCATAATGCGTTGTTTTGTTTTCGGTCTATGTCTCTTTTTCCCTATGGTTAGAGCGTGGAGTCACAAGGAAAACTGTCCTTTTTTCTGTTATGAAAGGAAGGCCACGAATTGTTTTATTTTTGAAAAGTATTTAAAGACAATTGTAAAAGGCCATGTGGCAGCCCTAGAGGCATTTTGTAAACTTATAAATAGATGAAAAGGGAATAGTGTAAGGTACTTTTGGGAGGTGAAAAGACATTTCTTGTCTTGTACGTGAACTATTTCTCTGCATGTATAAGGAACTCATTTTTTGCCTAATGAAAGCCTGTAGAGGATATTTTGCCTGGAATTGTGTGTTGGATGCTTACTAGATTGCTCTTGTATCATTCACATATTACTGTGAGATCTTTCTTTGCTGCTATGAATTATTTCCGTGCAATGAATGATTTCCTCTATTTTCCTGTACAATGATATTTCTCTCAAATGAGTAATGGGATGTATTGCTTTTAGATTAGAAACTATCTTTTACCTCCTGCTGTAGATGCATCTGTATGATTTAATGGCTACCTATTGATCTTTAGATGTTTCCTTTCAGCACATTACTCATATTTACATTTTTCTCCTTGCAAGGATAGATTGGATTAATCTTAGTTGTAGATAAAGATTTGTTTCAGCTTTGCATTTAGATTAAATTAGCTTAGGGCACTTGCATATCATCTTTAAAATAAAATACATAAATGATGGATCAGGCTGTAACCGGTATAAATAATAGCAAACTTCAAATCTTATGGTAGTTGGAACCGTTAACCGGACGGATTCCCCACACCAAACAGTGAGCGATCTAATTGGGATTGCTCATCGGGGAGAATCCCTTTCTGCTTGATGCTGTGATTCTCGGGGCATCAACATGGATATTGGATAAATCTTGTTGGGTGTATTGTCCTCATTAAGTCACCACTCTCTGTTTTACCTATTTTCAAATGCTATACTCTTATGGCCCCCAAGGGGTGATGTCAAAGATCTCCATGGAAATCTGACAGTTCCTTTGTCAGGGAGGAAAGGATAACTCTAAAAGTATCATCTCATCAAATGGAATACGGTCTTAGATCCCAAAAACAGGAGAGGCTTGGGAATCTAATACCCTGCCATCATTAATAGAGCTTTAAGTGCAAAGATATTGTGGAAGATGATCATAGGAAAGTTGGATTGGTGGAAGAAATGCCTACATAAAAAAATATTTAAAGGGTAAAAGAAAGCATTGTTTGGACAGACTAATCCCGAAGATCAAAGGTCTCCGGTCTAGAGATTGATCAAATCAACAGCTCCTTTAATCCAATAAAATATGATGTGGTATCCAGGCAATGTAAAACTTATTAAATTTTGGAGGGATAGCATCATGGGGAATCCCCCATTGAAGATATAACAAAACCTCGGGCCATTGATATGGTGGATGGAAGATAATGGCCTTAAAATGTTGGCTGACATCTCTGACTAGAGTGAAAACACAGATGGATAGACCGGTTGGAAGCTTCTCAACATCCCTTCAGGTTCAAGGCATCTCTTGGACAAACTATACAGTGCTATGATTGGGTGTGCCCCCATCAAAGAAGGGTATAGGATAGATCTTTAGAATCTCCCTTTACCTCCAGTCTCATGTATATGGAAAAACATGTGGAATCCAAATGGTCTCCTTGAAATCAACACCTCCATCTGGATGTTGATGTAAAATCGAATTTTAACAACATATAATATACAAAAGAGTGGAGTGCAGGGTCCTACCAGATGAGTGTTGTGCAAAGTGGCTGAGGAAACTCGTGATCACTTATTTGTAGAATGTCTTGCATTGTCAACATTTGGCAAGTCGCTTTTAGAAATTTCGAATAAGTGGACAATGCCAATCAACTGCAAGGACATGCTAACCTCTTGGAATAAGAAGTATAAAGGATATTTTCAAATAAACCGCTTCTCAAAAGGATATGGAATGCAACTCCCAAGTATATTTGTTGGAAGGTGTGGCTAGCAAGGAATGCCTACATTTTTAAAGATCGAAGTGACCCCCCTTGAAAAATAACCATAAAATCCCGGGGACTATTGAGAGACTACCTTATGAGCAAGAGAAGATCAACTTAGAATGTTCAACATCTAGATCAGAATGAAAAGGATTGGATTAAGGACATGTTGGAACCCCCTCCTACACAAAAGAAAATGGCCATTAGACAGTTAGAAAAAAAGTTGGAAATTGGAGCTCACAACTGAGGAATTACAGTGTTGGAAAATTTACCAAAAGACGAGCATTTTATTCTTTGACAAAGCATCGAAGGGAAATATGGGGGTGGAATGCATGGGGGGGATCATCCTTGATCCCAAAGGACATGAAGAATTGTACTATGTGTTTGTGTCAGAAATTGTTACTAAGGCTAGGGTAACAAGCCAACACAATCTCAAAAATAAAATCAATCCAAACTAGGTTTTTAGGGTTTTGTTTTGTAGGTTTTGGTTAGAAACTTCAAGAGCATAAGGGAATACATTCAACAGATAAGTAAAAACTAATTCATATACATATATCCATGAAGATGCATATATATCTCAGGAATCCAACAAAAGATTGCAATGAAGTTCATACAATAAAAGACAAGCACCACTGGAAATTATACCTAAAACCAGAAATGAATTTGTCAATCAAGAAACTGTATATGTTTAAAATGAAGCCAACACATATCAGAAGTGGAATAAGGAGTCATATATTCATAGTTTCATCAAAAATGCAATATGAGAGTTTGCAGTACTTAGCAGTGAACAAGTCTGGAATAATGCACAGCTTGCAGACCTCCTCTAGCTCTCCAAAAATTCGAACCCTTACAATGTCTTTTCTCCCTCTCTAAATAGTTTTTTATCTCCCAAAAACAGTTAGGGTATTTCCTACTAATCCTCCATCGAATGACTAGACTAGGTAAAATAGCATTTACATTTTTACAAATTAATTTTGCTAAAAATAGCAAATCTTTAACAAAAAGCCTTAAATGAACCTAACTGCCCTAGATCTCTTTCGATGCCTCCACAAGCAAAGAGATGCCATCTGGACTTGAGGATCTTTTCTTCACTCTTTTGTGCTTTTGCTCCAGCTCAGCTATCCTTTTGTGTAGGTGTTCATTTTCATGCTGCAAGGTTTGAACTGTCTTTTCTAATTCTGAGCAATTCCTGTCAGCAACCCTTTTTCTTCTGAGTGCCTCCTTTGAATCAATCACTAACTCCTGAAAATTGTCATGAGTATCTTGAAGATCTTCTCTCAATATTCTATTTGCCATCATTAGACCATCATTAACTTCCTGCATGTAGCTCATTTGATGCTTGTACTGTTTGACAGTCTTCTTCAAATTCTCCTTGTCAGAATTAACCAGTTTTTCTATTGCAGCATCCTGATCTTCACTTGGTTTCCAAAACATGTCAAAATTCTTAAACATTAATTCTTCTGTCAATGGCTTTACAGCAGTATCTTCAATGATAGGGTTTGAAACACCTGTTACCTGTGCTGATTTAATATCTTCTGTTAACAATTTTCCAGAATTGTTTTCAACAATGGATTTAGAGCTTTCTTCACCTGTTACATTTACAGACCCAAAATCCTCTCTTTTAACTGAATGCAATTCATTTTTCTTTGATTGCTCCTCCATGGATTCTTCATCAGAGATGGTCACCTTATCAGTCTTCAATTTTGGATTTAACAGCTTTTTCATGCTTAATCTTAATTTGTTTTTAGACCTAGTTTTAGGTCTCCATAAAGAAGCTGCCTCTCCCATCATTTTAAGTTTCTTCCCTTGATATTGGATAGATGCTAACTCTACCACTTCCAGCTTTTTGATCTTGCTCTTAAGCTTTGTGGTCTTATCCTTTATAGCATGATTTTCTTTAATCTCAGTTTTAACCTCTATCTCAGGCATAAACTGCTCTTCTTCTAACATATAGCCCTCATCATCTGAGAGGACTGTGATGGGGCTTCTTGGCTGGTTATGAACTTCTACTTTTGCTACAGGAATCATTTTGATATCAATTTCCTTCTCTTCCTGGAAATCTGCTATAGGAGATGACTTCTTTTCAAGAAATTCCTCTTCCTCTTTGTCATCAAACAATGAGATCTTGACCTTATTGTGCTCTGAAAATTTCTGAGGCTGACTGTCATTCTGTCCTTCATCTGCTGCCTGCTTTGTTCCCTTCTTAACTTTAATGTCATGTTTCTTTGCAGGTTTAACTGAATGCCCTAATTTTTGTATCATTACTTTTCCCTTATCAGTTTGTCTTTTGGGTTGATGGTCTTCTCCTTTAGAATGAATCCCTGACCAAAACAAAAAGAAGTCCCAAGTTTTTTCCTCATGCTGCAACACTGTAGAGATGATTAACTTAATGAGACCATGATGAAACAATGATTGAGAAGTATGATCATCCTGCTGTTTTATTTTGCTTGACATTTTCTGCAGGCTTTTGAAGAAAAAGAATGGTAAATTCATTTTAGACACCCCTGCCATGTGCTGTAAGAACCTAAGATGGTATTTGAACACTAATGAATACCTCCCTTCACAAGTTACATAACTCTGAAGAATTCTTATAGGTTCAATCCATTCCCTCCTGAAATTATGTATGAGAATACCTTTGTTCCAGTCAGGAATAACATTGGGCAATAAGTATCTTTGAGGATCAAACTCAAAAGGAGACTTCTTAAACCAGAGCTCGCCCTCATTACTAATTTCAGTGGCTTCTGAAATTAATTCCACAGTCAATTTAAATCTCAAAGGATCCATTATGATCATCTCATTCTTAAGTCCTTTGGCAAAATTGCAGGTCACTTGAGCATTAAAACCATCTATCTTCTTGAAGAATTTCAACCAGCCTGCCTGTTGGAACAGCTCTGCACAATCTGGAAGTTTTTGAATCCATGTCAAGTCTGTGGGTTCAGCCCTATTAACCTTACCACTTTTACTGCTTTTTCCCATATCTTTCTTTTCAGGGAACAGGAACAGTCTAGTTTTAGGTTTCAGAAATGTCTTATAAGCTGTTTTCTGAGCAAATAATTCTCCAGGTTATAACAATTTCAAGGATATTTAAATCACCTGCACCAATTAACAGACCTTCCTGTGTAGGACCTTTACCAACTAGCAGACTCCCTGCTGTGTAAAAACTGAGTTCTACCAATAATTCTGTAATTCTTTTCGATGCCCTATTCTGTATATTCTAATGTTTTAAAACATTAGGTCATGAGAGAAACCATCATGCAAAATCCTCCTAACGGGCTTCAAGTAACTATTTCAGTGGTGAATTCCTCATCTTTACGCTCTATTACATCTTCCTCAACAACCAACTTTTTCAGAAAAACACGCAGCAGTAGAAACCCAAATTCTCCAGCTATAAGGGTTATACGTAATACCTGTCAATTACTCCTCTGTCGTGGCTTAATGTCTTCAATTTGGGGTGTCAATGATGTTCTTCTTCGAGCACAGGTGTCCTCCTAACGATTCTTTGGCTGCAGGTGAACGAATTCAAAAGCCCTAATTTCTGCTGGCGCCAGAACACAGCTGTCTCCTTCCACAGTAACGTAATCCAACGTTCAACAGTGAAGTCTCCTCCTCAAACACTAACTCCTCAGTGATGATGCGTGTGACAAGAGAAAATTGACAGCTAAACCCGGAATTGACTGGGCTGGTCTCTGTGCAACTGAACCCGCATAACCTGTAATGATGCCCTTGTTTTCTCTTCGTGATTAACAACCAACTAACATCATGCTCAAAATGCTGCATACACGTGTTAAACACTTCACACAATGCGATTAGATACTTTCACTCTGCATGATGATTGAAATCAGATCGAGAATTTACAAAAAACTCATGCCACGATATTCCTGTAGCGCACTCTGTGTTAAACTTTGGTGTAGCGCTACAAGAATATCTTTTAACCAAAATTTAGCAATTTTCTAACTTTTTGCCAACTTGTCGGAGATTTTGGCAGCTATTTGGTTTAGGACATTAGTTTAGCTACTCTCTAAAGTCATTAATGATTCTCCTTTTGAATATATAACTCTCATTGACCCACTTTTCAATATAAAAAATGACCAAAATCAAATGAAATCTGAAAGGACTGGGTTCAAACTTTATTCAATCATTCATAAGGTTCTTAAGAAGACAAAAACCAAAACTGAAAACCAAAAATTAAATAATGGTAGACTCAAAAAACAAACCAAAAATTGGAGAGAATAACTAAAAATGCAGAAAAATTTACTGACTTAACACTATGGATGGGGGCTAGGTAAAACCACAAATAACAAAACATAAGCGATAACTCTTTATCAAGGACTCCTACAAGCACGTATTCTTGGGCAAGACAATATTGTCATGATTGGAGACTCTCAAATCTTGATCAAACTAATTCTAATTACCTCCCATCCTAAGGACATTGATCTATCCATATGGATAAATAGGATCAAGAACGAGGCCAAAAAATTTAACAACATATAATTTTTTCATGTCCTTCACAAAGGAAATCAAGAGGCGAATGCAAGAGAAAATAACCCCTCGAGGAGAACAGCAGGGAATCTCAATACAAATGGGGTCATCAACTTAATCCAAGTTCCCTAAATATTTCATGTACAAGATGTCTAAGTGTCAAGAATTAAATCTAATCAATTCCTCAAGTACATTCTGGATAGAATGAAGCGATATACATATTGCTCACACAAGTGGGAGTTTGATAGCATCTACCTCCGAAATGGTGAATTCAATGCCCCTCCAGAACATTCGCAAGAAGATTGGGATGCTTCATGATCACATCAGGGAGAAGGCTTGTGTTCATTCCTTCTCTAGCTTGGTTCGTATTGCACAGGTTTCATGGGTCACTTGTTTTTGTAGTTACAACAACGAATAAGTTAACTCAAAGACAGTTCGATAAGCAGGTGTTAGCACTTAGAATTTATCCCGGTTGTAAAAGAATAACACCTAAGATAACTTATTTCAAACCAGACTTTAGGTAGAAAACTTAGCCATTTTTTCCACCAGAGAGGGCTCTCTCACACAAGGATAATTTTAGGGGTGAAATTTAGCCCATGGGCTATTTTTCCATGTTTTTTTCTAGAAAAAAGATTCGCCAATTTGCATTTTTTGAAGCCCCGTTTCGCCCAATTTTGATGGGGTAAACTTTTTTCACTCTAAAAATCGCCAAATTATTATATAAACTATATAAAATCCTTAGAAATTGAAATAATTTTAGAAAAATATCGCCAAATATTTTATAGTTGAAATTTTAAGAATTGGTAAGATTCGCCAAGGTTTATACACTTTTAAATAAGTATGGGTCCTTTAAATTATCCTTGCTCTCACAAGATATACGTAAAGGCTAAAAATATATAGAAACAAGCTCAAATTTCTCAAAAATGATTTACTTGGTTGAAAAGGAAACAAGAAACATTGGGCATGGAGTCAACTTTCAAATATTTAACGTGCCAGCAAGATATTTATACCAAATAGATTTCCACAGAGGCAAGATAGCAACCATATCACAGTCAATTTGATTTTGCAGGTGGTATAGAAAGAAATAATGACAGTCCATTAACAACAGGCATCAAATTAGGATGAATCCATTGTCAACTTTAGAGAAATAAATGGATACTTAAATGCGATAAAACGGGGCATAACCAGTATGAATCCCAATTTATTTCAAACGTTCATTTAAGCATAGAAGAAGAACATAATGGAAGACATAACAAAGAAAATAGACATGCACATATAGAGATAAGGGAAAAGACAGACTGTAAAAATGATCAACACATGAATCTCTGGTCTCAAAAGATAGGTATTTCCACTGTATGGCCTTTTATTTATCAAAAAATTGACTTCAAAACTTATCGTCTCTCCAAGAATTTCCAACCATTTACATGTTTTTTACATATCAATATATAGAAAGACAACCTACCTAATATTAAATTCGAAATCTAACTGAAACTCTAAAAATAGAAACAGTTACAACTTATTTATTTATTTATTTCAGGAAGTAAATTTGTTGAAAAATAGGCTTCAAAGCCCTAGCTGCATATCTCAGATGGAGATAGCTGTGTAAATTTTGAGAGAGTTTTTTGTAAGTGGGAATGTGCTGAAGAAAAGACTCTTTCAGTTTCTGAAAATTATTCTTCATTTGGCGGAAACAACTCTTTGAAGTTAATGACTAAAACAGTAAATTGAAATTCTGGAAAATTGCCCCGTGAAGATGACTTCGATTCTCTTAACCCATAACACCTGTGTAAAAACTGAGGGAGGTTTTTGAATATTGGCCCGTGCTGAAGAAAAGCCTCTTTCAGTTTCTGAAAATTCTTCTTCGTTTGGAAATAAGTTCTCTTTGAAGTTAATGACTAAAACAATCATTTCCAGAAAAACGTGTTCTACTTGTCCCATTTGATTTTCTCTATGGGATATATCCCACATTGGTTGAGTGGGAAATAATCATGTTGTTTATATACCCCACTGCGCACAAAACTTAATAACACATAGCACGTGCTATTATACTACTCTTCCTTGGGCGCTATACCTTCGGGAATGGTGGTTCCGCATTGGTGGAAGGTGGTTTATAATACCACCCTTTCAAATTGCGGATGGCTGTGACACTAACACATGGATGGTGGTTTTTAATCCGCAACCACTTTATAATATTAAATTTTGAGCTAGTGAGGGATCCGGAATGGGTTATCAACCGTCCATCTTTTAGCCATTCCACCATTTTAGAGCTTCACTAACTATTTTAGAGATTCACCAGTGCTTTATCCGCCCAATTTACCATATTGGCCAAATTTAGAAGCCTTGTCAATTCATTTATATGCTCTGCTAAATATAGAATTTTTCCACTAGCTCCTGGTCACAGCCTTTAATCTTTTTCTGCCTTGATCGTGACCGTTGATTACGTTATATGCTATTACAAGGTACTTTATTTAATTCTTTAGCTCTTCTTTGGCATGGCCAATGGTCATATGGATCATTATTTTTTTTTTTTGGGACTTGGTGTCTTCCTCACCGAAATTAGGAGATATCACAACCAATTTTTTGGATTGGCAATCTTTCATTCACATTGGAAAAATACTGTGCTAACAACAGGGGTCAATTCTTGAAATGTTATGAAGACATCTCAATGCTATAAGGTGGTTTTTTAGGCAAGAAACCATTAATTTTGTTGGATGAGAGTTCAAGTTACACTTTCCAAGATACCGGTTTCAAGTAGACTCTCACACACCCATCTTATATGTGATCAAATAAAAAAAAATCCAAACCAATATAGAGCTAGTTACTATAGAAACGGTGTGAAGTCTTTGAGATTGGAGATTCTCGGGCTTGACACGCTCTTCATTTTCATTTTGCATTGGGTGTTTGTTTAAATATCTAAGAAGAGCAAGATTAGTATCAAGGAAGTCACAGATAGAAATTTAGACAAGCATTGATAATGGAATGTCTAAATTGCATTAAGAATTCGCATGAGATAGTTGATCTAAGGAAAGTTATCAGATGCCAGGAAGATCAACTTAAGAGTAATGCAACAATAATTCAATCTCTGAAAACTCAAGTCCAAAACTTGGGAATGGAAAATGATTCTACAGTAGAAGGCGTGGACTCCCGTCGACAACATATAATAACCCTTGAAGAAGCAGTGGATACTCTCCAAAATGCAGGCAACAATGAGAACCATAACTCTGTAATACCTTCCTTGGACCAACAAAGTTCAATGGAAGAAGTCCAAAGTCTTCCAAGGGAGGAGGAAACATTTCAGCAAACACAAGAAAATGTGGAAATCATTGAAATCCCACAGTCCTCTGGAGGTAGTCAGCACTCTAATCAACAAGTAATTTCTTATGCTATGCAAATGCATTTTGATATTAGGATTGCTTTATAGGATTTATAACAATGGAAATTGTAGAAGTTTCTAAAAAATGGAGGGTTGTAATTTCAGTTTTGATTATCATTCATACTTTCGCTTCGAATGGCATAAACTCTTGGACTGTACTCTTTTTTTTTTATCCTGCTAAACAACATATTTATTAATAAAAAAGTACCCATTTGTGTGAAAAAAAGGTATGTCACTTCCAAAGTAATGAGATTCTTTGGTGCATGTTTGAAAATTTGTTTACACAGATTATGGTATTTGGGACAATAATAATTGCAATGTCTAAAATTCTAGATGATTAAACATAGGATATCCATTGTCTTATTCCCATTATCAACACCAATTTCAAGCAGATCGATTATGGGAAACCACCTTCATTACTTGTTTTCTCAATGTCAAACTATGGAGGCTACACACCATGTTGAAATTTGGTTGAGCTTTGATCTTTAATTCTTTTAGATGCAGAGACTTGAATCAATGAGACAACTCAATCCATGAAATTCATACAACCAGAACACAAGATATACCCAGGGGAAAATCCTCAAAATTATGAGAACAAAAAAACCCATCAATTCTTCTCAGTATAATATAATGGATCACATAGAATGATTTCTTTTATAACATAGCAGATTGCTTTCGGAAGATAAGAGATTACCAAACTTCTTGGTGAAGATACGAAAGAAATAGATAAGAGAGATCAATCGGATGTGTTCCCAACACAACAATAACAAGTACGAACAATACCTTGCACAAAGAGAAGTGCCTTGCCTTCAATGGAGAAGATAATTCGCTTCACACTGGATTCATCAATCTCGTATAACATATTTATGCATTCTTCTCTTCTATTTTTAACTTCTAACTTCAGGATAAAATTGCCCTCAAACTGGATGTATTATTCTTGCATGGAGTGGTGCGCCCCACTTCTCATGCAGTGCTTCATCTCACTAAGTTGTCACTTAGGATGAACTCGCCTCTTGACTGAAAGCTTGCCAACTTAGTTAGGTGGCTAACTTAAGTGTCGACATGCAAGTGTCACAACTCACGTGTCCTCTTTTAGTTTAACATAAGTGTAGTCATGCAATAACACTTAGTTAACTAGATCTTCTTTGTTGTCACTTAGTTAACTCTCTTTAACTGAAGTGTCGTCTTTTAGTTTAACTAAACTGAAAATACTTTAGTTAACTAGTCCCTTTTATTTAACACTTAGTTAACTGAAAACACGCTGATTCATTTACTTGAAGTCAGCATGGTGAGTTCTTTAGTTAACTGCGACATATCTTTAACTGATGCTTTAACTAAAGCATTGATACTTAACTAAAGCTTTAATAATTTGAGTAGCATTGATACATAAGTGTAGCATTGATACTTAACTAAAGCTTTCGAATTCTCTTGATCTCTATGCTTTATCTTTTATTTCTTTATCTCTTACTGCATGGTCAATATGTGCTAACTTTAATTATCCATCACATTACATTATACTAAGAATAATTATCGGATGTTGTGAACATATTATATTATTCCGGACAAAATGATCATATGCTAAAGTAATTCACTTTAGAGGTGATCAATCTCTAAAGGAGACTTAATAAAAATATGTTGATTATGGTTAATAATATATCACACAACATTAAATGCTTTTAACAAGTAAAGCATGACCTTTATACGGAAGGTCCACCTCTATATGGGAGGTCCATCTCATGGATACCTTTATACAGAAGGTTCACATGATAATCATGACTTGATACACACAAGTTCGAAGCCTTGTCCAAAAAGACTTTACAACATCATTACTTTGATCAATTAAATCTATACGGGAGGAATAACCTTTACACTGAAGGGATTCAAAGTGATCACCTCTATACGGGAGGATCAATCTTGACTACACAATATTGGTTTGGAGAATGTCTCCTGATGTTGTATATTTAACACTCTTTCTCAGCGAGCGAGGCATTCTTTGCCATACCAAGCTTGTCTCGGAAGTACCTGAACTTCGTCATTGACAGAGGCTTTGTTAACAAATCTGCAATCTGCTCATCAATAGCAATGTACTGAAGTTTCATTGAACCTTTATGGACCATGTCTCGGATAAAGTGATACTTCATTTCAATGTGCTTCGACTTGTCATGAAACACTAGGTTTTCGGAAAGCTTGATGCAACTCTGATTTTCACACCTAATAACTGTAGGCTCAAGATTTTCACCGAACAACCCTTCAAGTAGCTTTTTGATATTCCAATCTATACGAAAGTAGTTAGGGAATTATGTCTCAATAAGAGAAGGAAGGATCCACCAACAATTCATGTGGTAGGCAAATTAGCAGGACTAATGTCTAACACTGTTTTTATTGAAAAATACGTTGACCCAGGAATCCCAATGGTCACAATAACCGTCAACAATTTTTCAATTCCAAAAACACTGATTTCCTTAGGTGCTGCTATCAATGTCATGACACTAGAAACAATGGAATATCTACACTTGAAAAATCTCAGACCAATACAGTTTTAGAACTAGCCGACAGGTCTAAAATCACACCTGAAGGGATCTTAGAAGATATCATTGTTTCTTTAGATTCCTGGAAGTATCCTGTAGATTTCATAGTGTTGCAACCAAAGTCTAATTTAGGAGGGCATCCATTGATTCTTGGCCGACCCTGGTTGGCAACAGCTGATGCTTTTATAGGGTGTAGGTCAGGAAGCATGCTCATTTCACATGGGACAGAGAGAAAACAAATCACACTTTATCCTTCTGCCCAGCGACCTTCTGTATCAGATCAGTTATCATGGTTTAATGAAACCAAAGAACAGGAATCAGAAATCATTCAGCCTGTCCTAAGTATCAATCAGTTCTTTGATTTTCAAGAAGAAAACAATGAGGATTTGCTAGATTACTTCATTGCTGAACCTGATATCTCCGAGCAATTAAGAGACATGCAGTATGCTATCACAGATCAGTTTTTGGGACAGAATTTTCAGGAAAATTGCACAGTACATTCTTTAGCATTAGCACTTCATGATATTTTTAATGTTCATTCGATCACTGATGTCCAAAGCAAAACAGTTGAAATCAGTCCAGGAAAACACTTGAATATCAGTGCACATCTTTCCACATCACAGGAAGAACAGTTGATTGCCTTACTGGATAAATATTCTCATGCATTTGCTTGGGAATACACTGACATGCCAGGCGTTCATCACGAAACATGCACTCACCACATTTACACAGATGATCAAATCAGACCTCTCAGACAACCTCAACGTAGAATGAACCCCATACTAAAAGAAATAGTTAAGGAAGAATTGCATAAGTTATTAAAGGTAGGATTTATCTACCCTATCTCTGACAGCCAATGGGTTTCTCCCTTAGTTTTTGTTCCTAAGAAAAATGGCAAATGGCGGATATGTGTAGATTACAGAGAGTTAAACAAGGCAACACTAAAAGATTATTTCCCATTGCCATTTATTGATCAAGTGCTCGATGCCCTAGCTGGGAAGAACTATTTTTCATTTCTAGATGGTTTCAGCGGGTATAATCAAATTAGCATTGCAAAAGAAGACTAGGACAAAACTAATTTTACATGTCCCTGGGGTACATATGCCTACAAGGTTTTACCTTTTGGTTTATGTAATGCCCCAGCTACCTTTCAGAGAGCAGTCTTGGCCATTTTTGCAGATCTAATTCATGAATGTGTTGAGGTCTATATGGACGATTTTTCGGTGCATGGAAATGCCTTCGAATATTCCTTATCAAACTTGGAGAAAATTTTAAAAAGGTGTGTTGAATCAAATCTTTCCTTTAGCAATGAAAAGTGTTTTATGATGATGACTGAAGGGATAGTTTTAGGACAACACATTTCTTCATCTGGAATAAAAGTAGATCCTGCCAAAATTCACATTATTGTAAATCTATCTGAACTAACCACTCAAACAGATGTGGGAAGCTTTCTAGGGTATGCAGGCTATTATCGTGGATTTATTGAAAATTTCAGTAAGATAGCTCTGCCATTGTTTAAATTACTTTCAAAGGATGTCCATTTCAAATGGGATACTAACAGTCAATCTGCATTTTAGACACTTAAAGAGAATCTCTCAACTGCTCCCATTCTAAGGGGACCAAATTGGACACTTCCCTTCCATATTTCTACTGATGCATCTGATACTGCAATAGGGGCCTCTTTGGGACAAAAAGAGCAGACCATGACTTATGCTATTTATTTTATCAGCAAAAATCTAACACCTGCAGAATTGAATTATACAGTAATTGAAAAGGAGATGTTGGCAGTAGTTCATGCTGTGAACAAATTCCGTCATTACATTATGGACTACGAAATTTTTGTCCACACAGATCATTCCGCTTTACGATATTTAATGAATAAGTCTATTACTAATGGCAGGATAACCAGATGGTTACTATTAATGTAGGAGTTCCATATCACTGTTTTAGATCGGCCTGGATGAGAAAATCAAGTGGCAGATTTCCTGTCTCGCTTACACAATTCCGGTGAGGTTGTTCCTGTTTTAGATAGTTTCCCTGATGAACACTTGTTTTCAATTTCTGTTATCACTCCTTGGTATGTTGATATCGCCAACTATTTATCATCAGGATAGCTACCTCGATCTATGTCATCCAAAGAAAAGAAAAATATTATTAAACAAAGTGCTAGACACATATGGGTTAATGGCGATCTCTTTTACACAGGATATGATCTAATTATTAGGAGATGTGTACGACAAGATGAAGTTTTCGATATTTTGAAAGCATGTCATGATGAACCGTGTGGTGGCCATTTTGCAGAGAAAAGAACAACATACAAGATACTCAATTTGGGGTATTACTGGCCTTCTATTTTCAAGGATTCTAAGAAGTATGTTAGGAGTTGTGATACTTGTCAACGGATGGGACGGCCAGTACGATCTGATGAAATGCTACTCCAGCCACAAATCCTCATAGAACCATTTGAAAAATGGACTCTTGACTTCATTGGTCCAATCAATCCACCATCACAAGGAAAGAAGTACATTTTAGTATGTACTGACTATGTTACAAAGTGGGTGGAAGCCAAACCATTACCAAGAGCCACGGAACAAATAGTGGTAAACTTTATTTTTGAAGAGATATTTGTCAGATTTGGGGTTCCTAGAGAGATTGTCACCGATCAGGGTGCACAGTTTACTTCTAAACTGGTGCAGGAGATAGCAGCAAAATACAAAATTAAACACATAAAATCTACACCTTACCATCCACAAGCCAATGGCCAAGTGGAGTCTACAAACAAAACTTTGGAAGGAATCATCACCAAAACTGTCCAGATGCATAGAAAGGATTGGTCAGCTAAGCTTACTGAAGCTTTATGGGCATATCGAATCACTTGGAAAAACAATACTGGTTTTTCACCCTATCAGTTAGTTTATGGTAAGCAGGTCCTGTTGCCAATAGAATTTCAAATTCATACCTTTAAGTTAGCAGCAGATTTGGGGATGAATCTTTCTGAAGCACATCAAGAAAGGATACTATAATTGAATCAATTAGATGAGATGCGACAGGCAGTAGCAGAACACAATATTTTGGTACAGCAACAGAGAGCCCAATGGCATGACAAGTTTATAAAAAAGAAACAATTTCACATCGGTGACTGGGCCTTATTGTTTGATTCAAAGTTCAAAGACTTCAAAGCCAAGTTTACAACTCATTGGCTTGGTCCATATGTGATTGCATAGGTATATGACAATGGCTCAGTCAAACTCCAAACAATCGATGATGAAGCACATACATTTGTGGTCAATGGCCATCGGCTAAAACTCTACACCAAGCCTATCAGCAAAGAAGATTTCATACAACAGATTTCACAGCAAAGGGAGATGGAAGTGCTGGATAAACAGACTGGTGTTTCTCCTTCACTTCCTTCTTAGCCATTTTCTGATTCAATAAAAAAAAAAAACAAAGAAAAAAAAGGAAAAAAAAAAAAACAAAACAAAAGAGGGCGTTTAGTTGTGAAAACCAGGAAACTGGCACAACATAAACTCGAATTTTCCTTGGAAAACCAAGTTTACTTGGCCATTGAAAATTCACAAAAACATTTTTACTTTTCAGCATCAGTTCTTTCATGGCTATTAGTAAAATAAAACTTTTTGTTTGACTTGAGGACAAGTACATAAATAGGCCTGGGGGGATAAGCATTTCATGCTTTCTATTTTTTTTAAAACCCTCCAAGCCTTCTTCAAATGCTAGAATTTCATTCCGGCATGAAGCTTTATTTCACACATCTCAATCTTAGCAGAGGGACCTGACTTCCAGTCTTGTAGAAGGAATCTGAGACATTGCATCAGAAGACAACAGAAGGGACCTGAAAAGAAGTACATTTCTATTGAAATTTTCACACAGGGACCTGAGATGGCAGCCATTTAAAAAAAAAGAAAAGAGAAGACATCAGAAGGACATGTAACAAATTGTAAATTTTCTTCTCAATAGGCAAGCAGACAAGCTACATCAAATGGCAAGAACAACACAAAGGGATATCAAGCAAAGTCTGTAAGGATTTTAATTTTTATGCTTTAAAAGTTGCATGGTTATTTGTTTTTAAGTAATGACATATCTACCTATCCTCATAAGCTTGACTGTCTACTCTATCACCTTCAAAATACATGCCAGCATCCCATTCACTTCTCATTATCCTACCCTAGGTGTCAAAATGGTGGTCAGAATCAATCTCAGAAGCAAATTTTCAATTGATCAAAACCTAAACTGCATTCTACAGACCTGCATTCTACAAGAAGAAAAATGTTTTTTTTTTTTTTTTTACTTTCAAGAAAACAATGGAATTCAAATGTTTTTATGTTTTCATATTATATACTCAAGGACAAAGATACTAGTGCATTATGCATTAAGTTAAAAAAATATATATGGAATATATAAGACAGATCCAAGAACATTGGTTAAGTGGCAGGTTAGCAATGAATCAGGTGGCATGTTCAGATAATTATTACAAAAGATGTGGGAATCATAGTTGTATGCTCCCACGAAAAATTCATGTGCATAGAAAATCGCACTGCCAAGTTTTATAACACTAGGATTGTATATCAGAGTGGTCATTCTGCTTTGATAATTTTCCAAGCGTCACTCTTCCACCTACAGACCCGATTGTTGTACATTGCAAAAGCGTACAGGGATAATACTTCACAGTGAGGGAAAAGAAGGCATGTATCACAGAGTAAGGGTGCGGGCACTATTTTCTGAAGGATGCATACGCACAGGAAAAATCGTGAAGTAAAAACGCATGAGGAAAGGTAAAACTCGAACTTTCGCCATAAGAATTTTCCAGATCAATAGCAATCCAAGTTTCAGAGGACCGTTTTGAAATAGGAAAAAAATTACAAAACCAATTACAAAGCTAGGGTTTTCGGATTCATATTTCTTTTCCAGTTAAAATTGCAAAATGGTATCTAGGTTGGAACCAGAGAAATTCGATCCCACTGTTATTCATGAGAAATGTATGGAAATTTTTGAGAGGAAGCAGTGGGTGTCTTTTTTTGAAAAGTTTGATGGGCACAATGATAATGTTAGCCTAGCCTTTGCTGGCTCATTCGATGGAGAGAGGGCTGCAGTAGGAAATTTGAATTTCAGACTGTCTGAAGGTAATTTGGCGCAGATCATTGGCTTACCACAGCAGGGGGAGAGATTCTTTAAAACAAAACAATTCAAGGAGAAGGCATGGACACCCTTTCTATGCAGGTCAAGGGCAGGTTCAGTGGAATGGAAGAAGGGAGTACCAAGGAGTTGGTTGGTTCATCCCTGGGATGAAATAGTATATATCATCCAAATATTCATCACCTGTGAAGGAATATTTAGCATTGTATATCTTTATCACATCAAGATATTGCAGCACCTGAGGGGTGATTGTGAGATTAACATGCCCCATTTTTTATTACAAAGCCTTTCCAAGATGGCTAAGGTTGTTCAAAAGCATGAAAAAGACAAGCTAACAAGCCTTTTCCATTGTGGGCTCATCAAAATAATCATCACATATGAGTTACAGAAGCAAAAGTTGACATGGCAAGAATTTATAATTCATAATCAGTTTGAAGAGCTAGAAGAGCTGCCTGAAGAAAGCTTGAAAGAAGAGAAACTTTTGATGATAACATACCCCAAGGATGAAGAACAGAACCCTGAAGCAACAAGCTCAAAACTGCTTAAAGGGAAAAAGAAAGAAAATGTGTTGATGATCATAGATGATGAAGATAACTCTGAGGCAGCAAGCCCAAAACAGCCTCAGAGAAGAATAAGAACCAGGAGCATGATGAAAGAAGAAAGAAAGTTCCAAAAGCAAGATCAAATCTTCACCACTCATTAGAAGAAGCCAAGGAAACATCAGCAAGCTCGAAATAAGTCAGCACTAGAAGAGGATGATGAAAGCTAGAAAAAACAGTATGAATACATACAATCCTTGGAAAGTCAAGAAGAAGGTCCAACAGGTGAGATAGGGCAAGTCCATGAAGAAAAAAATACCCAAGAAACTGAAAATATTTCAGATGAAGTGATAAAGCAGACTAAAAAAATTAATCTTTTCTTTTATCAACAAGAAAAAGAAGAGAAAAAGCATCCAGGACAGGAAATTTCAGATGATCAAGCTTCTCCTTTCTTGGAGCAACAAACTATAGAAAAAGAAAAGAAGGGAGATTCAGTGCAAGAGAATGAAGAATTGGGGATGGATACTAATTCTGAGCAGCCTTCAATGAAGATGGAAAAGAAGAAAACTTCCAAAATCAGTAAAAAGATTAAGAAGTTGAAAATGGAAGTAAGAGAATTAGAACTGAGGAATGAAAAGTTAAAAGAAAAGAACAGAAAGCTTAAAGTTCAAAGGACACGAATCTCCAAGCATGCATATAAATGGCATAAACAAAAGAAGATTTACCAGACCAAGTATGAAAAACTGAAAGTTCTTTATGCAGCTCGGACTTCTATAGATGCATCATCTCAGACAGGAGGTACATCAGAGGATTAGAAGCAGAGTTTCAGCAACAAAATTTTGTTCAGGATATAAGCAGGGTCAAATTTTTGGAAATACTTTTTGTGTATGAGGACATGCAACAACTCCCTCTTGGGGGAGATGTTGGGCACCCTTTTTCACCTATTTTGCCATCTAAATACCTTCCAGTTTTCTCCATAAACCTTCATACTTGATCCATAAAACCTTAATTTTATCCACAAAACTTTGGTCAAAGGTATAAATGTCGTTGCTTCTTAATAAGTTGAATTGTGAGATTTTAAGGCATTTAAATTAAGATTTTATTCAAAATTACAGAATGTGCTAACTTCCCGTAATTTCTCCCAGGTTGGATACTTGCAGGCCAGCTGGGCACAAACTGAAGAGTGGAAGAAGATCCTCGATATCGAAGGATGGTTAAACTTCTAACAAACTTGTGGTATGTTTCTCACAGGTGGTGAGTCAATGCTGGTCAACGATGACCACCTGTGCAGTCATCTAGCATAAAAACAGGGCAGTTCGATTTTCTAGCGATATAGCCTATTTTCTTGAAGATGATGGGCGATTTCGAATATAGGAAGATTGTTATTTCCGATGTCATCATTAATTTTCCATAGATATAGCATTTCAGTTTAGAAACGAGGGATATAACTATTTGTTTTGAAAGAGGAAAACCTCTTGGATGATATACATATATTTTTGAATTAAGAATCTGAGAATTTCTGGAAAATTCACTGCATATGAACTGTGCTTGGATAATGAAGTGACTAGGTATTAAAAGCTTGTGAATCTTTCTTGCGTGTGTGTGAGTGGAGCATTGGAGGGCCCCCATTGTCGAACCTACACACATACTTTTCTTTACTGCGTCTTAGTACGATTAAAGGTATTCAGTAGAGTTGTTTTTCGATAGATAATTCATGCATTATAGTTCGAGTTAAATTATATCTGCACAGAATCCATTATAGCATAGGGTTATGAGATTTCGGATGTGAGGGCAGAGTATGGACGATGGCGGACAGGCAAGCTGGGCTTCACACTTGGATCGGCTCAGCACTTCAGTGACGCGGCTGGACCAGTTGATTTTTGACTCTTGAAGCGGTGTGGTATTTGATGGGCTGGCTGGTGGATCTTGTATACGAATTGGAGAGCGAATTTGGGGGCTCCATGAAACCCTGGTGTATTGTGGATGAGTGTGCTGAGTTTGGGCGATGATGGACTGGAAATATGGGCTTCTAAACACCGGAGGAGCGGCTCAGCTGGCCCAGCGGAATTGTCTTGAAATGGCGTGGCATTTGATGGGGTTGGCGGGTGGTTCTTGAACCCTGCGGACGGGTGACGGGATTCAGAGTAGTGCAGGGATCCGGCGAATTGTGTGGGGTTTTTTGCTGCAATTTTGAACGTTGGATAGGGGATTGGGCCCTATCTGGGGTTTCCATCCTTATTTTTGGCTGATTGTTCGGTCAGGGTTCGGCATTGACTGTCGTGAGGGAACAACTGGGGTGGAATGGCGAGCGGATATGAGCAGGAGGTGGACTACACCTCGGATGGTGATTGTGATAGGGGGATTTTCGATCTTGGAGCTATCAATCATGCGGAGTATGGGTCGGGGGCATTGTCTGGCCCATTCTTGTCCGACGGGGGGACAGGGTTTCTCCCTAGGCCCGAGGGAGCGATGGAACTAGACGGGCACCTCATCACTCCACCGACATCTGCCAGAGTCACTTCGCCGGTCATCTCTCTAGGGCTGGAGGGTTTAGAGGTAGAATTGGAGACCTTTCGGTCATCTGCTGGCATTAGGGACAGGCCCAACCTGGCCGGCCTTCTGGGGCGGACTCTACAACCCCAACTGGGGTCATACTCAAACTTTCCCATTAGCTCGAATGCCTTGCGTGTGGAGAGGCTCGAAACCCTGGCTGGGTGTGACAACAGGCGGTCGGAACAGGGTAGCGGACTGGCTTCTTTTTCTGTTGGAAATTTGATTAAGTCGGTGGAATTTCGTGAAGTTGAGGACCGGGGACAGGCTAGCGGTGGACAGGGTTTCTCATCCAGTGGACATGCAGCAGCGGCTCCTGGGGTTGGAGAGGTACTACCGGATGATGAATCCCTGCTAATTCCATGAGCAGGGGTTTCTGCAAAGGCTGCTTCACATAAAAATACTGCCAAAAAGGTAAAGGAACGAAGGAGGAAGGATAAACTTGTGCTGGGTGTGGATGTCTCGATGGAGGAGGCGGAGGACTTCTCACACATCGCAGTGGTTGGACATGTTCGTGGTAAGAGGCTTGGGCGTGGTTTCCTCCAGTGATGGGCAGCCGAGTAGTGGAAGGACTTGATAGCTACTGCACCTGAGATTAGGGTATTGACGAAAGGTTGGTTCTCCTTTATCTTGTCGAATATTGGGGAGGTTGAAGCTGTATTAGGCCGCCATTGGTCGATGTTGGGCGTCCCCATTGTGCTGAAAAGATGGTCACCTTTCTTCGATTCCAAAACTGAAAAAATTGACAGAGAACCTATTTGGGTGAAGCTACCTGGGCTCCCCATGCATCTCTGGAATGAATCACGATTTGCAGCAATTGGGAATTTCCTTGGCGACTATGTGTGTTCTGATTTATCCCATACTGAGACAGGTATTTATACGGTGGCTAAGATTTTGGTCAAAATCGATCTTCGACTGGGGCTATCGGCTGAGATCATTATTCAAACGAAGGATGGGGAATTCACACAAATCTTGGACTACGTGGGGGTGTCGTTTTGGTGCCACCGCTGCCACGCTCATGGACACTTGGTTGCTGGTTGCACGTTACCGTTTAGGGGTAGCAGACCTGTTAACACCCAAAAAGTGCTCACTAGCTCATTTACCACATTATATGGCCCATTTGTCCATTTTCCTACCATATTTCCATTAAAAATCCCAAAACATCCCATTAAAAAGCCTCCAAAAGGCCTAAAATGCCTCCAAAAGGCCGTAAAACCCTCAAAATAGCCTAAAAAAGGCTAAAAAACCCCCTTTTCCTCCAAAAATAGCAAAAATCCCCTAAAAAGGGAATAAAAAATATAAAATAATGAGGAAAAGGAGGAAAAAACCCTATACAGCTGCCTAAAACCATGTGTTTCCCAAAACCATGGGCCAGCACTCCACCACCAAAAAACTATAAATAGGTGATGGAGATCCCTTATTCCATATCCACAATCACAAGCACCCTTACTCTGCCAAAATCTCTCTCGAAACCCTAGTTCACCTTTGAACTATTTTCACCTTGAGAGTCACCTTTTGGCCCATTCCCATCATTGGAGAAGGAGAAGGAGCATCTTGAAGCTTGGAGCATCCTCTTGGACACTGCAAAGGGCTTCATCAAACCTTGACACTCAAGGTAACATTAATAGAAAAAGTCATTCTTTTCATTTGATGTTTATGTTTTATGCAATATTTTAGAAGTAATTTAATTGTTGTTTTAGCTTAATTAGTTTAATATACTGAACTGCTACTAAGGAGTCCATTCTCCTTAGTAGGTGCTCATTGGCACAAGCTAGGGGTAAAACCCTAGCTACAGTTTTGGCGACTCCCCTAGTTTTCGAATTTCTGGTTTCCGTTTTTTAAATTTTTTCCTTTCGGCTGTCCCTTTCGGCCGCCGCATACCGCGTTTTTTCCCTCTGCAGTCGCGTCCCGACCGCGCCTTTCAGGCCTTTACCTGCGATCCGACCGCGGCTCTCAGACTGCTTCCGACGCCCTGCCGGCGGATTCAAGTCTGTTACCTGCGATCCGACCGTGGCTAATCAGCCTGTTTGCCGCGATCTGACTACGCCTGTCGGTCTTTTTCCCGCGTCCCGACTGCGGCTTTCTGCCTCTTTCGGGCGTCCCGACTGCGCCTGTTAGCCTTTTTGCCGCGACCCGACTGTGTCTTTTTTCCTGTTTCCTGCGTCCCGACTGCCTCTGTTGGCCCGATAGCCGCGACCCGACTGTGTCTTTTTCCCTGTTTCCTGCGTCCCGACTGCCTCTGTTGGCCCGATAGCCGCGACCCGACTGCATCTTTTTCCCTGTTTCCTGCGTCCCGACTGCCTCTGTTGGCCCGATAGCCGCGACCTGACCGCCGCTGTTTCCCTCAAACCCGCGGTCGGCCTGTTCTGATTCGCCACAGACCCGCGGTCTGATTTCTGCTCTTTTCCTGTCTTGAGCCCAGCCCCTTTTGCTGCAATATTTTCTGCATCTGAACAGTCCTCTGTCCCACCTGCAGCCCACTACCTTACCAGCCTTTCTGCAATATAATTTCTGTTCCCTTTACAGAATTCTTTTAAAAATTTTAGTGTTTTTTAAATTCAGAAAATTTTGCAAGTTAAACTTTCAATTTCCATATTATTGATAGATTGGAAGTTGCCCCCCTTGTGGCACTTCTATTTTTGGGTTCAACACCTCACGAGCACACACTCTGTCACATAAAATCAAGTGAGCCTTAAAAAGTACCTAACTAAACCAACATTCTAACCCCACTTGGGGAACACAAAAGAATCATTGTAGTTAGGTAGGATCAGGGGGATAGGCTTCCAATAACACCCCTTGGTTATTTCACTTGAGACATAGTTGTTGTCCAAATAGGGAACCAAAATCCCCTAGTACTTTTTGGCACGGTCACGACCAGTTTATCAGAGGGCCTCTCCCTTAGGAGGGTTGAAGTCGGGAGACTGGTTCCGGAGGCCTGAGTGGAATACCGCACTCCATTCAGTAACCGAAGGGCTACCTTTCGCGGTTCGCGGGATATCCCTGTATAGGGGTATTGCGGTCAACGAACTAAACGGCAGATTCACCTTTCTGGACGTGTCATGAACGGGGTATCTTAGTTGCCATTCTTCTAGGATTGACTACCCGGTATCCCTCCCGGTAGGGGGATATCATAGCCACTTGGATTTCCTACTCATATTGTCTGACTTGGATTTCATCACCTTGCAGAGGATATGTTTAGTTGAGTCAGAATACTTTTAGTTAGGTGTTTGCATGCTCCTTTACCTCCCTTTGGTCTAGTGAGTCCACCATTTTTTCTTTGGTAGGAAACCTGCTGCTTGTTGGTATTCTGACCGTCTTTGTTGTTACTCCACCTATTGTAGCACAGCTGTTGCAGTGGGTGTTTTGAGTTGGTTGTTGGCCTGAGAGCCTTGCTTTTTAGCTCTCCTTCTGCACACTCGGTTGCATTAGGATTTTTGAGCTATTTTTATACTCACCTCAACCCACAGAGACTAGACACCATCTGTCACCATTGAGCCCCCGAGACATTCTCGGCGCCTCAGGGGCGAGCCCCCACAACACGGTTCTCTTGACACCACTCGTTGTAGATTCCGATCATTGTCCGTTGATACCACTCATCACAGATCTAGAGCCTTGTCACTTGACTCCACTCGTCAGCGACGTAGGACCCCGTCACCAGATAGTGACGCTCCTTACTTTACCTCTGATTCTGACGAAGAGTCTGAGAACCCTATTTATACTGCCCCTACTAGCCCCATGGCTGGTACGACTTCCACTCCATTTGTCATAGGGACCATTGGTGGCACATCTACCACTACACCAGTTACTACACCTGTTTTTGGTATGCCCTCCATGGGGCAACCATCTACCGTTCCCCTCACGGTACCTATACCCACAGCGGGAATACCCATCCCCACTACATCAGTGGCTCACACTACCCATGGTGGTGCTGGACCATCCTCCACTACCTCAGTTCCCCCACTTGGGGGCACCACCCTAAATCTTGTCCCTCCACTTGGGGGCACTGGCCCCAACTTGGTCCATAGCACTACGGTGTCACAGCCTTCTTCCAGTTTGCCATTCATGGCTAGCCTTAACCTACCTGACCTGGCCAGATTGACCAACGATCCTATTCGACACGACCCTACATGGCCTCATATGCCTACCAAGCTCCCCTCGGACATCCCTAAGTTCGAGGGCAAGGCCGGTGAGGACCCACAAAACCACATCATGTCTTTCCACCTATGGTGTTCCTCTAACTCCATAGTGGATGACTCTGTTCGCCTCCGTCTCTTACAGCGCACCTTCACTGGCTCTGCAGCCAAGTGGTATATTGAGCAGCCTCATGGGACCCACGCCACATTTGCTTCCCTGGCCTCGACCTTCCTGCAGTTCTTCCAGTTGCCTGTCCGCTATGACGCGGGCGTTGAGATCCTTCTATCTTGTAGACAAAACACGGCTACCCATATCACGGACCACATCCATGAGTGGCGTCGACGCCGTAGCTTATGCAAGATCAAACTTGACGACCGTATCTTCCTAGATTGGTTCCTCAAATCCCTTCTCCCGGTTATCGCTAAGGATGTGGCCTCAGAAAGACCCCAGTCTGAAGAAGAAGCCATCCTTAAGGCTCAACAGTTCGACCTCATCTACGCCCAATCAGGTTACCTTTATACCATTATACCTGACGCCCCTCGCGGCGAGTCCTCCCAGCATGATGCGCCGGGGGCATCCCACGCTGCAGATGGTATCATTGGCCGTGTTTCTTCGCATCCCCAACCATTTTCTATAGCACGTCCTACCCCTGGCCCCGACCTGTCGCGGGCTACCTCACAGTCTGGAGCAACCAACTCATATGCTCCCATGACACACCACCATCCCCATGGACCCTCATGTCCACCTCAATGCTTCGGTTATGCGACTCCTGCTTATGCTCCCCCAGTCGCACCTCAGTCTTACTACCATCTGCAGGCTGCCCCAGTTCCTGCGCCTCCACAAGCCCAACCTGCTTATTATACGCCCCAGGCAGCCCCTGCGGCACATCCACCACCTGCTCCGCAGTCCTATCAGCAACCCCCTCAAGTTGCTGCACCTGCTCAGCCTCAACCTGCATATCATCCTCCGCAGCCTGCTCCTGCACCTGCGCAACCTCAAAATCCACCTGCTGCCCAAGGGCAAGTTTACGCCCAACAGAACCCGCAGCAAAACCAGAATAACCAACGTAACCAGGGCCAACAAAACCGCGACAAGGGCCGTAATCGGGGAAACAACCAACCTGCAGACCAAGCTGGTCAACCAGCTAATCCCCCTGACAACAACAATGCGGCCCCCGCTAATCAAAACCCTGATCGCCCGCCCAAGTAGGCTAAAAACCCCAATTTGCGAACGAACCACCCTTGTTCTATTTGCGGGGTCTATGGACACTACACCCATGCTTGCCCACACTTGGAGCGAGCTCGGCAGCTCTGGGTTGACGAGGCCCATCGCCAAGGGCATGTGGCCCCCCAAGCGCCACCCAACCCCCCCCAACCTCAACAACCCCCTTTGGTGCTGCAAAACCCATTACCGACCCAAGGCGTAGTGAACACTCAGCCGTTGGCTCCCCATCAAGCCAATGCGGCCCAACAACAGCAAATCACCTACGCTGCTCCCGATCAACCCATGTTTGACTCGGGTACTCACCACTTACTGATGATGTCATCCGCTGACGTCAACCTCCAGACCCGTCGGAACCAATATGGCTCCACCTCTGAAGCCACTCCCACGGATAAACCTACTAACGCCCATCCCACCGATCAGGCGTTACGTATACCTCCGCCGCCCATAGACGGCGCTGCGAAAGCACCTCGTTTCCCACTTCGCCGAATCAACAATAACCCTAACGCACGGGCTGCGTCAAACTACAACATCGTAGACGACCTAGCCCAATCTCCCGCAGCCATGTCTGCGTTAGAAGTCTTGAAGAACTGCCCTTCCCAGCGCAAGACTTTACTTTCCGCCATTGGGGGGATTGACCCAACCGATTCGCATTTGATGGCATTTGATTTAGACCAGTCTGAACCACGCCTACCTTCCAGCTTAGCCTTCCAAGTTACTGTCTCCGTTAGGAATCTTGTTATCCATCGGTGCATCATCGATGAGGGTGCCTCCACATGTGTTATGTCTACATTTGTATGGCAGAAGCTAGGATCCCCTCCTCTCCAGCAGTCCACCACTGCGTTACGTGCCTACGACGGTCGTTCGGCCCAGCCCCAGGGCCTTCTACCCAACGTTCCAGTCCAGTTAGGTGGAAAAACAGTCCTTATTGACATAGAGGTAATCAATGCCCAATTGGATTACAACCTTCTACTTGGCCGCAGCTACATGTATGCCATGCGGGCGGTTGCCTCTTCTGTCTTTCGCACCATGATGTTCCCCCATGAAGGACGCGTGGTTAAGATTGACCAGCTCACCTACTATGATACCAGTGCTCCGGCGGCACCGGAAAATGTTCTCCCCATGGTTGAACAACCTGTTTCTCCTGCCACCACCTCGTTTGTTTCCTCTACGGGGCCTGGAGTCTACTCAGACGCGCCGATGACCTCCACCTTTCAATCCATTCCTCCACCGTCATCTACGCCCGAAATGTCTGACTTATGTACCTTGTCCCACGACAACCTACCACCTAACACTCAACCACCCTTGTTGCCAAAACCACCACTGGTACCTAGCCACATTGGTGTTACTCCGATCCATACGATCCCCTTCCTAGTTCCTCCATCGGGAGTAGTAAGCGCCCCGGTCATGGCTACCCTTAGCCTCCCTGGGTTAACCTTGGGATTACCTGTATGGTATCTTTCGCCTCCCGTTCGCCCGCCGACACCAGATGTCGTCCTCCAACCGGTGCAACCCATGGCTACTACCACTCAGCCACCTCCCGGTGTCTCTACCCCTTCGTCCTCCATGACACCCCCTCCTACTCCCAAACCCACTGGGGGCAGAGGTCCACAACCTTACACTGCTGTACCACCTCCAAAGACAGTCAAGAACCCTCCAGTGTTTCGTGCTCCTCCCAAATGCTCGTTGTGTGACGAGTTGGGCCACGCGACCCACCAATGCCCACAGTTACCCGCATTGCAGAAGCACATGCAGATGCTCGACGATGACCCCAACATCCCAACTGTCGAACTCAACCCCACTCCCAAGCCTAAAGATAAGTCCCTACGTACCAACCACTCCTGCGCCATCTGCGGTATTTACGGGAACTATTCACATCATTGTCCCGATCTCCCGGATTACAGAGCGGCTCTCTATGAGATGACCAATCTGGATCTCGAGACGACACCACCCACCGTTGAGGAGATTTACCCCCCGGTCTCTCCCCCTTCTGAAGAGGTTAATACCATCTATATGATCTCTTCCACCACTACCCCCTCGTCAACCGATTTGACGACGCAAACTTTCCATACCGATGAGGAGATTCTTGAGGCCCTTACTGCCCCGGATTATCCCTGGGATGATATGCATCATCGTTCCTACTTCATCCCAGAAGCGTCTTCCTCTAGCTCCGCTACCCAATACGCGGTTGAATCCAAAGACTTCCTCCCCACCAAGGTCGACTGGTTCAAGGACCCTATTCCTGCTCCTGATGCCTTCGAGGAAGGTAACATGGCCAACATCTCACCTGTCATCCAAGTTGATATCACTACACCAGGACGTGCCCCTGAACTCATCACTTTAGGAGCATTCTGCAGTCAGCAAGAGATTGAGGACTACACAAACCTTTTCAAAGAATTCCGTGATGTCTTCGCCTGGTCCTATACTGAGATGCCCGGTCTTGACCCCGCCATCAAAGAGCACCACCTTGACAACTCTGAGTCAAGGGGCATAATAGATTCCCTCGACCCTGGGATAGGGGGCATGATCAATCATTTTGAACCTTCCCCATCACATCTATCTCAGCACGTCAATGAACCCATTGTTCAAACCCACACATATGTGATCCATAATCACAAACCCCATGCACATAGCATGGGGGCAAGTCATTAGCCCTGCTCACTTTTTCACATTTGTGATCTCAACCATTTTTGAGGTCACGTGTCACTTGTACATTGGATTTGATATGCATAGTTCTTTCCTTTGACCATTCCGGAGTCCTTATGACCTCCGTTTTTCGCACCATTTGCACCGTTGGATTCATATTTCCGCGCTCGTGATGATGCTTGAGATCATTTCTCGCTCTCACCAGGACCAATATCAACATTGTGTCCAGATGCCACTAGTCGCCTCGGTTTACGTGCCACATCGGCCGTTCTCCGTTTTTCACATATTTTATATCATCGGATTCATTTTTCCGAGCTGGTGATGATGCTTGAGATCATTTCTCGCTCTCACCCCCATATTTTTCGGGTATTTTTTCCAAAACTCCCTCGTCACCTCGGTGTGCGTGCCACATCGACTGTTACCCGTTTTTGACACCCTTTATATCGCCGGATTCATTTTTCCGAGCTCGTGATGATGCTTGAGATCATTTCTCGCTCTCACTGGTACAATTTCAACATTGTGTCCCAACACCTTGCTGCCTCGGTTTGTGTGCCACATCGGCTGCCATCGGATTGTTCCACATTTTTACATGAGCCACTCACTCCTGTCATACTGCAAATGTTTCGTTGTTTTGCCACCATTTCATCTACCCCGCGAGGAGGTCCATCAGTGTTCCCACCTACCCTCGTTCTTGGTCATCATTACTAAACCTTGATTGAACACTTCCTCCTTGCCTGGCCATTCCTTTTGTTCGGTATAATTTTATCCCTTTTTCGGGCCGGACAAGTCCTTTACGAAAAAGGCACTTAGGGAGTTTCCGTTAAGCTCTTTTCTGACTCCTAAAAGAATGAAAAGATCACCGAGCAATCTTGCTTCCTTTCATGCTCGTTAAAGTACCTTAAAGGGCGTCTATCTGGTATAAGTTTAACCCTTTTCCGGACCTGGTAGACTAATTACGAAAAAGGAATACTCTAGTCACACCGGCTAGAAGAGTTCTTCATTGCATCCTTTTATGCTTCTTTGGGCCTTGGAGACTAACTCTACGAAAAAGCAACCCCCTGGAGTCTTCTTACTTGATTTCAGACTCTCTAAAATTGAAAGCAACCACGAGCATGCACTGTCCTGGGCTCGTTAAATCCACACGACAGTACCATTCCATCATTTCAGAGTCTTCTTATCGCTTTCAGACTCCTTAAAATTGAAAGCAACCACGAGCATGAACTGTCCTGGGCTCGTAAAATCCACACGACAGTATCATTTTATCCACACACTTCTTCTAGTTCCTTAACCCATGAAGAAGTATCCTCCCGTGCCTCATGGCACCGTGATCGATCATCTCGGCAGCACCCCCAATCAGGTCGCCTTTGTTCAGAGTATTCTGCAGTCTCCTGCCATTTTATACCAGCTTGAGTCTCCCTCAGCCTAGTCACCTCCCCAGAGCCAATACAGCTATGATCCCTTTCCCCTCAGTCAGTTTCATATGCTGCCAGATCATTCCCATTATCATACTCTGAACAAAGGAAGTTTGAGTCCACCCACTCTACTTGCCCAGTTATCCCTCCACAGTTTGTCAGTCCTACCATCAGTACTATCACATTTCGGTTGTTTACCTCGCGCTCCTGTCAAGGAAACATCATTGCCTTGATAGTTGCAGGTCTCCCTCTGTCGACGACAGCTCCTCTATTCCAGAGGATAGGCCCAGAGGTCCCTACACCTTGGACTTATCACCATCTGTGGTAAGTGCCTACGGATCATTCTGAGAGGAGTCATCATTGCCTCTCCGAGTGGTTGTTCCTCACATGCTCGACCTCAGCACCTTGATCGCATCGTTGAGGATCGCGTAGGATTATATCCCATCAGTTTTTAGTCGAAGACCCCGGATTTCCCCCGACTCTAGCACATTGGTGAGTCATTTCGGAACGCCCAGTTATATGTTCCTGTGGATGTTCGGGCTGCGTTGGCGTTTGTATTCGGAAGCCATCCAGTTACATGCTTCCTCGAGTACCCAGTTCAGTTCCAGTTCCATGCATCTCTGGAATGAATCACGATTTGCAGCAATTGGGAATTTCCTTGGCGACTATGTGTGTTCTGATTTATCCCATACTGAGACAGGTATTTATATGGTGGCTAAGATTTTGGTCAAAATCGATCTTCGACTGGGGCTATCGGCTGAGATCATTATTCAAACGAAGGATGGGGAATTCACACAAATCTTGGACTACGTGGGGGTGTCGTTTTGGTGCCACCGCTGCCACGCTCATGGACACTTGGTTGCTGGTTGCACGTTACCGTTTAGGGGTAGCAGACCTGTTAACACCCAAAAAGTGCTCACTAGCTCATTTACCACATTATATGGCCCATTTGTCCATTTTCCTACCATATTTCCATTAAAAATCCCAAAAAATCCCATTAAAAAGCCTCCAAAAGGCCTAAAATGCCTCCAAAAGGCCGTAAAACCCTCAAAATAGCCTAAAAAAGGCTAAAAAACCCCCTTTTCCTCCAAAAATAGCAAAAATCCCCTAAAAAGGGAATAAAAAATATAAAATAATGAGGAAAAGGAGGAAAAAACCCTATACAGCTGCCTAAAACCATGTGTTTCCCAAAACCATGGGCCAGCACTCCACCACCAAAAAACTATAAATAGGTGATGGAGATCCCTTATTCCATATCCACAATCACAAGCACCCTTACTCTGCCAAAATCTCTCTCGAAACCCTAGTTCACCTTTGAACTATTTTCACCTTGAGAGTCACCTTTTGGCCCATTCCCATCATTGGAGAAGGAGAAGGAGCATCTTGAAGCTTGGAGCATCCTCTTGGACACTGCAAAGGGCTTCATCAAACCTTGACACTCAAGGTAACATTAATAGAAAAAGTCATTCTTTTCATTTGATGTTTATGTTTCATGCAATATTTTAGAAGTAATTTAATTGTTGTTTTAGCTTAATTAGTTTAATATACTGAACTGCTACTAAGGAGTCCATTCTCCTTAGTAGGTGCTCATTGGCACAAGCTAGGGGTAAAACCCTAGCTACAAGACCGTTGGTTGTTCCTGTAGCAGATGATTGCTCTGTTCCTACGTTGAAGGGGACTCCACAGGTGGTGGGGGAAAAAGGAAAAGCGACTGTTATTGACACAGGGGCAGCCCAGGTATCGGTGGTACCAGCGGCATCGTGTGGGATGCAGGGATCCGGGATACATATGGCATCATTGGAGAATGAGGGATTGGATATCAGCAAGGAGCCGGTAGTAGTGGGGACTACAATGGGTACCACGACACCTTTGACTCGGGCAGCCTCCAGAAAGCTACAAGAGCAGTGTATTATTCGTCGGGGTTCATCCTCAAATCCCCCGGGTAAGTCTCACCATAGCTCTTCTGCTGTTTCTTTATATGCTGTCTCTAATGATTTGGGGGGGGGTATGTCTTGGGTCTCATCCTCCCGTCAGTTCTGTATTACTATGCCCTGTAGCTCCTTGTACGTTACCTGAAGCGGATAGTGTATACACACCATCTTTAGTATCCACTAAACCCTCTCCCAATTCTGTGGGACGTAGCATCCGCTATGCTCTTATAAATAGGGTGATCTCTGCTGATGGATCGGGGGGTAGGGGACTTCCTGATTTGGCTGCCAGTGCTGGGGGGAAAGGTCGGGGACGCAAATCTCATTTGTCAAAAGCACAAGACCGGGCAAAAGTTGATCTAGTAATGGGCACACAATCCTCTATTGAATGGGCACTTCGAGCAGCAAAAGCCCTGGAAGGGGGTTTCATATGAAATTATTGTCATTCAACTGTCGTGGGTTGGCGAGTCCCATTAAAAAATCGTCACTTCGGAGGTTGGTGGATTTAAATCAACCTGATATTTTACTGCTGCAAGAAACATTGGGAGGCAGTGTGGAGGTTGTTAGGGTATTGGAAAATTTGCTACCTGGTTGGAAGTTCGTGGGAGTGGACGCTCGTGGACGCTCTGGAGGGCTGGCCACGGGGTGGAAGGTGAAGAGCTGCAGATATGATAGCTCTTGGGGTATCTCTTCTGGTACAGGGTTGGAAGTTTGGGATGTAGCGATTGGTAGGATGATAACGATTCTCAATATTTATGGTCCCTATTTAAATAGGGATGGATTCTGGGACTCCTTGCTAAGTATGTATCTCTTTGCCGGAAGGGATGTGATCTTGGGTGGGGATCTCAACCTTTCTCTGGGGTCTTCTGAAGTTTGGGGGCCTCGAGCTGCTCCGGATCCATTAGCTAACTTCTTCATACAAGCTTTCGCCGGGAAGGATCTACTTGACATACTACCTACCAGGTTAACCCCTACTTGGAGGAATAAGAGAACAGGGGATCAAAGGGTGGCTAAAAGACTGGATAGGTTTCTGGTGGCTGATGTGTTGGCTCTGGGGGTTGATGTTGTCAAGCAATGGGTTGGGTCAGGGGGGGTTTCTGACCACTGCCCCATCCTACTGGAGTTAAGAGGCAGTAGAAACAAACCCCCTAGTCCTTTCAAGTTCAATCCTAGCTGGTTGAAGGAGGAGGATTTTCTTAAATTAGTACAGAATCAGTGGGTTCATCGACCTACGGAGTCACAGGAGCATGCAGGCGCACACTTTCAACTCAATCTCAAGCGTATTAAAGAGGCCACTATCCTCTGGGCCACGGAAAAAAGGGTGAAATATGATCAGAATCTGAGGGCGGCTGAGATGAATATTGACAGACTTCTACATTGTCAGGGTATGGGTTATCTGGATGAACTGCAGAAAGGTGAGCTGCTGGAATGGGAAAGAAGCAGGAATGTGTTACTGTGTGAGCGAGAAGAGTTGTGGAGAATGAAAAGTAGGGCGATATGGTTACAGTGTGGGGATGAGAACACTAAATTTTTTCAAACATATGCAAAGGGGAGAAAATTCACTAACTCCATTTGGGAATTATCTTCAACTGAAGGGGAACGGGTCTCCAACTTTGATGGTTTGGCTGAGATGGGTGTTCGACACTTCGAAGACTTATTCACCGCTCAACCTGGGGCCTCTATAGTTGAGGTTATCAGGATGACTCAGCTCTTCCCACGTTTTGTGGGGGAGGAAGAGAACAAACTTTTGATGGAGGAGGTGCTGCCGATTGAGCTCTCGCAGGTAATGCAATCCTTCCAGAAAGATAAAAGCCCGGGGCCTGATGGTTGGCCTATTGAATTTTTCTTGGGCTTCTATGACTTCTTCGGGGAGGAATTATTGGATGTGGTGGAAGAATCAAGAAAGGTTGGGTTTGTACATGGTCCCTTTAACTCGACCTTTATTGCTCTCATTCCTAAAACGGACAAGCCTGAAAGTTTTGATGAATTCAGACCTATTTCACTCTGCAATTGCATATATAAGATCATCTCTAAGGTTATGGTGAGGAGACTCAAGAATATTCTATCTCAGCATATTTCATGTGAACAATTTGGATTCTTGGAAGATCGTCAAATTCATGAGGCCATTGGAGTTGCACAGGAAGGTATACACACTCTGAAGGTGCAGAAGCAGAAGGGTGCAGTGATTAAGATTGACCTCTCTAAAGCATTTGATAGGGTTAGCTGGCTCTATATCCGGATGCTTCTAACACACCTGGGCTTCTACTATGAATTTATTCGATGGATTATGGCCTGCATCACCACGGTGAGCTTTGCTGTCCTGATCAATGGTTCTGCTAGCCCATTCTTCCATGCTGGCAGGGGGCTACGACAAGGTTGCGCACTTTCACCGCTGTTATTTCTCCTTGTTGCTGAAGGCCTCAGTCGTTTTATACTGAAAGCAAAAGCTGATGGCTCCTTTCGTGGCATATCCATTTCTCAAGTATTGTATATCACACATCTCCTATTTGTTGATGATATTCTAATATTTTGTGATGGCTCGAGACAGGATATTGATAAGGTGGTCGAAGGGCTCAATTTACTGCAAGATGCCGCGGGTATGTTAGTGAATATTGATCAATCAACAATCACATGCTCGCATTTAAACGAGCAGGAGATTCACAGATTGGCCATCAGACTCCCTTATAGGACTATGGATATTGATGAGGGTTTAAAGTACCTTGGATTTCACTTGAAACCCAATGCATATTTGAAGGTAGATTGGCGCTGGTTAATTGCAAAATTGGAACATTGACTACATGGATGGAGTCATAAATGGCTCTCGCGAGCGGGGAGACTGGTTCTGGTTAAATCAGTTTTGGAAGCAATACCGGTATATTGGATGTCACTTGCTTGGATTCCCAAAGGAGTCTTGGAGCAGATCCATCGGTTGTGTTTTACCTTTCTTTGGAAGGGTAAGGGCGAGAATCGAGCCTTGGTGTGGGTTAGATGGGAATTGATTGCGGTCCCCAAAGCACTGGGAGGATGGGGCTTAAAGAATATCTTTCTTTTTGCTAAAGCTTTGGGGGCCAAGGTGGCATGGCGAATTATACATACACGGAGCCTCTGGAATCGTGTGGTATATCATAAATACATTGCTCCCTTAACCCTTCTGGATTGGATTAGGTAGGGCAATAAGTCGAGGGCAAATTGCTCTGTGGTATGGAATGCGATGGTACAACATTTTCATCTGGTTGGATGATTAGTATGGAGAATCGGAAATGGGCATTTACTTCGTATCGGACTGGATCCTTGGGTAGGATGTAGGGGGGGACATATACTTCCTGTGAACTTAAGGACTTTTCTGGCAACTAGAGGCTGTCATTTTCTGGCTGATATTGCACAACCAGGATCATCCACTCCATGGCATCAGGGGTGGACCTCTGCCCAGCGTCTTGAGGTTCCTGATGACATGCTCGGAGTTTGGGAGGATTATATTCGGAACTTAAGATACACAAATATTCGCCTGACAAATAGGCCTGATGAACTTCTCTGGGATCACCATCCCTCTGGGATATACACACCAAAACTTGGATATATTCAGCTAAATGTGGAAGTGCATAATAGGGCATTGGTGTGGTGGTGGAAATCTCTGTGGAAGTTTAAATGCCCGGGTAAAGCAAAATTACTCTTCTGGGCGATATTGGAAAATAAGGCACCTACCTGGGACATTCTGAAGAGACGATTCATACAGGGCCCGGGTTTTTGTCCACTCTGTAGGGAGGCGGATGAGACCATTTCTCACCTTTTTGTTCACTGCCGGTTTTCTCAGGCTGTTTGGACAAATATCTGCAACTATTTGGATCTCAATGTGAGATGGTGGGGAGAGAGTGTTCTTGACGCGTTTCAAATCTGGTGGTCAGATCAAAAGAACTCTTCCATATGTGCAGCCCCATGTATCTTTGCCTGGAGCATTTGGATCACCCGAAACAAGATCATTTTTCAGGACTGTAGGGTCCCGATGGAGCAAGTAGTGGCACAAGCTGTGGCTATCTTATTACACTACAAGACTACTCCCAAAGCGATTAGAATTCGACCAGTGATCGCGGAAACGATTGATAAATCCATACCGTGGGCATATTTCGATGGTGCATCACTTGACCATCAATTGGTGTGTGGTGGGGGGGGCGTTCTTCACAAATTTGAGTCTCATGATTTTCACATCGTGGCCTGATTGGGGAGCGGTACAAATAACTATGCTGAAATTATGTCACTTAGGCTGTTGATGTTATTTGCACTTGAACAGGGTTGTCTTTCTCTACATATTTTTGGAGACTCACTGATTGTTATTGATTAGTCCAATGAGCATACACAATGTAATGTGATGGTACTCTTACCTATCCTGGAAGATGTATTACGGTTAAAGCAGACATTTAATCTCATTACATTTACACATGTCTACAGGGAGAGAAATGGCATGGCCGATCTTCTTTCCAAAGAAGCGTCGCAGCAACATATGACTTTCGGCACATGGTGGATTACTATTCATACTTCTGCTGGCACATTCAGTTATTACCATAGGCCTTTCCATGAGGCTTTGGAGGACCAGGATGGAGCATGATCGGCTCCTGTTGATCAGACTTTACATCATTTCGTTTTGGTTTTTGTTTATTGGGCTGTTTGGACAGAATATATTTTCATGGCGGATTACATACTTCTGCTGGCACATTCAGTTATTACCATAGGCCTTTCCATGAGGCTTTGGAGGACCGGGATGGAGCATGATCGGCTCCTGTTGATCAGACTTTACATCATTTCGTTTTGGTTTTTGTTTATTGGGCTGTTTGGACAGAATATATTTTCTGTTGATAGGAACTAATTTCATTGTGACAGTTATTGTTATATGTAATCGGATATATAAGTGCTGTATGGACAGCCATCCTCTTTATTTTGGGTTTGTATGGGTCACTAGACATGTCAGAAACATGAACAGTATATATGCGACAATGTAGGGATCTCTGTGATTCTATTACATGTGCAGAATGTAATTTTGTTCAAACTATTTGAAATAAAATTACGACTTTTTCCAAGGAAAAAAAAAAGCATAGGGTTATGAGTTTTATTCAGGATTGAATGGTTAAAACATTGCAGGAGTAGTTTCGATTTCATTTCTAGAGCTTGATATCAATACTGTTGAGAATAGCTGGACACTGTGAATCATTTTTCTTGTAAAAGAAATCAGTAGTTGATTATTTCCAACAGTAAACATATTGAGCATTGTAATTCACTTGTTAAAAATCTAAGTTTCTATTTGATTTTAGTTACAGAATGTTTCATGAACGAATTGCTGAGTAGATTAAAAAACCAAACGAAGTTGATTCTGTAAGGAGGATTTGCATTTCTCATCATCAGCATTCTAGCATCTTTTAGGTTTATTTTATGAGCAACTGGATTCTCAACTAAGTCTAGGACTGATCCCTATATTTGGGATATGCCTCTAAGTTTTACAAAATCCGGATTGATTTAAACTGAAGGTCTAGTTTACACCTGTAGATTGGAACCCAACAGCCATATCATCCACAAGCAAATGGGATAGTAGAAGCATTCAACAAGGTTTTGGAGCATGCGCTAGCGAAGGTGTGCAATGCAAACCGCGACAACTAGGATCTGAAGATCCCAGTAGTCTTGTGGGCATATCGCACCACCTGTAAAAGGATGACGGGCCAAACACCATTCAAGCTGGTATATGGGAAAGAAGCGATTATGCCGATGGAGTACATCGTCCTAAATATGCGCATCGTTGTAGCAACAGGTATGGATGATGCAACGACATTAGCCGAATGTCTAACGCAACGAGTACAACTTGAAGAAGATCGCCACATCAAGAATAAACAGTTTCAGCAGGGTGACTTGGTGTTGTTGTACGACAACATGTTTATGAAGCATCCAGGAAAGTTGCAGATGCACTGGCTTGGCCCATATCGCGTCAGTAGCATTACCTCAAGAGGGGCAGTTCAGTTGCAACAGTTAGACAAAGTGATTCTCCCAAAGTTGATCAATGGTAGCAGGTTGAAGCCCTATAGGTCGAGCTCGGAGCAGCGCGATGCCTGAGTCGCATTGGAAAATTAAATAAATTGGCAGGAAGGATCGACGGAAAGATGGCGCGTCGACAAAATCAAAATGTGCAGGTAGAAGTGCTTTCATCGTAGTATTGGGAGCAGGTTCGCGACAGTGGCAGGGTCGCAACTAAGTCAAATCAGCAATAATTAACAATAAATGCCAAAAGTTCCAGACAGTTAATTACCGACGCTTGTTCGAATGATGAGCATTAATGGCGGATCCGGTCGATCGGATGACAGAACCGACGGTGGATTTGGGTCATTAAGACAAGATTTGGTCCGAATTAATGAATGATTTAGTCATGATTACGAGGGATCAGGTTTCGCGCTATAAGAACCAGACGAGGCTGGTCGGAAGGCACCTATTCATAACGAGGGGAGTCAGTTGCCCATTGTTGAATTGTGTAAGGTTGAGTTATGTTGCAAAGTGCAGTTGAGCCGCGTTTGAGCAAGATCTTGAGTGGGTAAGCTTGGGCCATTTGTTGGCATTGTGGGGATTAAGTACGACATGCTGGGTGAGCCGGATACAGTGGAGATATCAAGTGAATCCAAATCCCCTGTCCTCGCTGTTAGTATTGAAGAGGAGGTCAACCTTGTGCAAGAAGTTGCTAGCATGTCGGTAGGATCGTCTTCCGTTGTGCGCCAGAAGAGGGCGGGGACGCAGCCTAGATCCCTACAGCCAGAGAAGCGACAGACCTGCTCCATAGCCCAAGTGCCGCAAGGGGTCCCTGAGGCGAGCCCATCAAGATTTAGTGTTGTGGAGTCCGTAGTCCGAGCAAGCATCTCTGCTGCGGATATCCTGGGCTACCGACCTCCATGTCGATCGGGGATGCATCCGAGGAATCCCACGAAGAACCAATGATACCAAATCAAAATGCCGGCAATTCCACCAGGTATGAGTTGCACCATCGACATTGTGCCCACATTGATGGAGTTGCGGTATGATGATCATGATTTGCTGGCGCTGGAATATGTTATGATGGATCCTTTTAAGCCATGAGCACCGGGGCAAATTGGAGTGACGCCACGCATTCCACATGACTGGGCACGGGGTTTGGAGAAGGCTAGGTTGTTGGGGTTGATCAACCTGCCACACTTTGGGTGGTTGACGGAAGCGAATGCCTGTGTGAAAGAGCTGCTGGCCTATTTTTATGGCAACATTCTATGGTTGAATAGGCAGGTCACTGTCACGATGGACTTGATTTCTGAAATCATAGGGTTTCCCAAGGCCGAGGTTGACCCATCGCAATATTTTCAGGGGAAGAACAATGACAAAAAGCTTGCGGCTAGGTTGCGGAATCAATATAAAATGCAGAAAGACAGATGGGCATATCACCTAGACACCATCAACGAGCCTACAGTTAAGATTGGGGCATGGATCCTAGCTACTAAGATCGTTCGGAACAATCGGCCCAATCAAGGAAACTCAGGGGTAGTCACATGCGGAGAACTCTGTGCGGAGGGCGTGCAAGTAAATTGGTCCCTGTTTCTCCTCAACCAATTGACAGAGGATGTGTTGGCAGCCCAGGTGGGACATCGGCCATTCGCATATAGCTGGTTGTTGATCATAATCACGCTTGTCACCTGGATGGAGCCCGATAACTATTAAGGAATGGAGGTGGATGCGGTGGAAGATCAAAAGGGGGTACGCTACCAAAACTTGTGGTGGGTGCAGGAACTGAAGTGCATTAGGGAATGCGCCACGCAGTTTTGGCTATACTGGGAAGCGTTGCAGGAGGCATCCGAGCAGATTCCGCGGCTGACTCAAGCAGAGCTGGAAAAGTATAAAGGGATCGCCCGATTTGTGATTGGACCGCACAGTATCTACGTGCAAGCGCGACTCGATAAGGATCGACAGTGGTTACAAACCCCTTATAAACTATCAGTTGACGACTTAGATGCGATCCTTGATGAGTGGTCGATCGACTGGTGAGAACCAGTTCCTCAGACGGAGGAGTCCGCGAGAATACCATCAAATGTTCTGGAGATGGACCAACAACAACATGTGTCGAACCAGGAGTCATCGCATACCCCTACGGATGACGAGCATGAGGTCGAAGAAGGTAGGATGAAAGGACACTACGACCATGGGACAATTAGGGGGATCCCCCTGTCGTCAGAGGCACAGCTTTTCCAACTACTCCTTGCTATAAATAATGCAACCAATGTAGCGGCTCACACAATGATGGTAAAGGAGGATGAAGGTTTCCATGCGATCACTGCCTGCCTGGTTTCCTTGTGCGACATCGCTTTGAAGAAGGCACCACAGGGAGCACCAGTGCAGGAAATTGGCGCAATTAGCACTGAGCCGCGGGTCAAGAATGTCGATATTCCCATGAATGCAATTGTGAGTGATAATGAGGCTATGAAAGCCTTGCTACAGCCGTTAGAGAAATTGACCTTCAACATCAATGTGTTGCCAGCGAAGGAGTTAACAGCTATCTAGGCGATCGCCAGCTGGGAAATGGCAGACAGAATGCATGAGATCAGCGGTAAGTGCCTGCGCTTGTAGGAGAGCGACGTAGCTGCTAAGGAAGCGGTTGAATAATTAACAGGGAGGGCCACTACAGTGCGACGGGCCATGGACGAGTTGGAAGTGAACATCAAGAAAGAATAGGATGAGAAGGCTCGAGTGATTGAAGACTTGAAGAAGGAACAGGATTGGTTAACGGTGGAGAAAACCACCCTGTGGAACAGTAAGGTGCAGCTGGAGGAGGTCGTCGCTGAGGCATGTCAACATGTACTAGAGTCAACATAGGTATTGGATCCAGTTGAGAAAGCCTAGAAGCTGGGAGCTGTCATCACCGGGTTGCGGGTGGAAAATGCTACCTTGTCTCACGCACTCCAGCCGGCCACACTAAAGGAAGTTATCACAGCACGGAAGAACGCCATCGAAGACTTGGCGACTCAACTTGGTGAGTGTGAACAGGAAGCACTCAAGATCACTGCTGAGACCGCCCTTTTTTGGGGTAGCATTGTTCAGGATGAGCCTCTGGAGCAACTAACCAAGCTACGACGTGTGGCGGAAGAATAGTTGGAAACATTGAAGGAATCCATGCGCACGATGCCACCAACCGCGCAGGTATCCAAATCGGCAGAACTCAAGGAATTGAAGCAGCGTGCCACTAAAGTGGAAGAACGTCAGAAGTAGCGCGCTGCACAGTTGGTGAATTCCAAGAGAATGTGGTCTCTTATCTCACCTGTCTCCGAGGTCTTGGAATTCACCAACTGTGCAAGGAATATGGCCCTGAAGGACAAGCTCTATGGCACTAAGATGGCCAAGGGAGAGAATGTGGTCTCTTATCTCACTTGGCTTAGGAAGGTGAAGGATGAGTTGAGTGTTTTTGGTGAGATTGTTCTAGTCTCAGAGTTGGTGCGCATAGCCTTGAAGGGATTCACCAAAGAGTGGGATGTGTTCATGAAGTGTGTGGTGGGAAGAGAGAACTTTCCATCTTGGCAAAGACTATGGGATGATTTTACTCAAGAAGAGATCTCGAAGGGGTCTTAGAGCATAGATTAGGAGGAGGAGGGTGGTGTTGATGAGGAGAATGTGGCTCTTATTGGGAAGAAAAGAAGTGGAGGATCCACTTCCAAGAAAGACATGAGAAAAGTTAAATGCTTTACATGTCATAAATTTGGCCACTATGCAGGCTAGTGTCTGAATAAGAGGAAAGGCGAGAATAAGGGCAAGGATGAGACATAGTTAGCAGCATCATCTGAGATTGAGAACTATACTAAGCAGTTCAAGAAGGATTTATCCTTAGTGATTTATCTCTCGAGTAGTAGTGTTGTAGACTGTGAGGACACAAGTGCATGGTTTGTGAACAACGAGGCATCGTGTCACATGAGAGGGACAAGAGAAATGTACCCGATTATTACAAATATCGACTCAAACATGCATGTGGATAGTGGGGTTGACACCATGCATGCAGTGGAGGGGTCTAGATGGGTTAGATTCCATCTGGATTCGGGAGGATATCTGGAGGTGGCTAGAGTGTTCCTAGTATAGAGCTAAGAAAAAAGTTGCTCTCAATCTTAGCTCTGGAGGAAGATGGGTATGCAGTGTTATTTTGTAATGAACGAGTAGTTATCTATCCGAATGGAGAAATACTGGATGTAACACAAGTTCTTGGCCTTCGAAATGGCAGGATGTACAAGTTGCCGGGTCAACCTCTAGATGGTGAGTCCGGGTGGATCTCGGATTCAATAGTTGTGACTGAGATAGTTGGGTGTGAGAATTAATCCAGTTCAATCAGGAGACCGAGTTGGTATGAGATGATACTAGAGGATACTCAGGGAAAAAGTGATAGGCATAGGTCTTCAACACAGGATCCAATGCAGGTGGAAGAGAGGTTTTTTGGTCCAAATGGAGCAACTACAACAGTAGATGGAGTGATGGGGTTGGAGACAGATCCATGTGTAGGCTCCAGAAGTACCTCCTTCGCTAAGAGGGAGTGTTATATTTTTGTAACCCAGAGGTACTTCTTCATTTAATGTGCCTATGATGCAAGAGTCTAAGCAAATGTCTCGCTCTAGTGACTTTATAAAGTGTATTTATAAAGTGACTTAATAAAGTTATTTTATAAAGTGAAGTTGGGTTCTTTTATTTTTTTATGGGTACAATGAAAGTGACTTTATAATGTTTGAGTTACTTAAGTGATTTAAGTCATCTCAATGAGGGAATAAGTCACGTATGTTGATCTTGTAGGCTAAGAGTGAATCTTAGACATTGAGATCTAGGGTTAGGGAAGTTACCCTAAATGAGTCAATAAAAGAAGCTTGAGGGAGACAAAGAGGCATGCATTCCAAGAGAGGTTGAGAGGAGAGTTGGAGAAAAAGAAGGAGAGAAAGAGCAGAAAAGGAGGGAACATTTACCAAGAGATTTGGAATTTTGGTTCCAAGGAGTCTTTGGAATTAAATGAAGATTGTATTGTTGCATTTGTGAGTGGCCATAGTTGGCACATAAATCAAGGAGGATTATGGAACATATTTTAAAGCATTTATTGTTGATATAAGATCGTATAGGTCCATACTACTGAACATAAGTGTGGGCACAAACTATGAGGAGTTTGATGTAGCATTTATTGTTGCACTAAAATCGTATAGACTAAACTATATAGCAGAAGTTGGGCACATAATATGAGGGCTTATATTGCAGCATTTAATGCACAAGTTGTACAGCTAGCTAATGCACTGAAACCGAGTGTGATTCGGCATGGTTTTTGAGATATAAGTACAAATATTTATTGCTGGAAATTTTCTGTTGTAAACTCATTTCCTGAAAATCTTAATAAAATATCTCTCTTGGTTGGTTTTCCATTCGGGGTTTTTCCAAGGGCATTGCTTGAAAATCTACTTATCAAATGTGTGCATTTGATGTTGTCCATTGTTCATTTATTCCGTTGCAACTTACTTAGGATGTGTATTTATGTTCATCAATTACATGTGAATGCATATGGTTTACATGCATGAATGTTGAAGACTTTTGGAGAATGAAATCAAAGTACTGCTAAGTGTTTGATAACATTTGTAGTTGACATTTTAGTGTTTTATATGGATTTTTAACATTTATAATATATTTGGTCATCGTAGACCATTCATATCCATCTTCTAGCCATTACATAATTACATCATGTTTACATCTTGGGGGTAAAAATGGGGTGTTACATTCCCCATATCCTTAATTTATGCACCATCCTCAATGCATATTGACACTATGTACATGTATAAAAACATTGCAAAAAAAATTTCAAAACAACTACGAGTATGCCTCTTGCATCACATCCTCCAATTCCCATGTTGCTTCCTTAGGGTCATAATGCACCCATTGGACCTTTATCTTCCCTATGGTTGTGTTCCTAAGAAATGTAATCTTCTGGTCGATGATACGCATTGGCTGCACTAGAATATCTCATTCTGGTTCCACCTAAATCATAGTCCAATCAATAATGTGGTTAGGATTAGTTATATACCTTTTCAGTAATGACACATGAAATACATTATGCACTTTTATGCAAGCAAGCGAAGCAATATCATATGCAACAAGTCCTATCCTAGCTAATAGTTCAAGTGGGCCGCAATATCTAGTTGCTATCTTAGGACAAATTCCTAGTTTCAATGAACTTTTCTTCGGTCTAACTTTCAAATACACATTATCACCAACTCTGAAATCTCTTGATATTCTACCTTTGTCTGCATAAGTTTTATGCATGTCCCATGGCATCTTTAAATTTTGTATGATCTTTACAATCTTCTCTTCCGTTTCTTTAAGCAATTATGTCCCAATTACTGTTATGTCTATTGGATTGTCCCAAATGATTGGAGTATTGCACTTTTTGATATACAAGGCTTCAAACATAATCATCTTCAAAGAAGCATGATACCCATTGTTGTATGCAAACTCCACCAAGTACAAGTAATCTTCCCATTTAGATGGATGATCCATCACATACATCCCAGCATATACTCAATAACTTGATTAAATCTCTCAATTTGCTCATTTTCCTAGGGATGATATGATGTACTTAAATTCATATTTGTTCAAAATCCTTTGAATAAACCTTTTCAAAAGTTTAAAGTAAACTTTAAATCTCTGTCTAATACAATTTCCTTTGGTATTCCATGCAACCTAGTGATTCCATTCATGTAAATATATGTTATGTTAGTTGTCTTATGCATTGACTTGATTGGAATAAAGTGGAAAACCTTCGTTAACTTATCCACCACTACCATGATGGAATCACGTTGCTTCATTGTCCTGGACAATTTAGTGATGAAATCAATCGTCACCACATCCTATTTCCATTTTGGTATTGGTAGTGGTTGTAGCAAACCTGTTAGATGTCTGTGCTCCAATTTTACTCTCTGACATTCCATGCACCTGGATATATACTCAACATCTTTCTTCATTCTTGGCCAAAAGTATTCACTTCTCACTACTGAAATTTCCTTTTGGTATCCAAGGTGTCTTGCATATGGAACCTTATGCATCTCATTCAGTATCAGTTTCCTTAATTTGAAAAAATTGAGTACATAAACTCTATTTTTATGCATAAGAAATCCATCATCTTCCAATTTGTATCCTTTGTAATTATGTTGTACATTTTCCTACTACAATCATTCTTTTACCTATAGATAATATTCATCTGAGATAACAACCTCAGTAATTCTGGTTCTTAAATCTGATTTACACATGTTAATCGTTGTAGCATGCATTGCATGTACTCTCCTATTGAGTGCATCTACAACCTTGTTATCTTTCCCTTTTATGTGTTTGATATCAAAATCAAATTCAAAAATATATTCCATCCATCTTGTTTGTATGGCATTCAAAGTCTACTTTTCAAACAAGTACTTCAACCCACTATGATATGTCCTTAATTCAAATTTCAAGTCCATAAGATTATGTCTCCAAATTTTTAAGGTATGCACTATAGCAGCAAACTCTAGGTCATGTGTGACATACTTTTTCTCTTGTTCCTTTAGATTCCTAGATTCATAACATACCACGTGTCCTTTTTGCATAACCATGCCACTAATTCCTTCTTTGCAAGCATCTATGCATACCATGAATCTTCATTTGGATCAACAATTCTGAGAATTGGTGCACTGAAGAGAAATCTCTTTAACTGTTGAAAACTTTCTTCACACCATGGTGTCCATTCAAATTTGGCACGTTTCTTCTGTAATAAGGTAATTGGATGTGCCACTTTTGAGAAACCTTCTATGAATCTTGATACATTCTTGGGTGTATTCTACCCCATGATAGCTTCAACCTTCTTTAGATCCACTGCTATACCTTCCTTGAATATGATGTGTCCCAAGTACTGAATTTGCTTATGGTAAAATGAATATTTACTCAACTTAGCACAAAGTTGATTCACTCTTAACACCTATAGTACTATTCTCAAATGGTCCTCATGCTCCTCCACTAATTTTGAATAAATAAGAATGTCATCTAAGAATACAATGAAAAACTTATCCAAATACTATTTGAATATGCCAGTATTAATCATACAAAAGTAGTTGGTGCATTTGTTAATCCAAATGAAAGTACTACAAACTCATAATGACCATATCAGGTTTTGAAAGTTGTTTTGTTGATATCTTTATCCTTTATTCTCACTTAGTGACAACTTGATCTCAAATCTATCTTGGATTAAATCCTTGCTCCTTTCAACTGATCAAACAAGTATCAATCCTGAGTAGAGGATATTTGTTCTACAATGTGACCTTATTAACTATCTAAAGTCAATACATAGCTTCAATGTTCCATCCTTCTTCTTTACAAAGAGTATAGGATCTCCCTAAGGAGACACACTTGGGCGTATGTATCATTTCTTCAACATCTCTTCTAGTTGCATTCTTTGTCAACACCTAGAATTTCCGAAAAATTTAAAATTCTTAAAATAGCATATAATCTTATTAAATGCAGTCATTAGCTGTTTGATTAGTTTATATTATCAGAATTGTAACTGAATGATCTTTTATTATACTTAAATTTAAAGATAATTTTCTTGTCAGCTACTGATTGTTTTCTGTTTTCAACCATAAGGGGGAATTTCCATAACAGACTGGGCTTACTTAGCTTCCGAGCTAATGCAACAGATTTTCTTTCTCTTACAGATATACAGGTAATGTTCGGGTCGCTGCAAACAAATCTTTAAAGTATTATAAAACAAATTACTGTACCAAATCATTCAGTAAAAGTATAAGCATGCTATCCAGGTTATCAAGTGTTTAAAGGTAGAACTCTTCCTATGATCTCCTCAAAGTCTTACTGATAGAAAGTTGGAAATTACTAGAGAATCAGATAGCTATTTTCCTTTATAATAAAAGAATGAAGTATTCCTATGGAGTATTAATCCGTTGATGAGATTACTGTAATGCCATAATATTTCTTATCTAGCACCGTAGAATGTAACTGGGTTACCATATTCAGACCAATTTTTACTCATCCGTTGTTATTGCATCATGCCAAGTTTAAATTTGAAATATATTTTGATTTACAACTTCAATTGTAAAGGATCCGGAGTTATCAATATATACTTTTCTTATTTCTATCAATTACAAGATTTACAGTCAGATACATGTCTCCTCTTAACATTTTAAGGGTTTGCATGGATTGGAAAACTACTCCTATTTCCATGATTGACAAATGACTAAAACCTATTAAGCTATTATGATTAAACTCGTTGAGCATTAAGGGTAACAAAAAGTCTACTTGTCATAACAAGGAATCTAAGACTATTAAGAGATTATTTGATTATATTGATAACAACAAGCACTACACCTAACCTCACCCCATTGTCTTATAGACTTAATAGAAATGTTTTATCTCTTGTCTTTTCACATGAGACTAGGGTATATGGAAAAATGGTGATAAGTTTTATGAACCACTTATAGCTTAACATTATATCCATATCCTTATAACTATTATAATTAAAATCAATTCCTCTATGTCTAAAATACTTCCAAGACTGAATTTTTGAACAATATTTATATTGCAAGGTTTTATTAAGGCAAAGTTTTTAATAGTTACTATGCAATATTAAAGCATTGTTCTAACATTTGGATTGTTAATAGTATGACAGGTGAAACTATGGTATTGCGACCATAATGGAATATCCAGGCTATGATTTTGTTTACCCACGCTATGATTTTGTTTACCCATGCTATGATTTTGTTGGAAAACAATCAATGGGAGATCTTGTCGTAAACATTAGAACTTCGACCCACTGCATGGAATATATTAAAGTGCGACGTGGTCATTCCATAGCCATGCGTTGATGATATAAAATGGTTGACTTAACCCTAACTTTCCATTTCTCCCTCGCCTTCGGGCTCGGTCGCTCTGTGAACCCTCCTGGTACAAGGTTTGCTGACACACTATTTGGTGGCAGCTTCTATGCTGCTTCAGTTCTTCGTGCTTGTCTACTGCATCGTGTGGGATTCATTATTGCTTTGTTGTTGGCGGCCATAAGATTGTCGAAAACCTAGGGTTTTTCCTTTCTACACCATTGCTGACCCTATCACGGCGTGAGTGTATCTTTCGATTTAATACTATCAATACTTCCATTGTGGAAGGTATCCTTTGCTTCTGCCAGCTTGTTCTTTTCGGTGACAAGGGAAGGGTTTACACTTCTTCTGCTCGTGGTTACAGGCTATTTGCTGTGTTTGAGCTTCTTTCAATTCACCGGTAAGCTACAGGTTGTTCTTTCGTTTTTCCAGTTTTAAAAAAAAATAGTTTAACCAAAATAATATATAAAGTTGTAACCAAGCTGATTTTTTTTCGTTGCAGGCCCTGGCTACTCTTAAAGGTGTGGATGACACAAACCTCGGCGGTTGACTTTACCTGGTAAGCCTGGTTTTCACCATGGCGTTTTCCTCCTTGCTGGTTTATTAGGATGGTTAGGGTTTTGGTTTGAGTGAAGCGACTCTGTGATTCCTCAGCTCTATTCAGTCTTTGAACTGTATGTTAAAATGAATTCTTACAGGTTTAACCCTGTGATGCATAATGATGTTATGGATTCGGTCGATATTGTAATTACTCGTCCTTCTTTTGGTATTTAGGGTTTTCTGCAGAAGAATTATTGTGTATATAAAAAGATAACAAAGACTGTAACCTGTCTGTAGATGAGATTATGGTCTCAAAAACTTGTTTCCTTTACTGTACTCTTAATTTTGTTCAGGGTTTTTACCTAGGGTTTGATAATATGATTTATTATAACGTTTTCCTGTATTTTTGGAGCTTGTTTATCGCATGCATTTTTAATTCTATGCTATGTATAGGAATAAGTAAAATTTAAGGAATATGTGACGCGGCCGTAGGTGAAATCATTGTTTTTAACTCTTAGTGTTTATTTTGCTTGCACAACCTGGACTGATAGGGTTTGACCCAATTTTTACAGTTGAGATTTAAGTTCAGTGCTTAATCTGTTATTTAAATTATAACTCTGTGGTATTTAAGAATTAAATGGATGATATTAACTATAATGTTTAAGCTCGATGATTGAGCTAATGTTTGTTTAGTTATTTCTTTTGTTTTTTAAAAATCATTACTGAGTTATTATTCTATTAATCAATTCTCTTTAATATAAAATACTGTTAGGATTATGTACCTTGATTTATTTGTGATGTAATAACTTATTAAATTATATACAGGGTTTGTATCCTTGTACGAATATTCTGACTGTGAACACAATTCTTCTGCATTGTTCTTGATCATGATATCATTACTGTAATTTATCTTGTTATATTTTACTATTGTCTCCTAAAATTGTTTATTTAATTTGTAATACCCAGAGTATAATTATGTTGTACATAATCCTTACTTATTATTTCGTCAAGTATAAATTAACTAGGTTTAATAATTACAATTGTAAATTAATACATAAAGTGTTACTATTTGATTGTGTGAATTACAGATACATTATTAGTAATACAATGATGATATTACTTCTTACTATGGCACGGAAAAAAAACATAGTAACTCTTAACAGTTTAAACTACTGATATTCTAAGATACTCAATTTACTAAACTAACTAGCTCTTCAGACATATTAAATAAACATAACAGACGTCCATTCATACTCAATAAACATAATGAAGTAAGTGACAGAACCTGCTTAAGCTGTGGACAACAACAGCAATGGGAGGCCGTTCCTCCCTACCAACTCCTGGAGAGTGCTCAGACAGCAACTTCTCAGGACCCCCGAGCTTGCTCTAGTCTCCCTGGCTGGAACTAGGTGCAGCAAAGTCAATTCTCTCAGCCCAAAAAGCTATAATGGAGCCAAGTTACTGCAACAATCCTCCTAAAACAACTTCCTTACTGTATTTCCCTCTTCCTCAATGGATTTCCTGAATAACATTCACCTGAATGAATTCTCCCTGGAAAGTATTCGAGCCCCCCAGCTCTCCTCATTGAGTTCTTTTTAAAAGATTGCCTAGGTCTTTGTTGGGTTAACTGTCATTTAATGAGCCACCTGCTCTGATTCCACTTTCTTGGGGAATCATGACCCCAAATATAGGGAAGTTGCCACCTGCAACTTAGGAAGTGTTTGAGGATGTTGCCACTTGTCTTTTGCCTTTCCACCTAGTTCCATCCACCAGTTTGACCAGTAACCTCTTTTTAACAGCTCTCCCATGCTGTTGTCTCCATAATTTATTTATTAATAATAAAATATTCTGAATTACACTCCATTTCTGTTGACTCTGTTGAGTCATCAATCCCTACTTAGCATTAAATTTATCATCATGTCTCAGGAATATAATAAAACAATTACATAATTTTTACAAAATTGGGGTATGTGACATTCTTAATTCCTTTAACTCGGGTGTACTCATTATGTGTGGGATTTTAGAGACTGGGGAAGCTCCGTGTACCAAGTCAATAGAGAAATCAATGTCTCTTTTAGTTGGCAAACTTGGTATTTCTTCAAACACATCGGTGATTTCTTGTAATACTGTAAAATATTTCAAACTGAGGCCCTTAGTCTTTTATGGATCTTCCACATGAGCTGCATAAAATTGACATCCTTTTCTAAAATAGGTTTTTAACTACGCAATAGAAATCTACCTTATGGAAATAGGCCTTGGAATGTCTTTCACTGTCTTCTACTCACCTTCTTCATCAAGACAAGTGAGTGTCTTTTTATGGAAATACAAAATAATAATAATAATAATATATTTTTTAGGTCACAGCCAAGCTAGACACCAATTTGGTGTATGAGACCCCCTTGTTTGTGGGACAAGGGACCCCCCTCTACACATCAATATAACTATTAAAATATAGAAAGGTGTACATACCCTACCCCTTTGGATTTGAACCTATGACCTACTAGGAGGAAACACATGTTATTAACCATTAGACCCACCCAGGTTGTACATCCAACTAGTCCATCCCAATAAAAACATCATAGGAACCAAGAGGAATTATGTTTAAATATGCAAAAGTATGGATTTTGTTCATATCTAATGGACATCCCATTACTATCTCATTGATTTTCCTTTTGATTCCAATAGCCAACTGAACCAACCATGATTTATCATGCTTACTTTTATTTAACTGAAATCTTTCAACCAAATTAGAAGAAATATAACTATGACTTGCCCCTGAATCAGTTAAAATAGAAATAGGTTGATTGGAAATATTACCTTCAACTTTAATCATATTGAATTGATGCTTTTCCCGTCTATTATCCAAGGTTGCATAGATATTGGCACGGTCTCTGGCCACTTCCTTTATTGTACTTGTTTCTTGAATGTTGTGCATAGTCCTCATTAAGTCTCCCTTAAAAAGACAACCTATGTACATATGATCTCCTTCACATTCCCAACACTTGAGTTGCTCCCTTATTCCTCTCTCTCAAGACTCTGTCATCTTGGGTCCCTACTGAGTTGGATTACTTTGATGATATGAGTTTGATTGCTTTTTGAAAAAAAATATTTAAAACTTTTCTTCCTTTGATCATGTTTATATTTTTGCTTGTCTCTCCAAGACTTGTGAGAATTTGCTTTGCCCTTGTTCTGCTCATGTATACATTTGGCTTTCTTAATTGTCTCCTCCAAAGTCTTGGGCTCATCAAATTGAAATTTGTCTCTATAAAATGAAGGCAATCCACTCAAAAATCTATGTATATGTACTTTCTCATCCTCAAGTAATCCAACATACATGATCAATTCCAAAAAATTCCTTCCATACTCCTCCATAGACATATTTCCAAGCTTGAGTTCAAAGAACTCCTCCATTTTCTTCTCATAGTAATGTTTGGATAAATACTTCTGCTAGAAATACCTCTTGAATTGCTTCCATGTTATCTTCTTTTCCTTGATATGCTTTACTTAGACTAGCTAATCCCACCAAATGGAAGCCTTTCCCTCCAGATTGTAAATGGCTATTCTAGATTCCCTATTTGAGGAGTAGTTATGTAACTAGAGGCACTTCATCATCCCCAATAACCAAGCTTCAACATCTTCTCATTTCTTATTCTCACCATCAAAAGTGGGTGGCTTGGTATTCTTAAGCTCCCCCTGCAACTTTCTCCACATATATTCTTTTATGATGTCTAGATGAACACATTTATGGACTACTCCTTTATTCTTCAACTGAGTAGAACCATCTAGATGCATGAGGTGGTGAGAGATAGTGTCCAAGACTCCTGGTAACACTCTTGGAATGTCTAGATATCTCATAGGATGTCTTCCTGGAATGTTCTCTATCTTCCTTATCATGAAATGAGGTTGATCCAACTTGCATTTTCCTTTGAAACGAATTTAATCTCTACATTAGCTATGTATTCGGTTGATTTTGTTGTTACTAAGCCCTCAACGTTCTTTCATTATCATCTCTACAAATTTGCACTTCCATCTTCAAGCTTTTCATGGTTTCCATTTTCTCTATTGGTTCATTGTTATCTATGTGTCTGTTAAACTTTGTTTCCTCATTGCCCACACTGATATTTTGTCCTCTTGCTTCTTCTTCTAGACAGTATAGAAGTTCCCATTCTCCCATATTTACTTCTTCAATTCTATTATATACCATGCTAAATGCAAACCTATAACTTGTTTAACCTGGCATCTGCAATGTGTTTATACATTAAACCCGTTAGTTAAAATTTATTTCCAAAATTCAATAAAAAAATTATGCATATATCAGAATTTCAGAAATTATTAATTTGAAATTTTTGTCAAACTATAACCACGGTCCATTTTCCCTGTCCAATTTCTAAGAGGGTATAAAACACTCATTCTTGATATGATATCATAGTGCAATATTTTCATTCTCATCAATTGGGTTATCACCACAAGAAAATTCTTGAAGTCCTTTGATATCACACAATCTGATATATAAAACTGGTGATAATGTTCAATTTCCAATACCTAGAGGCCAATCGTTGAAAACCATTGCTCAGATACCCCCTTGTCTTTATTTTGATTGCATGATTTTTTAGAATGATGTGAATGGGGGGCCCATTATTTATGACATCACCCTATGTCACTTCACCAAAACCATCCCTTGAAACCAATGGTTTTGGTTGTAGTTGCAAGGTTCAGGAAAAAGCGATAAAACTTTCTCATATTGTTGATCCTCACTAAACGTGAGGCCACCAAGTCCAACAGTGGTTTCCACTACGAGGATTGTTGCCCAAAAATTAAAAGGGGGACAAATTCATGACCCTCACTAAATCTATGTCATCAATTTCAGGCCATCTCAACCATCAGATCCACGGTAGTGCAACCAAACATTTCCACCACGCCACACGACTAACGCACCTTTTGGTGCTGCCACCTATACAAGGAATACAAATGGCTAATCCATGTTAATATTTCCCACATGGACTTTATGGGACCCACATTAAATTTTCCCCAAAATTTTGAATTATATATATATATATATATATATATATATATACTTTTTTATTTTCTTTTAACAAGTGGCTTCAATGAATTTTACATCTAGCGTTTTCTTCTCAACAATTGACCACCATATAATTACACCTGTCATTTTCCTCGACATATGGACACCATGAAATTACACATGGAACCCATTGTCCCACCTGTAATTTTTCATTAGTTCTAGATCAACAAGTGGCCAAATGAATTCTACATATGGGCAACATGAAATTACACTTGGTTTTTGCCCCAAATGGAAATTCTTTCATCAATTGACTAAATTGTAATAATAATTTTTTTGCATTGGTTCAAATTTCACCCAACCGTTTCTCAAAACTAAAGTTTTCCACTTACAAATTCTGACCACTGAAGTTATGCCAACTTCCATGTGGGTTCTGAAAATAACAATATTTGAGCATTTTAAACCACAATTTCCATAGGAGTACTGTGTCAAATAGTTATCGCACAACTATGTTTTTTTCCTAAAATTTCGCCAAGCCCACTTAGAATTATGTAATCTCGATCTCAAATACATTCCATATCTCGTCATATTTTTTAAACAACTATTGAATCTTTCATTTAGATCCCTTAATCATTTAGAGGATTCAATACGCTTTTTCCCCAAATCTGTCATTGAAGCCACTTGTTGAAAGAACATAAAAAAGTGTGTGTGTATATGTATATACTTTTTTATGTTCTTTCAACAAGTGGCTTCAATGAATTTTACATCTGGCGTTTTCTTCTCAACAGTTCACCACCATATAATTACACTTATCATTTTGGCTCAACATACGGACACCACAAGATTCCGCATGGAACCCATTATCCCACTTGTAATTTTTCATTAGTTCTCTATCAACAAGTGGCCAAACGAAATCTACATATGGCCAACATGAAATTACACTTGGTTTTTTCCCCAAATGGAAATTCTTCCATCAATTGACTAAATTGTAATAATATTTTTTTTACACTGGTTCAAATTTCAACCAACCGTTTCTCAAAACTAAAGTTTTCCACTTATGGATTTTGACCACTGAAGTTATGCCAACTTCCATATGGGTTCTAAAAGTAGCAATATTTGAGCATTTTAAGCCACAATTTCCATAGGAGTACTTTGTCAAATAGTTATCATGCAACTATGTTTTTCCCTAAAATTCCGCCAAGCCCTCTTAGAATTATGAAATCTTGATCTCAAATACATTCCATATCTCGCCATATTATTGAAACAACTATTGAATCTTTCATTTAGATCCCTTAATCATTTGGAGGATTTAACACGTTTTTCCCTAAATATGTCATTGAGTCATTTTGGCAAGTAGTGGTCGTGCAACCTGTAATTTCACTTTGTGAATATATTTTTTAGCCCATGTTGTCCCAGTGCTATAGCCATGGATCTGATACCACATTGGCACGAACCCAGTAGCCTCTATACATTGTAGATACCATGGGGTACTGAATCCCACAAACCAATTATATCCTTGACGCCAAATTCAAATATTGCTTTCCATTGTCTTGTTATATTTTTAATTTTTAAGAATGAAATATAATACATTTGCATAATTGTAAGTTAACTAAAATTGTCATTCCTCTTTATTGAATTATCACTACTACAAATGCATTAAAACCATTTTCAAGAATCATACACATAACAATTCTAGAATAGTAATTGGAACACACACATAGCATAAATAAACTCCATGACATTATAAACACATTTGGCACTTATCTTTTAAATGTCCACCAACTAGCTGCAAGCTAAGGATTTTCCTCCCAACCATAGGCACTATGTCAAGTCGTTTCTCTTTTCACAGATTCTACCCCCAAGCCGGGGATATCAATCCACAAGGGAAGAACTTCCACCCTTTCCTTCTCAGTATATGGCCACACTCTTCACAGAGCACTCCTCACCCAAGGGCACCTATACTCTACTCAAGTGGTGCAAGTAACCCCATCAATAGCTGATTCCAACCCCTCATTTATTCCCCATCAACCTGCACAATGCCAGGGAATGAATCTCCTTCTTTGATCTCAATCCCTCAGGTTGTCCCCTTCCCCTTCCGGCACTCCATTATAGATCGGCCAAGAAGTCTATCTTACAAGGATCCATGAATGTCTAGTTGCAGGTCAGGATTCCTAATCTCGGGCACCAGTTCATCAGGTTCGCTAGGTTGTCCTTTCTTAGGGTGGACTCTAGTGTTAGATTATGGAAAGTTTACCTTCCTTTGGTTTACCAACCAAAACTATTACTGCATGGATGTTCTTCCTCTCCAAATGATGGAATGAATGAATGAAATGATTTTCTAACTTTATACATGAATGGATTTTCCTTGACATGTGGCTTTCCCAAAAGGGGGACACTTTTCCCTTCTTAATACTTAATTAAGATAATTAACCCATGGTTAATTAAAGTGACCATCATAACCATGTTAAGGGACTTTGGGTTAAAAAGGTTAATGAAGGATAAGGCATAATTAAAGTTCACTAGGGTATCACCCTGTAGCCCCTCTCACTTCCCCCACTTGTGGAATCATAGCCCCCCATCTTTTCTTAGTCCTTCTTCACTTACAGTTGTCGAGGATTTTTCTATTAAAAAGAAAACGTACATATTTACAATATATTTGGTCATCCTATACCATTCATATCTGACTTCTAGCCTTTACATAATTACATCATATTAACATCTTGGGGTCAAAAACAGGGTGTTATACTTATGGATGCAAAGATGTAAGAATTTCGCTAACAACCCATGGAGAATCTAGTTATTGAATTGTACTACACTAACTGCATTGACCGAATGTCCAATTTATTATGAATTCAAAGAGGTAAAAATTTCACTGGCAGGTTACAGAGATGAAGGTTATTAAGGTCCTGAGAACAAAGGATTGTCAGGTGCTATAGCTCTCTAATATACGTGCGGGGTACAACAATAGTACTTATCTCTCAGAGCTCTAACTAAGGAGGCTCAATCGACTAGCCAACAACCTAGGTATGCGAGGGTATGTTATCAAGTACTATGCTCAGTGCCACTATAGCAACAAGACAAACGATTGGATTATCTATAGCTGGTTTCAATTGAGATAGGGACTTTCAATATGCCCAAGGGTACATGGAAGTGAGATTCCATGTGCAGGTGTTGTTTGACGCAGTACTACTCGAAGGAGTTCCAACAAAGATTACAATGGTGTCCAACAATTGTACCAACTAAGGGTACAATGTGACTAAGTACCAATTTTATTCTTTGTGTTTATGATTCCCCAATCGTAATTTTACTCGTTGAACGACATATCTCTATGGCTATTTAAAGACGTCAAAACGTCTCTAACCTGTAAAAAAATTCTTTAAAATATTAAAGGTGTGTTGGCTTAAGAAAGTGCCTCTTATACCACGTGTGGTGTACTTAACCTTGTATATTAGTTTGGTAGTAAGATAAACATGGATAAATAATGCAAGAATTCAAATATTATAGTGCAAATTAACATAACAGAGAGAATAAGCAACATAAAGATAGTAGAAATGGATCTTTTATTATGATATTCAAATATGGAAGCAGTGTTCATATGCCTCTTAAGGTTGGATGACCTTTCACTTGAGTAGAGCTTCGATACAATAATTCTTAACAAAACCATTCATAGCCTTATAGCTCTTTAAACATGCTTCCAAAATCCAAAACCCTAACTATTTGACACAGCCAAATAATTAATCAAGAGCAAATTCCTAGTGGACCTTAATTAATAGAGAAACCTTTTTTACATTGATTGTTGACTCCTAACTACTCAACCTTATTAAAAAAAATGGTCATATACATTACCTAACTAACTCCTAAAGTAAGGGGGTTAGGGTACGACCCTAACAACACATGTCTTGTGATTGCAATAAAGGTCCCATTGAGTCACACATGTAAGAATTCAACGTTTTGAAGATCTAAATTCTTTGGGTTTGCTTATGTGTTCCTTTGCATATGATGCATATGATGCATATGTGTGCCTCCAAATTGTATTGTTGTGTGCTTTGAATTTGAATTGTATCGTTGTAGGTTCCCTACACTAGTGTGGTATTAAAGCGAGTTTTGATCACTACATCTGAGAGAGAAAGATTCTAGTGAAAGAGTTAACAAGGAAAATCGCTGAGGGAAGGAAGACATAATGTCAATGGAGAATCATTGGGTGGCACTGTCAAAAGGGAAATTTCACAACCAACAACAATTTGGCACACAAAAGAGTAGGAATATCATTGTGGGGTCAAGGATAACAAACTGGTGTTGCTAATAAAATCATTGAATTGTTGAGGGTCGTCTTTGTTGGGATGGATTCCATGGACGCAAGCCAACGAAAAAACAATGTCTCTATGATGCGACTGACAATTAATGAAAACCATTAGTTCGACAAAGAGCTAAATAATTCCAAGCTCTAAAGAGAGAGGAGTTGTATAATATTGTTGCAAACTTCCCTCTAGTGGTTGAAATTCAACAATATAGAAAGTCAAAGTTCATATCAATCTGGAACTTTGATCAATATTTTAAGGATTTGGGTCGATTCAAAACTTGGAAAAACCTCTAAGGGCATTTTTCCCCCATGCACAGATCTTAAATCATGGTAGAACTTTGCTCATGCCTAAAATATCTACCATATTCTTATCAAATTTGTGGCCAAAAAGAGGTTCCATTTGCTACAAGATTAGCTTACTCTAAGAAGACACTTATGAGGGCCTTAACAAATCTACAGGGGAATGAAAGTGGAAACCTATACCTATTTAGGCACCCTAAACCCACTAGAGCTCATTGATCGAATTCGAGAAATGGATAAGTTCTTTGAATTCGAACAAATTGAAGACTTGAAGAGAGTGAAACTTGCATGCACCATGTTGAAAGGTCATGCATATATATGGTGCGACAATTTACAATTGGACAAAGAGAGAAAAGGAAAGGAGAATATTAGGAATTGGGATATGATGGTTGCCACACTAAAAGGTAAAATTTCTACCAATGGACTACTCTTTAACTCTGTTTGGTAAACTAAAAAACTTGAGACAAAAGGAGATGAGCATGAAGGAATAGCCCAAATAATTATATAGGTTGTCCAAAAGTGATGAAGGTGATGAGGTTGTTCCTAGTTATATCAATGATCTCATATATGTTATCCATAATGAGCTTAGAATGAGAATTTGTTTTGTCATATAGGCATACCAATGCACCTTGAAGGCCAAAGAGAAATTGTTGAGAAACAACAAAGTTCCCAGTGCAGAGAAATGATAGGTATAGGTAAAACAATGTTTAGCATAGCACAAACAAGTGCGATTAAAGGATAAGAGGATGGTGTAAGAATTGCTAGCGAACAATTCAGGGGAAATTATGAAGCCTCGAGAGGTTGAGGAACTCCTAGGGAAAGAGGAGGAATATTTAGTGGAATGTGTGTCAAGTGTGGTGTGCAAGGGCATTGGGTTACGATTGTCCGGAGAATTTGCATGCCAACAAAAGGAAAGAAGGAAGAAATAGCTCAAGAAACAAAGAGTTCCATAATTGGATATGTTGTAGAAGACAACATTAATGAAGTGCAAGAGCGTAGAGAAAACCTTATCTCCTAGAGAGTGTCGATGACCCCAGAGAAACAAGGTTGAGGAGATAATCGACACGGCAAAAGGCAATCTTCAAAACCAAGTGCAATATTGGACGTAAGTGTTGTTCAATGATTGTTGATGGAGATAGCATCGAGAATTTAGTATCTACAGAGGTCATTCATAGGTTGAAACCGGAATCCACTCCACCCTTAAATGATAATAGAGTCTCTTGATTGTGGAATGGACCTCGTGTCAATGTCTCGGACTAGTTCTTGGTAAATTCCCACCGAGGAAACTACCATGGCCATTTTTTATGTGATGTGAGAATGGATCCTTATCACCTTTTGTTGGGAAGGCCATTGCAATTTTGCCTTGAAAGTTGTTCACGTTAGGGTAAAGAACACCATTCTCCTTGATAAGGGTAGATGGAGGTTTAGATTGCTTCCCTTGAAAGAGGAAACTAGGGACAACAATGATAGTGACAATGGTAGCAGAGCTATGTTGGGTACAACAAAGGAGTTTTTCCAAAGAATGTTGAATCTAAATTGAAGAAGATTGAGATCCAAATTGATATCAAACCATTGTTCATGAGGTAAGGAAGTTGTTGCTGATGAAATTCTAAAGGGATTACTTTATGTATCAAATTGATTTTATTCAAAATTCGACTATACATATTAACAAAACATCCCATGGACTAGCTCCAACTAAAAAATAAGTGTTTGATAGACAAGTCCAATCCCTATTGGGTCGGACACTGATAAGAGAAAACTTGAACGCCTATGCGATACCCATTGTACTAGCATTGAAGAAAATATGAGAGTAGAGGGTGTGCACCAATTAAAAGGCCATCAACAAGATTCCCATCAAACGTTGATTTCCATTGCCAAGGATAGATGATTTAATGCAATGCTAGAGTGAGTCAAAGTGTGCTTTACCAAGATTGGTTTGAAGAGCAGATATCACCAAATCCAAAATGAAAAGGTGATGAGTGGAAGATCCCCTTCAAGATGAAAGGACAATTGTGTGAACAATTGGGTATGTCATTTGGGTTGACAAATGCACCCAATTTTTGCATGATGTTGATGAAAAGTGTTCAAACCATACTTGGGAAAGTTCATGATTGTATGTCTTGATGATATATTGAATTTCAACAAGATCAAGCAAGAGCACATGATGCAATTGACACATGCATTGGTGCAACTTAAACAAGAGTTGTTGATAAATATGTAGAAGTGTTCATTAATGACAAAGTAGTCATTATACTTGGGATTTGTGATATTTCAAAATGGGTGGAAAATGGATTCAAGGTAGATGAGAGCCATTATGGAGTGGCCTACACTAAAAAGCATTTATGAGGTAAGAAGCATTTATAGTCTAGCAAGCTACTACATGAATTTATTTGAAGTTTAAGTGGCATTTGTGCACCACTAATAGCTAGCATGAGAAAGGGAGAGTTCCAATGGAACATTGTAGTGTAAAGAGCTTTTGAGTTGTTGAAGAAGGTAACTCAAAATCGTGTATTGGATTTTACTAGATTTCGCCAAGATTTTCCAAGTTGATTGTGGTGCCAACATAACAATAATTAGAGCTATCCTTAGCCAAGAAGGTAAGCCCACTACTTCCTTCAACAACACATTGAATGATGCAAAGACTAAATGTTCTATTTATGATCAATAATTTTGCAATCATTCAGGTTTTGAAGAAGTCGACACACTATTGATTTCCCGAGGAATTTGTTTTATACATCAATCATCAAGCACTACAGTACATAAACAACAAAACAAAGTTGAAAATCAATGACACATGAAATGGATGAATTCTTGCAATGCTACTCATTTGTGTTGAAGCTTAGATAAAGAGGGTCAAATAGGGTTCTTGATACCTTAAGTATGAGTATCGTGATGTCCCTATGTGGAGATGGTAGCGATGGATGAGATGAAGAATATGTTTAAGAAAAATGTATATTTTAATGAACCGTGGAAATCTAGCGAAGCACTGTAGAGTGAAGACCATACTCCATTTTTGGATTTCTTCATCCATGAAGGTTCTCTTTTCAAATATAAGTTGTGGTGCATTCCAAGAGGATGGATGAAGAAGAATCTCAAAAAAGTGTTGCACAATGGTGGCTTCAATGGACATTTTGGCATGGGCAAGAACCATGCATTAGTGGAGTGCTACTATTGGTTGGAATTTGCCAAAGATGTGAAGGAATGGGTTTAAAATTGTAGAATTTGTCAATGTGCAAAGAGTATAAGTTCAAATATTGAATTATATAAGCTATTACCAATACTGAAAGCACCGTGGGAAGATATCACATACGATTCATGTTGGGATTGCCAAGAACCTAAAGAGGTAACAATTATATCTTCCTAATTGTGGATAGATTCTTAGAAATGGCACATTTCATCCCATGCAAGAAAACTAGTGATACAACGAATATAAGTGTTTAGTCTTTAAAGAATAGTTTGTTTGCAATGGTTTGCCAAGAAGCATAACCTCAAACATGGGCAACAACTTTATTGGTCACTTTTGGCAAGCTTTTTGGAAGAAGCTTGACATGAGATTGAAGTTCAACGCAGCATATCATTTTCACATTGATGCACGGACTGAAGTAAACACAAGCCTTAGAAATTTGTTAAGCTCTCTAATAGGATAGAAACCAAGACAATGGAATTTGGTGCCCGTGCATTTAGAGTTTATGTACAACAATTTTGTGAAAAGGGAACATGAAAGAGTCCTTTCTAGACTGTGAATAGTAGGCTATCAATAGGAGTAACAGATTTTGCAAACTACTTGAAGCAAGCAAGAGAAGTGCAGATGTAGAGATATTTGTCGACCATATGTAGGGAGTGCATAAGCAAGTGCAATAATGATTACCATAGAGTGAACAAAGATACTAAGAAAAGCATTGATAAAAGAAAAGGTGAGTTGAAGAAATTTGAAGGAGACCTTGTAATGGCACATCCATGAAAGAAACGATTTTTGAAAGGAAACTACAACACGCTGAAAAATGAATAAGATTGGACCTTGCAAGATTCGAAAGAAAATGTCAAACAATGCATGTGTTGGTATTGTCATAGGGTTTGGATATCTCACCTACTTTCAACATAACAAATTTGTATAAGTATCAAGCAGGTGTTGTAAATGAAAGTGAGCAAGTTGTTCGCCAAAAGGAGCAAATTCCAAAGAGGGAAATAGAGGAAATTGCAATAGGACAAGATGATAGAAGATAAGAGAGTTGCAAGTAAGAACCACTAATCAAAAGACAAAGGAGCATATGGGTCATCAACAATACAAGGGTTTAGAAGAAGCCACTTAGATCTCAAAACGAGAGTTGGACCAAATCACACACCATTTACACGGACCTTCTATCAATCTTGTGCACAAGAGCTCACTTCCCTTTTTACCAAGGGAGTATGATGCAATGGCTTCCAACTCGAACTTTGGGAAATACAACATTCCCCTTCCAAATTGTTCCAATTTGCACAAAGACAAACATGCTAGGGATAGAGTATTATTGAGAACATGCTAGGGATAGAGGATTATTGAGAAGCCCGTAATGTTATTAACAATCAAAGCCCGTCCACTTAAATCAACCATTGGGGTGTCAAAAGGTAGACTAATTAGAGGCATAAGAGAGGGATTATGATGGCCTCAACCATCAATCCTTCCTCCATTCGACGGTTGTGAACACACCAACACAAAAAGAGCTTGGAGTTGACAATTGGTTAAGGGGACCCACGTTCCTTTGAAGCATAACTGTGGCATTGGTTGGGTTTACAACAATAAAATCAATGCCATTATAGTTGGTTCTTTGGTGTTTATTAAAAAATATCACCAAGTGTTAATTTTTTAGTGCAGTTGCAAGACCCATTCTCAGAGAGAATGGTACCCTAGTCAGTTAACTAGGGTTCCTGGTCAAGTTAACCAGGCAGAGTAATGAGTAAGACCCTAGAAGGTACCCTAGGGCCCCCAGCTGTCTCCTGAGGTTCTTGGTTGAGGACCAAGCAGGTTGATGCCATGGCAAAGTCCCTAGCATGTGGCTAGGGCCCCTATTTGTCTCTAGGGTATTCCGGTCTAGAATCAGACAATTTCTTGATCATGAGGACCAAGCAGATCCTGCAGGTTGAGATAGAGACATCCTAGGTCCTGCAGATGGTTGCTCAACATTCAGTCTAGGACTGAATGCTCAGCTTGAGGCCGAGGACCATTCTCTGGGAGAATGGAGAACTTGGTCATGGACCAGATGGTTGATCAACATGTCCCAGTCTAAGACTGAGGCTCAGCCTTGGGCTGAGAAGCCATTCCTTGAGAATGAAGGCACTTGGTCAGTTACCAAGATTATGATGTGTGATGTCCTCTTCTCCTAGGTCTTCGAGATGGATGAGTTGGTTGGTCTTCTCAAGGGACTGGCCAGCCCTTGTGGAAGCTACTAACATTTGACCTAAGGAGCAGTTGAGAGGACCACATGATCACATCATCTATGTGAACCCTTCCTTACACAATGATGATGAACTTTCAGGTTATATGGAACATTTGAGAGAGAGATGACTGGTTGTACCTTTCCACCTTGGATAATTTACTTTTGGTTCTTGCACCTTGTTGCTTATTAATCTTGTGGTACCCTGTCTTTGATTTGTGGTAAATAGGGTCATTGACCCACCTTTTATTTATACCACCCTTGTTGTTTTGATCTTATGGGTATTTTGGATGTTTATCCACTTTATGAGGTTCTTTTATTTTCATTTTTTATATATTTTATATTCTTTATTTTTATCTTTTATGTTTTATTTTTTATTTTTTAATCTTTTAATTCTTCCCTAAATGTATGGAGCCCTAATTTAAAGGATTAAATTATTAACCCTTCTAGAAGATCTAAGCTCTTTTTTTTCCAGCGAAAAAATACTACTATTGATATTCAATGGTTGAATCAAATAGTACAAAAAAGATCAGACTTCAGCAGCCAGTTTACTTAGCTTGAAAAAGCTTCAAAACAGGAATAACATAAACTGAGACCAAGACCTCCCATATGTGATTCTGTATCATCTATCACCACTACAATATTACATTAAAATATCTAGCGAATGCAAAAAGATAGAAACAGAATAGCTGATGCTGTCGTGCTCAATCAAAAAAGTATGTAGAGCCACAATCTTGTAGCAAATTGTCTTGCCACTCTTCCCAAAACAAAAGTCCCTCCAGATCAGATAATGCTTTTTTCGAGAGCTTATCAGCCAGCCTGTTATGTTCTCGATAGATATGCTCAAAGGAAGCACCCTGCTGCTTTGAAATTTCAAACAGTGCTCGATGAGCTCAATGTTTCAAGTTCAGTACATTGAGCTTAAACCTCCCTGCTGCCCATTTAATGGTGACCCTAGAGTCTCCATAAACTTTGATGTTGACTAAGCCAAAGATGTTAGCAATTTTAAGAACACACCAAAGGGCCATTAATTCTGCTTTCATGTTTGTACCAGAGCCACAATTGAGTCTAATAGAAAAATAGTGAGACTCATTGAGGTAAATGACACCCCCAACAGCACATGTACCTGATTGTGAAGCTCCATCAAAAAATAGCAAATGTACCTGATTGTACCTGATTGTGAAGCTCTTATATATTGAGACCTTTTGTTCCTCATTTAATAATAAGAAGATAAGATAACTTTTATCTCAGCTCTGATTTATCTCTGCTTGACGTCAAGGGTTTAGAAGTTATGCTGCTTGCTTTGGAGGTTGCCCACCTGCTGATGTTTTACATATACCTCATATCTGATTTTTTGTTGATGTCAAGGTCTATTCTACTGCTGTTGCTTGTGTCGTGGTTCTGTTGAGCGTTGTTATGTCAAGTTCTTCTACCCATGAATTTTAGAGAACAAGTTTGCTACCTGTGAGGACTGTTAGGGCCAAGTTAGAGTTCCAATCTGCTTGATTTAGGTCTGATTGAAATCTGATCTTGTTGATGGGGTTTGAATGAGATCGATCTGCCTGTTGATTGCATCTTTGTGGGGGCCGTCAGGTCTGGAAGTCAGATTTAGTCTGATTGGTGAAGGCCATGATGCCTGAGGGTCAAATCTACTTGTTATGCAAACCGTTCTGCTTACTATTGGCTGATTTGAGGTGGCCGTGGCCCCTACAGATCTGATCCCACTTGTTAGAGTTACAGTTTTGGTGGCCACACCTTTTGTTCACTGTTTTACACCAGATCTATGCTAGACCTTTACTGCTGAGACTTGCCTTGACCAAATCTAGTTTGCTGAGACTTGTTTTTGGCCTGATATTTTTGCTGAGAACTATTTAGGGCCTGATCTATGTGCTAATCCTTTGTACTGTTTAATTGAGGTCATATTTGGTTAGGGTTCATACCTCTTGTGTTTATTTCTTTTGGACATCCATTATGCTGAGACTTGATTAAGATTGTCACTGTGTTCTCGACTGTCTTTGACTATTTGACTATATCTCAACCTGTCATTTCTCTCTCTCTCTGGTTTGTACTACCTTCTTGTAGGGTCAGCTAGTTTCCAGAATTTGACTGGCATCTCTGAGGCACAGTCTTCTATTGAAAATAACTCTTCTGAGTATTCTTATAGGAAGGGTTTCACACCCAAGTAAGTATCTCCAACTATATCTCTTTTACTGTTATTTGATCAATTTGTTTATTATATGTTACTTGAAGATTACTTTAACACGGTGATCTAACTAGTAGTGTTAAAGGAGAAAATTACTTTAACACAGTGACCTATCTGATAGTGTTAAAGGTGTGAAATTGAAAAATATAAAAATTATGTTACCATTGTTGATGTATATGTAACTTCGGAATGTATTTCATCAGTATATTATATGTATATTTATTGTACCCTTATAAGAGATGTGTTATTCCTCTATAAGGAAGTGTCGTCATGTGGATTGACAAGTGTCGCAAGTGTGTGTACTTGCCAATGGGTTATTAGACCACCTTATGGGGTCGGCCCTAATTAATATATAATATAATGTGGATGTACTAAAGTAGACAAGTCGGCCTCAGTAGGTCACTGGGCAAAAAGGTGAGTATAAATAGAGATAGGAGATCTCTATTTTACTTATTCGGAAAATCATCTATCTCTCTCTCTGGAAAGTGGCGCACTAGTGAGGAGGAGGAGGATCATCTGCTAGGAGACTATCTCTGTATTATTTGGTTGTATTTTGGTTGAGCCATTGCTCTCTCTATCTCTGAGGAAGTTTGTGGGGTTTTTCACCTTAGGGTTTTCCCCACGGAAACTCTGTGTCTCTTGTCTCTATGCTTTTGATTCTTGTGATGCTTGTGATGCTTGTCATATTATGATTGTCATGCATTGATATACTGTAGATGTTATTCTCTCAGCAAAGATCCTATAGTATTGTGATTTAATACTGAAAATTAACATGGTATCAGAGCTTAACTGAGAAGAAGACATTTTGCAGTGACGGAAGCTTGTATTGCTTGTTTATTGGGTTTCTCTCCATAGATTTTTGAAATTCAGTATAGTAGATTGGATCTACTCATCAAGGCGCATCTTTCTGTCCAATCAGATTTCAGTTCCGATCATTTTCAGTTTTGGCCCTAAAAATTAGGGTTTCCACAAAAATAGGAATTTCTGGAAACTGAAGGTACAGCTGGAAGCTCCTTGCAAAAATCGAAGGTTTGAGCTTTGGATCGAGATTTTTGGATGGGTAGATCTCCGGGAAACTCAAACCCTAATTCAGGGCTCTCCCTAGTGAACCCGGGAGGACAAAAAGGCAATTTTGAAGGACAAGACTTTGCTGATCTCAAATTCTGAATGTACTAGGCTGATCAGCTCTCCAAGGCGCATCTTTCTATCCTTTCGGAATTTTGAAATTCACATTTTGAATTTTTAGGGTTTCTCTGACAAACCCTAATCCGGGACCAGATCCAGTTTTCAGCACTTCAAGTGGTAAGTTCTAAATCTTTTCTATTTCCATTTGAAGTACTCTTAAAGATGTCTCTTCACACCAAGCTTGAGGATAACCTTGAAGGGGCTGATAACTTCCGAGCCTGGAAGTATAGGATTGGGTTAATCCTGGAAGAGAATGAGTTGGACTCATATGTGAAAGACGACATCCCTATCCCAGAGGATGAAGAGGCCAAGGCATTGCACAAGAAGAACTTGGTCAAGGCAAAGAGAATCATTGCTGATTCCATCAAAGACGATCTCATACCCCATGTGTCTTCTCTCAAGACACCCAAGGAGATGTTTGAATCCTTGACCAAGATATTTGAAGGAAAGAACATAAATCGAAAGATGACCCTGCGGAACCAATTGAAAGCAGTAAAGTTTCAGAATGGAGAAACCATTCAATCTTACTTTTCAAGGGTCTCTCAAATCAAGGAACAATTAGAAGCAGTAGATGAAATGGTGGAGAATGGTGAGGTGGTGATGACTACTCTAAATGGCCTACCCAGTTCATGGGATTCCTTTATTCAAGGAATTTGTGCAAGGAAGAAGTTGATTTCCTTCAGTAGACTTCGGGAAGAATGTTCTCAAGAAGAAGCTAGACTTATAGCTCGTGAGGAAAAGATGGGAGGAGAAGATCAAGCTCTTGCAGCTCACACCAAAAGAAGCAAAACCAAGAAGGATCACTCTCACCACAAAAGAACTCATCAAAGGAACAAGAAGGACCTAAGATGCTTTACATGCAATGAGAAGGGTCACTATGCTTCAGATTGTCCCAAGAACAAAAGGGATAATAACAACAACTTCAGTAAGAAGAAGAAGGGCAGCAAAAGAAGATTTCATGCTCATGCTGCCGAAGATGATGAACCCCCAAAGAAGAAGGCTAGGGCAGAAAGTGATAGTGATGATGACTCATCAAGTGAAGAAGAGTATGTTCTGATCTCTGCTCTTACAGGTACCATCTCCCATGGATGTAATGATTGGTTAATTGATAGTGGGGCCTCCAAACACATGACTGGGTTCAAGGAATATTTTGTGAATCTTTCTGAACATGAATCACCCCATAAGGTGAAACTTGGGGATGATTATCAATACCCAATCAAAGGAAGTGGTGAAGCCTCCTACAATCTAGATTCTGGAAAATCATTGAAGATGAAAGAAGTACTTTATGTACCTGGGCTCAAGAAGAACTTACTCTCCATTTCTGCATTAGATGCAAAAGGTATGAGGGTTGCATTTGTGGATGACCAAGTCCTAATGTGGCCAAAGGGAAAGACCATAGATGATGCAGTAGTGATTGGAAAGCAAGAGGGAGGTTTGTACAATTTGAAGGGACAACCTGAACATGCCATGGTGACATAAATACAAAGATTCATCCATAATCATGGATCACATAGAGGTATGTATAATTTGTTTTTGCAAAAGTTAACTAATTAGTTATGCAGGTCATTGAAGAGAACAAGAACACATTGCTAGACATAACTAGCAAATATGGTGACCAGGTATGTGTTTCTTATATCATAGGATCTATCATATAAGTATGCATGGCATGATTGATGATGATTGTTCATAAAGTCATAAGTTTGAATAATCAAGGGCATATGCATATTATGTGTCTTACCTTAATTAATAATATGACTAACCAGAAGAATCATAGGTTTGAGTAATTACAGGTTTATACATGTTATGTTTCTTATGATATGACTAACCATAAGAGTCTTATATAAACCTTGAATGCTAATGCTTATTATTTCTGTTTGAAATGATCATGACTATACATACTTGAGATTATTGTGTTTTAATGAATGTATGATTTTGTATGAGATTACAAGGATAACACAATCATGATACTAATAAGCATGCATAGGGACCAAGGATGAATATGAGTTCAAGAACAGGTAATCCAGGAAGCAAAGATCAAGAGGGAGCACACTCCAGTGGTTTCTGCAAGGGTGCAGATATTCAGAGGGAGTTGTCCATATCTCTACATTCCACAACAAGAAGGTGTAGAAGGACTCCCGCAGCTCCTGCAAGGAAGAAAAGACTCAGAGGGAGTCCACCCAACAAACAAACAAAGATAAGTATTTTAATTATCTTGCATATTTGTTTGCTTAAATAAAATTGTTCAATGATGTATATGCTCATGTTCCTAGACTTAGGATATGTATTGTGCATATTAGAATGATTGAATTAATGAACAATATACTACTAATATGCATGTGTTGGGTAAGTGGCCTAATGGCACTGTACAACATTCCATTGCTACTTATCTAGAATGAAACCTCTTTGCTGACATGTTGGGAGTTGTGCACACTCTTAACAATGTTCTGGTAGAGATTGGAAGGCATCTAGAAAGTTACGGGATATGGATAAATGTTGTATTGAAGCATTGGCTAAGATAATTGCATGAATGCTTGACTGTATGACATATTTCTTCATGTGTAAGAATTTGTTCTGAAAATTATGAGATATTTCTAATCATGCAATTTAACCTGTTTTGTAGGAAAGACCGTATATCTTCACCTACAAAAGGACTACAACATTTGTTCCAGCAACAAAGATATCTATTGAAGATATTGAAGTTCCCAGGATCTGGGATGAAGAAATGGAATGCCATGATCCGTCGATCATGAAGAATGATGTTTGGGATACGATCCCAAGAGCTAAAGGGAAGTCTGTTGTGACTTCCAAATAGAACTTTCAGATCAAGCATGTTGCAGATGGCAGCATAGAGAAATATAAAAGTGATGAAATAGAAGATACACCAGATGGATTCAAGACAGCTTCCTTGAATGGTGTAGTTGAAGAAGAAGTATATGTAGAGTAGCCACTTGGTTCTGAGACACATGATAGGAAATCATATATGTGCAGAACTCGGTATGGTGAAGATAGATTGATTGCCGACACGCAGCGGAAGCTTACTACCAAGTTCGAGATGAAGAACTTGGGGATGATGCACTATTTGTTTTTGGCATGGAGGTGTGGCAGAATGCAGAAGGAATATTCCTTGGACAAGGGAAGTATGCAGTAGAGATCCTGAAGGGATTCGGGATGATGGATTGCAAGGCCATGGCCACACCTATGGCATCAAATATAAAGCTTCTATGTGATGCTTCATCTGAGCCGATTGATGTTTCTATGTATCGTCAGATGATTGGGTCCTTGATGTACCTGACGAACACGAGACCAGACATTTGCTTTGCTGTGAACACATTGAGCCAGTTCCTGACGGATCCGAGGAGTGTTCACCTTGTTGCTGTAAAGCATGTTCTGAGGTACCTGAAGGGTACAGTGGATTATGGGCTCAGATATGAGGCGAATCAAAAGTTTAACATGCAGGGTTATGTTGATTCAGATTGGGCTGGCAGTGCTGCAGATAGGAAGAGCACATCTGGGTGTTGCTTCAGTATGGGATCAGGTGTGATCTCTTGGTTTAGCAGGAAGCAGTCCTGCGTAGCACTGAGTACAGCTGAGGCAGAGTATGTTGCAGCCTGTTCAGCTAGTTGTGAGGAAGTATGGCTACGAAAGCTACTGTCTGAGTTATTTGATCTCCCGTTGGAGGCTACTGGTATCTTCTGTGATAACCAGAGTTGTGTGAAGCTGTCCGAGAACCCAGTGTTTCATGACAGGTCGAAACACATAGAGATCAAATACCACTATATCAGGGATATGGTGCAGAGAGGAGCTGTGAAGCTCCTGTATGTTGCGACGGACGAGCAGATTGCAGATGTGCTGACGAAGCCACTAGCCAGGGTGAAGTTCGAGTACTTCAGAGAGAGGCTTGGCGTTCTTCAGATCGAGGACACTTCGAGGAAGAAGTGATGGATACATTTGCTGAAGCCATTCCAAGCATGTTGGAAGGAGGATTCTTCACATGGTTGTGGATGTAAGCGCTGGATGATGAGCATCAGGATGATGTTCTAGTTTCTGCTTGATATGATCAGTTGGATCATTTTTGTATGTATGTACGCATCATGTTGGATGCTGGATATGATCAGTTGGATCATTTTATGTATGTATGTACGCATCATGTTGGATGCTGGATATGATCAGTTGGATCATTTTATGTATGTATGTACGCATCATGTTGGATGCTGGATATGATCAGTTGGATCATGTGTATGTATCTTATATATGCATCATGTTGGATGCTTGGACCATGTATCTGTATATGTATCAGGTGGATACATTGTATGATCAGGTGGATCATGTATGGTGATATATATCATGTGTTTTGTATTTGTATCAGGTGGATACATTGATGATCAGGAGGATCATATATGATGATATGTATCAGGTAGATACTTGGTATGCAGCAGGATGTTGCATTGATGATCAGGAGGATCATATATGATGATATGTATCAGGTAGATACTTGGTATGCAGCAGGATGTTGCATTGATGATCATGAGGATCATGTATGATGATATGTATCAGGTAGATACTTGGTATGCAGCAGGATGTTGCAGTGATGATCAGGATGATCATAGATGACGAGCTTCAGGATGTTGCTCCAGATGACATGCAGCAGGATGTTGCAGTGATGATCAGGATGATCATAGATGACGAGCTTCAGGATGTTGCTCCAAATGACATGCAGCAGGACGTTGCAGTGATGATGATCAGGATGATCATGGATACATCAGGATGATGTATGGTGAGTATCAGGTTGATACTCTGTGGCCGTGGATCAGGTTGTGCAGATGAGCATGTAATTCGTTGCCCTGGGAGATTTGCAGATGGTCTTGCGAGGTTTTGCCTATGGCATGTAATTCGTTGCCCTGGGACATTTGGCAAATGCTCTTTCGAGGTTTTGCTCTGGGAGGACATGTAATTCGTTGCCCTGGGAGATCTGCAGATAGTCTTGCGAGGTTTTGCCTATGGCATGTAATTCGTTGCCCTGGGATATCTGGCAGATGCTCTTGCGAGGTTTTGTCCTATGGCATGTAATCCGTTTCCCTGGGAGATCCGATAGGTTGGGCTGTGTGCCCGTAATAAGTCATGGGATGCTCTTGCGAGGTTTTGCCATGACCACATGTAATTCGTTGCCCTGGGAGATCCTATAGGTAGAGCAGTATGCTCGTAACAGCCTGGGATGCTCTTGCAAGGTTTTGTGGTGAGGTCACATGTAATTCGTTGCCCTGGGAGATCCTATAGGTAGAGCAGTATGCTCGTAACAGCCTGGGATGCTCTTGCGAGGTTTTGTGACGCACGTAAAAGTCCTGAGAATTCCACAGTATGGCCAGTGATGACGAAGACCTACAGGTGGTGGGCCTACATCCAGTATGAAAAAGGACTGGCTCTGTAGAACTTCCTATGACGAGTAGAGACAGAGATTGGATGAGATAGCAGCAGCAGTGACGATGATGATGACGATGCATCGATGATGATGATCCAGAGAAGAAGACTTGTCTAGCAGATCTGTGTCGAGAAATACCTTCCTAGTTAAGAGGGAGTGTTGATGTATATGTAACTTCGGAATGTATTTCATCAGTATATTATATGTATATTTATTGTACCCTTATAAGAGATGTGTTATTCCTCTATAAGGAAGTGTCGTCATGTGGATTGACAAGTGTCGCAAGTGTGTGTACTTGCCAATGGGTTATTAGACCACCTTATGGGGTCGGCCCTAATTAATATATAATATAATGTGGATGTACTAAAGTAGACAAGTCGGCCCCAGTAGGTCACTGGGCAAAAATGTGAGTATAAATAGAGATAGGAGATCTCTATTTTACTTATTCGGAAAATCATCTATCTCTCTCTGGAAAGTGGCGCACTAGTGAGGAGGAGGAGGATCATCTGCTAGGAGACTATCTCTGTATTATTTGGTTGTATTTTGGTTGAGCCATTGCTCTCTCTATCTCTGAGGAAGTTTGTGGGGTTTTTCACCTTAGGGTTTTCCCCACGGAAACTCTGTGTCTCTTGTCTCTATGCTTTTGATTCTTGTGATGCTTGTCATGCATTGATATACTGTAGATGTTATTCTCTCAGCAAAGATCCTATAGTATTGTGATTTAATACTGAAAATTAACAACCATAGATTTTACTACTGCACTATTTCATATTCCATATTTGTAGATGTTTATTAAATATATTTTCTACATTAAAATATGTTGAATTGTTATTTTTTATGTACATAACCCTAACTTGATAAAAAATTTAATACCAAGTATATGTGAAAATTGAACTACAATACTTAAAAAAAAAAAAAATACAAAGGAGAAACAAAGTAAGGCCAAAGGACAATCACATAATGGTTAGTTACAAACAGAAATATTTTTGCACGAAGCTACAAAGACAAGTGACACTGTTTACACTACAAATTCACATTTCAATATTAACTCTACTTTTTAATGTTTTATATTTAAATCACTAACTTTACTTTTAATGTGTTGTATTTAAATCACATAATGATAAGTTACAGAAATATTTCTACTGCGCTGCAGATTCACACTTCAATATCATCCCATGTTTGATATATTGGATTTATATAAATATATCTTATTTTCTAGATTAGTATTGTGTTAATGTATTGGATTCATATGAATATATCTTAGAATTAAATGATGAGGTTGCTGGAATTACAAGAATTGGTAAAGAAGAGAGGAAAGAATCGAGCTGGAATCATATCAAAGAAGGGGTTTCAACCATAGAATATTCAATGGTGGAGAAACACCAACTGAAGATTGGCAATAATATTTAGGATACAAAAATATTGTTGTTAAATCAGGAACTTGGAATAAAAATTGAGTTAAAAAAAAAACTATTTAGAATATTTAATGGTGAATAATATTCAATGGTGGAGAAACACCAACTGAAGATTGGCAATAATATTTAGGATACAAAAATATTGTTGTTAAATCAGGAACTTGGAATAAAAATAGAGTGAAAGAAAAAACTGTTTAGAATATTCAATGGTGGAGAAACACCAACTGAAGATTGGCAATAATATTTAGGATACAAAAATATTGTTGTTAAATCAGGAACTTGGAATAAAAATTGAATGAAAGAAAAAACTGTTTTCTAACTGTTGGGAGGATGGTGCATAAGATTACTCAATTCAATAAAATGGCCCAGCTCCAAACAAGGCATTGAGTCCTAAAATATAAGTGGATGGGTTTCATATACAGCATTGATTCAATTAAAAGAAAAATCCATATTTAAGAACCTAAAATTCTAAACCGGTAGAATACATGCAGGGCATGTTGAGAGGACTCCGTTTAACTCTTTGGTTAATTTATTATATTTTTTAGACTTTTTCCTTTAACCCTGTAAATTATGTTTGATGGCTTTCTATTTTCAATATAATATTTATAAAGTAAATTATGTTTGATGGCTTTCTATTTTTCAATATAATATTTATAAAGCTTTTGTCCTTGTATACCCAAACTTTGGTGACACAAACATGTTTCATTGTGAAAGTAATAATCGCACTTTAGGTTGAGGAACAACTGTTTCATTATGAAAGTAATAATCGTTCTTTGCATTAACTTCAATGAAGAGTTCAGTACTGTGATTCCATTGATGTACAATTTAAATTCATTAAAAAAAAATGGTAATTTCCTGAAGTAAAAATTAGTAAAATTAGATTCAGTAATACAAAGAATTGCTTGAACAGTCAGCGATACTTCATCTAAAAATGGAAGTATTAGTGAAATTAGATTCTGCAATACAAAGAATTGCTTGACCAGGCAGCGATACCTCATTTAAAGAGGTACCCGGAATCGGAAATAAGGCAAAAGGCAGTAAGTAAGTAAAGTATTGGATGCTTGTAAGTAAAGTGTTATGCCATGCCGAGTCTCTAGCGGTACCTCCTAAGCGCCTCACTACTCCAAATAGTCTAGGTTTATAGGTGGGCAGGTGTCTTACGAAAGGCGGCATACTCCAATTGATTTATTGGTAAAGTAGTAGCGGTTTATAAGGTAAGGTTGGATGGTGGTCCGGACAGAGGAACCAATGGGGCAGTGAGGCAGAAAGAGGGAAAACCAATCTCATGGAGGGTAACCCTATTCCTACTGATATTTTTCTGGCTTCCATTGGCATAAATGTTCCGGCGGGCAGCAGATGATGGAGGGTAACCAATACAAAGAATTGCTTGACCAGGCAGCGATACCTCTCATTTAAAGAGGTGTAGATAAGTAGTTAATTCGACAATACAAAGAATTGCTCGACCAGGAAGCCACACCTCATTTAAATAAGTGTAGATTAGTTGTCAAAATAAATGCTCAAGAGGCATATGCAGAAAGATGATCTTCATCACTGCGTTCAACTAGGGTTAGTATTAATTTTATTAAACGCAATCATGTTCAACAGCCACATTTGTATTTCATTGTTTGCAAAAGTTCACAATTGGAAATCTATTTTATAAGACAAAGGAGATAGTTTGACATAAAAACAACACAAACTAAGCGATTATCTGCTTTAACTGATCCAGAAATTAAGCCGAAGGAAATAGATGGTATTAAGTTCAAAATATATTGCTCAAAACAGCATCAGATGCCAAACATATTGTTCAAAACCTGTCTGCAGTCAACTGGTGCCAAGCATTGCCAAAAATCCGATTGCAGTGGAACTACAGAAACTGTCTGCTCCAGCAACGTCATTATACTTAACAGAAGAATCTATTAGTGCGCACCGCGAACACAAAAGTAAGTTTAGAAAGTTGAAACTACAGACTCATTCAGCACTAACAGCTATTTTCTTCTCTGTTGCAATCTCGCTACCATTTGAAGATGAGCATTTCTTCGATTTCCTAGACTTTTTCCCGGAACGCCTCGACTTTTTCTTCTCTGTTGCAATCTCGCTACCATTTGAAGATGAGCCTTTCTTCCTCTTTGCACCTGGGGATTGTTCTTCATCTGCTCTCCTTTTCTTACTTAAAAGCCCTCCTGTAACACCCTCCCCCTCATTAGTCTCTGGTTTACGAGTTTTTAAGCTTTTTTTGAGACCTTCAATCCCAAGGATAATTGGAGAGGAATAGTAAAGTGGAAATGCCAAAGTGTCCAAGGACTTCAAATACACAGAACTGATGTTACTCGTTCTCCCCTTTTTTGGAATTGCCGACAAAAGAGCTCTGATCGCAGCAACAACATTCTCCACAATTTCCTTGCTTGTCTGGGAAGCCCTAGCTGCATTAACAATACAGCAAGAACCTCTAATGGAGATAACGGCCGAAGTACAAGCAGCCTCCATCTGTCCCCTCCATTGCTCGTGGGTCAAATCCACGGGGATCAGGCTCCTTTTCCTTGAAAAAAATGTTGGCCCCAATAAACTAGGGACCTGGGAAAATACAGTTTTATCGGCCATGAACAGATCAAAAGACCGAGCAAGCTTAATTTTGTCCCCAACTGTCTTATACTGAAAGACCTTTGAGATGGGTAAGCCCTCCGCCTCAATCTTGTTCTCTGCTACCTCCACATTTAACCCCTTTTTTCCTTCACCGATAATCAAACAGGCCTTTTGGATTCCATCAAAAGGAAACAGAGGGTGAGGTACCGGGACACGAGATATCGTTTTTAAAGCATCGGGGATCTTTTCCATCGTAATGTATAAACAAATAGGACTATCGTGTTCTGGGGGTTGTGATTTCTCTTCCTTAGACTTCGAATTAATCCATTTCAAGACCACTTCTACTGCTATCTCTATTGTTTCCTGGCTTACAAACGAGCGGGCTCGGGGTTCATTGTTTCCATTCTTTGGATTATCCATGAAAAATAAATGAACGAAAAACGAAGTCCGGTACTTACCAGCGGTGCTGATCAAACGCCCTTGTGAATGACAGAATCCTCCTCTGCTTTGAATCCTTTAGCCAAGCTACCAAGCTGCGAAAATGAATTGTTCGTATAAAGCCCTAAACACTAGCTACTTAAAGTACTTCAAACCCTATCGTGAAAAAGGAGTACTTTAAACCCTGAAAACACAAACCCTAAACCACTGAGTGACCGACGATTGTTTCGTCTTAGTGGGGATAGTATGGATTGGTAATAGCGGGTTTGAGTATATTCGAAGTGTTATATTACTAGCACAACCGTGTAGGATAAAAGATAACCAAAACGCCCGGCTTTTCCAACTATTTTGGGATAAAAATCGGTTAAAATTTTGGCTGGAAATTGTTATTTTCGTGTTTTGGGGATTTTAGCAATTGGGATTGACAATTTGAGATTATCTGCCCAATTTTAAAACTACCTAGATCGCAGAAATTGCGATCTGAGCACTCCAAATTGCGATTTGGGCAATAATTGCTCTGTCGGATTCCAGCGAGTCAGGGGCGTTTTGGTTAGCCCTTATACAGCGCATGCATAACCACTTAACTTGTGGATGATGAACATTAATAGGTCACAAGTCAAGTGCCATGAACAAGTTATGTGTTCTCCATGTGTAGTTGCATGCACTGTCAATTATCTATGCATCAACTACGAGTTATTCATACATAAATTACTAGTTATCCATGCATAGCTACCAGTTTATTTTGAATTTGGAACGATTGCCATAAAATCAATATGTACAGTACACTTGTTTCATCCTCGTGCAATCTAGGAAAAGCATAGACATTAGATATAAACACCTATTGGTGTAATGAGAGCCCGCGTAGGATAAAAGACAACCAAAACACCCCACTTTTCCAGCGGTTTTGGGAGAAAAAAAAGTTAAAATTCTTGCTGGAAATTGCTATTTTCCAATTTTGGTAATTTTAGTGATTCGAATTGCTTGTTCTAGACTAATTACCTAATTTTAAAACTCCCCAGATTGCCCAAATTACGATCTAAGCACTCCAAATTGTTATTTTGGTTATAATTGCTTTGCCAGATTCCAGTGAGTCGGGGGCGTTTTAGTTAGCGTTTATACAGCGCCATGAGAGCCTCTCTTCATCATAGTTAAGTGTCATTTGAAAATTTTGCATATCCCAATGCATTTTAGCTTGTACCAATGGTTGTGTAGAAGGTATGTATGTACATATATTTTATGGTGCAAGCTAAAATGTATTGGCTAGGTAAAAGTTTTAGATGGGGATTAGGTTGGTAGGTGAATTGCTAATACCACCTTCCTCAAGCTACTTCATAGTCTTGAGAGATTATAGATTTAAGTCAAATGTTGGCAAATTGGTTACTCGTGTTAGTTGGGGATTTTCAGTAAGGAGGTCATTTCCAAATGCAATGGAAGGATCCTAGATTCATTTAAAGGTACACCCTCCAAGTCACAGTTGACAAGTCACCGATGACTACCTAGGAGACTTAGACCAAAGTAATTGTGGAAGACAAACCTCTCATTGGATAAAAAGAAAAAGGTATAATTTATGCATGACACTTGTGTCTCGCCATCTTGATTCATTATCAAGGCTTATTATGGGGGAGTAAGTTAATAAGTGAACCATGGAACTTTGCCCATAAGGGTTTTGGCCCATTTTAAGGCAACTTAGATCATTGAAATCCCACTTATTAGCTCACTTCTTATTTTATATTATTTTGTTCATGAGTTGTGGCACTTATTACAAGATGTAGCTTTTCCATTCCAAAAGAAACAAGAGAGGCCAAGGGTGGCTACTCCATGTCTTTCTAAATACATATAAGTTATTGTTTCAGGGTTGCTTAGGCACTTCTAATAATTAATGTACATTGACAACGGATACCAAATAACATTACATAATAGTTTTTGGTTTAGCATTATGATAACGTCAAATTATTTGGCTTAACTTCCTCATCTCGACTCTAAGTCTTGTTGAAATATCTAATTCCACTTCAAGCCTTCTCTTGCAAATGCAATAATCAGTGCCATGGCAAGGTTGGGTCATTGGAAAAGTTGAGTTTGTCCACTTATTAAATCACTCCATATTATGGGTTTTTTTGTTCATGAGTTGTGGCACTTATTGCAAGATGTATCTTTTATATTCCAAAAGAAACAAGACGAGCCCGAGGGTGGTTAGTCCATGTCTTTCTAAATGCATATAGGTTGTTGTTTTGGGGTAGCTTAGGCACTCCTAGTAATTGGTGTATATTGACAGCATATACCAAATAACATTATAGAATAGTTTTTGGATTAGCCTCCCGATATCACATTGAAGTATCTAGTTTAGCTTTCTAATCTTAGCTCAAAGTCTTGTTGAATTATTTAATTCAATTTCAAGCCTTCTCTTGCAAATGTAATATTCAGGGCCATAACATCTGTGCTTAATGCTTTGCTGTATGTCTAGTGTTGGAACTCTATAGCAATTAATATCTCGGTCCAAACCTTTCATTATTATGCTGATGTTAGAGACAATTGTGCAAAATGAAAGGTTAAGCTTGGCATCTACATTCATGTTGAGATATGGAAGGTGCTTACTTATGGTAAGTTGAAGCTGAGCATTTGTAAACTTGGCATTTGCATTAACCGTGAGCTCACTAGCAACTTTATGAGCAACGAGATTATTTGAGGACATCACAAATGGGTTAAAATTGATAAGTGTTGAAGAGAGGAACTTTTTTGCGCACGAGATTGCTCCAGTGCGTACCTCTATAGCGACCTTGCTTTCACTGCCATGGCCACGGGAGGGGGGGCCCGAGGCCCTCCCTCCTCCACCTCCAGATATTACGACCTTCGGGAAGCTGGTTGCGGCCAGCTACAAACGCCCTGCGTCTAAATCTCAACAAAAATTCGTTAAGAAGTTGGACAATATACCTACAGTTGCCCTCCCTGTAGAGGAATCTTGTCGGTCTGCATTGAATTTAGTCGAAAGGGGGCTCATTTGGGCAGTTCGTAGGCCTATGTCCTTCCCCCAAAGCCGTGGAAGCGTGGGTGCAGAGGAATTGGCATCCTCTAGTCATGAAAGGCATCAGAAGTCGTCTTGTTGGTAAGGGTTTCTTTGTATTCGTCTTTGATAATGTAGAAGATAGAAACCTTATTTTCAGGAATGGACCGTATTTTATGGGCCCTCAGGGCCTGTACTTAAATAAATGGACACTAGATTTTGATTCGACACAAGATGTGTTGTCGGCAGTTCCAGTATGGGTGCGCCTCCTTCACTTACCTTTGCATTGCTGGAATTCGAAGTCACTAAAGTCCATCGGCAACACCCTTGGAAAATATATCAACCGAGCAGAGAGAAAGGATTAGTATTCTTGTGCAAGAATATGCGTCGAGGTAGACCTGGAAGTAGGGCTACCGGAAGCCATAAAACTAACGGTCGTAGACTGGTCTCACATCCAAGAATTGGACTATGAACAACTTCCATTTAAAAATGCAGACATTGCCATGGCTACAGACATTTTGCAAGGCATTGCAAAAAGAAGGCTGGGGAAGATGTCGAGAAATCGAAAGAAGAACAATGGTCTCAGGTTCAAAAAGCAGCCCCGATAAAACAAAATAGCAGAACCAAAGGAAAAGGGGCGCCAATGGGGACTAGAGCTCACAACAGGTCAGGTTCAAGAGGAAGGGAGTTCAGCCCCTCCAACAGTAGAAGCTTCTAGAAACCCATTTGAACTCCTCAACACACCTTCAGAAACTCCAGAACCAACAATCGAGGAGACCGAGCAGCAAAACCTTCCACCCGCAGTGGAGAAAGACAACGTAGAGGCAGCCCAACCCAGTTCTCCTTTAGGAACCTCCTCCTCCCCTTCCTATGCTGAAATGACAAGAAAGAAGCCATCAGAAACCTCTGGTTCCTCAGAGGATGAGACTTTCGAGAGGCCCTCGAAAAGAGTAGGGAGGAAATCGCATAAGGAAGGTAGAGAAGAAGAAGCGGAGAGGCAAAAAATGCAAGGAAGCCAATCCACTATTGAAATGTCCATCGGGAGAAATAACAGAAATAGGCCTCCCAAGGGAGGTTTTACCCATTCCATTCCTAGTAAATAATGCGCTTAGTCTCTTGGAATTGTAGAGGCTTGGGGAATCCATTGAAAGTTGAAGTAGTCAAAGACCCCTTGAAAATTGAATCTCTCGATATCCTCATGCTCCAAGAGACTAAAATCGAAGGGGACACCCTTCTTGAAATCAACAAATTGAAATGGAAGAAAAATGCAGGGAAGGCCATTAGTGTAAGGGGCTCCTCATGCGGTCTTACAACTTTGTGGTCAGAGGACAAGTTTCATTTAGAAATCTCCTTTGAGACTCAGCATTGGATTTTCACCGAGATTCGGCACTCTTCAAGTAAGTTTACCTTCTCACTCTTTAATCTCTATGTTCCTGTCCTCTTCTCTGAGAAGAAAGATTGTTGGCAATCTCTATCATATTTTTTAGATATTTACTCCCCTACGAACATCCTTTTAGTCGGAAATCTTAACACAGTTCTTGGTCCGAAAGAAAAGAGAGGTGGCAACAGTGGCAAGGACCAAATGCTTCTCTTTGTGGAGGAGCTAGTTCAAGAATGGGACCTCCTTGATTTCAAACCTTCGAAAGGACTTTACACATGGACAAACAATAGAGTTGGGGTTGATCACATTTCAGCATGCCTAGATAGGTTCCTTGTCCAAAGCTCATTCTTGTTGGAAAAGAGGCTAATCTCCTCCAAAAGCCTCCCAATGCTGACCTCTGATCATAATCCCATTCTCTTACTTTTGGAAGAGGAAGAAAACTTGGGCCCAATACCGTTACAGCCCACTTTGGACAGAAAAAGATGGGTTCATGGAAATTGTGCAAACGGCCTGGTCCACTCCAATCACAGGGTCACCTAGTTTCGTGTGGGAGCAGAAACTCAAGACAACGAATCTCGCTCTGAAAGATTGGATTAAAAAGTCCAATAATACCCCCTCTAGTCATAGAAGAGAGGCTGTTAAGTTGTTAGCATATTTGCAAATGGAAATGGGGAGCAAAGGTATCACCACTTTAGAAATAGAAAAGGAACAAGTTGCTCAAATCAAATCCTTTCACTCCTTCCTCCAAGAAGAAGAGTATTGGAGGCTTAAGTCTCAAAGATTGTAGCTTAAAGATGGAGACCGAAACACCTCATTCTTCCATCGGAAATATAGAGCACGCCTTTCTCAAAACCATATCACTGAAATTGCCTCTCCAGATGGGATGGTCTGCAAAGGTTTTGATCAGCTCAAAGTGGCAACTAAAACTCATTTTCAGAATCTTTACAAAGAAGACGGTGATGGCAGTGAGGAGGTCACCTCGAACTTCCTATCACACATCCCTTCACTTGTAAGCAGGGAAGACAACTCAGCTCTCATGAATCCATTTTCAAAAGAAGAAATCGGTAATGTTATTTAGTCCATGGAGGCCGACAAAGCTCCAGGGCCAAACGGTTTTTCAATCCATTTTTATAGAACATGTTGGGAAATAATCAAGGCTGATTTACTGATAATGATTAAATATTTCCATAAAAAAGCTAAAGTGAGAGGTAGTACTAACTCCACTTTCTTAGCATTAATACCCAAAGAAGTGAACTTGGGCCCCTTCGACAGATTCAGGCCTATTTCTCTGTGCAATGTTTCGTACAAAATTATTGCCAAGCTAATGGCAAACATAATTAAGTTGTTGCTAGGGAAACTCATTTCTCCCATACAAAGTGGATTTGTCGAAGGGAGACATATCCTGGATAATGTTATACAGGTGCAAGAATTCATGCATTCCAGTCATCAACGGAAGGAGCAAGGGATGCTCATAAATCTTGACATGGAAAATGCTTTCGACCGAGAAACTCTCCTTCCTTTATACAGTCCTTCTTTCCTTTGGTTTCAGTCCTGATTTTGTCAATTTGATTAAAGTTTGTACTGAAAATCCTTGGATAGCTCCGCTAGTAAATGGAAGACCAGCTAATTATTTTCAAGCCACAAGGGGAATAAGGCAAGGCTTCCCTCTTTCCCCCTTCCTATACATCATGATGGAAGATCCATTAAGTAGAAAGTTGACTGTAGAAAAGAAAGCATGGACAACCCTAGGCATTAGGTTGATGAAGGGCCTCGATCCAATCAATCATGCCTTATTTTTTTATGACTCTCTTCTGTCGAACGAAGCCTCCATAAAGATTGCAAAGGTCTTCAATGAAATCCTACAAAGTTTCTGCAATATCTCTAGATCCCTCATCAATAAAAGGAAAAGCGCAGTGTATGGGTGGAACGTAGACCAACAAACTATTCAGAGAATAGCCCATTTCTTGGGATTCTCAGGCTATGCTTCTTAGGAAAAAATAAAATACCTCGGGTTACCCTTAACCCTAGGATCCAATAAGTCCTCGTTGTGGAATGAAGTATTAAGCAAAATCAAGTAAAAAATTGCAGCTTGGGGAGGTCAGTGGCTCACTAATGCTGGGAAACTCATTCTTATAAAATCAGTGCTCTCTTCCTTACCAATCTACCAGGTATCCTTCCTTCTAGCACCAAAGACGATCACATAATAGGTTTCAAAAATGATTCGAGATTTTCTATGGCGTGGAGGAAAAGGCAACCAAAAGAAATTTCACTTAGCAAATTGGGACACTGTCAAACTCCCAATTTCTAAAGGAGGTTTACAGGTCAGAGATCTTGGCTTGCCAACATTGCTTTGGGTGGAAAAATTCCGTGGAAACTATATACAAATAACAGACATCATGTAAGTCAAATCTTAAGGAAAAAGTACCTCAAAGGGGCTTGTTGTGAGGAAAATGCACCTATAGTTCAGAGGAGAAACTACCAACTTACAGTGATAAAGATAGACTTACAAACATTTTTCAAGTACAACAAATAAGTGAAGAGATTAGGGTTTAGAGATGTATGCACCTTATTCAGAAGGTTGATCCTAGCTTTGCCTACCTTGCTCTTCAATGCTTATCCAGTATCTCAATGCCCACACCTGCAAAATGACTTGATACCTTTATCAAATACATTTGACTACTTATATAAGACTGATATTCATGACAGAAGAAGACATCAGACTATAATCAAACAGTAATCAAATCTAAGACACATTAATAGGTCATGTTTGGAAAGAGAAGAACATCTTATCTTTATTAATGAATGAAAGCAAGTACATAAAGTTATACCTTCCGTCAAGCTTGGCACTTCACGAAACCTAGATTCAAGGTCTCTTGCTTCTGTTCTCCAAGGATCCCAACCTCTAATCAGCTGTGCTAGGGTTTATGAGAAACTGAGGCACAAGAGAGGGGGATGAGGGTCTCCATTCCTCCAACATAACAATGTTCTGAGCTTGGTCCCCTCACATGGCCCTTCTACCCTCATATAGCCAGTGAAGGAGAGGAAAAGAAGTTATAACCGAGTAGAAGGTTCCCCAACCAACTTAACTGTAACATACCCTTTAAGCTGGAAAACATTTTGTGTTTACAAACATTATGATAACTTTTATTGTAAAGTTTATATTGGACAGGTGTCCAAGGATGACTGTAATTTGCACAATATATTATTATTTAATAAATAAAATAGGAGACAAACACCTAAGAGTACTGTTGAAAGAGTGGTTACTGATCCACTAGGTGGAATGGAATCTGGGGTAGAAGGAAATGGACAAATGGCAGCATCATGATGCAACTAACTAGTTGTTGGTATGGGACAACTCCCTTGAAATGTGGTCATAGTGCCCTGAAAGATGGGACTGGAGCTTGAGGCTCATTTATTCTAAACTGACCACTAAAAGACCTAGGCAGTCTATATAATAGACATCAAATTATGAACTGAGGTTCATCACTTTTCCTGACAAGGAAACTTACCTTGGGGTTTTGTTGTGTTTGCACCCAAGAGATTTGATGAGGGGATATGCTGTTGTTGATCATGTTGTGAGTCTGCCAAACTCTTATTGAGTTTAGGAGTTTGATGCTGAGTGGAGGAGGCATTTTGTTTCAGGAGGTTGATACCGAGTGGAGAAGGTATTTTTGAGTGCCTTGCTTCTACACGGATTCCACCCACTTACTGGATCAGTAAGAAGGCTCGGGGGTTCATTAGAAGTCAGCAGTTGAGCTGCTTCTTCTTAAGCAGGTTGGGAGGAACATGCCTCCTTGGGTGTTTGTCCGCCTTATCATCTTTTACAGGTTCTATTGTCTTATCTACTTTTATTTTTAAGTTCTGTCATCTATTTAAACTTTTACTGTTAAGTTCTTTGTTTCAGTTTTCCTGAATAAATTATTAAGTTTGTATCATTCGAATGATTGAATAAAATGATCTCTGCATTTTTCCCCATGCAAAAAGGAACAACATCGTACTCTAGTACAGAGATAGATTAAAATAGATAAGTATGATCGGCAAGATAGCCAAGTGATAGAAAATATGCAAATGATGTGTTTCTTTAAATTACTATTTACTCTTAAATTTTCTAAGTCTACCGATATTAGTGTTTTTCAGTATTTTCTGAATTAGACAAGTATCTCTAGAAATTACAGTAATGCTTCTCTATTTGCTTGAATAGCAGTTTGTTTAGAAATACATAAATTTCCTTCTGAAAATTTAAATGAAAATATTTCCTATTCCCTACAGTTACAGTCCATTAGATAGCTTATTTATATCAATTTCTTTTAATAATAATGCCTAGAATAAATACAAATTATTTATGTACTGATCATCGACTCTCACACAATTTTACCTATGTTTAAGAGTAATTATATTCCTTTAACAGAGTCGAGTTATAGATTTTCATCACAAACAGTTTTTCATTTCTAAGTTTTTTTTACATTTCTCTGCTAGAGTAGGAAATCGAATTTGTTATTAGCATATTCATTAACAGTAGGCAAACTAAGCACTTGCACAGTAATCGTTTCTGTAATTCCAATAGTTAAATTCCACATATTCATTTCAGGGTTTAGATAATACTTTTGATTGAAAAATAAATCGAAATAGAAATAGCAGACATCAACTCTTTTCACCAAGACCAGACACTCATACCATAAACATGCCTGTAGATTGTTTAGATAAGATTGGATAATCAAAACGACTGTAGAAGATTCCAAAACCAAGACTAAACCCTAACACTGGAAATTACTTTCCTACTTTCTTTAAGACGCAGCAACAGCATTATAAACAAAAACGAAGCTCATGCAGGCCGTAAGCCTTATCAACAATTTCATTTATCCATTATTCTATAAAAAAAACAGTTGTATTATCGTTTCATAAAAACATTCACTCATCGATCAATAACTAAGATAAACACAAAGGTTGAAAAAACATTGCTTATTCCCATATCATTGACGAGTTACAACTTGTGTGTACAGACCAAGCACAAATCGACAAAAAGACACGATTACAGTATTATGAATTATAAATATTCCATTTGAATTTCTTTTGAAGGAGTTCAAAAACTTAACCTACAGGTTTACAAAATAAACAAGACTTCACACAGGTCGTAAGCCTACATTATCTAGCTTGTAGCAACTGACACATCGTGTTACAGATTTAAACATTTACATTTTTCCTAGCCATTTACAAAGGAAACGATAACTATAGTATCGAAACATCAAATATTGCTTCATTCAATTCTGAGGGTAAAACCCTGTCTTTAACACTGTTACATTCGAAACCAGAACCAACAGTTGCCTTATGGGTCGAGGGATATCCTCCCTATACTTTCGACAAGATTCACAAACCCTAATCACAAAACTCTATGAGTTTTTCAAACACAATACACAGAACTTTTAAGTACATGGCCATCATCTTCTACACAGGGTTTCCAAGGCAACCACCGAGGGCTTACCAGTTGGTATAGCTCAATCCCAACTTCCAACGCCCAAAATGTTGAAGCCATTACACATTGCACCTGCGAGAGTTTTACAAAAATGGTTAAAAACAATATCGAGAAGGAGGGGTCATTGTATTGAAAATAGGATAACTATTGATATCATCGTATGCTTATAACAGTGATAAAAACTAAACACATTACCTTTTAAACATTAGCCGTAGCAGCAATGAACGCTCTGATATTTCAACTGCATTGAAAACCTTACTTCATTAATGGTTGGTATAGTTGAGGCCATTACAAAACCTTTCACCTTTCAACACAGTAGCACAGTGCCAGGAGATATAGCAACGATGGCGAGGCCCTGGGCCATTACCTTTCAAACCAAATCGTAGAAGAAACAAACCCTCAACACATCGGGGTATCAAACCTTACTGATACAAAACTCTAAAGACTGTCAAACGAGACCTTCACTACCATACCAGGACAGAAGAGAGCTCGGCTCTTTAACTTCAAAGGTCATGAGTTCAAGACGCAGGAACAACGCCTCCCTAGGGTAAAACATTTAGACTACAAACCCTCAGTCTGTTAGCCATGAAGAACTACCACAACCTAATGGAAACAAACACAATAAACTCATCGAATACAGCAAGGTAGGGTTTAACCACAGCATTGAAATCCCTGCCAAGATCAACGGTGTAGATTATTGGTGAGATTTATGAAATCACCAACCGGCTATCACATTTAATGAGCCATCACTACCACCGCCACGATGGAGCCTGTTCATCAACGAGTTACAACTCAGCACTCCGTGGTTACACTATGACACATTCACGTGATCTAAGCACAATATGCCACCCACGATGGATTTCCACTATCTATAAGTAGCTGCAAGCATTTAATGTTTAATAAATTAAACACATCCGCCAACCTGTAAACCATTACAACATTCACAATTAAAACAACGTAGATATGGTATGGGTATGATATATCGCCATTGCAACATAAAGTTATGGTTCGATTAGAGTTTCACAAGGTTGTATAAGTGTCACTTAGGGTCACGTCTTAGTGCACACAACACATGATAAATCCTTCCAAAGTTTACATAGCAAGACATGTTTACAAAACTATTAATATAGTTTGTAAATGTCGCTTTGTTGCAAGGCATCATAGGTTGGTAAAGTTCACTAGGATAGTATAATAACAATAGTGCAATCACTATTGCACATAAGCCCAACAAATAGTATGTTATATATATATAGTTTACAATTGTTTCATCTTGTCCCAATACCACATAAATGGGTTGTGTAATAATCAAAGAAGATTGTTTACATTTACATGTTAAGGTATAGTGAAATCAAAAGACAAGAGAATAAATAAAATTATCATAACTATGGTATGAGTTTAGACTCTAGGCCAGTTAACCAAACAGCTATAGGAGAGATAGATAATTACATACATTTCAACATGACTGGAATTAAAACATAAATCTAAGTTTAGAGATGAGATTCAATCCTCCTAGACCTTCTTATGATTTTTAATTACAAGCTTACAGTTTACAAAGATTCTCACCGGAGGAATGTCCACAGTTTTATCTCTTCAATTAATGACAAAGAGATTCACAGTAAAACTGTTTATTTACTTGTCAAAACCTCAAACCCTTACCTGTAAGCTGTCACAAGTACAAATCACATGCTTTAGCATGAATGCTAAGTAAGCCTCGGGGCGTCCAAAGGACCCCTTCATCAATCAAACAAAAGTACATTAGTGAAACAATAGAATCAACATTTATAAACAACGACAGTAGAGATGTAGCAGCACAACTAATTATTGGATAACATCAAAACTTAAGTAGAAATCTGTATGTCGCAAATCCTTACTTAATAAACCAACAGGGTATTTAATACAACAAGATAACATTTTATGCATTGTTCTATTTCCACATTCATTAAATAAGCAATAAATGTCACGTAGAAAAATTTTAAATTTTTGTGATTTTTTTGGGATGTTACATTAACTTCCCAAAATTTCGAGATTTTGACTTGTACAAGAATGTACTCTACTTTACAGTAGACAAACTAGCGTACATGTGGAGGTGGGTGTTGGGCTCTGATCTATTGGTGTTAATCAGAACTTAAATTTAATATCAATCCGGGTTTGTGAACTTCGAGACACATCCAAGTTTAGGACAGAGAAGCTGGACTTATTCAGAATTTAGCTGTTTGTAATTAAATCTACTGATAGGAACTGAGGTACTGCAGCTCATAGAGACAAAATCCTCTTACAAGGGTGATTTCATTGTTTCATTTTTAAGCCTGCAATGATTGATTTGTGAAAACATGAAGATTGAAGTAAAAATTAAATAACAATCCTATAAACCCTAAGATTTAAACTGCAAGATTCTATTATCACTGAAAGTCAATTACCAATTAATTTCTTTTACAAGACAGTGCTCATAATTTGTAAATGTCTTTCTATCATTTCAGTATCGAATACCAGCAATGGACAATTCACAGAAATCGTAGTCTAAACCATTCAATATTCGTAACAGTTAATCAGTGAAGAACAGCGTTTATCCAATACTGCAGTGATGTACAGTGACAGAATTTGTAATTCAAACCATAAATAAAAAGAACAGAGCATCAATGAATTCAATTAAAACTTGACTGTACTTGTTCTATGATCTATAAACTGGAAATTATATTCTGATTCATAAACTGGAAATTACATTCAAATGCATACCCAATCGATCAACCAGCAACAGGTAAGTGTGTAGAGTTTAACGATGGGGGCCCTCCAACGCCTTGCTCAACACACATAAAACGACTTCACAGAACTTAAAGCTTCGTATTCATTCACAGAAATCGTTTTACAGGAGATACCACGCAGTTTTCGGAAGCTCAAATGTAATGCATTCCTCTTTTAAAATCGTGATCCCCTATCTCATTGTTTTGCAAATGATTTATACAAATTCTAAATCAAACTGAAATTACTATAACCCTACATCTAATTAATGCTAACAGCTAGTCGAGATCATCTTCAAAATCGTGGGGTTCCACAAAATCAGCATTGCTCCTTCTTTTGTGTTGAACGCAGAACAGGTGGCCACATTTAGCTCTGCTTGACTCGACATCTGCATAGGCCACTTCTCCTGACTGTTGGATGTTCATCCATCTGTGGACATTAAGGATCCATTCCTGATCTTCTGTTTCCCTCCTAACTGTCCTGCAATTACTCAACTTTGGAAGTAATACGGGAAGTTAGTACATCCCGTAATTTTAGTAAAAATCCTAGTTAAAATGCCTAAAAATCACAAAACTCAATTTATTAATAAGCAAATGACATTATACCTCTTTGACCAAGGTTTATGGGTGATCTTTAAGGCTTTCTACTCAAAATGGAAATTTTATGAAGGAAATGAAGGTTATCTAAGAGGCAAAAAGGGGTCAAAATAGTGCCCAACAGTGGGCGCTACTTTAATGAAGCAGAGTAGGGTATAGGCGCTACTATCATGCCTGTGTACCAACGTCCATGTGAAAAAATGGCCAAAAACAGGCTTTTCTGCTCATTTTCAGGAGATGGTTTGGTCTGGAAAAATGTTCCCAAGGGTTGTAATCATCAAATGGGTCAATAATGAGGTAATTTCAACCATTTTTAGTGTACCAAATGACTCCTCAATCCACAAGTGTCCTGTTGTGTGACTGAAACTTGATCTCAAGAAGTGTCGTCATGCGACCAAGGGAAGCAAGTGTCGTCACGGACGGAGAGGTGTCATTTCAAGCTATAACAGATGCCCCCTAATGTATGCGGTTAGAGGGAGTGCGGGAAACGATGGCTGAAATACATTATAAATAACAAAGAGTTGAATCATGGAGGAACAGAGAAACCAAGAATCATAAGCTCAAATGAAGTACCCGAAAGCAAAGGCAATGTCAGACAAACTTATCCTTGGGGTAACTGTCCATGTTCAAATAGTGGAACATGACCTCCAAGAGGATACAATAATGATCCAAATATTGATGCATATATCATGGCCACTAAAATACAAGCGTGGATCCATGAGGAACATAAGTGTAAACATAGCCACATAAATACAAGGTGGATCTATGTCAAAACTGGAGAACATAGCCATAGAGAACAAGCTGGATCTATGTCTCATCAAGAGCCCAAAAAGAGTGTGGCTCAGTCTTGCGCAACTTGGGTGATAACATAAATGAGGTGATGCTATCGAGGATCCCAAGGTCTTCATCCAAAAACAACCCAAGGTACAAACCTATCCATGCGAATAAATGAATTGATGTCAAACATGAGAGGTATTGTTTGATTACTGGTCATTGATGTATACCGTTAACAAACGCGAGGGTGTCCACCAATAATGAAAATGGAACCCAAGGTACCTAGTACATTCAAGCAAGTGCGAATAGATGGTCTTGTCATTGAACACTTGAAGAATCCATCGGATAGGAGACATTGATGTATTCCCGTCTATCCAATAGCGAGGGAAACTGCCACTAATGACTGCAATATCCAAGGTACTAACCGAGACTCTAAACTTCATTCCCAGAGCACAATGAGTTGAAGTCCGTTGGAAGGGAGGCCTTAATGCATCCTCCATCATCCAACACGAGGGACACTCAACAGGTATGAGCTAATTTGGAGTATGACTGAACACATGATGAAACATACTGACACCAAGGAATGGCCGACGCATGAGGTCAAGGCAACTGCAGAATGGCCGACACAGGTTATATCCTTGAACAGTGAGCACGACACAAGAGTGACTTAGGCAGCTTTGAACACAAAAGAGACCACGATGCAAATCTGCAATGTAGGAGACATTAACAGATTCTCCATATGATTGGAAGACTAACCAAACGGAGGAGTAAGAACTATGAGATCGGGTTTACCCTAAGGCCAACATTAGAACCCAACTTGTTTGATGGACTCAAAACAGGTGCTTTGTTCAAGGAGATAGTTGACTTACTGCCATCATATTGAAAGATATTTTAACATTCTTCCCTTCCCTTTCCTTTTTCATTTTTTAACGAGCTTGACAAAGAACTAAAGCATGCTCAACGGTATTTTCATATTTAAGGAGTCTGAAAAACCTAGAAGAAAACTCCATACACCTATCCGTGGATTTTATATCGAGCCCGGATTGGTCTGTGCTCGGCGGTGTTTTCTTGCTTATAGAGTTGAAAAACTTAAATAGTCCTCTATCAACCATCTCATGGATTTCACATCGAGCCCGAGTAGGTGAATGCTCGCTTGGTGTTTTCACATTTCGAGAGTCTGAAAACCCTAAAGATGACTCCAAAGGTCATTTTTCGTAAAATTAGTCTCCTTCCCCGAAAAAGTGTAAAATAATGGAAGAACTCTTCTAGCGCATACTAGAGTATACCTAGAGTATACCTTTTCCGTAAATTATCCACCAAGGACTGGAAAAGGGGTAATTCTATACCTAAGTGGATGTCGGTTTAGTTATTTTAACGAGCCCGAAAAGACAACTATGCTCGGCAAACTTTTCCTATTTAAGGAGTCTGAAAAGGGCTTAAAAGAACTCCATAGGGATCTTTTCCATAAAGGTTTAACGAGTCCGAAAAAGTAACCTTGTGACCTCCTTACTGTTTTTAACGAGCTCAAAGGAGATACAAAAAAATGCTCACAACTTCCTTACTATTTTAATGAGCTCGAAGTGAAGATGAAAGAAATGCTCATAGCCTCCTTACTGTTTTTAACGAGCTCGAAGGAAAGGTGGAAGACTTCTCATAACCTACTTACTATTTTTTAACAAGCTCGAAGTAAAAGAAGAATGATCGCAACCTACTTACTATTTTTAACGAGCTCGAAGTAAAAGAAGAATGCTCGAAATGGGAGGAGACGAGTGTCAGGGACATGCGAAACTAGCTCCAAGCGCATGGAACAAAGCTATGCCTAACGCAAGGAACATGAGCAAGATAAGGACACTCAGGGTGTGTCTCCTCCAGGTAAAATGTGTCAAATTGCGAAGGCAAAATGATACAGGGCTTAGCGGAAATGAGATCGGAGATGGAGGCTTATACAACGAGCTAAAAGTGTGGAGGTCGGCATCAAGCTCATTACCGCAAGCGGGATCATAACAGATGCATATGCAACTTGAACACAAAGATGGGAGCCTTATCAAGGATGGCCAGACATATATGAGGAAGAAAGATATGAGGCTTCTTCTCAAAGTCATGGTAAATCCAAAAAGGCTCCCGAGCCTATGAGAAAAACTCAACATGGGCACCAGAATGGCATAAGGGTGCTGACTAGGGTGACCCATGTTAGGTATGCTCTGTTGTCGGACTGGTGCACAATGCATAAAGAGATGGCTAACACACCAATATCCAACAGGTTTGACCCTATGGCGAATTTGGATGGCAAAAGGTTCAAATGCAACATAACAGCGGGGAAGCCTAAACCTACATGCAAGGTTCCGAATATACCTGACATGGTCGCACAAGGTGTCGAAAAGGACCAGTAAGCAAGTATACATCCAGCTAAGAATCCTGTCTCCAAGAAACATCAGTACCAAGATCATATCTAAAACATATGTAAAGAAAGACCCGATACAAGTCACTGTGGTAGAAATACTTTCAACTTCACTATCATCAACAACAGGCATAAACAAGGCAGAGTTTTCAAATGAAGACTCTATGGTACCCAAGCCCGAGGACTTACAATCAACAAGATCAAATTCAGGATGAAGATCAAAGTTGAAGGACATAATGGAATCTGCAAGAACAAATTCATCATCACGGGAGTTGAAAATTCTAGAAGCAGAATCAAACCCAGCAGGAACACCGATTTGCGGATCTATAGGAGAGTCCAAAGACTCAATAGTAGGAAGATCAGACTTTAAGGTCAAACTGGGGCTGGACATAACTGCGACTGGATCAACATCCGAATGAATGGAAGACTGTACTATAGACTCTAGGAAAACTTCATCGGAAGGAAGCATATCATCCCAGATAGAATACATATCTGAACATTCAGAGGGAGGTGTTACCTGGTCAAAAGCTGGGACCAAGTCCCGAGAAGGTAAGCATGAACTCAGAGACTTCTTCTCAGTAGCAGTTGAACTCAAGGAACAATATGCCACATAAGTCCCATGTGACATAGTAGTGCTTAATGACGAGGGATCTGATTGGTCTACAGTTGGGTAATAAGGAGGATCAACGAATGCAAGCTGGTCGATAGTGACGATGCTTTCGTTATGAGGGAAATGCATCACACGAAAGAGCGTAGACACTACAGTATGCATAGCATAAACGTAATCACGCCCGAGGATCATATCAAAATCCACAGGGTCCTTTAAAACCATAAAATCAACTAAGACTGCTTTTCCACCCAAAGTAACAGGTGCCTGACGGAGAAATCCGATCGGTTCACTAGGTCTTCTATCGAAGGTCAACAGCCAATTAGCAGCTGGAATAACATTAGAGAAACCCAAATCTCTCCAAGCATAAGCCGATAAGATACTAACAGAAGCTCCTTCATCAACAATGCATTGATCAACTGCATGGTTCCCGATATCAACCTTTATCTGGAAAGGTGTCGAAGAAGAAAGACGAGGCTTGGCTAGACTATTCCAATCAAAGGAAACAATCCTAGGGCTTGGTAGGGGTTCACATGGCATATATGAAGTACCCCCTTTTTCAGGAACATCCAAACTGGTAATGCAGAAAACTTCAGATGCATCAATCTCCGAAGGACTGATGGGATCGGCCAAAGATTGCATCGATTCGATCACTTCACTCTCCGAAGGAAGAGTGGGGTCGACCAAAGATTACATTGGTTCAACCACTTTATCAACCAAAGGTTGATCTGACTGTAGGGAATCTATAGACAACTCAGGAACAGAGTTTCCTTCAAACATGGACCACACTCTTCGTGCCTCTGGAATGGCAGGGCATCGGTGAGTAAGGTGATCTCCCTTACAAAGTTTACAAGGGAACTTTGGTTAACGTCCTATAGGTCGAGACTCCTTTACAACGTCAGTACTCTTAACATGACTAACATTGGCTGACAGCTTGCCCCCAGCATGACTTGCAGTGGCTGGTTGCTCAGAAGCAGAAGACTTTTGAACTAAGGACCACACATTTTGCACTTCTGGAAGTACAGGGCACAAGTAAGTAATGTGATCTCTCTCGCAAAACTTTCAAGGGAACTTAAGCTTTTGTTTGTTGGGTTTGTCGACAATGTCAACTCCCTCAGCATGACTTGCAGTGGCTGATCTAGTGTCTCCAGTATGATTCACAGGAACTGATGACTTGTCATTAATATGACTAGCAGTGATCAATGACGCATCCTCAACATGACTGACAGTGGTTGAAGACAAATTTTCAGTATGATTTTCAGTGACTAAAATTTTTCTCCCAGCATGACCTCCAGAGGCAGGGTGCTTGCCCCCAGCATGACTTACAGAGGCTGGGTTGCTGCCCCCTTGTTTTGGCATCTTCTTCCCATTCTTCCTCCGTCTATTCCTTTTAGACTGCTGGTTACTAGTATTGCTACTTTCGCCACATGAGGTAGAAGGAGGAGGAGAAGATGTTACTGGCAAGGGAGGCACAAGGTTCTGATGCTCTTGATTTGAGGTGCTTACAAAAGAAGCGTCAGGAGCATGCAAGGCATTCAGAGTGGAGAACAACCAAACCGGCAGCCCTATGGTGAATCCAGGAAGATTTAGAGTAGCCATTAAGGGAGTGCCAATGTTTCCAATGAATGGAACAACACAAGGATCCCTCGAAACAGGGGTACCTTGGTTGGCACTCGCCGAAACGCTAGACATAGTTTCCTGCTCAAATGAACAAGAAGTTCTCTAAGGCAAACTAAGACAAGTAGCACAAAGAGCACACCACTAAAAAAGGTCCTAGGTAAATCAAACCAGGCAAACAGATGCCTTCCAGAGAAGAGTCTGGGATGATGAGGGCCCAGAACAGATCAACGAAGGATGAAGAACAGTTACTCGAGGTCCACAATACAATGACTAAGGGTGAAAGCGCTGGAATCACCCAACCGCTCTCCCAAAGACCTGCAAGGGATTTCCTCCCATGTCTGTCCTAGGTACAACAGATATAAACCTCCGCCGTCACTTGTGTATGAACCTATGGTCAGATACTAAGGATACCACCACACAGAAAAACTCCTGGGGGAACAGTCCCTGGTCGAATTAGAAGGCGTGGGCGGGGTAACTGAGCCCGAAACTCAAAAGAGTCCCCAAACGCGATCCAATCCTGGTATATGCTCGAAACAGAAAGTAGGAGGTGTATTCCCAACAATCTGATCTCACAAGACCTACTGCATAGATCCCAGGCAAGTTTTGAATGAAGTGGGTTTACCTGTGATAGTCGAACTACGATTTTTGCGTAATGTGTGATCTTGGGTGGTTTAAGGTGTTTTAAACCCAAGATCCTAACCAAGACTAGTTGGTGTAGTGTAACCTAGAAAATAAAATGTTACTAGTACATTTTATTAGAGTTCATTTTAAAGGTTACTTGCTTACTCAAAAAGGTAGTGGGTGTGTGAGAGTGGTTATAATAGAGATAGAGTATTGAAAATGAAATATTTACCACCAAACAAATCTTTTCTTTTCAATGCAAGTCTTAAAATTATGATCTAGAATGCATATGCAAATGCAATTTTTAATCTTTCGAATGCAAAAAGGGTAAAAATAAAGTCTAAATGTACAAAATTAAACTCAAAACCTAAGAATGCAGCTACTCAAACAAATAGGTATGCAAAAGAAAACTTGTTATTTTTTATGCAAAGCACTCTAAAATCTTTTAAGCCACTTGCAAGGTACTCTATTCAGAAAATAAATCAAAATTCTTTATGCCTTTTAAAGGTAAGAAACAAAACTGAAACTAACCTACTATCAAAGCAAAGCAAAGAAACTTTTAGGTTTTCTTTATTGAAACAATAAAAGCTACCAAATATGACTTTCAAATTCTTATTGATGTAAGCATGCCAAACATTGGGAAAAGAGTACGAAAACTACTTTTAGACCCAAATGAAGCAAATGACCTACAAAGAAGTATGGTTTGGTAAAGTCAGGTCTGCACATAAACAATGCAAACAAGGTCTTGAATAACAGCCAAAACACTTGAGCTTTCATTACAAAAGAAAACTAAAAGCATAAGGGAGGATAAAAAACCAATCTAAAAGAGAAATTTCACTCAAATAGATACAAACAGGGTCAAGAAGACTCAATAGGTTTCAAATCCAGTGGAAATGGAGCAAGCAGGTTCAGTCAAACTCAAATTAGGGTAAAAAACACCAAACTAGTCCACAACCCCCCAACTTGGGTCCACAAGCCCCAAAACTTTCCAAACAAGACCAAATTGATCAAAAGAGGTTCAAATCATGAATGTAGGATCAGTACAAGGATGGGAGACCACTTATAGTGGTTTAACTCAGACCTAGGGTCATCGGGGACCCCAAAAAATGCAGCCACAACCCCCAAATTTGGGTCCACAACCCAAAAAATCAAAAAATTCAAACCCAGAAGGTGGGTGCTACTGTGCACGAAGCATACCAGCGCTCAGGGCGCCACTGTAATGTACAACAGTAGCGTACAGGTAAATTTTTTTGGAAAAATGGGGTTAAAACCCCCCACACCTGGGTCCATAAGGGTTTGCAAGGGCTGGGAAGGGTCTGTAAGAGCCAAGAAGGGTCAAACAGAGCCTACTAACTGATCCTAATCAAGAAAATGAACACAGACCATCAAACAAGACTAAAGAAATGACCTTGGACACCCCTAAGCAATTAGGCTTTCCCCAGCGGAGTCACCATTCTGTTGTGAGGAAAATGCACCTATAGTTCAGGGGAGAAACTACCAACTTACGGTGATAAAGATAGACTTACAAGCATTCTGCAAGTACAACAAATAAGTGAAGAGATTAGGGTTTAGAGATGTATGCACCTTATTCAGAAGGTTGATCCTAGCTTTGCCTCCCTCGCTCTTCAATGCTTATCCAGTATCTCAATGCCCACACCTGCAAAACGACTTGATACCTTTCTCAAATACATTTGACTACTTATATAAGACTAATATTCATGACAGAAGAAGACATCAGACTATAATCAAACAGTAATCAAATCTAAGACACATTAATAGGTCATGTTTGGAAAGAGAAGAACGTCTGATCTTTAGTAATGAATGAAAGCAAGTACATAAAGCTATACCTTCCTTCAAGCTTGGCACTTCATGAAACCTAGATTCAAGGTATCCTGCTTCTGTTCTCCAAGGATCCCAACCTCTAATCAGCTATGCTAGGGTTTATGAGAAACTGAGGCACAAGACAGGGGGATGAGGGTCTCCATTCCTCCAGCATAACAATGTTCTGAGCTTGGTCCCCTCACATGGACCTTCTACCCTCCTTATATAGTCAGTGAAGGAGAGGAAAAGAAGTTATAACCGAGTAGGAGGTTCCCCAACCAACTTAACTTCCAAAAATTTCTAGATTTTGACTTGTACAAGAATGTACTCTACTCTACAGTAGACAAACTAGCGTACATGTGGAGGTGGGCACTACTTTAATGAAGCAGAGTAGGGTATAGGCGCTACTATCATGCGTGTGTACAAACGTCCATGTGAAAAAATGGCCAAAAACAGGCTTTTCTGCTCATTTTCAGGAGATGGTTTGGTCTGGAAAAATGTTCCCAAGGGTTGTAATCATCAAATGGGTTAAGAATGAGGTAATTTCAACCATTTTTAGTGTCCCAAATGACTCATCAATCCACAAGTGTCCTGTTGTGTGACTGAAACTTGATCTCAAGAAGTGTCGTCATGCGACCAAGGGAAGCAAGTGTCGTCACAGACGGAGAGGTGTCATTTCAAGCTATAATAGGGCTCCTTTGAGAAACTTCTAGGCCGAAAACACCCCAAAAGGATCGATGATTTGGAATCTCTGTCGTCGTGGATTAGATTTCTTCCAAAAACAACTGTATCGCATCCCTAAAAATGGGAACAACACTTTGTTGTGGCATGACAGCATCATGGTTCATTCACCCCTCGTCACTTCTGAAGAAATAAAAGACGTCCGTGTATGGTTTGCATAACTAGAAATTCACAAACTAGCAGACATCTCCGCTTGGGATGCTACAGGGAATTGGTAGTCTTGGGCCTTCCCTAGAGCCCTAGAACACCTGCAATTTCAACAGAATATTCTCATAGTAGCGCTGACGGCTTCAGAATCCGTTCATCTGCAAGCAACAAAAAAATGGGGTTGGGGAAAGCCTGGGATTTATATCCAGCGCAAGGCTTCTCTTCCCTTCAAGCTCATCAAGCATCGATCCATCCAGCGTCATTTTGGAATTAGGTCTGGGACCCTCTCGGTCTACCCAAAGTAAATTTTTTCTTCTGGGTTTTAATGCATAAGAAAGTATTGACAAGAGAAAATTTGTTAAAAAAGGCATTATCGAACCACATAGATGTGCACTGTGTAGTAATTCTCTCGAAACAATGGAACATCTGTTTGTGGATTGTTCATTCACCCAAGAATTATGGAAGCTCCTCCTTCACGACCTCAATGTTACAGCTCCAACACATATTACAGTGGTATCATTATTCTCCTCCTAGAAGGCGCGATATCCTCTTGCGTTCCCAAGCAAGTCAATATGGAATCAAATTTGGCAGGCCATACCCAAATACGTTTGCTGGAAAATATGGCTGGCCAGAAATGACTAGATATTCAACATCTCTCTGCGCTCCCCTTCGATGGTGGTTGTCAAAGCCAAAGATCTCCTCCTTGAAACAGTGGTCCAATAATCCTTCAAGAACGAAAACTCTCTTCTTCCTGAAGAAAAGAAATGGATGGGAACCTATATATTTAGGGACAAAAAAAAGATTATTGTTTGCCCCTTCAACACTTCGGGATGGCGATTACAAGACCCAGATGGTTCTAGAAAAGATAGCTTCAATTGGGGACTAGGACAGAGAACTAACAATCAGGCATAAATTCTTAGGTTGCTAAAAGCCTGTTAGATAGCACGTAAAAATGGCAATCGAGAAATACAAGTGTTCGGAGATTCTAAAATTTCGATAAAGATTTTAAATACGGAGGATCATTTCAGCAATCCAGCACTCAACAAGTCTTTGCAAAGGTTGCGGTACATGTTGCAAGACTTCTCCTCCTCCCACTTTTTCCACATCCTACGTGGATCGAAAAAGGAAGCAGACTCCAAAGCAAACATAGGATGTCTCCTGCCTTAAGGAGCATTCAGCAAAAATGATGAAGCACCTTCATGGATCCCTATACCCTGAACTCCAGCTTTGTAAGGAAGGGAAAAACTGTAATTTGGACAAGTTGGCTTTTGAATCCTTGTAATGATGGTTGTTTTGGCTTCGACCCAACCGGTATCTACATAAATAAAATAATTGTTTTAGTTATAAACAAAAAAAAATGCTAAGTGTTACCTCATTGCTCTTGCGTGCTCTCCTTTTTCCTCTTCTTGTATGTAATATTTAGTTCATGGTTTCGTTGATCATGCTCTATTTCTCTTTATTGTTTTGGGGTAGCTTAAATGTCCCCACATATTAGTATCATCAATGTCCCTTCTAGAGCTCTTAACCTTTATTTTGGTCATTTGTTAGACATTAGCATGTGGTCAATATTGGAAACTCCAATTGTAAACTAATTTGTTAGAATTTTAAAAAAATGAGTGGATTAGGGATGAAATTTGACTCTGATTTGGAAAAAAAATGATAGTGCAAAGGCACTCATTCATTCAAGGAATGGAGATCAAGGAGTGATCATTCATCATGTGGAAAAGGAGTTCCTAGTTGCTAAATCTGGGTTTTGGCATAATGAACAAATTAGACGTTGGTTGAGCCCTAGGGAATGTATATGAAGGACTTAAACAACTTGGCAAGTGTCTAAAGTATGGCAAAGCTAGACTAAGATTGTTGCATGTGAGGAAAGGGATTTGTAGGATCCATAGATGCTCGAGGGGTTAGACTATACAAGTATTGTTGTTATAGGCAGTTGTTAAGGGCCAAATTCCCAAGATGGCATAAAATTATAAAGAAAGAGTAACCCAATGCCTTGAGAATGAAATAAAGAGATGTACATGAACTCTCTTCAAGGGGGAAACATCCTTTAAAATGTATCAAATACGCAAGATGAGATGATCTCCAAAACTAGGTCTCCTTGGTATATATAGGAAACAAAGGGTACAATTACAATTAAGTCCCTAGCAGACCAACAAAGACAATAGTAACGTAATAATAGAAATGTAATGTCACAATATCTAAGGATTAGCATGTCCCTTCTCTTCGAACAAGTGTTGTTCTCGACACTTGGCCAATTGTGGATGTTTTTGCATGAAGAACTCATATTTCCATGTCACCTCTTCTACTGGCAAGCTCTTCCACTTGATTAAGTACTCAATAATTGCTCGATTTTGCAGTTTCTTGATCTATGTTTCAAGGATTGTTTTAGGTTCTAGTATGGTTTTCCCTTCTTCATCAATCTCTAATAAAATAGTTTGAATTGGGATCTTCTCGCCAATTACCTTTTTTAGGCAAGAAACATGGAAGGATGGATGTACACGTGAATATGGAGGTAACTCCAATTTTAAGACATACCACCAATTACCTGCAATAGCTTATAGGGACCATAGTACTTGTGTGCTAATTTATAGTCCTTCCTTTTTTGCTTGAGGGACATTTATTTGTATGGTTGTAGTGTAAAAATACCCTATCCCCCACTTCAAAATTCCTTTCACTACGATGTTGATCCACTTGTTGTTTCATTATATTTTGTGCTATAGCCGAGTTGTCTTTCAATAGTTGGAGAACCTCTTCTTGGTGTTGCATGTCATCCTCCACTGCTTGAACCTTAGCGTTCTCTTTCAAGGATGATGTGATGGGTGGAGGATGATAGCCATAAAGTGCCATAAATGGGTACATTTTTTATGAAGTATGGAAGGACATGTTGTACCATTTTTGCCAAGGTAAACCACTTTATCCATTGTGTTTGTTTATTGGATGAAAAGCAATGAAGATACCCTTCTAGACCTTTATTCACAATCTTAGTTTTCCCATTAGGTTGAGGATGGTAAGTGGAGCTCTAAGCCAATTGAGTACCCAAACAAGAAAGCATTTCCTTCCAAAAATTACTAGTGAAAACTGGATATCTATCATTTACAATAATCTTTGGGATTCCATGTAGCTTCTAAATTGTTTCCATGAATGTTGTAGCTACTATACTTGCTTTAAAAGGATGAGAAATAGAGCATAAAAGGGCATGCTTCATGAGTCGATCCACTACTATCACAATAACATTCTTTCCTCTCGACTTTGGTAAACCCGTGTTAAAATCCATTCAAACATCTTCCCAATGCTAATTTGTATGGCTAATCGTTGTAGAAGACCTAGTGTCATTATTGTTTCTCCCTTATTTTGTTAGCAAACCAAACATTCTGCCACAAACTTATGGGAATCAATTTTAAGACCTTTCAAAAAAAATCCTTCTTGATCCTATGGTAAGTTTTCAAGAACCTTGAATCACCTCTTATAGGAGAAGTGTGTAGTTCCAAAAGGACCTTCTATTTGAGTTGAGAATCCTTAAATAAATATAAGCAATCTTGGTACCATAGTGAATCATTATTCCACACAAATTTATCCAATGCACTAGGGCCTTCTTATATTTGTTGAATCGTATTGCATGCCTTATGATCATGCTTCCATTCTATCCTTGCTTCTTCCACCCAATCATTGTGAAATGGAAATAACACAGAGTAATCCCTCTGTATCATCTTCTTTCCTTTAAAGTATGTATGCCACCACATTATGTTTTCCTTTTCTATAGATAATTCCAAATTCATAACCTAGCATATCTATAACCCATTTGTGTTGCTCTTCTAAAGATAATTATTGTTCCAAGAAGTACTTAAGACTATCGTGATCTATTCTTACCTTGAAGTGTCTTCCTATTAGGTAAGGGTGTCATTTCCTATTACATGTAGTATGGCCAAACTTTCATTATGAGTCGGATCTCGTTAGTTGTTGGAAATGTTTCTAGCCCTTTCAGAACATAGCCCCAACATCATTACTTTATAATTGACTCCATCATACCTTCACTAGCCAACGTCGGGGAATTTCATCTCCGTTAGCGAGTGAGCTATTGGAAGGCCCAATGACTTTTGAGAGGAAAGGGCGTTATGACTTCTATGGAATTTACATTTATTTTCTTTTTATTTACAAGATCACCTAACTCATAATTAAAAAGAACCAACTTGTACACTAATTGCACAAAGACTCAAGCACCTATCACTCACTTTACACCATATTGCATCTGTTGTGGTTGGCATATTTTTGCATTTGTTCATTTGTGTTTAGACCCATTCATCATCACTCTCACTTGATCAAATATACCACCTATTAAGCCCTAAATGTTGGCACATTACCCCCTATATTGTGGTTCATTACATATTATTAATGCCGGCTTGGGTCTATTAGTGGCAACTGTCATTAGTCTTATTATATTAGTTATGTTGGCTTATGTCCATTAGTTGTAATTGTACCTATTTGTCTCCTATATATAGGAAGGAGACCTTTTCATTGAATCATCTCAGCTTGTCTTGCCTTGTGTACTTAGTACATTGTATAAGGAGGTTTCCCCCTCGAAGAGGCCTGCTATTCATCTCTTTTCTTCATTATCAAGGCATGGATGACTCTTTCTTGTCTATTTATGCTATTTCCATGCTCTTTTATGGAATTTGTTGCTTAACATTTGGTATCAGAGCTTGGACACTTCAAAAACAGGTCATCTTGGAATTTTCACTATATCATTTTTTCTACAAGGTTTCAGACATCAAAACTTGGAAACCATCTAGAAAACAAGCTGAAATATCCGTGGTAAAAGTTTTAGATCCTGAATCATTATAATTTCGGAGTTATACCCTCGAGAAGTTAGTGTTTCTGACTAGCCCAAAAGCTAGTCTCAAACAAGTGTTCCAGGGAAATTTTTTATATCTGGAGCATGCAAGATCCAAATTGAGTGACACTAGTTGCATAAAAAAGAAGAAGAATATAGTATTTATGGTAGCAATTTCAGAATTAGATTAAAAAAATTGGACACGTGGCAGGCTGTAGACTCATGCTCTTCTGAAAAATCCAAAAATAACAAGTGTTGGGAAAATTGTCACAACTTTTTTTTGGCACATCCAAATTCAACGAGACCTGTGGCATTGGAAAGAGTACATATAGGGATACCACAAGCCGACATTTCAGACTTCGAGGGACCAAAATTTTTGGATTGAATTAGTTGGAAATCAATCTTCAAATCAGGGTTGAAAGAATGTACGTCATTTTAAATTTTGACATAACTTTTAGTAGAAGGATCTATTTGAAGTGATCTCAAGGTGTGATATATATTTATATTGTTCAAAATTCCACCAAAAGACAGTGGAAAAAATCACACTCCACTCAAACCATGAGAGGATTCATGCCTGACCTACGATGAAAGTGAATACCTGTCTTTCCGAATGTCCAAGTTGGAAGATATGATTAAAGGGTCTATGAAAACAATTAATTTACTTAATTTAGAGGAAAGGATGGGACGTATGGAGAAGACGATGGAGGAAAATATGAAAAATATTGCTAATATCATACAAAATACAAGGGAAAATCTCCCAACAGGTGATGATGTTTTCTAGGGTACTGGAGAATATAAAGTTAGTTTCCATGTTCATAAATCTTCCATGGATAAGAATATTCCAAGAGGAATTGATTTTTGTAATGGAAGTAACCATAGATGGTCCCTAAGGGGTACCCAACTCCCCAAGATTGACATGAGGAAGTTTGATGGAAAGGACCCCATAACATGGATATTTCAAATGGAGCAATATTTTTATATACATTAGGTGCCAAATCCCCAAAAGGTATCTATTGCATCTTTATATTTAGAACTTGAATAGTTTGTGTGGTACCAATGGCTTTGTGAATGCAAAAATAACTCCATTATCTCTTGCTCCATTTTTACAGAAGAATTGATATCATATCATGATGACATTAAGAGCAATTCCTTCTTTACCTAATTGATAAATCTAAGGAAAAGGGTCTAGTAAGCGAGCACATTCAACAATTTCAAAAGTTGAGTCTCAGCGTAGAGGGAATACCAGATGATAAATTGTTGGATATCTTTATTGGAACCTTGAAGGATTGTTGATGTATATGTAACTTCAGAATGTATTCACATATATGTATATTGTATTCCTATAGAGATGGTATTATTCCTCTATAAGGAAGTGTCGTCATTTATATTGTAAGTGTCGTAACTTATACTTGATGGGTTATTAGACCACCTTATTTGGGGTCGGCCCTGTATAAGTCATGTGGGTCAAAGGGTTATTAGACCACCCTATTGGGGTTCGGCCATGTGGGTCAAAGGGTTATTAGACCACCCTATTGTGGGGTCGGCCCACTCAGCATTATGTTATGTGGTTAAGTTCGAGCCTACATGAGTTAGGTAAAAAGGCAAGTCAAGTCAAGTATAAATAGAGTGCGGGAGGCACTCTATTTGCTCACTCACTTCTCACACATGCACTCAAGGAGGAGTGGCGCACTTATGGAGGAGGAGGATCTGCTGCTAGGTTATGGCTATCTCTCTTGGTTGGTTGTATCATTGCTCTATCTATCTCTGAGGAAGTTATTGGGGTTTTTCACCTTTATGGTTTTCCCCAAGTAAATCTTTGTGTCTCTTGTGTGCTTGCATTATTGTCTCCATGATTGATATGATGTAGATATGCTATACATGTTGTTCTCTCAGTTAAGATCCTAGATCAGATTGAAGTAAATTCTGAAAATTTAACAAGGATAACATCCAACATGAGGTATGCCTCTTTGAACCAACATCCTTAGAGAAGGCCTTCATCTTGGCAAAGAAAGTTAAAAGTAAAAATATGGCGAGGACTACTAGAAGAACCACCTCCAACACATATAGAGAGAATAATGTTCTTTTTTCTAACCCAACTCAAAGGTTGACACCTCAACAACTAGATGAAAGAAGAGCAAAAGTTCTATGCTTTGATTGTGACAGCAAGCACAGTAAGAGACATAAGCAAAAGAATTGGATGGAAGAGGAGGAAGGAGACATAAGATATTTAAATTATTCTACATAGATTGTGAAGAGGAGGAAGCAAAAGAAGATGAACCATCTCAAGTTGAAGGATGGTTTATCCATGTTTATCTTACTACCAAACTAATATACAAGGTTAAGTACACCACACGTGGTATAAGAGGCACTTTCTTAAGCCAACACACCTTTAATATTTTCAAAGAATTTTTTTATAGGTTAGAGACGTTTTGACGTCTTTAAATAGCCATAGAGATATGTCGTTCAACGAGTAAAATTACGATTGGGGAATCATAAACACAAAGAATAAAATTGGTACTTAGTCACATTGTACCCTTAGTTGGTACAATTGTTGGACACCATTGTAATCTTTGTTGGAACTCCTTCGAGTAGTACTGCGTCAAACAACACCTGCACATGGAATCTCACTTCCATGTACCCTTGGGTATATCAAAAGTCCCTATCTCAATTGAAACCAGCTATAGATAATCCAATCAGTTGTCTTGTTGCTATAGTGGCACTGAGCATAGTACTTGATAAGATACCCTCGCATACCTAGGTAGTTGGCTAGTATGGCTAAGGGCACGATTGAGCCTCCTTAGTTAGAGCTATGAGAGATAAGGACTATTGTTGGACCCCGCACATATATTAGAGAGCTATAGCACCTGACAATCCTTTGTTCTCAAGACCTTAATAACCTTCATCTCCGTAACCTGCCAGTGAAATTTTTACCTCTTTGAATTCATAATAAATTGGACATTCGGTCAATGCAGTTAGTGTAGTACAATTCAATAACTAGATTCTCCATGGGTTGTTAGCGAAATTCTTACATCTTTGCATCCATAAGTATAACACCCTGTTTTTGACCCCAAGATGTTAATATGATGTAATTATGTAAAGGCTAGAAGTCAGATATGAATGGTCTAGGATGACCAAATATATTGTAAATATGTACGTTTTCTTTTTAATAGAAAAATCCTCGACAACTGCAAGTGAAGAAGGACTAAGAAAAGATGGGGGGCTATGATTCCACAAGTGGGGGAAGTGAGAGGGGCTACATGGTGATACCCTAGTGAACTTTAATTATGCCTTATCCTTCATTAACCTTTTTAACCCAAAGTCCCTTAACATGGTTATGATGGTCACTTTAATTAACCATGGGTTAATTATCTTAATTAAGTATTAAGAAGGGAAAAGTGTCCCCCTTTTGGGAAAGCCACATGTCAAGGAAAATCCATGCATGTATAAAGTTAGAAAATCATTTCATTCATTCATTCCATCATTTGGAGAGGAAGAACATCCATGCAGTAATAGTTTTGGTTGGTAAACCAAAGGAAGGTAAACTTTCCATAATCTAACACTAGAGTCCACCCTAAGAAAGGAAAACCTAGCGAACCTGATGAACTGGTGCTCGAGATTAGGAATCCTGACCTGCAACTAGACATTCATGGATCCTTGTAAGATAGACTTCTTGGCCGATCTATAATGGAGTGTCGGAAGGGGAAGGGGACAACCTGAGGGATTGAGATCAAAGAAGGAGATTCATTCCCTGGCATTGTGCAGGTTGATGGGGAATAAATGAGGGGTTGGAGTCATCTATTGATGGGGTTACCTACACCACTTGAGTAGAGGATAGGTGCCCTTGGGTGAGGAGTGCTCTGTGAAGAGTGTGGCCATATACTGAAAAGGAAAGGGTGGAAGTTCTTCCCTTGTGGATTGATATCCCCAACTTGGGGGTAGCATATGGGGGTAGGATATGTGAAAAGAGAAACGACTTGACATAGTGCCTATGGTTGGGAGGAAAATCCTTAGCTTGCAGCTAGTTGGTGGACATTTAAAAGATAAGTGCCAAATGTGTTTATAATGTCATGGAGTTTATTTATGCTATGTGTTTGTTCCAATTACTATTCTAGAATTGTTATGTGTATGATTCTTGAAAATGGTTTTAATGCATTTGTAGTAGTGATAATTCAATAAAGAGGAATGACAATTTTAGTTAACTTACAATTATGCAAATGTATTATATTTCATTCTTAAAAATTAAAAATATAATGAGACAATGGAAATCAATATTTGAATTTGGCGTCAAGGACATAATTGGTTTGTGGGATTCAGTACCCCATGGTCTCTACAATGTATAGAGGCTACTGGGTTCGTGCCAATGTGGTATCAGAGCCATGGCTGTAGCACTGGGACAACATGGTCTAAAAAATATATTCACAAAGTGAATTTACAGGTTGTAGGGCCACTACTTGACAAAATGACTCAATGACATATTTGGGGAAAAACGTGTTGAATACTCCAAATGATTAAGGGATCTAAATGAAAGATTCAATAGTTGTTTCAATAATATGGCGAGATATGGAATGTATTTGAGATCAAGATTTCAGAATTCTAAGTGGGCTTGGCGGAATTTTAGGGAAAAACATAGTTGCATGATAACTATTTGACAAAGTACTCCTATGGAAATTGTGGCTTAAAATGCTCAAATATTGCTACTTTTAGAACCCATATGGAAGTTGGCATAACTTCAGTGGTCAAAATCCACAAGTGGAAAACTTTAGTTTTGAGAAACGGTTGGTTGAAATTTGAACCAGTGAAAAAAAAATATTATTACAATTTAGTCAATTGATGGAAGAATTTCCATTTGGGGAAAAAACCAAGTGTAATTTCATGTTGGCCATATGTAGATTTCGTTTGGCCACTTGTTGATAGAGAACTAATGAAAAATTACAGGTGGGACAATGGGTTCCATGCGGAATCTCGCGGTGTCCGTATGTTGAGCCAAAATGATAAGTGTAATTATATGGTGGTAAACTGTTGAGAAGAAAACGCTAGATGTAAAATTCATTGAAGCCACTTGTTGAAAGAATATATATATATATATGTATATATATGTATATATATACATATATATGTACATATATGTATATATATATATACATATATGTACATATATGTACATATATATGTATATATATACATATATATACATATATGTATATATACATATGTATGTATATATATGTACATATGTATGTATATATACATATATGTATATATACATACCTATGTACATATATATACATACATATGTATATATATGTATATATATACATATGTATGTATATACATATATATACATATGTAGATATATACATATATATATGTATATACATACATATGTATATATATACATATATATACATATATATATATGTAGATATATACATATACATATATATATGTATATATATACATATATATACATATATATATACATATATATACATATATATACATATATATACATATATATACACACTCACACTTTTTTATGTTCTTTCAACAAGTGGCTTCAATGACAGATTTGGGGAAAAACCGTATTGAATCCTCCAAATGATTAAGGGATCTAAATGAAAGATTCAATAGTTGTTTAAAAAATATGACGAGATATGGAATGTATTTGAGATTGAGATTACATAATTCTAAGTGGGCTTGGCGAAATTTTAGGAAAAAAACATAGTTGTGTGATAACTATTTGACACAGTTCTCCTATGGAAATTGTGGTTTAAAATGCTCAAATATTGTTATTTTCAGAACCCACATGGAAGTTGGCATAACTTCAGTGGTCAGAATTTGTAAGTGGAAAACTTTAGTTTTGAGAAACGGTTGGGTGAAATTTGAACCAATGCAAAAAAATTATTATTACAATTTAGTCAATTGATGAAAGAATTTCCATTTGGGGCAAAAACCAAGTGTAATTTCATGTTGGCCATATGTAGAATTCATTTGGCCACTTGTTGATCTAGAACTAATGAAAAATTATAGGTGGGACAATGGGTTCCATGTGTAATTTCATGGTGTCCATATGTCGAGGAAAATGATAGGTGTAATTATATGGTGGTCAATTGTTGAGAAGAAAACGCTAGATGTAAAATTCATTGAAGCCACTTGTTAAAAGAAAATAAAAAAGTATATATATATAATTCAAAATTTTGGGGAAAATTTAATGTGGGCCCCATAAAGTCCATGTGGGAAATATTAACATGGATTAGCCATGTGTATTCCTTGTATAGGTGGCAGCACCAAAAGGTGGGTTAGTCGTGTGGCGTCGTGGAAATGTTTGGTTGCACTACCATAGATCTGATGGTTGAGATGGCCTGAAATTGATGACATAGATTTAGTGAGGGTCATGAATTTGTCCCCCTTTTAATTTTTGGGCAACAATCCTTGTAGTGGAAACCACTGTTGTGACTTGGTGGCCTCACGTTTAGTGAGGATCAATAATATGAGAAAGTTTTATCGCTTTTTTCTGAACCTTGCAACTACAACCAAAACCATTGGTTTCAAGGGATGGTTTTGGTGAAGTGACATAGGGTGATGTCATAAATAATGGGCCCCCCAATCACATCATTCTAAAAAATCATGCAATCAAAATAAAGACAAGGGGGTATCTGAGCAATGGTTTTCAACAATTGGCCTCTAGGTATTGGAAATTGAAAATTATCACCAGTTTTATATATCAGATTGTGTGATATCAAAGGACTTCAAGAATTTTCTTGTAGTGATAACCCAATTGATGAGAATGAAAATATTGCACTATGATATCATATCAAGAATGAGTGTTTTATACCCTCTTGGAAATTGGACAGGGAAAATGGCCCGTGGTTATAGTTTGACAAAATTGTCAAATTAATAATTTATGAAATTCTGATATATGCATAATTTTTTTATTGAATTTTGGAAATAAATTTTAACTAATGGGTTTAATGTATAAACACATTGCAGATGCCAGGTTAAACAAGTCATAGGTTTGCATTTAGCATGGTATATAATAGAACTGAAGAAGTAAATATGGGAGAATGGGAACTTCTATACTGTCTAGAAGAAGAAGCAAGAGGACAAAATATCAGTGTGGGCAATGAGGAAACAAAGTTTAACAGACACATAGATAACAATGAACCAATAGAGCAAATGGAAACCATGAAAAGCTTGAAGATGGAAGTGCAAAGTTGTAGAGATGATAATGAAAGAACGTTGAGGGCTTAGTAACAACAAAATCAACTGAATACATATCTAATGTAGAGATTAAATTCGTTTCAAAGGAAAATGCAAGTTGGATCAACCTCATTTCATGATAAGGAATATAGAGAACATTCCAGGAAGACATCCTATGAGAGATCTAGACATTCCAAGAGTGTTACCAGGAGTCTTGGACACTATCTCTCACCACCTCATGCATCTAGATGGTTCTACTCAGTTGAAGAATAAAGGAGTAGTCCATAAATGTGTTCATCTAGACATCATAAAAGAATATATGTGGAGAAAGCTGCAGGGGGAGCTTAAGAATACTAAGCCACCCACTTTTGATAATGAGAATAAGAAATGAGAAGATGTTGAAGCTTGGTTATTGGGGATGATGAAGTGCCTCTAGTTACATAACTACTCCTCAAATAGGGAATCTAGAATAGCCATTTACAATCTGGAGGGCAAGGCTTCCATTTGATGGGATTAGCTGGTCTAAGTAAAGCATATCAAGGAAAAGAAGATAACATGGAAGCAATTCAAGAGGTATTTCTAGCAGAAGTATTTATCCAAACATTACTATGAGAAGAAAATGGAGGATTTCTTTGAACTCAAGCTTGGAAATATGTCTATGGAGGAGTATGGAAGGAATTTTTTGGAATTGATCATGTATGTTGGATTACTTGAGGATGAGAAAGTAAATATACATAGATTTTTGAGTGGATTACCTTCATTTTATAGAGACAAATTTCAATTTGATGAGCCCAATACTTTGGAGGAGACAATTAAGAAAGCCAAATGTATACATGAGCAGAACAAGGGCAAAGAAAATTCTCACAAGTCTTGGAGAGACAAGCAAAAATATAAACATGATCAGAGGAAGAAAAGTTTTAAATCTTTTTTTTCAAAAACCAATCAAACTCATATCATCAAAGTAATCCAACTCAGTAGGGACCCAGGATGACAGAGTCTTGAGAGAGAGGAATAAGGGAGCTACTCAAGTGTTGGGAATGTGAAGGAGATCATATGTACATAGGTTGTCTTTTTAAGGGAGACATAATGAGGACCATGCACAACATTCAAGAAACAAGTACAATAAAGGAAGTGGCCAGAGACCTTGCCAGTATCTATGCAACCTTGGATAATAGACGGGAAAAGCATCGATTCAATATGATTAAAGTTGAAGGTAAGATTTCCAATCAACCTATTTCTATTTTAACTGATTCAGGGGCAAGTCATAGTTATATTTCTTCTAATATAGTTGAAAGATTTTAGTTAAATAAAAGTAAGCATGATAAATCATGGTTGGTTCAGTTGGCTATTGGAATCAAAAGGAAAATAAATGAGATAGTAATGGGATGTCCATTAGATATGAACGAACTCCATACTTTTGCATATTTAAACATAATTCCTCTTGGTTCCTATGATGTTTTTATTGGGATGGACTAGTTGGATGTACAACCTGGGTGGGTCTAATGGTTAATAACATGTGTTTCCTCCTAGGAGGTCATAGGTTCAAATCCAAGGGGGTAGGGTATGTACACCTTTCTATATTTTAATAGTTATATTGATGTGCAGAGGGGGGTCCCTTGTCCCACAAACAAGGGGGTCTCAATCACCAAATTGGTGTCTAGCTTGGCCGTGACCTAAAAAATATATTATTATTATTATTATTTTGTATTTCCATAAAAAGACACTCACTTGTCTTGATGAAGAAGGTGAGTAGAAGACAGTGAAAGACATTCCAAGGCCTATTTCCATAAGGTAGATTTCTATTGTATAGTTAAAAACCTATTTTAGAAAAGGATGTCAGTTGTATGCAGCTCATGTGGAAGAGCCATAAAAGACTAAGGGCCTCATCAGTTTGAAATATTTTACAGTATTACAAGAAATCACCGATGTGTTTGAAGAAATACCAAGTTTGCCAACTAAAAGAGACATTGATTTCTCTATTGACTTGGTACATGGAGCTTCCCCAGTCTCTAAAATCCCATACATAATGAGTACACCCGAGTTAAAGGAATTAAGAATGCAACTAGAAGAGATGTTGAAGAAATGATACATACACCCAAGTGTGTCTCCTTAGGGAGATCCAATACTCTTTGTAAAGAAGAAGGATGGAACATTGAAGCTATGTATTGACTTTAGATAGTTAATAAGGTCACATTGTAGAACAAATATCCTCTACTCAGAATTGATACTTGTTTGATCAGTTGAAATGAGCAAGGATTTAATCCAAGATAGATTTGAGATCAAGTTGTCACTAAGTGAGAATAAAGGATAAAGATATCAACAAAACAACTTTCAAAACCTGATATGGTCATTATGAGTTTATAGTACTGTCATTTGGATTAACAAATGCACCAACTACTTTTGTATGATTAATAATGGCATATTCAAATAGTATTTGGATAAGTTTTTCATTGTATTCTTAGATGACAATCTTATTTATTCAAAATTAGTGGAGGAGCATGAGGACCGTTTGAGAATAGTACTATAGGTGTTAAGAGTGAATCAACTTTGTGCTAAGTTGAGTAAATATTCATTTTACCATAAGCAAATTCAGTACTTGGGACACATCATATTCGAGGAAGGTATAGCAGTGGATCTAAAGAAGGTTGAAGCTATCATGGGGTAGAATACACCCAAGAATGTATCAAGATTCATAGAAGATTTCTCAAAAGTGGCACATCCAATTACCTTATTACAGAAGAAACATGCCAAATTTGAATGGACACCATGGTGTGAAGAAAGTTTTCAACAGTTAAAGAGATTTCTCTTCAGTGCACCAATTCTCAGAATTGTTGATCCAAATGAAGATTCGAGGTATGCATAGATGCTTGCAAAGAAGGAATTAGTGGCATGGTTATGCAAAAAGGACACGTGGTATGTTATGAATCTAGGAAGCTGAAGGAACAAGAGAAAAAATATGTCACACATGACCTAGAGTTTGCTGCTATAGTGCAAACCTTAAAAATTTGGAGACATAATCTTATGGACTTGAAATTTGAATTAAGGACATATCATAGTGGGTTGAAGTACTTGTTTGAAAAGTAGACTTTGAATGCCATACAAACAAGATGGATGGAATATATTTTTGAATTTGATTTTGATATCAAACACATAAAAGGGAAAGATAACAAGGTTGTAGATGCACTCAACAGGAGAGTACATGCAATGGATGCTACAACGATTAACATGTGTAAATCAGATTTAAGAACCAGAATTACTGAGGTTGTTATCTCAGATGAATATTATCTATAGGTAAAAGAATGATTGTAGTAGGAAAATGTACAACATAATTACAAAGGATACAAATTGGAAGATGATGGACTTCTTATGCATAAAAATAGAGTTTATGTACTCAATTTTTTCGAATTAAGGAAACTGATACTGAATGAGATGCATAAGGTTCCATATGCAAGACACCTTGGATACCAAAAGGCAATTTCAGTAGTGAGAAGTGAATACTTTTGGCCAAGAATGAAGAAATATGTTGTTGAGTATATATCCAGGTGCATGGAATGTTAGAGAGTAAAAGTGGAGCACAGACATCTAACAGGTTTGCTACAACCACTACCAATACCAAAATGGAAATAGGATGTGGTGACCATTGATTTCATCACTAAATTGTCCAGGACAGTGAAGCAACGTGATTCCATCATGGTAGTGGTGGATAAGTTAACGAAGGTTTTCCACTTTATTCCAATCAAGTCAATGCATAAGACAACTAACATAACATATATTTACATGAATGGAATTGCTAGGTTGCATGGAATACCAAAGGAAATTGTATTAGACAGAGATTTAAAGTTTACTTTAAACTTTTGAAAAGGTTTATTCAAAGGATTTTGAACAAATATGAATTTAAGTACATCATATCATCCCTAGGAAAATGAGCAAATTGAGAGATTTAATCAAGTTATTGAGTATATGCTGGGATGTATGTGATGGATCATCCATCTAAATGGGAAGATTACTTGTACTTGGTGGAGTTTGCATACAACAATGGGTATCATGCTTCTTTGAAGATGATTATGTTTGAAGCCTTGTATATCAAAAAGTGCAATACTCCAATCATTTGGGACAATCCAATAGACATGACAATAATTGGGACATAATTGCTTAAAGAAATGGAAGAGAAGATTGTAAAGATCATACAAAATTTAAAGATGCCATGGGACATGCATAAAACTTATGCAGACAAAGGTAGAATATCAAGAGATTTCAGAGTTGGTGATAATGTGTATTTGAAAGTTAGACCAAATAAAAGTTCATTGAAACTAGGAATTTGTCCTAAGATAGCAACTAGATATTGCAGCCCACTTGAACTATTAGCTAGGATAGGACTTGTTGCATATGATATTGCTTCGCTTGCTTGCATAAAAGTGCATAATGTATTTCATGTGTCATTATTGAAAAGGTATATAACTAATCCTAACCACATTATTGATTGGATTATGATTTAGTTGGAACCAGAATGAGATATTCTAGTGCAGCGAATGCGTATCATCGACCAAAAGATTACATTTCTTAGGAACACAACCATAGGGAAGATAAAGGTCCAATGGGTGCATTATGACCCTAAGGAAGCAACATGGGAATTGGAGGATGTGATGCAAGAGGCATACTCGTAGTTGTTTTGAAATTTTTGTTGCAATGTTTTTATACATGTACATAGTGTCGATATGCATTGAGGATGGTGCATAAATTAAGGGGAAGGGGAATGTAACACCCCATTTTTACCCCCAAGATGTAAACATGATGTAATTATGTAATGGCTAGAATATGGATATGAATGGTCTACGATGACCAAATATATTATAAATGTTAAAAATCCATATAAAACACTAAAATGTCAACTACAAATGTTATCAAACACTTAGCAGTACTTTGATTTCATTCTCCAAAAGTCTTCAACATTCATGCATGTAAACCATACGCATTCACATGTAATTGATGAACATAAATACACATCCTAAGTAAGTTGCAATGGAATAAATGAACAATGGACAACATCAAATGCACACATTTGATAAGTAGATTTTCAAGCAATGCACTTGGAAAAACCCGGAATGGAAAACCAACCAAGAGAGATATTTTATTAAGATTTTCAGGAAATGAGTTTACAACAGAAAATTTCCAGCAATAAATATTTCTACTTATATCTCAGAAACCATGCCAAATCACACTTGGTTTCGGTGCATTAGCTAGCTGTACAACTTGTGCATTAATGACTGCATTAAATGCTGCAATATAAGCCCTCATATTATGTGCCCAACTTCTACTATATAGTTTAGTCTATACGATTTTAGTGCAACAATAAATGCTACATCAAACTCCTCATAGTTTGTGCCCACACTTCTGTTCAGTAGTATGGACCTATACGATCTTATATCAACAATAAATGCTTTAAAATATGTGCCATAATCCTCCTTGATTTATGTGCCAACTATGGCCACTCACAAATGCAACAATACAATCTTCATTTAATTCCAAAGACTCCTCGGAACCGAAATTCCAAATCTCTTGGTAAATGTTCCCTCCTTTTCTGCTCTTTCTCTCCTTCTCTTACTCCAGCTCTCCTCTCAACCTCTCTTGGAATGCATGCCTCTTTGTCTCCCTCAAGATTCTTTTATTGACTCATTTAGGGTAACTTCCCTAACCCTAGATCTCAATGTCTAAGATTCACTCTTAGCCCACAAGATCAACATACGTGACTTATTCCCTCATTGAGATGACTTAAATCACTTAAGTAACTCAAACATTCTAAGGTCACTTTCATTGTACCCATAAAAAAATAAAAGAACCCAACTTCACTTTATAAAATAACTTTATTAAGTCACTTTATAAATACACTTTATAAAGTCACTAGAGCGAGACATTTGCTTAGACTCTTGCATCATAGGCACATTAAATGTAGAAGTACGTCCGGGTTACAAAAATATAACACTCCCTCTTAGTGAAGGAGGTACTTCTGGAGCTTACACATGGATCTGTCTCCAACCCCATCACTCCATCTACTGTTGTAGTTGCTCCATCTGGACCAAAAAACCTCTCTTCCACCTACATTGGATCCTGTGTTGAAGACCTATGCCTATCACTTTTTCCCTGAGTATCCTCTGGTATCATCTCATACCAAATCGGTCTCCTGATTGAACTAGATTAATTCTCACACCCAACTATCTCAGTCACAACTACTGAATCCGAGATCCACCCGGACTCACCATCTAGAGGTTGTCCCAGCAACTTGTACATCCTGCCATTTCGAAGGCCAAGAACTTGTGTTACATCCATTATTTCTCCATTCGGATAGATAACTACTCGTTCATTACAAAATAACACTGCATACCCATCTTCCTCCAGAGATAAGACTGAGAGTAATTTTTTTCTTAGCTCTGGTACTAGGAACACTCTAGCCACCTCCAGATATCCTCCCGAATCCAGATGGAATCTAACCCATCCATCCCCCTCCAATGCATGCATGGTGTCAACCCCACTATCCACATGCATGTTTGAGTCGATATTTGTACTAATCGGGTACATTTCTCTTGTCCCTCTCATGTGACACGATGCCTCGTTGTTCACAAACCATGCACTTGTGTCCTCACATTCTACAACACTACTACTCGAGAGATAAATCACTAAGGATAAATCCTTCTTGAACTGCTTAGTATAGTTCTCAATCTTAGATGATGCTACTAACTATGTCTCATCCTTGCCCTTATTCTCGCCTTTCCTCTTATTCGGACACTAGCTTGCATAATGGCCAAATTTATGACATGTAAAGCATTTAACTTTTCTCATGTCTTTCTTGGAAGTGGATCCTCCACTCCTTTTCTTCCCACTTTTGCTCTTCCCAATAAGAGCCACATTCTCCTCATCAACACCACTCTCCTCCTCCTAATCTATGCTCTAAGACCCCTTCGAGATCTCTTCTTGAGTAAAATCATCCCATAGCCTTTGCCAAGATGGAAAGTTCTCTCTTCCCACCACACACTTCATGAACACGTCCCACTCTTTGGTGAATCCCTTCAGGGCTATGCACACCAACTCCGAGACTAGAACAATCTCACCAACAACACTCAACTCATCCTTCACCTTCCTAAGCCAAGTGAGATAAGAGACCACATTCTCTCCCTTGCCCATCTTAGTGCCATAGAGCTTGTCCTTCAGGGCCATATTCCTTGCACAGTTGGTGAATTCCAAGACCTCGAAGACAGGTGAGATAAGAGACCACATTCTCTTGGAATTCACCAACTATGCAGCGCGCTACTTCTGATGTTCTTCCGCTTTAGTGACACGCTGCTTCAATTCCTTGAGTTCTACCGATTTGGATACCTGCGCGGTTGGTGGCACCGTGCGCATGGATGCCTTCAATGTTTCCAACTATTCTTCCGCCTCGCGTCGTAGCTTGGTTAGCTGCTCCAAAGGCTCGTCCTGAACAATGATACCCCAAAAAAGGGCGGTCTCAGCAGTGATATTGAGCGCTTCCTGTTCACACTCGCCAAGTTGAGTCGCCTAGTCTTCAATGGTGTTCTTCCGCGCTGTGATCACTTCCTTTGGTGTGGTCGGCTAGAGTGCATGAGACAAGGTAGCATTTTCTACCCGCAACCCGGTGATGACAACTCCCAGCTTCTAGGCTTGCTCGACTGGATCCAATACCTATGTTGGCTCCAGTACATGTTGACATGCCTCAACGACGATCTCCTCTAGCTGCACCTTACTGTTCCACAGGGTGGTTTTCTCCACCGTTAACCAATCCTGTTCCTTCTTCAAGTCTTCAATCACTTGAGCCTTCTCAGCCTGTTCTTTCTTGATGTTCGCTTCCAACTCGTCCACGGCCTATCACGCTGCAGTGGCCCTCCCTGTTAACTCTTCAACCGCTTCCTTAGCAACTACGTCACTCTCCTGCAAGTGCAGGCACTTACCGCTGATCTCATGCATTTTTTTTGCCATTTCCCGGCTGGCGACCGCCTGGATAGATGTTAACTCCTTTGCTGGAAACGCATTGATGTTGAAGGTCAATTTCTCTAACGGCTGCAGCAAGGCTTTCACAGCCTCATTATCAGTCACAATTGCAGTCGGGGGAATATCGACATTCCTGACCCACGGCTCAATGCTGATTATGTCAATTTCCTGCACTGGTGCTCCCTGTGGTGCCTTCTTCAAAACGATGTCGCACAAGGAATCCAGACGGGCAGTGATCGTATGGAAACCTTCATCCTCCTTTATCGTCATTGTGTGAGCCGCTACATTGGTTGCATTATTTATAGTGAGGAGTAGTCGGCAAAGTTGTGCCTCTGACGACAGGGGGATCCCCCTATTTGTCCCATGGTCGTAGTGTCCTTTCGTCTTGCCTTCTTCGACCTCGCACTCGTCATCCGTAGGGGCATGCGATGACTCCTTGTTCGACACATGTTGTTGTTGTTCCATCTCTGAAACATCTGATGGTATTCCCGCGGACTCCTCCGCTTGAGGAACTGGTTCTCGCCAGTCGATCGACCACTCATTAAGGATCGCATCTAAGTCATCATCTGACAGTTTATAAGGGGTTTGCAACCACTGCCGATCCTTATAAGGTCGCGCTTGCACGTAGATACTGTGCGGTCTAATCAAAAATCGGGCGATCCCTTTGTACTTTTCCACCTCTACCTGAGTCAGCCGTGGAATCTGCTCGGATGCCTCCTGCAACGCTTCCGAGTATAGCCAAAACTGCGTGCCGCATTCCTTGATGCACTTCAGTTCTTGTACCCACCACAAGTTTTGGTAGCGTGCCCCCTTTTGATCTTCCATCGCATCCACCTCCATTCCTTGATAGTTGTCGGGATCCATCCAGGTGACAAGCATGATTATGATCAACAACCAGCTGTATGTGAATCGCCGATGTCCCGCCTGGGCCGCCAACACATCCTCTGTCAGCTGGTTGAGCAGAAACAGGGACCAATTTACTTGCACGCCCTCCGCACAGAGTTCTCCGCATGTGACAACCCCTGAGTTGCCTTGATTGGGCCGATTGTTCCAAACGATCTTAGTAGCTAGGATCCATGCCCCAATCTTAACTGTAGGCTCGTTGATGGTGTCTAGGCGATATGCCCATCTGCCTTTCTGCATTTTATATTGCTTCCACAACCTAGCCGCAAGCTTTTTGTCATTGTTCTTCCCCTGAAAATATTGCGATGGGTCGACCTTGGCCTTGGGCAAACCTGTGATTTCAGAAATCAAGTCCATCATGACAGTGACCTGCCTGTTCAACCATAGAATGCCGCCATGAAAACAGGCCAGCAGTTGTTTCACACAGGCATTCGCTTCCATCAATCGCCCAAAGTGTGGCAGGTTGATCAACCCCAACAACCCAGCCTTCTCCAAACCGTGCGCCCAGTCATGTGGAATGCGTGGCGTCAGTCCAATTTGCCCCGATGCTCATGGCTTAAAAGGCTCCATCATAACATATTCCAACGCCAACAAATCATGATCATCATACCGCAGCTGCATCAATGCGGGCACAATGTCGGTGATGCAGCTCATACCTGGTGGAATTGCCGGCATTTTGATTTGGTATCATTGGTTCTTCGTGGGATTCCTCGGCTGCATCCTCAGTCGACATGGAGATCGGTAGCCCAGGATATCCGCAGCAGAGATGCCTGCTCGGACTATGGACTCCACAACACCAAAGCTCGATGGGCTCGCCTCAGGAACCCCTTGCGGCACTTGGGCTATGGAGCATGTCTGTCGCTTCTCTGGCCGCAGGGATCTAGGCTGTGTCCCCGCCCTCTTTTGGTGCACAACGGAAGACGATCCCACCGACATGCTAGCAAATTCTTGCACAAGGTTGACCTCCTCTTCAATACTAACAGCGAGGACGGGGGATTCAGATTCACTTGATATCTCCACTGTATCCGGCTCACCCAGCATGTCGTACTTAATCCCTGCAATGCCAACAAATGGCCCAAGCTTACCCACTCAAGATCTTACTCAAACGCGGCTCAACTGCACTCTACAACAGAACTCAACCTTACACAGTTCAGCAATGGGCAACTGACTCCCCTCATTATGAACAGGTGCCTTCCGACCAGCCTCGTCTGGTTCTTATAGCGCCAAACCTGATCCCTCGTAATCATGACTAAATCATTCATTAATTCGGACCAAATCTTGTCTTAATGACCCAAATCCACCGTCGATCCTGTCATCCAATCGACTGGATACACCATTAATGCTCATCATTCGAACAAGTGTCGGTAATTAACTGTCTGGAACTTTTCCCATTTATTGTTAATTATTGCTGATTTGACTTAGTTGCGACCCTTCCACTGTCGCGAACCTGCTCCTAATACTGCGATGAAAGCACTTCTACCTGCACATTTTGATTTTGCCAATTTATTTATTTTTCCAATGTGACTCAAGCATCGCGCTGCTCCGAGCCCGACCTATAGGGCTTCAACCTGCTACCATTGATCAACTTTGGGAGCATCTCTCTGTCTAACTGCTGCAACTGAACTGCCCCTCCTGAGGTAATTCTACTGACGCGATATGGGCCAAGCCAGTGCATCTGCAACTTTCTTGGATGCTTCATAAACGTGCTGTCGTACAACAACACCAAGTCACCCTGCTGAAACTATTTATTCTTGATGTGGCGATCATGCCAAGCCTTCTGGCGATCCTTCTACACGCTTTGGTGGAATCCTGCGATAAAGCGATCTTCTTCAAGTTGTACTAGTTCTGTTAGACATTCGGCTAATGTCGTTGCATCATCCATACCTGTTGCTACAACGATGCATAGATTCGGGACGATGTACTCCATCGGCATAATCGCTTCTTTCCCATATACCAGCTTGAATGGTGTTTGGCCCGTCAGCCTTTTACAGGTGGTGTGATACGCCCACAAGACTGCTGGGATCTTCAGATCCCAGTCGTCGCGGTTTGCATTGCACACCTTTGTCAGATCATGCTCCAAAACCTTGTTGAATGCTTCTACTATCCCATTTGCTTGTGGATGATATGGCTGTTGGGTTCCAATCTACAGGTGTAAACTAGACCTTCAGTTTAAATCAATCCGGAGTTTGTAAAACTTAGAGGCATATCCCAAATATAGGGATCAGTCCTAGACTTAGTCAAGAATCCAGTTGCTCATAAAATAAACCTAAAAGATGCTAGAATGCTGATGATGAGAAATGCAAAATCCTCCTTACAGAATCAACTTCGTTTGGTTTTCTAATCTACTCAGCAATTCGTTCATGAAACATTATGTAACTAAAATAAAATAGAAACTTAGATTTTTAACAAGTGAATTACAATGCTCAATATGTTTACTGTTGGAAATAATCAACTACTGATTTCTTTTACAAGAAAAATGATTCACAGTGTCCAGCTACTCTCAACAGTCTTGATATCAAGCTCTAGAAATGAAATCGAAACTACTCCTACAACGTTTTAACCATTCAATCCTGAATAAAACTCATAACCCTATGATATAATGGATTATGTGCAGATATAATTTAACTCGAACTATAATGCATGAATTATCTATCGAAAAACAACTCTACTGAATACCTTTAATCGTACTAAGACGCAGTAAAGAAAAGTATGTGTGCAGGTTCGACAATGGGGGCCCTCCAATGCTCCACTCACACACATGCAAGAAAGATTCACAAGCTTTTAATACCCAACCACTTCATTATCCAAGCATAGTTCATACACAGTGAATTTTCCAGAAATTCTCAGATTCTTAATTCAAAAATATATGTCTATCATCCAAGAGGTTTTCCTCTTTCAAAACAAATAGTTATATCCCTCGTTTATGAACTGAAATGCTATATCTATGGAAAATTAATGATTACATCGGAAATAACAATCTTCCTATATTCGAAATCGCCCATCATCTCCAAGAAAATAGGCTAGATCGCTAGAAAATCGAACTGCCTTGTTTTTATGCTAGATGACTGCACAGGTGGTCATCGTTGACCAGCATTGACTCGCCACCTGTGAGAAACATACCACAAGTTTGTTAGAAGTTTAACCATCCTTGGATATCGAGGATCTTCTTCCACTCTTCAGTTTGTGCCCAGTTTCCCTGCAAGTATCCAACCTGGGAGAAATTATGGGAAGTTAGCACATTTTGTAATTTTGAATAAAATCTTAATTTAAATGCCTTAAAAATCTCATAATTCAACTTATTAAGAAGCAACGACATTTATACCTTCGACCAAAGTTTTGTGGATAAAATTAAGGTTTTATGGATCAAGTATGAAGGTTTATGGAGAAAACTGGAAGGTATTTAGATGGCAAAATAGGTGAAAAATGGTGCCCAACATCTCCCCCAAGAGGGAGCTGTTGCATGTCCTCATGCACAAAAAGTATTTCCAAAAATTTGACCCTACTTATATCCTGAACAAAATTTTGTTGCTGAAACTCTGCTTCTAATCCTCTGATGTACCTCCTGTTTGAGATGATGCATTTGTAGAAGTTTGAGCTGCATAAAGAACTTTCAGTTTTTCATTCTTGGTCTGGTAAATCTTCTTTTGTTTATGCCATTTATATGCATGCTTGGAGATTCGTGTCCTTTGAACTTTAAGCTTCCTGTTCTTTTCTTTTAACTTTTCATTCCTCAGTTCTAATTCTCTTACTTCCATTTTCAACTTCTTAATCTTTTTACTGATTTTGGAAGTTTTCTTCTTTTCCATCTTCATTGAAGGTTGCTCAGAATTAGTATCCATCCCCAATTCTTCATTCTCTTGCACTGAATCTCCCTTCTTTTCTTTTTCTATAGTTTGTTGCTCCAAGAAAGGAGAAGCTTGATCATCTGAAATTTCCTGTCCTGGATGCTTTTTCTCTTCTTTTTCTTGTTGATCAAAGAAAAGATTAATTTTTTTAGTCTGCTTTATCACTTCATCTGAAATCTTTTCAGTTTCTTGGGTATTTTTTTCTTCATGGACTTGCCCTATCTCACCTGTTGGATCTTCTTCTTGACTTTCCAAGGACTGTATGTATTCATACTGTTTTTGCTGGCTTTCATCATCCTCTTCTAGTGCTGACTTATTTCGAGCTTGCTGATGTTTCCTTGGCTTCTTCTCATGAGTGGTGAAGATTTGATCTTGCTTTTGGAACTTTCTTTCTTCTTTCATCATGCTCCTGGTTCTTATTCTTCTCTGAGGCTGTTTTGGGCTTGCTGCCTCAGAGTTATCTTCATCATCTGTGATCATCAACACATTTTCTTTCTTTTTCCCTTTAAGCAGTTTTGAGCTTGTTGCTTCAGGGTTATGTTCTTCATCCTTGGGTTATGTTATCATCAATAGTTTGTCTTCTTTCAAGCTTTCTTTAGGCATCTCTTCTAGCTCTTCAAACTGATTATGAATTATAAATTCTTGCCATGTCAACTTTTGCTTCTGTAACTCATATGTGATGATTATTTTGATGAGCCCACAATGGAAAAGGCTTGTTAGCTTGTCTTTTTCACGCTTTTGAACAGCCTTAGCCATCTTGGAAAGGCTTTGTAATAAAAAATGGGGCATGTTAATCTCACAATCACCCCTCAGGTGCTGCAATATCTTGATGTGATAAAGATATACAATGCTAAATCTCCCTTCACAGGTGATGAATCTTTGGATGATATATACTATTTCAACCCAGGGATGAACCAACCAACTCCTTAGTACTCCCTTCTTCCATTCCACTGAACCTGCCCTTCACCTGCATAGAAAGGGTGTCCATGCCTTCTCCTTGAATTGTTTTGTTTTAAAGAATCTCTCCCCCTGCTGTGGTAAGCCAATGACCTGTGCCAAAATATCTTCAGACAGTCTGAAATTCAAATTTCCTACTGTAGCCCTCTCTCCATCGAATGAGCCAGCAAAGGCTAGGCTAACATTATCATTGTGCCCATCACAAAAAAAGACACCCACTGCTTCCTCTCAAAAATTTCCATACATTTCTCATGAATAACAGTGGGATCGAATTTCTCTGGTTCCAACCTAGATACCATTTTGCAATTTTAACTGGAAAAGAAATATGAAGCCGAAAACCCTAGCTTTGCAATTGGTTCTGTAAATTTTTTCCTATTTCAAAATGGTCCTCTGAAACTTGGATTGCTATTGATCTGGCAAATTCTTATGGTGAAAGTTCGAGTTTTACCTTTCCTCGGGCGTTTTTACTTCACGATTTTTCCTGTGCATATGCATCCTTCAGAAAATAGTGCCCGCACCCTTACTCTGTGATACACGCCTTCTTTTCCCTCACTGTGAAGTATTATCCCTGTACGCTTTTGCAATGTACAGCAATCGGGTCTGCAGGTGGAAGAGTGACGCTTGGAAAATTATCAAAGCAGAATGACCACTCTGATATACAATCCTAGTGTTATAAAACTTGGCAGTGCGATTTTCTATGCACATGAATATTTTCATGGGAGCATACAACTATGATTCCCAGAGCATACAACTATGATTCCCACGTCTTTTGTAATAACTATTTGAACATGCCACCTGATTCATTGCTAACCTGCCACTTAACCAATGTTCTATGATCTGTCTTATATATTCCATATATATTTTTTAACTTAATGCATAATGCACTAGTATCTTTGTCCTGGAGTATATAATATGAAAACATAAAAACATTTGAATTCCATTGTTTTCTTGAAAGTAAAAAAAAAAACATTTTTCTTCCTGTAGAATGCAGTTTAGGTTTTGATCAATTGAAAATTTGCTTCTAAGATTGATTCTGACCACCATTTTGACACCTAGGGTAGGATAATGAGAAGTGAATGGGATGCTGGCATGGATTGTGAAGGTGATAGAGTAGACAGTCAAGCTTATGAGGATAGGTAGATATGTCATTACTTAAAAACAAAGAACCATGCAACTTTTAAAGCATAAAAATTAAAATCCTTACAGACTTTGCTTGATATCCCTTTGTGTTGTTCTTGCCATTTGATGTAGCTTGTCTGCTTGCCTATTGAGAAGAAAATTTACAATTTGTTACATGTCCTTCTGATGTCTTCTCTTTTTTTTTTTTTAAATGTCTGCTATCTCAGGTCCCTGTGTGAAAATTTCAATAGAAATGTACTTTTTAGGTCCCTTCTGCTGTCTTCTGATGCAATGTCTCAGATTCCTTCTACAAGACTAGAAGTCAGGTCCCTCTGCTAAGATTGAGATCTGTGAAATAAAGCTTCATGCCGGAATGAAATTCTAGCATTTGAAGAAGGCTTGGAGGGTTTTAAAAAAATAGAAAGCATGAAATGCTTATCCCCCCAGACCTATTTATGTACTTGTCTTCAAGTCAAACAAAAAGTTTTATTTTACTGATAGCCATGAAAGAACTGATGCTGAAAAGTAAAAATGTTTTTGTGAATTTTCAATGGCCAAGTAAACTTGGTTTTCCAAGGAAAATTCGAGTTTATGTTGTGCCAGTTGCCTGGTTTTCACAACTAAACGCCCTCTTTTTGTTTTTTATTTTTTATTTTTTATTTTTTGTTTTCCTTTTTTTTTTTATTTCATTGAATCAGAAAATGGCTAAGAAGGAAGTGAAGGAGAAACACCAGTGTGTTTATCCAGCACTTCCATCTCCCTTTGCTATGAAATTTGCTGTATGAAATCTTCTTTGCTGATAGGCTTGGTGTAGAGTTTTAGCCGATGGCCATTGACCACAAATGTATGTGCTTCATCATAGATTGTTTGGAGTTTGACTGAGCCATTGTCATATACCTCTGCAATTGCATATGGACCAAGCCAATGAGTTGTAAAATTGGCTTTGAAGTCTTTGAACTTTGAATCAAACAATAAGGCCCAGTCACCGATGTGAAATTGTTTCTTTTTGATAAACTTGTCATGCCATTGGGCTCTCTGTTGTTGTACCAAAATATTGTGTTCTATTGCTGCCTATCACATCTCATCTAATTGATTCAATTGTAGTATCCTTTCTTGCTGTGATTCAGAAAGATTCATCCCCAAATCTGCTGCTAACTTAAAGGTATGAATTTGAAATTCTATTGGCAACAGGACCTGCTTACCATAAACTAACTGATAGGGTGAAAAACCAGTAATGTTTTTCCAAGTGATTCGATATGCCATAAAGCTTCAGTAAGCTTAGCTGACCAATCCTTTCTATGCATCTGGACAGTTTTGGTGATGATTCCTTCCAAATTTTTGTTTGTAGACTCCACTTGGCCATTGGCTTGTGGATGGTAAGGTGTAGATTTTCTGTGTTTAATTTTGTATTTTGCTGCTATCTCCTACACCAGTTTAGAAGTAAACTGTGCACCCTGATCGGTGACAATCTCTCTAGGAACCCCAAATCTGACAAATATCTCTTCAAAAAGAAAGTTTACCACTGTTTGTTCCCTGGCTCTTGGTAATGGTTTGGCTTCCACCCACTTTGTAACATAGTCAGGACATACTAAAATGTACTTCTTTCCTTGTGATGGTGGATTGATTGGACCAATGAAGTCAAGAGCCCATTTTTCAAATGGTTCTATGAGGATTTGTGGCTGGAGTGGCATTTCATCAGATCATACTGGTCGTCCCATCTGTTGACAAGTATCACAGGTCCTAACATACTTCTTAGAATCCTTGAAAATAGAAGGCCAGTAATACCCCAAATTGAGTATCTTGTATGCTGTTCTTTTCTCTGCAAAATGGCCACCACACGGTTCATCATGACATGCTTTCAAAATATCTAAAACTTCATCTTGTCGTACACATCTCCTAATAATTAGATCATATCCTGTGTAAAAGAGACCGCCATTGACCCATATGTGTCTAGCACTTTGTTTAATAATATTTTTCTTTTCTTTGGATGACATAGATGGAGGTAGCTGTCCTGATGATAAATAGTTGGCGATATCAGCATACCAAGGAGTGATAACAGAAATTGCAAACAAGTGTTCATCAGGGAAACTATCTAAAACAGGAACAACCTCACCGGAATTGTGTAAGCGAGACAGGAAATCTGCCACTTGATTTTCTCGTCCAGGCCGATCTAAAACAGTGATATGGAACTCCTGCATTAATAGTAACCATCTAGTTATCCTGCCATTAGTAATAGACTTATTCATTAAATATCGTAAAGCGGAATGATCTGTGTGGACAAAAATTTTGTAGCCAGTAATGTAATGACGGAATTTGTTCACAGCATGAACTACTGCCAACATCTCCTTTTCAGTTACTGTATAATTCAATTTTGCAAGTGTTAGATTTTTGTTGATAAAATAAATAGCATAAGTCATGGTCTGCTCTTTTTGTCCCAAAGAGGCCCCTATTGCAGTATCAGATGCATCAGTAGAAATATGGAAGGGAAGTGTCCAATTTGGTCCCCTTAGAATGGGAGCAGTTGAGAGCTTCTCTTTAAGTGTCTGAAATGCAGATTGACAGTTAGTATCCCATTTGAAATGGACATCCTTTGAAAGTAATTTAAACAATGGCAGAGCTATCTTACTGAAATTTTCAATAAATCTACGATAATAGCCTGCATACCCTAGAAATCTTCTCACGTCTGTTTGAGTGGTTGGTTCAGATAGATTTACAATAATGTGAATTTTGGCAGGATCTACTTTTATTCCAGATGAAGAAAAGTGATGTCCTAAAACTATCCCTTCAGTCATCATCATAAAACACTTTTCATTGCTAAGGGAAAGATTTGATTCAACACACATTTTTAAAATTTTCTCCAAGTTTGATAAGGAATCTTCGAAGGCATTTCCATGCAACGAAAAATCGTCCATATAGACCTCAACACATTCATGAATTAGATCTGCAAAAATGGCCAAGACTGCTCTCTGAATGGTAGCTGGGGCGTTACATAAACCAAAAGGTAAAACATTGTAGGCATATGTACCCCAGGGACATGTAAAAGTAGTTTTGTCCTAGTCTTCTATTGCAATGCTAATTTGATTATACCCGCTGAAACCATCTAGAAATGAAAAATAGTTCTTCCCAGCTAGGGCATCGAGCACTTGATCAATAAATGGCAATGGGAAATAATCTTTTAGTGTTGCCTTGTTTAACTCTCTGTAATCTACACATATCCGCCATTTGCCATTTTTATTAGGAACAACAAGTAAGGGAGAAACCCATTGGCTATCAGAGATAGGGTAGATAAATCCTACCTTTAATAACTTCTGCAATTCTTCCTTAACTATTTCTTTTAGTATGGGGTTCATTCTACGTTGAGGTTGTCTGAGAGGTCTGATTTTATCATCTGTGTAAATGTGGTGAGTGCATGTTTCGTGATGAATGCCTGGCATGTCAGTGTATTCCCAAGCAAATGCATGAGAATATTTATTTAGTAAGGCAATCAACTGTTCTTCCTGTGATGTGGTAAGATGTGCACTAATATTCAAGTGTTTTCCTGGACTGATATCAATTGTTTTGCTTTGGACATCAGTGATCGAATGAACATTAAAAATATCATGAAGTGCTAATGCTAAAGAATGTACTGTGCAATTTTCCTGAAAATTCTGTCCCAAAACCTGATTTGTGATAGCATACTGCATGTCTCTTAATTCCTCAGAGATATCAGGTTCAGCAATGAAGTAATCTAGCAAATCCTCATTGTTTTCTTCTTGAAAATCAAAGAACTGATTGATACTTAGGACAGGCTGAATGATTTCTTCTTCCTGTTCTTTGGTTTCATTAATCCATGATAACTGATCTGATACAGAAGGATAAAGTATGATTTGTTTTCTCTCTGTCCCATGTGAAATGAGCATGCTTCTTGACCTACACCCTATAAAAGCATCAATTGTTGCCAACCAGGGTCGGCCAAGAATCAATGGATGCCCTCCTAAATTAGACTTTGGTTGCAGCACTATGAAATCTACAGGATACTCCCAGGAATCTAAAGAAACGATGATATCTTCTAAGATCCCTTTAGGTGTGATTTTAGACCTGTCAGCTAGTTATAAAACTGTAGTGGTTGGTCAGATATTTTTCAAGTGTAGATATTCCATTGTTTCTAGTGTCATGACATTGATAGCAGCACCTAAGTCAATCAGTGTTTTTGGAATTGAAAAATTGTTGACAGTTATTGTGACCATTGGGATCCCTGGATCAATGTATTTTTCAATAAAAATAGTGTTAGACATTAGTCCTGCTAATTTTCCTACCACATGAATTGTTGGTGGATCCTTCCTTCTCTTATTGAGACATAATTCCCTAACTGCTTTCGTATAGATTGGAATATCCTTTATAGCCTGCAGTAGGGGAATTTTGACACATACGTTGGTTAACTCATTCAAAACATCAAAATCAGGTAGGGAAATTGAAAGTTTTTCCTTAACCAACCTCTCTGGAAAGGGAGGTATGTGAGGTACTAATGTTTTCCCTTTTTGACTGTGATTTTCTGACTGTGGCGTTTCTATATTTGATTTTTTTGAAGTTTTCTAATTTTCTGTTTGTTCTTCTAAAATAATAGGAGATTCTTTTTGTAACGTTTTTCCAGATATTAAGTTGATATTTTGAAGTGGGAGGATTGAGTAGGGGAGTGCCATTCCTTCATCAACATTGTACATGGGTTTATCCATTTTCTTATTTGGATTTGGTATTGGCTGGGCTGGCAATTGTGTTGGTCTAGGTGGAGGCTGGTTGGATGGCAATTGAAGCTGTTGAGGTTGTTGGCCTAGTTGGGGAGCAAGATTGGGTTGTTGGAAAAATGGGGTAGGCATGTTGGTATGTCTGGTTACCATACATATTTTGGAAAACTTGTGGTATGTTTCTCACAGGTGGCGAGTCAATGCTGGTCAACGATGACCACCTGTGCAGTCATCTATCATAAAAACAAGGCAGTTCGATTTTCTAGCGATCTAGCCTATTTTCTTGGAGATGATGGGCGATTTCGAATATAGGAAGATTGTTATTTACGATGTCATCATTAATTTTCCATAGATATAGCGTTTCAGTTCAAAAACGAGGGATATAACTATTTGTTTTGAAAGAGGAAAACCTCTTGGATGATAGACATATATTTTTGAATTAAGAATCTGAGAATTTATGGAAAATTCACTGCGTATGAACTGTGCTTGGATAATGAAGTGACTGGGTATTAAAAGCTTGTGAATCTTTCTTGCGTGTGTGTGAGTGGAGCATTGGAGGGCCCCCATTTCCGAACCTGCACACATAATTTTCTTTACTGCGTCTTAGTACGATTAAAGGTATTCAGTAGAGTTGTTTTTCGATAGATAATTCATGCATTATAGTTCGAGTTAAATTATATCTGCACATAATCCATTATAGCATAGGGTTATGAGTTTTATTCAGGATTGAATGGTTAAAACGTTGCAGGAGTAGTTTCGATTTCATTTCTAGAGCTTGATATCAATACTGTTGAGAATAGATGGACATTGTGAATCATTTTTCTTGTAAAAGAAATCAGTAGTTGATTATTTCCAACAGTAAACATATTGAGCATTGTAATTCACTTGTTAAAAATCTAAGTTTCTATTTGATTTTAGTTACAGAATGTTTCATGAACGAATTGCTGAGTAGATTAGAAAACCAAACGAAGTTGATTTTGTAAGGAGGATTTTGCATTTCTCATCATCAGCATTCTAGCATCTTTTAGGTTTATTTTATGAGCAACTGGATTCTCGACTAAGTCTAGGAATGATCCCTATATTTGGGATATGCCTCTAAGTTTTACAAACTCCGGATTGATTTAAACTAAAGGTCTAGTTTACACCAGTAGATTGGAACCCAACATTTTGGCGTCGTTGCCAGGGAGGCATTCTAGAAGCAGACTTAAGGAACTTAGTTCTCTTATTCAAAAAAAAAAATCAAAAACACAGAGTAGGTTTTAGTTTTATGTCAAGACAAAGAGACGAAAAAGGAAGATTTATCAAAACCCCCCCAAAAATAGAAGTAACAGGAACCTCTTTAACTGATAAAAAAGGATTAATTACAACTGTTGACACTTTTGAAATGACTGAAGAGGAAACATCTAAGAAAGGAGGACTCACCTTCGAGCAACGTAGGGAATGCAAACGTAGGATGGAGATTGAAAATAAACGAAGAGAAATGGTTGAAGGAGAAACATTAAAAGGGCCAACTGCAAAACAACGAAGGGAGTAAGAGAGAAGGTTAGAAATTGAAAATAAACTAAGACAAGAGAGAAGGGAAGAAGAGAGAAGGTATGAAAGGGATGAAAGAGCAGAAGAAGATCAGGAAGGCACTTTTAAATTTTCCATCTTGGACACTAGCATCATCCTAGGAGAAGAGGTAAGGATGAAAAACATTCCACCATCTATTCTACCAAATTTCTATGGCATGACTTCTGAAGACCCAGACTCTTTCTTATTTGAATTTGATATCTTGTGTCGTACTTATGGGTATACTGATGACACCCACAAACTTTGTATCTTCCCTGCTACCCTTAAGGCAGCTGCATTGAAATGGTTCATGGGGCTAGGAGAGCATTCAATAACCAGTTGGGATGATATGAGAAAAAAATTTCTTAGGAAATACCAAGCTTACTGTAGATCAAAGGATTCAAAAGATGATATTTTTAGAATGTTTCAACAGGAGGATGAGAGCTTGGAAGAGTATCTTGAAATATTCTCATATAACTTGCAAAAGTCTAAATACAATTCTTTGACATCTGAGATCACTTGTGCAATCTTTTTGAAAGGAATAAAAGAAGAATATCTAGATATTTTGAATGTTATGGGCAAAGGTGACATCTCCTATCTACCATTCGAAGAGATTTCAGACTTATGTCAAAAGTATTCTAGAGGAAAAGCCAGAAATGGAAAGAGGGATGCAACTTCCAAAGTAACAAAATCTGCAACCAGTGGCATATCCATAGCTGAACTTGGGAACTTGTTAGAAGATTTTAAGACTGATTTATTGAGTACCTTGGGAACACAGGTCGAAACATCAAAAACCAAGAAAAGACAAGAACAACAAGACCAACAAGATCAAGCCCTGTCTATTTTCTGCCCTAAATGTAGAAAGAAACATCCATTAAGAGAATGCCCTCTAAATACTGTTCAAATTTGTGGTTTATGTACTGAAAATCATAAAACTAATGATTGCCCCAGAATGAAAGAATTGCAGGCAACCCGAATGGAGGAGAATCAAAGCATGGATTCTCTCTATTCTATGGGACAACGAAGACCTTGGCATCCACGATTTTCAGGTATGTCTCAAGATCCTTTGCAGCAGTTTCATTCAAATTATCAAACTCCTGTTCAAAATTCATGGAGTGCACCCATGCCCTGACAAACTTGGTCTCCTCAACAACAACAACAAGCCCAACCTGTTTCAAACTGGCGAGGGTATACTCATGGTAACCAGACATACCAACAGGCCTACCCACAGCCTTATCATATTTTGAGGGGAAAAAGATTTATTATGGTCTTTTTGGTGACCTTTTGAAGGTTTTAGAGGCTCAAATGGTGGAAAAAGTGGACAAATGGGTCATGTGAATAAGGGAATGAGCTAGTGCGCACTTTTTGGGTGTTAACAGTGCTGCTGTCGCAGCGGTGCAATTGATGACTAGTGCAGCCTCCACCCATGTTATCAAATAATCCGTCGCCATGATGATGTATCTTGCACCAGTGCGCTTCCCAGGTGGGTTGATTGGTCCTACGAAATCCACTTCCCATTTGTCAAATGGTTGCAGTGTTAGTTGAGGTATTAGCGACATCTCATCCCTTTTGGAGGACTTCCCGGTTCTTTGACAAACATTGCAGGACCGCGCATAGTCTGTCGCATCGTTGTGCAACGTGGGTCACCAGAGCCCCGCACGAAGCACCTTCCTGGAAGTCGCACAACCGTCATAGTTCCCCCCAACCACTCCTGCATGCGCTTCTTTGAAAATCTGCCCTTACTCATGAGGCAAAACATAATGCCGCAATATCTCATCTGAGCCCAATTTGTATAACTCGCCTGCAATTAACTGGAAATCTGCAGCCTTGACCACCAACTGCTTCTTCTGACTAGTGGTGAACTCCTCAGGTGTGGTACCCGTTGCCAGAAATTGAATGATTTCTTCATAATAGCCATTGGCTACTTCAACCTTAAAGATTTGCGCATCAAGAAACCCGTCTTCGATGTTAGTTGGCTCCTCTCCTGTCTCAATCCGTGACAGATGATCTGGCCTTGCGTTCAAACGTCCTGGCTTTGCAATCACTTCAAAATCGAACGCCTGAAACAAAAGTAGCCAATGACATAGCTTCCCCCCCAACATTGGCTTATTGACCAGATATTTTAATGCAGAATGGTCTATGAACATCTTAAAGTGTCCTCCCAATAAGTAGTGCCGAAACTTCTGCAGCGCATAGACCATCGCCAGGCTTTCCCGCTCTATAGTGGTATAGTTCCTCTCGGCAGATGACAACTTGCGACTTGCAAAAGCAATGGGGTGATCTAGATCCCCCTCTCTTGGTTGTGCCAACACCACACCTAGTGCGATCGATGATGCATCAACGTGGGCATGGAATTCCTTACTCTAGTCCGGAAATACTAGTATCCGCGCTGAAGCCATATTAGCCTTCAGCGTCTCAAAACTATCTTGAAATTCAGGGCTCCATTGAAATACCGCGTCTTTCTTCAATAACTTTTCCATAGGGGCCGTAATCTCTGCATAACCCTTGATGAACTTGCGATAATACCCAGTGTGTCCCAACGTTGCTCTCAACTGCTTGACGTTAGTCGGCGGTGTTAAGCTCAGAATAAGCGCAATCTTTGCTGGGTCGACTAACAACCCCTGCTTGCACATGATATGGCCCAGTAATATTCTAAATGGTGCACAGAAGATGCACTTCTTCAAGTTCAGCGATATTTGATGCTGTCGACAACGCTCCAACATCAATCGCAGATTTTCCAGATGATCGCTGATCAAACCGCAGACGGTCCAGTCATCCATGCACACCAGCAAAAACTTATGGATGAAATCCTGGAAAGAAGCAATGACAACCCGCCAAAATATCCCAGGTGCATTCTTCAGTCCAAACGACATCACTGTGTACTAAAAGCAGCCCCATTTTGTCACAAAAGTTGTCTTGTGGCGATCTTCCTTCGTGATGCGGATCTGATGATAGCCAGAGAACCCATCCGTGAATGAATACATCTCCTGGCCACCCACACCTTCGAGCACCTCATCAGTAAACGGGGTCGGAAAGGGATCATGCAAGCAGGCGTCATTCAACTTCTGCAAATCGACACAAATGTGCACTTCGTCGGTCTTCTTGTCTTGCACCACCATAGGACTGATCCAATCCGACGCTTCAACAGGTTCAATAATACTAGCATCCAACATGCGATCGAGTTCTACCTTGACCCTCTCCTTATGGCACAGATTCAGTCGATATGGGAGCTGTCTGATTGGATTGGCATCTGGTTTCAATGGAATCTTCATCTCCCCCAGATCACCCAAGATGCCCTTCATCTCAGAAAACTTCATAGGGAACAAGTCTTGGAATTCATGTAGCAAGTCAGTGACCTTTCCCATCATCTCATCATCCCAATAGTCCCCAACATTCGCAAACTTTGGACTGTCCTCTGTCCCAATGTTAACCTTCCAGAGCTTCCGTGGTTGACTGATCAGATCACTTGGCGCATCAGGTGCCACAATATCGTGACTTCCTTCGGATTCCAGAATATTGGCATTCCGTGGATCATCACCATATTTTGTCCCACCACTGATATTATAACATTCCATCGTGGACTGCATCTTGCAGTTCGTATGGGGATCCACAGGATATGCCACCGGGACAACCTTCAGAACTACGTCACGGATGAGTTGCAACGAGTTATGGACATCCGCGAAGATGAACGTATGAGTAAAACAAACTGTCAACTCCAACCAAGTCATAATTTCTCCCCGCAATTCAGCTGCAGTATACCATGATCACGACATTTTGTCCAAAGTATGGACAAAGGCATGAACCCACTCATCTCTTGGTCATGATTCCCATAAGGTCTAACACTCCATCAAATGACTACCAGGGTCATTCTGACCATCATATTTCCCTGTGTGGTAAACCTCAATATCGCCGAAACGAACCGTCATCAATCGCCGACACTATGCCCAGCCTACGATCGACTTCTTATGTGTTGCCCACCAGCATGCTAGAGCAGCCTTCAATGCTTCCTCCAATGCCAATAGTCGCTGTGGTTCTGAAACTTTTTCCTTGAACACTGCTAGAAAGTCAGACAAGCCAGGAAGCCCTTCGTATACTGGTAATGTAACCGTTTCAGTCGCAACACGACATAGTGACTGCGTGACCAACCCATACTTGCGGAGCGACACCTCATGCAAGCAATTCTGCCAATGTTCTAAAGCGTCGTCAGAGTTGGAAGACGCAGAGCTGTCACTACGCCATCCAAGCTCACCGTTGGCAATTGGATGAATATAATCTTCTGAAATGTTGAATGCATCGTCCCATCCGCTGGGATCTTCGTCCTTCACTGGTTCAATGTATCTGCGTCCTTTAGCCAGATCCAACGGGGCTATAAATCTGAGATCGCGGTTTTCAAAAGTCATCATCTGCCTCTTAAAGTTGATTACTGCTCCACTGTCTTTAGCCCATCCAATCCCCAGCAACGCAGGATAAGAGCTTCCCCCTTCAACTACTTCGATGACATCGAAGTCGACATATGTCTTCATTCCCTCAATGTCCACCACCAGCCGTGGAACTCTCCCAATCAGTGTCACTTTGGCTTGATTAGCCAACCGAAGCTGTACGGGAGACCAGCTTAAAGTGGGACTCCCCATTTTATGCCAGGCCTGCTTGGTTAAGATGTTGACATCCGAACCAAGATCCAGAATAACTGAATCAACGTCATAGTCTCCAATTTGAATATTCATACGCATCTCCTTACCTGTCTTCCATCGCTGTAAAGAATTTACCGTAGCCTCTTGCCATCCCTTGGACGGTCGCTGCAACATCTCCTCAATCTCAGCAAGAGCATCAGGATCCCTTGCTAGGAATAAGCAACTCTCAAATAATTTATGCAAGGTTCCAGACTGCCATGATTGACCAGCCTTTGAAGTGGCATCAAAAACAGGAGGCATGTCACAGATGATGGCCTTACCTTGAGCCTTTTCCATTGCTCGTCACGCCTGAAAGAATGTATCACGCTCGGAATCGATGTCAAACGAGACCTTGTTCTGTTCTGCTAATCGAAAAAGTGGATGTGGGCTATCTGCTCCCGTTGTTGCACCTCCCTGAGTGATAACTGCGATAACAACATCTTGTAGCCTTGGCTCCGCAGAAATTGTCGCAATAGTCGCTCCCTGGGTCTGGTTCGGCGGATTCCCAGGTTGATTCACATTTTGGTTAGCATGCTGGTTCTGATTCTGCGCCAGTTGCTGCACTTGATTCTGCACTGGTTGCTGCACCTAGTTCTGGTTCTGTAGTTGTGGAACATTCCCCGCTTTCCATCGTGCAATCAACTGGGGACAGTTCTCCACTGTGTGATCTGTAACAAAACAAAATGTACATTGCATCTGCAACTGTGGGAAATCTCGCTGGTAGTCCCCCTACCCCGCAATGATAGCACTGAACAGGTCCGCGACCTCCTCGTCCTCCTTCGCAACCAAATCCTCCACTACGTCCGCCCTGGAATCCTCCCTGCTGTTGGTACTGCTGTTGATTAAACTGTTGCTGCATAGGATTCGGTTGCATGTCGTGCCCTTGCTGCACATACTGGGGTTGTTGAACGTACTGTGGCTGCTGTGGATCCATTTCATCAGAGTATATTGTGGCATAAACTACTGTTGTTGCTACTGTGGTACAAACTGTACCTGCGGTTGAAGTAGCAGCTGGGCTACCTGTGGTTGCGGTTGTGGTTGTTGTATGACAAGTTGGTCATCCTTCACATAGAATACATCGTATGTTCTCTCCTAAAGCAACCCATATGCATGGCAATATTTGTCTTCATGTCCCACCGATTTACAGAATGTACAATACAGATTCATCGATTTAGTGACCATCTACTGCATGTATTGCCATTCCTCATGGCGGTGCTCATATACCTGATAGATGCGACACCATGACATACCGCTGCCATTCAACGGGTTCGGTGCCCCTGAAACCAAATAATTGCGGAAGTCTGGGAAAATCTCCTTAGTATGGCCTTCTCCGTGACATCACATACACCAGACTTCTTCTCTCTGTTCCTTGCCCTTCTTAAGATCTTGCAGCTGTATGGTCAGGTTAGCCAGCTGTGTCTGAATCTGCAACATCCCAGCTGCGTTTTCCCTGATCGGCGACGCTTCTAATTGCATTGAGATTTTCAAGGCTTCACTGGGTGTTGTAATGTTTTGTTGCATCAACGGTAGACGAATATGCGAGAGCAATGCTGCGATGAACCATTCTTTGTGTTGGACAAAACTCATATCAAAGATGACCCTCGCCATCAGAGTTTTGAATCGCTGCTCAAAATCCCACACCGTTTCATTGGGATACTGCTTAATCTCTTTTAATTCTGTAATATACTGTGCTTCAGACTTGGGTTTTTAAATTCTGCAATCTATCCTTTCCTGATATCATCTAGCATCTTTTCTGGATCTCCTGTAGGGACTAAAACAAACTTCATAAACCGGTCTAATGCATGACCTCGTAGAGTTGTCGCTAACTGTCCTTTCTTAGCATCATCATCAGTAATCTGCTTTACTATCCATACTGCTTCACATAAGAACCAATATAGTTCAGGATTATCTATTCCGTTTCCATGGAACAGCGGCAACTTCGTATCCTCTCCCGCCATCCTAGGATTCCTTCCTGTAGTCGCTGAACTATTATCAATCAAGTTTTGTTGACATGGTGGTGTCGAAGTTGTGTTTCTTACTGGTTGACAGATAGTGAGCGGAGGTGTGGGCACGTTACTGCTGAGATTTGGTCCTGCCTCTATCCTGGGCGTAGCCTGGTTGTCCTTGTCCGGACTGTGAGGTCGCTTCGTCTCGTGTGGTCTTCCTTTGTGGCCTGGCGGTTCGATCACAGCAGGACCTTCTCTTGTCCTCTACCTCTTTTCCTATTGAAACCTTGCTCCTCCCCTTGTAAGACCACTCTCTTCCTTAGCTTCACTCACAATCTTGTTATGACCTGCACCCATCTACCCCTTACTATTCCATGTACCGCCCCCCCACTGTCGCGGCACCCATGTCCTCCGCCCACCAGGGTTTCTACTGATCAAGATGCATCTTCAATATGCCCTTTTCACAAATGAGCATCTTAATAGATAGCTGTAGCGACAAGAGAAACATTCCCCGGGGTCCACAGAAGAATTATCTTTCAGCTTCACTATAGGATTTGTTTGTATCAACCGCAAATTCAGTGATATAGCCTTCCAATATGCTATCAAGCCAAACTTCGACAGCTCGCGACGCTTTGTTGTTGACTTCCTGTAGCTCCTAGATCAATTCAAGGGTCCAAGCTGTTGGTTAACCACCCTGGAAGTTCCTCTTCTCAAAAGTCAACTTCACTAAATACAGGATGATGGGGAACTCGTAGAAAAAATATTCATTCGTGTTAAATTTTGAGCATTAATTCTCAATACTCTAGGATCTTTAGTGAGAGAATAACATATACAGTATATTAATGCATGACAAGCATCACAAGAATCAAAAGCATGAGAGACAAGAGACACAGAGTTTCCGTGGGGAAAACCCTAAGGTGAAAAACTCCACAACTTCCTTAGAGATAGAGAGAGCAATGGCTCAACCAAAGTACAAGCAAAATACACTGAGATAGTCTCCTAGTAGCAGATGATCCTCCTCCTCACTAGTGCGCCACTTTCTGAGTGAGAGTGAGTTACTTTTTCCGAATGAGTAAAATAGAGATCTCCGATCTCTATTTATACTAACCTTTTTTCCCAGTGACCTATGGGGCCGACTTGTCTAGCTAGGTACATTCACATTATAATATATATAATTCAGGGCCGACCCCACATGGTGGTCTAATAACCCATCAACAAGTACACACACTTGCGACACTTGTCAATCCACATGACGACACTCCTTATAGAGGAATGACACATCTCTTATAATGGTACAATAAATATATATAAAATACACAGATGAAATACATTCCGAAGTTACATATACATCAACACTCCCTCTTAACTAGGAAGGTATTTCTCGACACAGTTCTGCTAGACAAGTCTTCTTCTCGGGATCATCGTCATTGATGCATTGTCATCATCATCGTCACTACTACTGCTATCTCAACCAATCTCTGACTCTACTCATCATAGGAAGTTCTACAGAGCTAGTCCTTTTTCATACTGGATGTAGGCCCACCACCTGTAGGTCTTCATCATCATTGGCCATACTGTGGAATTCTCAGGACTTATTACGTGCGTCACAAAACCTGGCTGCAGCATCCCAGGCTATTATGAGCACACAGCTCTACCTGTAGGATATCCTAGGAGCACATTACATGTGACCCATCACAAAACCTGGCTGAAGCATCCCAGGCTGTTACGAGCACATGGCTCTACCTGTCGGATCTCCTAGGAGCACATTACATATGATCTCACCACAAAACCTGGCTGAAGCATCCCAGGATGTTACGAGCACACAGCTCTACCTGTCGGATCTCCCAAGAGCACATTACATGTGGTCCACCACAAAACCTGGCTGAAACATCTGAGGCCTTTTTCATCCTGTCCAGATCTCCGAGGAGCAAATTACATGTGGTCATGGAAAAACCTGGCTGAAGCATCTGAGGCCTTTTTCATCCTGTCCAGATCTCCCAGGAGCAAATTACATGCCATAGGGCAAAACCTCGAAAGAGCATCTGCCAAATATCCCAGGGCACAAATTACATGCCATAGGAAAAATCTCGAAAGACTATCTGCAGATCTCCCAGGGCACAAATTATATGTCCTCCCAAGCAAAACCTCGAAAGAGCATTTGCCAGATGTCCCAGGGTACGAATTACATGCCATAGGAAAAACCTCGAAAGACCATCTGCAAATCTCCCAGGGCACAAATTACATGCTTATCTGCACAACTTGTTCCACAGCCACAGAGTATCATCTGATACTCATCATACATCATCCTAATGTACACATGATCACCCTGATCATCATCACTGCAACATCCTGCTGCATGCCATCTGGAGAAGCTCATCATCCACGATCATCCTGATCATACAATGCATCCATCTGATGCACACCAAGTATCTACCTGATACATATCATCATACATAGTGTATCCACCTGATACATAGATAGATGATCCACACAATGTATCCATCAACATACATGATCTACCTGATCATACCTGATACATATCAATATACATGATCTACTCGATCATACAATGTATCCACCTGATACATATACAGATACATGGTCCAAGCATCCAACATGATGCATATACAAAATACATACAAATGATCCAACCGATCATATCCAGCATCCAACATGATGCGTACATACATATAAATGATCCAACTGATCATATCCAGCATCCAACATGATGCATACGTACATATAAATGATCCAACTGATCATATCCAGCATCCAACATGATGCGTATATACATAAATGATCCAACTGATCATACAAAGCAGAAACTAGAACATCATCCTGATGCTCATCATCCAGCGCTTACATCCACAGCCATGTGAAGGATCCTCCTTCCAACATGCTTGGAATGGCTTCAGCAAATGTGTCCATCACTTCTTCCTCGAAGTGTCATCAATCTGAAGAACGCCAAGCCTCTCCCTGAAGTACTTGAACTTCACCCTGGCTAGCGGCTTCGTCAGCACATCTGCAATCTGCTCGTCCGTCGCAACATACAGGAGCTTCACAGCTCCTCTTTGCATCATATCCCTGATATAGTGATATTTGCTCTCTATGTGTTTCGACCTATCATGAAACACTGGATTCTCGGATAGCTTCACACAACTCTGGTTATCACAGAAGATACGAGTAGCATCCAATGGGAGATCAAATAACTCAGACAGTAGCTTCCGTAGCCATACTGCCTCACAACTAGCTGAACAGGATGCAACATACTCTGCCTCAGCTGTACTCAGTGCTACGCAGGACTGCTTCCTGCTAAACCAAGAGATCACACCTGATCCCATACTGAAGCAGCACCCAGATGTGCTCTTCCTATCTGTAGCACTGCTAGCCCAATCTGAATCAACATAACCCTGCAGGTTAAACTTTTGATTCGCCTCATACTTGAGCCCATAATCCACTGTACCCTTCAGGTACCTCAGAACATGCTTTACAACAACCAGATGAACACTCCTCGGATCTGTCAGGAACTGACTCAATGTGTTCACTGCAAAGCAAATATCTGGTCTCGTGTTCGTCAGGTACATCAAGGACCCAATCATCTGACGATACATAGAGACATCAACCGACTCAGATGAAGCATCACATAGAAGCTTCAGATTCGATGACATAGGTGTGGCTATGGCCTTGCAATCCATCATCCCGAATCTCTTCAGGATATCTACTGTGTACTTCCCTTGACCAAGGAAAATCCCACCTGCACTCTGCCACACCTCCATACCTAGGAAATAATGCATCATTCCCAAATCTTTCATATCGAACTCAGCAGCAAGCTTCCTTTTCGTATCTGCAATCAATCTGTCATCTCTTGTTACAAATAAGTCATCCACATACAGGAGTAGAATCACAGGATTCCCTTCCTCAACCTTGTAGTAAAGGTTGGAATCCGCTTTACTCTTGGTAAAGCCCAAACTAGATAGGAAACTGTCCATCCTACCATACCAGGTTCTGGGAGCTTGCTTCAAGCCATACAAGGATTTCTTCAATCTGCACACATATGACTCCCTGTCATGTATTTCAAAACCGAGTGGCTGTTCCACATATACTTCCTCTTCAACTACACCATTCAAGAAAGCAGTCTTGACATCCATTTGGTGTATTTTCCATCTCATTGCTGCAGCCAGGGCAAGTACTGTTATGATGGAAGTATACCTGGCTACAGGTGCAAAAGTTTCTTCATAATCTATTCCCTCTTTCTGAGAGAAGCCATGAGCTACGAATCTTGCCTTGTATTTCTCTACACTGCCATCTACAACATGCTTGATTTTGTAGATCCATTTGGAAGTCACACCAGACTTCTCTTTAGGTCTTGGGACAATATCCCAAACATCATTCTTCATTATTGATTGGTATTCCTCAACCATGGCATCCTTCCATTCTTTCTTTTCCGCTGCTTCTTCATAACTGGAAGGCTCTTTGTTCATAATGTCACAGAGTAAAGCAACATAGCTGTTATGTGATCTGGTTCTCTTCTTTGCTCTGTGTTCTTCTTCTAGGATGCCAAATATTTCAGCATCTTGAATGAGCTCTCTAGCCCATGCAGGTTTCCTCTTGTGAGAGTTATCCTCACGGGGTGGATCTACAGGTTCTTGTGGATCTTCAAACTCATGAACAACTTCTGGAACTGCTTCAGTCATGGTAGTGTCTTGAAATCTGGTTTCCTTAGGTTCTTCATAAACTTCGATAGGTGCCTTCCTTGATTTGATGAATGCTGAGTTTTCATCAAATGTTACATCCCTGCTGACATCAATCTTCTTGAACCTTGGAAAGTATATTCTGTAAGCCTTCGAGCTTTCACTATAACCCACAAAGATACCCTTCTTTCCTGAAGGATCTAGTTTAGTCCTCTTTTCTTTTGGGACATGAGTGTATACTGGACAACCAAATATTCTGAGATGGCTGACTTCAGGTTTCTTACCAGAAAAGACCTCTTCTGGTGTCTTGTTGTCCAATATCTTGTGGGGTGTTCTGTTCTGCACATATACAGCTGTTGTAGATGCTTCTGCCCATAGATGCATAGGTAGATCCTGGTCATGGAGCATTGCTCTTGCTGCTTCCATGATTGTTCTGTTCTTCCATTCTGCAACTCCATTCTGTTGTGGATTGTAAGGAGTAGTCAACTCCCTCTTAATCCCTGAATCACTGCAAAGCTTCTTGAAGTCACCTGAAGTGAATTCTCCACCATTGTCGGATCTGAATGTTTTGATCTTCTTGTCAGTTTGATTCTCCATCAAGGTTTTGAATTCCTTAAACTTATCAAACACCTCATCTTTGTTCTTCAAGAAGTATACCCAAGACTTCCTGGAGAAGTCATCAATAAATGAGACATAGTAAACATACCCACTTAGGGAATTGGATGACATAGGACCACATACATTTGAGTGGATGATTTTCAGGATGTCTTTTGCCTTGCTTTCACTGCTTGGGAAAGCCTTCTTAATGTTCTTACCTTTTGCACATCCTTTGCAAACACCTTCATGTTTGGTCTTGATTTCAGGAAGACCCTCTACAGCCTTGCTTGCAATTGGAAGTGCCCTATAGTGCATATGAGCAAGTCTTCTATGCCAAAGTTCACTTGGCTCCATGGATTCATGCACCATGGCATGTTCAGGTTGTCCCTTCAATTTATACAAACCTCCCTCTTGCTCTCCAATCACTACTGCATCATCTATGGTCTTTCCCTTTGGCCACATTAGGACTTGGCCATCCACAAATGCAACCCTCATACCTTTTGCATCCAATGCAGAGATTGAGAGTAAGTTCTTCTTGAGCCCAAGTACATAAAGAACTTCTTTCATCTTCAAATATTTTCCAGAATCTAGGTTGTAGGAGGCTTCACCACTTCCTTTGATTGGGTATTGATAATCATCCCCAAGTTTCACCTTATGGGGTGATTCATGTTCAGATAGATTCAAAAAAGATTCCTTAGACCCAGTCATGTGTTTGGAAGCCCCACTATCAATCAATCATTACAACCATGGGAAATGGTACCTGTGAGAGCAGAGATTAGAACATACTCTTCTTCACTTGATGAGTTATCATCACTTTCTGCCCTAGCCTTCTTCTTGGGTGGTTCATCATCCTCGGCAGCATGAGCATGAAAACTTCTTTCGCTGCCCTTCTTCTTCTTGTTGGAGTTGTTGTTGTCCTTATTGTTCTTGGGATAATTTATGGCAATATGTCCTTTCTCATTACAGGTGAATAATATTCTTCTTTCTTTGAAGTGATGTGAAGATTTCTTGGAGTGAGATGGATCTCTCTTGGACTTCCCTTTCTTGGTGTGAGCTATGAGAGCTTGATCTTCATTCCCCATATTTTCTTCTCGTGCCACAAGCCTTGCTTCTTCTTGTGAGCATTCTTCCCATAGTCTACTGAAGGAAATCAACTTCTTCCTTGCACAGATTCCTTGAATGAAGGAGTCCCATGACCTAGGTAAACCATTCAGAGTGGTCATGACAACTTCACCATTTTCTACTATTTCATCCACTGCTTCTAGTTGTTCCTTGATCTGGGAGACCCTTGAAAAATAAGATTGAATGGTTTCTCCATTCTGAAACTTTACTCCTTTCAATTGGTTTCGCAGGGTCATCTTTCGATTTATGTGCTTCCCTTCAAATAGCTTGGTCAAAGAGTCAAACATCTCCTTGGGTGTCTTTAGAGAGGACACATGGGGTATCAGATGATCTTTAATGGAATCAGCAATGATTCTCTTTGCCTTGACCAGGTTCTTCTTATGCAATACCTTGGCCTCTTCATCCTCTGGGATAGGGATGTCTTCTTTCACATATGAGTCCAACTCATTTTCTTCCAGGATTAACCCAATCCTATACTTCCAAGCTCGGAAGTTATCAACTCCTTCAAGCTTATCCTCAAGCTTGGTGTGGTGAGACATCTTAAAGAGTACTTCAAATGGAAATAGAAAAGATTTAGATCTTACCACTTGAAATGCTGAAAACTGGATCTGGTCCCGGATTAGGGTTTGTCGAAAAAACCCTAAAAATTCAAAATGTGAATTTCAAATTTCTGAAAGGATAGAAAGATGCGCCTTGATGAGCTGATCAGCTTGGTGCATTCAGAATTTGAGATCAACAAAGCTTTACCCTTCAGATTTGTCTTTTTGTCCTCCCAGGTTCACTAGGGAGAGCCCTGAATTAGGGTTTGAGTTTCCCGGAGATCTACCTAGCCAAAAATCTCGATCCAAATCTCTAAACTTCGATTTTTGCAAGGGGCTTCCAGCTATGTATTCAGATTTCAGAAATTCCTATTTTTGTGGAAACCCTAAGTTTTAGGGCCAAATCTGAAAATGCTCGAAATTGAATTCTGACTGGACAGATAGATGTGACTTGATGAGTAGATTCAATCTACTATACTGCTTTTCCAAAATCTATGGAGAGAAACCCAATAAACAAGAAACTCAAGTTTTCGTCACTGCAAAATGTCTTCTTCTCAGGTTAGCTCTGATACCATGTTAAATTTTGAGCATTAATTCTCAATACTCTAGGATCTTTACTGAGAGAATAACATATACAGTATATCAATGCATGACAAGCAACACAAGAATCAAAAGCATGAGAGACAAGAGACACAGAGTTTTCGTGGGGAAAACCCTAAGGTGAAAAACCCCACAACTTCCTCAGAGATAGAGAGAGCAATGGCTCAACCAAAGTACAAGCAAAATACACTGAGATAGTCTCCTAGTAGCAGATGATCCTCCTCCTCACTAGTGCGCCACTTTCTGAGTGAGAGTGAGTTACTTTTTCCGAATGAGTAAAATAGAGATCTCTGATCTCTATTTATACTAACCTTTTTTCCCAGTGACCTTATGGGGTCGACTTGTCTAGCTAGGTACATCCACATTATAATATATATAATTCAGGGCCGACCCCACATGGTGGTCTAATAACCCATCAGCAAGTACACACACTTGCGACACTTGTCAATCCACATGACGACACTTCCTTATAGAGGAATGACACATCTCTGATAAGGGTACAATAAATATATATAAAATACACAGATGAAATACATTCCGAAGTTACATATACATCAACAGTGCGGATCGTCGTGAATATACTTCGCTAACCACCAGTCTGTCGTCAACCGAAGGTTCTTGTTCTCTTTTTCAGCGAACTCTTGCAGTTTTAGGTCAAACCAATCTTGGATCTCTGGTTTCGTCGGATGCCACATATCCTCCTGTCACTTTGCACACGGTCCCAGCAACGGAACCATTTGTTGACACGAACCCAGTCGATAGGGGTTCCCAACACTATCGACACCAACCCACCGCGATCTCTTTGAGCACCGGCCCAGACAGGTTTTACCCCATCCAGCAACACCTGCAGAGCAGATGAGGTATCACCCGAGATGTTCAAGGGAGAGTCGACGAAACCATGTTTCCGCCGAATGAAGGAGGATGATGCGGCTCAATTACCCAACTTATTGCAACATTTTCGAAATAGATCTAAGCATTTAACTCAAGCATTATTCATATTCATGGCATCATTCAACAAAACAAGTCATAATTGCGACAGATATAACAGTAAAGCATTAACCGCAACAAGGAAACATCGCATCATTCATATATTCATATTGTGAAATGCATTACCATAGATAACAGGGAAACACAGGGATTCTGCTCAATAACTCTATCACATCATATTAATTCCGCAAAAACCCAGATACAAAATATCCAGTCTTTAGCTCATACTCCACAAAAGACAGATCCAACAGATATCTCTAGATCTAAGACACATGATCCAACTGATTCAACACTTACAATCCTACATCTATTTATAGGCTTCCGCCTTTACATTGCTTGTCCACTTTCTAACTACATCTTAACTGACACTTCGAGTAAATGACCCAAAATCTATATGTTGTGGTCCAAATGACCCAAAAATCCGCATACTGTGGTACAACTAACCAAAAATTACATAAAATATCATTATCTACGCTCAACTTTCCACCTTTCGTGGTATCGCAACACTCGTGGTGCTGTGATAATGACCCATCTAACTGCCTGCCAACAACCTTCCACTTCAGGTAGTTGGCGATCCCCTCCAACCTATCCTCATACCTGATACTGGAATTCATCCTTATCCAACTAGAAAAGATCCATTGTTTTCCCTTCTTCTTCCAAGCAGAAGCCCCAAAAACTCACTTGCAACCCAAGTGCCAAAATATATACTAAGTTGCACCAACCAACAAAACACTTGCTCAACAATTGTACCACTACTATTCACCGAATCTCAGAGCCCTACCTCTGATACCATTTTAAAAATATGTCTAAAACACTAAAAGGTTAGCTACAGATTTTATCAAACACTTAGCAATACTCTAATTTCATTCTCCTACAGTCTTCAACATTCATGCCTATAAACCATATGCATTCACATGTAACTAGTGAGCAAAAATACACATGCTAAGTGAGTTGCGATGGAATAAATGAACAGTGGACAACATCAAATGCGCACGTTTGAAAAGCAGATTTTCGGGCAATGCCCTTGGAAAAACCCAAAGGGAAAACTAGCCAAGAGAGATTTTATTAAGCTTCTCAGGAAATGAGTTCACAATAGAAAATTTCCAGTAATAAATACTTGTACTCATCTCTCAGAAACCACGCCAAATCACACTTGGTTTCTGTGCATTAACTAGCTATACGACTTATGCATTAATGGATGCACTAAATGCTGCAATATAAACCCTTGAACTGTGTGCCCAAATTTCGCTAAACAGTATGACCTGTACGATTTTAGTGTAGAAATAAATGCTACAACAAACTCCTCGTAGATTTTGCTTGCACTTATGTTCAGTAATACAAACCTGTATGATTTTATATCAGCAGTAAATGCCTTAAAATCTGTGTTGGAATCCTCCTCGATTTCTGTTCCAACTAACAGTAGTATGGCGAGTCACAAATCCAACAATACGGTCTTCATTTAATGCTGAAGGCTCCTTGGAAATTGAGCCACCAAATCTCATGGTAAATGTGCCCTCCTTTTCTATTGTTTCTCTCCTTCTCTTTCTTCAGCTCTTCTTTCAACCTCTATTGGAATGCATGCCTCTTTGTCTCCCTCAAGCTGCTTTTATTGACTCATTTAGGGTAACTTCCCTAACCCTAGATTTCAATGGTTGAGATTCACCCTTATCCCACAAGATTAACTAACATGACTTATTCCCTCATTGAGATAACTTAAATCACTTAAGTCACTCAAACATTATAAAGTCACATTCATTTTACCCATAAAATAATAAAAGACCTCAACTTGACTTTATAAATACACTTTATAAAGTCACTAGAGCGAGACATTTGCTTAGACTCCTGCATCCTAGGCACAATAAATGTAGAAGTACCGCCGAGCTACAAAAGGCTAATAGTAAATATGTACATTTTATTTTAATATAAAAATTCCGGACAACTGCAAGTGAAGAAGGACGAAGAGGAGAGGACTCAACCGAAATAATTTTTTACAATGGTCAAACAAGAGTCAAAAGGGGGCCTTCCCTTTCTATTTAATTTGTCACTTGGGGATGAATTCCAAGGAGCTTACTTAAACACATTGTAATTCTCTCTATTGTCATTTGCTACACAACTATTTTAACCATTCACCATTATTTCAACACAACAAGCAGAACAAGCAACGCAACATATAACATATGTGATTATATCATCATCATAGATAAATATGACATTGTGCATATGTATACATAGAAATATTTTAGAACCTTCCTTCACATTTTCCATCAAAATTTAAAATTTAAAGTGTTTCAATATTCTCAAAATCTGCACTTTTCATGTCCATCAAAACTACAAAGGAAACTAAACTTAAACCACATAATCACAAAACTTTTGGATGAAGGTCTTCAAAAGAAAGCTCCAACCTTGCCAAAGCACTGTGCATTCCCATGACTATGTCCACTGGCCTTTGTAGCTGCAACTTTCACTGTACTCATAACTTCTTTCCCTTTAGCCTTTTCAGGATGAGGTGGCTCATTAGATGGATGCTCAAGGTCCTCATAAAACATGGTCTTTGGTTTTAGGAGTTTGGGGTTTGTTCCTAGATGATGCATAACTGACAGATTGGTGGATAGAGGGTTGGGGATTATGAGGTTCCCAACATGTTCCTTTTCCCGGAGGCAAATGGGGCTTGTAATCCCAACCATCATCATGAACATGCAAGTCTTGGGGAATTTCTATTATGCTAGGATGTGATTGTAATTCAGACTGTTGGTGCAAAGGAGGAGGTTGGATAGGATGAGGAGGTGTTCCCATAAACAAATGGACAGTTTAGGCTAAATGGGAAAATTCTTTTGAATCTACATTGAAGTGGACAAAGAATCTTATCCTCCTTCCTTCCCTCTTGACATGCATAGTTCCCTTTGTTTCCTCTACCTCTACCATATCTTCCAGATCCTCTACTATGAATACTCAACTAACCACTAAGAAGATCACATTATTAACTGTTAACTCAAATTAGGACATGATTTCCATATAATATAACAATCTTCATTTCCAAATCACATACTATATTCACTATTCAATCAAATTACATGTTATTACTATAATATCATTAAGCATACTCAGTCAACATTAAAAGTAAATGGAACATGTTGATACATCCAACTACTCATTCCCTTTTGTAACTGACATAAACATGAATGCTTCCAATCAAATTGAATAAACATAGCTTGCAGGTAAGAGCATGGTTAAATCTAGGCAATTACTTCAAAACAATATGGGGAAAAGCATGACAGATTAATTATAGGGTAGGGGTTGGACTACATTCCTTGACCGTATACACATAATTTGACCAATCTGCTCAAAACTAAGTGCATCACTTGCAATTATTTGTGTCACAGTCTACCTTGTCCAAAGACCACCCTCAAGTGGGGCCATCAAGTCTGACCATGATAAATAAATAAACCACGGGGGAAAGGAAAAGTTTGAAGGGGTCAAACTATCATTGGATATTACAACCATTATGTGCATAACTGGATCTTAAGGGGTCGAACTATTGTTTCAATAGGAGGAATAATTCTTTGATAAAGGGTTTATAACCATAGGATTGGATGAACCCATAATTTCATATTGTCATGATAATTGAATCATAGCCTGATCCACATTTTTTTTTTTAACCATGGGAACAGCAACCTCCCAAGGGTATATCCAACAGCCCGCAAGCCAGATATACCAGAAACTTGTGACTCAGCAGGGGCCGAGACGTCCCGAGACCCTTTATCCCAAGGGAGAGCCTCTATTCCAGGGGTCGCCTACCCTTCGAGCCTTGTCACAGCGGGCCAATGAGCAACCCTACCCCCCGCCGGTTTTGAACCTGTGACCTCCTCAGAGATAACACATGTTCTTAACCATTAGGCCCACTCAGGTGCTCTAGCCTGATCCACATTTTATCAACCATGAATTATTTTCTCTGAGACTTCTTCATGCACATAAACAGTTCGTCAAGTGGGACGAAGGTCAGCATGAGTTGGGACTAAGTGGTGCGGGAAGGTCAAGTAGTTGGGAGGATTCAAAACTGTGATTGGAAGCATAGGGAGTCGTGTTCTCATGAATGCGTAGGGACCATGTCATCAACAATGCAATGTATTAGGGTGTGAGTGAGATAAGATGATTCGAGCCATTTTTTCATTATTTTCCGAGTGGAACAATCATACTCAGTGGTTATTGCTTACAATGAAATGCTTAGTTCTCATAATTTACAAAGAAGGGAGAACAAAACAAGCTCAATATAGTTGAACCACAAAACGACCAAAAGGCATAGATTTACAAATAGGCATCTTTTATAGTCATGGTTGAGCGGAGGGAAATTGCACAACAAGGTAGGGTAGGCAGCTAGAGTATTTAGATTTGACCAAAACATCAACATTTATGCCAGTAAAACCATAAATACCAAATGTGCATACCTTGTACAGTAGGCAGTTTTAGAAATTAGATTTAGGAGGTTTTTCAACAACCAACTTCACTCCATGATCAAGCCAACGATAAGGATATTGTACTCAAACCATTTTTTACAATATTTTGTGTAACTTGAGCAGTGTATACAACCACAATTTTTTTTACAGAGGTGACCTACAGAGCTAGGAAAAGAAGAAGCAAACGCAAATCAAAACCCTCGAGCCCAACATCAACAACATCCAAAATCCCAATGCAATCCATGCATTAACTCGCCCAATCCACAACAAGTTTCCAAGGTACATTGGATAGGGTGGCGACAAAGATTATGATGCAAGCCAATACCAAATGCCCCCAATCTAACATGTATCATATTTCGAGGCAAGCCATGGCCATTGATTGTCCACCAAATTTTTTAATGTAGGGTATGTAAGATCTAAATCAACAGTTCAACATTAATACTAGTTATGACAACAATTGTCGAAAAAATTTCTGCATGTCGAACATTAACTGCCAAGAATTCCACCCTTAACATTTGTTTCCACATAGACAACCTCCACCATGTCAAGTATATGCCAAATAAAAAATGGCAATATAGACTCAAATCATCGCCACCATGCCCCGTCACAACCGACGTGGAATGGGCGGTGGCCAAACTTAGTGCATCAAACCTTATTATCCCACATGCACTGTGTAAATGAAACTAAAGGAGAATATAAACGCGGGAACATGTTATATCGTACGAGTAACAATGAAGAGTATAGTAGGCGCATGGTATACATATGTTCGTTCGATGTCGTATGCAACATTAGTTAGGCATGGTAGCATATAGATATACACACAGTGGTTGCACAGATCTTTTAATATAGATTGTATTGCAATATTTAATAACCCGAGACTTTTGTAATATAAAGAATAGTTCATAATACGAAATGTACTATTTCATATAATAAGCATGCCAATAATAATAAAAACATCTTACCCATTCTCCCCTTTTTTTGTGATTTGTAATAAGAACATACACTTGATGCCAATGCCAAATATAAGTTAACAATATACAACCAATCATTATGATCCTCTACCATCAAAACTTAATCCCTTTCACTAATCATTTAACAGTGATCAATGTCAGTATGAAGAAATCCCATTTTATTCAATTCCATAAAGTTTCATTTGAGGTAAGGCCCTCTTTTTTTATCGAGCTCAAGAAATAACATGCGAAACAGATGAAGTAGATGGGAGGGTACTAATATTTTAGGAAGATTCTAACGAAGCAAAGGATGTCAAAATGCAAAAATTTGGAACACTTTGCAGAATCTAGGCTTGATGCTATTACATGCATCAACATGGGGTAAGTGAGAGGGGTTGCATGGTGATGGCCCTAGTAACTTTAATTATGTCTTATCCTCTTCATTAACCTTTTTAAACCAAAGTTCCATAACCATGGTTATGAGGGTCACTTTAATTAACCATGCATTAATTATCTTAATTAAATATTAAGAAGGGAAAAGTTTCCCCTTTTGGGAAAGCCACATGTCAAAGAAAATCCATGCATATATAAAGTTAGAAAATCATTTCATTCATTCATTCCAACATCTAGAGAGGAAGAGCATCCATACTTTGGTAGTTCTGGTTGGTAAGTCAAAGGAAGATTAAATTTCCATAGTCTAACAATCGAGCCCACCCTGATAAACAATGACCTAGATACCCTAATAAAATTGTGCCCGAGATTAGGGAACCTGGCCATTAGCAAGACATTCCTAGAGCCTTGTCACAGAGACTTCCTACCTAGTCTGTACTTGAGTACCAAAAGGGGAAGGGGACAACCTGAGGGACTACAGAGCAAAGAAGGGAGTACCTTCCCTGGCATTGTGCATGCTGACGAGGAATGAGCGAGGGGTTGGAGTCAGTTGTGGATGGGGTTTCTTGCACCACTTGGGTAGAGGACATGGGTAAGGAGTGCTTTGTGAAGAGTGTGGCCATGTATTGAAGAGGAAAGGATGGAAATTATTCCCTTGTGGACTAATAGCCCCAGCTCAGGGGTGGCATTTGTAAAAGAGAAAAGCAGATTGATAGAGTTCCTACGGTTGAGAGAAACGTCTTCAACTTGCAACTGGTTGGTGTACATTTAAAGTATAAGTTCCAAATGTGTTTGTAATGTTATGGATTTTATTTATGCTATGTGTTTGTTCCAATTACTGTTCTAGAATTGTTCTATGTATGATTCTTGAGAATGGTTTTAATGCATTCGTAGTAGTAATAATTCAATAAAGAGGGATGGATATTTTAGTTAACTTAAAATTATGTAAATGTATTATATTCCATTGTTAAAAATTAAAAATATAACCAAAAAATGGAACCTAAAATTCAAATTTTGTGTCAAGGGAAGAATTGGTTCGTGGGATTGAGTACCCCATGGTATCAATAATGTATAGAGGGTATTGGGTTGTTGAAGAAAGGATACATACACCCAAGGGTGTCTCCTTGGGGAGCGCCAATTCTCTTTGTAAAGAAGAAAGATGGAACACTAAGGCTATGTATTGACTTTAGACAGTTAAATAAAGTCACAGTGAAGAACAAATATCCTCTTCCCATAATTGATGACTTGTTTGATCAACTGAAAGGAGAAAGGATTTAATCCAACATCGGTTTGAGATCATGTTATCATCAAGTGAGAATAAATGATGAAGATATAAAAAAACAACTTTCAGAACTCAAAATGTTCTTATGAATTTGTAGTATTTCCATTTGTATTAACAAATGGACCAGTTTCTTTTATTTGCTTAATAAATGGCATATTCAGACAATATTTAGATAAGTTTGTCTTTGTATTCTTAGATGACAATCTTATTTATCCAAAATTAATGGAGGAACATGATTAACATTTGAGATTAGTACTATAGGTGTTAAGAGTGAATCAAATTTATGTTAAATTGTGTAAATGTTCATTTTACTAGAAGCAGATTCAATACTTAGGACACATCATATCTAAAGAAGGGATAGCAGTGGATCCAAAGAAGGTTGAAGCTATCATGGGATGGAATACACCTAGGAATGTATCAGAGGTAAGGCAATTTATGAGATTGGTTGGATACTATAGAAGATTCATAGAAGGATTCTCAAAAGTGGCGCATTCAATTACCTCATTACAGAAGAAAGGGAGTCAAATTCAAATGGACACCACGACGTGAAGAAAGTTTTCAATAATTAAAGAGATTTCTCATCAATGAACCAATTCTCAAAATTGTTGATCCAAATGAAGATTTTGCGGTATGCATAGATGTTTGCAAAGAAGGATTTTGCGACATGCTTATGCAAAAGGGACATGTGGTGTGTTACGAATCCATGAGGTTAAAAAACATGGGAAACATTATGTCACACAAGATCTAGATTTTTTTGCTATAGTGCATGCATTAAAAACGTGGAGACATTATCTCATGTGTAGAAAATTTGAATTAAGGACAGATCATAGTGGGTTGAAGTACTTGTTTGAAAAGTAGACTTTCAATGCCATACAAATAAGATGGATAGAATATATTTGTGAATTGGATTTTGATATCAAAGATATAAAATGGAAAGAGAACAAGGTTGCAGATGCACTCAATAGGAGAGTACATGCAATGCATGCTACAACCTTTAGCATGTGTAAATCGGATTTAAGAACCAAAATTCTTGAGATCGTTATCTCAGATAAACATTATCTACAAGTAAGAATGATTGCAATAGGAAAATGTTAGGATATTTAGACACTTAGGAGTTAGTTAAGATCAACTTGTGTAATATATCCGTTAGGGATAGTGTGTTTCTTTAGTATGCATTAGTATGCATTTGTAAATACTTAATCCGACGATCACGATATGTTCTCGACATAGAGTGATCCGACGGCTCAACTTCTCTTAGATCAAACCTAACCTTGATCCGTGGCTTAACACCCGATTGGTCCATGATCTCTATTTAAAGAGCATAGAGGGTCATTGTTTAGTTGATCGATTATGAGAAGCTCATTTGTAACTTTCTTTCTTTGCATAATAAATTGTCTCGTAGAAGCTATTTGGCCAGGGCCGTGGAGTGCTTCCCTCAAGAGGGTTTAAACCACGTCAAAACATCGGTGTGTTGATCTGTGATCTGTTTGTGTGAAGTGGTTGCTCTTGGTGTTCGGTCCTTTGGTAGTACCCTGTGTACCCAAACATAGTATCAGAGCGTTTATGAAGTGCCGCTTCCGGTTATGATCTAGATCTTGAACTAATGTTGCCGAAACTCGAAAGGGTTTCTAGTTCTGGTATTTCTGTGCATTTCTAGGCTGTGGGAGGTGTTCCATTACGTTCGGAGCATCGTTTCCATTGGAAAATAGTTTTCGTTTGATCGGAAACGGTTCCCTGTTGCTCCAGAAACGCATATTTCATCAGATCTGAAGGTATAATGTTACAGTGATGCATTTTTTTTTATTTTCTGTTTTAAAAGAAAAAAAATCTCATATTTTATCATTTTTTACTGTTAGATTTTTTTTGGGTTCGGATTGTTGCTTTCTCGTCTGCGTATGCTCTTTGCCGTGCACCTTGAGCGATCTCGGCAAATCAGAAACAGAAAGGGAAATGGTTTTTCTCGGCTACGTATGCTCTTTGTTGTGCACCTTGCGCGATCTCGGCAAATCAGAAACAGAGAGAAAACATAGACTTTCCGGGCAAAGTAACAAGATCTAACTCCATAAGTGTGGAAAAGGTTTTTTGTTTCGATTTGTGGCGTGTTTTGCAGGAAAAAGGGCAAGCACGCAAACCGAGCAAGAAGAGTAAAAAAAAAAAAAAAAAAAAACCCTTCCTCATTCCCATATTTTACATACCTTTTAATCTAGCTCACTTGGGTCAAAGTTGCTTTATTCCTTAATAGGTCTTGAGTTCAAGTCTTAGGAAGTTACTTTTAAAAGAAAAAGTGCATGCAATTTCTATTTTCAAGTTATTTTATTGTAAAAGTGCATCTCACTTAAATAATAAAAAATAAAAATACAAATGAGTCACTTAAGTTTTTTTTATTGTTGCACTATTTAAAAGTAATATCATTGTAAAAGTGAAATCACTTATTTTACAAAAGTGGTTCACTTAAAGCAACTTTCTTGTAAAGTGATTGTCAAAAGGTTCATCTTGGGAAGAGAGGGGGTTCTTTTTTTTGCTGGACATTCTCTAGCTGCCACGTCACTATTGGTGACATCTTCAACAGTTTCTTTGTTCAAGCATAACTTCATCATACATAGTCAGTTTTCAGTGCCGTTTTTTTTTAAACTGCCTATTTTTTCGAGCTCTTCACATCCAGACTATTGGTTTATGTTTTTACAGCCATTAATTTACAATTATGGCCACCCCTTGTGATATTCTACTTAACAGTTCCAACTATTTCTCATGGAAATCTCGTATGGAGGATGTTCTACGAAGTAGGGGACTTTTCAGAATTACCTCAGGGAAAGAAAAAGAACCCACTGATGATGATAAGAAAATAAAATGGGCAAATAGATGTGATGAAGCTCGTGGATTCATTGGGATGTCAATCTCTACTGATTTGCGATTCCACATATCTGGAATTGATGAACCTAATGCTGCTTGGGACAAGTTGGAATCTGTGTTTGGTAAACACAATGAAATTCGAGGTCACCAACTCGAAAATGAGTTGATTTCTTTAAATCCAAGTGACTTTTCATGCATTCAAGATTATTTATCTAATTACAAAACTCTTAAACTCTTATGTGCAGAATGCAAGATTGAGAGGGAAGATAAACAATGCATTTATCATATTCTTTCCAAACTTGGACCTGCATATTCTGTTTTTGTATCTACATTTTACTCCATGAAAGCATCCTTGAATGCAGCTAGCTATCAAGAGCCTAGTCTTGAATCCTTTTGTGATTCCTTGATTAGAGAACAAGATAAACTCATTCATCTTGGAATAATCAACAATGCAGATACATCTGGGAAAGCCTTATTGTCCCAACAGAAAGAAAAGTCCAAGCCTCCCAAGAAACAAAATTTTCGCAATAATAAGTCAAACAAAGGTCCAAAACCCTCTCAGTCAGCTCCTTCTTTAAAAAATGACAAAGGATCCAAGCCAAAAGGCAAGAAGACTGAGCGTCATTGCAACTATTGCGGGAAAGATAATCATGATGAATCTAAGTGTTTCAAGAAGATGGCAGCCTTGGAAGCAAAAATGAAGAAGCACCACATCAGCCTAGATTCGTCTTCAGAATCTGCCTCTCATGGACATGCACTTTGTGCTTCCGGTTATTCTTATAATGCATCTTCTTCTTCTACTTCAAATGAATGGCTCATTGATTCTGGAGCATTTTATCATATGGCTAAGGATCAAGCCATCTTTTCTACTATGCATGAATGTAACACAAAAAAAATATTTGTTGGTGATGATAGATCTCTAAGTGTTGTAGGAGCTGGAACAGTTCCAGTAGATAATGGTCATTTTAGTGTTCCAAGAATTTCCTGAAATTTGTTATCAGTCTATCAGATCACTCATTCTAGTGAAGGTAAAACTGTGACCTTTACACCTCACCAAGTTGTAATCAAGGATTTTAAAGATCCTCAACAGGTCCTAGCTACCAGAATTGTTGATGATATTACCAGGTTGTACAAGTTTAACAACTTTGGGTCATCACCTTTCCCTTCAGTTTTTGTTGCTCATAGTGATAACTTGAGCAAACTTTGGCATGAGCGATTTGGTCACTTAAATTATCGCTCATTGCAACAACTATGTAAAGAAAATATGGTGACAGGTCTTCCGATGGTATCTTGCAGAGATGGTGTTTGCTCCGGTTGTGTACTCGAAAAACATCATCGGGACAGTTTTGACAAACGTGCCTCTTGGCACGCCTCGGTTCCCTTGGAGCTTGTGCATAGTGACTTGTGTGGTCCTCTTCCATCTGCTTCCTTTTCTGGTTTCAAATATTTCTTAACTTTCATTGATGATTACACCAGACACACTTGGGTTTATTTCCTAAAACTTAAGAGCGAAGTATTTAACATGTTCTTGGCCTACAAGGCCCTTGTGGAAAAACAATCTCGTCATCAAATTATTAAGTTAAGATCTGACAATGGAGGAGAATATGTTAACAATAAGTTCACTACCTTCTACACTGAACAAGGCATCCAACAGCAGCACACTGTTCCATATACACCACAACAAAATGGTGTAGCTGAGCGGAAGAACCGCACTTTAAAAGAAATGGCTAATTGTATGATCCAATCTAAGGGACTAAGTCTTCAATTTTGGGCTGAAGCCATTAATTGTTCAAATTACATAGTTAATCCCACCCCCACTAAAGCATTACAAGGTATAACACCGAAAGAAGCATGGAGTAAAACTAAACCTGATGTAAGTCACTTCCGTGTGTTTGGTAGTGAAGCATGGGCTCACATTCCGGATGAAAAACGGAAAGCATTGCAGCCTAAAAGTGAAAAGTGCATATTTTTTGGATATTTTGAAGATGTAAAAGGTTATAGACTTGTTCAACCACATTCTCATGATATAATCATTAGAAAAGATGTTAAATTTGATGAAAATCTCTTGGCCTGCGAGCCTAACTCGGCGATTGTGCCATCTTTGGCCTGCGAGCCTGATTCGGCGTTTGTGCCTTCTTCTTCTTCTTCTTCCAACTTCCTTGACAGGTTTCCAACTCCAGTTTCTGATGATGACAGTGAGGATGAAAATCCACCTCCTCCTGCTCATGTTCCTCCAATTGCACCAGCACAAGTGCTTCCTCGATGGGTCCGTTCAACATGTGAAGCAGCTGGTGATCTTGCCGGTGATCCTAGAGATCAACGTTGAACACATTCTCAGTTTCAGCGAGCCTCTTCTCTTTTGGCTCAAGTTTTCGAGAATCATGATCCAGAAACTTTTGCAGAAGCTTCAGGGAATCCAGATTGGGATGCAGCCATGGATGAAGAATGTCGTTCCTTAATGGAGAATGATACTTGGGATCTTGTACCTCTTCCAAAAGGAAGAAAACTTGTCAGATGTAAATGGGTCTACAGAACTAAGTATGCATCAGATGGAAGTGTTGAAAAACTTAAGGCAAGGTTAGTTGCCAAAGGTTTTTCCCAAGTTGAAGGGATTGATTACAATGAAACCTTTGCTCCCGTCGCAAAAATGAACTCCATCCGCCTTGTTCTTTCCCTTGCAGCCTTACACAACTGGGAAGTCCATCAAATTGATGTCAAGTCTGCCTTCTTACATGGTGATTTACAGGAGGAAATTTACATGGAACAACCTCCTGGCTATGTTCAGAATAACTCTAGCCTTGTCTTCCGCCTTAAGAAATCCTTATATGGCCTTAAGCAAGCTCCTAGAGCTTGGTATGCCAAAATGGATAACTTTCTCCTTGACACTGGTTTTTCTAGATGCCATTCTGACCCCAATGTCTATACCAAGAAAGTAGGACACCATCTCATCCTAATTGTTCTATATGTTGATGACCTTATTCTTACTGGTAGTGACCCTAAGCTTATAACCCATGTGAAATCCAGTCTTAAACAAAATTTTGAAATGTCAGACTTAGGACATTTGCATTATTTTCTTGGTCTCCAAGTCCTACAAACCAAAGAAGGAATCATTCTTTCTCAGTCTAAGTATGCTTGTGACCTTCTTCGTCGCTTTCACATGGAAGATTGTACACCAGCCCCTTCTCCCTTCCAGTCTGGAGTCAAACTTTCTGCCACTTGTACTTCACCTGAAGTCGATGCCACCTTGTATTGTTAGCTTGTTGGTAGTCTCTTATACTTGACTCATTCCCGTCCTGACCTTTCCTTTGTCGTTGGTCGTGTTTCCCGTTATATGCAGACACCTCATGAAAGTCATTGGAAAGCAGCTAAAAGAATACTTCGATATATTCGAGGTACAGTTCAGTTTGGGATTCATTACAGTACAGGGGGGAAACCTTTGTTGGTTGGTTTCACTGATTCAGATTGGGCCGGCGATCCTGATGATTGAAAGTCTACTGCAGGTTATGTTTTCAGTCTGGGATCTGGACGTATTACTTGGGCTTGTAAGAAACAACAAGCTCTTGCACTTTCTTCAGCAGAGGTAGAATATCGAGCAACAGTTAATGCCAGTCAGGAAGCTTTATGGCTTCGATAGATCCTTTCAGAGTTTGGATTCGAGCAGCAGCAGCCTACTCCACTTTGGTGCGACAATCAAAGTGCCATCAAGCTTGCCAAAGATCCAGTTCTACATCAACGCAGCAAACACATTGAGCTACATATGCACTTCATCAAAAATCTTGTTCATGATTGTGTTCTTGAAGTGCTCTTTTGCCCTACAGATGATCAAGTTGCAGACATCTTCACCAAGTCTCTTACAGAAGCGAAGTTTTCTAAACTTCGATCTATGTTAGGAGTTCAGGAACTTGTCATTAAGGGGGGATAGGCTCTAATGCCTCCTTCCTTCTCCTAATAGTGTCACTTTTGTAAATCCTTCAATCCTATCCCAAGTTGTTCTTAAGGGGGGATGTTAGGATATTTAAACACTTAGGAGTTAGTTAAGATCAACTTGTGTAATATATCCGTTAGGGATAGTGTGTTTCTTTAGTATGCATTAGTATGCATTTATAAATACTTAATCCGATGGTCACGATATGTTCTCGACATAGAGTGATCCGACGGCTCAACTTCTCTTAGATCAAACCTAACCTTGATCCATGGCTTAACACCCGATTGGTCCATGATCTCTATTTAAAGAGCATGGAGGGTCATTGTTTAGTTGATCGATTATGAGAAGCTCATTTGTAATTTTCTTTCTTTGCATAATAAATTGTCCCGTAGAAGCTATTTGGCCGGGGCCGTGGAGTGTTTCCCTCAAGAGGGTTTAAACCACGTCAAAACATCGGTGTGTTGATCTGTGATCTGTTTGTGTGAAGTGGTTGCTCTTAGTGTTTGGTCCTTTGGTAGTATCCTGTGTACCCGAATAGAAAATGTACAATAGAAATATGAAGAATACGTATTTGAAGATGATGGACTTCTTATGCATCAAAATAAAGTTTATGTACCTAGTTCTGATGAATGAAGGAAACATATAATGAATGAGATGCATAAGGTTCCATATGCAAGATACCCTAGATACAAAAATGCAATTTCAACAGTGAGAAGTGAATACTTTTGGCTAGGAATGAGAAAAAATGTTGTCGAGTAGATAGCCAAGCGCATGGAATATCAGAGAATAAAAGCGGAGCACATACATCCAGGAGGTTTGCTACAACCAATACCAATACCATAATGGAAATTGGATGTGGTGATAATTGATTTAATCTCTAAATTTCCCAGAACAATGAAGCAACATGATTCCATCATGGTTGTGGTGGATAAGTTAATGAAGGTTGCCCACTTTATTCCAATCAATTCATCGCATAAGGCAACTAACGTGGCAGAGATTTATATGAAGTAAATTGTCAGGTTGCATGGGATACCAAAGGTAATTGTATCAGACAGAGATCCAAAGTTTACTTCAAACGTTTTGAAAGGTTTTCAAAGAATTTGGAACAAATCTGAATTTGAGCACAACATATCATCCCCACATAGCTGGGAAAACTGAGAGAGTTAATCAAGTTATTGAGGATATGTTGAGGATGTATGTGATGGATAAGCCATATAAATGAGAAAGTTACTTGTAATTGGTGGAGTTTTCATATAATGGGTATCATGCTTCTTTGAAGATGAGTATGTTTGAAGGCTTGTATAGAAAAAAGTGCAATACTCCAATCGGTTGAGACAATCCAGTAGACATAATAGTAATTGGGTCAAAATTGCTTAAAGAAATGGAAGAGCGGATTTTAAAGATCAAACAAAATTTAAATATGACACATGACAGACATAAAAGTTATGCAAACAAAGTCAGGGTAGCAAGAGAATTCAGAGTTGGTGATCATGTGTATCTAAAAGTCCAATTGAATAAGATTTATTGAAACTTGGAATTTGTCCTAAGCTAGTGCCTATATATTTTGGGTTGTTTGAAATATTACTATTAGAGTGAATTTGGGGTCTAAATGGGCCTCCTAAAGAAAATAATAAAATAATATTTATGAATTTTGGAGGAAGAGAGAAAAAACTACTTTTTTCTTCGTATTTTCAACATATCTCCCAGTGGCTTTACTCAAATTTCGAGCGAGAGCACTCATTGGATGTGGAATTAAATTCTGCATCCAGCGAATACCCACAATGCATACACTTGATGGACTCAAACCCATGAAAAATGAGAAATACATAAAAAAAAATGTGTTACTAGGTTACGACTTGTTGCATATGAGTTTGCTTTGCCTACTTGCATAAAATTTCATACTGTATTTCATGTGTCATTATTGAAAAAGTATATACCCAATCCTAACCACATGAATGGGTTGTGATTTAGGTGGAACTGAAAGGAAATAATCTGATGTAGCTAATGCGAATTCTCGACATAAAGGTTATGTTGTCCAGGAACAGTTCACCATAGGGAAAGTAAAGGTCCAATGGATGCATTACGAACCTGAAGAAGCAATGTGGGAATTGGAGGATGCGATGTGGGAGGCATACCCCCGGTTGTTTTGAAAATTTTGTTGTAATGTTTTTATAGATGTACATAGTGTCGATATGCACTGAGGAAGATGCATAAATTAAAGGGGAGGGGAATGTAAGACCATGTTTTTTACCCCAAGATGTAAATATGAATGTAATTATTTAAAATCTAGAAACAAGATATAAATGGTCTAGGATGACCAAATATATTGTAAATATGTACAATTTATTATTAATATAAAAATCTTCGACATATGCAAGTGAAGAAGGACGAAGAAGAGATGGGAGGCTATGATTCCACAAGTGGGGGAGGTGAGAGGGGCCAAGGGGTGACGACCCTAGTGCATTTTAACTATGCCTTATCCTTCATTAATATTTTTAACCCAAAATCCCTTAACCATGGTTATGAGGGCCACTTTAATTAATTATAGGTTAATTATATTAATTAAGTATTAAGAAAGGGAAAGTGCTCCCTTCTGGGAAAGCTACATGTCAAGGAAATCCATGCATATATAAACTTAGAAAATCATTTTATCATAATTCATTCCAACATCCATAGAGCAAGAGAATCCATGCTATGGTAGTTCTAGTTGGTGAACCAAAGAAAGATAAACTTTCCATAATCTAACACTCGGACCAACCTTGATAAACAAAAACCTGGATACCTTTATAAATTAGTGCTTGGAATCAGGGAGCCTAGCTCGTACCAGAACATTCTTAGAGCCTTGTTACAAATATTTCCTGGACGGTTTGTATTGGAGTGCCAGAAAGGGAAGGGGCATATTGAGGGACTATATGGGCAGAGAAGGGGGTACCTTGCCTGGAGTTGTGCAGACTAATGGGTAATGAGTGAGGAGTTGGAGTCAGTTGTGGATGAGGTTACCTGTACCACTATGGTAGAGGATAGGTTCCCTTGGGTGAGGATAACTATGTGAAGAGTGGGGCCATGTGTCGAGGAGGAAAGGGTGGTGATTCTCTCCTTGTGGACTGGTAGCCTCAGCTCGAGGGTGGAATCCATCAAAGAGAGAAACAAATTGACAGAGTTCATATAGCCGAGAGGAATGTCTTCAACTTGCATCTGGTCGGTGTACATTTAAAGGATAAGTGCCAGATGTGTTTGTAATGCCATAGATTTTATTTATGCTATGTGTTTATTCCAATTACTGTTGTAGAATTGTTCTCTGTATGATTCTTGAGAATGGTTTTAATACATTTGTAGTAGTAATAATTCAATAAAGAGGAATGGATATTTTACTTAACTTACAATTATGTAAATGTATTATATTCTATTGTTAAAAATTAAAAATATAACTAGACAACGGAAACCAAAATTCAAATTTGGTGTCAAGGACATTATTGGTTCGTGGGATTGAGTACCTCGTGGTCTCAACAATGTATAGAGGCTACTAGGTTCATGACAATGTGGTATCAGAGAAAGATTTGGAAATTATGTCAGTGCAATAATACTCAATTGGGGGTAATACTAATGGAGTCTGGGGTCTCGAAAAAATTTCGAGGGTCCCAGAAACCCTTATTTGTGACCTATCTCAAATGAATCCTTGCATCGTACTGATTGTTTTGATAGATATATCTAGCAACCATTTTGGGTGGTCTTGGATACCCTTATTTGCGACCTATTTCAATAGAATCATTGCATCATGTTGATTATTTTGATATACATCTCTAATAACCATTTTTGTGTGGACCTAACACGTACCTTTCATCTCCAATGGTACACACCCACAACTAGAGTAACTAGGGAAACATGGAGGTAGTAAACCAAAAACAACCTCAAGACCTTCAAGCTAGTGGCATTGATGAAGTTAGTGGATCAACTCAAAATAAATAGGGCAAAAGACAGACTAGTGACTGATTCTATTGCTCAACATGTTGGATTTGCTCTAAGACAAGAGGATCCTATCTATGAATCCTTTGGCATTCAAGAACCAAGGTCTCACACTCTTTTCCCAAATGCATGGCCTCACTCCTTTGAGGATAAAACTTCGTGGCACCACTTTTTGAAGATTGATATGTGCAAATTACAAGATTTTGGAGCACAAGATCTAGATTCTAAACAAAATAGTAATAGAGTTTGCAATCAATCAATTAAGTGAAAAATCATGATATTCATCATCAAAACAAAGAAGAGATTCAAAATAACTTTCATCAACACATTCTTCCATTATATTCCATAATTTGTATTTCATTTTCTGTACAAGAAAGAATGAATGTTACATATAGGCAATACGAACTAGTGAGAGAGTCAATTCAAATTGGAGTGCATGACAACCTATTATAGGCTTAACTAGATCTAAAATGCGATTTGTTAGCCATGCAACAGAGGTGAGTTAACAATCTCATTACTAACCTAAGTGAACTCAGACACCTAAAAGCAAAGTAAAATTGAATAATTAAGTCATGCATGTGAGGAATATTGATAAAAAAACTCAAGGATGGTGTTACTGTCTCAGAATAGAAAAAGAGAGGTGCATGGAGTCCTTGAAAAATGGAGTAAACTCCCTAGATTCACTCCACAATTCTAAGAGTGGGACCCTAAAATCAAGGAAAAGAATCCCTAATTGAAGGAATGTGTCCTCGTATGCTAAAAACAGACTTGAAGATCACTTCCATGGTCTATAAATAGTAGATTAATCCCTTGAATCTAGGGAGGAAGTTCTGTGGTGGCTTAGATGGTCAAATTGACTAGAATTTGAACTAGATGTGGAATCATGAGACCAAGATCTAAGTTACTAGGTGAGAGATTGATGTTATGAATAGTGTAATTATGCTCTAACATCAATTTCATGGCTTAGATCCCTAGGGATGGGTTACCCAAATGGAACACTATTTTTCCCTCCATTGCATTAAGGATGACCTACATATGTTAAAAATTGGGATTTTAAATTTAGATTCTGAAAGATGGAAATGGTGGCAATGGTATTATAAATCTTATCGTCGCTATGTCCTTTGGAGCCAATTTGAGAAGATCCTTCATGAGTCTTTTGATGATTACACTCTTTACTTGGGTAGGTTGACCAAATTACGCAAGAATGGTACCGTTCTAGACTATATTACAACATTTGAGCAATTAGTAATGCTCACAAAAGACCTCTCTGATTATTTTTTCCAGGAATGTTTCATCAGTGGCCTCAATGAGACAATTCACACACATGTCCTTATGTAGTGGCCCTCCACTTGGTTGGAAGCTTGTTATACAGCCTGAGAATATGAACTAGTGATCAATGCCCAACCCAAGCACCCTTCATTTCCCACTTCCACAATGTGTCCCATGGCTACTACTCCCAACAACTCCGCTACCCAGCCATTGCAAATCCACAATTTTATTTTGGATGCCATGGTTGAGTGTCAAAGCCTCGGACTATGCTATAACTGTGATGAAAAATATTTCTGAGGGCATAAATGTAAATAATAAAATTTATTTCAAATCGAACCATCCCCACATGATTCCCTTGAGGACACCACCATGGAGGCTCCACCAAAACCTGATGTGTATGATACTATGCCACCTTTGAAAGATGCTCCCAATATGCCAGTTCAAGAGGAGCAACCCCAAATATCACTCCATGCCTTATTAGGTTTCTCCACACCTCAAACATTGAATTTGATTGGATACATCAAGCACCATAATCAATATATTGATTGATAGTGGAAACACCCATAATTTTATTCATCGATGAGTGGATGAAGAAACCCATTTCTACATTCATCCTATAGGAAATTTCCAAATTATGATCACCAATGGGGTTATGATGAAATGTGGTGGTCATTGTAAAAATGTGAAACTCCAAATAGGTGACTACCATCTCAAAACACATATGTTCACTATTAACATGGGTGATTGCAATAAAATTCTAGGGGTCGAATGGATTAGGACTTTGGGTCTGGTCACCATGGATTTCAAAACTCTCTCTATCGGCTTTACTCAGGGTGGCACACACATGACCTCAAAAATATTACTTCAGGTTTCCCTAAAATTATCTCCTCCCACTAGATGGATAAATTATTGAAGAAAGGCCACTAAGACATCGTTGCTTACTTCAGTGCTATCCAAGTCATAGAAACACCCACATAGGGTATTCACCCTGACTTGCAATGGGTTCTCTCCTAGTATCAATAGGTTTTTGAGGCACCAAAGGGTTTATCCCCACCCTGTGGGGAACATGACCATGGTATCCCATTAATCCTAAGCATTCAACTTCCTAATGGATGCCCTTATCACCACCCTTTTGCACAGATGAATTAAATTAAAAAAAATCATTTAGGAATTATTGGAGGTGACATCATTCGTCCCAATACAAGATCTTATTCCTCACCAATGGTTATGGTCCTTAAAAAGGAAGGCACTTGGCACATGTGTCATGATTTTCAGGGTCTCAAAAAATTAACCATCAAAGTTAAATTTCCTATTCCTATCATCGATGATCTCTTATATGAGTTGCATGGAGCCAATTTTTTCACCAACTTGACCTTCGATCAAGATACCATCAAATACAAATGAAAAAGGTGGACATACCCAAGACAACCTTCTACACTCATGAGGGTCACTGTGAGTTCTTATTCTTTCCCTTTGACTTATGCAATGCCTCATCAACTTTTCAGGGCCTTATGAATAAGATGTTCCACCATTTCCTCCTTTATTTTGTCTTGGTTTTCTTTAATGACATCTTGGCCTATAGCCCCACTTGGTAAAGCCACCTCAAGCATGTTGCTCATATGTTGCAATTATGACAAGATCACCAATTATTTGTGAAATGCTCCGAATGTGCTTTTGGGGAAACTGAGGTTGAATATTTGGGCCATATTGTGAGCTGAGACGGTGTACGTGTTGACCTCAAGAAAGTGGAATCTATGCAGAACTATCCCCACCCCAAATCTCTAAAACTATTGAGGGGATTCCTCAAACTTACCGGCTACTACTGTAAGTTTGTACAAAATTATGGTAATATTTCGACTCCTCTTAAATCATTGCTCAAAAATATTGCTTCCTCCTAAAAAGAAGCAGTGGAGCAGGCTTTCTCTACCCTAAAGAATTCCATGTGCACTGTGCCTATTTTAGACATGCTAGATTTCACTAAGACTTTCATCCTAGAATGTGATGCCTTTGGCCATGGTCTAAGAGTGCTATTGATATAAGACGAACATCCATTATCCTTCACTAGTAAATAGATATGTGAGCAGAACTTGGGAAAGTGCACCTATGAAAAAGACATGATGGCTATTGTTCACATCAATGAGACATGGTGACCATATTTAATTGAGAAACGTTTCCAGATCAAGACATACCATTATAGTCTCAAGTATTTCTTGTTACAATGGTTTTCTTCACCAAAGTACATAAATGGGTCATTAAGATTTGATGTATGATTATGAGGTCATATATAAGAAGGATCATGAAAATGTGATGGTGGATGTTGTGTCTAGGAAATTTGAGGAGGAGGGTTCCCTCTTTGCATTTTCCTTACCAGTTCCACAGTGGCTTGAAGAAGAACGTTAAGAATGGATGGCCTAGGAAATAGTCTAACAACTCATCAAACTAATACAAGAAGACCGAAAGCCTTTACTAGAGTATACATGGAACCAAAATACCTTGCGATATAAGGAGCAGATTTTTATCACCTTGATTTGGCCTTAAAACCATGACTCTTAGAGGGGTTACATTCGTCACCCACAACATGCCACTCACACTTTTTATAAAACCTAGGAACAAATTAAGCGCTCATTCTTTTGGGAAGGCATGAAAAAAGATATTCACAACTTTGTTGCAACCTGTGACACTTGCTAATGACATAAGAGTGAAAGAGTGAAGTCACCTGATGCTTTACAACCACTTCCAATTCCCAACCATATATGGATGGACATCTCGATGGATTTTACTATGGGGATTCCTAAAGCAGGAAATAAAACAATTATTATGGTGGTAGTAGATTACCTAACCAAATATGCTCACTTTTGTGCCTTTCCACACCCTTTTACACCATCGCTGGTGGAACAAGTATTCATGGATCATATTTTTAAGCCCCATGGCATGTTGACTTCTATTTTATCTAATTAGGACCCTACCTTCACAAGCTATTTTTGGTGGGATTTGTTTGAACTTTAGGGTACCTAGTTAAATCTAGACGCATCCTATCACCCCCAAACATATGGTCAAATGTAAGTGGTCAATAAATGTTTGGAAACCTATTTGCAATGCTCTATGTTAGACATGCCACACCACTGGTCCCAATGGATTACTCCGGCCAAGTGGTCGTGGTATAATACCACTTATCATGGATTCACCAAAATGACACTATATGAAGCAGTGTGTGGACAAAATCCCATATCTGTGATTTCCTATTTTCTAGGAACCTCCAGGGTTCAAGCAATAGATAACACCCTTCACATCAGAGAAACTACTCTACGCACCCTTAAGGATAATATGTTTATGACTCAAAGAAAAATGAAACAATAGGCCAACATCACACTGAGTGTTCCTTTGAAGTAGGGGATCAAGTCTTTCTTTGACTCCAACCTTGTAAACAAACATCCATCAAGTATCATCTCCACTAGAAGCTCACTCTGAAGTTCTATGGATTCTACACAATCCTCCAATGCATTGGATAGATGGAATACAAGCTCTCTACCAGATCACTCCAATATTCACCAAGTATTTCATGTCTCTTTCCTCGAAAAAGTGGTGGGTTCTAATTCTAAAGTGCATAATAGATTACCAAAATTGGATGAGGAAGGCTCCATTTTGATCTGGCCGAAAGTAGTCTTGGATTCTAGGGAAGGATAATTGCATGGACACACAATCAAAAAAAATTTGATCCAGTGTGTTGAGCCCTCAACAAATCCTCAAGACATGTAAATTTCCCTCCCCCCCTTTAATTTTTGTATCAAGGACCACTGACTAGATACTCTCTCTCCTCAGCTATGTTTTTCCCAATTCAACTTAACTATGGCACATTTTGGCTAGTGTGTTTCCAAGCAGTTCTATGAGTAGTCCTTCTTTGGGGCATCTTTCAACTAGTTTTATCACTTGATCTATCTCATCTTGTTGCATGCTTGTAGTGTTTAAGAATATCTTCTCTCTTCTGATGCTTTCACTTCTTGAACTTTCCGGTCCTTGTGTGTCTAGAGGAACTTAGATGAAGGAGATGAATTTAACCTCCCATACTTGTGTTTTTGCCTTAAGGTTTCATCATTGAATTTCAGTTTTTATGCATTTCAACACACCTTTGGTGTATACTTGAAACAAAAATTCAAAAACACTTACAAATTCTCCTAGAATCACTCTTCAAGCCTCTTTTCCTTGCAAACTCTCACTCATAAAAATATTTTTGATGTGAACTTTTCGCCCCACAAAAGTCTTTTTCACCAATGTGTCAGCGGAGAAAAGATTTTCTTACATCGACATGTCGATGAAGAAAGTGAAAAGTTGGAGGAAAAAAAGAGAAATATTTGTCAACTTCTGACAAAAAGATAAAGGTTGGTCGACTCCTTACAAAAAAGAGAAATCTTTGCTGACTCCCTACAAAAAGAGAAACGCCGGTTGAAATATCGGCGAGAAAAGATAATTTTGGGCCAAAACATCGGCCACAAATGTTAATTTCTCGTTGATACATCGACCAAAATGTTACTTTCTTGCCAAAATGTAATTTCACGTCAATATGTCGGCCAAAATGTTACTTTCTCATCGAAACATAGGCCACAAATGTGGATTTCTTTCCAATACATCATCAAAAATGTGGATTTATCATCAATATGTTATCCACAAATGTTGATTTCTCACTGAAATTTTGGCCCTAAATGTGATTTTATTTCCGTCATGTCGACTCTTAATGTTGATTTTTTGTTGACATTGTGAAAGTTGATTGAATATTTTGGTCATAAATTTTGACATTAATCTCTATTTTGGGTGTTGTTTATACCGTTGGACGTGTGTTAGAGATATATACAACTTTACAATTATAAGTTTTCTCATATGACCTACTAAAAGGCTTTGAAATTGTGGATTAAAGAGGGGAACATTGTTAGTGTCCAAAAAGGACCAAGTTGAGTTGTAGGATGGCCCTGAAATTGTGGATTAAAGAGGGGAACATTGTTAGTGTCCAAAAAGGACCAAGTTGAGTTGTAGGATGGCCCAGAGACTAGGTAGCACAAATAAAAGGAACAAAGGTCATTGTATTTACGGAAGTAAAATTTAAAATCTTATTAATCCATAAATCAACTTCCTTAGGTATTGTTACCTAAAACTAGCACTCCTCCATGATTGAAGATAAGTGGACCCAAATATGACAAGTGGACCTAGTCAACCCAGTGATATGATCAAAAACTATTCAAGAAAGTACACCCATTGTCACCTTGACGTAACCCCCTTCCTCTTTAGTCCTTGCTCCTTTAGGCCATGGGAGGATCCCCGATAATGATGGCAAGGATAAACCTGTAAGGACACATTAGGAAGTACTTATATCCCTACAAGACCTTCCCATTGTCACTAGACCAATTCCTAATGGATTCAATGATATATGTCTACAATAATCCCTTTAAATTGGAAGGTTAGGAGCAATGATAAATATACAAGTTTTCAACGTTATTTTCTGGAGTAAAAACCAACAATATAAAACAAGCTATATTTCTCAAACTAACCATCATAATATCACAAAATTTACCTCCCGACAACCAGCAAGGTAGGGTGCATCAACCCCCCTAGGGAGCCCCTCTTTTGATGGATAAAATATGTTATTTGACGATGATTTATGCTTTAGGTATGCAATTTACTGCAGTCAAGGTGAACTAGAAAATCCCTTGGCCTCAAATCCCATAGGGTCTTCTTGGGTAACCTAAAATTTGACCCAAACTTCCTCAGACACTTGGTTAGAATTTTCCTTCGAGATGAAACTGCAATAACTCAATAACCAGATTTGAAACAACCCCTTAGAGATGATGTCACCTAACCCTAGGATGACATCATCTCCTTTAGGGCTCAAAATTGACATTTTTTGGGAAGATTTTCTAACTTTTTGGGATTTTTTCAATAGTTAATCTAAGTTTGAAATTTACTGTTGCAATTGAATATATCAGAAAATTAGAATTAAAACAACTAGGGCATGAAAACAAAATATATTTGGATTTTTGCAAAAATATAATATTTTAGGGTTTTTCACAATATTTGATTTTTTTTTGTATTTTTTGCAATATATAGGTCAAAATTTTGATAAAAGAGATTCTGAGTGAAGATGAGGGAAATAAATACCTAAGTATCTTCCCTAGAAGTTCACTGAGGAATCATGGTCAATGTTGCTCTTAAGAATTGCCAATCCAATTTTGATGAATTAGGGCAAACCCAAGAAACCGTAGGTTGTGTTGGTCTTGACCTAATTAGGGAAAAAAGAGGTGCCAAAGGCCTAACAAGAGAGATCCCCCAAGGGGGGATGTCTCACTTACAAGACAATGTTATCATGCATAAAAAACCCTAATTAACTCTTACCTTGGATGTCTATGGAAATGCAAGACAAGATAACTAAAGACCTTACCACAAAAGAAGAGTAAAGAAGAAGAGAGTAACCCTCTAAAGAATTCTATCCCTTAGACAAGCCTTGCAAGATTTAGTAAAACCTTCGATCACAAAGAAATCTCCACATTGAAGCTTCGAGATACCAATAAGAGAGGTATGCACCACTTAGACAAGATAGACATGAAGAAAAATAGATAAGACTTTCTTTGATCTCATGATATTGTGTTACAAATGAATGAGGAGTGTTTTATTTATATGAGACAAGACATGTCTTTTCAAAAAGACACACCTTATAACTCCTCTAGGCCGACCTAACTAAAATAACTTAAAATGATTTTTTAGGGTTTGTCACCCACAAGCCGGGGACTAAACCTCATAAGACATAAAATAATAATAAAAATGATGAATTTTTGCAACTTGGTGAAACATTGAGCTTGGGAGGAGGGTGTCATGCCACAACTAACTCCAACGATGTGTTTTTTTCCCTCGACACACTCCTCCTTTAGGTAGTATGACCTCTTCAAAAGGATAACATCATCATCCATTTGGCATGCTTGATCCAAGAGGAGGGCCAACACATGAGAAAAATAGGTACAAGTGGGCATAAATGAGGTGTTCTAAGATGTGTGTGACAACTCTTACATGCACAATCATCTCTACAAAGCATAAAAGGAAGTGTGGCTGGGAGCCCCTAAGCCATGTGTCCCAATGGAGTCATACCAAGAAGCACTGGACACCAACCTAGGGCATACATGACCAACATGATGGGGGAATTCCACCACATCAAGGGGCAGTCAACATATCCACTAAGCCAATACTCCTTGAAATGAAAACCAAGAGGTGCTACCATGAACAAACTACAAGTCCTGAGCCCCACTAGACCAACACTTTTACATAAACAAGCCCCATCTTGGCCTTTACATTGAGAAAATACCCCTCCTCTCTGGCACATTACAGATCATTTATAGGATAACATGTGGAATGCAAATTGCTAAAGTATGATTCAAATTTCATATATTCGTTACTTATGTATTTTGTTGTGATATGAATTGGTGTTGAGAGGCATTGAGGACATTGAAAGGAGAGCAATTAAATGGGAGTATACATACAACCAAACAATAAAGGATTAGGACTTGTGACAAACATGCCAACGCACATAAATTACATGCCCCTATTCAATAGATCTATGACATAAGAACTATACTCCTCATTGTTTCAAAAGAAGATAGACACATATTTAATTATTTCAAACATGTATTGGATATTCAAATGAGGAAAATAACAAAATCATTTGAATTGTGTCACCTACCCAAATTCTGAAAATTATTATTTTATTTGCAAAATACTTTATGTTAAATTTAATTACAAAGTTTTGTAATTATGATCAATTTTGATCAAGGATGAATGTAATTATTGATTATTATTATTTAAATAAATTATTTAGGAGACAAACACCCAAGGGGACTGTTAAATGAGTGTTCACTGACCCATTAGGAGGAATGGAAGCTGTTGGAAGGTATGGGACAAATGGCAGCAATTGCACCACACCACTAGCTGTTGGTTATAGGACAACTACCCCTAAAAATGTGGCATTATCCCCCAGGTGGTGGGAGTGGGCAGGAAGCTCATTTAATGACCAAGTAACAACTAAAAAGGCCTAGGCATCCTACATAAGGCAAATTCGAATTGAGCAGGAAACTCTTACACAATATTTTCTGCAGGAATATTTCCTCATGTGCATCAGGTGATCACTGAGAGATTCGAATAGGGAGGCTAGCTGTGAGTGCAATCATAAGTATGCATACTATATTTATTAAGGAGAACCAGAGGTGCTGGAGGAGGTCCCTTGGACTGCTAGCTCTTGAAGATTCCACAGTTATTTACTACTGCAAGAAGAGATCCTAAATTCCTAAGTTTCTTCCTCCTGGTGGTTCAGTGAACAGTCTCGGAGGTCCTAAGGCAAGTACTTGACTGTCTTCAGGAATTGGTTGGGTGGAACAGTCTTCTTGGGTTGTTTGTTTCCCTACAGATTAATCCAGGTTTTACAGTTTCTACTTTATTTCAGTTATTAGTTCTGTTTAAGTAAAATTAGAAATCTTTGTTTTGAAGAAGAATTGATTTCTGATTTTATTTATAGTCTGAATGTCGAAGTTTATATTATTCTGAATTAATAAACCAATCTCTACATTTTTCCTCATGTTGTTGTTTGCATCGTACTCTAGTGCAGAGATGCAAATTAAGTATAGATGAAAAGATAGGCAAATTGCCATTGATTCGATAGATAAATATAGTAATTTATATGTTTATCAGTTTCTGCCCTATAGTTAATAATAGTAGAAAGTTCTGTATAATACCTAAATATTATAGAATATTCCATTGTCTCATTGCAAACAAACATTGTTTATTTCCTGTATAAATATATTGTAATTTCTTATCTCTACTATGTACATAAGAAATAAATGAAATTCAAATTTCCATACATCATATCATGTCTGCAATATAAATAATATTGCTGCAAATAAATAAATGTATAAATTATGGATAATACTGCAAACCCTAGTCATTTCACAGTCCTCACGTTTTACACACACATTGTTTTCATTTCCTATTATAACATATGCAATGAACATTTTAGTTCTATCAGATAATGAAAACATGATAAACCTTATTTCGTTTTCTTTCATCTTATTCATATATTTTATAAACTATATATATTATAAACTGCATATATTGATTTCCAAAAACTGGGTTCGTATCAAACCCTAGTTAGAATTTCGATTTCCATTACCATCGTTTTGCAACATAAACAAACACAATCTACACAAGCTACGGATCGAATCCTAGTTTTTGGCTTCAAAGACCTTTTTAGAAGTTCATATTCAAACATCTATTTATATTCAAAGACAAGACTCGAACTAGGGTATGACCCTGTTCTTTTCCATTACAAACAAAAGGAAAACCCTTTCGGCATTACATATTACAGAGTTATCATCTATGACAAGCATATAGACCCTGGCCTAGCTCGAAAGTTACGATATCAACCTGCAGTATTCAAACGTATAATACAGACGAATAGCACAGAATGAAATAGCATATATTCATTGCCGAGAAGAAAAACACGGTATCCACAGTAGACGAGCCTCAGCTCTATATCTCATTTCTCATAACATAAACCAACAGGTCGTGGCTCAAATTTTAAACCAATACAAGTCCCAACTCCAAGAAGGGAAACCAATGTTCTCAGAAACAAAAATATTACAACATGTTTCCAAACGAAAATCGCACAGGGTTTATTCCCAAGTTTAAACATTTTAAAACAAGTCCAAAAACCCTCAGCATTGACGAGTAGTATAACTCCCAGTTCGACGAAGCTAGGCATCAAAGTATAAGACCGAGTATTATACAAACAAACGAGGGTCACATCCCTGTACAAACATCATTTGAATAACAAAAGGGTCTTCAAATTTTTTCAACTGACAGACAATGCCGAGGCATGGTGAAAAACTGGTTACTCATCCTCTTTAAACCACATCAACCAAAGTCGAAAGGCACCTACAAGGGTTTGAGACCCGGAGCTTACCAGGAATGGAAGCACGCCTTTCCTTTCCAAACCGTTGCTCAAGTTGTTCTTCGAACCCTGCAACTGACAAAACAACATCTTAGAATTAGACAACTGTTATATTTTTAAACTGAAAGTCGAAGTTCAACAAAAGAATCGCTTTTCATTTTTGAGAACACTTACCTTCTCAACAGGCAGCCAAGTTATTTACATTCACTAGTAAAACGACGAGCTCTTTGCTGTAGACGAGACCAGGATACCTCTTTCATTTTACAGCTTTGTGTGTTTCATTCAAACTCTAAAACGAAAAGCTTAAAACTATCGACTCAATAATACTTGAAACCAGAGACCCAACATTTTAGCACAACGCCATTACAGTGAGAAAGAACCTGCAACTTCAACCCTAATCTACAGGTCTCGAGGTCGAAACCTCTTACAAGCTTTCTAACCCTAGAATTCAGCATCCTGTCGGCCACACAGACCGAAACAATAGAACAATGAACGACATTCAAATCTCATTAACCAAAACGACAACAAAAGTTAAGGTTGCATCGGACGATCCAAATTCATCACTATCAACGATCATAAGAGTGCTAGCGAGATGGAATTGGGACGAACAACTTCTGCATTTAATGCCCCGTTCTTTAGTACAAGCATGGAAATGCCACTTTGGCACACGGAGGATCGATCAACAGCCAGCTCGGAGGAGTTCATTATAGAAACCATTACACAGTGGTTGTCGCAGTTGATATTACATCGATTTTACACTACGTGGATTGGTAACAATCCCTGTCAACCGGAATTGTGAACCAAGTTTTTAATGCAGGATCGAGATACGATCTCCATGACAGCTCGAGGCTTATGCCATTTATTGAATCATCAACTTGTCCATCCTATCGACATAAATGTATGTCAGTACCAATTATAACGACAACAAATCTTCACATAAGATCTTTTATAAACTCAAAACATTTGATTGCTTTGTTAATAGTTAAAGCTCTAACTTTATGATCGCAATTAGGGTATTAAGGCTTAAGTTTAGCCATGTATTAAGTTCAGATTTCATATCATTTTAATATTGTAAACTTTCATATATATCATGAATAATTTTGCAATTATAAAACTATTATATAGGATAACAATCTATAAAGATTTATATGGTTAGCATAATAATCATAGTTTCTATTATTTCATTTATAAAAATATAATAATGTAGGAGTTTACACTTTTGAATTTTCAACAAGACCAATGAATAGTAATTAGCATAAAAACCATGCTATTGTCATGAACTTCATACCCTAACTCTTAATGCAATGCATCTGACGATTAGCGATACATTTACGACATTAATACTTTACAAGTATTAGTTATCTTAAGACAACGACCAAAGCCAAACTAGAACTATGTCATTGGCTTACGACAACAAACTTAAATAGCATGTATACCTTCTAGACGTCATTGTTTTCCAATATTCATAAATTGTAAGACAACGTTGAAAAACCAGTAAGCAGCAGTAGACATTTCATACCTGAAGATACTTGTTTTCAGTAGACATTTTTATTTTGACATTGAATTGAATTACACGTACTTTTAAACTATGCAGTTATTGAACCTCTTACCTATCGTCTGCACATAGAATATTCAAATGCATTAGCGTCGCAGCTAAGTAAACTCCAGGGTACCTCGTAGGACACCCTTGTTCATCAAAAATCAAACTATCAGTATCTTTTCAAGAAAAAGTATCGCATCACATTAATGACCAGCTAGTTCATCTATTACCATAATCATGTTCGTAATTTATGTATTAAAGTTGGCATTGTCACAATGCTGCTAAAACAGAAATTAAATTATATTTAGTACTAACGACTTTTTAATTAAAGTTGTCGTAATCAAACAATTATTATTTCCTCATCTATAAATTTTGTATTTAATGCCGTTTTCAAAAGTTTTTAAATTTTTATGAAAATTCGGGATGTTACAAATTGATCTCATGAAAGTAAATTTTAAGTAATTTTCAAATTAGAAAAATGGACAAATTAGTGAGGTATTTGAAAATTCAGTGAGGGAAGACCAAGAGGAACCTAGAAGGCCAACGGCCATTGGAAAACCAAGAGTATTTCTTATTTTCTATAAAATGTACTTTTGACCTCATTTAAAAGTGGAGAGTTTTGGCTCTAAAGAGGATATTTTGCTCTGAGGGAGATTCTACTTGTAAATTTTATGTAAAACTATTTTTGCAATGTTCTAGTAAGGAGAATCCATCATTGGCCTAGCTATTTTGGAGGTGAATTTCAACTTTTGGACCTAAGTCAATGCATGGAATTTTTTCTGCTAAGTGGTTCCATTCTAGAATTGTTGTGAAAATGTTTTTTTATATTATAGACTATTCTGCTATTTAAGTAGCATTTCTTTCTCTAATTTGTCTCTAGAATGCTTACTCTGTAGCCATGAATATAGTATTGTAATTAGCTGCTCATTTTTTAGACTATTATGGTGTGCAACTAGTAATTTGTGTTTATGTTCTTGTTCATACAGAAATTGTTTATTGAATATCAAAAAAATTATATTTGGTGTAGTGTTCATGTTGTTGGTTCTATTAGTTATCCCATCTATCATTCTGCATCTTAAATTAGCTTCATTTTATATACTGCATTTCAAAAAACCTAAATGGTGGATTGGGCCACAACCGATGAAACCTCAAAACTATAATGGTTTTCGAGCATATTCGAATGGGTTTCCTATTCCAAACGATGTCGAGTCTAATTGGGACCTTTCATTAGTAGCAACCCCCATTGTTTGCACAAGTCAAATTTCACCCTATCAACACCGTGGAAATAAATGTTGCCAGAAAATGCCACCTAGGAACCAATAGAGATTTTATAGCAATTTTTGTACCTTCATCATTGAGGACAACACTTCTTTTGAAGGGGGAGGGCATGTTAGTGTTCTACCCTAAACCCCTTACTTTACGAGTTAGTCAAGTAATGTATACGTCCATCTCTTTTGAATAAGGGAGAATAATTAGTAGTCAACAATCAATGTTAAAAGGGTCTCTCTATTAATTAATGCCCATTAGGAATTTGGTACTTATTAATTATTTAACTATGTCAAGTAGTTAGGGTTTTGGATCTTGGAAGCCTATTTAAAGAGATATAAAACTATGAATGGTTTTGTCAAGAATTATTGCATCGGAGCCTACACAAGTGAAAGGTTGCCCAATCTTAAGAGGCACATGAACACTGCTTCCATATTTGAATATCATAATAAAATATCCATTTATGTTGAATATTCTCTTTGATCTATTAATTTGCAGTATAACATTGGAATTCTAACATTATTTATCCATGTTTATCTTGCTACCACACTAATATGTAGGGTTAAGTACACCACATGTACTCATTGGTTTAAGTCTCAATGAGGCTTACACCGGTGTCTACAAGAAATTATTCAACTTGTTTTTCTTCCCTTCACTACTACAAGGGCCCTCTACGTTCTTTCTATCTTTATCTCCATCATCTTCTTCTCTCCATATTCTTCCTTGGTGAATGAATGTTCCCTTCCAAAGATAATATCATACCCCTTTTGATAAACACACAACAAATAACCTATCAATCATAATGACATTGATGTCAATGTCACGGACCCTACTAGTACCACATGGAGGCTTCAAAGGAACACAACCCCCCTTTTTAATTTGCAGTCAATTCTAAGCATCATCCTCATAGGTGTGTTCACAATCATCGAATGGATAAAGGATCGATGGTCAAGGTAATTATAGAATACCTACTAGGCATCCAACCACCGTACCTCCCAAGAATTTTTGGAACCCCGACTTCCAATCTAGATTAAGAGGATCCATAAGTTGAGAACAATGTGATTTCCCCAATGTTCCTCTGTCTCCTCTAGCACCCCCATCCTATTGCAAAGTAGGAACAATTTTGAAGGCATATGCTCAGTTTCATAGTGTTGCAACAAATTCCCTTGCATATCACTATGCACACAAGACAAAATAACCTATTATCTACAAAGTTTGCATATCTATGCATGCAAGACACCCTCAAGGGTTATCTCAATTGGCTGAACCATTTGACCAATGCATGTTGTCAACAAGAAAGCCATAGGTCATAACTAGTTGAGTCCTTCAAGATTACCAACTGCTATTGTGATGGTGGTTGAGCCACCTTCCATTCAAATATTATAAAGAAAAAATATAAATCTCGAAAAAGAAAATATCTATACACAAAACAAAATAATCTCTTCGCTATCATAAAAGTATTGGAATATTAACAAAACTTATCATCCTACATTAATATACATTACATTATTTCAATCATATATTATATTTTACTCAATCATCACTATAATGAATCATCCACCTTCTCAAACTCTTCACTTTCAAATTTCACTAAATTGAAGATAAATGTAAGTATCAAAGATATTTATGATTTTTTCCAAAAATAAATCCCTAAATACCCTTCAATATCTGTGTTACCACTTCGATGTTATATATCACAAATTCACTAGTGTATAATTGATTCACAAATTTGTAAACATCTTAATAAGCAATTTATTTGGCATGTCATTGACTCATCTTGGCCCAAGTATGAATTAAGTATGGGGCCATGCCAAATATCCATTTGCCAATAGGTAATATTGCTAATATTAGCTTAAAGTTACTTATGATGGGTAGAAAGCCTAACTTTTGTTTCAATTAACTTTTTTAATGCAAAAGATAAATGTGTTTCTCAATCACCTTGAGATACCATCAATTGCCATAGCAATTTGCATGACATTTACAAAGAACATTGTTTCATAATTTGGTGAAGTGTGGATACATGGTACAACTTGTTTTATTCAATTAGTCAAAGGTTGGTATAAGTTTGTGTTTACTTATTTTGTATACGAGTTATTATGTTCATGAGTATATTAATTTAATTTAATGTTTAGGTTATTGATTGATTTAATTATTAATGGTTTAAAGTGTTTAGTTATTTATAATAATAATTTGTAATTAAGTTAGTTGAGAGGAGTTAGTTTAATATGTTTAGTAATTGATTTAATCGAGAATTGTTAGTTACTCATATTAATGATTAAATTAGTTTCGTAATTTCTTAAATTTAAATAGGTCCCTTTCTCTTTTGTAAAATCATTTTATTATTAATCCATGAAATATTGTTACTCATTCGAACACCATTTTGAATATGTATTCATCTTAATGAATTAAGGTGCCTCCCAAATTGAGTGTGTAAGTTCCCCTAATCCTTTTTTCCAAGGAACATATCTTAGGGGAAACTACGCTGGCACTTTTCTTTAATTTGAAGATGGTACCTAGGGTAAACCCTATCCAAGTCACAAGGCCAAGTTAATAACTTATGAATATATATATATATATGTGATGTAACTTGGGTGGTTGGGAGGAAAGATTGTTATCATCCCCACCCAGGTTCTTAATTGAGACTCCCTTGTTCTGACATATTCTGCACGCCCTACACCCCTCGAGGGATAAATGGGAGGTTTGTGTGGCTGTAGTGAGTACCGATAAGTGTTGTGAACCACATGGTTATATATATGTGTGTGTGTGTGTGTGTGTGTGTGTGTGTGTGTGGCTCTTAATTGAATTACCCTTGTTTCGACATATTATGTCTGCCCTACACCCCTCGAGAGATAAAGGGGAGGTTTATGTGGATGTAGTGAGTACCGATAGGTGTCATGAACCACATGGTTATATATATATATATATATATATATATATATATATATATATATATATATATATATATATATAATGATCGGTTTAGAAAGAACAAACATGTCACAAAATAAAAATTGAACTTAGGTGAGAAGGGAAACAACTTTTCCTCACAACCATTTGAACTACCTCCAATTGATATAAGTGTCCCAACCCTTATGTGCGTATTGTAAATAAATTTTGGTTATATGTTTTTGATAACATGATTTTTGCTTTTAATATTTTAGTTATGACAAAATGTGTTATTGAAGACTTAGTAATCCTAAATCACTATCTTTGAAAATTTGTCTTTTCCATCCACTCATCATCCACCATTAAACCATTGGGTTTGGTTGAGATAAACTACTAGGTATTCATTTTCAAGCCACTCATGGTTTTAGCAAATGTATTTTATGAGATACTTTGACACAATTTCTATCAACTCATAAACATCTAATAAAGGTGTTCAAACACGATAGCCACTAAGGAGGACCACAAAATCCTATTAAATGTCACATTCACTTTGTATTATATGTACTCATATATTCAACAATTTTCAAAACCGGAGCCTTATCATACACAAGCTTGCCTAAAATCATTGTTGAAAACATCGACAACGACAAAAAATCAGCAGGAGTCCAGAAGACAACTTCTCGGCAATCTCGGGGAAAAAATCAACAAACCACGACAAGCATTAAAAATTACCAAATAAATTCATTTTTCTCAATTTTTTAAACATATAAACCAACAACAACATCAAATGAACACATTGGCACATAAATATAGGAAAATCATTGATATATATGATGTAGTGGGTGCCAAATCAAAATGATACATTAGAGTCAATACTAAATCCTAAAACCTGATAGTTATCCAATAAAGGACTCAAAAGTGGATAACCAATACAAAATGTCATCAAATACATAAATGTATCTCATCATCATGAGTCATCTACAATGACAAATCTAGCAACTAGCTATCAACCTATCCTGGAGAATCAATGACCTCTCCCCCTTTTATAGGAAAAGGTCATGGCTCATTTTCCAATAGAAGTTCTTGCATCATCTACGTAGAAGTTTCCCCCAAATTTTTGTAAATGTCGAAGGGGACGTCAAGGTCCTCAACATATGGGACCCCACCATAAATACTACAAAATTTATTAAGAATACAAGCAAATTGAAACATAAATTAGTGAGTTTTTTTTATATAAATTATAATCTAATAGATCAATACATACATGATCATTGATAACAATGTAACATAATAAATCATAAATGATATTTCTACAATAGACTATCACCATTATCATATGGGTACATATAGGGGTTGGTGCTCTTGATTAAACATCAATCCCATACCCTCATACATGATATAATACAAGGGAAATGTTGCACTTTGGCCAATCCTGAAATCCTGAAAACTATTAAGTCTACTAAATTTTGAATGGGATATGAAATTCTACTTTCTCCATATGAAGTCTAATGAGGTTGGAACCACTCTCAAACATCCTAAAACAATTAATGGCAATATTAACAATTTAAAAGGATAGAAAAGAAAAGAAAGGAGAATGTCAACTTTTCTTTTAAGAATTTAATATTACCATTACTTACTAAGGAGAGTGTCCCCATGTAACAATGACAAATGAAAACCCAAAAATCATCCTTTAAGTGGGTAAACCCAAAGCTTGGGCGATTTTTCCTACTTTGGTACAATGCTTTTCCCAAAAATCACGATTTTTTCGGGCTGAAGATTTGGCGCCTAGAAAAAATCGCGATTTTCACAATGTGTCGAAAATTTCAGCGATATCTTCAACACTGCCTAAAATAATGAAGGCTTTAGAAATTAAAATTATAAGCATAGAAAACATACTTATAACACATATACAAATAATCCATTTAAGTATCTCAAACTCAGTTAATATTGTAAATGATTATTGTTTTGTAATTGTAATAAATATTGCTTTATATGGCCCAAAATTTACCACGATCAATTTCTAGGTTTTGTTTCGGTATAATAGTGAGTTTCTTTTTCACTTAATGATAAGGAACAATCCATATGAGAAAATTTCTACACCCAAAGGTGTGAATACCAAAACATTGTTAAAAAATCATGGGTTCATATAGCCTTTGCAAGGATAAAACCAACTCAATAAATCATGGAGAGAATAGCTCACCAGTTCCTAGAAACTAGTGACTAAATCTAATAATAGAACTAAGAAGTAGGGATAAAATCCCAACTCTCCATGGGAATATGATACAATCCCATGTACTCCTTGAGAATAGGAATTTAAAAGCTACACCAAACAAAATCCATAACAACAATAAAACGCATGCTATACAAATAAAAAAACGAGACTAATTTCTCATACAAAAACAAACCATAGGCTTACATAAATCACTACATATCCCTATCCTTCCTCCCAAAAACAGAAGCAATGACCTCCAATACTTTTAGGAGAAACAAAAATTGATGTTGCATCTAATGCATAGAAATCCAAGGAGGATGATCTGCAATGAACGGAAGTTGATACTTTAGAAGAATAGTTGTATCATGATACTTGTTGATGACAATGTGAATGCTCAATTGCTTCATATGATCTAGATGAAGAGCATTGCAAATTTGAATGAAGCTTCATGTGATAAATGATTTCAAACTGGTTTGTGAACTAATGCAAAGAGGCTACCAATTTTGAACTTCCAAGAAAAGAGGGAACTCTGTGACAAGTGAGAAAATTTGAAATTTGTAGAAGGTCCTTCTATTGTGGTATCTCAAGGAAACTAAGGTCGATGAGAGAAAAAATAAAATGTAGAAGGAGGAGGTGTACATGAGTTCTTTGAAACTGTTTAATAAAATTAGGGTTGCACACCTGGAACATAACCATGTTGTGGATAAGGTTGTTGGAAAAAAGTTAAAGAATGCTCTTAACTGCAGGATCAACATGATGTGGTACTTCAAGTGTACTGTGGATAAGATACTGAGCATTGTCTTTATGCAGTGAGTATGTGTTTTTGAATGCATCATATTGGGCCTTACAATCATACTAATAAGGTTGGCCAAGCAATATACCACAACAATCCATATCGGTGGCATCACAAGTGACTCTATCCACAAATTTAGGACCAAAAGAAAATGAGATAGTGCATGTTTGTGTGATCCAAGAGGATGAATCATGAACCTTCCATCCAAGTGCATAAGGATGAGGATAAATATCCACTGGAAAATGCAATTTATCGACAATGGGATTAGAAATCAAGTTCTCTTAGGAGTCATTGTTTAAAATACAAGCAATGGAGAAATCATGGGAGAGATGTGCATGTGTGATAAAAAAAACTATATCAAGATTTTAGGGGAGTGGAGTGTTGCAACAAGGTGAATTTATTGAGTCCCCTTATCTATTCATAAATCGTGTATTCACCAAAAACATTAATGGGAGCATCATCATCTTCCTTATCCAAAGACTGTACAATCAGGGTTTTCTTCTTTAATTGGAAACAATTGGAGTTATAATGTCCTTGTTTCTTACAATACTGACAAAACTTAGTAGAAGCATAAGAAGAAGAAGAAGAAGATTGAGATAAAGATGATGGTCCTGTAGTAGCAGGAGGGGTAGGTTTTGATGGTGTTAATACGGAAACGACGGAGGTGGATGAACATTGTTGAATTTTGCGTTGATCCAAAAACTTTTCTTCGGCCAACTATGCTTGATTGTATGCAACATAAATGGTGGAGATCTCCATGTACTTTAGTTCTTGGTATATATGTTCTTGTAGGCCACTTTTGAATTTGAGGACAAGTCATTCGGCTAAATCAATGATGCTAAGAAGAATATGCAACTTGTTGAATTGACAGATGCATTCTTGAACCAACATGTTGAACCCTTGACGTAGATGGAGCCACTTGACCTTCATGTCCTGCTTATAACTGGAAGGGTAGAAGGCAATATTGAGTGCTTCCACAAGCTCAGTTCAAGTGGTAATGGGGTTTTGATTTTCCACACAGTCGAAAACTAACATCTTGGAAAGACTCGTGAGCTTTAACTTGGTGAATGGAACCTTGAAAGCAACTTGGAAACCTGTGTAGGAGATTTGAAATTCTACGTTTCGGGCTAAATAGCGTAGCCCATCCTCAAGAAGATAGAAATATTTCTGACCTTGTCATCATCAAGGATCAGATTGTACTCAAACCAAGTGTCCATATCCAAGATCCAACTATCAAGTACTTTTGGATTGCGTGGTCCATCATAAATGGGCACATCGCATTTCGAACAACAGGATGATGACTTGCAATCGGAGATATTGTTAACTTTCTCGGCTAACAAAGTAGTGATATTGGTGATTTCTACCATCCTTTTGGCAAATGTTGTTATTCTCATCATTTGTGTGGTTGTTGTTAAATCTAGAACATAAAATGGAGATTGATACAATATGCAAATATCAATAAACTCACTAGCAACTGCTTGAGAATGACAAGAGTGTGTAAAACACAACACAATATTTAAGAATGAACACTATCAATTATTAGGGAGGTTCCCTAAGTTCAATGACTCTCAAGCAAAGGAGCCCATACAAAATTCCTCTTCATCATTATAGGAATATTTGTTTAAAATAGTGTCATTAAAAGGGGATGAGTAAATAGCTTTTTAAAAAGAAGAGTTAATATCTTATGATTAAATAACGCATAAAGGATGAGTGCCCTCTTCATCATTATAGGAAGATTTATTTAAAATAAACGATCAATTTAAAGTAGATGAGTAAAGATCTTTTTAAAGAGAAGAGTTAATATCTCATGATTAAATAAATAATGCATAAAGGATGAGCGTAATGGATTTAAATTCTCATGTGACAAATGAAAATTTTACACATTAATACTACCATGCCATCCAAAGCACTTCACCATCGAATCCATCTTCCCTTCAGCACAATATTCAGCTCAATGGAAACATATGTTGATGTGAATCGACCACACATGGAGTAGGCCATTGATTGATGGTTCTACACATAAGTGACAAAAAAACCATATTTGACTAAAGAGGAGACGAGAGATTTGAAGGAAAAATAGGATGCAATTTGGATCAAACCATTCCCTTAACTCCATATTCATGCATTTTCTAGCTAAGGAAACTCAGATGAGAAGCTAAGTCTTTCAAAGGGGTTACATCAGATTGGACCTCGATCTCTCCAAATAGCACAATCTTGTTGGAGGCACCGGACTCTAACACATCCATAGGAAAGAAAACAACCATGTAGCCACAGTGATTTAGTTGAATAGATATAGAGTTGAATATACCATTGAACATTGATGGTGTAATTCATTGTAGAGATAAAACATTGGAATCCAAAATCTTGATTGTAGAAGTGGTGAGGCACCACCATATACTTGTACAATACACTGATTTATTTAGACAAAGAAATATGCTACCTCAATCCAAAATATTTTCATAATGAAGTTATATCTACTCCACTAACTACCGTGATTTGAGGGTGAGAAAGATCGTGTGATAAAGGAGGATTGTGTTGCACAAATGGGATGTGGATCTATAACAAAGGAGGTTCAGTGCAAGTTGTGAGGATGAAAAAGAGGGCTCATGGGATCCAAATGCACTCTGTAATGGAAGGCCAAAACATAGAATGGAGAACAAGTACCCAAACCTTGAATTGGATCGGAAAAGGAAGACAGAGATCTAATACCCCAACCCAAAGGAGGATCGAAAGAGCTCTGATACCAACGATATGGAACAATCTATTCATGAGCAGAGTTCTACACATAAAGGTGTGAATACCAAAATATATGACTGATTTTTCATAATAAAAAATATACAACATTTGCAAGGAGGAAAACAACTCAACAAAGCATGGGGAGCGTAACTCATTATATCCTAGAAACTAGTAACTAGATCCAATAATAGAACTAAGAAGTAGGGATAAGGTCCCAACTCTCCATGGGAGTAGGATACAATCCTATATACTCCTTGTGATAGGAATCTAAAAGCTACGACAAACAAAATCCATGACAAAAATAATAGGCTCACTATACAAATAAAAATATGAGACTAATATCTCATATGAAAACAAACCATAGGCTAAAATAAATCATGATAAATCTCTATCACTTAATAAATTCTTACATCCAAAAATATTAAACTTTTCAACTATTACCTCTTTTCACACATTTTATTACAATTACATAATTTTCATTGCACATGGTTTTATGTACCTATTCATTCAATGGATCAATTCTTAATAGGTAGCATCATTCAAAGTCTGCATATCTTGTTTATGATAAGCAAGAGTGGAACACTATTACTAGTAGGAAGGAGACTTTCTTTGGCAACAACCATGGGATCTGATCGGATGGGCTCCACTACTACATGGGAAACATAGATAATATTGTCATGACATCCCTCTAATTCTTAAAGGACATAGAGACAACAAGCTCTATAGGGGCCTCCCCACTTTCTCTTTGAGGATTTTATGGGTGACACGACCACTCTTATCATGTATTTCCAAGATCTTGACCATTGGATGAGCTCATGTTTTTGCTCTTGAGCCCATGCAACCATCTTTTTGGTGTCTCATCACCTAAAACATATTCTTTACCCTAACCAATACATGGGAAATCTTGCTCGACAAAAATATGGTTAAGAAGGAGATCAAGGATCCCAAGAAGCTCAAGATGAGCACCAACCATCCCAAAATGTACACTTGCAAAGGTTGCATGGGCACCATGTTTGAAATAGTTTGGGTTTGTGCTTTCTTTCACTAAAATGTTGAGAAAGTGAGCATTCCTTCCTCACCTACCATGGGAATTTTGATGAAGTGATTACCCCAAAATTTGACAAGGCCCAATATTAAATAGCCAAGAGCAAGGACAAGAACTTGAAATTATATAGGGATATGTACTATTATTTGATCTAGAGGGAACCATAAGAGAACATCAGCATGGTTCTTGACAATAGATTCCTCATGGAAAAAATGATTTCTTATTTGAATTTTTTTGAGATAGTGATAGAGTCAAAAAATTCAAATTTTTGAGAGCCCTCAAGAGATATTTGGATGATATTGCGAAATCAATGAATACCATCTAATAATTAAAACCATGGATTTTCATAGAACCATTTTGTCAAAACTTCATGTGCAAACTTTGATTTATGGTTGTAAATGTGGATTCTGGACCATATAGGCCTGATGTTGCGACCAAGAGCTCTAACACCACTCTGTAATGTCCCTAGCCATCATTCCGAACATGGGAGGGGGCATTTATGAATTTCATGCTTATAAATTTCACCCCATGGACCATAATACAAATTCATAAATAATAAATGTATGTGCAAATGCATAAATGTAAAACATAGTGGAAATACAAATTTATCCACACATACATCATGCCTAAAGCATAATTATCACATGAAAAAAATAAAATCATTCCACATTCATATAAAAAGACAATACTTATCATTTGGCATAAAAGATCCAAGTGTCTGGTTGTGTACGAGCTATTTTCCACCCAACCGTAGGTATCATATGTAGATACCACCCCCAAGTCGAGCTCTGAGGCCACCAACGCGAAGGAAACACCTATATGCTTCTCTCTCACGACCCAAAACCCATTTTCTCTCATGCTTAGCCAAACTACTCACCATTAAGAAATTAAAGGCTCAGCCATGGCACTCTCTTCTATTGTCCCATACAACACAAGGAAATCATTTCCCTTCACTCATCCACATTTCTATAAGGAAATCCAACCCTTACAGTGCTTACCAGTGTCCAACCTGTTGTATGTTGTTGGAGAACCTCATGTAACATTAATTCATGGCTTCTTAAGCATTTAGGAGTAGCAAAACTCAATGGGTAAAGATTCCTATTTTTCTCAGGCTCTCTGCTCACCTACAACCATTTTATTCCCTCTAATGTTTGCGATTTCCGAGTCAGAATTCAGATTTATCGCTATTTCACAATTTGGCATGGTCATGGAAATGGAGAGAACAACATGAAAAAAACTATCTATGTAGTGTAAAAATTTGCATGAGAAAAATGGGTGATAGAGTCCAAAGGAGATGAGAGGATGTGAAAAGACAACTGGCATAACTTTTGACCATAGAGGAAAGGAATCTTATAATTTCCATAGAAGTATACTCAGTCCATGCTCCATGGATGCATGAGGAGACTTTTCCCACCAACCTCACACATGAATTTAAGACACATGGTAGCAAATGGATGATTTTCTGAGGTTGACACTTGGAAATAGAGGATTTAATCTCCCACATGTCCCATTTCCTCTTCGTCATTATTGGAATAATATCCCCTCTAGTTCTCTATACACAACCATCTTGGACCATTTTATTATTTTCCAACATAATATTTACATAACTTTTGAGTCATCACGAAAATCCAAAAACATGGCCCATATAGAAATATTTACATTATACATGACTATCCATTCACTAGTTTGGCCTTGGCCTTGAGTTCCGCACTAGGAATCCATACTAGCATATTTACATTATTTACATAATTTATTTTATACATTCCAAGGTTCAGAACTAGTGGTATTACCCCTCCTTGTGCAGGTAAGTACAGATTACAATTGACTCAACAATAAAGAAGAGGGATTCTTGTCACCTCACCCTTTAACAATAAGACTCAATAATTGAAAATGAAGGGTGTCAGTTTCTACCCAGAATGCACTCGATACAATTCAACTTAAGTTGATTTGACAATAACAAAAATAACTATTGCAAGTACAAAAATCACTATTTACAAATGCGAAGTTGAATTGATGCAAATTGGAATTAATGTTTGTGTAAACTTGTCATTGAATGCTAGCAGGATCAATGACTTGAATGCTTGAATATGCTTTGTTGAATGATCAAGACTTATGCCTTTTTACTCCATTTGTGTGCTTGATGTTGAAATAACAAATTTCAAAGTGAATACAATGTGTCAAAACTAGACACAAAACAACATCAATCAATCATCCAAAATGAAACCATGCACCATAAACAAGTTCTTAGGGTGTGCCTAAGATCCCCTTATTCAAACTTTTGGGTGGATCTAGGACACATACATCTCCAAAAAATGATGATTTTATTAATTGGTGTGGTACATAAATCCTTCAAGTTGACTTCTTGTCACTCTCTCTAAAAAATTCTCTAAACGACACCCATTTGAATATTTCCCTAAACATCCTCTTTACAAGTGATATCTTGAAAAAAGATAACATATATGGTGACAAAAACACGTTTTTAACTGGGAGCATTCATTTCTCATGTTTTGGGAAAATTGTTTCAACAAAATTTTATCTTTCAAAGCTAACTTTTGTAGTAAATATTTAAAGGGATTTTATCCGCCTCTGAAAGAGCTTTCGAATGCCATATTATTTGCTCAAATTTGTTGTGTATGCTGAACGTAATCTACATTTTAATGACTGCATATTCCATGACTACATGTAATCCAATTCATATAGGATGGATATCTAAAAATCAAATATGAATCCTGAAAATATAAAAATACCCATTGGTGATTCTATAAATCTACTTTCCAATGCAACTAAACTAGTTGAAAATGGATAAATAATAAAAGAGAAATATTGGTTTTACAAGTGATGGCTCCAAAAACAACAAATTTCCTTTGCAATTATGTTTTCTTTTCGAATTTGGTGCATTTCCAGCTCTGGTTTTCCATGGTGTCTTCTTCAAGTTTCAAAATTAAGTTCCTATGTATAAATATGTGACGTCCCCTTCACCCAATCTATCCAGCAGAGGGGACATTAACTAAATTGAGGCCTCTAAATTTCACCCCACAACCACACATACAAATTTATATTAGCTAAAATGCATGTGCAGGTATGGAAATAAAAACACATAGTGGAAAATAAACTTGATCCACACACACACACCATGCAATTACATACATAATTATTATAGGCATATAAATAAAACCATTGCAGATCAAATACATAAGAATAATTATCTTTATACAAAGAAGATCCAAGCAACTGGCTGATGTGTAAGAGCGATTTTCCACCCAGCTGTAGGTACCCTGTCCAACATATACTCTTTCTATTGAGAGGCCACTAGGGTGAAGGAAACACCTACAGGGTTCTCTCTCTTAGCCCACAACCCACTTTGCTCTCTATGCTTAGCCAAAAGCTCCAACATATTTCTAAATGGGTCTCACTAAGCCATCGTAGCCATGGCACTCCTTCCAAATGCCCCACACAACACAAGGAAGGAATTTCCCTTCACTAATCCACAGTTCCCTCAGGAAATCCAACCCTTACAGTGCTTACCAATGTGTGCAGTAAGAGTCCAACATGTTGTATGTTATTGGAGAACCTCCTACAACATTAATACATGGCTTCTCAAGCATCCAAAAGTAGCAGAACTCAATGGGTAAAGGTTCCTAGCTTGTCCAACCTCCATGCTCACCTACAACCATCTATTTTCCCTTCCAAAAATACAGTTTTGTCTCCAAATTCTAATTTTTGGTTTATATCCAATCTGGTCATGAACCACAATAAAATAAATCTATGTAGTGTAGATGTATGCATGGGAGAATATAGTGTCCCTTTTTAATAAATTGGAAAAATTGCAATTTTTTGGTCAATTCGAACCTTGGACTAGTGATGACCCAAGTGCTTCCAAATGGCTCCTAAGGATTTCTAATTGGGTCTGAAGGTACTTGAAAGGTATTAGGACATAAAATTAGGCTGATAGGTGCTTGGACACTCTCAAAATACTTCTGCAACATTCATTTGCAATCAAGAGAAAATAGGGAATTTACTAGTAATTTCGAGGTTCAAACCCCCTAGGGTATAGGTCACTAATGGATTCCCAAATGAAGTACGAACCTCCCAAATTTCAGAACAGAGACATGGATTAGTTAGAGGACTTCAATGGGCACCCAAATGCATCATTAATCAGTTCCTAAAGGCTTATTCAACTCCCATAAATCAGAGATTTGCATACATGTCTTCACATAGGGGGAAATGATAGAAGAACTTCACAACTAGCTATGAATTTCGAGATAAATGTTCCAAGGAATTGTATAATGTGTATGAAACTTTTTCTGTACATTAATGGCTCTCCATACAGCAATAAAATCACATAGAAGGATTGAAACAAATCGAAACCAAACAACTTCAAGCTCTCACAACAAGATATAGGGGAAAATGGCACCATTCATACATAGTTTGGCATTTTTACATAGTTTCACTTGGAGTTTAGACCTGAGGTTCTTTTGAGAATAAAATACAGAGTGAATACATCATATTACAAATAAATGGGGCCCCTTGGACTCCCCCAAATATATCAACATCTCACCATGTGCGCCCTTCCTCCAAGAGCAAGAATATGAAGAGAAATGTGAGAGAGAGATGGGAGCAAGTTGAAGAAGAAAAGATCACGAGCATCCCTATAGCTTAAAAATGAAACAAATGACTCCATTGTAGCTCCAAATGAAAGGTATGAATGGCCTCTCCAATTTCCAATTAGGATGGGAATCTTTCACCCTCGAAATTGGTGCTAAGGCAAGTAGAATAAACACTCAACTTGCATGGACAAGCTATGCTCTCCAAATTACCAAATGAGAAATGATCAAAATCTCTTCTCCTTCTTTGTTCTTTTATTTTATGAACTTTTCAAGTCCTCCATGGTTCAAATTCCTTCCAAAAGCTTCCTTCCAACTCAAGTTGGGAAGAGATTCCAATGTGTTCCACTTGTCCATCAATTCGAATGGGGAAGCATATTGGCTGCCATAACTCCCTTGTGCGCCCTCTTGGAGGCTATTTTTAGACCTGACATGTCATATAGGTCATATGTCAGCAATCATGTCTGATACTTGTCATAAGTTTCATAGCATCTCCATCATTGTCGTCATAGAAGCTAGGGAATCTAGCCCAAGTGTCTCAATATCTCTAAGATGCCTCTTCCTCTTCCATGGGAGTTACTCTTCCACTCAAATTCAACCCTCATTGATTCATGCCAAGTATAATGACATTCCAACTCCCCCAATAACATTAGAATCCACCTTGGATTCGAATGGGTGAGAGTAGAATGCCATGTGGAATGAGGAATCTTGCTTTGTGTGGGTCCCACACCACCAATGTTCCTTCATGACCAAGTGACACCTTATTTTTCTATTGTCAATATTTATTTGTCCCCTTTTAATAAATTTATGTCAATCTAATATTCATTTGGTTTTTATTATCTCCCTTATTCCAAATCTAAATGTTTCCACCCCAACCTAGGGAACTAGTAGATTGGTGGAATTTTCCATTCTAGTAATTTATTTGGATGGGGAAATTACAGTCCTCCCCACCCAATATTGCTTGCCCTCAAGCAATTCTAAATTAGGATGCTGCAAAATTTGTTCCTCTTCCCATGTGGAATCCTCACTTGGAAAATATTTCCATTGTACCAAATATTCTCTTATGGTTATGCTCCTCAATTTCCTTTCTCTTGTCTTCAAAATTATTTCTAGAATAAGTATGAGTTGTCCTTCATCATACAATGGAGGGAGTGTTTCTGAAATATAAATTTGCTGACCAATATCCTTCTTAAGGCATGAGACATGAAATACATTGTGGATTTTTCTACCTTCCGGAAATTCTAACTCATAGGCTACCTCTCCAATTTTTTGAACTATCTTGTATGGACCATAATACCTTGGTTTGATATTTTCTAATCATTTACATTTTAAGGAGGTTTGTTTATATGGTTGCAGCCTTAAATAAACCAAATCATTCACTTGAAAAGTTCTTTCCTCCCTATGTTGATCCACATACTATTTTTGTTGATTTTGGGCAACATGCAAATTGTCTTTTAGAAGCTTCAAAATCTCTTGACTTTCCTCCACCAAATCCTTAGCTTTTGGGGCTCTACTATCACCAAATATGTGATAAAAAAAGGTGAGTGCTTCATAACCATAAAGTGATTTGAAAGGATACATTCCAATGGACATATGGAAAGTAGTATTGTAGAAAAACTCACCCAAGTGTATCCATTTAACCCATGATTTATGCTGCTCACCAACATAGTTCCTCAAGTACCCCTCCAACCATTGGTTCACTCTTTATGTTTGGCCATCGGTTTGAGTATGATAGCTTGTGCTTGGATTCAATTGAGTTCCCACCAACTTGAAAAGTTCTTGCCAAAAGGCACTCATAAATCTGTTATCCCTATCACTCACAATGTTATTGGGAAGTTCATGCAATCTGAAAATTTCTCTAAAGAATAGATCAGCCACTTGTGCAACAGTAAAATATGATGTAATAGCAATGAAATGAGAAAATTTGGCGAATATATCCACCACAACATAAATACAATCCTTACTTAAAGCCTTGGGAAAACCTGTGATGAAATCCATTGAGATACTTTCCCATTTTTGTTCTAGAATGGGAAATGGTTGCAATAGACCAACATGATGAGTGTGTTCAACTTTGTTTTGCTAACATATCTTGCATTCATTCACATATTTTAGAACATCTTCCTTCAACCCTTTCCAAGGGAACCTTTACCTTAATTTCCTATATGTTTTGAAGAAACCAGGATGACCTGCTAAAGGAGAATCATGAGCTTCCTTCAAAATCTTGTGCTTTAGATTCGAACCATGAACCAAGTATATTCGGTCCTTATAGTAGATCAGGACATTCAAAATCTTGTATCTATCATCTCCTTTGACTCCATCTAACACATCACAAGCAAAACTATCTTTGCCGTACTCAACTATTAGCATATCTTTCCAATCTTTAGAAATTTCCATAAGGGAAAATGAAGGTCTCCTAGATAATGCATCTGCTACAATATTATTCTTCCCTTTTACATATTCAATGTAAAAATCAAAAGCTTGGAGCTTACTTACCCATTTTTGTTTCCTTTCATTGAGATCCTTTTGTGTGAAAAAATGCTTTAAACTGTTATGATCAGTTTTGACCACAAACTTGTTCCCCACCAAATATTGTCTAAACTTGGCCAAGGAATGCATGATTGCTAACATTTCTTTGTCATATATGGAGTAGAGCTTCTCATGTGGCTGCAATTTTCTGCTCTCAAAAGCTATGGGGTGTTGATTTCGCTTTAGGACTGCCCCTATTCCTTCTCTCGATGCATCACATTCCAAAACAAAAGGTTTAGAAAAATCTAGTAATGCAAGTACTAGACAACTACTCATTACCTCTTTCATTATTTGGAAAGGCTTTTCAACCTCTTTATCCCATTTGAAAGCATTATTCTTGGTCAAATTAGTAAGTGGAGCAGTTAATTTGGAGAATCCCTTCACAAACTTCCTATAGTGAGTGCATATTCCAATGAAGCCTGTAATGTCCCTTGTTAGGAATTTTATCAAAATGGCAATTTTCCACTTTTTTTCCCTAGTTCGACCTTTGACTAGTTTTGATCTCTAGGTCCCAAATTTGCCCCAAATGATCCCAAATCTTCTGAGGAGGTATATTAATGATATTATAACATAAATATGTGTTTCAGGGATGCCTTTGGACCTTTAAAATACTTCTTCAAATCCTCTTTCAATTCTGATCAATGTAGGTAACTTTACTAGTGATTTTCCTTTGACTAGTATTGGTCTCTAGGTCTCAAATTGACTCCAAATGCCTTCAAATCTTCAAGGAAGGTGTATGAATGATATTAGAACTTTAATATGATGTTTATGGATGAAATATGTCCACCAAAACTCCTCTTCAAACTCTCTTAAGATTCTGGACCAATTATGCAATTTTACTAGTAATTTGGGGTTCAAATCCCCCTGGGGTAAGTACTGAAAATGGCTTCCCAAATGCCTCCAAACCCACTCAAATTTATGAACCGAGGTATGTAATGTGTTAAGTATTTTATTAAAGTCTCATATGAACCATTAATGAATTATTACAACTTTTCTCACCCTCTCCCATTCAACTGCAAAAATCCCCAATTCAACCCTTGGGGAAATGGCACTATTTCACCTCCCAATACAACTAAACTGAGTAAAAATGCTTCGAATGCTCAAGTACAGTACATGAAACTTGTAGAAGACATACATGGCAGTATATTGATCACAAATATATCAGATAATCATCCATTCATTCGAAATCATCATCAATACATTGGCTCACAACAAGGTAGTGGGGAAATGGCATTGTTCTTCCATTAAAAATGAGATTTATACATTTCTACTTGGAATTTCGACCTGAAACTTTTTGGAGATGAAGAACAGAGTATTTAATTCATATTAAAAAATAAATGGGGCATTAAAAGCTTCCTCAAAGAGTACAATAGCTCACCAAAAACGCCCTCCCTCAAGGATCAAGAATATGCCATCAAAACTGGAAATGGTTGAGAGAATGTGCTGCAATAGAAGAAACCATGATCTGCCCTATAGCTTACACCTACAAATAAAGACTCCATTAAAGCTCCAAATGAAAGGTCTGAATGGCCTTTCCAATTACCAACTTGGATGGGAATCTTTCACCCTCGAAATTGGCTAAGGCAAGAAACTAGTCATCCACTAGCTCTCCCTCTACACAAATGCAATTGCAAATTCTACAAATGATCAAAAGATGGTTTCATTCTTTTTTATTGACATTTATAAAGTTCTAATGTGCTCCGTGGGTCGAATTCCTTCCAAGATACTCATGCCAACTCAAGTTGGGAAGAGATTCCAAAGAACGCCACTTGTACAACAATTCCCAGTTTCCCACTTCCACCAAATCACATGTGGAAGAATATTAGCTTCCCTAACACCCTTGAGCGCCTTCTTGGAGTCCAGTTTTAGCCCTGACATGTCATATATGTCATATGTCAGCCTTCAGGTCTGATTTGTGTCATAGGTGTCATAGCATCTTCATCATTGTTGTCATAGAGCTAGGGAATCTAGCCCAAGTGTCTCACTAACTCCAAATTGCCTCTTCCTCTTCCATGGGAGTTACTCTTCCTCTATATTTCGACCTTGGATGAGTCATGCCATGAATAATACCTTTTGGACTCCCCCAAGTATGTTACCATTCACCTTGAATTCGAATTGGTGAGAGAATGATTCCAAGTGTAGTGGGGAAATCTAGCCATATGTGGGTCCCACTTCCTCCATGTGTCTTCATGATCAAATGCCACTTTGATTTTTACTTGTATATATTTATTTAGATCCTTTATTAAATATTTATGCCACTCTAATGTTCAAACATCATTTATTATCCCCATTATTCCAAATCCCAAAGCTTCCACCCCAAACCTAGGAAACTAGTAATTTTCCTCCTTGGCAATTATTTGACCTTTAACATCAATTTTACAAACTCTAATGAATATGGCCAATGTGATTAGGCCATTGTGACCCAATTCCAAATTTGGGACATGACAAGTCCTCCCTTCCCAATATTGCTTGTCCTCAAGCAATTTCAAACATGGGTGTTGAAGAAACTGCTTCCTGTATAATTCTTTGAAGTTGCCATTGAATTGCCCAACCTTGAGTCTTTGAGTTTCCTTGAAGATTTTATAGAGGAACCACCATGCTTGCTGCTGCACTACTCTGATAAAATTCACTTTATTAAGTGGGAAATCCATCTCCCATACTGCTTGTTTCCCAAAAAAAATTCAAACCAATGAGACAAAAATTATTCCAGGGTCCCATTGCTTGTATTGTGCCCCAACAATTAAAAGTGCTCTCCAACCCATACCATCAGATAAGAGGATTCCTGGATCCCATTTTCTTGTATGCATTCTTCCAAACATCATGAGTACAAAATATATATCATCAAAGTACATAACAACATAATGAAAATGTACATCAAGAAGATGCTTCATCAAAGAATCATGAAAGTGTTTATACCTCCAAGTAAGTAGACCACCATTTGCTAGGTGCATACAATCTTCAAGTGGCCAATCAAATCTGCTCCAATGGCATAGGTGAGGATACCATGTCCGATAGTGCTGCTCCAAAAGAACGTGATATGCATCAAAATATTTAGCCATGCATTCTTTCATCCAAGAAGTGAATGAAGAATCTCCACTAAAATCTGAACCAAATAATGAGCAGGAAAAACAAGGAGACTTCAAAGGACTCAAAGAAGTCTCATCCATACATCCATGAGGATATGTATCATCATAAGGTAAAGCAATATGCTGCTGCAATTCTAAATAATGAGGTGCTCTATTCATGTCATCATCAAAAGGAGAGGTAGGAGTTTCATACCCCTCATGTGGCACCACTAGAAAAAAACCTTTCACCCAATTTTCATCCCAAAGTGATGTGGTTGGAAAAGAAGTGTGGGGTGAGGAATTATGAACCAACTTTAATTCTTTACAACTCTTACCCATTGAAATATTTAATTCATCTTCTCCATAATTGCTTGGTCCAACTATTGTGAGATCATGTACCTCTTCCAAGGCTTTGCAACTCTCTCCATGAGGCAACTCATAATCCCTTTGAACGAGGAAAAGTTATTGTCCTTATTCTTGTTTTAGTGTAGCATCTTCAAGCACCTGCATATCAACATGTACCTCATGTTCCACAATTACATTAGGTTCCTCTTTTGTGGCATAAACTGTTTCATCCTTTTCCTTGAAAAGAGAACCATTGCTCATTATTTTTTCCGAGTTGCTTCCAATTTCACTAAGCAACAATTTGAACTCTTGAAAGTATTGCCTCCACTTGTCTTCAAAGGAAGGTTCCAATAATTTTCTAAACTCCTCATTCTCCTCTGAGGTTCCTTTCTCATCCTTACTCATGGTGACCAATGAATGCACTTCTTCTCCTATTTCTTCCCTTTCACCAAAGTACATCCAGTTTCAGTTTCTAAGGGTGATGGCTTATTTCTTTGACTCCTGGTCTTCACTAATGTTCTACCACATCAGGTGCCAAGACCATGCTCTGATACCACTGTAATGTCCCTTGTTAGGAATTTTATCAAAATGGCAATTTTCCACTTTTTTTCCCTAGTTCGACCTTTGACTAGTTTTGATCTCTAGGTCCCAAATTTGCCCCAAATGATCCCAAATCTTCTGAGGAGGTATATTAATGATATTATAACATAAATATGTGTTTCAGGGATTCCTTTGGACCTTTAAAATACTTCTGCAAATCCTCTTTCAATTCTGATCAATGTAGGTAACTTTACTAGTGATTTTCCTTTGACTAGTATTGGTCTCTAGGTCTCAAATTGACTCCAAATGCCTTCAAATCTTCAAGGAAGGTGTATGAATGATATTAGAACTTTAATATGATTTTTATGGATGAAATATGTCCACCAAAACACCTCTGCAAACTCTCTTAAGATTCTGGACCAATTATGCAATTTTACTAGTAATTTGGGGTTCAAATCCCCCTGGGGTAAGTACTGAAAATGGCTTCCCAAATGCCTCCAAACCCACTCAAATTTATGAACCGAGGTATGTAATGTGTTAAGTATTTTATTAAAGTCTCATATGAACCATTAATGAATTATTACAACTTTTCTCACCCTCTCCCATTCAACTGCAAAAATCCCCAATTCGACCCTTGGGGAAATGGCACTATTTCACCTCCCAATACAACTAAACTGAGTAAAAATGCTTCGAATGCTCAAGTACAGTACATGAAACTTGTAGAAGACATCCATGGCAGTATATTGATCACAAATATATCAGATAATCATCCATTCATTCGAAATCATCATCAATACATTGGCTCACAACAAGGTAGTGGGGAAATGGCATTGTTCTTCCATTAAAAATGAGATTTATACATTTCTACTTGGAATTTCGACCTGAAACTTTTTGGAGATGAAGAAAAGAGTATTTAATTCATATTAAAAAATAAATGGGGCATTAAAAGCTTCCCCAAAGAGTACAATAGCTCACCAAAAACGCCCTCCCTCAAGGATCAAGAATATGCCATCAAAACTGGAAATGGTTGAGAGAATGTGCTGCAATAGAAGAAACCATGATCTTCCCTGTAGCTTACACCTGAAAATAAAGACTCCATTAAAGCTCCAAATGAAAGGTCTGAATGGCCTTTCCAATTACCAACTTGGATGGGAATCTTTCACCCTCGAAATTGGCTAAGGCAAGAAACTAGTCATCCACTAGCTCTCCCTCTACACAAATGCAATTGCAAATTCTACAAATGATCAAAAGCTGGTTTCATTTTTTTTTTATTGACATTTATAAAGTTCTAATGTGCTCCATGGGTCGAATTCCTTCCAAGAGACTCATGCCAACTCAAGTTGGGAAGAGATTCCAAAGAACGCCACTTGTACAACAATTCCTAGTTTCCCACTTCCACCAAATCACATGTGGAAGCATCTTAGCTTCCCCAACACCCTTGAGCGCCCTCTTGGAGTCCAGTTTTACCCCTGACATGTCATATATGTCATATGTCAGCCTTCAGGTCTGATTTGTGTCATAGGTGTCATAGCATCTTCATCATTGTTGTCATAGAGCTAGGGAATCTAGCCCAAGTGTCTCACTAACTCCAAATTGCCTCTTCCTCTTCCATGGGAGTTACTCTTCCTCTATATTTCGACCTTGGATGATTCATGCCATGAATAATACCTTTTGGACTCCCCCAAGTATGTTACCATTCACCTTGAATTCGAATTGGTGAGAGAATGATGCCAAGTGTAGTGGGGAAATCTAGCCATATGTGGTTCCCACTTCCTCCATGTGTCTTCATGATCAAATGCCACTTTGATTTTCACTTGTATATATTTATTTAGATCCTTTATTAAATATTTATGCCACTCTAATGTTCAAACATCATTTATTATCCCCATTATTCCAAATCCCAAAGCTTCCACCCCAAACCTAGGAAACTAGTAATTTTCCTCCTTGGCAATTATTTGACCTTTAACATCAATTTTACAAACTCTAATGAATATGGCCAATGTGATTAGGCCATTGTGACCCAATTCCAAATTTGGGACATGACAAAGCCTCTCAATTCTGTGATGTTTTTTGGTGATGGCCATTCAAGAATAGCCTTTATTTTCTCCAAGTGCACCTTTACTCCATCTTTCCCAATGATGTGCCCAAGATAAAAAAAATTCTTTCAACCCAAATTCGCACTTGCACAACTTAGCAAACAAAGATTGTTCGTGCAGAATTTTAAATACAACTTCTAAATGGTGCAAATGTTCCTCTCATGTCTTACTGTAAATCAAAATATCATCAAAGAAAACCAAAACAAACTTACGGAATTGCTTGAAAAATATTTTGTTCATGAATGATTGGAAGGTGGCTATATCATTTGTCAAACCGAAAGGCATGACAATAAATTCGAAATGGCCATAGTGACATCTGAAAGCAGTTTTCTGCACATCCTCCTCCTTCATCTGAATCTGATGGTAACCAGATCTAAGATCAATTTTGGAGAAGAAATTTGCTCCAAATAACTCATCCATGAGCTCATTTATTCTAGGGATGAGATATCTATTCTTAATTGTCTTCTTGTTTAGAGCTCTGAAATCAATGCACATCCTTAAGGTTCCATCCCTTTTCTTCACCAAAACAACTGAAGAAGCATAGGGACTAGAGCTTGGTTTAATGAGTCCCAATTCCAAGAGTTATTGAATAGCCTTATCAATCTCATATATGAACCTTTTTGGGTGTCTATATGGTGGTATTTGTATAGGTGAAGTACCAACCTCCAAAACAATGGTGTTCTCAACTCCTCTATCAGGTGGCCTTCCAGGTAGAAGGTCTCCAAAAACCCTTTCACATTTGTGTAGTAGTTGCTTTATCTCCCTTGGATGTTCTGCAATATTTATGTTTGGCTTGGGGGAAGTGATGAAACATTCATCATCCCATTCAATATCCCCATGCCTAAATATGGACCTCATACTGTAGGAAGACACCACTTGATTCAGATAGGTGTGCATTCCTCTCACCACCCTTTGTTTTCCTTCCGAATCTTTGAATTTCATATCAGTTATTTGGTAGTTCACTGTATGTTTCCCTATAGTGTACAACCATTGCACTCCCAAGACCACATTTGTATCACCAACATAAAATCTATAAGAAAATGTGTAATTACCTATGGTGAGTTGTAGCTTTGGAATCCATGTTTTGCACTCCATAGTATTGTGACCTGGAATGATGACTGTGAACCCATTAAATGGTTCAGTAGGTAACTTATCCTTTACACCATGGTTGCATCAATGAATTTATGAGTTGCTCCTCCATATACCAATACCAAAACTCTTTGCCCTTGTACCACTCCTTTGCATCGAATGGTGTGAAAACGAGGCACTCCTGAAAGTACTGCCATTCTCCCTTTGTCAGGTGATGGATGATCTTCTTCCGTTGTATCATATCCCTCTTCTTGGGATGAAATATGTTCTTCTTCCTCCATGTTCCCTTCACCTTCATCATCATCAGAAAATACTTCAATGCATTGTGCTTTCCCCTTAGCACATTTATGCCCTGGTACCCATGGTTGGAAGCATGTGTAACATAGTCTCTTTCTTATGAGTTATTTATTGCTTGGTCCCTCTTTCTTTTGCTTTCCAAATGCATCTTTTTGCCATGGATTCTTGTCAAATATGAACTTGGAAGGAAAGTTGGGCTTGGGAGGAAACCTTGTCTTGGGTAGCACATTTTGCAGATCTCTTGCCAAGTTCATGGCATCTTTTAATGAAGTAGGTTTGTGGGCTTTAACTAAACCCTTCAAAGTTTCAGCCAAACCTTCAGTAAAGAGAAATACTAATCGAACCATAGATATATTAGCCACCTTTACTGATAGTTTTTGAAATTCCAACATGTACTCATCAAGGGTCCCAATTTGCTTCAACTGTGCTAATTCCTTGAAAGGCGTTTCAGGGTCTTTTTGCTCAAATCTTTCCAATAACCTATTAAAAAATTATTCATATGTTGTGACCTAATCATGTCCCAAGGTTTTAATCCTGTGGAACCACCAATCATTGGCTTCTCCTTCAAGATGAAAAATAGCCATTTTTAGAGCATCCTCTTCAACCATTGGATTCAATTGAAAATACACATCTAACTTTTGTATCCAAGTATTTGCAGAACTTTGAGATGAGCCATCAAAGGTAGGAAGGGGAATTTTACCTATGGCATAATTCAATTCTTTATTTTGGAAAGGATTTCTATTACCTCCTCTCATTTTGATCTTGTTTGAGATAGTAAAGAATTGATCAAATGGTAATGTCCTTCTATAATTTTCACTCAACTGCTGCCATTTTGATAGAAATTCATTCATGCCATATTGGGTGTTAGGATATTCTTTGGGATCAAGAAAATTAGGTTTGGTATCTCTTATTGATCTCTGAAATTCATTGGGTCAATTATGAGGCCCTGTCCTTGAGAAAATGCTTCCACCAAATGCCTTATTTTCCTCATTAGGGGAACTAGTGCTGCCTCCTATTTCCAATTTGCTACCAATTTGACTAGCCATCGATTCGAACCCTTGCATTATATGCCTTGTCATGTAGTCAAAAAATGGTTTCATGAATTTCCTAAACTCCTCTTTCTCCTCCATATATGAAGTTCCTTTCTCATCCTTAGCCATAGTCTCAACAGAGTGCACTTCTTATCCTTCTTCTTCCTCTTCACCAAAGGTACTTTCAGTTTCTGTGTCTAAGGGAGGGGGATGAATTCTTGACCTCATAAATGGTCACCCAAACCAGGTGCAAGGACCATGCTATAATACCACTTGTAGTATCCCTTTTTAATAAATTGGAAAAATTGGAATTTTTTGGTCAATTCGAACCTTGGACTAGTGATGCCCCAAGTGCTTCCAAATGGCTCCTAAGGATTTCAAATTGGGTCTGAAGGTACTTGAGAGCTATTAGGACATAAAAATGAGGATTATAGGTTCTTGTAAACTCTCAAAATACTTCTACAACATTCATTTGCAATCAGGAGAAAATAGGGAATTTACTAGTAATTTTGAGGTTCAAACCCCCTAGGGTAGAGGTCACTAATGGATTCCCAAATGTAGTACGAACCTCCAAAATTTCATAACAAAGACATGTATTAGTTATATGAATTCAATGGGAACCAAAATGAATCATTAATCAGTTCCTAAAGGCTGTTGAAACTCCCATAAATCATAGATTTGTATACGTGTCTTCACATAGGGGGAAATGATAGAAGAACTTCACAACTAGCTATGAATTTCGAGATAAATGTTCCAAGGACTTGTATAATGTGTATGAAACTTCTTCAGTGCATTAATTTCTCTCCATACAACAATAAAATCATATATAATGACTAAAAAAAATTGAAACCAAACAACTTCAAGTTCTCACAACAATATATAGGGGAAAATGGCACCATTCATACATAGTTTGGCATTTTTACATAGTTTCACTTGGAGTTTCGACCTGAGGTTCTTCTAAGCATAAAATACAGAGTGAATACATAATATTAAAAATAAATAGGTCCCCTTGGAATCCCCCAAAGAGATAATCATCTCACCATGTGCGCCCTTCCTCCAAGAGCAAGAATATGAAGAGAAATGTGAGAGTGAGATGGGAGCAAGTTGAAGAAGAAAATATCACGAGAAGCCCTGTAGCTTCAACATGAAACAAATGAATCCATTGTAGATCCAAATTAAAGGTCTGAATGGCCTCTCCAATTTCCAATTAGGATGGGAATATTTCACCCTCGAAATTGGTGGTAAGGCAAGTAGAATAAACACTCAACTTGCATGGACAAGCTATGCTCTCCAAATTACCAAATTAGAAATGATCAAAGACCTTATCCTTATTTGTTCTTTTATTTTATAAAATTTCCAAGTCCTCCATGGTTCGAATTCCTTCCAAAAGCTTCATGCCAACTCAAGTTGGGAAGAGATTCCATTGTGTGCCACTTGTCCATCAATTCCTAGTCTCAGTCTTCCATCAATTCGAATAAGGAAGCATCTTGGATGCCATAACTCCCTTGTGCGCCCTCTTGGAGGATATTTTTAGCCTTGATATGTCATATAGGTTAGATGTCAACAATCAAGTCTGATCCTTGTCATAACTGTCATAGAATCTTCGTCATTGTTGTCATAGAAGCTAGGGAATCTAGCCCAAGTGTCTCAATATCTCTAAGATGCCTCTTCCTTTTCCATGGGAGTTACTCTTCCACTCAAATTTGACCCTCATTGATTCATTCCAAGTATAATGACCTTCCAAGTCCCCCAATAACATTAGAATCCACCTTGGATTCGAATGGGTGAGAGTAGGATGCCATGTGGCATGAGGAATCTTGCTTTGTGTGGGTCCCACACCACCAATGTGCCTTCATGACCAAGTGACACCTTATTTTCCTATTGTAAATATTTATTTAGACCCTTTTAATAAATTTATGTCAAGCTAATGTCCATTTGGGGTTTATTAGCTCCCTTATTCCAAATCTAAATGTTTCCACCCCAACCTAGGGAACTAGTATATTGGTGGAATTTCCCCTTTTAGTGATTTATTTGGATGGGGACATTATAGAGAATGATCAAAAGAGTGTTGACTCCAATGATATGAGGTAAGGGTGAAAATACAACTGACATAGCTTCTGAGCGTAGAAGAAAGGACTCTTGGCAACTGACATAATTGTCACAACCCCCATGCCTCAATAATTGCATGAAGTGACTTTTCCCACAAACCTCACATATGCATTCAATTATTGGGTTTAACAGCCAAAATAAGGTAATTGGCTCATTTAAGGCACATGGCAGAATTTTAGATGAGTTATAATATTGACACTTGCAAATATAGGATTTAGTTTCCCCATAGGCCCCCTTTTCCCTTCCCCTCCGGTGAAATCATATCCCCTCTAGTGCTCTTTACACAACCATCTTGGACCATTTTATTAATTTCCAACATAATATTTACATACATTTCGAATTAGCATGATAAGCCAACCATATGGTTCGAATGAAATTTCATACATCATACATACCTAGCCATTCACTAATCGAGCCTTGGCCTTAAGCTCTGCACTAGGAATCCATACTAGCATATTTACATAATTTACATATTTTGATTGAATACATTCCAAGTCAAAATTGGGGGTATGACAAAATCCCATAAGTTCATTCAATCCCTAAGAACTATACTGGATTTGATACCACTCTTAGAATCCTCCAAGTGGAGATAAACAAAGACAAATAGAGATAAGCATGAATACACATCTTCCATTAAGGTTATACACATATAAATACAATGACATGACCCTTGGTGTCCTATTCCAAGAGGTCTCTTGGACTTTATTGTGACTCTTTATATTCACCTATGGTGAATGTTAATAGTAATAATAATACAATTTACTTTTACCATAACCCTAAAGGATTATGTTTCCAGCACATATAAACTTACTTTTTTAAGTTAGGTTTTTTAATTCTATTTTCATCTATAAAAGGGTTTATAATGTGTTATTGTTGAGCTCTGCTTTAGACAGTTGGACTGCAGTTTGTCAAAACAAATACTGTGATTTATTTAAGATTGTCTATTTTCACAAAGAGATTATTAAAAAATACCAATTGTCTTGAAAAAGAAAACATGTCTGCTTAAAATGTTATGGTTTAACATAACATCTATTTAAAATTGTTTTTTATCATGAGGAAACTGGTGATGACAGTTGCTATTTCTCAAAAGTTGAGTTGTTTCCAAAACTGACAAAGATGTGGTGGTTCTTAGGTGCTTTCTCTGGTTGCAATTGATCTACCATTGCATTTCTTTGTATCTCCTGCTCTGCCATGCCAAACTTGACATCTCTATATGTATCCTCATTGATTGCTTTTGATACTCAAATTCCATTGCTCAAACTCTCATACTTTTGATCCATCCAGTCCAATTTTTCAAGAACTTCATTGTTTTAGGTATTCTTATCTTCTACAATCACAACAACAAATATCTTCATATGACAATATCAATCCACTAGCTTTAATAACTTTGTGTCTTTACTTCTAGAGAATCCTAGGTTTGGAAACCATGTGAAAGTCCATTTGATCATTGAATGTCCTCACCCTCTTTTCCCTATGTCTATTCTCTATCTCCTCAACTTTCTTTTCTTTTCGTCTCAGAGGAAAAATTGATGTTATATACTTTGTCATTTCCATTGCAAAGGATCTAACCTAGATCATTGATGGACCCAATCCTTTACTCGAATTCCTCTTGCATTTTCATGGAGGAGACATAGACTTGCAGGTGAGTTTATTAGGTAACCTCTCTATCTAATCCAAATAAACGACCACCACGACAAGCTATGACTCAAACTACTATGATAACTTATTGCGAGAATAAAATAACACCTTCCTAATGTGTAAGACCTCTTTCTTTCATAAGCTCTCAATAATTCAATATTGATCTTCATAATGACCTTTGTATCTCTTCCCCCCATTGCCTTACTCCCTAAGGTAGAGATTTGTCCTAGTACTGGATATAATGTGTTATGGTTGAGTGATGGGAACTTGAGCCACAATGGCCATCAACGTACACTTCCCTAATTCCCTCACCTCCACCCATGCCAACAAGACAACCATTCCCTCTTGCCTACCTTGTTAATGTCATGTCTTTCCCACCTCATCTTGCCTCCCTATCATCCCATCCGAGAATAATTGGTGGCTTAATGTTGGAAAGCATGGTGATGAATGTTTGAAATGGTCTATATATGGTGTTTGGAGCTCAAAAGGATGGTTATCTTCTAAAGAAGGGTAAACGTTGTAAAACTTTGACCTTTTTAGTTGTCGACATTGAAATTCGACCAAGCAATATTTGTTGAAATTGCATTTTTGGATTGCTGAGATTGTTGTTTTTAATGCAAAAATGGATTCAACATCCTCAAATACCCCTCATTACGTGTTTAGACCACTACTACTAATTTTCTTATTTTATTTTTATTTTTTGATGATAATTTATTTGTTTGTTTTTTCAATGTATTGTGGGTCTTCTTTGGTATGTTGCTATAATCTAAACAATAAAGTTGTCGTATAGAGGGGTCCCTTCTCTTACAAAGAAAGGACTCCCATATGTTAATTTGGTATCTGACTAGACAATAACCTTAAATTAGATTATTATTACTATAATAATACATTTTTATGGTAGGTTTTTAGTTCACATTACTATTTATTATGTTTTTATCATCTATGCAATTAGTTTGTCTCTAAAGTATACATTGCAAATTGATGTGATACTACATCCCTTGCTCCAATAATGATGATTCTAGTATCATGCCTTCTAGGTTTCCTCTTGATGTGATATTTATTTCCTCTAACAATTACGAGACAATGAGGGTTTGTACGACATTACCTACACCAAAAGCTTTTGCTAATGTAGAAGTTAACTTTAGGTTGCAAGCTTTAAGATCTAAGTCTTTGGTTATATTTATAGCACCCCCCTCTCAATACTAATAATATTATTGTGAGCATAGATGTCATTGATTCACAAGGTATCAGGGATCAACTAAGTTCACCACTAAAGGAGTAGTGCATGCCAAAATTTCAATCCAAGGATTGTTTAAGTATGGGAAAAAAACTTAAATACGCACATAATGAATTGAGTAAGTGCAATGCTTGTGCCAAGTGCTCATAACCCTTGATGCACACTAGTGAAGCACACAAGTCTTAGGCACATGACATTAGCAAGGTGCATGCATGTTAAATGGAAGGCACAACCTAAATTAAGTTGAATCTAATGATGAGGCACACCTAAGTGACGTGGATAGGAAACACAACAAATCGTTACAAGGAAAACTCGACCATTATAACAAAGTGTCACATTTTCATGTTCTCCATACTCGTGACACATGTGCACTAATGTATTGTGAAATACAAATATATGAGATGTGAAATGCTTTGTATCCCTCGAGCATGTTTTATTTTTATACTTCTCTTAGATTGTATTTGGGTTAGTGTTGTTGATGGTTTTAGATAGATTGTTGTTAACATTAGTTTCATGCTATTCCTTTTTTTCCAAAGAAAATCTTGCGGTGAAACCTAAGGGATGCTTCCCAACATTAGTGGATGTTATCCCTAGTAAACATAACATCAAATATTAGCGTGCTTAACCCGAGGAGATTGAAATTGGGCACCTACCAACATAGAACTAGTCAAATGCCCAATAAAATTGATGACAACTAGTTGAGCTAACTCCTTGAGCTATTAAGGCTTCACTATTCATATAATTGTTATGTAGAGTTATTTATCAAGGAGAAATAAAGGTTGATAGTCTATTTGGAAAATTCTTCCAATTGTGCATGTTAGTTGATTATTACATTTATGTTTGTACCATAACAATATGTGTGATGAAGACAAGGTATAAGTTGTAGTTGCACTCTATATTGAATAAGTCATGTCATTCGGGCCTTCTATAATTAATTATTTCTACATTGGCATATTCCTATGATTATTTTAAGGGTATCCATAAAAGTAATAGTTCTTCTACCTACACAATCGATGATTCACCATAATATTGTAATGATTGCTTGCTCTGAAGTTCCCCTCCCTCCTCTATATAACCTATTTGTTTGTAAATAAAAAACTATTAGATACAACATTTTGAAATTGTTTTATTACTTTAAAAACTCCTCTTATACATATATTAAATCCTATTATTATACCTGCAAATGCATGATATACTTTTTGTTCAGAAGTCAACCTTCCTTGACTTACATTAATTTGTTGTTTGAAACAATTTATTTTACAAAGTTTTATAATGTTTTGTAAAATTTTAATATTAAACATAATATTTTGAAAAAAACAAATTAAATTTACTAATTTTAAAAGTATAATATTTTAATTTTTCAATTGGTTTAGTACAATTCAGATGGGACATAAATCCTTATAAGAGTGATTTTTATTTTCAAAATTTCAAAATATATAAAAATAATTTATAAAACAAAATTTTCTAAAAATACTCCGGTACAACCTGTTGCATTAAGTATAATTAATATATAATTTTTGATTTGATGTAATATAAGATTTGATGTTTTGATGATGGCTTGTTGTGGGCAATGGACATCGTTTTTCCTTGCGTGGAACCAAATTATTCGCAGTCTACCAATCATCCTCAAACACTGAGCAATTACACATATTTAAATACACAACAATACATAAATACCCATCTTTAATACATTGTACCAAATTACTTAATTCCTTCACTAAGCAAACGACTTAGTTATATCAGTGTATATAATAAACCAACTTTCATAAATGCAAAACTTGAAGTTGAAAGAACTCTTAGCATAACCTTTTAAATCACAAATATATTCATTTCATCCATATCGTTGAAAACCTTTGCACTATCCCACGTCAATGACCTAATCGAATTCAACATACGATCAAACCAATATAAGATTATTGTTTTTTTTCCAATATTTAGATATCTAGTCACATTAGAGATATAAACACATCATCATCATCATCATCATAGTTCAATTCACTACTTACGATAAGCAATATTTATATTTTTGAGAGAGTTATCACACTCCTCAAATCAAGTAATATTTATACTTTTTACAGAGTAAGGAAGCAAGTAAAATTTATATTTTTACGTCGTAGGCATTTTACCAACGAAAAGCATAACCATCCATGTCGGCTAGATTCCTCGCTCATAGAGCGAATGGAATGCTGCCACGTGGATGGTGCCGTCTTGAAGGTTTTGTCCTCTTGCGTCAAGGTTTATACACCATCTGAATGCCACCACCAAGAAGCAAGGGTCTGCGCCCCCACCTGTCGACAATGGAAATTGATACCAGGGTGGAAAGTACAAGAATAACTCCGGTCAAAACAGACGAATACAGGTAAGCATTTGCATCAAAGCCCAAACTTCCGAAAAGAACATGAGCATAGAACAATATCGAATTGATTCCAGTCAAGATTTGAAACATGGGCATGCAGATGGCCATCACTAGCTGTGGCCGATTCCTCCTCTCAAATAAATTCCTGAATGGATGTTTAATGGCATTATCCAATTCACTTGCATCCATCATATCTTCATACTCTGCATCGACATGTGTGATGCCCCTGGTCTTCTATAGGATAGCATGTCCTTTGTCCAGATGGCCACGTTCTATCAGACTGTTGGGGGTCTCAGGAAGGAAGATCCCTCCAACTGTCATCAGAAGTGCAGGAACTGTAGCCAAACCCAAAGAGAGATGCCATACCCAGGGTGTTATGTTCTGAGTGTCGTAATTAAACATATTTGCTGTGAATTTCCTGAGTGTTGTGGCCAACTGGAACATCATATTAGTCCTCCACGGAGTTTTGGAGGAGCCATCTCTAAGAGGTATAGAGAAACGGCCTTCATACAAATTCAAACAAAAAACCGTGTCAACCCATTTATTCAAATTCAAACCAAAAACTCTGTAAACCAAAGTCTTACGTACCCAAACTATCAAAATACTCTGCAAACCCGAGTCATTCATATCCAAACTAGCAAACCCAATTCGTTGAAAGTCAAATTAAAAACTCTGTTCTTATTGGAACTAAATATTATGTTATCCCAAGTCATCCAAATTCAAAGAAATAATTGTTAAAGCCAAAGGACTAAACCATTAGTTACCCGCAAATTTCTTGATCAACAAAACTCTTTCAAAATCCCCAAAACCCATACAAGTCTACCTGATTTGTGAATCCAATTCCCACTCCAAGCATTATGCGCCCAATAATGAGCATTGGCAAATTCACGGCACTGGCGTTCAGAGATGCACCTATAATAAAACCGATACCTCCGCTGATAATACTGGCCTTGCGACCATATTTCCTCGTCACAGGAGATGCAAACTATGAAGCAATAAGGCATGCAATGTAGAGGGACGAGGTGAACATGGCTAGACCTTGGTTGTTGTACTTGCAGTAATCGTTGTCGTGGGAATTTTGATGCTTCTTGCAGTAGACTACAAGGAAGAATTTCTCGAGAAAAGGATCCATGGATGTCACTCTGCCTGTTATTCACAACACAACTCAGAATTCAACAAATCCACTGAAGCAAATAAGCTTCAATTATTGTCTTCTGTTCATTATCATTATCAGTTCTTAGCATTAATTGCGAGATTAAACTATAAACGAAAATTGGACTATTTTCCAAACATGGGACATACATATCAGATATACTGATATCATAGGCGAAGATAGAGACCCCAATCGCGGCAACCATGCACGCAACAACAACATAGAGTGTTACTCTTCCCTGGTATTGTTGTGCCCTCTCCTGTGACACTCCAACTCCATGCAAAGAACCGCTGGCCATCCTCGACAAAATCAACCTAGGCGGAAATGGGTCCTTGGAATATACAAGAAAGGCTCAAAACGTGGCCATGGGTGCAATTTTCAATGTCAACTTAGCTCCACTTGCCATGGAAGAAGACAAGAAGGTGAGTCAGAAGACAAGTGTCATTTTCAATGGCTTGATGTGGATGAAGCGGAAAAGTACTTTACAAATTATATTTCTAGTAGAGATAATTCCAACAGATAAATTATTATTATGTGGTTTAATAATGATAATTTTTAAAAATTCATAAATAACAAAATTAAATAATATTTTGAAAAATTATTTTGAAAAATTAATAAAATGATTAACACAATTGTGCAATAATATTGATTTTGAAAAAACTATTAAAAAATAATTATAGAAAATATTTAATATTTAAATGGTAGTAATATTGTGTATATTTTTACGTCGATAAGGTGTACTTATTTCAATGCATGGACTTGGGTTGCAAGCTTTTAATTGTATTTATGAATTCAGTGGTCTTGATTTCATAATGAGGAATATTCATAGTCGTCTCCATCAAACTGATAGTGGAGATTTGATAGCATAAATTCCTTGCAAGTATTAAGAGTCAAATGTGTGTTACTTGATTTAATTAATGTTGATTAATGAATAGCCATATCTATCATAAATGTTGGCCACGTTACTCCAAATCTGCCATGTGCTTACTTTTTTTTTTTTTGAATGTTTTTTCTTTTAAATGCAAGTGGGTAGGAAAATGAAAAAAAAATAAAGATAAAAGGTTGCCATAAAGATAATATGGTTTGGTTAAATCATTGGGGTATAGACAAAATTGTAACTTTGCAAAATATCAATAACATTAAAAATACTATTACATCTAAGTTTAAAGAGAAAATGTGGGGGGAAAGGATTTAGAGGTTAAAAGGAAGCTAAGAAACTCAAGGAGGCCATTAATGATAATAATGATAAACATTAATGACGACGATATTGGCAATAATCTGTGAATACTCCAAGATTTAAATTGGAAGGTTTGGACTGAGAGCATATTGCACACATATAAATATAGTGCTCTGCTTTTTTGGGACGGCCAGTAAAGTAAGTATTGCTAAATATATTGCAATTTTTTTGGAATTCCAAGATGGTCCCTAGGAGACAATGGAGCCCTTTGCATACCCATTGTTGAGATGCACCCTCTTGAAGTCCATTCCCTTTCAAGCTTCCAAGAACAATTCCGCAATATCCGATACATCATCATTGATGAAATGAGTTTTGTTGGCCCAAAAATGTTAACCCGTATAGATGACCGTTTACGTGAAGACTTTCCTTCCCAACACACAACCCCCTTTGGTGGTTGCTCCATCATCTTCCTTGGTGATTTTGGATAGTTTCCCCCTGTAAAGGACATCCCCATGTATGTTGGGACGTCACGAGGTAATGCTCTTTGGCGTACTTTTGACACTTTTATCATTCTTTCAACCATCTTTCAACAACAAGGAAACACTCCTTCCCAAGTTTCCTTTCATCAACTCCTACTCAATCTTTGAAATGCAACACCGACTCTTGAATATTGGACCCTTCTCATGTCAAGAACAACCTCCTCCCTTTCACAAGAAGAGAACAATACATTTGAGCAATGCACCCATTTGTACACAACTAATAGCTCTGTTGCATTGCACATTGCCTTGTAGAGCAAAAGAAACAACATCTTCAAACCTCAATCGATGATGAGCAACTTCCATTCAAGGTTCTAGTAGCAGTTGGTTAGTAGGTCATGTTGACAGCCAACTTATGTGTCTCATCAGGACTTGTTAACGGCTCACTTGGAAAATTTATTGCAATTGTGTACAACTCCAACGATCAATCACCTACCTTGCCATCTTATGTTGTAATCCAATTTCTCCACTACAAAGGCCCCCCATGGGATTCTTCCAATCCAAATTTTGTCCCCATTAGTCCTATAACAAGGGGTTCACGAAGGCAAGTACCACTTCAAATGGCATGGGGCTTAACAATCCATAAAGCACAAGGGATGACCCTGCAAAATGCAACCATAGATATTGACAACATTGACCGACAAGGCCTTACATTCACTGCAATATCCAGAGTTAAATCTTTTTCAGGCCTCCGCATATCTCCACCTTTTTCATTTTCTAGATATTCTCGAATGCAAGACAACCCCTATGTGCAACTCATGATACAAGAGGAGACCTTACTTGCTTCAAAATCTTTGCAACCACCTGTTCCATGTACTTACATTCCTGCTCCTTAGCACCTATACTTGCCATAGCTATTACTTTACTACCTTGTCCTTTAAATCAATACAACTTGTATATTTTTCTTTAGATCTTGTATTCCTATTGCTATCGTCATTGAATATTTTCCTACAGGATACAAGCAAATACAAAGAAACATTGCCTTCTTGGATATTTAATTTCATATATACATTTTTGTTGTACTACTTTACCTTATTTACTTCAATGTGTAGTCATGCCATTTTTCAAAAGCAAACACAACACAACATTTCATCATGTGTTAGTATTTTTTCCAACAAATATAAAATGTCCCAATATATATACTTCAATATGCTACCATTCATTGTTTCATTATGTAATCTTTAGTTTCATTACGTTCAGCATCTATGCTGTAATGTAATGTTGTGATTGGAAAAGACTCGATCTTACCCATTGCTTTTAGTGAGCCATTTTGATTTATGATACATTTATTCATTTGATCCAAATGTGTTCCAGATGCATTTGTCTAGCGTGTGGTCTAACTCAATCAAGTCATTTCCCAGTTTGTGGTGCAAACCATTATGAATCTTGACCATTTTAATAATTAATTTATGTACATTTCACTCACTTTAACACTCACTTTAATTTATGTAACTTTCAATTGTTGTTTAACCACTCACTTCTTAGTTGCTCAATCTTCAATATTATATCCCTTATACACATGTCAAGTTCCTCACTATTCACCCTTTATGTTTTCACATCAGGTATGATTAAAAAATCCAACAAGAAGAAGGGAAAGAAGATTGAGCCTAACGTAGAAACAACTCCAATTATACCAATTGAAACAATGTTTGAAGACGCCAAACCCATCACAAGGGCCACTCCAGAATTCAAATGGGGTGACCTGTACACAGCTACCAGAGATGGAAAAATACCAGATGCAAACCTCAAAGATGTTGATGTATTTGTAACTTCGGAAGATATTCACTTGTATATTGTATGTATTACATTTGTACTTTATTGTATCCCCAACGGAGATGTATTATTCCTCCGATTGGAAGTGTCATCATTTGTATTTGCAAGTGTTGCAAGTTATATTGTAAGTGTCGTAACTTATATTTGATGGGTTATTAGACCACCTTAGAGGCGTCAGCCCAATATGGGTTAAAGGGTTGTTAGACCACCCTAGTGGGGTCGGACCAGTGACAAGTGGTAATGGGTTATTAGAATCTCCTAAGGGAGGTCAGTGCAGTTAGAGTAAAAGGCAAGTAAAGGTAAAGTATAAATAGAGAGGAGCACCTCTCTATTTATTCATTCATTCACTCACTCACTTCACATTAGTGAGAGAGAGGAGTGCGCACAAGTGGAGGAGGAGAAGCTGCTAGGATACTATCTCTTGTTTTGGGGTTTGATCTTTGTGATATTTGTATTGGTGCTCATTCTATCTCTGAGGAAGTTGCGGGGTTTTTCAACTTCTTGGTTTTCCTCGGTGAAATGCTTTGTGTCTCTTGTCTCTTGTGTTTGATATGTTGTACATGTTGTTATCTCAGCTAAGATCCTAGATCATATTGAATTAAATGATGAAAAACTAACATGGTACCAGAGCTATCCTGAAGGAAGGTATTGTATGGCATTTACAACAATTGTTGCACTTGTGACAAATTAAGAGCTAGGGCTTGACATAGTCAAAACTAGTCATCATGGAACTTTCGCTATAAGTTTGTTTTAGCGAAGGTTGAGGATCTAATTTTTTTACAAGCCGAAGATCATACATGGATGTACCCTTTGTAAAAAATTCAGCCTTAGATTCGTTTTACTTTGTGAGATATGATCCATACAAGTTAGGGTTTCTGCCTCTTCCAGAATGCAGCCCTAAACAGGTGACCTAGGCACAAAGGTCATATCTCAGGTTAGGAATCTCCAAATAGAATTTCGTAAAAAGTTTCAATTAGAGAACGGACTTTAGTTTCACAGGTCCGACTTTTAGAGGTTGAAGTTGAAACAGTGACATGTGGCACTCCGTACAAGTTCACTATGTTGTTTCATCCCATAAACAGGTCATGTTGCGACACTTAGCATATCTCTCTCATGGAGAATCCATTTGAGGTCAGATATGTGGGTTTGGAAAGATGACAGGTCATTCTATCACATGCCAAAGTTTCAGACTTTGAGGACGAAATTTTAGAGATACACTAGAAACAATATGGCATATATTTATGTCAAAAACAGAATTGGATTCTGAGCATTTTCATTTTTGGCTTGTCACTGCTGCGGGAAATTAGGGGTTCTGCAAAAGTTGGAATTTTTGGAATATGAGACCATGACTGGATGCTCCTCATCAAAATTGAAATTTAGAGACCAAGATCGAAGTTTTGGTTGGGTAGAACCCCGGGCTCTATCAAACCCTAGTTCGGGTTTTTGACTGGAAAACCAGAATTTGACAGAAGCTGCAGATCCGAAACTCGCAGGACAATTTTGAGGGGTCAATTTTTGGAGTTTTCAAAATCTGAGCACACCAACTTGCTCACCTTAGCCATCTACATCTCCCTATCTAGAGAGAAGTTTGAAATTCCAAGTTTGAATTTTTAGGGTTTCTCTACCAAACCCTAGCCAACTCCAAATCCAGTTTCAACAAATCAAAGTGTATAGGATTGGGTTATTCCTATAACAGAATTGGACATCTACATAAGTGAAGAAGTTCCAGTTCCCGAGGGAGATGAGGCTAAGGCCTTACATAAGAAGTCTACAAACAATCCCCACAGGTCTGTTTTGAAATCTATTCATGATTAAATTTGTCTTCGTATTATTGAGGTTAGTACAATCTTGATTAATTTTAGACTTGTCTTATCACCTTAGTAAAAGTATGAATGCATGTGAATGATAGAAGACATTCATTGATTAGGGTTATGACACTTATGATTGTACTAATGCACTGTGGTGTTGTATGAGGATGATGTTGTCCGCTAACATGAAAGGTACATCAAGAAAGACAAATCAAGTTCTAGATCAAGAACATATGACCATGGTGACATGAAGACAAAGACTCATCCATAGCCATTGACCACATAGAAGCTCTACTTACGAGGTATGTATAATTTGGTTCTACAATACTTAACTTATGAGACATGTAGGTTACTAGCACAAGGTCTCTAAATAATTGAAGAAAACAAAGAAGACATTGTTTGGGTATGTTAGACATAACTCGCAAACATGATAATCTAGGTATTTTTTTCCTATATCAAGTTAGAATCCTACCTTGTGTTAGGATCTCATATAAGTATACTTTTGTATGATTGATAATGATTATTCATGAAATTATAATTTTGAGTAATCATGGGTTTATGCATATTATGCTTCTTACTTTGATTGATGATATGACAAACCAGAAGAGTCCTATGGTCAAATAAGAATATGCATGAGTAAAATAAGTCCTCCCCGAAACCTTGAATACTAACGCTTGTGATAAATTACCTGTGTATGAAATGACCATGACCATACATGTTTAAGATTATTTAGAATCATAATGTTTTGATAGTATTGCGATTATACTAATGAATGTATGATTATGTATGAGATCTTGCGGATGAAACAATGATGACACTAGTGCACACTTAAGCATGCATAGTGGTTCAGGATGGATAGAAGCTCAAAGACATAAATGATATCATAAAGGAAGCAAAGATCAAGAGGGAGCACACCCCAGTAGTTCCTGCAAGGAAGCAAATATTGAGAGGGAGTCCACCCAACAACTAAACAAAGTTAAGTATTTGAATTATCATTTCTTGTATATATGATTACTTAAATGATGTTGTTAAGTCATGTACATACTTATGTTCCTAGATTTAGGATGTATATTATGCATTTTAGAAAAGTTGCATTAATGAACAAGATACTACTAATATAGTAATAGGTAAGTGGTCTATGGTACTGTACAACATTCCATTGCTACTTATCTAGATGAAACCTCTTTGATAACATGTCGGGAGTAGTGCACACTCTTAACAATGTTCTAGTAGAGATGGAAGGCATCTAGAAAGTTACCGTATGAATACGGGATATGGATGAATGTTGTATTGAAGCATTTGGCTAAGATAATTGCATGACTGTATGACATATGTCTTTATGTGTAAGAATTTGTTCTGAAAACTATGAGATATTTCTAATCATGCAATTGAATTTGACTTGTAGGAAAGATCGTGTACAATCACCTACAAAACAAGGACAACAACATTTGTTCCAGCGACGAAGTTCAAGAAAACTATCTATTAAAGAATCTGATGTTCCCATGATCCGAGATACAGTAATGGAAGGATGCCATGATCGAGGAATACCCTGTGTAAAAAATTCAGCCTTAGATTCATTGTACTTTGTGAGATATGATCCATACAAGTTAGGGTTTCTGCCTCTTCCAGAATGCAGCCCTAAACAGGTGACCTAGGCACAAAGGTCATATCTCAGGTTAGGAATCTCCAAATAGAATTTCGTAAAAAGTTTCAATTAGGGCACGGACTTTAGTTTCACAGGTCCGACTTTTATAGGGTGAAGTTGAAACAGTGACATGTGGCACTCCGTACAAGTTCACTATGTTGTTTCATCCCATAAACAGGTCATGTTGCGACACTTAGCATATCTCTCTCATGGAGAATCCATTTGAGGTCAGATATGTGGGTTTGGAAAGATGACAGGTCATTCTATCACATGCCAAAGTTTCAGACTTTGAGGACGAAATTTTAGAGATACACTAGAAACAATATGGCATATATTTATGTCAAAAACAGAATTGGATTCTGAGCATTTTCATTTTTGGCTTGTCACTGCTGCGGGAAATTAGGGGTTCTGCAAAAGTTGGAATTTTTGGAATATGAGACCATGACTGGATGCTCCTCATCAAAATTGAAATTTAGAGACCAAGATCGAAGTTTTGGTTGGGTAGAACCCCGGGCTCTATCAAACCCTAGTTCGGGTTTTTGACTGGAAAACCAGAATTTGACAGAAGCTGCAGATCCGAAACGCGCAGGACAATTTTGAGGGGTCAATTTTTGGAGTTTTCAAAATCTGAGCACACCAACTTGCTCACCTTAGCCATCTACATCTCCCTGTCTAGAGAGAAGTTTGAAATTCCAAGTTTGAATTTTTAGGGTTTCTCTACCAAACCCTAGCCAACTCCAAATTCAGTTTCAACAAATCAAAGTGTATAGGATTGGGTTATTCCTATAACAGAATTGGACACCTACATAAGTGAAGAAGTTCCAGTTCCCGAGGGAGATGAGGCTAAGGCCTTACATAAGAAGTCTACAAACAATCCCCACAGGTATGTTTTGAAATCTATTCATGATTAAATTTGTCTTCGTATTATTGAGGTTAGTACAATCTTGATTAATTTTAGACTTGTCTTATCACCTTAGTAAAAGTATGAATGCATGTGAATGATAGAAGACATTCATTGATTAGGGTTATGACACTTATGATTGTACTAATGCACTGTGGTGTTGTATGAGGATGATGTTGTCCGCTAACATGAAAGGTACATCAAGAAAGACAAATCAAGTTCTAGATCAAGAACATATGACCATGGTGACATGAAGACAAAGACTCATCCATAGCCATTGACCACATGGAAGCTCTACTTACGAGGTATGTATAATTTGGTTCTACAATACTTAACTTATGAGACATGTAGGTTACTAGCACAAGGTCTCTAAATAATTGAAGAAAACAAAGAAGACATTGTTTGGGTATGTTAGACATAACTCGCAAACATGATAATCTAGGTATTTTTTTCCTATATCAAGTTAGAATCCTACCTTGTGTTAGGATCTCATATAAGTATACTTTTGTATGATTGATAATGATTATTCATGAAATTATAATTTTGAGTAATCATGGGTTTATGCATATTATGCTTCTTACTTTGATTGATGATATGACAAACCAGAAGAGTCCTATGGTCAAATAAGAATATGCATGAGTAAAATAAGTCCTCCCCGAAACCTTGAATACTAACGCTTGTGATAAATTACCTGTGTATGAAATGACCATGACCATACATGTTTAAGATTATTTAGAATCATAATGTTTTGATAGTATTGCGATTATACTAATGAATGTATGATTATGTATGAGATCTTGCGGATGAAACAATGATGACACTAGTGCACACTTAAGCATGCATAGTGGTTCAGGATGGATAGAAGCTCAAAGACATAAATGATATCATAAAGGAAGCAAAGATCAAGAGGGAGCACACCCCAGTAGTTCCTGCAAGGAAGCAAATATTGAGAGGGAGTCCACCCAACAACTAAACAAAGTTAAGTATTTGAATTATCATTTCTTGTATATATGATTACTTAAATGATGTTGTTAAGTCATGTACATACTTATGTTCCTAGATTTAGGATGTATATTATGCATTTTAGAAAAGTTGCATTAATGAACAAGATACTACTAATATAGTAATAGGTAAGTGGTCTATGGTACTGTACAACATTCCATTGCTACTTATCTAGATGAAACCTCTTTGATAACATGTCGGGAGTAGTGCACACTCTTAACAATGTTCTAGTAGAGATGGAAGGCATCTAGAAAGTTACCGTATGAATACGGGATATGGATGAATGTTGTATTGAAGCATTTGGCTAAGATAATTGCATGACTGTATGACATATGTCTTTATGTGTAAGAATTTGTTCTGAAAACTATGAGATATTTCTAATCATGCAATTGAATTTGACTTGTAGGAAAGATCGTGTACAATCACCTACAAAACAAGGACAACAACATTTGTTCCAGCGACGAAGTTCAAGAAAACTATCTATTGAAGAATCTGATGTTCCCATGATCCGAGATACAGTAATGGAAGGATGCCATGATCGAGGAGTACCCTGTGTAAAAAATTCAGCCTTAGATTCATTGTACTTTGTGAGATATGATCCATACAAGTTAGGGTTTCTGCCTCTTCCAGAATGCAGCCCTAAACAGGTGACCTAGGCACAAAGGTCATATCTCAGGTTAGGAATCTCCAAATAGAATTTCGTAAAAAGTTTCAATTAGGGCACGGACTTTAGTTTCACAGGTCCGACTTTTAGAGGTTGAAGTTGAAACAGTGACATGTGGCACTCCGTACAAGTTCACTATGTTGTTTCATCCCATAAACAGGTCATGTTGCGACACTTAGCATATCTCTCTCATGGAGAATCCATTTGAGGTCAGATATGTGGGTTTGGAAAGATGACAGGTCATTCTATCACATGCCAAAGTTTCAGACTTTGAGGACGAAATTTTAGAGATACACTAGAAACAATATGGCATATATTTATGTCAAAAACAGAATTGGATTCTGAGCATTTTCATTTTTGGCTTGTCACTGCTGCGGGAAATTAGGGGTTCTGCAAAAGTTGGAATTTTTGGAATATGAGACCATGACTGGATGCTCCTCATCAAAATTGAAATTTAGAGACCAAGATCGAAGTTTTGGTTGGGTAGAACCCCGGGCTCTATCAAACCCTAGTTCGGGTTTTTGACTGGAAAACCAGAATTTGACAGAAGCTGCAGATCCGAAACTCGCAGGACAATTTTGAGGGGTCAATTTTTGGAGTTTTCAAAATCTGAGCACACCAACTTGCTCACCTTAGCCATCTACATCTCCCTGTCTAGAGAGAAGTTTGAAATTCCAAGTTTGAATTTTTAGGGTTTCTCTACCAAACCCTAGCCAACTCCAAATCCAGTTTCAACAAATCAAAGTGTATAGGATTGGGTTATTCCTATAACAGAATTGGACACCTACATAAGTGAAGAAGTTCCAGTTCCCGAGGGAGATGAGGCTAAGGCCTTACATAAGAAGTCTACAAACAATCCCCACAGGTATGTTTTGAAATCTATTCATGATTAAATTTGTCTTCGTATTATTGAGGTTAGTACAATCTTGATTAATTTTAGACTTGTCTTATCACCTTAGTAAAAGTATGAATGCATGTGAATGATAGAAGACATTCATTGATTAGGGTTATGACACTTATGATTGTACTAATGCACTGTGGTGTTGTATGAGGATGATGTTGTCCGCTAACATGAAAGGTACATCAAGAAAGACAAATCAAGTTCTAGATCAAGAACATATGACCATGGTGACATGAAGACAAAGACTCATCCATAGCCATTGACCACATGGAAGCTCTACTTACGAGGTATGTATAATTTGGTTCTACAATACTTAACTTATGAGACATGTAGGTTACTAGCACAAGGTCTCTAAATAATTGAAGAAAACAAAGAAGACATTGTTTGGGTATGTTAGACATAACTCGCAAACATGATAATCTAGGTATTTTTTCCTATATCAAGTTAGAATCCTACCTTGTGTTAGGATCTCATATAAGTATACTTTTGTATGATTGATAATGATTATTCATGAAATTATAATTTTGAGTAATCATGGGTTTATGCAGATTATGCTTCTTACTTTGATTGATGATATGACAAACCAGAAGAGTCCTATGGTCAAATAAGAATATGCATGAGTAAAATAAGTCCTCCCCGAAACCTTGAATACTAACGCTTGTGATAAATTACCTGTGTATGAAATGACCATGACCATACATGTTTAAGATTATTTAGAATCATAATGTTTTGATAGTATTGCGATTATACTAATGAATGTATGATTATGTATGAGATCTTGCGGATGAAACAATGATGACACTAGTGCACACTTAAGCATGCATAGTGGTTCAGGATGGATAGAAGCTCAAAGACATAAATGATATCATAAAGGAAGCAAAGATCAAGAGGGAGCACACCCCAGTAGTTCCTGCAAGGAAGCAAATATTGAGAGGGAGTCCACCCAACAACTAAACAAAGTTAAGTATTTGAATTATCATTTCTTGTATATATGATTACTTAAATGATGTTGTTAAGTCATGTACATACTTATGTTCCTAGATTTAGGATGTATATTATGCATTTTAGAAAAGTTGCATTAATGAACAAGATACTACTAATATAGTAATAGGTAAGTGGTCTATGGTACTGTACAACATTCCATTGCTACTTATCTAGATGAAACCTCTTTGATAACATGTCGGGAGTAGTGCACACTCTTAACAATGTTCTAGTAGAGATGGAAGGCATCTAGAAAGTTACCGTATGAATACGGGATATGGATGAATGTTGTATTGAAGCATTTGGCTAAGATAATTGCATGACTGTATGACATATGTCTTTATGTGTAAGAATTTGTTCTGAAAACTATGAGATATTTCTAATCATGCAATTGAATTTGACTTGTAGGAAAGATCGTGTACAATCACCTACAAAACAAGGACAACAACATTTGTTCCAGCGACGAAGTTCAAGAAAACTATCTATTGAAGAATCTGATGTTCCCATGATCCGAGATACAGTAATGGAAGGATGCCATGATCGAGGAGTACCTTGTGTAAAAAATTCAGCCTTAGATTCATTGTACTTTGTGAGATATGATCCATACAAGTTAGGGTTTCTGCCTCTTCCAGAATGCAGCCCTAAACAGGTGACCTAGGCACAAAGGTCATATCTCAGGTTAGGAATCTCCAAATAGAATTTCGTAAAAAGTTTCAATTAGGGCACGGACTTTAGTTTCACAGGTCCGACTTTTAGAGGTTGAAGTTGAAACAGTGACATGTGGCACTCCGTACAAGTTCACTATGTTGTTTCATCCCATAAACAGGTCATGTTGCGACACTTAGCATATCTCTCTCATGGAGAATCCATTTGAGGTCAGATATGTGGGTTTGGAAAGATGACAGGTCATTCTATCACATGCCAAAGTTTCAGACTTTGAGGACGAAATTTTAGAGATACACTAGAAACAATATGGCATATATTTATGTCAAAAACAGAATTGGATTCTGAGCATTTTCATTTTTGGCTTGTCACTGCTGCGGGAAATTAGGGGTTCTGCAAAAGTTGGAATTTTTGGAATATGAGACCATGACTGGATGCTCCTCATCAAAATTGAAATTTAGAGACCAAGATCGAAGTTTTGGTTGGGTAGAACCCCGGGCTCTATCAAACCCTAGTTCGGGTTTTTGACTGGAAAACCAGAATTTGACAGAAGCTGCAGATCCGAAACTCGCAGGACAATTTTGAGGGGTCAATTTTTGGAGTTTTCAAAATCTGAGCACACCAACTTGCTCACCTTAGCCATCTACATCTCCCTGTCTAGAGAGAAGTTTGAAATTCCAAGTTTGAATTTTTAGGGTTTCTCTACCAAACCCTAGCCAACTCCAAATCCAGTTTCAACAAATCAAAGTGTATAGGATTGGGTTATTCCTATAACAGAATTGGACACCTACATAAGTGAAGAAGTTCCAGTTCCCGAGGGAGATGAGGCTAAGGCCTTACATAAGAAGTCTACAAACAATCCCCACAGGTATGTTTTGAAATCTATTCATGATTAAATTTGTCTTCGTGTTATTGAGGTTAGTACAATCTTGATTAATTTTAGACTTGTCTTATCACCTTAGTAAAAGTATGAATGCATGTGAATGATAGAAGACATTCATTGATTAGGGTTATGACACTTATGATTGTACTAATGCAATGTGGTGTTGTATGAGGATGATGTTGTCCGCTAACATGAAAGGTACATCAAGAAAGACAAATCAAGTTCTAGATCAAGAACATATGACCATGGTGACATGAAGACAAAGACTCATCCATAGCCATTGACCACATGGAAGCTCTACTTACGAGGTATGTATAATTTGGTTCTACAATACTTAACTTATGAGACATGTAGGTTACTAGCACAAGGTCTCTAAATAATTGAAGAAAACAAAGAAGACATTGTTTGGGTATGTTAGACATAACTCGCAAACATGATAATCTAGGTATTTTTTTCCTATATCAAGTTAGAATCCTACCTTGTGTTAGGATCTCATATAAGTATACTTTTGTATGATTGATAATGATTATTCATGAAATTATAATTTTGAGTAATCATGGGTTTATGCAGATTATGCTTCTTACTTTGATTGATGATTTGACAAACCAGAAGAGTCCTATGGTCAAATAAGAATATGCATGAGTAAAATAAGTCCTCCCCGAAACCTTGAATACTAACGCTTGTGATAAATTACCTATGTATGAAATGACCATGACCATACATGTTTAAGATTATTTAGAATCATAATGTTTTGATAGTATTGCGATTATACTAATGAATGTATGATTATGTATGAGATCTTGCGGATGAAACAATGATGACACTAGTGCACACTTAAGCATGCATAGTGGTTCAGGATGGATAGAAGCTCAAAGACATAAATGATATCATAAAGGAAGCAAAGATCAAGAGGGAGCACACCCCAGTAGTTCCTGCAAGGAAGCAAATATTGAGAGGGAGTCCACCCAACAACTAAACAAAGTTAAGTATTTGAATTATCATTTCTTGTATATATGATTACTTAAATGATGTTGTTAAGTCATGTACATACTTATGTTCCTAGATTTAGGATGTATATTATGCATTTTAGAAAAGTTGCATTAATGAACAAGATACTACTAATATAGTAATAGGTAAGTGGTCTATGGTACTGTACAACATTCCATTGCTACTTATCTAGATGAAACCTCTTTGATAACATGTCGGGAGTAGTGCACACTCTTAACAATGTTCTAGTAGAGATGGAAGGCATCTAGAAAGTTACCGTATGAATACGGGATATGGATGAATGTTGTATTGAAGCATTTGGCTAAGATAATTGCATGACTGTATGACATATGTCTTTATGTGTAAGAATTTGTTCTGAAAACTATGAGATATTTCTAATCATGCAATTGAATTTGACTTGTAGGAAAGATCGTGTACAATCACCTACAAAACAAGGACAACAACATTTGTTCCAGCGACGAAGTTCAAGAAAACTATCTATTGAAGAATCTGATGTTCCCATGATCCGAGATACAGTAATGGAAGGATGCCATGATCGAGGAGTACCAGTCGATCATGAAGAATGATGTCTGGGATGTGGTCCCAAGACCAGTAGGGAAGTCTGTAGTGACTTCCAAGTGGATCTACAAGATCAAGCATGCTGCAGATGGTAGCATAGAGAAATACAAGGCAAGGTTTGTGGCTCATGGCTTCTCCCAGAAAGAAGGGATAGATTATGAATAAACTTTTGCACCTGTAGCTAGATACACTTCCATCAGAACAGTACTTGCTTTGGCTGCAGTGATGAAGTGGAAGATACACCAGATGGATGTCAAAACGGCTTCCTTGAATGGTGTAGTCGAAGAGGAAGTGTATGTGGAGCAGCCACTCGGTTTTGAGACACATGACAGGGAGTCATATGTGTGCAAATTGAAGAAGGCCTTGTACGGTTTGAAACAGGCACCCAAGACATGGTGCGACATGATATACAACTTCCTGTCCAACTTAGGCTTTACTAAGAGTAAAGCGGATTCCAACCTTTAATACAAGGTTGAGGAAGGCAATCTAGTGATACTTCTACTGTATGTGGATGACCTGTTTGTAATAGGTGAGGATAGGTTTATTGCCGACACGAAGAGGAAGCTTGATACCAAGTTTGAGATGAAGGACTTGGGTATGATGCATTACTTTCTAGGTATAGAGGTGTGGCAGAGTGCATATGGAATCTTCCTTCGACAAGGGAAGTATGCCGTAGAGATCCTAAAGCGGTTCGGGGTGATGGACTGCAAGGCCATGGCCACACCTATGGCATCGAACCTGAAGATATTGAGTGGTGCTTCATCAGAGTCGGTTGATGCCACGATGTACCGTTAAATGATTGGGTCCTTGATGTACCTGACGAACACGAGACCAGATATTTGCTTTGCTGTGAACATTTTGAGCCAGTTCCTGACGGATCGTAGACATGTTCACTTGATTGCTGTAAATCATATTCTGAGGTATATGAAGGGTACGATTGATTATGGACTCAAGTATGATGCGAATCAAAAGTTTAACCTGGAGGGTTATCTTGATTCAGATTGGGCAGGCAGTGTTGCAGATAGGAAGAGCACTTCAGGGTGTTGCTTCAGTATGGGATCAGGTGTGATCTCTTGGTTTAGCAGGAAGCAATCATGCGTAGCACGTAGTATAGCCGAAGCAGAGTATGTCACAGCTTGTTCGGCTAGTTGTGAGGCAGTATGGCTAAGGAAGATATTGTTTGATTTTTTTATCTCCAGTTGGATGTTACTTGTATCTACTGTGACAACCAGATTTGTGTGAAGTTGTCTGAGAACCCGGTGTTCCATGACAAGTCGAAGCACATCAAGATCAAATATCACTATATAAGGGATATGGTGCAGAGAGGAGCAGTGAAGCTCCAGTATGTTGCGATAGATAAGCAGATTGTAGATGTGTTGACCAAACCACTAGCTAGAGTGAAGTTCGAGTACTTCAGAGAGAGGGTTGGTGTTCTTCAGATAGAAGATACTTCGAGGAGGAAGTGATGGGACACATTTGCAAGAGCCATTCCAAGCATGGTGGTAGGAGGATCCTTCCCATGGCTGTGGATGTAAGCTTTGTGTGATGAGCATCAGGACGATGCTCCGGATGATGTTCTATGATCAGGATGATCATGTGTGATGAGCATCAGGACGATGCTATAGATGATGTGCATTAGGATGATGTACTATATGGTGATGATCAGGATGATCATGTGATAATGATGTGCATCAGGATGACATATTGTATGATGATGATCAGGTTGATCATGTGATGATGATGTGCATTAAGATGATGCACTATATGATGATCAATATGATCATTAGCATCAGGACAATGCTCCGTGCAAGGATGATCAGGTTGATCATGAGTATCAGGATGATACTCCGTGGCCGTGGACAGGTTGTGCGATAAGCATATAATATTGCCCTGGGAGATTTGCAGATACTCTTGCGAGGTTTTTCCTATGGCATGTAATAGTTCCCTGGGAGATTTGGAAAATGATCTTTCGAGGTTTTGCTTGGAGGGACATATAATATTGCCAGGGGAGATTTGCAGATACTCTTGCGAGGTTTTTCCTATGGCATATAATAGTTCCCTGGGAGATCTGACAAATGCTCTTTCGAAGTTTTGACTGTGGCATATAATATTTCCCTGGGAGATCCAATAGGTTGAGTAGTAAGCTCGTAATCAGTCCTGGGATGCTCTTTCGAGGTTTTTCCAGACCACATGTAATCAGTCCTGGAGATCCGATAGGTTGTGCTAGGCACGTAAAAGTCCTGGGATGCTCTTTAGAGATCTTACCGGTCGTGCTAGGAACATAAACGTTCATGGGATGCTCTTTTAAGGTTTTGTGGTGGTCACATGTAATATTTCCCTAGGAGATCCAATAGGTTGAGCAGTAAGCTCGTAATGAGTCCTGGGATGCTCTTTCGAGGTTTTGTTGATGCACGGAATCAGCCCTGAAGATTCCACAGGATGGCCAGCTGGCAGAGATGATGAAGACCTACAGGAGGCTAGGCCTACATCTAGCATGAAAGAGGGTTGGATCTATAGAATTTCCTATGACGAGAAGAATTGATAGATAGCACCAGTGATCGAGATGAAGAGTACAACAACAGTGACGATGATGCTTCGTGATCCAATGACGATGATCCAACTCCAAAATTGAAGACTTGTGCCTTTATGTATTGATGACCTGTGTCAAGAGAATACCTTCCTAGTTAAGAGGGAGTGTTGATGTATTTGTAACTTCGGAAGATATTCATTTGTATATTGTATGTATTACATTTGTACTTTATTGTATCCCCAACGGAGATGTATTATTCCTCCGGTTGGAAATGTCGTCATTTGTATTTGCAAGTGTCGCAAATGATAATGTAAGTGTCGTAACTTATATTTGATGGGTTATTAGACCACCTTAGAGGGGTCGGCCCAATATGGGTTAAAGGGTTATTAGATCACCCTAGTGGGGTCGGCCCAGTGACAAGTGGTAATGGGTTATTAGACTGTCCTAAGGGAGGTCGACCCAGTTAGAGTAAAAGGCAAAGTATAAATAGAGAGGAGCACCTCTCTATATATTCATTTATTCACTCACTCACTTCGCATTAGTGAGAGAGAGGAGTAGTGCACACAAGTGGAGGAGGAGAAGCTGCTAGGAGACTATCTCTTCTTTTGGGGTTTGATCTTTGTGATCTTTGTATTGGTGCTCATTCTATCTCTGAGGAAGTTGCAGGTTTTTTCACCTTCTTGGTTTTCCCTAGTGAAATGCTTTGTGTCTCTTGTCTCTTGTGTTTGATATGTTGTACATGTTGTTCTCTCAGTTAAGATCCTAGATCATATTGAATTAAATGATGAAAAACTAACAGAGGAATCAAGGGTTTACCAAAACATCAAGAGGTCTGCCCTTCACAAGGTAGCAACCCAACCATAATTGTTTCCTTGCTCAGAGGTGATTGGGTGGATTCTGCCCCATGTAGATACAACCACCAGGATCATTTCAAACGCCAATGGAGAAGGACTCGCCTCCTTTCAACCAGGACACCTTTCAGCTGCATACAAGCTGCCTTCCTCCAAAGTTATGCTTACTGATGATTGGGTAAGGCATGCTAATATATATGATTTTGAATGTGCAAAGAAGATGATGGTACCAGACAAGCAACTAAGACCCAAAGGTAGCGGGGAAGATGGCAGACAACACTTAAGGACCCCATATCGAATCATAGTCCTAATGTTGAACAGAATCTTTGACCTACCAAACGGAAACAACTATAAACTCAATTGGGTTCCATTGATCTACCACGTTGCCACACATGGTACAATCTTCAATTGGGAAGATATAATATCAGATAGTATGGCGTCCAACATTGCTACAGCTCAAACCAGCCTTTCACAACAGAAAGCAGAATTTTTCATGTCTTCTTACCTCATTGATTGTATATTAGTCAAGAATCCTCTCCCTAAGTTGGGATGTACTTGGCAACGGGCTGAGACTCCCCTTCATGTAGCATACCAAATAACGTGGGCTCATCGATATCAAGGGTATTACAAACTACTATGCGAAGAACTAATCATGCCCCTTTATTGGTTTCTCTTCAATAAAGAACCAAATTGTTTGTCAGACAATGCCTTGGTTGTAATAGGTGAGTACAACGACTACTACTTCTTATTAGAAGGCACATACATAAGGATGTATGGGGGCACTAAATCTCCTTATCTACTGCCCAAGTATGCTACAGATTTCATTGTGCATAAAGAAGCCATAAGACAAGTCTTCATCAATGGAATTGGTGACTTTATCCATCTAAAAAAAAAAGCATCTTACCCACCTCTACCATTCAACATTGGTGCATAAAAGTTCCAAAAAAATAGATCTGTTGAAGCCTTCATTTCAGACTTGGAAGCTTTTCACTTCGGGACTATACTTTTTGTAAGAAACGACAACAAAGGTAAAGTGGCTAAACATTGTGCTTCTTGAAAAATCACTTTTGAATACTGAGATCATTTCTTGGCAGATGAGGAAATATATAAAAAGGTCAACAATGCGAAAGAGTTGCACAAAAAAATAAATGGAAACCATGCACCTACTTCTATCAAAATTACAACCTAGGAAAATGAAGCAGAAATACATATACAAAGGGAAGAATCAACAGAGCAACAAAACAAAGAGGAAGCAAAAATACATAGCCAAAGTGAACAGGCCAAAAGGGTACAAGAAAAACAAGATAAAGAGGAAGCAAAAAGATTAGCAATCGAACAACATCAAAGAGAGGAAATGGAAAAATTGCAAAACGAAGAAGCCCGTCGTGCAAGAGAAACTAAAGAAAATGAAGCTCTGGAAGAATAGATCAAGAAAGAAGCGCACGAAAAGATCCAACCAACTATGCATAAGGAGCCAACAAGTCCACAAGTCAATAGTCCAGAACCCATGGACACAAACGTGCTAACCCCAATAACTGGAGGCCACTTTCCATTTCCAGAGCTTGAGTTTACGCTGTTTACCCCATCCAAAGAACATACAATGGCCCGATTGGACACGATTGTTTTTTATTTAAAGAGAAAGACCATAACACGATGGCCAGAAAAAAGAATGAAAATGACCGCTCAACCAGATATTGTCACCGTCATAGAAAACACACTTGTAGAAGGCACCCAAAAGGACCCCAAATTCACATCCTCCGTGAGTGTCGCAGCTACACAAGTAAGTGCTGACAATGTTGACAAGCTGCTTACCACTATTGAGAGAAACAAAGAAAAAATGTTGAAACTCAAGGCCACCTTGGTAAAGGAATGTGGAGAGACCATTGAGTTAAACACAAAATTACAGGCCACATTATTTGAGAAAGACAATTTACTAGCTGTGTACAACAACCTTAACACACGAAAGGAAGCATTGACTGTTCAGTTAATGATAATGGAAGGGAAGACAAATGATTTTCAAGCAAAGCTTACAGACTTTGAAACATGTGCATCAGTGGTGAACAACAAGGCAAATGAATTGAAGACTCAAGTAGATAAGTTGTTGAGAGACAAGGAATCACTCATGGAGCCGTTCTGGGCACAAGCATGCAAGCTTCAAGAGCAAGTCTCAAACTATCAAAAAACACTTTTTCAACAAATCTACAATATCAAACAATTCATGGCAAGGATGCAGGAAATTGCTGCAAGCTCAATAGCAATGCATCAACATTTGATTACTACTAGAAACAAGCTTAACAAATAGTTAACTTGGAGAGAAAATAACCCAACATTTCCTCCTCACCTCCCTCAAAAAACACTAGCGACCCTGAAGCTGGATATTGCACTCCTTGAATTTTGTAGGACAGCCACAAATCGACTAAATGCCGAGATTGATAAAACTCTTGGAAAGTGCACAAACTTCTATGAGGAAATCCATCAAGTTCACTGTAAATGTCAGCTCCCTATGGAAGCCAATATCGATGAGCTCCCCCCCAAGGATCAACAGATGGCTAAACTCCAACAAGTGTTGCAATCAAACCTGGACTACATCAAGAAAATTGATGCTCTAACAAAAGAAGACATCGACTTCTATGTGAGGCAAACATCTATACATCTCATTTTCCTTGAGGATACCTGCAAGGCTGCACCAACAGAAGTTGCAAATATAGAAACAAAACTGTCTTATCATGAAGTGTCTCTAAAACTATTAAATCCTGACGAATATAATATCATAATTGAAGAAGCTACTGCATGGGAAGACTATATTTCCAATTTACAAGCGTCCAGCTAATTTTAATTGTAAATATCATTTGTATCTTCTCATATGTACAACACTCAAATGAAAACTTTGCCTACTATTATTATTTTTGCAATTTCACCAGATAACAAACTCTTCCAAGGCTATATAGTGGTGAACCAACCCTTTTTGTTGTTCATCTATTCTTCTTTGTCAATGAAAACAAATTTCCCTTCTTGAGAAACTATTGCAGAAATGTTTATATGTAATGTGTACTTTTCAATGGATATTATTGGGATTATTTTTCTCTAAAAACCTTAAATGCTTGTTCATATTTTTGTAACAGTGCTATATTCTACTACTTTTTTAGTTCAATGCTCTTCAGTTTCCTTGTTGGCAATGGATTTTCAAGCTAAGCTCATAATGGATTAACCCAAACAGTAGTGATATACATATCAATCTCAGCTGATTTGTAAGCTGTGTACTCTCTTTTACATTCATAAAAACAAAGCAGCTAAGCAAAGCGACCTCTCCTCATCTACCTCCATGTTGAATAAATACAACCTTTATATTGAGAGCTACGACCACTCCTATTGTATTGTAAGTCTGCATTTTATTGTGCTTTGTTGTGAACTATCTATATTGTCAGAAGATGTGTGAATTCTTGATGCGGTGAGAGTCATTGATAACAAGTTACTTTCCTTGGTTTATTAGTGATTTTCAGAAGATTAATTCATATAGTGACAGGTATGTTCGCCTTTACATGGTTGAGAAGCATGTAAAGTTTTTATTGTGGAATTCAAATCCTCAATAACAAGAAAGAAACATATCTGGGTTTCCCACTGTATCTTCCATTCTTGAAGCAAGCATAATGGAGATTCACCATTCCTATTGTGTTGTAAGTCTGCATTTTTATTGTGCTTTGTTGTGAACTATCTATATTGTCAGAATACGTGTGGATCCTTGATGCAGTGAGAGTCATTGATAACCAGTTACTTTCCTCGGTTTATTAGTAATTTTCAAAAGATTAGTTCATGTAGTGACAGGTCTGTTCGCCTTTACATGGTTGAGAAGGATGTAAAGTTTTTATTGTGGACTTGAAGATTCATTTACAACTTAGATTGTGGCACTATCAAGAAATGGTCCATGAAAGAGTTCTATACCTATACTTGTATATGGAGATTCCTAAATTTATTGCTACAACACATGGCATGAAAGCAAACTTTTGTTCACAAGTAGTTTGTGCAGTTTAGGAGCTATTATAATCATTGTTTTCATTGATATTATTGCAGAAATATTTTTTCAAATTGCTTATATATTCCCGATATAGTAGTAATCTATAGTGTTGAGATTACTACTGCAAAGATTGTGAGAAAAGCAATTGTAGTTGGCTCACTGTGTTGATGAACTTAACATTATTTTTTGTTATGGGTTGAGTGCCTATGTCTTTGTAATTTGAGATTGTTACAAACTTTGTTCTTTTCCTACTAGTATCCTTCGCTGCCTGTGCCTATGTTTTTGTTCCTTCTAGCTTTCCTCTTTTCCTATCGGCGTTCACTTTTGCCCCTCAAGGGGCAAATGCTAGTCTCTAAAATAAGGTAAGGTGTGTGAGTAGATATACGTTTAGAAACATCCAACAACCCATCCAAAAGGTTTATTATAATTTTTTGATTATTCTATTTTTACGTAAAGTCAAGGATACATTATATTTTACTTAACCAATTTCAAGTGGAAAATCACTTCTCTAAAGTAAACCTATTGTATAGTTTTTTCTTTTGGTTTAATTCCATTTAATATGGAAAATCACTTTTCTAAATTAAATCTATTATTTAGATTTTGTTTAATTAATATTTATAAATACTAATAGTTTAAATGCATGTCAAATATTTTCAATCTCTTGTGTTTATGCTCAGATCCATGGAAAATTGTTGAACATATCTCAACTTTGGTGAATACTCTCAAGCGACTCGACTCTTTCATAAATTTGAAATTTGACTGCGTATCTGAAGATCCTCAAGTTAGGTAGGGGTAGAGCAAGCAAATATAGAACTTCATGCCTATTTTAACTAATGACTCATAAAACAAAGCCCTATCTTTATGCAACTCTAATTAGATGCCTTCAATACCCCTCAAGTCATTCCTTGAACCTAGGATTTTTTTTATGACTCATCATTACATGGACACCTACTACATAAATTAGAATCTTCTACAACTATGCTTGCTAGCTATGAGAAAACTCAGATAATTTACAAAAGATTTACATTCAACCCCATATGGGTTAGTTTCATGGCCTTAGGACCTGACCAGACTTTGGAGTTTCGATTGAGAGTTGAATGCCCTGCATCATTATTCTACTTCAATTTATATGAAGTTTGGAAAACAAACCCAACCATTGCTATTCATTTATGAATTGCACACTGAATGCTCCATATGAGTTAACAACAATGTTTTGGGTTCAATCCTGAGTGTCGTTATTGTTCTCCAATGTCTTCTCCTTGGCCTTTGCCACTTCTTGTGTAAGCATGCTGGACTGACCTAATATTATGAATTTGGTTTTAAATGGAACACTATTTTGAGTGGGATAGCTAGGTAAATCTAAGCTCGATCATCTTCTACATATATATGAAACATTTTGTGCTATTGGGACTCAACATGCTTCGATCACACTATATTCATTTATTTTGTTTTTCATATCTATGCATTGTTGTATCATTCTTTTTTATTTTTGCAAGCTACATGCATCAAACTAAGAACATCATGTAAGATATCTTCATTGGCAAGGAGTGCTACATGGCCTTCACCATCTCTTCTCTTATTGCAAGGAATGCATGCAGGTGGGAACTTCACAACGTTTCTCCTTCCAACATATGCTTTGAATCTAGGATCTGAATTGGCTTTGAATAATTCTTTACAACTAGATCAGTGGTGCAACAGATTCATGGGTTGTTCTGTCTCTACCATATTTGGATTTCTTTGTAATGAGATTTCTCTCACTAGCTGGGCCGACAAGAGGGGCGAGTCCCAGTCGGTGATTTTTGTGGTAAGGAGGTAAGGGGAAGTGGAAGGGGAAGGGGAGCCGATCTCCGTGGCTACAACATGTGTGACGTGAAAGGAAAAGGAAGGTGAAGGTGGATGCAAGGTTTGCTGACGTGAAGGAATGACGAGGTGCTTTATCCTTTCCATTAGATTATACTGATGTCTTTCAATACAACATTGCATTTTCTTTGTCTTGTGAAACATTTTTATTTGCAGATCTTTAACATCTTACAAATCATGATCATTCAGATCATAAAATTGGAGGCCTTCGTTGCTCTTCTTATATTTACAATGTTTGTCTATTTCCTCTGAGAGCTGGCATATGCAAAGCCTAATTCCAAAGAGGTTGTAAATGGAGTGTTCATTCCTCAATTGAAAGAAAATGGAGCAACTGGTCTTGCCATCTCCCTTCTTGGAGCTCTATGGTTATGCCATATGCTCCGATCAAACATTTGACTTACAGAAGTTGTTCAAAATGTTATTGAACTCGCATGGAATTCTATACAATTTTCCAATAGACTTTTCACAGATTTCCAGTGGATTTAATTAGAAATCGATGGATTGAGAGGTTAAGCCCCAAGAGACTCTGCGCGGGCATTTTGCGGAGGCTTAATACATAAGCATCGAGTCTTGAATGTTAAATGAGCGGATCCTTTTCGGAGGCTTGAAATTTATGTCACCGACCACATTCATTTACATAGCGGAGCATTAAGACTTAAAGTACCGATACACATGGTTCGCATTAAGACATAAAGCACAAATACACGTAGTTCATTACCATGGTGAGAGGACCACATCCATCGAGTTATTATTAGAGAGCGCCCCACTAGAGGACCACATCCATTGGGTTATTCTTGGATAGTGGCCCACGTCTTATCACTGAAAGGTTCGATCCTCATGCCATCATTTGCTTTAGGGTTTCACTTACCCCTCCCAAGTCCCACTCGACTCACTTTCGTTCAATGCTCCCAATTTCTCCACTTATCCTTTTTAACTTGACATCCTTTTGGCAAGGATATGCTACAACGCAACTTTCTCTTGTTTTTTATTATTTATATACGAAATGGTGTGAAAAAATACAACCCTCCTCTTAGGGGAAATAATATTTACTTACTCCAAAAACACTATACTTTCACACTGCCTTCTCCTCCCTGAACCTATGAATCGTAAAAATGAAACACCTGCGTTTTTGGAATATTTTTCTAGAATAAAATCTCCTCCCCTGTCCTCTGAGTACTCTTTCGACATTCATTGTTTTCTCAACCCGACTGTATGGGGTTTTATGGAATCTCAGTCTCATATAATTAAGTTAATTTTGCATAGGAATTCCATCCAGTAAAGGGATTTGACAATTGAAATCACAGGTATGTAGCTCCAGTTTCTTGTGAATGTTTCTCCTGTTTACGCCGATCGATATGGATTTGTTTAGGTCTTTTCCCTTCTCCTGTTTATAGTGATAGTCTGGATGTTTTTATTATTAATTTTGTGGACCTATCTTTTGAGCTGTCCTCATATTTTTAGGATTTTCTGCCCATATCTTCACGATCCGGATCAATTTCCGCCAAATTCGTGTCGTACGCATGATTCTAATCCATTGCTGTTGAGATTTTGAATCTAATTTGTTCCAATTTGATTATTTCCTGATGCCAGGGCTTATACCCTTCCAACCCATATGACAAATCTAAAATTAATAAACATGAATTACTGCTGGAAAATTTTCAATTGCCCTCGTTTCGAAATACAATCCGATCCCCTTTATGTTTGTTTTAGATCCCGTCTTATGTTGTTTTCATTTTCTGGTTCAAACCCTGATTTAGCAGATACAGTCAAAGGTCACGGGCCTAGTGCAAAATATGAAGGACTGAAATGGGCAATAAGACTGAAGGCGGTATGCTGGTATCCAATTCAATTAGCCCCACTTCTTGAAATGTACCTTTGTACTTCAACCAAATTGTCTGCAATTTTGTCCTTATGGACACCAGGCATATTTCTTTCAGGTTTTATTTTGAACCAGTGTCGCAAATATCACAAAATTATTGTCGACATCACAATATATCGCGATTCTCTCAGCTTGCCGATATTATCACCGGAAAAAATCACATTTTTTTTTAAATTTCAAAATATTGGGATATCAAAATATTGTGATATATTAGCAAAATATTGTTCAAAATTGGAAAATATTGGCTGAGCCAGGAGATTTTTGAACTCTTTTGCTGAATTTGAAGAGCGAAAGCTGGGGATTGAGAACAAGGGTTATTCACTGTTACATTTGCCCATAAAAGGGCTAGAGGGAGGGAGTGGAATAGGATATCCATCATACAAAACAGCCCTGAAAATTTTGATTTCATCGAAATCCGGTCTAGTAAATAATCTAAATTTCACATAGTTACAGGTTGTCTGTGGAATTGTTGAGGTTCTGGGTCGATTCATAGCCCCTCAAAATCTTTAGGGGCACGGAAAAACTATGTCTCTGGCACTTTGATCCATCATACTATGCTTGGCACTCAATTTTCTGCTGGATTTGTTACCTGAAAACAGAGAAATCTGAGCCGTTTTGGATGATGAATATCCTACTTTGACAGGGAGTTGCTTTAGATGTTTAAAAATTTGAATATTTTTATATTTTTAAAAGTTTGTTGATATTTTCTGATATTTTCCCCGATGTTGATAATTTTCTTTCCCAACCCTCGACAATATGTTTGCCGACACGATATTTGCAACATTGTTTTGAATCACTTGGGCATAAATGTAACTTATAAGATATATGCATTATGGATTGAGGCCATAGCTGCATAAGAGGTATCCTGCCCTTAAACACCAATTCAATCTTTCCTGTGGTTATACTTAGCATGCGATACAAAAGGAATGTGTATCATCAAGTACAATGATAACTCCTCAAGAAGTACTTCTGAACCAATTATAATTTGTCCTCAACCTTCTTGTCCTTCATTGTTAATCTGATCCTTTTTGGTCTTGTTTTGAACCACTAGGTTGTGGAGAGATGCAACTCGAATAGGAATTTTCTGCACATGTTTTGTGTGAACATGCAAAAGTGGTTCGAGACATTTTGTAAAATGATCACTTAGGAAAAATGGGTAGTATTTCTATTTTGTAATTTCACCTAGGAAACGTGAAAGTCTAATGTTTAGAAGTTGACTTAGTCTTAGGAGTCTAATAAAGTGTATTTAATACATTAAATGATTTATACTATAGTTAATCTCATCACCGTATTGATGTAGCAGTTGTTTTCCCCTTTTTTGAGGAGGCCATACACCTCTTCAATAGCTACTAGTGATTTGTTTAGGGAGGATTTGATCAACTGTACAACTGTTGGTTTTAATGCTTCTGATATTTACTTTTCCAATTATTATGTGATTGATGAAATTAAATTTTGCAATTAAATATATTCTGTAGTTGATTTGTTTAACTTGAGAACATAAGGACAATAGTTATCTAGGGTTGGAAATTTTAACATGGTATCAAATCCTCTACGATTGAGATTCTAGGGTTTATGGCAGTTGATCAACTGTCAGAAGCAACTATTGAAAACAAGGACAATATATAGAGGGTTTTAGAGCTTGTGCTTACCTACTTATCAGATTTGAGAGTTTGTGTATTAGATTTTGGAGATGGCATCAACTAGCCTCAGATTTGAGGACAGATTGGAAGGTGCCTCAAATTTATTGTCTTGGAAAGTTAGGATAACTTTCTTATTGCAAGAGAATGATCTTTGGGATATCGTCAAAGATGTTGTGACTTAACGTACAGATTTTCAGTAGTTTGCAACTCGCAACTATAAATTTTTCCAAACCCTAGGTGATTGTTGTCCTTATGTTTTCAACTAAACAAAATTGTTATTTAATTGTAGGAATAAAATTATTCACATAGTAGTTATCACACATATAGCTCGAAAATAAACACTGGAAGCATAAACACAATATATAGATAATTACTTCTTCAAATCAACTTTTCATTAACAATTCAAAGCTTACAAGGAAATGTGTACAACTGTCAAACTAACAGTTGTATGGTACACCCAAACAAAACATATCTGCATACTTACAAAGAAAAAATCTACTTGATAAAACCAAGAAAATTGCCCGTTAGTTGCTACCAACTGTATGGCTTGTCCGTACGACTATACGAACCTATTTCGTATCACTATATAGATCTGTCTGTATGCCTGTATGGATCTATCATGTTGCTCTGTGCCTGATTGTTGGCTCTAGCTCCTCTCCTATGCTTTAACTATGCTCCACAAATGAAATAAATCACCTCCCGACAAAACTTGTTTTTGAGTGAATAATGAAATGCATCTTAACCTTCTATCTTGGCCTACCTTTATACTTGAGTTAAAACCCTAATGTCATAGTGAGATGTATGGTTGAGATTAGCCTAAATCACTATTGTATAAGAATACACTTTATTAGACTCAACAACTAAAAATAAGGCTTTCACTTTATCACTAAAGTGAATTACAAAATAGATTTGACTCGAACTACTTCTGACATGTTTGACACTAAATTAGTGCAGAAGTTCCTGTCCGAGCTATGATATTCAACACTCCCTCTTGGCGAGAAAAGAATTATGCACTAATCCAAGTATATCTTTGAATGCGTCAAACTTCCATTTTCTTAAGGGCTTGGCTAGAATATCAACAACTTGATGATTTGTGGGTACATATTGGAGCAAGTGGGCTACCCAGCACCCACACCCCATCTCCCCAGGGGGGATCTGTGTTGTCTCGTTTTTTATGTGTTTGCCTTTTTAGTTTAGATTTCATTTTTTAATAAAACGAACAAACTAAAATTAACCTTGCTGGTTCCGTTTCAATGGCAGGCCACAAGTGTACTTAGGACCTCACATTTTTAAGTTTTAGCAATTTTTACTTTTTAAGGAACACATGCACACAATCCGTCCTAAAAGGGTTGTACAATCTGTTTTAAGCTTTTAAGCTAAGTTGCCAGGAAACGTGGGTACGGGGACGGGTACTGGTACGGGGACGGGGACGGGGACGCCACTTTTTGAAACAGGTTACTTGGGTACGTCAGGGGTACTGTATATATATATATATTAAAATTTATAAAAATAAAACATGTCACATCACATCATACATGTATATTTGATATTTCTAAATTCAATGATTCATATGAACATTCACATTGAAAATTTGAAACATAAAATAATAAATTTTATAAATCATATGACATAGACTCATAGTAGATATCAAGTGGAAGACTGGAAGACTGAATGGCATTTCCAGACATGAAAAAGAAAGTTCAAAACAGTAAACATTGAACAATGAACAAGATAGCTGATTTGGCTTCCTCAAGCCATGTCATCAGCGTCCTCGGGATCAATGTCATCAGCATCACTAAGGTCCTCTGTCAAGAAGCTCTCTAGATAGGCATCGTTGGAGTAGTGAGCACGGAGCACTAGCAGTGAGAAATGGAGTGTTGCGAAGGTTTAGGTAAGGGGTAAGTACCCACATAACATGTGTTTCAATGTTTTATTTTTTAATTTTTAAAATTTTAAACATCAAACATTGCAAATCGACCCCCCTCGATGGCAAGCTAAGGTAAATTTCCCAACGGCCGTACCTCCCGAGTACCCAAACATGCGGTACGGCGTACCAAAATCCATGCAAGTACCCTGTTTTCATAAGTGAAGTACCCGGTACGCGAGTTTGAATTTGGGTACGGCTGGGTATGGCTGGGAACGTACCATTGAAGTACCCAAGTACCCGGTACGCGTACCCGGTACGGGTACGTGTACCCGACCCCCCGGTACGGGTACCCATGCAACACAGCTTTTAAGAAATTTTTGGCATTGCTCTCCTGAGTAAGACATTGTGTAAGCAGTGTTCCGAAAGAGACTCTTTGCCGTTAGTAAAAAACTGAGAAAATTTCAATTTTCGCTCTTTAAAATAAACAAAGGCTCCTTCCCGTATGCTCTTGATCGCTGCAGCTTAGTCTGACTAGTTGGCCAACCAAAAAGGGAGGAGTGACTAGCTTAATAGGGCAATCCGGAAAAAAACTTAATCACAAGAGCTCGGGAGGTCGCTTGAAACAATTATAGAGTCAGTGGGCTACTTTAAGGAGGTTATGCCTCGCCAAGTTGGACACTTGGTATAGTTGTCATCGCGCTCAGTTCGAAGGACTAAGTTGGAGTTGGGCCAAACCAAGAATAAACCCACTCCTTTAATACTCATTAATAAATTTAAAATTGACAACGAGACTATTGCAATACTTTCCCGACACAACACAACAATATCATTTTCACATATTGGCACTGGTCACTATATATTATCTTTGTTTAAGTCAATCTGAAGAATGTCGTGAATACCATTTAATTTCATGTGTTGTTGCTTAATTCTATTGCAAAGTTTCCACTCAGTATTTTTATCATCACTCTCTAAATCCTAGATTAATTGTGTTTGTTTTCTTTCTTTTAGATTAAACACTTTAGATTTTTTTATTTATTAGGGTCCAGCCCCCTTGGCTTCGCTAGGAGTAAGCCTATACGGAGGAGTTAAGTTTTGAGTGACAACTCTTAACTCTGACTTGCCCCCAAGGCCACACCGAGCGGCTTGAAGATTTCTACTGCATTCCCCAGGTGTGTTTCCAGGCGGCAACAATGAGAAACACTCCAATTTATTGCTAGATCTCTGCCATCTTTAGCAGAAACACTCCAACTTACTGCTAGACCATTGTCATCTTTACAAGTAACCTTTAAGTTACCTAACATCAGGATTATCATAGGTCCCTACCCATTCTCCATCAAAAAATGTCTCTGTTATGCACTTTGACTCTAAGGATGGTACCTAATCTTGTTTTGAAATTCCACATTGGTCCAAAATCTCAACAATGGGTTCTTCAGCAAATTTCAATCCTTCCTGAGCACACAACTCAGCATGTTGGACTAATAAAATCTCACGAAGTTGTGTAATGTATGGTCATAATTATGGCATGACTTCTCACATCTTCTCGTTCTGTACTTAGGTAAAGGAATTGTGGGAAAAATGGTTGAAGATATTTGAGTTGGGCATTTGGTTCAATCTAGGATTTGAAGCAGGCTAACACATTAAGAGTTTTATTTATGATCAATTGTGGGAAAAGATGAAAGATGAGCTAAGTGGTTACTGTCAATTTTAATAGATTGCTGAAATCCTAGTCAAAGTACTGTTTATTCCATTTGTAGGTTTGGGAACTTCGCCTTGTTGAGAGGAGGGTGACTTGCCCTAATAAATGTTGGGAACAAATCAGAGCTAACATTGTTGTTCGCATAAGTTAGGCTCTGTCGCTGCTATCCTTGTGAGAAACGCTCCAACTCACTACTACACCACTGTCATCTTTATGAGAAACACTCCAATTTATTGCTAGACGACTGCCATCTTTAGCAGAAACACACCAACTTACTGCTAGACCATTGTTGTCTTTACAAGAAATATTGTAAGTTACTGCTAGACCACAGTATGACATATGCCTATACGGTGCAACAATGTGCATAATTGGCCCTTAATGGGATCTCATAGGGTGCAACAATATGCCCTCTACAAACCCTACTATCTATGCAACAAAATGTAAAACACTGTGGAGTAGAAACTATGGCAGAGTGTAGTAAGGGATTAAGAAAGATATTCATACACATAAAGATTCATTATTTGGTCTACTCATTTTTATTATTCCAAGAGTATTTACAGTTACAATGATAATGCACCACATTGACAAACTTTTGTACTTGCCTTCAGAATCAACTCTACCCTCTTTGTCTTTCACCTTAGAACTCCTCTCCAACCAATCTTCTTCTTATCTTCAAGCTTTCTCCCTTATCTCTGCTCCTTAACCAACCATAAGTGATCTTCAGGCTTATCACATTTATAGTCATCTCTACAGATCTTTAATCGACACGTATCATAGTCAGTGGTAATCTTCTTGTGCATGTTGCTTCAAATGACAAATACCCAAAGTGTTGCTTCATCTTCCACTTGGACCATCACTTGCCAAACCATTCCTTGCACCTTTTACTATTTGCATCATTATCTTGGCTTGCGCCATGTGCTTCCTTTGCGCATGACTCACTTCTTTTGTGTGCATATAGTTATACCTATCATGCCTTGTACTTACACACACTTCGCTATGCAAGCTCTTGCGCATTTCTTTATTCTATGCTTGCTTTTGTCTTTTCCTCGTTTGTGTCAGCTTGCAGCCATGTCATTGTGTGGAGTTTAAATGCTCTTAAGCCACTCTTTGATAATATTGAATTCTACCCTCTTTCATCACTATTTTCATCCATCGTCAATGATTCCACATCTTTCATATTATCACTTAATGTCAAGGGTTTATGAGCAAACATTCTGTTGACAGGAAAACTGCCAGGAATGACGATGGCAATTGGACGCCTGCCCTCGACATCAGAGGTTCGATCTCTCTATCGCTCACTGTTACGGACTGCGCGCAGCTTCCCTGACTACAACATACGAGAGTATGTCAAGAGACGGACAGCCGAGGGCTTCAAACAAAACCGACAACTGATGGATCTGGCTGCTATTGTTTCTGCATTTGCCGATGGCAAATCCCAGTTAGAGGTAGCATCAAGACAAGCTGTGGTGCATTCTCTTTACATCCCCAAGGTCAAGAGCCTCATGGATACTGTACCCACAAAACCCTAATTGTCTATTATGTATTGTATCACAAAACCCTAGGATTTTCACTTTAGAACAAACAAAATTATGGAGTTGATTATTGTTTTAATATGATATTGGGCTCTATTGTTGTGCTAAAATCAGTTTTTTATAATCTTAATTTTTTTGAATCTTAATGTGTACCCTGAATTTTTAGGGTTGGTTTATGGGTTTTTAATGGAAATGTTGAAATTGTGGGGATGGTTACTGTATGCTTCAAAATTTGGGGGGTTTTGTGGTGGTGTCCAAGTCACTCTTTCTGACTGTTGGGGTTTTACATTGATAATGTGAATGATGGATTTTTAGAGTTTTGAATAATTTCACTTGGAAATTTCATAATAGATGGTAGAAACTATTCATGAGGGGAAACATAATTTTATGATCTTTAGGACTCTTGTAGTGGTGGTCAGATCAAAACATCATGAACATGTCCCCTTGCACTGGCACGAATTATGAATAACATCAGGGTATTCACAATGAAAAGCAACTTTTGCAGAATGTCATATTAAATGTTGGGGATTTAGAATGGTACCTATTATTTCAGGATTTCTAGGGTTTTTATTTGGTTCATGAAGGTATAAATATTGTAATGTGATGCCTCTTTGAGTGCATTGTGCTTTATAAGGTAGGGTAAGGTAGGGTATTTTGAGAGCAAGATGTGATGTATTGTGAATGTTACAGTGGTGCCTGAATTGAATTTTCATGTTAATGTCTTTTTTTGACTTGTTAGATGAATGCTAAAGTTTGAGGCTGCCTAGGAACTACAAGGATTTTAACATTCTTGTTTGGTTTATCGAATTGAAAATTTCCCGAATTGTTTTATTATGTTTCTATTTCTATTAAATGTGATTTAAGCTTTGCTCACACTTGATGCTACATCTGCATATTGAAAATCATAAATTTTATAAACGTCTACTAAAGACTCAGACTTATCTAGCACAAACTACTTAATCTATTGTTGAATTGTTTGTCATTAATTTTGATTCTGGAAGTTTGGTTTTGTTGGGTTTGTGCCATATGGTTTATGATTGTTTGTGATCTCCAGTCAATTATATGATTTGAAACTTGATCCTAGATGATGCATCAAAATGATGAAAAGGCATATCAATTTATCTATCCACGTGACTCAATGGCCGAATGCTTCTTTGACAGGCTTTTAGCAAATTTTTATGTTCGCTTGATTGCTCATGTCTGAATTTTTTTGGTTTTTTTGCAAAATCTGTGTAAATAATATAAGCTCCAAATTTCCAACTTTTCTTTCAAAATCTGTTTGGAAAAAATGAATGGCTTCAGACAATGTGCCCTTGAAAAAGACTATTGTCTTTATAAAATTATAAATCTACAACATGCAAGATTTAAAGAAGCCTTTTGAACAAATATGGATAAGTTTGTCTTTAACATGATCACACAACATTCTTTTTTGGAATTGTAAACTACTTCTAGTTTGATTGATTTTGTTCATGATATTGGTATGTGTGATCATTGACGTCAGCGTCAAATCCAATTATTCTACATCTATTATGATCTGTTTAGTAGTAGCAGTCAGGGAAGAGGATTATTGTAGTTGTATTGATTATCCTGCAAATCCCTTCTTGTATGGGCTGTGGGTCTAACATAACTTTGGTTCTTGTCATCACCGTAGAATTAAGTTTCTTTTTCACTCTTTAATCTAAAATTGGTTGACGTTTTTAACTTTTTGTTAAAATTGCAAGGCTGCATTTGGAAGAAGACAAGATGGTATCTCCAAGGTTATAAACGTGGGTGCAATTTTGTACAATTTAGAAGATTGGTTTTATAATATTCAGATGCATTGTCTCAAAGATAGGGCAACTCAGATATCAGAAAATACCCTGAAGAATAACTATGATCCCAAAGAATTGGTTTCGTGATCTTAAGGTACTTGGAGTGGTGAGAATGTTAGAACTAGGCACTAAGTATAAGTCAGCAACTGTGAGATTATAAACCATCGGATCTACAATGATTATTTTTATTTTCAGCATCCTTGCTAGCATCAAGAAACAAAGCTGAGATGAAATTCATGTCATATCAATAGTGTAATTTTGAACTTTTGTATATAAAGGATAAAGTGTCAGTGATATTATGTTGAGAGGAATTGCCATTAAAGTTCTGATTTGAAGGCTTGGAGTCTTTCATACCAGAATAATCTTATTGGTTTATTATTATTCAAAAGTTTTATGTACTCACAAACTACCATTTGTCTTTTTTGAATTATATTGAACAGTTAACTTTGTTGGGAATTTTTTTTATCATTTCGAGTTTTTAAACTTGCGTCGTGTTTCATCTTCGTGGTTAAGAAATATTCTCTCTATGTTTTCATTTTCATGCCAAATAATTGCTAAAATTTACAACTATAAATGACCACTGTCTTTATGTTCTCGAATCAAACAATCAAATATTGAATTTCGTTAAATGCAGAAAATTAATTTATGAACATAATATCAGTCACACAGTATCTAGAAAAGTGAACAGAAACATTAAATGAAATACACACACATAAATGATTTGTCCATCTAATTAACTTCTCATTCATTTAATCAAAGCTCACAAGGTGACCTCTACGACTTGCTTAAACCATAACTGCTGTATGGTCAGTAAAACCACCCATAAACAGAAATGTGCAGCTTATGTAAGAGAGAAATGGCACAAGTAACAAACATAAATATAAATGTAATACTAATAATAACAACAACAACAATAAATTAGTTAATCTAAATAAAAGGTCAAAAGACATACCTTGTGACAGTGAATGCATATATGCATATAGTCAAGAGGCTCATTGTAATATTAAGATGAGTATAGTCAAGAGGCTCATTGTAATATTAAGATGAGTTATTGTAATATTAAGATTAGTTAATCTAAATAAAAGCTCAAAAGACATACCTTGTGACAGTGAATGTATATAGTCAAGAGGCTCATTGTAATATTATCATTCTATCCATTATTGTATATATATATATATATTATATATATTGTGTAAATATTTTGTCAATTCCATAGTGAACAGGATTGTGCACTCATTGGTATCATGGGCAAATTTGGATTAATTCTATATAATCCTGAAATCTTTGTTCGTAAAGCCATCAATTATATTTCCATATAATTGTATGTTGCTACATAAATTCCATAGAATCCTATTTAACTCAAACACTAGTTCTATGTGTGTGTTTTTTTTGTACGCATTCTACGCATTATTTTAGCCAGATCCGCTATATTTTTTTTCACGTGGAAAAACCATATTCTTGCTATTCCTAAAGAATCAAGGAAAACCCACACGCACGGGAAATCTCAACAAATTCCTCCACATATCGTGGATGGTAGGTCGAGCAAACCGTCAGTCAGACATCCTAGCCAGAAGGTATCTCAATGGAATTGAACCCGGGTGGATGGATTGAAATCCATCTATCCCCACCAACGGACCACCGTACTTGACAAGATCTGCCATACTCTATAGTAGATCCGTACACTTAATTCCGTTGCTATCGTACCAACTGCAACGCTTGCTTAAATTTTGTGCTCATCCATCCCATTCTTTGAGACCCATACATCACCACCAATTGTATACCCAGTCAATCATCCATACATAGCCGTTTGCAAGCTTGGAATTTCACATCATTGTTCCTTGTCAAATGAAAATTTTATGACGGTTTTGTATTTTTCATGCCCTTCATTTTACATTTTCATTAATTTTTTTTACCCTTTTATATGACAATTTTACTATTATAATTTTTTATTTTCTCTAAATTTTAACTATACAATCTAAAACATATACCCAAAACAAAAGTATAAAAATAAAACATTCATAATAATAAACATATTAACTAAAATAATTGGGACTTATATCATAAAAACTGTAAATGATGAAATTTTACATCATAAATAATAAAATAGATTTTTGATCTATATTAATTAATAAAGATCATATATAAGTAAAATCATGACTTGTAAATATGATGTTAAAGAATTTAACGGGGAAAAGATTTTACATAGGGAATATCCCAAAAGCTTTGTGTGTTTATACAAGAATCATTCGATATAATTATATACTCATAAAAAACAACACAATCTAATATAGTCATAATAACATGACCATGCTCATAATGAATTCCATTTAAGCTAATTCAAAATTGTTATTTTTAAATGCTCTAAGGCTACATCATAGACTTGAATTTTAATAACATTTTTCATGACAAAGCACTTTAAAAATTTGAAGGAAATTAGAAAATTCATTTAATATGCCAAAATGTTGTGAAGTTTTAAATAAAACTAAAAGAATTTGGAAATTTGACAAAATCTTGATTATACAAAAATGCATGGTATTTTTAATGAAAATGACTAAATTTGCAATTTAAAGCATAAATATGCATGATTTCAAGTCCAGAAATTTTATATTCCTTGAAAAAAAATTGATTTTTAGATGTAGCAAAATACTTTAAAGACTTCGATTCTTTTATTATGTCGCTCGGGATAGAGAATTTAGAGAATTAGCACATAACATAAAGTTTTCAAGGAGTTGGGGATATATAAAACTTTAAGTAGCCCTCATTAATCGTCGGGTTTCCCTAATTCATTTTGGTATCAAATAGTATGCATAATTGTAGAGCCCTCCCACAAAGAGTGGTTTGGGGCTAGTTATTACCACAAGGAGAATATATGGATACAACTTCCAAGTATAGCCACTGAGCAACCTAGGAAGGGGATTTCACTAAAGAAGAACTCCACACTACTCTCAACTCAATGCAGAATGGAAAATCTCTTAGGATTTACTGTTTTTCCTCAAAATACTTTAAAAACTTTGATTCTTTTGATATATTAAATACTTTGAATTTTTTTTAGCTAACATATAAGATAATTTCATTAAAAATATAGCCAAACCTACTTGATTGAATTGCATTCAATGAATCTTTAAAGCAAAAGAAAAGTACCCAATCCACCGGAGCTAAAGTTAGAGCCAATATTTGACATCACCAAGATCGATCTCCAAATAATTTCATTCAAAGTTCAACAAAAATTAGAAGGAACCCTTGAAGGAAAGACCACATTAATAGAAGGATCACTGGTTCTCATGCTTTAAAGAACAAACAAGAGTGAATTCATTGTTGGACGTGGAGTCATGTGGAGAAACAATTGTATTTGAAAATTGCAATGAACTCGGTATTTATAGCTCAAATTCTAGCTCCATTAATGAACAACCAAAAAATTGATAAAGCCCCTTGTTGCCCAAGAGTCGTAACTCCCCATCACCATAGCACATTGAAAGCATGGTGCATGAATGTATCAACCCAAACAAAGTTTGAATGTAATTAATAATGCTAGGGATTTGCATAGTAGGTGCGTTATGAAGGGATATTACTACCCACCAAGTGCATTGAAAGCGATGGGAAGCTAGTCGATGGGAGAGTTAGGTAGAAGAGTGAAGGGGATATGATAGCCATACAATATTCCACTATCAACATCAACATCGACAGAAACAAGGACGGAAGAAAGAATGGTGCCTACTAAGTTACTAAGTTATGGTGTGTATCGAATAGAACAAAGGAGTGGGGATTGGCCCCGCTAATGGCCATGCATCCTTAAACACATATTAAAATTTATGACAAGAGATGTCACTTGGTAAATGTCAAATCTACAGTCTAAAACTTTTCCTATACGTAGTTGTTGACGTGTAATTTTTTTTATCTATCAAATATGTTCTAAAAATGAAAACACATTCTACAGGCCGTCAAATTCCAAGCCTGAGACTCATCCATCATTTTTCTTTTCTTTTCTTTCTCTACAATGTGTTCATATAACCGTACTCGCTGCTAACTCAACCACCTTTCAATCAAACTAACACTCAACCATTTTTGTAATTATTTTTCGTATATCCCTTTTTGAAAAATCACACCCCTCCTTCCACATTCCTAAATTTGTTTTTAATTTTTTACTTGGTATTTTTATTCTTTAATCTTTAGGGTTGGTTTGGTATAAACTCACTTTATTAAATGTTTTCAACGTTGGCTTATAAAAGTCAATTTATAAAAAAAGACCAAGTGTTATATACCTAGTATAAAGTAAATTACATTTAAATAGGATCCCACAATGAAGGAAACCAACCCCACCATGGATAATAACAAAAAATTGCATGCATATGTTCATCGTGATGAAGATGAAACCAATAGTGCCACATAAATTATGGATTGGATTGTGAAATCGCAAAAATAATTGGGAAAAAAATCAACAAGTTAATAGAAGAAATACCTACAATGTCTGAGGAGAGAATTTACAATTTTATTGATGATTTCCAAAGACGATTGCTAGAATTAATAAAAATCCAACAAGGACAAACCATCATTGATAATTAATGTGCATAGAGAAAGGATTGAATGAAAATTTGAAAGACGTGATGAGTAAACAATCAAAATAGTTACTTACAAAGATCGACCAATAAGTCTAAACTTCTCGAACCCAGAAAAACAAATCATAGTAGCATACAATTCAGTATTCGATTGTGGTGAAACACTAACAAAAGTATCACTAACATTAATCTCATGCACAATAACAGATGGGAATGAGAATGATGAATAAAAAAATCAACTATCTCTTGAAAGGAATAAACACAAGAATTGTTAGACTATAAGTCCCTAGACAATCACAAAGTCCTAGATCACCTCTGATATGAGTTATTATTCTTATCACTTTAAGAGTTGTCATACCTATCCATTGATGAGTTGTATAATACCATCATTGGTATGAAGATCATTGTTTGGAATGGCTAAAGCCTTTTCCGCCACTTTGTCTCTCTCGTTTGCTTGCTCTATAGTTTAACATGGCATCAAAGACATGGTGAGAGAATGTTGATAATTATTAGAGCTCCTTTGGTCTTAAGGGCCTGATGTTGCATGATGAGAGAATGTTGATAATATTAGAGCCCCTTTAGTATTAAGGGCCTGGTAACACCTCTGTGATAGTAATCCATGGAAGTCTTGCAATTTGAAGTTGATGATTGCACATGGTAGTAATCCATGAGATCCATGACAAAATAAAAATGTTTTCTATAACAACAATATTGAATATTTACATCATTTGAAGGCGCTTAATGATAAGACCATTATCTCTCTTCCCTATAATGTCATTGTTGAAATCATTTTATTAATGTTTCATTTTAGTATCTGAATATGGGATCTCAATATACAAAAAATGGGAGAGATGTAAACATGCTTATATCAAGATATTATAGATGAGATGTGTTAAATACTAGCCTAGATCCAAATCCTAGGCTCTATCAAGCGCCGAGAGGGATCAAATCTCCCGAGGTGCAAACCTCTCCTCGAATAGCTCCTTGAGTGCATACCTGAGAAGAGGAGGTTTGCACCTCGGGAGATTTGATCCCTCTCGGTGCTTGATAGAGCCTAGGATTTGGATCTAGGTTGTTTCCAGTCATGGGCAGTGACACAAAACTGGAGTTTGATCACCATTGTAAGGAACATGTTAAGTTGAAAACACAGATACAATTATGAGGATTATCATAATGTAAGTAATAAGTATTAAGGATTGAATAAATTGTTAAACTGGAAAACAAAGACAATAATTTTGTAAGGATTAAATAAATGAAAATATGGTTCACATTGTGATCATTCTCAACCTATCTTCTTCTTCTTTTCTTATCTTCACACATGGTAGTTTTGACATCTTCTCATATCGATCATATGAGAATGGAGGTTGAAATCGTAGACCTGTCAAATCTTTAACTCAAGATATTGCTGTAAATATCATACCCTGCCTCTCTTGCTTTCCAATATTAATAGTAGCTTTCTCCAATGTCAATCCTTGTGACTTATGGATTGTTAAACCCCAAACGAGTTTCAACGGAAGTTGTTTTTTATTACCTCTTTCGATAGATGTAATAGGAACAACTTGAGGAAACGATTCATCCCATGGTACCCCCACATAATTATCAAATTTTATTAAAACATACATGGGTGGTTCTGGAGACGAACTTCCAGGGTTATATACAATTTGTTGTATAACTCCAAGAGCACCATTGACGAGTCCTGCATCAGTACATAGGTTTGATGTGAGCATTACCCTTGCTCCTATGGCTAGAATTAATTCAAGTTCCAACCCTTCTTCATATCCTTCCATAGAATAGTTGCTTCTTACAGATGTAGCAATATTGGTCACAATGGGACAGTTTAGGCTTCTTATTAAATGCTTGTTATGATACTTTACATCATCATTTGTCGCAAACAAATGTATCGCCTTATCGAAGGACTTTTTCATTGAAGCATGTAAGAAAGTATATGTACGAGTCATCAGTCATTTCCAATCCTCTATTGTTGGAATTGCATCTCTAATATGCATTAACAAATTATGAAAATATATTTGTTCATTGTTTTGTCCATTCTGTCGAAACACAGTATCGAGGGTCACAACTGTTGTGAATGTGTTCCACAATTATTTTGCAAGACCTTCCGATGCATATACAGGCTTATCCATGACATGTGGCAGTTATCCCAAATCACCGACCATTATAATTGATCTTCCACCAAAATGTATATTAGCATTTTCTGGGAAGGCTTGGCGAAGTCTTGAATCTATTTTGATTAATATATTTTTTCCAATAAAAATCATTTCATCGATCAAAATATATTTAACATTCCTCAACTCTTCTTGTAAGTTAATTAAACTCAGTCCTTGTAAATGATTAATTTCTTTGATCGGTATATGAAGTGCAGAATGAATTGTTGTTGCGGATATGTTGAAAGCTGCCACCCCTATAGGAGCTAGAAGAAGTAATGGACTTTTCCTTGGATGCGAGATGTTTTCAATTGTATTTTTAATGGCTCCAATCAAATATTACTTTCTTGTACCTGCATTTCCTTGGATTATCATGCGTAGTGGATCAACACCCGATCTATAATGCTCAAGGATAACATTGTATGTTATTCTTTGCTTATCCCCCAAACCATCAATTGAGTAAGACTTTGCATGTTGATTAGTAGAAATATTTTTCAATTTTCGCATATCAGAGATGAAATGAATTGCACGAATGGAGGTCTCTTCATCTACAAAAGCAGTGTTCCAATCAGTCATACGATCTAGATCCCTATGTCCAAGCATCTCAAACTCATTATAATTTATAAATTGATTTTTATATAATCCACATATGATCTCCCATTCATGCTGCCTGGAATCTATTTGTGGATTTGGATGTTCTTCTTCTTTGTTGGATTCAACTCGATCATTTGTAGGCACAGGTTTGCGATCAACATGCCAAGGTATATATTGAAAATTTTTCCAATTCTGTACTATTTCATCAGATGTGTGGCCTATATCTTTTCGAAAGTCACAAAATTTCTTGTACAAAACCAACTCGGACCAACATAATTCAACAAACTTCTCATCTTTTCGATCAGGAATAGAGTTAAATCTAGGAAATACACATACAATAGATGCATTCCTTCGTGGTAACCATTTCTCCCCCCGTCGACGTTTGTCATTTGACCAATATTTTGCAACATCTATTAATGTAAGTTGCTCCATATTCTCATGTAGCTTAGTATATGCATCAATCAAAGAATTATCATTGTCGGCATTATATGTATCAACTTGTACTTGTTAGAAAACCTTCATACCAACATTTAGAACCACAAAACGATGGCTACATTCTGAAAGAGGAAGATCTAGAAGCAAATGGCATGTCTCCTGTGCACCAATGTTCCTATCAATAATGGATTCACACAACAAACTTTTATATGCACATGTTGTTGGTTCGTTCGGATTCTAGATAGAAGAGACCTGCATCAACATATTGTGGAAAGTTTCAGATCCTTTTTCAGATTTAGAAGCATATTTTGCTATGTAATTAATAACCACACGCTTGGAAAGTATAGGCTACCAATCTATATTATCCCTCCACATCATCAGTGTTTCACGATTGTGTGTATTCACTCTGTCATCATTTTGTCTAGGTTCATACTTTTTTTCTCCTTGTTCATCAATGTAAAGTTTTGACTGGTCACATAGATCCTATGGTGCGTGGTACCGACATACCAATATTCCTCTCTTCTTTCGAAGACAAGTTTTCACATTGCAATTAATATGATGCTCAACACAGTTAAGAAGTTCTTCATAATCAATCATTGGATCCGATTGAAATATTTGTTACGTGTCTTTTACAGAAGGATGATCATCTACATTATCTCCAATTTGAATCTTTCATTGATGTCCCTCACGTGGATTTATTGCATGCACACATCTGTTGAAATACTTTTTTTGCAAATATAACTTCTCTAGGATCATCCCAATTCAAAGTGTCCATGTTGAGAGCATTTTTTAACCAAAGAAACCCATGGACATGAGGAGATCCACGATGTTGCCATTCATAGCAACTCCAATAATCTGTAGCCTGATGAAAATGTTCGAAAACTTCTTCTCGAAACATTGTATGTCTCAAGTGCATATAATGTGCTACGTTGTGAGGATTATCAATTACATTTTGACGGCGCCATTTTCTCACTTCACGTGGATCTGTAGGACTTGTGCCTGGCATTAATTTATGCAAATCAGGCCACTGCATATCCACTGCACTTAGTGTGAAGAATATTTTCGGACAACCTATCTGTTGAATCAAGTCAGATAACTCTTGACGACACTTGATCCAATATGCACGTGTACCTCTTAATACCGTTCCAAATCTCATTAATCTTTCTCCCAATCTTGAATCTGGAAGATTTCGTAAATGTTGTCGTAACTCTTCCATTGTTGTGGGTAGTTCACTAATATTTTTTTTGACAAAAACTGTTGAGGAAGCTTGAGCACGATGTCTCATTATGATATCTAGTAAAAATTATCTAAAGTGAGGGTGCCTTCCAAATCTGTTATCATGATATCTGAGAAGATGTTTTGCGTACTCATGTAGATGGACATTTCACATTCGCGGTTGTAACCAATCTGCCTCTCCTTTAGGGAACAATGCTGGAAATGCCATATCAAACAATCCAACATTGTTATACTCATTAATTGGAGATGAGCCAATGCCAAGCCAGTTAAGCACATCAGTCGATTCATCATTTGCGTTATTTTCATCCAGATTAGGATTATTTGCCCATGCTTTAATAATTTCTATCTCTCGTAGTGCACTTGGAAGCCTTGATACAAAAGAAGTTGTTTGTAAACCATTTAACATGTCATCAACTCCCGGTATCCCTTCCAACATTGCAAATTCTGTGTCGTCGTCAATATCGGGAAGAGTAACAGAATTAAGCATATGTGAGATATCTATTGCATTTTCAGGTAACTCTTCTACTGCATCATAATCAACTCAAACATCTCGATAATATGGATCATTCTAAATCTTATATAATAATGCATCCATAACTCTTTGTTTTCTAACAGTGAAATCATAACTGGATCCTTGTCGTCCTTTTTTCCGCATAACGACCATTAAGTCCAAGTTGTTAATATGTCGTGGCAATCTCTTGGCAACATACTTATACTCTTGCGGAAAACTAATGGCGTGTCCTCTTTTTGTTGTTTTGCTTTTCGTTTCAAGTCTTCTTCTCATTCTTTTGTTGTCATTTCGTTAAATTTTCTTCCTTGATATGCTTTTTGATGTTCGACGTTCGACGTTCTGTATTTTTTGTTCTTCTCTTTTTCTCATAGCATCTTCCGCATGCACATCTTCCATTTCTAGTTCAAACTCTATATAAAAAATGTCAAGCATTAATATATACACTGAAATTTATGCATCTATGAAATCCACACTAAAATTTATGCATCCATGAAATCTACATTGAAATCAATGCGTCCATGGAATAACAGCTACACTGAAAATTATGCAATGATAAAACACCATACACTGAAATCTATGCAAGTATAAAACTCACTTTACATGATAATGAAATTCAATATATTTTCAAAAAAATTAGGTGATATGTGAGTCTCAAACCTTGGACCTCATGCTCATTATCCCAACACCCTTACCACTATACCATAAGTAGTTCTTATTATACATAGTAAAGAACTTATATATAAACTTGAATAATATTGCATTTGGCGAAAATGGGGGAAGGGTGGATCAATAGGGTTTGACCCCGTGACCTACCTATGACCACCACAATGTGTTACCAATGGGATACACCCAGTTGTTTGGGATACTCCCAACCTATATCCAATTTAATATAAATATTAAATTATATTTTAATTTAAATTTAAATATAAATTATATTTTAATTTATTTTTAAATATAAATATAAATATAAATTCTATTTTAATTTAAATTTAAATTCAAATTTAATATAAATATTAAACTATACTTTAATTCAAATTTAAAATAAATTTAATGGGGAGGGTCGCGGAGGAGGGGAGGCGAGGAGGGGAGGGTTGCGCATGAGGAGGGGAGGTCTGCGGAGGAGGAGGGTAGGTCGCGGAGGAGGGGAGGGTTGCACGGGAGGGGAGGCGAGGAGGTCGCAGAGGAGGGGAGGGCTGCGCAGGAGGAGGGGAAGTCTGGGGAGGAGGAGGGGAGGGCTACAGAGGAGGAGGGGAGGCGAGGAGGTCGCAGGAGAGTGGAGGGAAGGCGTAGGGTGGATATGGGGAGATGCAGGCTGCGGAGGGAGGGGAGGACGGGAGGGCTGCATAGGCGGGGAGCCACATGAGAGTGGAGCTGGAGGGCTACGCAAGCGGGGAGCTGGAGGGATGCGTACGTGGGAGAGGGAGCTGGAGAATGGCGAGGATCTAAATTTAAAATTAGATTACCTATTCTCCGATTAGATTCCCTCTTCGTTGGTTCCCTTCTCTTTGTCGTAGATTCTTGACCAAATTTTTTTTTTGTAATTTTTTTGTTGTTGTTATGTATATTAGCTTTAGTGTATTATATAGCCATTGATTTCATTCAAACGAAAATACACATCTTTTTATTAATGACCAACATAATATTTATTATTTTTTGTTATTCTTTTGTTAGGAATAAATGTTACAACATCTTCCTCATTCGGAAATATTATTTTGTTAGGAACAAATGCTACAACATCTCCCTCATACTCGGCAATATTATTTATGGCCGACATAAAATCGAAAAATGTTACATGATCTCCCTCATACTGGGCTATAGAGCGCCTCTCGACGCAATTATAGGTCAAATAAAATTGTATTTGTTTTATTCAATATCTCTCTTAGAACTCTTGTCTAATATAGATCTATAGATCCATTGTAAATGTTAAATCGTGAAATCTTTAAAAGGCTATTTATTACCAAAACCCTATGGCTATGTTCTCAAAGGCGGAGACTAGAAGTCTTTGTTCTTTGGAAGCCATGAAGTAAAAGCTATTATCTATTGATGAAGAAACCTAGAGATTAAAAAGCAGGGCGTGTTGGTTGGCCCAAGGGGATTGCAACTTGAAATTCTTCCATAAGTTTGTAGAGCAAAGAATTCTAGTGATCAATTCCATTTGGGAGGTAAAAGGCACTAGCGAGGAGGTGTGTGGCTTGCAGGAAGAGATGGAGAAGGTGGCTTATTCTCATTTTTAGGCTTTCTTCCAGGCATCGAGCTAAAATCACATAGCTCACAAGTTAGAGGTAATTCAACATTATCCCTCCTTTTTTACTATCAAAGAATGTAGAAAAATTGGGGAGTCAATGACTTTAGAAGAGATCAAGAAGGTACTCTTTGGATTTGCAAAGGCAAAGAGCCCAAGGCCAAATGATTGGTCCGTTGAGCTTTTTTTTATAGTTTTTTTATATTGTTGGGCCAGATATATTGGCAATGGTGCAGGAGTTGAGAATTAAAGGAAGAATCATTGGGGCTTTTAATTCGACTTTTTGGATTTAATTCCCCAAAAAAATCCCATCCCTCTACTTTCAACGATTTAGACCAATTTCCCTTTATAATCTAGCATACAAACTGATATCAAAGATTATTGCTGCGAGAATTAAAGTGGTGTTGTCAAGACATATTTCTAAGGAGCAATTTGGTTTTCTACTAAATAGACAGATATTGGACGTGATAGGGGTGGCACAAAAAGGTATGCACACTATTAAGTTTTGTAAGGAGGAGGCAATACTTTTAAAATTAGACTTCGTAAAGGCCTATGATCACCTTGATTAGGATTTTTTGAGATTGGTCCTTCAAATTGGGTTGGTTGTGGAAGTGACAAAATGAATAATGGCATGTGTGACCTCGGTAAATTACGATGTTTTGGTGAATGGGTCTCCAACAATTTTTTTTGGAAGTCAGAGAGGGCTAAGACAGGGATGCCCCTTATCCCCCTATTGTTTTTGCTGGTGGTGGAAGGTTGAGGCTTGATAATAGCCAATAAGAGATCAAAGGGTTTGATTAAGGGGTATAAATGTTTATGTAAATCAAGAGTGATTCATTCCTTATCTGTGTATGATGTCCTCCTCTTCAAAGAAGGCATCGTTCAAGAATGGTCTATGTACCAGTCAATCTTGAAATTTTTTGTAGTGCTTCAGGTATGTTGACCAGTTCAGAGAAATCAATGATGCTTCATAATGGTCTAAGCCCATAGATACAGTATCATATTAAAGGAATTCTTCTATTTCAAATGAGTAATATAGATGAAGGCTTCAGGTACTTGGGGTATCCCTTAAAACCTATAATTATAGGAAGTAGGACTGGTTCTGGCTTCTTAAGAAAGTGGAAAAAAGGATTGCGAATTGGTGTTTGAGGTGGTTGTCTTTGGCGGGTAGATTGATCTTGATTAAATCCATCTTGGAGAGCATCCTGGTTTATTGGATGTTCTTGGTGAATGTTCCAAACTTTATCTTGGACAGAATTAGGAAGAAGTGTTTCACATTTCTGTGGTCAAGTAAGAAGGATAAGAAGGGTTTCCATCTGGTAAAGTGGGAAAGATTGGCACATCCGGATTTGATGGGAGGATGGGGATTGATGAACATTAGATTTAAGTAGGTGTTAGTGACCAAGTGCCTATGGCGGTGTATGACAAATACAGTTCTCTGGGGATGTCTGACTACAGATAAATACTTCAATGGTATGCTAGTGGATATATGGGTTAGGGTGGAGCCAAAGAATCTAAAAATGGGTCTTACATCTGGCATGGATTAGTTAAAGCGGTTCCTATCATAGCTAAATAGTTGGTATGGAGGATTGGAAACGGGAGGAAGGTTTTAGTGGGAAAAGATGCGTGGATGGGGGGGGTCCAACGAATTTCAGGTTGTCTCCAGAATATCTAAAGATACTTGGGGAGAAAGGTATTCATAACTTGGAACAATGTTCACTGGGATATGGAGGTCAGGGTAGGAATCAGGAATGGAGGTCCAACATTACCCTCGGGTTGAGTGGTCTTGTGGCTTTGGAATGGGATAGATATGTTTCAGCACTAAATCATTCAAACATTATACTTGGTCAGGAGGAGGACAAACTGGCTTGGTCCTGGAATAATTGCACTGGCCGGGTTGAAGTTAAGTTAGCATATCAGGCAATTATCTCCACAATACCTATGGTCGAGGAATGTTGGTGGTACAGGGTATGATCGTCATGTGTAGTTTAGGGTATCTCTTCAGCTATTCTAGGCTGTTTTCATCTTTTTTTATTCAGGTTGAACTGATGTGGAATAGAGGGATCACTGTTTTTGTTTTTCTTATTGCTTTCCTTTGTATGACTGGCGGTATTTCAGAGTGGTTGAGGACAAATTACAGTTGTTTTGGCTGGTTCTCTATGGAATGTTAGCGTCCTAGTTGTTTTGTAGTATGCTTCAGGCTCTCGTGGTATACATCAGTTGTTTTTTGGGTGGGCTGAGAAGGTATATCCTCCTTTTCTTGGGGAGATGGCCCCAGCGAAGGCTTCGAGCAGTTTAAGTATTTAGTATGGAATTTACACTTTTGGAGTTGGCGGTCTTTGGGGGGTTTGGAGATGGCAAGGAAGATTTATTCCTTTGCATGGAAGTTTAAACTGTATGGTGAGTAGAATAGAAATTTATAACTGTCTTGTGCAGTGAAAGTCACAAAATTCGACTGGTGACTGAAAGAATGTATTTGTATATCTTGATTCTAATAGAATAGCAGGTATGGTTTTTTTCGTGAAAAAACAAAATTAGCTTATGTTATTAATGAGCGACCTGAAGAATTCACAGGCGTAGGCATGATATTGCAAGAATCTGTTATCAGATCAGATCTACTTGATCTAGCTACAGTCTAGACGAAACGGTCTTCTGATGCCAACGTGATCCCCACCAGCATATTCAACAATTGGCCAACGATTTGGCACATAATCGATTTCCGTTATCTCTGCAATTGTGAGATGAACAACGCTCAATTCTCTTTAGCAATAACTCATCGATTTTCTTTATCTCTGCAATTGTGAGATGAACAACGCTCAATTCTTTTTAGCGACAACTCTTGAAGAAATCAACCGCCTTGCAGAGATTTGACCCATGAACGAATGAAACATCAGTGTCATTTGCTTGTTCAATTTCTTAACATAGTGGCACAGAGTGAGGGATAATTCATAGCAATAGTACCATATTCATTAGTGTGTTACTGTAATCATTCTCAATTGTCAATGGTAGTCGAGAAATCAATGATGGATACTAGAGTGATTCTCCTCAGCTTTGCGACCTCCACAAAGCGGTTCATCACGAAAGATTCAATATGTTAAGATAGATAACATCAGTATTCAATTCAATTTCATAACAATAACATATACAATATCACTGAAAGAATGATAAGCACAGCATAAACACAAGAGACACAAATTTATCGTGAGAAACCCTCTAGGGGAAGAAAACCGAGCAAAACTTCCTCAGATGATCAAAAGTACAAAGACAAAACCCCAAACAAGTGCTCCTTCTCCTTGCAGATATCTCTCTCCATTGTGAATTACACAAGTGAGTGTGTGTCCAAATGAGGAGCACATCAATCATATTTATATTTTATCTTCCACTTGACTTTTTCCCTAACTAGATCGGCCCCAACAACTTAACCACTCAACTGGGCCGACTCCTCTAGAGGACTTAAACACCCCATTATAATTGACTCAAAGGGGATCTATTGTCCCGAATTACAAGGAAGGATTTACCTCAATAGCTTTACATAATCAAATACAATAATGACATCTGAACGAAAGAATAAAACATCTCCCAATAAATTACAACAATAAAATATTCTTCAAAATTACAATATTTCAACATAAAGGACTTGGACCAAGTTTAGCATCGTCAAACTTGTACACAGCACATAAGGCTCTCCATTAGCTCGTCTAGGCAACTTCTCTGCTGGCACAGTCAGCAGGAAGCCGCTGAATAAATATTGTATTGGACGATGCATCAGGCTTAATATGGTCAGGTAGCCTGGATACTGCACTCTCAGGTAATGCATCTGTCCTAGCATTGTAAAATTCTGAATTGGCAGACTTCCCGCAAGAGCAGGATCTATGCCTAACCCTCCTTGCCTATGTCCCATCAAAACTGGATCATCCAAAGAAGGTGTCAATCTTCCAAAACTTGCACCTCCACGCTCACCACACCACACCACCAATATTAGAGCCAGTTGATCGTTGGCACCCGCGTCCTCTGCCTTCATAAACTCAGTGAATAGAGCTTGAGTAAGCGATTCAGGTCTGCTACTGTAGAACTCCCAGTAGTCGATCTGGGTAGAGATAAAGAGTCCACGCACCAGCAGCAGAAGAAAGAATGCACAGATATATCACCCTCGACTCAACGATCTGCAGTAAAGATTAGCAATCTATGGTTTTCATGCAGAGATCTGGAAACAACAGGAGATCTGGTGTACAAAGTGTGAGATTGTTGAAGCTTCAAACCAATTAGAGTTTGCATCCACGCTGCATATTCACCCAACTGTGATCAAGCTCAGCGATCTACTTATACAGAGAAGACTCAATGTAACAAATATTCAATTAGAAATTGGTCACAAACCTACCCTTGGATGATAATGGGCAGTTGAGACGTCGGTTTGGAATTCCTGAGTTGGGATTCCTCTGCATACGGTCTCAGATCGCAACTCATTTGAACAAATGGATGCCCCCCTCAGAAAATAGACCTGAACAACCAGCCAAACAACGAGATGTCCATGCACAACAATTCCAGAGGGTTGAATTGAAAGGAATCATATGCCCATGTGGATCTCTAGCTGTAATAGATCCAGTCAAAATACTCGACGCGGTAATTTTGTATTTATACCACATGGCCATTGCCTTATATTAAAAATCGATCTACATATTTTCAAGAAAAACATGGAAATGAATCATGTTAGATGGATATTAAGTAAACCGTATTTGATTGAATTGGGTTATTGATAGGAGATTCACGGTGCTTAACATCATGTACCTAATTCAATCAAATAGGTGAATTGGGTTCCTATAGGAGATTCACCCACCTAATTCAATATAGGAGATTCAGGGTGCTTTACATCACGTATGTAATTCAATCAAATAGGTTTCTTTTTGCTTCTTGTAAACCTCTTGAAATTGGAATTTTGCTTCTTCTAAACCTCTTGAAATTGGAAAGGTTTAAGGACACTTGTATGATTTGAAATTTAAACCTCTTGAAATTGGAAGGGTTTAAGGACACTTGTATGTTTTCTTGAAAGCTTAGTCTTTGACAGATTTAATTTGGCAAACTGACACCACACGTGAAGTAAACAAGCATAAAAGACTTGAAAGTTCAAAATGCAAGATGGTGCCACGTTTAAGGATTATCATATAATCACTTATGTATGGTCTGAAATCAAATTGTAAATTATATTTGAATCAATAGTTTGTTGAGTGATAGAAATTGAAGCACAAGGTTGATTTATCGAGTGGCTAAATTGACAATCTATTGTAAAATTGCTCAGCCTGAAATTTAAATAAGGCTGTTAAGTAGTCTTCGACATTAAAGCTCAAAACATTGTAATCATAATTTTTGGGTGCATGATCGGTAGAACTTGATACCATAAAGTTCACATAAAATCAAGCAAGTGTGACATAAGAGCAAGCGAGCGTGAAAACAAACAAGTACAAGTAGGTGAGTTCAAGAGAGCATGAAAATTCTAATATTGGCAAAGGCAGAAAGAATTTGCAAAACACAAATCAAGAAATCAAAGAACTTCAATATTCCTTACATGCATTGGATAATTGGATTGTTGATATTCATAAACAGATTGATCTCAAGGATAAATTGATTGAAGAACTCCAACTAAATTTAATTGAAAAGGAGCAGGAAATGGTAAGAATGCATATGGTTGACACAACTTGTGATACAAATGACTTGGTACAATTGGGTGATGCAAATGGAAAACATGATATGATTGAGGATTCCTTAACTAGTCATGAGAAGGAATCATTCAGTGAATTGACAAGTTTTGAAGATGAGTCAGAAGCATAAGCACGGAGTTACAGCAGCAATGAATTTGAATTTGAAGAAAATATTAATGAAGGGCATCATCAAGTACAACATGATCTTTCCAAGATGATCACTAGACCTTGGGAAGAATTACAAACCATAAAAAATCGATATGGCTTAAGATATGAAAAGGGAAGCAACTTTTATATTTCAGATTACTCCAAATTGAATTCTTGATGAAGATTTGAAGGCTCTTTAAGTTAATGAAGAAGCTATTCAAGTAGTTAATCATAAATACATGGACAAAATTCTTGAATGCTGACATTGTCATATATTTGGTCACTTGGATGATCGATGTTTTGATCTCCATCATTGTCTTTATTGTTGGAAGACAAATCACCATTTAGAAAAATGCAAAAAGAAGAATAAGGATACAAAAAAATACATCATGGATGGATAATTTCTTGGTGATGGAACCAAGAAGTCAAGAAGTTGCAAAAGTCTTACCATCTAGTTCAAACATGGGTAAAGACACATTTGAATGGTCAATTTACAAAATAAATAAATAAAAACTTCAATCAATTATTAAAAATGATAATTTTAGGCATCAATATGGCCCATTATGAATTGGTACTCCCTTGTACCTTAAGGGGGGGAATACAAAAATGAATGAAAGAAAAATATTCAGTGAAAAGGTTACATAAGTGAAGTTTAGAAAACTTTGCTTCCGTAAGAGACTTTATGAAGATGTCCGCAACTTGATCATCTGTAGGGCAAAAGAGCACTTTGAGAACTCGTCATGAACAAGATTTCTGATGAAGTGCATATGTAGCTCAATGTATTTGTTGCATTGACGTTGAACTGGATCTTTGGCTAGCTTGATGGCACTCTAATTATCACACCAAAGGGAAGTCATATGCTTTTGCTCGAATCCAAACTCTGAAAGCATGTATCAAATCCATAAGGATTATTGACTTGCATTAATTGCAGCTCGATACTTTACTTCCGTTGAGGAAAGAGCAAGAATTTGTGTTGGCTTAACATTGACCCAGAGGTTTCCAATTAGACCCAGGTTCTTTGCGGTTCTCCCTTTGACCAACAAAACCCCTTCGCACCGGCCCTTTCGGCAACAACCTGTGAGCAGGTTGAGGTCTCACCCAAGGTGTATCTTATGGGGTACTGCGGAATCAGGTTTCCACAGTAAGTGATGAGTTGTTTAGATGAACGTATTGCGCAATGCAGGATAGGGAAGGTGCGCTATGAGACAAGACTGCGCGGTACGCAACAAGATCTATGCTGCAAGCGATTACTGCGCGGTGATGGGCAACACCGCGGACCGCACTTCTAAACCCTTCTATTGCGGGGCTTCTACTGCAACTGCGAACAATGCAATTTTATTCTATACTCGGAAGATCATGAAAATTCTTAAGCCACTGAGATGAATATCACTCATCCATTCATTCAGGCACTTAACTGACTATCCTTCTCACATTCATTCGTTAACTTAGAATGTTGCAATTTGAACATATACAATGGATGCAATTCAACTATTATGCATTCCTTTACTGCGTATAAGAAAGTGCTTAACCAAATGAGATGAATTGCATGTGCGCATTCAGCTCTTCGCTGGATCATTATATTCTGTCCACTAGCTCCTTGATGCCCCGAAAAACAAACTGAAAATTTTACAAAACTTGCAATATTCTTATTCCTTCGCTTCTTTCAAATATCCAAATTGCATATCTATTTATACATGTCCTGCACGGATTGTATGTTTGCAAGTTGGTGGTGGCATCCCTTCTTCCATACTTCACGGATCATGCATATCCACGTGTCATCATCTGCACTATTGATGTGTCATATCTGATGTATCAAGCACCCTTAAGGTCCACAACTTAATGGGACTTTACACCTTGGTGGTGTACAATTGCTCTCTCGATGTACCATTTCCTTACGGTATATGCGCAATCTTCCAACTTATCTTTGATATGTCCATGCCCTTGATGCACCATCCTTTGTGGGTAATGTGCCCTTGTGTTATCACTTTTTTGCATAGTTTGCGCATTCTCCAGCTTCTACTTGGTGGGATTGTGACCCGTGCTCATCATTGCATTTGGATGATGTGTCCTTGATGTGATAAAGCTTTACAGAAACTATGCACACTCCAACTTCTCTTTGGTGGTAGTTTGACCTCTGCCTTATGATTACTTGTGGGACTTGCGCACTTGTTGTTCATCAACTGTGTTATTTTATCATTGTTATCTTCAACCGATCATACCCATTTAGGAACTTTTGCACTTTTCACCACCTAATGGCATCTTCTGATTGGTTGTGCTTGAACGCTTTCAAAATTGTCCATCCATCTGTTGTTTCTTTTCTTCCTGCGCACTCCCAACCATCAACCAAGCAACAATTAGACTTGCTAGCATTCTTGTCCCTTTGGTCCAATCACCTTCTTGGTAGTTTATCATGAGAAGGTGTAGCTTGGTGGACTTAATTTATGTGCATGGACTATATGATGTAGGATACATTGCTTGTGTTCCTTCTTGAACTGAACTTCATGAAGTATCCTTTTGAATCTGTATGAAGTAGCATCTTATGTACTTCTTCATACTAGTTCATGTATGATGTATACTTGATATACATCTTCTGCCTGAATGCACTCTTAGATATACTCCAAATTTGCATACTTAATGCATCCTTTATTCACAAATTCAGAATTCTTCATAATGGATGCAGTACCTAGATATACTCTTTCATACTGGAATCCATGTCTGTCACCTTGCACACATATATGCTTCTTGTCTTCTTCAGATGTCTGTACTTTTAGATATATTCCAAAGTTGCATATATGTCACCTTCACCTCTAGCGCATATATGTCTGATGTTCATGCTCTTTTCATCATGTGCATATACTACCTCAAAGTGGCTTCTTCATACTTATGCTGGAAAGTTGTATCCACTTTGACTAGTGCTGATATCAATGACTCACATTGAATAAGTTGACATCCTCTTTGACATTGGATGTTGGTAAAACACTTGACATCTTCTTTAGTTGACATCAATGACAACCAATGCTTAACAATCTCCCCATTTGGCATTGATGTCAACACCTTATGAAGCTATGCCTAATTTTCTTTGAACTGTGTGCTTCATCTATGTTCAGGTCTAGTGCTCCCCTTGAATTCTTTGGGATTTTTGGTCACTCCATTCTTTATCTGTACTTGTCATATTTGCGCTAACTATATATCTTCATGTCGTATATACGCAGATCATATCTTCATGACATGTCTTAAAGTATTCTTCTTCACACTCTGTCACGTCTACTTCATATATTCCTTTACCTTTCCACTTCATCAGCTTCATGCATTTCTCTTCATGTAATTGCTTCATGCATTTCTCCTGGTTTCTTTATGCATTTCTCCATGCATTTATTTTCAGCTTCAACAAATTCATGCATTTCTCCCCCTTTGACATCAATGGAAAAGAGATCCATTGCACTATGTGATTTCTTCCATTGTGTTGTGCGCCTTCTCTCATCTTGACTGGTTCCAGGGATAACTCCCCCTGTCTTCATGCTTCATTGCTTTGCAGACCTCCTTCACTGATATCCTTTCACAATTATCTTTGATTTCCTTTCTGATATGGATGTTACATTGTTCCTTCACCTTGGTCTTATGTTCCTGTAACAATACTTCATCATTTCTTGTGCAGTGATCATGTCGCTATCCTTAATTACCCATCGTGCAGTTCCTATCAATTAACTATTGATTTTGCAATATTCCTTGTAGCACCAGACAACTTCACTTGTCGCATTTACTGCATTGTCACTGATCTTTGTCACATTTAATGTAGTTGCATCCTTTTCTAAGACAACAGCAGATATGGCACGTTTTCCATTCATCAGCTAGCTTGACATAAATCGGACATGACCCTCAGTTCGTGTGGCAAGAGTGACATGTCTTTTCCATACTGTTATCGGCTAAAGTTGCACTTAGGTGATTTCAAGTTAGCCTGTGAAGATAAAACAAGTCTACTTGTTCATAATCAGAAGATCAGAAGTCCCAGCAAGCCACCTTAGCCTTTTTTTTAATAAATTCACATGTCCATGCCCTGCGGAGAAATTGTAAAAAATGTTATAGCATGATGGTTTTAAAGGACTCGGCTTTCCTAAGACAATTATCAGTCCGACTAGCCCAGAGTGTTTTTTCACTTGTCAATTATATGTTGTTGAATAAACGACATATAATTTTCGAGTTTTTCACTCACACCTCCAAAGTTGGGGTGGTCAGCATGATTTGTCGATCTTAGGATGTTATTAGAGTTCGGGTGTCAATGTAGATTACCATGCTAGATATTAAAATTGAGTCGTATAGACATGTGCTAGGTCCCCCTAAGTTTTTTTAATTTCCGAAGAAAATAATTTTTTTCGTAAAACTAGACCATTTTTTAATGGTTTAAATGGCAAAATTCAAATTGTAATCGAAGTGTGTTCTGGAGGCGGAATCTGGCATGGGGATTCTTATTTTGACGCTCAGAGGGTCCTATTTACCCTAGTACCCACTTTCCCCATGTTTCGGGTGACTACTTCGCCTCTGGGAGCATTTTTTCTTAAGGATGCGGCAATTTGGCATTTAAATGCTAAAAAACCCGAAATTGCACCAAAGCAAAAAATGAAAAAAATTTAAAAAGGAGACAAAAGGCATGTGCCAAGTGACTTGGCATGCCATGTCAAGTGGTGGGCGACTCATTTGAGAGTAATGCCACATGTTTTAATGTAAAGTCAAAGGATATATGAATTGATCTTAAAAAGGTAAGTGCGCCATCCCCTCTCATCCTTCACGTGGGCGGTTATGGATATGTAGCACGTATTGTATGGTTTGGTGAGAAACATTGGTGAGAGCGCATCTAATTATGTGGATGTGGCATCTCATGGCTTGTGGGTGGAGAATACAAGGAATGGCGCCTACCTCTTTGAGAGGTAGCACCATCGTAACACAAGACAATCAATCGCATCCCCCATATCTCTCATGTATTCACTCTTCTCTCCTTGAGTTGGTTCGCCCCACCCCTCTCTCTTATGCTATATAAGAACGGTCCATTCTATCATTCAGAAGGATTATGGAACCAGTGCTCACTTGTGTAATATTTTTTTTGCTAAGCTCTTTGTGAATAAAAAGGCTTTGGAGGTATCATATGGTGTCCTTGGCTCAAAGTGGATGAACATTGTTGCATATGTGTACTGAGATAATTGTAGAATTATTCTTGCATGTTGCTTTCTTGCTTGATTAATCATTATCATTCTAAAGGATTAGTATTAATCAGAGTGAATGAGTGAGATAGTTTCTTGCTCTTTTAAACAATTTGTGTTCAAGGATAAGAATTTGCATGCTTATGAGATGTTATGCATGCTCTTCTTTTCTTCAATATAGATTTTTACTAATTATTTAACGAGTTTCTTGGAAAGTGTAAGGATTTTTTTCTCGGGTGATTTGATTGGATTGAGGGGAGATCTCGTTTGTTTCTCTCATCCTACAAGTCTTTTCGTCAAAGACAACATAGTCCACTTTCAACGCTACTATTAAAGACCCCATCGCCCAAGTTCCAAGGGCCTTCACTTCCACCTTCTTTCTTCTTTCAAATATTTAAATTATTACTTGTTCTCATGCTATAGCCTAGATCTGATTTATTTCTTAAAAGTTTCATTTAAAAATCTGACATAGTCATAGTTTTGCATGCTTAGATCTAAGTATTTGTTAAAGTTGTATTTGTCATCTAGCTCTAACAATAAGTCTCCTTTATGCAAGCTAATTTAAGGTAAATATTGAAGTTTGTGCAAAAGAGTCTTTATTTGGTTTAAAGTTTCATATTTAGAAAATATAAAGTGCTTTCATTGGCTACCTCAAAGGCAAGCCAAGATCCACAAGAAAGCTTGCTTTCTTGTGTTCATTTTTCCAATCTACACTTAGAATGTTTTTCACATTTTTTAGTAATTTTTTTTCAGTTGTCCAAAAACACTTTCAAAGTGTTTTGGGGAACTTTTAGGAATTAATAGCTTGCTGGTTTTTATCAGTTCTAACAAAAAAGAGAGAGAAACTCTAGCGAATTTTTGATGTTTTGGCCATCCAGGGCACCCCGGGACCTCTCTTGTTCAATAAACTCATTTTTTCAAACTATTGTAAGATTAGTGATCCCATTCTACAAGGGATCTCAAGCATTTATATATTGTAATAAGTGAGTAAAAAGAAGAGCAAGTGGGCTACCCAGCACCCACACCCCACTCCCTTGGGGGGATTCGCAAAATTTTCGTGGCGTGAATTTTTCTAACATATTTCATTTTCTATTTTAATAAATCAATCTAGTACTAAAATTTAACGTTTGAAGTGACCAATCCAAATATCGTCCTTCAAAATCACTCAGGAGGTAGGAACACTTATTTTCTATTTTTTGCAGGTAGTATACTTTTGCATATCAAGTAGATTTCATTATTTAAAGTATTTTTGCCAAGAAATCAATACTAACCCAACTTGCTCTACCGAAGTATCGAAAGGGAAAATATATTATTGGTGTAGTAATAGTTCAAACAATTTACTTTCAGTCTTTACTTTTGGTAAACGAACTTGGCATTGCTTTCCCAAAGTATGCTCTCGCCATCACATAAAGGGATTTTCCTGAGTACATGATCGGATGATCAGAAAAGAGACTCCTTTCCCATAGTAATTAGTATAACACTTTATTTCAGTCATTTATCTTTTCTACAATCAAACGGAATAAACATTTAGTTTCAACTCAAAGTATACTTTTTCCCCTTGCGGGCATTTTCCTGGGCCTGTGGGTAATCAATCAAAAAGAGTTGTAACTACTCTTCAATTCTTTGCATATAAATAAACAACTCATACTAATAAAATTAACTACCCTGGACATAGTGGAAATCCGGCACTTCGTAATTAAAACTTGTGTGGGGAAATTTATCAGAGGAAGCGGGAACAACTGGGAGGCGACCTCAAGGCACAGTTAGAATACACCCTAGTTGGTGTAGCGTTGAACACGGCCTTATAGAATCCATTCCATCCTATGCATTCTCATGAGGAGCCACCAATTTTAATTTCCGAATATTCCTCCCTATACCTCACGGTATCTCGGGAGTTCCTCTTTTTCCCTAACAATCTTGAACTATTAATAATTTAAAATCGACCAAGAAGCACTCACAAACATTTACAATACAATATCATGTATTTCTTACTCCATTTTTGGCACTAAGCTTGTCTATACTTTATATGTTTCAGTCTTTCCAGATCTCATGTGTTAAATGATTAAGTTATGTTGTTGATTTAAAGTTATTTTGCAAGTGATTTTTTGCTTTCAATCAATCTATTTCAAAACTCCTAAACAACTTACCCGATCACGAACCTAAAGCTTAATCAACCTTAGTAACTCATAGGGACTACCCCCCTTGGCTTCATTAGGAGTTATGCCGAAACAAAGGAGTTGAGTGTTGAGTGACAGTATCTCAACTCAAAACTTGTCCCCAAGGAACGCACCTAAGCAACTTGAATATTTCTGCTGCGATAAACCCTGGGTGCATGTTCCGATAGCAACACGTACTAGAACAATTTGAGGCCACAATATTTGTCGTAAGGTGCAATGAATCAAAATTCTCCCTTTTTGCACTATTTCCAAAAATTCATTAAGTTCAGCATTTATTTTTGGTGACTCCATCATCCTTTCCGACTTGTGCGGCATTGAATACCTTTCTCATCAATTAATTGCATGTGCGCAAACATCCCTTAATGGCTTCTATAAGATTTCTGCGAGCAATGTCTGGTTCAACATTTCTTGCATTCTTGTTCTTTTGTGTCGCATTGATGTCGAGTTCCTTGCTGCTTGTTCTTTCAATGGCCAACTATAATCACAGAGTAACTAGTTCCCTTGAGAGTGTGCAACATGCCATTCATTATCAACAATCTGAGTTCTCACGCTTGTGAACTAATATGGACATTTGGATACAACAGATGCAGAACAACCAAATTCTCTACCAGCATCATCATTCCAAGTAGCTGAATCTTTTAATTCATAGAGTTGACAATATGGAGCGCCATCAACAACAGATTTTGCAAGAATTGTCTCATCTACGGCCTCAAAAGGATAACTCGTCATCTTCTAGATCTTTGCAACTTCTTCCCCTTCATTTTGTTCCCGAGTGTTTTTCTTCGGTTCTGATGGATTTGGAATTACGTCTTGCGAATCTGCTAAAGTCTGAACTCGACCTTGAAATTCGGTTGTAGGATGTTTCGATGTTTTCCAATTTTTCTCCCTTTCTTTCAATATGCCATTCCTAGCTTCAGCATAGAGTATTAACTCATGCAAATTTGTAATCAAGCCTCAATATTGAATACAAAATATATGTTTAGCGCAGTTTCATTTACTTCAGCAGTGTTCAATTACTTTTCATGCAAGATATTTTGCTTGTATTTATGCGACTGAAATCCATGTGATGCTTCTCTGTTTTATGATATGAAATACATATGTATATCTATGTATGTATGCGATCTTCCTTATCTGCAACATAATCAACTAATCATACAATCATGTGCGATCATAATAAACATGTTTTAACTTCTGACACATTCTAACCACACACATCCGATTAACATCACACATTCTTAACCACACTCCTAACTAAAATCCCTTGAATTCCTTAAGATGCATCATGTTAAACTCAAGGGTCTCCCATGGTTCTTATGGGACTATCCTGAGAGGCATCAATTGCTTGTTGTGCCTGGATTGTCTGCATCATCTATGCACTTCTGTGGATATTTCCTGATCCAAGTTTTGTTGTGTGCGTTTTTGTTTTGATTCTACTCCGGAGGTATCCTACTGAAGTCCTTTTGAGTGAAATAGATTTTCACCATGATTCTTCATTTGGACAATTTATTGATCTTCGACAATACATAGCTTTGTGTCCAAAACGGTCGCAGGCATAACATCTTATGGTTTGACAGTAGTTTGCAAAATGACCAAAATGATTGCATCTTGTGCACTTCACTCTATTGATCCTTCATTGGTTAGTATATTGAAAAGAATTGTAACCGAAGGAGTTATCATACCTGAATGTTTTGTTATGACCTGGGTATTGTTCTCTATCGCAGATATTCTTTGATGTCTTCACAAAACATATACCAGTTTTGTCTTATGGTGATCTTTGATACTTTAGAATCTTATTCAACATTGATGTACTATCTTCTACACTTCATCTTGAGCTTCTGATTGTGCGCATATTGGATCAATGCAAACTTGTCTCTTTCCCTTTATCTCAATCAGCTTGTATGTTAGATGGAGTATCTCTTTGTCCTTTTATTCAAGTTGATCATTCATATTTCTGATTTCCTACGCATGTTCATCAAGTGAATATCTTAGTACATACTTTTCTTTCTCAAGTATTAGAATATTTTCTTGTGCACAATTCTGTTGACACTAATAACCAGTTATCTTCTCACGAATATCTGCTTCAACAGATTCCTGACATGACCTATCCTGCTCTTCATACTTTGACAATTGTTCCCTTAGTAGCTTATTCTTCTTCTTAGAATTCTTTAACTCGTCCAGGTAACTGATTAGTTCACCTTCCTAGTCAATTTCTGCAGTATCTTCATCATTGGAGTGATTAACAGTCTTGACCTATTCAACGGGTTTTGGTGGTGTGACTTATTTTGAAGGTGTCTTGAACGATCCACTAAAGAAAAATGTGTCTAGTGATCCTAACTTGTTTTGCGCAACTGGAGTATTCCTTGAGATTTTCTTCTCTCTTTCGTCTTTACTTTCTTCTATTAATTGGGCCATGAAGAGCACTTCCTTGGGTTCTTCGTCACGGTCACTTTCTTCAGATGTATTGCTTCCCTCTTCGGTATACAGACTCTTCCTCTGTTTTGGAATTCTCCTTGTATTCTTAGTTTTGTGTTGATAATGCACAATATTTCAATCACTTGCTCCAGATTCTTCATCACTGTCACTGTCTTCTTTCTTGTAAGGTCATTTAGAGGCATAATGACCTACTCCTCCACACCTGAAACATTTAAAGGGTAACTTGTTCTTATACTTGCCTCGTCCTCTTTTCATCTTATTGACAAAGTTTGATTCTTAATCACATGATTCATTACAGCAATATTTGTCATGATCATGCTTGTCCTTTCTTATGACCTTGAAATCTGCTTCCTTTCTTATGGGATTTTCTTTCTCTGTTCTCATCTCATATGCAGTGAGAATCCCCTAAAGTTCACCCTTTGTTAGTTCATCACTATTAGATCGATCTTCTAACACAGAAACCTTCTAATTAAATCTTTGGGTAGAGTTCTCAATATCTTATGTACCACTGATTCTTCATCCAATGTGACCCCAGGACTCTTGATAGCATTGCCTACCTCATCAACACTTAAGAAGTGTGATGTAATGTTCTCTTCATCTTTCATTCTCAGATATACAAACTTCCCAGAGTAATTATGAAGCTTTGCTTTCTTTACCTTGTCGTCTCCTTCATATACGCCTCTGATTTTGTCACGAGTCTTATTACCACTCCATACAAGATTATATTCCTCCTCATGAATGTGAATATGTGCCTTTTTCAATTCTGCAACATATATATCCCATTCTATTTCCATTTACCCTTGCAATCCAAGCAATATAGAATATTTCCACCCTTGCATCCATAATTACGACCTGTTGGGATCCCCTAGTTGAGATAGGAGCTATAAATTCAATAGCTACAAACTATGGATGAGTTCTTGTGAAATAAATATCTAGTTCTCACCTCCCATTATAGTATCCATCCCCATGCTAACCTTTGTCTCATCACCTACTTTCCAATCCAATAAACTGCCAATGATATTGAAATATGACACCACTGCCTTCCAATAAATTGAACCATTCTTCCAGGTCTTGCTCTCCTTCCTTGACCAAGTCAAAATATTATTTGCAACCAAATACTTCTGAACCATCAACCTATTCCAAAGATGATCCTTTGTAATTAAGTTCCACAGCCTTTGAAACCAAAGAGATACCAAAAGTATGTATGTTTTTTAGTCCCCATCCAGCCTCTTTTTTTGGCTTTGATGTAGATTTCCAACTAGTCCAACGAATCTCTTCTTGACATTCCTTACCACTCCACAGAAAATTGAAACTAATTTTACAAATTTTCTCCTAAACACCTTTGGGGATATACGCTAAATACTTCCAATAAACTGGTATAGATTCTAAAATTGATTTTACTATCATCAATCTACCACCCTTGGACAACCATCGATTACACCAATGATGTATCATTTTCTCAACACAAGCTATCTTCCATCACCAATCCCGTTTCCCATAAAATTATGGCTTCAGACTATAGCCAAGGTGCCTAAATCCTTCACTGAATGAATAAATTTGGAAATTAAATAAATCTCCCATATCCTAGTCCACCCTTAATTCCACACCTTTAAAACATAAAGTCGACTTATTAGCATCAATCAACATTCTCGTTTCCTTCTATTAGAGATTTCTAATGTCCTTCAAATCTCTTCCTTTAGACACCGACCCATTTGTGAAACATAGAACATCATCAACAAAAGGCAGGTGAGTCAAAAAGAAGTCTAGCCCCACCTTTATTCCTTTTAATCTACTAGTCCTCTTAGCCTTTAATATAGAGCAACGTAATCCTCCAGTCACCAATAAGAATAGATAAGGTGAAAGAGGACACCCTTTTCAAAGGCCTCTAGAAGGGGTGAAGAATGGAGAGGCAAATCCATTCACTAAGACTACTAAGGATACTGATCTTACACAACCTGTCATTCACTAGATTAAGTGAAAAAACAATATGAATCAAGAACAATTTGAGAAATAACCAACACACCTTGTCATAGGCCTTCGAAAGGTCAAGTTTAGCCATCATAGTGCTCAATTTCTTTGGCTTAATGATGTGAATTTCATCCTTAGGTGCACCAATCACATCATGAATTTGTTGGCCCTCCAAGAACCCAAATTGTTCTAGCAAATTAACTTTGGGGAATAATTTTTTCAATTAGATTGCTAGTACTTTAGGAACAATCTTATAAACACATTTGCATATTGAAATCAACCTGAAGTCTACGAAAACCTCGGGCTTTTTGGATTTTCCACCTTCGGGATTAAATCTATAAAGGTATAATTAAAATTAGGAAAAAATCAACCCGACAACCTTACCTCTTCCACCACTCGCAGAAGGTCCCTTCCCAAGAGATCAAAAAAACCTTAAAAAAATTTGTCGTCCAACCACTACTATGGATATTACTTAGAAGAAATAACCACAAATGCGGTTGTCTATACACCGATATTATTTGTATCTTCCATCCCCTAAGAGCTATTAATCAACAAAACCCTTGAACCCACATATGTGACATTTTCCCTTAGTTTGTGTTCCACTACATAAGTACTACTGGAGCCCTGCACCTTGTCCTGGCTAATTAAAGATTCCTCCCCTTCCTCCTCAATGACAACACGGTCACATGGATCCATAGCTGTGAAAGGTCCACATGGACTAAAGGATATGACCTATAGTCTACCAACTCACCAGCTACTTTGAAGGAGTCCAAAGTTCCCCCAAACCCTAGGGTTACAACAAGACCCATCTGAAACTCACCTTAAAATACTACATGGATGATGAGACTTGATATATATATATATATATATGTTTTATCCTTAAATTTGTTATATCCTTAAATTTAAACACACACACACACACATATATATGTTTTATCCTTAAATTTGTTATATATATATATATATATTATCCTTAAATTTGTTTATTTGATATATATATATATATTAAAACTAAAATAATTTGAGGATAAAACATATCTCCCACCTACCACTCACATTTTAACAAAGGGGAAAGTTAGTTTATTACTAATTAAGGAAATAGACTTGATAAGTTGCCACAAATATAGACTATCATGTTGGGAAGAGAACTACTATTGGAGCAATGTTAACCATTCTCATATAAGGTTAAAGAATTGATTGATCTGAGAAAAGTGAACAATAAACTTATGCCAATATCTATGGATGTAATATATATTACAAAAGTTACTATCAATTTAAGTACAACTGAATTCCTCCCATAATAATCACAACACTTCATCCATTTAAGTACAATTGAATTCCTCCCATAATAATCACAACACTTCATCCATTTAAGTACAATTAAATTCCTACCAATGATAACCACAAAACACTATTCACCAATATTGCATTTGAGTCTCCCCTCTTTGATTCTAGGTTTCTTTATGACACTAATAAACATAAAAAAAAGTTAGTTGGCTATCCAACTTTTCTTTTGGTTTTATTCTATTTTATTTTTTGGTTTCTTTTGGTGTGGATAAACAATGAAGAGAGAAATGTTTTTTGGTTTCAGTTGCCTTTAAACACAAACAATGAGTGCAACAACGGATATGCAACAATTGGGTACCGGTTCATAGTCTCCAAAATTGGGATCTCATTGTGTTTGAACATAAATATTGAGTGTAACGATATGTAGTCGCTAGATTTTTTTAGTAGCCTTCCAACATAAACAATTTAAGTATGTTATTTTATCACTTACATAATTCATTATCATTTTTTCATTGAAATGGGTAAATGTATATTAATATATAAAAATATCCATACATAAAAGGAATCTAAGAGCCCATTATAGTCCAAGACAAAGCTCAAAAATAACTAACTAACCTAAAAGTTTCTGATAATTAGTTCATCTATTCTATATCTACTATCTATGTCCTTCATAAAACATATATATCCTAATGAATTGACCTCCTATCAAAATGCATTGACAATACATAAAGACCTAATGACATTATGGAAAATCATGCCCAGTAAGGGCTTCTGCCATGGCAACATCTTCATCTCTTGGACCTCTAGGTTCTTGTTTAGTTGGCAATAAGTCTATAGGGCCTCCAAAGGCCTATTTCACCATGGTATATTGATGTTTATCCTCCTTAATTGAACCAACATATTCTATCGGATGACCTACTAGAGATCATGAACTTTGAGAGAGACCAAGTATCATGTTATAGTGAATGTCCAACTCCATTAATATTTTATTTGGATACTTGAGCATCCAATTGCTCATTCAAATATGAGAATGCCTTGTGTAGATATTCAACTTGGCTAACCCAAATTATTAAATCTTTACAAATGTCAAGGAGCCCACAGTTTCGTACCTATCTAGGTGATTGTTCTTAGCCAAATTTGTCTCAAAACCATGGGATTGAATTACCAACAGTTTTGGATTCTTCCAAATTGCAAGCTTTAAACTAACACCAACATCGATTTCTAGCAAAAACCCAAGAGAATAGCACAACATAGCGAGAAGGATATTCATAAGGATGCCAATAATCCTTGGGTCAAGAGTTAAATGTTGTACTTCCTTAGCAATCGACTTAGGATTCCAAAGAGGTGAACCAATTTGACCTGACATGACCCAAAAATATATTATAGCAGTAATCCTTAAACCCTAATTTGAATTGAAATTCCACTTGTAAAGAGGAGAGATATCATGTTGTTGTTAATACCTGCACTATGAAAGATGGAGGAGAAATGTGAGAGGAGTCCATGATGGAGTGGAGGAGTTATGACCCTTGCCTCAATCCTATGGAATATACAAGTGTTTCTATTTCCTTTTACCATCACATGCATGTATGGAATTACTCGGCCAACTTACAGAATTGGCATCAATTCGAGGTCACCCATATTTTTCACATATACCCCTCTATTTAAAGAAATTGTTTGATTCATCATTTCATTTCCCTTTGAGTTGCACAATTGATGGACATGGGAGAATTCTATCCTTTCAAAGTAGGGAATTAGTCCTTTGATTATCTTAATCATTCTAGATAAGTTTGACCTTCTGGTTAAGAACATGTGTTATCTTCAAGGAGGCCACGGGTTCAAAACCGGAGGGGGGGTAGGGTTTCTCATTAGCCCGCTGTGACAAGGCTCGAAGCGTAGACGACCCCTAGGATAGAGTCTCTCCACTGGGATAAAGGGTCTCGAGACGTCTCGGCCCCTGCTGAGTCACAAGTTTCTGGTATATCTGGCTTGCGGCCTATTGGATATACCCTTGGGAGGTTGTTGTTCCCATGGTTTAAAAAAAAATTGACCTTCTGTAGCTTTGGCCCTTCTAACTTGGTCAAAGATAATTGTAGTGTCTCCAACAACCTTGACATTCTTGACATTTTTATCCTGAAGTATGACCAATACAAGATACAAGGCATAGATATATTCTTGGTTATTCCTCGTCACTCTAAGTCCCCAAGAAAATGGTACTTCATGTTTTCCTCCAAGGCCTAGAATTAACCCCCCCCACCTCCTCCCACTTGCTACCATGTACATAATTAATTATCATTACTAAGAACCACAATGCATATTTTTTTATCTTAAATGTCAATACAAAATAGAAGAAAAAAAATTATAGTTTTGTTATCCATTCTACAAATATATTAACAAATGTAGATCCATCTTGACTCCATCTCTATCAAGTTCCAACAAGGATCAAATATGCCAAGGTGCAAACCTTCCTCATGTTTGGTTCCCTAAAAAAGGTTTTCACTCACATAGATTTGATCCCTCTCGATGCTTGGTAGAGTTGAAGTCAACTTGGATCTATGAGGGCATAATCAATGCCTAAGATTTTTGGTTACTAACCAAGCCTAGTAACTAATATGGGGAAAGAACACCTTACATATTTATATTGTTTGTTCTTGCACATTTTAACTCAATAAATTATATGCTTGTCTATTCTTACTATCATTCTTCTAAAAATTAGCTAATCCAAAGTTGAGCTTTAGCTTAGTGGTTGAGACAAGGTGTTGTCATACAGACAACTTAAGTTCAAATATCAATGGGTTTAGAGTCCTTGTGTGTATGTGAGGGAAGGTATGCAACCTCTTGGAATGTCATTAAATAGACTTAACAGGCGTCTAATTGGCCAAATTGGTTTAAGTGGACCTCAATAAGATATTTTATTCTTTATTCCAATAATTGCACCTCTATAGACTCTCTTTATCCAGGCAAAAAAAGTAATCTGATTCCAAATGGAAAATTACATATCTCAGACATCTCTTGGCAATCATTCAACCTATGAAGGACATAGCAAGATCTATTACATCATATATAATCCAAAAAAATATGTGTGTGTGTGTGTGTTAAAACACAATGTTGCCATGTTGCCAGTTGGATCTTCAAAAAATAGAGGCACCTTTATCCCATAGAGCATTAGTAAATTCATAGTTGTCAAATGTGTGATCAATGGTTTCCATGGTGTTTTGACATAGTGTGCAGAATGATGGTCCTTCGAATCTTGTCTTAAGCAATTTATCCTAAGTGAGAATTATTCTTCTAGAAACAAGCTAAGAAAACAAGGCAACTTTTGGCTAGAGATTAGCCTTCATGATTTTGGTCCATTTTTTATCCTAATGAATATTTTGAAAGCTGGATTCGAGATAGTAAGCTTATTTGAGTAAGAAAGTACCACTTGGTTTGTACACCTAACGAATTATATCCTTCCCACATTTGAATTTGATATGTCTTTGTTATAGCTCCTCCCACATTCTTTGCCAATCTCCTATATTTTTTCCTAGCCAATGTGGAGGATGGACCCAAGTCCTACACTCTTCTTGATTTTCTTGAGGCTACCAAAAGTGTTGAACTGTTAGTATATTGTTCTGATCGAGGCGTTTTGGAGTTATGGGCATAGGGTGTGAGTCAGCTAGTTTGGGGAGATGTTGCTAAGAATCCTCCCAAAACTGAGCCGAATTATCATTTTTCACCTCCCAAAAACTATGATCTTGAACCAATTTTCAATTTTCCCAAGTGGCATTCCAAATCATGGAACCCAAAATATCACCATCCATTGGATGAGGTCCGCTTGATCAATTCCATATGCATACTTTTCCTGCCACATGAGGGCCCACTAATCCTACCTATGAGTGGCCCAATGCCACCAAGTTTTAGCAAACAACGTTTCCCCAGCTAACAAGAGCCCATTTTATGTAATTGGTCAAACTACTCCACAAGAAATTCCTCTACAGATTTCAGATGGCCTTTAGAATGTACTTGGGTGTTTTCAAGACTGAAAAAGGTAGAGGGACATTTCCTAAAATAAGTTTGATCAGAACCAACCACCCTGATAAATTGAGAGTACAAAATGTCCGACATGAAAACTTTTTTTCCATCTTAGCCAACAATTATTTCCATGAAGAATGCTTGATGGCGAAGTATACGAGGGGAGCACCAAGATATTTGGATAGAAGGGAGTCTCCTTGGAAGCTACAGATTCTAGTAATGCCTCTTTGTATCAAAGGGGGAGTGTTAAAGAAGAAAATATGGGACTTGGATTCATTTATGGAAGTACCAGAAGCATCTATAAAGTCTTTGAGAATCTGCTTGAAGGCTTTGGCTTCTCTGGCAGAGAGATTCCCCGTCAAGAGGGTGTCATCCACAAACTATTGGTGGGTATTCTTGAGGGCTAGGTTGGGGATGTAGAGACCATGGATTTCCTAGAGAGAGAGACAGCTCAAATATGATCATTGAAGCCCTCAACCATAAGGATAAAAAAGAATGGTTAAAGAGGGTATGCCTGCCTAATGCCCCATGAGGGTTTGAAAGTGGAAGAGGGGACGTCATTCACAAGGAATGAAAAGAAGGGGCGGAGTGAGGAATGAGACCCATTGAGTCCATCTATAGTTGAAACCAAAGGTCGTATACATATGCTCAATGTATTGCCAACTTAATTTGTCGAACGCCTTCAACATATCAAGATTTAGGAGCATGTCATGTTTTCTGGAATACTTGAGGGAATGGATAACTTTGTGATGAACCTGCAATAATTAATTAATGCAAACACACAAGATATCAGAAATAATAGAACTCAGAATCACTTTTATATTGATCATGGGCCACTTCGAGGGGGCAACCTCCTTTGAGCAAGCTCAATACAATTAACTTCACGGTGCCTTTAATGACCTCAACACACACTTATATACTAAGTCTATGCCCAATACTATGAGTCAAAACCATGGGACATATAATACTACGGGATGACTTACAAAGCATATGCGTCCAATACTATGGGCTAATATAAACTACGGATCAACAAATACTACGGGACAAATTACAAAGCAAATGCGTCCAACAACAATATACTAACATAGTAAAGAGAAGGGTTGACATAGGTTCCTAACATCCCCTCTCCCTTAGAAAAAGATTTGTCCTCAAAGCTTTGGTTGGAGAAATTGCTGCAGAATCTGAAGGAGTGGTTCCCCAGTAGCATCCTCGGTTTGCATTTCGGGCCACTGACGCCTTTGGAGTGACAAGGAGGATTGCTTGGAAGGCTGTAGATGAAGGAGAACCCTGTCAGCTGCGTGGAAAATGCGCTCAGAACGGTGCTGATTGACTTGTTGTTTCAGGCGAATTCTGGCCATGTGAATATTGTCCTACAGAATGAGAAGAATTTGATCGTGGGTTCACAGAACCGAGTCAATTTCCTGAACTGGGGAGCTGCTAAGGGTGTATGGAAAAAGAACTGGCGGTGTTTTTCCATAGACTGCTTCATATGGTGTCCTTTGAGATGTGGTATTGTACCACCAGAGCGTTGCTAGGAATTCCATAGAAATAGTTGGCCAAAGCTGTGGAGGGATGGGCAAGGGTTTGAGCAATCCCGAAAGGAGTGTCGTTTCACCCTTGTTGACTTGGAAAGTATCATCTTCAGCCACCATCTTTTGAATTGTCATTTTTAGTCCCTGCCAAAAGAAGTTACATTGTTCCCGGTCATACATTTTGCAGAACCCAGAGCGCCCTGTTGATGAAGAAGCATGGAGTTCATAGAAGAGATAGCCCTGTTGAACATATTGCAACCAATTTGGAACAAGCAAAGAAAGAGCTGTAAGAGAAACTGGGTCATCAATTGTGCAAGAAGGAGCATCTTCCACCATATTGTCCTTACCCTTCTTGTAAGTGATCACATAGGGATAACCCATGAGTTGGATAACCCATTTCAGGTGTGTTGGGGAGGAGACCCATTGTTCCAGAAAATTTTCCAGACTCTGGATATCAGTCTTGATGCAGAAATAATTCCCTAATAGGTATGGCTGCCACTTCTGTACTGCATGCAAAATAGCCATCATTTCCTGCTAAGAGGTAGACGTGGCTAAATTCTTACCGGAAAGGTCTCTTGAAGGCAGCAAGTGCATTGGTTCAGCAAAGATACCTGCATATCTATCCAAGGAAGTAGGGGAGACTGTTGATGGGTGCATCTGAATGGAATTGAGCTGAGCGATGACACCATGTGAATTCTTCTTAAGGATTTTTTCCAGGCGATGTGAACTGATGATGCAGAGAGACCCTGGTTGTAAGCCCATAAATTTGTGTTGTGCCCCATTGACTTTAAACTGCATCCAAAGTTCAGCAAAATCCCATAAGATGGGGCCAAGTGTGCGTAACCATTGAACGCCCAAAACCACATCACATCCGCCTAAGGACAAGGCAAACATGTCAGAGCGTAGGTTATAATCTTCCATAGAGATACGCACATTGTGACACTTCCCCTTGCAAGGTAAGGTGCCCCCATTGGCAACCATGACTTCAAAGTTGGAGCAAGGATGGACAAAACAATCAGCCTGTTTGGAAATCCGAGGGTCAGTGAAGTTATGAGTGCTACCAGGATCAATGAGTATGGTAAGAGGGAGCTTCTTGAAGTATCCCCTGACCCGTTTTGTTTGTGGGGTGGTGACGCTGGTTACAGTATGGAGAGAGATCTCGGGTGGATCGTCTTGAGATGGGGTGTCAACAGGCGGGTGTTGAATGTTGACCTGATCATCTACTGTATCTGTAGCTTCTTCACCAAGTTCTAAGGCAGGCAAAGAATCCACATCCAAGAGATAGAGCTTTTGTTGAACACATCTATGTCCCCGAGTGAATTTCTCATCACAATTATAGCAAAGCCCTTTTTCTCGACGTGCCTGCATTTCTATTTCAGACAAATGCTTGATAGGAGTTGGTTGAGGAGCAGGCGTGATGGGAGGTCGTTGGGAACCCATATTTCTGAATGGAACAAAGGTGTGTTTGGAGCATTGTTGAGTTGCGATCTTGTCCTCGATCAGCTTAGCCAACCCTAGGACTTCCATCATTGTGTTGGGACAAAACATTTTGACCTCTGAGCGGATTTCATCCTTGAGACCACTGATAAAACAACTCCTGTAGAATTCATCAGATAATCCTTCTGTCTGATTGGCCAATTTCTCAAATTCTATCTGATACTCTCTCACTGTGCCAATTTGGTGAAGTTTAGTGAGTCCTCCTATGAAATCATCAAAAGTACTAGGACCAAATCGTGGCAAAATGAGTTGGTAAAAATCTGTCCAGTTTGGCTCGGGATGAGCTTTGATGTACCAATGGTACCATTGAAGGGCTTCCTGTTCCAAATGAAAGGATGCAAGTGGAACTTTCTGGGCATCAGAAGTATTATGCAGACTGAAATTTGTTCTGCTCGATATATCCATCCAGTCGAATTAGTACCATTGAAGCGAGGAAAATCAAGCTTCGGCCCACGAAAATTGCTAGAAGAAGAGAACCCGGTGGCTGCAAAAGATTCTGGCTGTCTAGTATTGTTCATGGTTGAATGCGGAAGATGGAGGCTGAGAAATTTTTCATCCAGATCTTGGAGTTTGGTTTGGATGGCTGCAAGTGCTTCCTCCATGGTGTGTGCTCCTGCACGGGTGACAACCATAACCAGTTTTTTTTTTTTTTGGTGGAATGGGTAGAAAAACACAAATAGAAGTTGATTTAGTAAAGGGAAATTTGGATTGGGGAAACAATCTAATGGGTAATTGGGGTTTTATTAGATTTTGGACACTATCGAAAGGACAAGAAAGCAAAAAGGGGGATTTCATAAGCGGGGTGATAGAATGAGAAAATTTGGCAGAAAGGGACAAAGAAGCAGAATTCAGAAAGGAACTCTGTGATAAAATTTGAAGGTGATTGGGTGAAATTGGAGGAAGTTATGGCAAACCCTAAAAATAGACAAATGTGAGATTTCGGGCTTTGGGAAGGGGAATTGGGGATAGGGTCCTCAGGAATGAAAGATGCAGAATGGGATGATAGGGGTTCCCCGAAAATTTCAAGGGAAACAGAGTGAAAACAAGGGAGATATGGAGAAAAAGCTGTGCGATTTTTTTTTTTTTTTTTCAGAAATGGATCAGCAACAACGGTGCGGAAGGGATTTGCAATGGCGCGGAAGGGATCGAAAACGGCTGGATCTGGAACGACTTTCATAATAGATCTGAAACAGCTGGATCTGGAGCGGAAGTGATTGGTAACAGTTCAACTGAAAATAGATATGGACCTCAGGTATGTACAGCTTCCTAACAGTTCAGGTGTTTCACTCGGCCACCAATGCTGTCTGACGGCTTGCGTATTGGGGAAGTACCCCTCACTCCACGGCTCAGGTAAAAATGATAACCACTTTGCCACAAACGACAGCTCTTGGTTTACCTCACGGGTGTGAACTAGTCAATCAGGTAGGGGTCGTTGCCCTTTTCACTGGCAGGTCCTCTCAATGGGCCAGCTACTTTGGGGTTCCTATGGTACTCCTCACAATGAGTTTTAGGGCTTATGCCCAAGTACTTCCCATAGTTAAGCGGATAGGGATTATTCCCAAATCCAAAGCTGCAACAGATGCGAAAAAAAAAATTGACAGAAATTCCACCCAACGAGCCCAAGAAAGTGCTCTGATACCAGATGTGATGAACCTACAATAATTAATTAATGCAAATACACAAGATATCAGAAATAATAGAACTCAGAATCACTTTTATATTGATCACGGGCCACTTCGAGGGGGCAACCTCCTTTGAGCAAGCTCAATACAATTAACTTCACGGTGCCTTTAATGACCTCAACACACACTTATATACTAAGTCTATGCCCAATACTATGAGTCAAAACCATAGGACATATAATACTACGGGACGACTTACAAAGCATATGCGTCCAATACTATGGGTCAATACTATGGGCTAATATAAACTATGAATCAACAAATACTACGGGACGACTTACAAAGCATATGCGTCCAACAACAATATACTAACATAGTAAAAAGAAGGGTTGACATAGGTTCCTAACAAACTTCATGAGCTAGAATAATGCCATATAAAATTTTCATACCTTCTATGTAACTCGATCGCTCCTATGTGATAAGGTTAGGAAAAATCGGATTTAAACGATGTGCAATGACTTTTGTTATTAATTTATAGATGAAATTACAAAGAAACATGGGCCTATACTTACTTGGATTCGAGGGATAATTTTATTTGGGAATAAGAACCAAGAATGTTGATTTTAGGGCAAGAAGGACTGTGGCAGATCTCCTAGAGTCTTCAACCAATACTAGCAATTATGCTTTGACAAGGTCCCAATAATGGTGAAATAAATTGTTGGTGAACCTGTCTGGTCCAGGGGATTTTCCAGTAGCCATTTGCATGATCATTTTTTCTAACTTGAATTCCTCGATGGGCCATATTAGGACTTCATTCTGCTATGGAGAAACCATTTTACAAATATTTCTAGTAATTTTGTTGATGGCTTCAAATATGTCATGGATTGGTCTGGAGAGGAAATATTTGTAAAATGGGACAAATTCTTGTTCCTTGTTAGCATGTGATGTCAATTTCTCTCCTCTTGAATTGACCAATGATGTAATCCTTTTGGAACGATTGTACTGGAGCATGGAGCAGTGGAATACTTTTGACGCTTCAATGGTATCTTGAAATGATTCAATGTCCTAATCCAATCTTCGTTTCCCTCCTTTTATTTCCAACGGTGAGGTGACCATGTTAAATTCACCACCTAGAATCCACCGCTCAAACGCCACCTACCTTGCTAACCAAGAAAGGGATTCCAGGAACTGTATATTTTGCGGAATGACGTGAGGTTTGTAAATGTTAGCGATGGTTCCCAGGATTTTCGATCCTAGGAGATGAAATTTAGCAGAGAGCGATTGATGAGTGGCTATAAATTCCTTCGGTAAAATTTTCACTGGGTTCCATAACAAAGAGAGTCCCCCAACCAATCCAATAGCGTCAATTGCTATGGATCACGAGCCTCTCTATGTTTGGTTGGCTACAAAGCTCATTTGTTCACTATTACATTTGGTGTCTTGCAATGTTAGGATCTGAGGTTGCTCTTGCTTGAGTTTGTTTCTTAATAGCTTATGTTTCGATTCACCTCTAACACCTCTTATATTCCATGAAATGGATTTCATTGAGAATGGGGATAGTGGAGTAGATCTCTATGAGGTGGGCATATTGCGCTAATTAAACCATTTTTTTCTCCAACCTATTTAATTCATTGCTTATTGTTTTTCCTTCCCTTTTTCTTGCTTCCTTGGGAATTGTTTTGGTTTCTTTGAGCTTGGTTGTTTTAATGCCTATGGGAGATTTAGTCCTAGATTTAATAAGGGCTTCCTTAAGGAGTTGGATCTGCTTGGTTGAGATCGATTTAGGGTCTTTCCTTAGAAAATTATCTTCAATACTTTGTAGATCTAGGTCACTCAAATCCATGTCCTCATTTTCTTCCAAGTGAGGCGTTGGATCTTGTCCTGAATCCGGCTTCCTCGAGGGGACTAAGTTTGTCTTGGATGAGGTACCAACCCCCTCCAGATTTTGGTTGGTGGCTAGATTCCCATGTTCCTATGTCTTGGCTTCTCCATATACTACCATGGTTGGTACTTTTACTTGATCCACAGCTGGTGATTCCTCTGGCAAGTTAGTGAGAGCTACAAAATGATTGTTGGTCTCTCCCTATTTAGGTTGATCTAGCATAAGGGGTTTCTTGGCTTGCATTTTCTTGTTCAAGACTCTAGTATAGAAATCATCATACACATCAAGGGTTTGATCATATTAATTGGGGGATCATTTTGAGGGCATTCCCATAAGAGATGGCCATGCTCATGGCACTTCCGATAGTGGAATGAAATATGTTCATTCTTTATGGTCTAGATCCACTCGAAGTCCTCGTTCCATATAGAGATATCATATGGGATAGCCCCCGAAATGTTCATATAAACACGGATCCTCACATAAGATGTGTATCGCCCAATCCGGGTGGCCTCTAAAACCCTAAATGGTGTTGCCAATACCATCCAGGGTTTCTTGGTCCTAATATTATGGGGTAAAGAGTACAACCAGATCCAGACTGGGGCATGGGATAAATCCTCCTTTTTTGGTTTGAATCACTCGGACCAATATTTCAATTATAGCCCTGCTTAGTTAAAAAAATAGGGCTCATGATTAAAGATGCAATCCTTGTCTTCTAAACTGGAAAAAATGATTGTGAAATATCCCTTGGAGCCAAGTCTAAGATCATAATGGGATTTATGTTTCCACTTGTTTTTTATCCACCCAATCAAGTATTTCTCTATTGGCCAAATGCCTAGAAATTTTTCGATCACTGCATGATCCTTCATGTATTGGATTTGTGGATTGATGCCTTAAGACGTGATCTCATATTTGGCATGATTGGCGATTTGGGGATGCATCTACTAGTTGTTTTGTGAGTTCCCCCTTCATGAATAGATTTAGCAGGTCCATCGAGGTTCATCCAAAATGGGTTGAAGGTTCCCTCTCCTTCCATCCCCCTTTTCCAATTTAATTTGCTACTCAGGACAATCTTGTTGGTTGGTGTCAAGTTGTGGCTTGAAACCTAATTTAGTTTAAGGATATAAGATCCATGGTGGGTTAGGTTGGCTTCCCCCCTAAGGGGCCTTGCTCTGGGAGGCAAAGCCAAAGGCTCTGCGACGACTACCAAAAAATATTTGAAAACCCTAGGTCAAGAGAGGCAACACATAATCAAAATGGAGAAAATGAATATATTGTTTAACCCTCAACCTCCTAAATAATTTGGGACAACCAACCTTTTCCAATCAACCAACAATATCCCCCCTTTCTCCTTGCAACTTGAACAAATAAAAATGAAGTTAATCCTTCTAATAACTTCCAATATACCTTTCAAAATCCAAGCCAAAGACATCCAGTATACATGAATTGTCTCTAAGACTAATGTAATCAATACCAAACCCCCACCTCTATATAACCATTGATGACGCCAGATATGTACCCTTTCTTCCACCTTAGAAATCAACCATTTCATATCCCTCTTCTAGTAGTCGTTTGGTTTTATAATAAAACTAATATACTTAAAATCCCCTATCTAATTCAGTCATATATAAAGGAAACAATTGAGAAAAATAAAGACTCTCTTCTTTAGAAACCCCCACATAGGACATGGTTGATTTATTTACATTTGCCAACATTCCATTTGCTAAATAGTATAAATCCATAGCCTCCTTTAAATTCACCACATCTCCTCTTTACCCATCCCAAAAGATAAAGATATCATTGACAAACAAACGATGGGACTGATAAAAGGTACTTCCAATCTCGAGTCCTTTAAAACCACTTGATCACTTGGCATCCAACGAAGTCTTACTCGGTCCTTATACAATAATCCTAAATAATAGAGGTCACAAGGGACAACCCTGTCTTGACCCTCATTCTAGACAACATAAACATGTTGTTGATCCATTAATCAAAACATAAAAAAGAAACAATAACAACACAACTCCTCACATAGTTAACAAAACAAACACATAATCCCAAATGTATTAGCATTAACTTCAAATAAAGTTGACTAACACAGTCGTATCAAGCCTTTAAACCTCTTGGCTATGACTTTCACTATAATCTTATAGATGCAATTGCATAGTGAAATTGGCCTATACAATTAAAAAAAATGGGTTATCTAATTTTTGGATAAGAGCAATGAAGGTAGCATTAAAAGGAGATAGTATCCTCGTTGAAGATATTGATTGCTTGAATACTCTTATGAAGCCTTCTTCTAGTATGCCTATAAACCCTAGAAAAAAACTCCACAGTCCACCCATCTAGGCCTATGATTTTTCCTTTCTAGAAACTATGAAGAACATAATGCAATTCCTCTTTTGGCACTTCCTCCATTAAGCATATATTTTCTTCATCATGTATAAATCCTAGGAAAAAATAAGACATCTTGATCACTTCCGCTATGGTATCCTACCTTATGATTTATAAACACATGCAAAGTGGTCCATACCAAACTGTGTTAGATCCTAAAAACTAGAGGCCACTGACCCATCATCCCTCTCAATATGCCAAACTCTATTGAATTTTTTCAATGGTTTGCAAAGTGATGAAAAAAAATTGGTGTTTTCATTTCTAAAAGACAACTAGACAACCTTGCTTTTAAGCCTCCATGTTGCTTCCTATTCTAGTAAGAGTTTCTTCTTTTATCTTCCTACCTCACAACTTCAGCTTTTGTGTGCTTTGTGAGACAACTGACACCCTCTGTACTATATAAATCCTCCAATTTTCTTTCCACATATGATAGTTCTTTCCCATCCTTGATCTATTTTCATGTTACCGGGAGATAGAAGCCTACTTCACACTTTTAAGGCTATTTTTGGATTGAATAGAGGTTGACTCCTTTGAATCCCCATCAAAAGGAACCCATTAATTCTTTACCAACCTAGCATAGTCATCAACAACCAATAAACTATGATTAAATTTGTAAGGTGGTGTAGGTGTTTTAGCACCAACCCATACAAAATAGTGTGTACTCAAGGGTTGTGCAACTTGAGTACCAAATCAAATTATGTGGAGAAAAATGAATAGAGTTAACAACACTCTTGGACCTCTATGCAATGAAGAATGAACACGATTAGCTAAAAAAGACACATAGCTACTAGGGGAAATAATGTATTTTTCATTAATAAAAGAGTGGAGATAATAATACACACCTTGGTATTGGATGTAGTAGATGAGGTATTCTACAACCAACCCAAGGGAGGGTTATTATTCTCCTCCAATGCTCCACTCCTAGTTGGATGATGTAGTATGGACTCCAAAGGTGGAAATAAAAGAACGTGAAGGGATCTCTGTCTCTCTATATATATTCCAACAACAATATAACCTTCCTTGTGATGGATGGATTGATGGAATGACCTTAAGGGATTTCCTTGAAGGAAAGGATGTGGACACCTCTTAGAACTAGCTCCAATGTGAACAATTGAATTCTATTCGGGGATAGTTCACGATTTTCTAGGTTTTTAGTGCAATAACCGAGACCATATTTTTAGGGAAATTCCATGCAATGACCTATTATGATCAAACTCTAGGTTTAGCTCAGCTTTTTCTCACAATATTGAGGTCAAATGATGATGGAAGTGATAGAAATGGAGCTAATGTTGTTAAATGTGATGTATAATCGTAATGATGATCATGACAAAGTAGGTGAACAAATAGGCTGCTAGCATAAGGGATAAGTGGATTTATCCCTATTGGAGCCTACTCTAGAATAATTGGAAAAATATTTGATTCTCCACTCAAGTTAACCCATTGCATAATTCTAACAAAATCTTCTAACCAAGCTTAAGAAACCAAAAATAGATTCAACATTTTTGCCACTCTCTCTTCACTCACCCCTTTATTCCTCCATGTAGGCTTAAGTTTAACAAGTTCAATGTCAAACAACTCAACATCATCAAGCTTCCTTAATAAGTAATCAGAGGGAAAATCAACCTGAGCAGAAGGGCCTCATACTTCCAGATTCCATAGTGAAAAGTTAAAATGTCCCTTGATAATAGAAAAACCTTAGTTGATCCAAACCTAGTTGAAACATATATCCCATAAAAGCAATCTAACTACCTATGGGCCATAAATGTTCAGGACAATGACCTCCTTTCCCAATTCCCAAGAGAAAAACGTTGTACCCAAACCTGAAGAAAAATACCAATAATTAGAACATAGAAAATATCTCCTTCCATATGTTAAAGTTATGGCATCATGAGTCATTCTCCAAGTCAATCTTGTGCGCTAGGATTGAGCCTCGTGTGTCGAGGTAGTTCCTTAGGGAGCCTGATCTGGACTCAAGAAACTTGGAGTAGATTCTTGAGTTGGACTCAAGAATGACTAAGCCTTATGTGTAAAGGTTAAGTCTCATGTGTTGAGGTAAGTTCTTTGTATGTCAAAGTTATGATGTTGTACAGTCTTGCTTGTCAAGGCTAAGTTCTTGTGTGTCAAGACAGATCCTCATGTGTTGAGGTGGTGCCTCATGTGTTGAGGTAATGTTTTGCATGTCGAAACATGAATGGTGTGCAATGTACTACTAACCATGGTTGAGCTATTAAGTATCCTCTAGAGACTATCCACCTCTAGAGTGAATTACTTTAGCATATGACCACTTGGAATGATAGTAGAACAAGATGATCACATCATTGGAAAAATCTCCTTAATATATTTGATATGATAAATAAAGTAAATATGGAACAAGTGGGTCATGCAGATAAGACAAGAGATAAAGATCAGATATGTTAAGATAAGATAGAACTTGAATTGTTCACTTCATTGATCAAGAAAGACTTAAGAGAGAGCTCAAATTGTTTACTTTAGTGATGTTAACAAGAAATACTTCAGTTAAAAGAGTTAACTAAGTGATAAAAAAGAAGATCTAGTTAGCTAAGTGTTTGCATGACGACACTTGAGTTAACTAAGTATTTGCATGACGACACTTGAGCTAAACTAAAAGACAACATTTGCATGGTCTAGCATCCAATTGAAGGGCGAGCTCATCTTGAAGTAGAAGATCAAATTAACTAAGCATTTGCATGACGACACTTGATTTAAACTAAAATACGACACTAAGTTATGATACTTGAGTTAGTAACCTAACTAAGTGATCTAGCATCTAGTTGGAAGGTGAGTTCATATTGAAGTTGGAAGGCTATAAATTAAGCTAAGAATGACATGTATGATACACTTGTAATGAAGGCTTTGATGAGATCAAGGTGAAGAGCAAATCTCTCTTGAAGGAAGTGTTCATGTGACCAAAACTATGAGTTGGTCTTAGTGCATAATCAACTGTTGGGTTCTTCTATTATTCTCTCTCTTGCTCTGTGATTGCACCAGGGGTGCTTCATATTTCTTTCTGATAATGCATAGTGGGTGATTGATGTAATATGCTCATTGTAAAGACATTCTCTGCTATCTATCAATATTCTAAGGAATATTTTGTTGGGGTTTTCTCCCTCGCATACGAGAGGGTTTCCCAGGGTAAATACAATGTCTCGTGTGAATGCTTATGCTTTTGATTATTCACTAATTTCAATTTCTAGTATAATTTTGCATTAAGATAAAAATATTAACATGGTATCAGAGCTCAGGACATGAATGAGCTAAGTTTTGCAGTCAAGCTTGAGCCTGCGTTGATCCTGAGTGGCAAAACTTGAGCATAGTACTTGAATAATAATGGCTTCAATCTCAGTAAGACCATAAGACCGACTTGAAGGAAATCCGAACTTTAATACTCGGAAGGCCAGGATTCTGAATATCCTAGAAGATCATGATCTAGATGGATATGTATCCAATGTTGTTGAAGACCCTACTTCTAATGCTAGTGTTGAATATGATTGTCATTGATGTCAAAGGAGCTCAGTAATGACAAAGGAATAACCAAGGACATGATGGCAGGGTGAACTCAGTGAAAGACAAAGGAATGACAAAGGAAGTGATGACATGGCATGTATGGTGACATAGAATGTGTGATGAGGCTTGAAAGACACATAATGGTGTTCTAGTGCTATCATTAAGTCAGTGTTGCAATTTGACATCATTCTGGAAAAGTATGACAAGTTTGTGAAACTTTGGAAATTGACTAAGTATTGAAAAAGTAGTCAAAATTGCTCTAAGAGAATGCCCGCCATATTTCATGGTTTGATAAAAATGAACACACCATCATATCATGCTATATCTTGTTGAAGTGGCTATCTAGTCATGGTCTCAGTTTGCCTTAATCATTTATGAGGAGAAAGTTACAAGTCTGCCAAAATAGGGTTTCAGGTTGCTTTTACACCAAAGTAGCAAAACTACCTAAATGGCCTCAGGGAAATGCCCGCCATAGTTTTTGGTTTGAATAAAATGCCGCACCATATGGTCATCTTTTAGAATGTTTTTTTTTGCATCTGACCATGGTCTCAAATTTTCCAATGAGTCTTTGAGGAGGAAGATATTGATCTGACAAAAGTGCTTCTTAGCCTGATTTACACTACTCTAGTAAAATGCCCACCGAGGAGAGAGCAAGAGGTTTCAAGGGGTGAAATTGGTTTGGATAGAAGCCTCTAGTTGGCCCCTATCCAGTGGATGTCTCACACTTCAAAATTGATGAAAAGAAAAATAACTTCATATTAACCTAGGGTTTGATCATTTTGCCGAAGTGTCAAATCAACAGTTTGGAAGGCCACTTTCGAATGCTCGCCAGTTGATGTGTGTGTGTCAATAAGTTCATTTTTTGACATGGTATTGTTCATTGTTGAAGTATCTATGCAGCCATGATTTTATTTTTCCTTATGGTGATCATATATGAAAGAAATCAATCTACCAAAGTGAAGGAAAAAGTGTTTACATATTAAAGACAAACATTTGTCTAAGTGTCAAACTCACATGGCTAAGAGGCCATTTGGAAATGCCCACAAGGAAGTGTTCGTGTGCTGATAAAATTAATCAGATGGCATAGGCTTGTTCTCTAGTGAATTGGTTATCTAACCATGAGCTCAGATCTTCCTATGGAGTTCACACGTTTGAAAGACAAGCCTGCCAAAATGAGAAAAAGGTTGTTTTGTTTTGCATATTAAGAACAAAAATTTGGCTAAGTGTTGAACTCACATGGATAAGAGGCCATTTGGAAATGCCCGCAAGGAGGTGTCCTTGTGATGATAAAATTAATCAGGTGGCATAGGCTTGTTCCTTGATTAACTGACTATCTATCCATAAGATCATATTTGCCTATGCAGTTCACACGTGTGAAAGACAAGCCTGCCAAAGTAAGAAAAAGTTTGTTTTACTGTTCAAATGAAGGTTGAAGGGGCATTTGGAAATGCCCGCAAGGAGGTGTCCTTTTGTTCATAAAATTCATCAGTTAGCATGGGCTTGTTCCTTAATGAACTGTCTATCCATCCATGGATTCAAATTCCTATTTGGTGCTCTCACGTGTGAGATTTTGGCCTGCCAAAATGGTGAAAAATAAGGTTAAATGACACTATGATATGCCCACAAGGGCTTGTAAAAATTCCCGCAAGGGATTGTAAAATTCCCGTAGAGGCTTAAGTTATGCCCGCAAGGGCTTATGGAATTCCCACAAGGGGCTTAAGGGATAAAATCTTCCAAGAGCTTTATTATGCCTAAGAAAAAGTTTGTTTTACTGTTCAAATGAAGGTTGAAGAGGCATTTGGAAATGGCCGCAAGGAGGTGTCCTTTTGATAATAAAATTCATTAGTTAGCATGGGCTTGTTCCTTGATGAACTGGCTATCCATCCATGGAGTCAGACTCCTATTTGGTGCTCTCACGTGTGATATTTTGGCCTGCCAAAATGGCGAAAAATAAGGTTAAATGACACCTTATGATATGCCCGCAAGGGCTTGTAAAAATGCTCGCAGGGGCTTGTAAAATGCCCGCAGAGGCTTAAGTTATGCCCTCAAGGGCTTATGGAATGCCCACAAGGGGCTTAAGGGATAAAATCTCCCAAGAGCTTTATTATGCCCGCAGGGGCTAAAGAAATGCCCGCAAGGGCTTGTAAAATGCCCGCAGAGGATTAAGTTAAGCCCGCAAGGTGCTTAAGGCATAAGCATGCAAAATCTAGGCTATGCCCACAGGTAAAGGTAGATATGCCTGCAGGAGGTTAGAAGACAAGCCCGCGAAAGCTTGGACCATGCCCGCAAGTAGAAGAAGAAGATGCCCGCAAGCTTGAGGGTTCGCCATGAGAGGAGAAGCTTGCTAGCTGAAGATGAAGGATAGCCCACAGATGAATGAAGCCCGCAAGCTTGAAGGATGACCAATGAAGTTTTAATTAATTAATTAATTAATTAAAAACCAACAATAAATAGAGTAATAAATTTAAATTTGTAATAAACAGAATTATAAAATTAAAATCAGTAATAAACAGAGATTTGAACAGGCATGAGGAAGAAAGAGCATGCGATAATTTTTTAAAGATGCAATGGTTAAATGATGAAGAAGAATATATAAACATAAGTGTGAAATGGAAAGAAAATGTCTCAGCAGTTCATATTGAAGGTTCAGCAAGAACAAGAACTGAAGTGTATGCTAGGTTTTGAGATGAATACTTAAAGCAGCATTGAGACCAAAGGAAGAGACCATAATGTTTGCATATTCGAGATGAAGAAGTGCATAACAGAAGTCAGAAATTAAAGGGGAAGAACTGAAGCTGTCTGCAGCCCAAATCTATGTAGCAGCAAGAGAAGACAAAGACAAAAGAAAACAAATAATTATATATGACAGAATTGATGTAAGAAAGGTCTGGAGTATTGATATAAACACATTAGGGGGGTAGGGTGGTGCTAGGGAAGGCTACAGGCCTGCAAGGGGGTTGTAGCATCCTTCCAGTGGTAGCTAGTAAATACGGTGTCGAAGCATCCTTTCAGTTGTAGCTAATAAACCGGGGGGTTGTAGCCTCCTTCCAGTAGTGGCTGGTAAATAAGGGTGCAGTAGCATCCTTTTTTATTGTAGCAGGCAAAAACCAGGGTGTTGTATCATCCTTCAGTTGTAGCTAAGAAACTTAGGGATTGAAGTCTCCAGCAAGTTGTAGCTTGCAAAAACTATTGTAAATATAATTTTGCAGTATAGAAAGAGTTTGTGGTTTTCCCAATTGAGTTTCCAGGAGAAAATCTGTGTCCTGTGTATCTTGTTGGTTCCATGTTTTAATTAAGTTTAATAAGTGGTTTAAAATGGTAAAACGTTAACAATATTGATTCACCCCCCCTCTCAGTATTGACCAATATTCCAACAATTGGTATCAGAGCAGGGTCCTTCACTATAGTCTAAATCATTGGAAGGAAGATCCTATTAAAAACCACTATGGATCAGTGAGGAAAAGTATCCTCCAAGGTTCCCTTATTCAATGGAGAAGATTATGCTTTCTGGAGCATCAGAATGAGAAGCTACATAATGTCTCTTGGATTGGATGTTTGGATGTCTATAGAAACAAGGTACACATATCCCAAAGTCCCTCCTACAGATATTGAAGGAATTAAAATTTTTGGAAGCAATGCCAAAGCTGTTAATGCAATTCTGGAAGGATTAACCATAATAGTTTTTGCCAAAGTAATGAATTGTCAAATAGCAAAGGAAATCTGGGACAAATTGCAGACCATCTATGAAGGAGACACTAAAGTAAAAAGAGCTAAACTGCAGACTTTTAAAACTCAATTCGAAAGTCTGAAAATGAAGGAAGAAGAAAACATTTCAGAATATTTTGGGAGAGTGGATGAAATTGTGAATGCTATTCAAGGGCTAGGAGAAGAATTGGAAGAAAAGGAGATAGTTGAGAAAGTACTGAGATCTCTTCTAATGATTTACAATCCTAATATTTATACACTAGAAGATAGATAAATCTTGGCAAACTCACCATGGATGAGTTATATGGAATTCTTATAGCATATGAAATGAGGATTGGGAAAGACAACTCTCAAAAGAAGGAAGCAACCTTTAAATTATCAAAAACAGAGAATAAATCTAAAAGGATTCAAGCAGAAAAATATGATGATGAAGTACTTCTAGTCAAATATATTAAGAGAGGAATTGGTAAGTTCAAAGGTAAATTACCATTGAAATGTTTTAACTTTGGGAGAATTGGTCACTTTGCTAGCAAATGTCCCTATCCCAAAGAAGAAGAATAAAGTGAGTGCCCTGATGACTTCAAGAAGAACAAAAAGTATTTTAAGAAAAAATTTGTATTCTGTGGATGACAGTTGTTCAGATGACTCTAGTGAAGATGAAGAAGCATAAATCTTATTCATGGGGATAGAGAACAAAACCCTTAAAAAAGAAGTAGAATATAATTCAGATGTGGAAGAGGAAGTGGACCTAGAAGATGAACTCATGTGTGCTCTTGAAGAAATTGAAAAATGTAGAAGAAGGAACAAATCCTTGAAAGGAAAATTGTTAGAATACCAAGAAGAGGTGAAATCAAAAGAAGAGGAAGTCAAGACCCTCCAAGAAGAGATGCACAAGTCAAGGCAAGAAGTTGCTAACTTCAAGAAAGAAGTAAAGAAGCTAGAAGACCACATGAAATAGGCCGATACCTTAAGACAAGAAGTTATTCTGCATAGAAAGAAGCTTGATGAAGAATCTATTAAATCAAAATTTGAGAATAGCTCAAAGGTTTTAGATGAAATCCTAAGCATCCAAAGACCATCAAGTGATAAAACTGGATTAGGTTATGCCAAAGAAAAGATTCCAGAATATTTGTCTGCTACACTCCAAGATAGAAATGAAAGAAGCTATGCCGCTACACTCAAAAGAACGATTAAGAAGGATAGTCAGAATTATGCTCCCTCATCTCATAATAAATACAGAACTCATGTGATACCTAAAAGACCAATGACAAGCAGAGTCCAATAGATCTTTTTTGGTCATTGCTACTCATGTAATAATTTTTGACATATGGCTAGAGAAGGTAAGCTGAGGAAGAATGCTTCAATAAAAGGTCAAGAACAAAGGAAGGGATGGAAGAAGATGGAAGTTGTGAAGCAGGAAGATCAAAGATTCCTCAAATATAAAGGAAGGTTCTATGGATATTATCACTGCTCTCACAAGTTTGGTCACAAGGTTGTTAATTGCAGAACCAAGGGAAAAGATCAAAGTACATAATCCAAGAAACAAAGAGGGTCAGTAAGCAGTGTACCTCATGGAAAGATGTGGAGAAGAAAGGAAGTCTACAAAGAGTCAGAGGAAATACAGATTCCAAGCATCAATAAAGTTTCCAAAGATGATGTTCAACATAATAGTGTTGTAAATAAGCATGACATCTATTCTAATGGAGAACAAGACGAAGATGTAAAACTCACCGATGAAGAGAGAAATTATGAAATTCTCTTCTAAAGTATCTCATGACCTAAAAGAGAAACCCTGAAACTAGCATCAGAAGGGATCATATATTTAGGGGGAGTAAATATCAGAAAATTACAATTGGGAGTTGAAAGTAATTAATATCACTTGCTAAAAATAAAAGGATGTCTTCATAAAAAACCAGAAGTGAAGTAGAGGTGACAAAATTTGGTCCAGAAAACATCTATGTGACAAGCACATGGTTGAAATGTAACAAAGCCAGAAGGAGAATTAAAGAAGAAGAGATGATTATGGTTGAATGATAAGACTAGTGTATGGTTAACAAAGAGCGGAGTGTAAACCCCATCACAAAATGAAGAAAAAGGTTGACAAAGGGGAGGGACATTGAAAGGGGGAGTTTATGAACTCATCATCCAGTTTCTCATTCCAAGTGGTTATCATTCAAAGGCCAGCTACAAGATGATAACTAGATTATCTTAATGCATTGATCAATACCAAGTCCAAGATAAAAGGAGGAAGAGAAGCAAAAGAAGGGCAGTTGTCAAAAGGAAGAAGGATAGGAAATTCTCTATCAAGTTGGTTACAACAAAGGGCATAACAGGTTATCATTTATCATTGTTGTCAAAAGGGGAGAATGTTTAGATGTTTCCATCAATGCCAAAGAGGGGGAATGTTTAATATTATTGTCATTGATGTCAAAGGAGATCAGTAATGACCAAGGAATAACCAAGGACATGATGGCAGGGTGAACTCAGTGAAATACAAAGGAATGACAAAGGAAATGATGACATGGCATGTATGATTGTGAAGAACCTACAACAATTAATTAATGAAATACACGAGATAAAAGAAATAACAAAACTCAAAATCGCTTTATTGATCGCAGACCACTTCGAGGGGGCAACTTCCTTTGAGCAAGCTCAATACAAATAACTTCATGGTCCCTTCATTGGTCTCAACACACACTTATATACTAAGTCTATGCCCAATACTATGGGTCAATACCATGGGACATATAATACTATGGGACGACTTACAAAGCATATGCGTCCAATACTATGGGTCAATACCATGGGCTAATACAAACTATGGATCAACAAATACTATGGGACGATTTACAAAGCATATGCGTCCAACAACGATATACTAACAAAGTAAAGAGAAGGGTTGACACGGGTTCCTAACATCCCCTCTCCCTTAGAGAAAGCGTTGTCCTCAAAGCTTTAGATGTGGAAATTGATGCGGAATCTGAAGGAGTGATTCCCATGGAGCATCCTCGGGTTTCATTCTGTGCCACTGAATGAATACATTTGTGATAAATTGAGAGAGAAGTTGATGCTTTCTGAGTTTCAGGGAGGCTTGCGTGTAATTCTGTAGATGAAGAAGAACTATATCAGTTGCGTGAAAAGTGCGCTCAGAACAGTGTTGATCAACTTGTTGTTTCAGTCGAATTCGTGCCATGTGAAGATTGTCTTGCAGAATGAGAAGAATCTGATCGCACTTTCGAAGAACCGAGTCAATTGCCTAAATTGGAGAACTGCTGAGGGTGTATGGAAGAAGAACTGGTGGTTCCTGTCCATAGACTGCTTCATATGGTGTCATTTTAGATGTGGTATTGTACCACCGGAGCGCTTCAAGTAAATCCATAGAAATAGCTGTCCAAATTTGTGTAGGGATAGGAAAGGGTTCGAGCAGTCCCGAAAGGAGTGTCGGTTCACCCTTGTTGACTTGGCAAGTATGAAATTCATCCACCATCTATTGAATTGTCATTTTCAGTCCCTGCCAAAAGAAGTTACATTGTTCCTGGTCATACGTTTTAAGGAACCCAGAGTGCCCTGCCGATGGAGAAGCATGGAGTTCATAGAAGAGATAGCCCTGTTGAACAGATTGCAACCAATTTGGAACAAGCAGAGAAATAGCTGTAAGAGAAACTAGGTCGCCAATGTGCGAGAAGGAGCATCTGCCACCAGATTGTCCTTACCCTTCTTGTAAGTGATCACATAGGCATAACACAGGAGTTGGATAACCCATTTCAGGTGTGCTGGGGAGGAGACCCATTGTTCCAGAAAATTTTCCAGACTCTGGAGATCAGTCTTGATGCAGAAATAATTCCCTAATAGGTATGGCTGCCACTTCGGTACTGCATGCAAAATAGCCATCATTTCCTTCTGAGATGTAGATGTGGCTAAATTCTTATAGGAAAGGTCTCTTGAAGGCAACAAGCCCACAGGTTCAGCAAAGACACCTGCATATCTATCCAAGGAAGTAGTGGAGACTGTTGATGGGTGCATCTGAATGGAGTGGAGCTGACCGATGACACCATGTGAATTCTTCTTAAGGATATTTTCCATGCGACGTTAACTGATGATGCGGAGAGACCCTGGTTGTAAGCTCGTAAATTTGTGTTGTTTCCCATTGACTGAAAACTGCATCCAAAGTTCAGCAAAATCTCATAAGATGGGGCCAAGAGTGCGTAACCATTGAACGCCCAAAACCACATCACATCTGCCTAAGGACAAGGAAAACATGTCAGAGCGCAGGTTATAATCTTACCGAGAGATACGCACATTGTGACACTTCCCCTTGCAAGGTAAGGTGCCCCCATTGGCAACCATGACTTCAAAGTTGGAGCAAGGATGGACAAAACAATCATCCTGTTTGGAAATTCGAGGGTCAATGAAGTTATGAGTGCTACCAGAATCAATGAGTATTGTAACAGGAAGCTTCTTGAAGTAACCCCTGACCCGCATTGTTTGAGGGGTGGTGATTCCAGCTAAAGCATGGAGAGATATCTCTGGGTGGTCTTCCTGAGACAAAGGGTCAATAGGAGGCTCCTGAATGTCGACCTGGTCATCCATTGTATCAGGAGCTTCTTCACCAATTTCAGAGGCAGGCGAAGAATCCACATCCAAGAGATAGAGCTTTTGTTGAACACATCTATGTCCTCGAGTGAATTTCTCATCAGAATTATAACAAAGCACTTTTTCTCAGCGTGCCTGCATCTCTGTTTCAGACAAATGCTTGATAGGAGTTGGTCGAGGAGTTGGCGGGATGGGAGGTCGTTGAGAACCCATATTTCGGAAGGGAACAAAAGTGGGTTTGGAGCGTTGTTGGGATGCAATCTTGTCTTCTTCCAACTTAGCCAACCCCAGGGCTTCCATCATTATGTTGGGAAAGAACATTTTAACCTCTGAACGGATTTCATCCTTAAGACCACTGATAAAACAACTCCTGTAAAATTCATCAGACAATCCTTCTGTGTGATTGGTTAGTTTCTCAAATTCTATATGATACTCTCTCATAGTGGCAATTTGGCGAAGTTTAGTGAGGGCTCTTGTGAAGTCATAAAAAGCACTAGGACCAAATCGTTGCAAAAGGAGCTAGCAAAAATCTGGCCATTTTGGCTCTTCATGAACCTTGATGTACCGACGATACCATTGAAGAGCTTCCTGTTGCAAATGAAAGGATGCAAGTGGAACTCTGTTGACATCAAAAGTATTATGCAAACTGAAATACTGTTCTGCACGATAGATCCAGCTAGTCGGATCAGTGCCATTGAAGCGAGGAAAATCAAGCTTCAGACCACGGAAATTGTTGGAAGAAGAGAACCCATTGTCTGATGAAGACTCGGACTGTCGTTTGTTGTTCATGGCTGAATGCTCAAGATAGAGGCCGATAAATTTTTCATCCAGATCCTGGAGTTTGGTTTGGACAATTGCAAGTGCTTCCTCCATGGTTTTTGCTCCTGCGCGGGTGAGAACCATAACTAGGAGTTTTTTTTTTTTTAGTGGGTAGAAAAACACAAACATAAGCTTATTTAGTAAAGGGAAATTTGGATTTGGGAAAAACTTTGATGGTAATTGGAGTTTGACTAGGTTTTGGACACTTTTGAATGGACAGGGAAGCAGAAAATGAGGATTTCAGAAGCAGGGTGAAAGAATGGGAAAATTTGTCAGAGAGGGACAAAGAAGCAGAAATAGGGAATGAACACGGTGGCAAAATTTGAAGGCGATTGGGTGAAAATTAAATAAGTTACGGTAAACCCTAAAAATAGACAAATGTGGGATTTATGGCTTTGGGAAGTAGAATTTGGGATAGGGTCCTCAGGAATGAAAGATGCAGAATGGGATGACAGGGGTGTCAGGGAAGTTTCAAGAGAAACGGAGTGAAAACAAGGAATATATCTGAAACAGATGGATCTACAACGACGCAGAAGGAATCGAAAACAGATGGATCTGCAACGACGCGGAAGGGATCAGAAACAGATGGATCTGCAACGACGCGGAAGGGATGGGAAACAAATGGATCTGCAACGGTGTGGAAGGGATCAGAAACAGATGGATCTGCAATGGCGCGAAAAGGATTGACAACAGATGGATCTGAAACGGCATGGAAGGGATCGATAACAGATAGATCTGAAACGGCGTGGAAGTGATCGGCAACAGTTTTGGACAAAGGAAATCTGTGATTTATCAGCTGAAAATAGATATGGACCTCGTATGCTAGGCTTCCTAACGGTTCAGGGGATTCACTCAGCCACCAATGCTGTCTAACGGCTTGCGTATTGGGGCAATACCCCTCACTCCATGGCTCAGGTAAAATTGATATCGTTTTTCCACAAACGACAGCTCTTGGTTTACCTCACAGGTGGGAACTAGTCAATCAGGTAGGGGTCGGTGCCCTTTTCGCTGGCAGGTCCTCTCAATGGGCCAGCTACTTTGGGGATCCTATGGTACTCCTCACAATGAGTTTTAGGGATTATTCCCAAGTACTTCCCACAGTTAAGCGGATAGGGATTATTCCCAGATCTGAACCTGCAACAGATACTTCAATTGCTTGAATTGGGGAACTGCTGAGGGTGTATGGAAGAAGAACTGGTGGTTCCTGTCCATAGACTGCTTCATATGGTGTCATTTTAGATGTGGTATTGTACCACCGGAGCGCTTCAAGTAAATCCATAGAAATAGCTGTCCAAATTTGTGTAGGGATAGGAAAGGGTTCGAGCAGTCCCGAAAGGAGTGTCGGTTCACCCTTGTTGACTTGGCAAGTATGAAATTCATCCACCATCTGTTGAATTGTCATTTTCAGTCCCGGCCAAAAGAAGTTACATTGTTCCCAGTCATACGTTTTAAGGAACCCAGAGTGCCCTGCCGATGGAGAAGCATGGAGTTCATAGAAGAGATAGCCCTGTTGAACAGATTGCAACCAATTTGGAACAAGCAGAGAAATAGCTATAAGAGAAACTAGGTCGTCCAATGTGCGAGAAGGAGCATCTGCCACCAGATTGTCCTTACCCTTCTTGTAAGTGATCACATAGGCATAACACAGGAGTTGGATAACCCATTTCAGGTGTGCTGGGGAGGAGACCCATTGTTCCAGAAAATTTTCCAGACTCTGGAGATCAGTCTTGATCCAGAAATAATTCCCTAATAGGTATCGCTGCCACTTCGGTACTGCATGCAAAATAGCCATCATTTCCTTCTGAGATGTAGATGTGGCTAAATTCTTATAGGAAAGGTCTCTTGAAGGAAACAAGCCCACAGGTTCAGTAAAGACACCTGCATATCTATCCAAGGAAGTAGTGGAGACCGTTGATGGGTGCATCTGAATGGAGTGGAGCTGACCGATGACACCATGTGAATTCTTCTTAAGGATCTTTTCCATGCGATGTTAACTGATGATGCGGAGAGACCCTGGTTGTAAGCTCGTAAATTTGTGTTGTTTCCCATTGACTGAAAACTGCATCCAAAGTTCAGCAAAATCTCATAAGATGGGGCCAAGAGTGCGTAACCATTGAACGCCCAAAACCACATCACATCTTCCTAAGGACAAGGAAAACATGTCAGAGTGCAGGTTATAATCTTACCGAGAGATACGCAGTTTGTGACACTTCCCCTTGCAAGGTAAGGTGCCCCCATTGGCAACCATGACTTCAAAGTTGGAGCAAGGATGGACAAAACAATCAGCCTGTTTGGCAATCCGAGGGTCAATGAAGTTATGAGTGCTACCAGAATCAATGAGTATTGTAACAGGAAGCTTCTTGAAGTAACCCCTGACCCGCATTGTTTGGGGGGTGGTGATTCCAGCTAAAGCATGGAGAGATATCTCTGGGTGGTCTTCCTGAGACAAAGGGTCAATAGGCGGCTCCTGAATGTTGACCTGGTCATCCATTGTATCAGGAGCTTCTTCACCAATTTCAGAGGCAGGCGAAGAATCCACATCCAAGAGATAGAGCTTTTGTTGAACACATCTATGTCCTCGAGTGAATTTCTCATCAGAATTATAACAAAGCACTTTTTCTCAGCGTGCCTCCATCTCTGTTTCAGACAAATGCTTGATAGGAGTTGGTCGAGGAGTTGGCGGGATGGGAGGTCGTTGAGAACCCATATTTCGGAAGGGAACAAAAGTGGGTTTGGAGCGTTGTTGGGCTGCAATCTTGTCTTCTTCCAACTTAGCCAACCCCAGGGCTTCCATCATTATGTTGGGAAAGAACATTTTAACCTCTGAACGGATTTCATCCTTAAGACCACTGATAAAACAACTCCTGTAAAATTCATCAGACAATCCTTCTGTGTGATTGGTTAGTTTCTCAAATTCTATCTGATACTCTCTCATAGTGGCAATTTGGCGAAGTTTAGTGAGGGCTCTTGTGAAGTCATAAAAAGCACTAGGACCAAATCGTTGCAAAAGGAGCTAGCAAAAATCTGGCCATTTTGGCTCTTCATGAACCTTGATGTACCGACGATACCATTGAAGAGCTTCCTGTTGCAAATGAAAGAATGCAAGTGGAACTCTGTTGACATCAAAAGTATTATGCAAACTGAAATACTATTCTGCACGATAGATCCAGCTAGTCGGATCAGTACCATTGAAGCGAGGAAAATCAAGCTTCAGACCACGGAAATTGTTGGAAGAAGAGAACCCATTGTCTGATGAAGACTCGGACTTTCGTTTGTTGTTCATGGTTGAATGCTCAAGATAGAGGCCGATAAATTTTTCATCCAGATCCTGGAGTTTGGTTTGGACAGTTGCAAGTGCTTCCTCCATGGTTTTTGCTCCTGCGCGGGTGAGAACCATAACTAGGAGTTTTTTTTTTTTTTAGTGGGTAGAAAAACACAAACATAAGCTTATTTAGTAAAGGGAAATTTGGATTTGGGAAAAACTTTGATGGTAATTGGAGTTTGACTAGGTTTTGGACACTTTTGAATGGACAGGGAAGCAGAAAATGAGGATTTCAGAAGCGGGGTGAAAGAATGGGAAAATTTGTCACAGAGGGACAAAGAAGCAGAAATAGGGAATGAACACGGTGGCAAAATTTGAAGGCGATTGGGTGAAAATTAAAGAAGTTACGGTAAACCCTAAAAATAGACAAATGTGGGATTTATGGCTTTGGGAAGTAGAATTTGGGATAGGGTCCTCAGGAATGAAAGATGCAGAATGGGATGACAGGGGTGTCAGGGAAGTTTCAAGGGAAACGGAGTGAAAACAAGGAATATATCTGAAACAGATGGATATACAACGACGCAGAAGGAATCGGAAACAGATGGATCTGCAACGACGCGGAAGGGATCAGAAACAGATGGATCTGCAACGACGCGGAAGGGATGGGAAACAGATGGATCTGCAACGGCGCGGAAGGGATCAGAAACAGATGGATCTGCACTGGCACGAAAAGGATCGACAACAGATGGATCTGAAACGGCATGGAAGAGATCAACAACAGATAGATCTGAAACGGCGTGGAAGTGATCGGCAACAGTTTTGGACAAAGAAAATCTATGATTTATCAGCTGAAAATAGATATGGACCTCGTATGCTAGGCTTCCTAACGGTTCAGGGGATTCACTCAGCCACCAATGCTGTCTAACGGCTTGCGTATTGGGGCAGTACCCCTCACTCCATGGCTCAGGTAAAATTGATAACCGTTTTTCCACAAACGACAGCTCTTGGTTTACCTCACAGGTGGGAACTAGTCAATCAGGTAGGGGTCGGTGCCCTTTTCGCTGGCAGGTCCTCTCAATGGGCCATCTACTTTGGGGTTCCTGTGGTACTCCTCACAATGAGTTTTAGGGATTATTCCCAAGTACTTCCCACAGTTAAGCGGATAGGGATTATTCCCAGATCCGAACCTGCAACAGATGCGGAAAAAAAAAAAAATTTGGTAGAAATTTCACCCAATGAGCCGAAGAAAATGCTCTGATATCAGATGTAAAGAACCTGCAACAATTAATTAATGAAAATACACGAGATAGCAGAAATAACAGAACTCAGAATTGCTTTATTGATCGCAAGCCACTTCGAGGGGGAAACCTCCTTTGAGCAAGCTCAATACAAATAACTTCACGGTCCCTTCATTGGTTTCAACACACACTTATATACTAAGTCTAAGCCCAATACTATGGGTCAATACCATCGGAAATATAATACTATGGGACGACTTACAAAGCATATGCATCCAATACTATGGGTCAATACCATGCGCTAATACAAATTATGGATCAACAAATACTACGGGACGACTTACAAAGCATATGCGTCCAACAACAATATACCAACAAAGTAAAGAGAAGGGTTGACACAGGTTCATAACAATGATGACATGGAATGTGTGATGAGGCTAGAAAAACACATAATGGTGCTCTGGTGCTATCATTAGGTCAGTGTTACAATCTAACATCATTCTGGCAAAGTATGACAAGTTTGTGAAACTTTGGAAATTGACTAAGTATTGAAAAAGTAGTCAAAACTGCTCTAAGAGAATGCCCTCCATATCTCATGGTTTGAGAAAAATGCACGCACCATCATATCAAGTTATAGCTTGTTGAAGTGGCTATCTAGTCATGGTCTCAGTTTGACTTAATCATTTCTGAGGAGAAAGTTATAATTCTACCAAAACAGGTTTCCAGGTTGCTTTTACACCAAAGTAGAAAAATTGCCTAAGTGGCCTCAAGGAAATGCATGTCATAGTTTGTGGGTTGAAGAAAATTCCCGCACCATATGGTCATCTTGTAGAATGTTGTTTTGTGCATCTTACCATGGTCTCAGATTGTCCATAGAGTCTCTGAGGAGGAAGATATTGATCTGCCAAAAGTGTTTCTTAGCCTAATTTACACTACTCCAGTAAAATGCCCACCGAGGGGAGAGAAAGATGTTTCAAGGGGTCAAATTGGTTTGGATAGAATCCCCTAGTTGCCCCCTATCCAGTGGATATATCGCACTTCAAATTTGATGAAAAGAAAAATCACTTCATATTAACCTAGGGTTTGATAAAATCACTTCTAAGTGTCAAATCAGCAGTTTGGAAGGCCACTTCGAGGTAATTAATGCAAATACACGAGATATCAGAAATAATAGAACTCAGAATCACTTTTATATTGATCATGGGCCACTTCGAGGGGGCAACCTCCTTTGAGCAAGCTCAATACAATTAACTTCACGGTGCCTTCATAGGCCTCAACACACACTTATATACTATGTCTAGGCGCCAATACCATGAGTCAATACTATGTGTCAATAAAAACCATGGGCTAATACAAACCATGGGCTAAGTCTAGGCGCCAATACTATGAGTCAAAACCATGGGCCAATACAAACTATGGATCAACAAAACTATGGGCGACTTACATTGCATATGCGCCAACAACAATAACACAAACTATGGATCAACAAATACTACGGGACGACTTACAAAGCATATGCATCCAACAACAATATACTAACAAAGTAAAGACATGGGTTCCTAGCATCCCCTCTCCCTTAGAAAAAGCTTTGTCCTCAAAGCTTTAGATGTGGAAATTGATGTAGAATCTGAAGGAGTGGGTCCCCTGTAGCATCCTCGGGTTGCATTCCGAGCCACTGGCACCTTTGGAGTTTCAGGGAGGATTGTGTGGAAGGTTGTAGAAGAAGAAGAACCATATCAGCGATGTGAAAAGTGCACTCATAACGGTGTTGATCGGCTTGTTGTTTCAATTGAATTCTTGCCATGTGAAGATTGTCCTGCAGAATGAGAAGAAGCTGATCACGGTTTCGAAGAATTGAGTCAATTGCCTGAACTGGGGAGCTGCTGAAGGTGTATGGAAGAAGAACTGGTGGTGCCCGTCCAGAGACTGCTTCATATGGTGTCCTTTTAGATGTGGTACTATACCACTGGGGCGCTTCTAGGAAATCCATAGAAATAGTTGTCCAAATCTGTGGAGAGATGGGCAAGGGTTCGAGTAGTCCCGAAAGGAGGGTCGTTTCACCCTTATTGACCTGGAAAGTATCACAATCAACCACCATCTGTTGAATTGTCATTTTGAGTCCCTGCCAAAAGAAGTTACATTATTCCTGGTCATACGTTTTGAGGAACCCAGAGTGCCCTACTAATGAAGAAGCATGGAGTTCATAGAAGCGATAGCCCCATTGAACAGATTGCAACCAATTTGGAACAAGCAGAGAAATAGCTGTAAGAGAAACTGGGTCATCAAATGTGCGAGGAGGAGCATCTTCCACCATATTGTCCTTACCCTTCTGGTAAGTGGTCACATAGTCATAACCCATGAGTTGGATAACCCATTTCAGATGTGTTGGGGAGGAGACCCATTGTTCCAGGAAATTTTCCAGACTCTGGAGATTAGTCTTGATGCAGACATAATTCCCCAATAGGGATGGCTGCCACTTTTGTACTGCATGCAAAATAGCCATCATGTCCTGCTGAGATGTAGATGTGGCTAAATGCTTACCGGAAAGGTCTCGTGAAGGCGGCAAGCCCACTAGTGCAACAAAGACACCTGCATATCTATACAAGGACGTAGTGGAGACCATTGGTGGGTGCATCTGAAGGGAATGGAGATGAGCAATGACACCATGTGAATTCTTCTTAAGGATCTTTTCCAGGCGATGTGAACTAATGATGCGGAGAGACCCTGGTTGTAAGCCCATAAATTTGTGTTGTGTCCCATTGACTGAAAACTGCATCCAAAGTTCAACAAAATCCCATAAGATGGGGCCAAGTGTGCATAACCATTGAACGCCCAAAACTACATCACATCCACCTAAGGACAAGGAAAACATGTTAGAGCGCAAATTATAATCTTCCATAGAGATACGCACATTATGACACTTCCCCTTGCAAGGTAAGGTGCCCCCACTGGCAACCATGACTTCAAAGTTGGAACAAGGATGGACAAAACAATCAGCCTGTTTGGCAATCCGAGGGTCAATGAAGTTATGAGTGCTACTAGAATCAATGAGTATGGTAAGAGGGAGCTTCTTGAAGTATCCCTGACCCGCATTGTTTGTGGGGTGGTGATGCTAGTTACAGCATGGAGAGAGATCTCGAGTGGGTCGTCTTGAGATGGGGTGTCAACAAGCGGGTGCTGAATGTCAACCTGAACATCTACTGTATCTGGAGCTTCTTCACCAAGTTCTGAGGCAGGCGGAGAATCCACATCCAAAAGATAGAACTTTTGTTGAACACATCTATGTCCCCGAGTGAATTTCTCATCACAATTATAACAAAGCCCTTTTTCTCGGCGTGCCTGCATTTCTGTTTCAAACAAATGCTTGATAGGAGTTGTTCGAGGAGCAGGCGTGATGGGAGGTCATTGGGAACCCATATTTATGAAGGGAACAAAGGTGGGTTTGGAGCGTTGTTGAGCTGGGATCTTGTACTCTGCCAACTTAGCCAACCCTAGGACTTCCATCATTGTGTTGGGACAGAACATTTTGACCTCTGAGCGGATTTCATCCTTGAGACCACTGATAAAACAACTCCTGTAGAATTCATCGGACAATCCTTCTGTGTGATTGGCTAGTTTCTCAAATTCCGTCTGATACTCCCTCACTGTGCCAGTTTGGTGAAGTTTAGTGAGTACTCCTGTGAAGTCGTCAAAAGAACTAGGACCAAATTGTGACAAAAGGAGTTGGAAAAAATCTGTCCAGTTTGGCTCAAGATGAGCTTTAATGTACCAACGGTACCATTGAAGGGCTTCCTGTTCCAAATGAAAGGATGCAAGTGGAACTTTCTGGACATCAAAAGTATTATGTAGACTGAAATATTGTTCTGCTCGATAAATCCATCTAGTCGGATCAATACCATTGAAGCGAGGAAAATCAAGCTTTGGCCCACGAAAATTGTTGGAAGAAGAGAACCCGGTGGTTGCAAAAGATTATGGCTATCGGTTATTGTTCATGGTTGAATGCTGAAGATGGAGGTCGAGAAATTTTTCATCCAGATCTTGGAGTTTGGTTTGGATGGCTGCAAGTGCTTCCTCCATGGTTTTTGCTCCTGTGTGAGTGACAACCATAATCAGGATCTTTTTTTAATTTTTTTTTTGGTGGTGGGGGGGGGGGGGGGGGATGGATAGAAAAAAACAAACACAACCTTATTTAATAAGGGGAAATTTGGATTTGGAAAAAAAATAGGAGGGGTAATTGGGGTTTGACTAGGTTTTCGACACTTTCTGAGGGACAAGGAAACAAAAAATGGGGATTTCAGAAGCGGGAACTCTATGGTAAAATTTGAAGGCAATCGAGTGAAAATTGAAGAAGTTATGGCAAACCCTAAAAATAGACAAATGTGGGATTTCTGGTCTTGGGAAGTGGAATTTGGGATAGGGTCTTCAAGAATGAAATATGCAAAATGGGATTGCAGGGATGCCAGTGAAGTTTCAGGGAAAATAGAGTTGAAATAAGGGATCCGCAATGGATCCCTCTTTTTCTTTTTTTCTTTTTTTTCTTTTTTTTTTCTTTTTTTCAGAAATGGATTGGCAACAATGGCGCGGAAGGGATCCGCAACAGATGAAAACTGCATCCAAAGTTCAACAAAATCCCATAAGATGGGGCCAAGTGTGCATAACCATTGAACGCCCAAAACTACATCACATCCACCTAAGGACAAGGAAAACATGTTAGAGTGCAGGTTATAATCTTCCATAGAGATACGCACATTATGACACTTCCCCTTGCAAGGTAAGGTGCCCCCATTAGCAACCATGACTTCAAAGTTGGAACAAGGATGGACAAAACAATCAGCCTGTTTGGCAATCCGAGGGTCAATGAAGTTATGAGTGCTACTAGAATCAATGAGTATGGTAAGAGGAGCTTCTTGAAGTATCCCTGACCCGCATTGTTTGTGGGGTGGTGACGCTAGTTACAGCATGGAGAGAGATCTCGAGTGGGTCGTCTTGAGATGGGGTGTCAACAGGCGGGTGTTGAATGTCAACCTGAACATCTACTGTATCTGGAGCTTCTTCACCAAGTTCTGAGGCAGGCGGAGAATCCACATCCAAAAGATAGAGCTTTTGTTGAACACATCTATGTCCCCGAGTGAATTTCTCATCACAATTATAACAAAGCCCTTTTTCTCGGCGTGCCTGCATCTCTGTTTCAAACAAATGCTTGATAGGAGTTGTTCGAGGAGCAGGCGTGATGGGAGGTCATTGGGAACCCATATTTATGAAGGGAACAAAGGTGGGTTTGGAGCGTTGTTGAGTTGGGATCTTGTACTCTGCCAACTTAGCCAACCCTAGGACTTCCATCATTGTGTTGGGACAGAACATTTTGACCTCTGAGCGGATTTCATCCTTGAGACCACTGATAAAACAACTCCTGTAGAATTCATCGGACAATCCTTCTGTGTGATTGGCTAGTTTCTCAAATTCCGTCTGATACTCCCTCACTGTGCCAGTTTGGTGAAGTTTAGTGAGTGCTCCTGTGAAGTCGTCAAAAGAACTAGGACCAAATTGTGACAAAAGGAGTTGGCAAAAATCTGTCCAGTTTGGCTCAAGATGAGCTTTGATGTACCAACGGTACCATTGAAGGGCTTCCTGTTCCAAATGAAAGGATGCAAGTGGAACTTTCTGGACATCAAAAGTATTATGCAGACTGAAATATTGTTCTGCTCGATAAATCCATCTAGTCGGATCAATACCATTGAAGCGAGGAAAATCAAGCTTTGGCCCACGAAAATTGTTGGAAGAAGAGAACCCGGTGGTTGCAAAAGATTCTGGCTGTCGGTTATTGTTCATGGTTGAATACGAAATATGGAGGTTGAGAAATTTTTCATCCAGATCTTGGAGTTTGGTTTGGATGGCTGCAAGTGCTTCCTCCATGGTTTTTGCTCCTGTGCGAGTGACAACCATAATCGGGATTTTTTTTTTTTTTTTTTTTTGGTGGTGGGGGGGGGGAATGGATAGAAAAACACAAACACAACCTTATTTAATAAGGGGAAATTTGGATTTGGAAAAAAAATAGGAGGGGTAATTGGGGTTTGACTAGGTTTTCGACACTTTCTGAGGGACAGGGAAACAAAAAATGGGGATTTCAGAAGCGGGAACTCTATGGTAAAATTTGAAGGCAATCGGGTGAAAATTGAAGAAGTTATGGCAAACCCTAAAAATAGACAAATGTGGGATTTCTGGTCTTGGGAAGTGGAATTTGGGATAGGGTCTTCAAGAATGAAATATGCAGAATGGGATTGCAGGGATGTCAGTGAACTTTCAGAGAAAACAGAGTTGAAATAAGGGATCCGCAATGGATCCCTCTTTTTTTTTTCTTTCTTTTTTTTCTTTTTTTTTCTTTTCTTTTTTTTCAGAAATGGATTGGCAACAATGGTGCAGAAGGGATCCGCAACAAATGGATCTGCAACGGCGCGGAAGGGATCGAAAATGGCTGGATCTGGAACGACTTTCAGAATAGATCTGAAACGGCTGGATCTGGAGCGGAAGTGATCGGCAACAGTTCAGCTGAAAATAGATATGGACCCAGGTATGTATGGCTTCCTAACAGTTCAAATGTTTCACTCGGCCACCAATGTTGTCTGACAGTTTGCGTATTGGGGCAGTACCCCTCACTCCACGGCTTAGGTAAAACTGATAACCGCTTTGCCACAAACGACAGCTCTTGGTTTACCTCACGGGTGGGAACTAGTCAATCAGGTAGGGGTCATTGCCCTTTTCACTGGCAGGTCCTCTCAATGGGCCAGCTACTTTGGGGTTCCTGTGGTACTCCTCACAATGAGTTTTAGGGCTTATGCCCAAGTACTTCCCACAGTTAAGCGGATAGGGATTATTCCCAAATCCGAAGTTGCAACAGATGCGAAAAAAAAAAAAATTGGCAGAAATTCCACCCAACGAGCCCAAGAAAGTGCTCTGATACCAGATGTGAAGAACCTGCAATAATTAATTAATGCAAATACACGAGATATCAGAAATAATAGAACTCAGAATCACTTTTATATTGATCACGGGCCACTTCGAGGGGGCAACCTCCTTTGAGCAAGCTCAATACAATTAACTTCATGGTGCCTTCATAGGCCTCAACATACACTTATATACTAAGTCTAGGCGCCAATACCATGGGTCAATACTATGTGTCAATACAAACCTTGGGCTAAGTCTAGGCGCCAATACTATGAGTCAAAACCATGGGCCAATACAAACTATGGATCAACAAAACTATGGGCGACTTACAAAGCATATGCGCCAACAACAATAGCACAAACTATGGATCAACAAATACTACGGGATGACTTACAAAGCATATGCGTCCAACAACAATATACTAACAAAGTAAAGACATGGATTCCTAACAAGACAAGCCTGCCAAAGTAAGAAAAAGTTTGTTTTACTGTTCAAATAAAGGTTGAAGAGGCATTTGGAAATGCCTGCAGGGAGGTGTCCTTTTGCTGATAAAATTCATTAGTTAGCATGGGCTTGTTCCTTGATGAAATGGCTATCTAGCCATGGAGTCATATTCCTATTTGGTGCTCTCATGTGTGAGATTTTGGCCTGCCAAAATGGTGAAAAATAAGGTTAAATGACACCTTATGATATGTCTGCAAGGGCTTGTAAAATGCCCGCATAGGCTTAAGTTATGCCCGCAAGGGCTTATGGAATGCCCATAAGGGGCTTAAGAGATAAAATATCCCAAGAGCTTTATTATGCCTGCAGGGGCTAAAGAAATGCCCGCAAAGGCTTAAGTTAAGCCTGCAAGGTGCTTAAGGCATAAGCATGCAAAAGCTAGGCTATGCCCACAGGTAAAGGGAGATATGCCCTCAGGAGGTTAGAATACAAACCCGCAAAAGCTTGGACCATGCCTGCAGGTAGAGGAAGAAGATTCTCGCAGCTTGAGGGTTTTCCATGAGAGGAGAAGCTTGTTGGCTGAAGATGAAGGATAGCCCACAGATGAATGAATCCCGCAAGCCTGAAGGATGACCAATGAAGTTTTAATTAATTAATTAATTGAAAACCAGCAATAAACAGAGTAATAAATTTAAATATGTAATAAACAGAATTATAAAATTAAAATCAGTAATAAACAGAGATTTGAAGAGGCACGAGGAAGAAAGAGCATGAGTTCATTTTGTAAAGATGCAATGGTTAAATTATGAAGAATAATATATAAACAGAAGTGTGAAATGGAAAGAAAATGTCTCAGCAGTTCATATTGAAGGTTCAACAAGAACAAGAACTGAAGTGTATGTTAGGTTTTTAGATGAATACTTAAAGCATCATTGAGACCAGAGGAAGAGACCAGAATGTTTGCATATTCGAGATGAAGAAGTGCATAACAAAAGTCAGAAATTAAAGGGGAATAATTGAAGTTGTCTGCAACCCAGATCTATGTAGCAGCAAGAGAAGACAAAGACAGAAGGAAACAAAGAATTATATATGACATAATTGAAGTAAACAAGGTTTGGAGGATTGATATAAACACATTAGGGAGGTAGGGTGGTGATAGGGCAGGCTACAGTCTTGTAAGGGGGTTGTAGCCTCCTTCCAGTGGTAGCTGGTAAATAGGGTGTCGAAGCATCCTTTTAGTTGTAGCTGATTAACCAGGGGGTTGTAGCCTCCTTCCAGTAGTGGCTAGTAAATAAGGGTGCAGTAGCATCCTTGTCTATTGTAACAGGAGGAAACTAGGGTGTTGTAGCATCCTTCAGTTGTAGCTGAGAAACTTGGGGATTGAAGTCTCCGGCAAGTTGTAGCTTGCAAAAAATATTGTAAACATAATTTTGCAGTATAGAAAGAGTTTGTGGTTTTCCCAATTGGGTTTCCACGATAAAATCTGTGTTCTGTGTATCTTGTTGATTCCATGTTTTAATTAAGTTTAATAAGTGGTTTAAAAAAGTTAACAATAGTGATTCACCCCCCCCCCTCAGTATTGACCATTATTCCAACAGGTAGGAGCATTGCTTTCAAGAAGAATCAATCCAAAGCAAAGGGAATCATTTATGATTCCGTGAAAGACAGTTTGATGTCGGTGATTACTCCATTAAAGACTGCAAAGGAGTGCTTTGACACCTTGAAAAATATTTATGAGAAGAAGGCTCCCAGTCATAAGAGAGACCTGAAGAACAAGCTTGATAATATGAAGATGGAGAAGGAAGAAATTGTTGCTTCCTTATTCACAAATATCTCTCAAGGAAGAGATCAACTCATGAGCATTGGAGTTACTATCGAAGAGGATGATCTTATTCATATTGCTATCAATGGTATTCCATCCTCATGGGAGACATTATTGGTTGTTGTTAATGGTCGAGAAGTGCAACCAAAATTTGAAAGATTGTGGCATGATTTCCTTCAGGAAGAAGGGCGAATTCAAAGCAAAAATGCGTCATCCAAAGAAGAGAACCTTGCTCTTATGGAAATGACAAAGAGAGGAAAGAGATCTTTTTCTCGGAATAAGTTTCCTCATCAAAAGGAAAAATAATACAACAAGAACTTTGATAAGTCTAAATTCAAATGCTTCAACTGCAATAAGAAGGGACACTTTGCAAGAGACTGTCGTGCAAAGCAAAGAGGAAATATCAAGGGTAGATTTCATGCTTCTACTGCTACGGAAGATGAACCTACAAGAAAGAATTTTTTTTAATGATCAAGAGACAAGGAAGGCGTACTATCTTGTCTCGGCTCTAGCTGGATCCATTACCACTAGTGATGAGACATGGATGGTAGATAGTGGTGCATCAAAACACATGACTGGATATAGGAGCACTATCACAGATTTGAAGGAAAAGAAGTTCTCCTATCAGGTGGAGCTTAGAGATAATACCACTTATTCGATCCAAAGAGTTGGATCAACTTGTTTTCAGTTGAATTTAGGTGATGTATTCCATGTTGATGATATTCCGTATGTTCCTAGTCTGAAGAAAAACCTCATGTCTATTTCAGTTCTAGAAGATAAACGATTCATAGTAATTGTTATCACACAACTTGTAGTTGCCCCTAGTGGTATCCCATACGGGACGGTAGAGGAGACAGGAAACTAAAGAGGTGACCCAAGAGATGCCACGGTTCCCAATGCAAGGTGGGAGTCACGTCAACCGAGGCACTCTTCGCTTCAGGTCAGGGTGTAACAAGACCTAGGGGGAGACCCTATAACTAATCACAGTTGATTGGACCCAAACAAAGGTTTCTAAGGATGAGTAAATGATGAGTTACGGAAACCAATGCAAGGCTAAGTGGACCTAGGAGTTGAGGTATGGTTGAGGGTGGTGTAAGAGATTGTTAGTGTTTCAACCTACGTATGGTTTAGGCCACATGATTGGGTATGATGACAAGGTGTAGTACCATATGTTTACACAAGTGGGTCCTACTTTCTTGGGATGCGTGAAATGGCTTTAAGTGGGCCCACAAGGTGAAGCTAGGGTGTGAAATTGGTACGAGAGGTTAGGTAATGATTAGATCTATGGATCTAAGTTGTTTTTAGGAGTACCCATGTACTAGATCTAGGGTTTGACACAATTCCCAAGGAGTGCGACTTGCTTTGAGGAGGATTAGTGCCTTGTTGGATGGGTTAATGGGGTCAAATGATATGTCAAAGTGTAGATCGGGACACCTAGCAGCTAAGTCAAGTGGGATAAATGAGATCTAATGGTTGGATCTTGCTAGATCTAGGTTTTCAAGAAATGACCCTAAGTGGACCACAATCCCTTGAAACAAGGAATGCTACCCCCAAGGCGGATCGTCACAAAAAGATACTCTAGACCTAGGTTTCAAGGTATGGCCGTTTCGAATCCCCAAAAATCTAAACCACCCACCTCCTTGAAGTGGGCAAACTCACCTTCCCAAGGGAGTGCGACTTGCTCAAGGAGGGCTAAAATGAGGGTTTGGTGGACCAAATCAAGTCCAATGGCCACCAAACTATAGATCCAAATAGCTAGTACCCCGATCTATGTAGATCCCAAAAATCAAGTCAATCCAAGGGTTAGATCTTAGTAGATCTGAGTTTTAAGGTGCCAAGAAATTCAAAAGGGGGTCTTAACCCCTTAAAACATGGAATGATGTCCACAAGGTAGAATTCACCAAAGTAAGAATCTGGGGGTAGGTTATCAAGTGTGTAGATTACCAATCAAGTGGGATCTCACCTACCCATGTGCTAGATCTAACCAAACGAGCCTCTCTCTAGGAAGTGCGATTTGGATTCAAGAGGGCTTTTTGCTTTGAAAAGTGTGTCAATTCTAAGCCAATCACCACCAAACTATAGATCTAACTAGGGGTGGATGCTATAAAGGTGGCTTTTCAATATCTCTTCAAAAGCAAGGCTAGATCTAAGTAGATCTAAGAAATACCAAAAACAAGGGTTTTAATCAATTAGGGTTTTTTTATGATCTAGAAATTATGGATGATTCAAGGAAGAAGAAGATCATACCTCTTGGAACATACCTGGATGAAGAGATGAATGCTAGTTGAGACGAGGATTACTTTTCCAAAGATCAAATGGATAATTGTTGAAGCCCTCTTGCCAAATCGATTTTCCCAAGCCACATGTGATTCCCTCTAACCTGTCAAACCAAGGAGCAAAGCATCAATCAATTTAACATGTTGAAGGTAGATACAAGCAAGAGAGAGAGATAAACAAAGAATAGTTGACACAAAGGCAAAACCACTCCCTGTCAAACCAAAACGTCTTCTTCCAAGCTTGAAGGGCAAGCCTCCCCACCAATTCGCACTTGTCCAAAAACGTCCTCTTAACCTATAAATAAGATATGGCAAATATGCAAGATAGCTACAATAGATCCTCCAGTGCAATGGAAAAAAACATTTACAATCGAAACAACCCACATCCACTCCAATCCAAGCATGTACTCCAAAAGATAGAAATTTTATTCCAAGAGCCAAGAGCCAAAAATCTCTAGATGAATTTTACAATGAGAGGCTCCCTCCTTAAATAGGATGAGGAGAGAGTACAATCCTAACCACTTTTTACATGAGTGGCTAAGATTAAAAGATCAAAAGATCTAATCAACGGCTAACAATAAATCATAACAATACATCACATGGATCACCCAATATAATGATAGCGCCCCCACTAAATGGTACAAAAAGAGGGTGACGTCATCCACTAGAGGAGTATAAGTACCAAAATCCACCTCATAGCGACTAGGACATGACAATATAAGCACATGGTAGGGCTAGGAGGCATCAATCCTTACTAGCTCATCCCCAAGGCACAATAAAATAATAAAATATGTCCAAGATAATATAAATGATCAAATCTGTCCTCAAAATCTGTGACAGACTAGCAGTAAAAGGCCTCCTGTGATCAATGTGGGCATACCCACATGGTGAAAACTGGCTGGAAGATAGTGAGATCACCTTGGAAGACCTCTGTGAAAACCAAATGCCAAAACCTTACCTCAATTGCCCAAATCGATTTCCTCAGTGACCACTTTATCCCATTTTTTAACTGCCTCGGTAACTGTGAAAGTGCCAAAACTGCCTCCTAGGGCATCTGCGCTGTCCATCTGAGCCCACCAGGCTCTCCAGAAGGGGGGGTAAATGGTAAAAACAAGTGGCTGGACCACCCCCTTCATCATCAGCGCCCTAAGTGAACTGGCCTCTCGGGGCCCCTGCTGCTCAGGCTGGGAAATCAGCCCCAAATCTGGTCAACAAGTGTAAAACTGCATCAATCACTGTCAGAAGTGCCCGGAACTGAAAGATAAGTGTCTCATTGGATCCAGAAGACCCAAATCCACTAGAAATGTGTACTCATACACCATGGGTTGCCCTAATGGGCCAGCTGTAGGGTCCACCATATATGGACAATGTACAAACTGCTGATCTGAAATAATAAATAAACCTGCTGAACTGCATCCATCATCATCTGCATCATATGTCCATCATATGATATCATCATCAAGTATGTGGGACCATCAATCATCATCAATAGGCATCTATACATGGCCCACATCATCATAGATCCCAATAATATACAACCAAGGATAAATCACATCAGTAGACTAAGACATGCTTCTCTAATCATTTTCACAGCCAAGCTCAGAGTATAAGATCCATTCAGTGGCATTAATCAAGTTAGCATATTCCTTTGTTATATAAAATTACTTGCACAATAGTTCAAATGACAAACTCACCCATTGGACATGGTCAAACTACCAGTGAAGGATGAAGGCTAGGAACAAGGTTGGGCCAAGGGGTGGACTTGTCTAACTTAACTCAAAAATACTTTGGACTGGGAGAAGGGGGAAGCTACAAACTCTGTGCTGGACAAAATAACACGGGGGATGGCTGTGCCTCACAAATGGATAAGTTGTTCAGAGAGTGCTTATTCAACTTAGGCATCATGTCTACATCAACTTGATCCAAGTTCATTAGGATCATTCAATTTTATTTCAAGGCCTTTTTGGCCTACATAACCCTTCGGATCTCAGGTGTGCTGATAAGCACAACTAGTTGCAGCTTTCATCCAGGGCAGGGTTTTTTCAATACATATAAGGTCAGCAATTGTTTAGATATAGCTTTTAAGAACCATTGCTTTTTGGACCTTTCTTATACTCTTCGAGGAGTATTTTTAGCTTTTCATCGCTCTTGCCCCTTTTTTTTGTTTCCATGGGCGAATTTATAAGTTTCCATAGGTAGAACATGAGCTTTCAGTTTTAGCCAACAACATCTCAAGTGACTAGGGGGAGTTCGAGCCAATGCCAAACATCGGGACAACCGACCAGAATGATTTAGGCCTACAATCCAACTCACCAAAGGCAAGTTTTGTCACCAACTTAGAGCCGAGACACTGAATATACAGGGATGCGGTCCAAACACAGAGGTAGAAAAATGGGGAAGTCCTCGGTATCAGAAAGTTAAATGAGACAGGTCAAGGTTTAAAGTCAAATAGGAAGGTCATGTATGGATGGAGTCAAGTGAATATGAAACCTACACTAGCAGACAACTGGTGTCAGGAAAGACCATATCTATGTAAGGTGGAAAACCAGTGGGTTTTGTTAAATGACCTAAATGTGCAAGCAATTGTCCATTTTATGATTTATAGTTCATTTTAAACAGTTTGCCACATCAGGAAATATATACCAAGCAGATGCTATGAACATGACTAAATCAACAAGATAATAATCCACAGTCAGTGATAAAGCATCCATAGATCATACAACATCATCATAATAATAATCATCATGTACCATCTGAAACACTGCTGCAATACATCTCTAAGCACTGAACTGAAACTGTATGGGATAAAGGGTCACATCAGTCATCAAATCTGAACTCTCAAGGCTTAGCCTTGACACAAGGTCTAAATAATATACTGCTCTGATCATGAGTGATCCAAAATATATAGCCATGCTCTGGAATAATGAAAGCTCTAGAATGTGCAGATATCTGCTGAACAAGGATAGTAGCCCTGCTACTATAGTCTGATAACAGTAATCTTTATGGACAACAAAGCGCTCTTGTGACCTAAGAATTCAAACTTGAATTCTGCAGCTGTGATTGGAGTTAGAGAGGGAGGTCTCTACAAAGTTCCTGGAAAGTTCATTAAAGTCATGATCGATGACACAACTAATCCTAGTGAATTGTGTCATGGGAGGCTTGGTCATCTTCATTTCAAAGTGCTACCTAGCTTACAAAATATGGTAAAAGGTATGCTTGTATTTCAATATGAGCATGATGTTATTTGTAGAGGTTGTGCTCATGGTAAGAACATCAAGAAAATATTTCCAAATAGTACTAAAAGATCTAAAGGGATCCTAGACTTGATCCATTTAGATCTATGTGGTACCATGTCTACACCATCATTGAGTGGTTATTTATACTATGTGCTTTTCATAGATGACTTCTCTCTCAAATCTTGGATCTATTTTCTGAAGGCAAAGAGTAAAACTTTCAACAAGTTTCAAGAGTTTAAAGCACTGGTTGAGAATCAAACTGAAAAGCATATTTGTGCTTTGAGATCTAATAATGGTGGAGAATTCGAGTCTCATGACTTTAATGACTTCTGCCGAGAGGTAGGCATAAGAAGACAACTGACTATACCTTACAACCCCCAACAGAATGGGGTTGCTGAAAGAAAGAACAGAACAATCTGTTAGGCTACAAAAGCTATGATGTGTGATCAGGATCTGCCCACTTCCTTATGGGCATAAGCCTCTAGCACTGTTGTTTATATATAGAACATAATTCCTTATGCTATCCTGGGAGAAAAGACTCCTAAAGAAGTTTTCACTAGTGAAAAACCAGATGTTGGACACTTGAATATTTTCGGTTGTCCTTTCTGCATTCATGTGCCAAAAGAGAAGAGGAAAAATATGGATCCATCCAGAAAGAAAGGCACATTTGTTGGATATATCGAATCCTCCAAAGCTTATAGAATCTGTGTTCCAAGATAAAGGCACATTGAAGTCAACAGAGATGTAACATTTCATGAAGAGGATACACACAAGCGCTCTAAATAACTTTAGTGTGATTCAGATATGGAGGAGCATGAGACTCCCATGATGGAGGATCCAGGTTTTGGTTCTCCTCTTTCAGATGTTGAGAGGGAGAATCCAAAATAGTCCTTAGATCCGCTTGATCTTGAAGAGCCAGTTGAATTGGTAGAAAGATCACTTGATGAACCTCCTACTAAGAAGACATCTTCTTGGTGTCAAGACATTCTACAAGAGGTAGAAAAGCATGGTGCGCCATCAAGCACATCCAGAGAGCGAAGGAGACCTAAAAGATATTCAAGATATGTAGCACAGATGAGTCACATTAGTGATTCAGAACCCACCACCTATGAGGAAGCTACTAAGCAACAAGTATGGATAGATGCCATGGTGGAAGAATACAAATCCATCATGAAGAATGATGTGTGGGAAGTGGTTCCTAAACCTGAAGGGAAGTCAATAGTAAATTCCAAGTGACTTTATAAAATCAAACATGCAGCTGATGGTAGTATTGAAAAATATAAAGCAAGATTTGTGCTACGAATATAAATAGGAGAGATCCCGGGAGTCACGCGGGCGGCAATGGCTCCTAGGGTTTGAACGGAGCTAGCAGGAGACTGTGCAGCTCACTGCAGGCAGTAGCAGGCCGTCAGCCGAGTCAGGGGCTGGCATGGTTCCCAAGGCCAACATGCTGGCGGTTTCATGGTCAGCCAAACCGGAGAAACTTTGGTAAGTTTTTTTTACTGTGACCTGTTTTTTTTTTCTACCCTACTCTCTCCACTGGAAGTCTTCACGGTTCTCCAGGTATGGATCAGCTCGATGAGGTGGACTATGGCAGCGACACACTACGGCACAGTGACATTTGGAGCTCGCCACCTGGCGACATCCGGGTTTTGACTGGGGTAGGTGGTTTCGGGGGTGGCGATTTTGCGGAATGCCATTCGACCGATGGTTTGCCTCTTCCTGGCTCTAGGGCTAATCCGGAGTCTGTTTCTGTGCCTTCTCAGTCGGTCTCACCGTTTTGGGATAGGACTGGAGTTGGTTTCGTACCGGAGGTTAGCGCCGATAACATTTGGGGTGTCAAGGATCTTTGCTCATTCCCACCGGATCCATTATGTTTAGGGTTAGGTGATTTTCTGTAAAATTAGTCACAGCAGATCTAATGAACAAGTAAATCAATCACAACAGATGAACATAGAAAATATGGTGCAAAACTGTGCAAAACATGCAGCAGTGCTCAATATCCCAATAAGGGTAAATGATTACAATACAATACTGTCGCAATGACTGAGCAATTCGAATTGCCTAAGGAGGTCATTCGAATCACTGAATGGAGTAGCTTGACTCCAACTAGGAGTCCTCATCATCAATCGGTGGTGGTCATCAATGCACAAGAACCAGTCATCCAGGTGTCAATCTGAGTCTAACTGAGTGTAACAAGTGTAACTGAAGTGTGTAGCACTGATTAAGGGAAGGAGGCTCAGTGGGGGGCGCATGGGAGGCTAACTGAAGTCAGAACAAGTCATCTAGTCAATCTGGAGGTCCAACAGAAGTGAAACAGTCAGTCGGGAGTGAAACTAGCCTCAAATCAGGGAGAATCGGAGCTAACTGAGTGTAACTGAAGTGTAACTGCAGTGGTAGGTGAAGAAGTGCGCCCTTCTCTGGCAGTAGGTGAGAAGTGGGCGCCTTCCAGACTAGGAGGGCTAAAACTCTGAAGTAAATGGCTCCCGGGTGCTAGAATAAGGTGGCTAAGGTGCTGGAGGCATCAACCTGGTGACTGGGATGCATGCAAAATGCATGCAAACCCTAATTGCATGCAAGATCCTGAAAAAGATGATGTGGATAACCGAACACCCCCCCTCAAGCTAGACTATGATGTGCAAAAAAATAATGTGGGGCCCTGGTAACTAAGACCAAAGGTCACCCCAATACAATAATCCAAAAAATGTTGAAAATAAACTAAGTGAGGAAAGAGGGAAAACCCAGTGGGAAGAAAGCGCCCCCCTCAAGCTAAAGCATAATAATGAATCAATCTGTCTCCACCATGATGGAACTCGCCCCCAACAGTGAACGGAGGTAAGAGAACTTCTTCTCAGTGAAGCTCTTGGTGAAGATGTCTGCAATTTGCTCATTAGTAGGGCAATATTGCAGAATAATAGTGCGATCATGCACCAGCTATCGAATGTAATGCATATGAATCTCAATGTGTTTGGTCCTCTGCCGCTGAACTGGATTTGTGGAGATCTTGATAGCACTTTGATTGTCACAAAATAGGACAGTCGAAGTAGTGCCACCAAAACCAAACTCGGAAAGAATACGCTGCAACCAAACTGCCTGAATGCAGGCATTGACTGCCCCTCGATACTCTGCCTCTGCTGAAGAAAGTGCAATGGCTGCTTGCTTTTTGCTGGACCAGCAAATAGCACCATGACCAATCATGAAAACATAACCGGAAGTGGACTTCCGATCAATGCTATCACCTGCCCAATCTGAATCAGTAAAACCAATGAAATCAAGCTCAGAATTTGCAGCATAATGTATGCCAAACTGTCTCGTACCTTGCACATACTGCAAGATCCGCTTGGCTGCTCGCCAATGAAGCTCATGTGGCTGTTGCATATATCTTGACACGGCACTCACAGCATATGAAATATCAGGCCTTGAGTGTGTCAAATAAAGTAGTGAACCAATCAACTGTCGATACATACTGCAATCTGCAAGCGGTGTAGAATCTCCCTCCTCAAGACTAATTCCTAAGAGGAATGGGAATGGGGTTGCCTTACATTCAGCCATATTAAACTTCAATAACAGGTTGGAAGCATATTTTTGCTGAGATATAGTGATCCCATCAAAATTTTGAGCTATCTCCAAGCCCAAAAAGTGACTCAGCAAGCCCAAATCGCTCATGTCAAAAGCTAGATTTAAGGCAGTTTTTAGCTTGTTTATTGAAGTAAGAGTGCTACCAGTAATGAGAAGATCATCAACATAAAGTACAATAACCAAAAAATTACCTTTAACTCGCTGAAGATACACATTCATATCAGATTTGCATCTTTGGAAATTCTAAGAAAGAAGGAAGGAGTCCATCTTTGCGTACCAAGCTCTTGGGGCCTGTTTTAACCCATACAAAGATTTCTTCAATCTACAAACTAATGATGGATCTGATGTGTAGCCCTCTAGCTGCTGCATATATACCTCTTCAGCAAGGTCTCCATGTAGAAATGCACTCTTCACATCCATGTGGTGCACTTCCCAGTGCTTGGATGCGGAAATAGCCAAAACAAGGCGGATGGAATCCATCTTTGCAACCGGTGCAAAGGTCTCAGTGTAGTGCACTCCTTGGACTTGGGAGAAACCTTTTGCCACCAACCTTGCTTTGTATTTGCTGATAGAGCCATCAGTAGCAACTTTCATGCGGTAGACCCATTTACACTTCACTAATTTTCTTCCAGGTGGAAGAGAAACTAGCTCCCATATGTTGTTCTTTTGAAGAGAACTGTACTCTTCATCCATGGCACTTTGCCATCTCGGATCTCGGTGGGAAGAATAGTATGATGTGGGATCTGAACCAGCCATCAAATAACAAACCTCAGGAAGTAATGGATCTGAAATAGAAAGAGCCATACCTTCTCTTTGAAAGTCTGCTCTTGTTCGTCTCGAATCAGCAGGATTTCCAAGGTTCGAACCAGCAGATTGAAGAGTGTTTTGGGCCCACTTTGGTAACTGAGGAGGATCATAATGGTCGGATTCTGAACCTGATATGTCATGATCATCATATGCTGCTACAATATCAGAAATATCAGAACTCATACCTTCATTATCGCTGCACGGATCTTCTTCTGGTGAAGGCGGTGAATCAGCAGTCTCTTCCTCAAAAAGTTGTAATTCTTGAAGCGGTTCTTCAAATTGCACACTGCGCTCTATGAATATCTTTTTAGATCTGATATCCATGAGTTTATATGCTTTTGATTCTTCCCCATATCCTATCAGTATGCACTCAATACTTCGTGGATCCAAAGCTCGTCTCTTCTTGGAAGGAATTCTAGCCCATGCAGTAGTGCCAAAAACTCTCAAATTTGACACATCCGGTTTGTGACCAAAGAATGCTTCGAAAGGAGTCATACCTTTCACGAATGAATGTGGAACACGGTTCTGTATGTATGCAGCAACATTGATTGCTTCAGCCCAAAGATTTGCAGCCAAACCTTTTGATTCAATCATGCATGTAGCCATCTCTTTCAGTGACCAATTTTTCCTTTCCGCTACACCGTTCTGCTGGGGTGTGTAGGGAACTGTATGTTGGATCTGAATTCCGCTTTGGGAACAAAGTTGTAGTAACTCGGACTTAATATATTCTCCACCATTATCAGATCTAAGAGCTTTGATCTTGCTCTCAGTGGTGGTCTCAACAGAAGCCTTAAAATCCTTGAATTTTCCAAGCACTTCTGACTTGTTTTTGAGAAAGAATACCCATGTAAAGCGGGAAAAATCATCAATAAATGTCAAAACATACCTTGAACCATTTAATGACATATGGGGCAGCGGACCACTGATATCAGAATGGATCAACCCCAAGACTGTAGAAGCTCTGCTAGCTTTGCCTCGGTCGAATCTGTGCTCGGGGTGCTTCCCAATGATGCAACCAGTGCATATTCCCTTCGAGGAACGGAGTTGTGGAAGACCATCTAACATGGATTTGTTTGATAACAACAGCAAATACTTATAATTAAGATGTCCAAATATTTCATGCCAAAGCCTACTAACCTCATTACCATGTGTGCGAAGAGCAGTGGGCTTTGCAAGCGGAATAAAGTGTGAAAACTCATAGCATTTTGCAGTGTGGTTTGCCTTTCCGAATGCAACAAGTCTTCCACTTTTGATATCAGAAATTTCAACTGTATTAGGGCTGAATGTAACTTGCTTCGGTTCACCAGTGTGTGTCATTTGATACACAGAAAGAAGATTTGAAGCCAAGGAAGGCACATAGAGAACATTCTGAAAGCTTCCATGATCTACATGAATCGTACCTTTGCCCTTTGAAGAAATTTTTGAGTCATCTCCCAAATGGATGGAGATGGAGCTATTTGGATCGAATTAAGAAAAAGAATCAATATTTGTAGCCATATGATTCGATGAACCCGAATCTATCAAGAGAGTAGTGGGCTTCGAAACCGTTGCCATGAGTGCTTGTCCTCTTTCATGATCATCATTCTTATCCTTCTTCCTTGCACCGTCAGGAAGAGTTATGTTGTTCTTTTCCAAAAGGAGGGCCATTTGATCTATAGTCTTCTTCATACATGAACTTTCGGGATGAAAGCCATGGTTACAATAGGTACATTTAGATTTTTGGTTACCTTCTTTTCCCTTTTGCTTGAACTTTGAACTGGATGGTGCATCCGTCTGTTTGCCTTTCTCTTTTTGCTTGTGAGGCTCGAATTTGGGCTTCTCCTTCTTTTGCTTTCCTTTGCCATTCGAGATTTTGGGTCCTTGAACATACAGGGCTGAATCTTTGGAGCTTATGGACCCCATTTGAATCAACTTGTCATGCTCTTTTGTGACGGACTCAATGAAGGCATTCAAGGTAGGCATCTTCCAATTCGAGGTAGTTAGCCGACCGGAATTGAAAGTAGAGACAAATACCGAATAATCTTTACCAAGCTTGCTGAGAATGGAGAGGATCAATTGTTTATCCTCTTTGATAACTCCACTGTTCTTCAACTGCAAGTTTGGGTTCTTGAATTTTGTGAAGAATTCATTAATGGTCTCGAAATTCTCAGGACTGAGGGCAATCAATTCATTCTCTAATTGAAAAGCCCTAAGCTCATCCTGCTTGCCAAATAGTGTTTCAAGTTGCTCCCATATAGATTTTGGAGTCTTCAATCCGCTGAGATGGAAGTGAAGATCTTTGGAGATGGAGAGACAAAGAAGACCATAAGCTTCATCAAGCTTGTTGTAGTGTTTGGTTCTATCTGACAGATTGTTTGGCTCCAATTCAAGACCAAGAGTGACTCGGTATTAACCTTTTGAACGTAATATGATCTCCATATCATCTTTCCAATCAAAATAATTGAATGGGGTGAGGATAGGCTTTGAAGAAGAGTATTCCATTGCTAGGAGTGAGTGCACACTGATGTAGAGGAGCTTGCATGCACAGTGTAGCGAATGCAAAAGATGGAGACAATAACCTGCAAATCACAATAAAACCAAGAACAATGAGGTCGAACAATCCACCCTTTTAGAGTTGCATCACACCTGGGATTGGAGATCAAACAATGTTGAATGGGTCCAATGTATCAGATCCAGGAATTATGTGGAAACTCAAGCTTCTGGAGTGGTATTGGAAGTATTTTCAAGCTTTGCATGCACAGGAGCAAATGCCCTTGAGATATTTCATGCCAAACTTTTTGCAATTTTTGAGCAATTCACTCAAATCTTCTTGTAAAAACACCTGTAGAAAAGAGATCTTGTCCCTGCAATGGCTCTGATACCATGTAAAATTAGTCATAGCAGATCTAATGAACAAGTAAATCAATCACAACAGATGAACATAGAAAATATGGTGCAAAACTGTGCAAAACATGCAGCAGTGCTCAATATCCCAATAAGGGTGAATGATTACAATACAATACTGTCACAATGACTGAGCAATTCGAATTGCCTAAGGAGGTCATTCGAATCACTGAATGGAGTAGCTTGACTCCAACTAGGAGTCCTCATCATCAATCGGTGGTGGTCATCAATGCACAAGAACCAGTCATCCAGGTGTCAATCTGAGTCTAACTGAGTGTAACAAGTGTAACTGAAGTGTGTAGCACTGATTAAGGGAAGGAGGCTCAGTGGGGGGCGCATGGGAGGCTAACTGAAGTCAGAACAAGTCATCTAGTCAATCTGGAGGTCCAACAGAAGTGAAACAGTCAGTCGGGAGTGAAACTAGCCTCAAATCAGGGAGAATCGGAGCTAACTGAGTGTAACTGAAGTGGAACTGCAGTGGTAGGTGAAGAAGTGCGCCCTTCTCTGGCAGTAGGTGAGAAGTGGGCGCCTTCCAGACTAGGAGGGCTAAAACTCTGAAGTAAATGGCTCCCGGGTGCTAGAATAAGGTGGCTAAGGTGTTGGAGGCATCAACCTGGTGACTGGGATGCATGCAAAATGCATGCAAACCCTAATTGCATGCAAGATCCTGAAAAAGATGATGTGGATATCCGAACATTTTCCAGATTTTCTGAACTCCTCGGGCGACTCTCTTAATGTATCACCTGAGAGGGATAACAGTGTTGCGTCGATAACTAGGGTGGATTTACAGGTTGGGTATGGTCGCGGTGCCCCCTTGGGTGGAAACAGTGCAATGGTTTTGGACTCGGCGGAGCATCGTGGGTTTTCAAGCCCATCTGAGGATTCTGCACTGAAGGTTTTAGGATGCGGGGAAGGTCAAGAGGGGATTAAGGATCTCCGGGTGAAGACACGTAGGAAGTGGATCAAAAACATGGGTAAAGCCCTGAATTACGCTCTGGGTGAAGACATTGGTTTCCAGCAGATTATTGAGATGGTTACGTCGGTTCTGGTGGGCAGGGTGTATGGTAAGGCGGTGAGCCATAAATCGGTGATACAGTGGGATACCAGAGCTTGGCTGGGACACTGTGGATATGTCCCTCAGATTATGGGTCTTTTAGGAGGCTGGTTTGCCTTCCATTTTACTTCAAATGCCCATGCATTGTGGGCACTAAGCATGAATTGGTCGATTTACAAGGTTCCGCTTCTACTTAAGTCATGGAATCCGTTGTTCGATGCTAGTCGTGAAAGAATGGACACTATACCGCTTTGGGTTAGGTTACCAGGTCTACCTTTACAGTATTGGGCTGAGGAACACTTTCAAAGGATTGGCAATCTCTTGGGCAATTATTTGGAAGCCGACTTCTCGTTCAAGGCAACATCGATTCAGAAGGTGGCAAGGATTTTGGTAAGTATTAATGTAAGGGAAGGTTTATTTGATAGTATGGATTTGAAATGGGGGCCTTACACCTTTGCACAAACACTGGATTATGAAAATGTGTCGTTTCGATGTAGACGGTGCCATGAATATGGGCATCCGGCCATTGATTGCTCCTTACCGGTCCGTATGAAGTTTGGAAATTCTCTGAAACGACAGTTTGTGGAGAAGGAGGCAGGGGTAGTATTGGAAGAAGTTGTGTTGGGTCAGCAGGGTATTGAACGTCCATCTGTGGAGGTTCCCACGGGGGTAGTGGAGGATGATAACTCTGGTGGAGGACGGCACTATACCGAAGGCGGGTGATAATATGGGCACAGCAGAGAACGAACTCCTCTAGCCAATGACCACTACTCCGGTGGTATCTCTACATTCTATTACTCAGTCATCAGACAATGCGGTTGGTACTTCTTCTGCTCCCTTTTTAAACCCTTCCTTCAGTTTTTTTTTCAAGAAATTAACTTTTCCAGGTTTTGATTGGGTGGATGGGTTTAGGAATTTACATATATCTTCACAGTCGTTGGCATCCCATCCTCTTCCCCAGCATCATGATGCTTTTTCCCCTGTTTTGGAAAATCTCTGGATTGAATGTCCCCCCCCCCCCCCCCCCGTTATTCTTGATGATACCCCTGTCCTCGTGCAAGTCGTGTCTGAGCCTTCTTCACCCACCGGATCATCAGAGTCTGGTTATTTCTTGCGCTCCATGAATAAATCCACAGTGGGAGGGTTAGGGAAGGAAAAACCAAAACTACCTAAAACCAGAGGAAGGAAGTCCTTCATTTCTCATGCTAAGTCCAGAGCTCGCTCGGATCTTAGGAATGGAAAACAACTCTCAATTGAAAGGGCACTTAGAGCAGTGGACACCCATAAGGATGGGTTGAGATGAAGGTTATGTCATTTAACTATCGAGGTCTTGCCGGTCCCTCCAAAAGACCAGCGCTGCGACGGATGCTACACCTTGAGCGTCTCGATGTTTTGATTCTACAAGAAACTATGTGTGGTGGTGATGAAGCTATTGGCAGGTTAAAAGCTTGGTTCCCGGGGTGGGGATTTGAAGCCTCGGATGCTAGGGGTCGCTCAGGAGGCTTGGCGATTGGGTGGAATGAAGCTAAGGTTAGTGTGTCGTCTCGATGGGGGATGCATTCGGAATTGGGAATTTCTTGCAAATTCTTGGATTTTGACAGACTTTTCACTATTGTAAACATTTATGGTCCATACTGTGAAAGGGAAACGTTTTGGACCTCTCTGCTGGATAGAGAGCTGCTCAGTGGGGATTATGTGATATTGGGGGGGGATCTTAACTTTTCTCTGGGTCATGCTGAGGTTTGGGGGCCGCATTCTCATGTGGATCCCCTTACAAATTTCTTTGTTAGGAAGTTATCTAAAGGCAATTGGATTGATGTGGAGCCTATTCAATTAAATCCATCTTGGAGAAATAAGAGAATTGGTTTGGAAAGAGTGGCAAAGAGGTTGGATTGTTTTCTCCTTTTTGAGCAAATAGTGGAGTCAACATTCTTTGTTCGACAATGGATTGGATCAGGGGTAAACTCAGATCACGATCCAATTTTTTTGGAGTTGAAGGCTGGCCCTATTAAACCTCCTGCGCCTATTAAATTCAATAAGGTATGGCTGGAAGATTCTACTTTCATGGAGCTTATTCAGCAGCATTGGATACCTTATCATCCGGGGTCGATCCATTCTGCAGCCTTCCATTTTGCGAAGAATATTAGAACACTTAAGGAACCTATAAAAATATGGGCTGCAGAGAAGAGGAAGAGGGACGATAGGGCACTTAAGACTATTGAAGGAGAAATATCCTCTATCTCTGAAGAGGCAGGAGGTGGATACGGTTCCCAGACTACTAAGGACCATCTAGTTCATCTGGAGAATCAGAGGAACAGAATACTCTTACAGAATGAGGATACTTGGCGATTGAAGAGTAGGGCCATCTGGTTGGAAAGTGGGGATGATAACTCCAAATTCTTTCATGCTTATGCAAAAGGAAGAAGATCTGCCAATACTATTTGGAGCCTTGAGGATTTATAAGGTAATTCTATGTCTACTTTTGAAGGGTTGGATGCAGTTGGGGTTACTCATTTCAGGGATCTTTTCAAAGCTAGTGAGAGAGTGAATATTGAAGAGGTCATCAGGGTAGCACAGCTATTCCCATGGTTCGTTGAAGCAGAGGATAACAGAAAGCTGATGGCCCCTATTTCAGGGGATGAATTAAAGTCATCCTTGGATAGTTTTCAGAAGGATAGGAGCCCTGGGCCTGATGGGTGGACTATTGAATTCTTAATAGCTCTTTATGATATTTTAGGCAATGATCTTTTACAGCTTGTCGAGGATTCGAGGAAGGCTGGCAGGGTCCCAGCCAGCATCAACTCCACATTCATTGCCCTAATACCTAAAGTGGATACTCCATCCTCTCTTAATGATTTTCGGCCTATTTCATTATGTAACTGTGTATATAAGATCGTTACTAAAGTGATTGCTAGAAGGCTCAAACCTATCTTATCTACACATATTTCAGAAGAGCAGTTTGGGTTCCTGGAAGGGCGTCAGATTCATGAGGCGATTGGAATTGCTCAGGAAGGTTTACACAGCATTAAGACTAGAAAGATGAAAGGAGTTGTTCTCAAAATTGATTTGTCAAAAGCATATGATAAGGTGAGCTGGCTTTACATTCGTCTTATGCTTACCCATTTAGGTTTTGAGATTGGTTTCATTCGATGGATTATGAGCTACATTTCTACTGTTTCCTTCTCTGTTTTAATGAATGGAGCGGCAACCCCCTTCTTTCATTCTGGACGTGGTTTACGTCAGGGCTGCCCCCTTTCCCCATTGTTATTTTTGTTGGTGGCTGAGAGCCTGAGTAGGGCTATAAAGGAAGCAAAACGGGTTGACGATTTTGAAGGGATTTTGGTGGTTCCGAGCATCTCCCTTACACACTTGCTCTTTGTGGATGACATTTTGATTTTTTGTTCTGGCTCAAGAAAGGATGCTGACAAACTCAAAGAGATTCTGAACCTTTTCTCTAATGCAACTGGAATGGAGATAAATGATGGGAAATCCTCTCTTACTGTTTCTCTATTAAGGGAGGAGGAATTTAATTTATACACTAATTTATTTCCCTTTAGAATTCTTACTCTCTCGGACGGGTTAAAATATTTGGGTTTCAATTTGAAGCCTAATGACTATGTAAAAAAGGACTGGTCTTGGCTGCTGGAAAAGCTGGAAAAGAGGTCGAAGAGTTGGAGTTTCAGGTGGCTTTTGCGAGCAGGGAGGCTTGTCCTAGTTAAGTCAGTGCTGGAAGCTATCCCGGTATACTGGATGTCACTTGCTTGGATCCCTAAAGGGATTTTAGAAGCTACAAGGAAAATTTGCTTTAATTTCCTGTGGAATGGTAAGGAAGATGCTCACGTTACTCCATGGGTGAAGTGGGACAGAATTGCAGCCCCAAAAGCTTTGGGTGGGTGGGGACTAAAGAATATTTATCACTTTTCTAAGGCACTGGTTTCCAAGTGTGGATGGCGTTTAATTAAGTCCGATGGCTTCTGGGCTAGGGTTATGGTTCAAAAATACGTTGAGCATGATACAGTGGAAGAATGGATCAGGTCCCCTCAAAAGTCTCATACAGGTGGATCGGTCATCTGGAAAGCATTGGTGTCTTCCTTTGATGTTATAGAACAAAATCTTGTCTAGGATGTTGGCAACAGACATAGGGTGAGGATTGGCCGTGATCCCTGGGTAGGATGTGAAGCACAACACATTCTGTCAGAGGGCCTGATGGAGGAGTTGAGGCGGCGAGATTTGTTCTTTCTTAATCAGTTGGTGGATGTGGAGAATGTTTGGATGGGAAGCCCAGCTTGGAGGAGGGCTGACACATTTGGATTAGGAGTGGAGTTGGAGGAAGAACTAAGACAGTATTTAAGAGCACTAAGTAGGGATCAGATTTTCCTGAATGAAGAAGATGACAATCTTATTTGGGATGGGGATCCTTCCGAAAATTACACACCAAAAGTCGGGTATCAGTGGATTAGTGAGAACTATGCGGACAGAGACCTGGTTTGGTGGTGGAAATCTGTATGGAAACTTCAATGCCCATCCAAAGCTAGATTATTCTTGTGGTGTGTTTTGGCTAATAGGATCCCGACGTGGGATTTTCTACAGAAAAGAAGTTTTCATGGTCCTAGCAGATGTTAGTTGTGCAACTTGCATGAGGAAACCGCTCTTCATTTGTTTCTTTAGTGAAGTTTCTCTAGGGAGGTATGGAATACTATCTCCAGAATCTTAAAAATACCTTTGCCGTGGGATGGGAACACCCTTGAAGAGGCATGGAGAAGGTGGACAAACAATGCTGCTTTGAATGACTTTAAAGCACTACCCCCGATGGTAATATGGGGAATTTGGCTCACGCGAAACAGTTGTTTGTTCAATGATAAACTGGGACTCCCAGCTTTAGTGGCTATTAACAGTTGTGGGATCTTCTTAGCCCTTAAGCGGATTCGTCAGGCTTCAAATCCTCGAAATATTCAACCTGTGGAAATTGATCGATCCCAGTTGTGGGGTTTTTTTGATGGGGCTTGTCAAAATGATCAATGTGGGGGAGGGGCTATCCTTTACTTGTCACCTGTTCACTACTATGTGATGTCATTTGGTTTTGGGAGGGGAACCAACAACTGGGCAGAGATTCTCAGTCTCAAACTTTTGATTTCTTATGCTGTGGAACTTTCTATCCATAAACTTACTGTTTTCGGAGACTCTTTGAATGTGATCAATTGGGTTATAGGCACTTATCATTGCAGCAACCGAAGGATTGCTTCAGTTTTGGAACAAATACAGAACGTCTCTCACACATTTGAAACTTTTAATTGCAAGCACATTTACCGTGAAAACAATGTTGAGGCGGATAAGGCCTCTAAGGAAGGGTTGCTCATGGGGGTCGGAATTTGGAAAATATTTGAATTTTTGAATGGAATTGAATGAGCTTTTTATCATAGACCATTCATAGAATGATCGAGTTAGAACAGGTTTTTTATTACAGGTTTTTGCACTTGTGGTGACACTATAGCTATCTCCTACAAACAGTTTGGTGAAAGACTGATTTTTTGCAGTTACACGTTTTGTAGATATATAACTCAGTTATGTCTATTCTATGTTTATCAGTAGTTATTTTGTAAATAGACAATACAAATTTTGTACAGTTACAAAGGAAGTTATTATGCAAGTTATTGTAAAAGATGTTATTGCTCACGTAGTGAGAACATCGGTATTTATCTTGGCTCTCAACAGGATGCTTGATTTAGCAGTTCTATATACCACTCTAAATGAGTGTGTCGATCAATGTAATTTCGTACTCTAATGGATGAAATGAAATTACGCTTTTTTTTCGGGGAAAAAAAAAAAAAATATATATATATATATATATATATATATATATATATATATATATAGGATAATAATAAAAAATAATTGTTAATTATTATAATAGTTAGTTTTTAATGTGAAGGGACATAACCTTTCATTATGAATGCTCAACCCATATAAAAGGCGAGCTGTGTTGTAATATTCAATCATCATCTTATCTATTCAATTATCAATATATATTTGCCTATTAATGGCTTATTTGATTTACCAGGTGTTTTGGTGAATTATTTGTGTGAACGAACGGATTGTTCGCTTCATTTGGTATCAGAGCCCCTTCTTCGGCTGATCCCAGCTTTTGGCTATTAGTGGGAGTTTCTCCCGTCAATTGGTATTTTACCATAGAGTGGCCCTTGGCCAAAGTCCATTCTCCAACTCCCAAAAAGAAAATAAAAAGGAAGTAAAAAAAGAGAAGAAGAAGAAGAAAGAAGACCCCACAAAAAGGGGGAAACACAACATAGGTTTTATTTAACCAACCCTTGGTTTTATAAAACCACTCCTGCCCGTGGTTTTATAAAACCACTCCTGCCCGTGGTTTTATAAAACCACTCTTGCCCTTGGTTTTATAAAGAAACCAACACACCTTAATTAAGTTATTTATTTATCAAAAGGTTATTGGATATTAATTAATAACTCATACTTTAATTAGGTTGAGTTTAGTATTTAATTCTCTTTATTAAATAACATAAAAGCTAAAAGTCAAGTGAGAATTGAACTTGGGTGGGGAGTGTAACAATCATTCTTCCAAACCACCTAATCTACACACAATCCACAAGGAAATTAATCTAAAGCAAAAGGTTAACCAACGTGGAGATCCAAGTTCCTTTTGAACTCAAAAAAATAAAGAAGAAAGCGAAGATCTTTTACTGTCGAAAATAAGACAAAGTCAAAGAAGTAAAAAATATATATATATTATTATTTTATTAAAATAATAATTATTTTTGAAAAAAAAAGTTATTTAACCTAATACGAAGAGAACAAAATCAAAGAAAAAACAAACAAAATCAAAGAAGACCAAGGAAAGCCAAAATCAAAGGAAGATTCATTAAAAGTCAAAGACCCTCTATCATTGAGAAAGTCAAAGACTATCTATCGCTGAAGAAATCAAAGAAAGACCATCTATCACCGAAGAATTCAAGACCATGGAAGCCGGTTTGCGGTTACAAATAGAAAAATTAGAAACAAAGTTAAAACGTTATCGAAAAGACAATGAAGAATTGCGCGACATAAATAACAATTCAGAAATAAGAATGGAATTACAAGCAAGGTACAATGAAATAAAAATCTCTAACCAGGAAAGGTGTATAGAAAAATTGTATGCGCAAATTGATGAATTAAAAGCCGAAAATGAATTCAATCAGAGGTTAGGAAATCAAGATATAAAGAAGAAAATAAATAATTACAAAGCAAAAATAATACGCTTGAACAAAATCGTTAGCGACAAAGATGAAGAACTAACGCAGATACGACATAAATTAGAAAGTCAAGAATCAGAGGTCGGCCAATGTCAACAACAGATAAAAGTTCTTCAACAACAAAATGACGACTCTAAAAAGACACACAAATCAGAGATCGCAAAAAGTAATAAAACACTATCCAACAATTCCGAAGAAATTTTCATATTAAGAAATCATAACAAAACACTAATCACAAAAATTAAGAAGTTGAAAAATAGTCGGAAGACAGAACAATCTATAGAAGACATTGAAGGAAAACTTCTAGACAAGCAGAAAGAAAATAGCTGCATCAGAAGTCATAATGAAGATCTTAAGGAACAACTTAAGAAGTATGAAGATGACAGAAAATCGCAAGTAGAAGTGATTGAGAAGTTTCAAATGATAACATGCAGTTAGAAAACAAGTTGGAAAAGAGACAGAACGAAACCTTAAAACATCAAGGGACGAAAATACAACTTCCAGCTCAAACCAATACTCAAAAGATGACACTCGTAAACGAAAGTGACATTGTGAAAATTCCCTATCGACACCCTAACCATAAAAACCGATATTTTGAAAAGTGGGAAATGTTAAAAGATGATGGTACTAATGTGATCAAAGCTCCTGACAACAGATCAGTGGGAAATCCCAACAGTCAGCAAACAAATCAATTTGGGATGGATTGACCCATCCACATATCGGAAGTTATGCTCTACACTTAGCAGTTTGTATCGACATGTTTCGTCAGCTGCGACATCGCAAAGAACAATGCGACAAAATTATAAGGCTTTGAGGACAAATCCTTTCTAAGAGAGTGGCAATGCTATGAATATAAATAGGATAATAATAAAAAATAATTGTTAATTATTATAATAGTTAGTTATTAATGTGAAGGGACATAACCTTTCATTATGAATGCTCAAGCCATATAAAAGGCGAGCTATGTTGTAATATTCAATCGTCATCTTATCTATTCAATTATCAATATATATTTGCCTATTAATGGCTTATTTGATTTACCAGGTGTTTTGGTGAATTATTTGTGTGAACGAATGGATTGTTAGCTTCAATTTGTGGCTCGTGGTTTCTCGTAGAAAGAAGGAATAGGCTATGATGAGATATTTGCTCTTGTGGACAGGTACACTACTATTCGAGCCATGATTTCACTTGCCTCAGTTCTGGTGTGGAAGCTTCACCAGATGGAAGTGAAGACTACCTTTCTCAATGGTGAAGTTGAGGAAGAAGTATACATACATCAACCTGAGGGGTTTGTAGTTCATGGGAATGAGTCCCATATATTCAAACTTAATAAATCCATGTATGAGCTTAAGCATGCCCTGAGGGCTTGGTATTCAAGGATTGACAGTTATATTCAGAGCTTGGGATTCTCCAAGAGCGAAGCTGACCCCAACATGTACTTCAAGGTTGTGAAGAAACAACCACTGATCTCGGTTCTCTATGTTGATGACTTGTTCCTTACTTGAGAGGAACAACATATAGCTCGATGTAAGAGGGAGCTCACTTTTGAGTTTGAAATGAAAGACTTGGGTCTTATGCACTAGTTTCTTGGTTTGGAAGTTTGGCAAAGGAAAGATGAAATCTTTCTTTCACAAGGAAAGTACACAGTTGATGTGTTGCGCATGTTTGGTATGATGGATTGTAAATCCATGTCTATGCCAATGGTTTCTAATATGAAGAAACTACATGAGTTATATTCTGGATCAGATCTAGTGGATCCTACCATGTATAGACAACTCATTGGTTCCTTGATGTATTTGATAGATAGTAGACCAGACATTTGTTATGTAGTGAGTATCTTGAGTCAGTTCATGTCTAAGCCAAGACATAGACATTGGGTTACTGCCAAGCACGTGCTTAGATACCTTCGAGGTACTATTGCTTATGGACTCATATATGCTTATAGTGGAGGAGTGATGCTACTTGGTTATGCTGAATCTGACTGGGGTGGTAGTATTATGGACTAAAAGAGTACATCCGAATTTTGTTTAGCTTGGGATCAACTATGATCTCTTGGTCCAGCAGGAAGCATGGCTCTGTAGCCCAGAGTACTACAGAAGCAAAGTATATTGTAGCTAGTACCGCCTGTCGAGAAGCTATGTGGCTTAAGAAGCTACTTTTGGGTTCTTCAGTGAGAAGCTTGAGACTACTGTCATTCACTCTAACAATCAGAGTTGCATCAAGCTCTCAGAAAACCTTGTGTTTCATGACAAATCAAAGCAAATTGAGATGAAATACCACTACATAAGAGACATGGTCCTAAGAGGTGTCGTAAGACTTTAGTACATTGCTACTAATGAGTAGATAGTAGAGATGTTGACTAAGCCTCTGTCTTTGATGAAGTATAGGTACTTCCGAGACAACCTTGGTATGGCAGAGAATGCCTCCCTCGCTGAGAGGGAGTGTTCAAGTTACAACATCATGATTCATTCTCCAAGTCAATCTTGTGCGCTAAGATTGATCCTCATGTGTCGATGGTGCCTTAGGGAGACTGAGTTGGAATCAGGAAACTTGGAATAGATTTTTGAGTTGGACTCAAGAATGACTAAGCCTTATGTGTAAAGGTTAATACTCATGTATTGAGGTAAGTGCTTTGTATGTAAAAGTGATAATGTTGTATAGTCTTGCTTTTTGAGGCTAAGGTCTTGTGTGTCAAGACAGATCCTCATGTGTTGAGGTAATGCTTTGCATGTCGAAGCATGAATGGTGTGTGATGTAATACTAACCATGGTTGAGCTATTAAGTCTCCTCTAGAGACTGGCCACCTCTAGAGTGAATTACTTTAGCATATGAGAACGTGGAACGATAATAGAACAAGATGATCACATCATTGGAAAAATCTCCTTAGTATATTTGATATGATAAATAAAGTAAAGATGGCACAAGTGGATAATTCAAATAAGACAAGAGATAAATATAAGATATGTTAAGATAAGAGATTACTCGAATTGTTCACTTCAATGATCAATAAAGACTTCATTTAATTAAGAGAGAACTCAAATTGTTTACTTCAATGGTGTTAACAAGAAAGACTTCAGTTAAAAGAGTTAACTAAGTGATAACAAAGAATATCTAGTGAACTAAGTGTTTGCATGACGACACTTGAGTTAACTAAGTATTTGCATGACGACACTTGAGCTAAACTAAAAGACAACATTGGAGTGGTCTAGCATCCAGTTGAAGGGCGAGTTCATCCTGGATTAGAAGATCTAATTAACTAAGTGTTTGTATTATGACACTTGAGTTAAACTAAAAGACGACACTTGAGATACAACACTTAAGTTACAACACTTGAGTTAGTAATCTAACTAAGTGATCTAGCATCCATTTGGAAGGTGAGTTCATCTTGAATTCAGAAGGCTATAAATTAAGCCAAGAATGAGATGTATGATACACTTGTAATGCAAGCTTTGATGAGATCAAGGTGAAGAGTGAATATCTCTTGAAGGAAGTGTGCATGTGACCAAAAAAGTGAATTGGTCTTAGTGCAAAATCACTTGCTGGGTTCCTCTACTATTCTCTCTTCTCTCTTGCTATGTGATTGCACCAGGGGTGCTTGGTATTTCTCTGTGATAATGCACCAGGGGTGCTTGATGTAATGTGCTCATTGTAAAGACATTCTCTGTTATCTATCAATATTCTAAGGAAGATTTTGTTGGGGTTTTCTCTCTCAAATACTAGAGGGTTTCCCAGGATAAATACTGCATCTCATGTGAATGCTTATGATTTTGATTATTCATTGATTTCAATTCTACTATAATTCCCCTTGGCATTATCACAGAGAATAATAATAATAATTTAACACCATCTAGGTATTAGTCCCCTCAATCTCCCCTTGGCATTAATATAGATGAACTCCTAGCCCCCTAGCATTTTTTCAAGATTAGTAACAATTCTCCCTCTTCTAACCTAGTTTTATGTAAATAGAATAATTATGGGTTTTGAATCTCCACAACCCTCTTTAGGGCTTGTTTTTTCAAGTGAATCCCCAACACGCCATAGTTGAAACTTATAAACAAATCATCTTTCAACCACAATTGGGCATTTCTTGCTTTAATACCCCATCCAAAGATAGCTACTTCCCACCTAGAACCTTAATGAATGATTTCTCTTGAGCTATAGACATAAATTATTCCATGAATCTACTCACACATTTGAAATTTTTAACTTCATTAAAAGTCAATCCACCCTCGATGCCCCTCGAAATACCACAAAACCCCTCTTTTTTAGATCTTAACTTATAACTATTAGGGCCTTCCTTTCCTTCCTCTTTTGATCTAAAGGGACAAATGGTTCCAACAATAGTACCAAAGTTATTACCAATAGAATAAACCCCTATGTCCTTCCCATTCACAATCTTATATAATACCATATATGACAATTGAGATTTATCCTTTAACCCAAAACAACCTGACTTCATCCTTTCCTCCAAACATCTATATTCTTTGTATCCCCATTGAACCACATCCCCAAAACAATGTTATTATTTGGATAATTGTGCAATGAAAGACATTCTCTGTTATCTATCAATATTCTAAGGAAGATTTTGTTGGGGTTTTCTCTCTCAAATACTAGAGGGTTTCCCAGGATAAATACTGCATCTCATGTGAATGCTTATGATTTTGATTATTCATTGATTTCAATTCTACTATAATTCCCCTTGGCATTATCACAGAGAATAATAATAATAATTTAACACCATCTAGGTATTAGTCCCCTCAATCTCCCCTTGGCATTAATATAGATGAACTCCTAGCCCCCTAGCATTTTTTCAAGATTAGTAACAATTCTCCCTCTTCTAACCTAGTTTTATGTAAATAGAATAATTATGGGTTTTGAATCTCCACAACCCTCTTTAGGGCTTGTTTTTTCAAGTGAATCCCCAACACGCCATAGTTGAAACTTATAAACAAATCATCTTTCAACCACAATTGGGCATTTCTTGCTTTAATACCCCATCCAAAGATAGCTACTTCCCACCTAGAACCTTAATGAATGATTTCTCTTGAGCTATAGACATAAATTATTCCATGAATCTACTCACACATTTGAAATTTTTAACTTCATTAAAAGTCAATCCACCCTCGATGCCCCTCGAAATACCACAAAACCCCTCTTTTTTAGATCTTAACTTATAACTATTAGGGCCTTCCTTTCCTTCCTCTTTTGATCTAAAGGGACAAATGGTTCCAACAATAGTACCAAAGTTATTACCAATAGAATAAACCCCTATGTCCTTCCCATTCACAATCTTATATAATACCATATATGACAATTGAGATTTATCCTTTAACCCAAAACAACCTGACTTCATCCTTTCCTCCAAACATCTATATTCTTTGTATCCCCATTGAACCACATCCCCAAAACAATGTTATTATTTGGATAATTGTGCAATGAAAGACATTCTCTGTTATCTATCAATATTCTAAGGAAGATTTTGTTGGGGTTTTCTCTCTCAAATACTAGAGGGTTTCCCAGGATAAATACTGCATCTCATGTGAATGCTTATGATTTTGATTATTCATTGATTTCAATTCTACTATAATTCCCCTTGGCATTATCACAGAGAATAATAATAATAATTTAACACCATCTAGGTATTAGTCCCCTCAATCTCCCCTTGGCATTAATATAGATGAACTCCTAGCCCCCTAGCATTTTTTCAAGATTAGTAACAATTCTCCCTCTTCTAACCTAGTTTTATGTAAATAGAATAATTATGGGTTTTGAATCTCCACAACCCTCTTTAGGGCTTGTTTTTTCAAGTGAATCCCCAACACGCCATAGTTGAAACTTATAAACAAATCATCTTTCAACCACAATTGGGCATTTCTTGCTTTAATACCCCATCCAAAGATAGCTACTTCCCACCTAGAACCTTAATGAATGATTTCTCTTGAGCTATAGACATAAATTATTCCATGAATCTACTCACACATTTGAAATTTTTAACTTCATTAAAAGTCAATCCACCCTCGATGCCCCTCGAAATACCACAAAACCCCTCTTTTTTAGATCTTAACTTATAACTATTAGGGCCTTCCTTTCCTTCCTCTTTTGATCTAAAGGGACAAATGGTTCCAACAATAGTACCAAAGTTATTACCAATAGAATAAACCCCTATGTCCTTCCCATTCACAATCTTATATAATACCATATATGACAATTGAGATTTATCCTTTAACCCAAAACAACCTGACTTCATCCTTTCCTCCAAACATCTATATTCTTTGTATCCCCATTGAACCACATCCCCAAAACAATGTTATTATTTGGATAATTGTGCAATGAAAGACATTCTCTGTTATCTATCAATATTCTAAGGAAGATTTTGTTGGGGTTTTCTCTCTCAAATACTAGAGGGTTTCCCGGGATAAATACTGCATCTCATGTGAATGCTTATGATTTTGATTATTCATTGATTTCAATTCTACTATAATTCCCCTTGGCATTATCACAGAGAATAATAATAATAATTTAACACCATCTAGGTATTAGTCCCCTCAATCTCCCCTTGGCATTAATATAGATGAACTCCTAGCCCCCTAGCATTTTTTCAAGATTAGTAACAATTCTCCCTCTTCTAACCTAGTTTTATGTAAATAGAATAATTATGGGTTTTGAATCTCCACAACCCTCTTTAGGGCTTGTTTTTTCAAGTGAATCCCCAACACGCCATAGTTGAAACTTATAAACAAATCATCTTTCAACCACAATTGGGCATTTCTTGCTTTAATACCCCATCCAAAGATAGCTACTTCCCACCTAGAACCTTAATGAATGATTTCTCTTGAGCTATAGACATAAATTATTCCATGAATCTACTCACACATTTGAAATTTTTAACTTCATTAAAAGTCAATCCACCCTCGATGCCCCTCGAAATACCACAAAACCCCTCTTTTTTAGATCTTAACTTATAACTATTAGGGCCTTCCTTTCCTTCCTCTTTTGATCTAAAGGGACAAATGGTTCCAACAATAGTACCAAAGTTATTACCAATAGAATAAACCCCTATGTCCTTCCCATTCACAATCTTATATAATACCATATATGACAATTGAGATTTATCCTTTAACCCAAAACAACCTGACTTCATCCTTTCCTCCAAACATCTATATTCTTTGTATCCCCATTGAACCACATCCCCAAAACAATGTTATTATTTGGATAATTGTGCAATGAAAGACATTCTCTGTTATCTATCAATATTCTAAGGAAGATTTTGTTGGGGTTTTCTCTCTCAAATACTAGAGGGTTTCCTAGGATAAATACTGCATCTCATGTGAATGCTTATGATTTTGATTATTCATTGATTTCAATTCTACTATAATTCCCCTTGGCATTATCACAGAGAATAATAATAATAATTTAACACCATCTAGGTATTAGTCCCCTCAATCTCCCCTTGGCATTAATATAGATGAACTCCTAGCCCCCTAGCATTTTTTCAAGATTAGTAACAATTCTCCCTCTTCTAACCTAGTTTTATGTAAATAGAATAATTATGGGTTTTGAATCTCCACAACCCTCTTTAGGGCTTGTTTTTTCAAGTGAATCCCCAACACGCCATAGTTGAAACTTATAAACAAATCATCTTTCAACCACAATTGGGCATTTCTTGCTTTAATACCCCATCCAAAGATAGCTACTTCCCACCTAGAACCTTAATGAATGATTTCTCTTGAGCTATAGACATAAATTATTCCATGAATCTACTCACACATTTGAAATTTTTAACTTCATTAAAAGTCAATCCACCCTCGATGCCCCTCGAAATACCACAAAACCCCTCTTTTTTAGATCTTAACTTATAACTATTAGGGCCTTCCTTTCCTTCCTCTTTTGATCTAAAGGGACAAATGGTTCCAACAATAGTACCAAAGTTATTACCAATAGAATAAACCCCTATGTCCTTCCCATTCACAATCTTATATAATACCATATATGACAATTGAGATTTATCCTTTAACCCAAAACAACCTGACTTCATCCTTTCCTCCAAACATCTATATTCTTTGTATCCCCATTGAACCACATCCCCAAAACAATGTTATTATTTGGATAATTGTGCAATGAAAGGGGAATTAGTTTTCAAATATACGTACTCGGATCCTCCAAGGGGGAGTCCAGTGTGATCATGCCATCACTTTTTGAAACCATTCGAAGCTACTTCTTAGGCTTAGACTCAAAACAATTTCCTTTTGAAATTGCATATTAGGGATTTTGTTTTCCTTGTCCTTTTGAGTTATTCCACCTTCTACATGCCATAACATTACATCTTTTTAAGCACCCTTTAATTCATTACAGGACATAGGCATTGGACTAGCCTTGCAAGCTTCCTCACTAGTTTGTTCTTTGACCCATATTTTTTTGTGGTTAGGAAGGTTATATTCAATAGCTAAATGTCGATACAAATGATATTGTAGACATCTTAAAGGTATACCCATGTAATATATAAGTTGATCAAAAACACAAGAACCCTTATTTAAAGAGATGCTTTAAGTCAATCCTTCCCTCAAGTCCATGGCAACAAAGATTCGAGCAATACCCATATAACCATATTCACATAAATAGAAATATGCATCATGAAATTGACCAAGGGTATTCTTTATCTCCCTAAAAACATCCATCAACCAAAACTCCATTGGAAACCCAAGCATCTTATGTTGGAGTGCCTAGGAACAATGGGAAACAAAGACAAGAACAACACACAACATATAATGAATAATAGTTGATGTCAATGAGTTGGTGGCTTAATGGTGGGGAGTTGTGAATTTCACTATCCCCACTAGGGTTCAAATCCCCAATGAGACATGGGCTTGTTGTGATAAGGCTAGAACCCCCACTGGGTGTGTCTTCGGACATCTCGGCTCTTGCTAAGTCATAGTTTACATGTTGTTTTGGGTTTGCAGGCTGCTTGCAACTAGCCTATGGGTTATAGTGGCATCCGGTCGAATTTGAACCTAAGTCTTGCCTAGGTAATCCCAACCAGTTATCGATTCCTCTAGTTGTAAAAAAAAAGAATGAATAATCATTGATGCATTTTTCTCATTCACACATGTACATATAAATACATTCATAATGACCCTTGGATTCACATTCAAATGCATCTCTTGGACTCTTGATGGTTGTTCATATTCACTGTAACTCTTGGTATTCATTTCCCATGAATAGGAAATACAATAATACAATAATAATATTAACCCCAAAAGATTAATGTTTCCAACATTTTCCCCCTTATTCTGAAGGGGTGTATATGAGTCCAAGAAAAGAGAGCTGACAAAATTAGAAGTGGACAACTGCCAAAGGTTGAACATCTTCAACTCGACAATCCAAATTTTCCAAGTAAGCTAGTAGAAGTTGAAGTCTTATGCTAAGTGGCGAAAATAAGGTGATATTTGAAACTGGTGATTTTAGGATGACCACAAACCAAATAGTTGGCAGAAGTTGATGTCTTCTACTAAATGGTGGTTCAACGATGACCACAAACTATTGAACTTGGCGATAACTATGGTTTTGACTCAATGGTTATGTCTGGAACTTACCTTGAAGGCTGAACGGTTCCCTCTAGAACATGGATCGAAGGCTCAAAGGTTCCCTCTGGAAAAAGGTGGTTTAAGGAACACCACAAACCAAATCATGCTTAGGTGGAACATGGCTCTAACTCTACCTCTAGATGTAGCTTTGACTCTAGATAGGTGGATTTGGCAACTAGCATAAGGTTCTAGCTATGGCTTTAGCACCGGTTCAGGCTTGCTTGTTCTCGCTTGCTTATTTTTTACCATTAGTCATTCCCCACTATCAAGAACAAAGTGAGGAGTAGAAAATCGCTCAACTGCAAGATGCGTCGATACTCAAGAAGCAATGGCCATATAACTCTTTGGTATGACATATATATCTTCTTGGTTGTTGATGACCATTGAGAAGAAGTGATCCACCCATACTAAACCTTCTCTCTTGCAAGTTTCTTCAAAATGAAGCATATGTCTGAAGAATGGGTATGCTTTCCATGATGCTTACAAGGATGAAGATCAAAACATCGATACTTTGTATTGCCAACTCAATCAAAATGTCGGAATTTTGAAATTTGAAGTAGATTAGATGAATATGAACTTTCTTTTAAGAACCCAACACTCTGAAACTGGATTGGATTGGAGTAATCAAGAATGTGAAATGTCACTTCCTTGTTGTATCCAAGGATGGTTCCATGCTTGTTGTGTACAATCTCTTCCCGAGATTTGATGATGAGCTTAAGAAGTGCAAGTTGAACATGTGTATGGAAATCATCATCTTCTTTTTCTTTTTCTTATGAAGTGGAGCCACTGATTTGAATATGTGCCTCTAAAGTGGCATCATTATGTGTAGACGGTTTAAAGGAATCACAAAGAAGATTTTTATGAACATGAACAAGTTCGGAATGTATTTCTTCTTGTTGGAGCTATGACTTAAGCTGTAGAAACTCAAGTGTATCTTGTGAATCTTGTACTCGATTTCGAATATGACTGAGAGTGGTCTTGTTGACCATGATCATGTTGTTGGTAGAAGGGAGAAGTAGAGTGTTCAATAACTCTACTAAGCCATTGATAAACTGTGACTGAAGTATCACTCAAATAAAGAAGGGCTTCCTGCAATTCCACCCTTTTCCAAACAAACTCAATACTTGAAGTCTCAAACTCAACAGATGGAAGGCGGCGACTTCTACCGAAAATGCACCCAAGTGCAATGCAATTCAACTAGTAAACTTATAGAAAATGATTGTTTGCATATTACACAGAATGTTTCTTATGAAAATGAATAGTTTACCTCCAATTTCTTTGATGATTGATGCTTTGATGTGGAGTCAAGGTCATTGAAACACACATGCCTCTATACACAAAACAAAAATCAACAAATTTTTGCTACCAGTTGCTCTTCGCAATGCAACTTATTTTCTCACAATCTATTCTTTGGTGCTATCATAGTCCAAGTAACCCTCTTTGTCTTTAACAACTGCAAACTTTGGTCTAGGAAGAGCTTGTTTACTGCTTTGAAGAGAGATAGAATTTGACTACCAAGAAGTCAGTGTCCAACCTCAAATGCTCAAAAGAAACCATCAACAATAAATTCAACTATTGTGTCTTGTCTTTGCAAAATATCTGAACATGGACTTTTCTCTGCAAGATTTTTTTTAAAGGATTCGCTACAAAGTATCTCTCAGCATAGACCTTCTAGGAGGCCTCTCAACACCAAATTTTAGTCCAACCAAAATCACCATGCATTCATCAATGATATAAGGTAAACCCTCTTATCGACATCCATTACTAATTTCCATTGTATCCAAATGAAAAAGAGTGTCATTTAACCCCATTTTTTTTAAAAAGGTATGATTATGACTTGCTAAGCATAAAATAGTTGTTAAGTCATCGACTTTAACCGTGCAAAGCACAAAGCAATGAAGATATAGACCGAAATCAAATGTGTAGAGTGCAAAAAAGCTGAGAATATCATATCACAGGGCAATTAAACTACAAATTTCACATAAAATAGTCTGAAATATTCCTGTGACAGTATCCATTGGGTTGGGAAACCATGAAAATTTTTGCGATTCCTTGGTGAAGGCTTGGAATGATATGATTGCTTCTGAAAGGAGTGAGTGTGAATATGTTGAAACACCATAGGATAAAGCAAGAAGCATGATATCATCCCCGTCGTGAATTCATATATTCATGAACAACCTGAAATGTAGAGCGAGGTGCACAAAGCGTCATTTGAACTTCTTCAGATATTGCGGGCTCAAAACCTAGATGAACTCAGACCAAGGCAAACTTGATCTAGGAGGATCTTCACTGATCAAAAGTGGTTAAAAAGTGGTAATAAATTTGTATTCTCGAATGCTAAACATAAGTATGCCATTGTGTAGAGCTCGTCGAGAGATTTCCAACGGTGTGAATGGCACATCAAATGGACTCCGTATGCAAAAGTTATGCAGTTTTGAAGTTTGGGCCAAACAAGAAAAATGAGCAAAAGAGGTGCCATGTGGCATCCATACAGTCCGTATAGATGACATGCACCAATTGCATGCTGACACATGGCAGTGCGTACTGATGACATGGAAGTCCAGTTATCGTCCGTACTGATGACATGGTGATGATGTGGCAGTGATGTGACTAATGACATGGCGATGACGTGGATGGAAGCCAGCCAATGAGAAGGCGCCACATGGCCAAAATGGGCTTAATATACCTTCACAGGTATTGAACCCAAGACCTCCTCCATGTAAATCCTTTAACTTACCATCATGCCAAAAGTCATTCATTTGAAAAATATGTATATAACATTCTATTTAAATGAGATTTATTATTTAATGAATTGGCAGCTTCACCAAACTTAGCGGAAGTTCCACCAAATCTAGTGATTCCACTAGATTTAGTAACAGACAACTAAAGTTATCTGAAAAAAAGTCAAGATTTGAAGAATCTTATGAATTGGATTTGGGATATTGGTGGGATTTTGGTTGAAACATGTGTTTATCACATAGTTGGCATGAATTATAGTTGGAGGTGATTAAAAACAACATAGTATATTTTATGCCCAAAATAAGGCATGCCACCATGGATTCCACTCTACGAATCTCCATATGGTTTTGGATATGACCATTATTACATTATATTATTGTTTTGTTCCAAAAGGGTATTATATGGTTATTTGACCATATCTTTTATCTTTTAATTTTGGGGATAAGTATTTTAAATTTGGGTTGAAGTTATGAACACTTGGGTATTTAAACCAATGTGTGTTTCCATGTAAGGAGGACAAGCTTTGGAGGAGCCAAGCTTTGGGGGATGCTTGAGAGGTCATTTTGGAGGAGAATTCTTGGTGGAAATTCTTGGAAGTTGTGTGAGGCTTATTTTATTCTTCTTAGAGTGGGAGAGCTTTTGAAGAAGATTATTGAAGCTTCTTTGACAATATTTCCAAAGCCAAATTGTACTCATCGAAGATTGTATTTTGGTGCATCTAGCATTTTGACCACATTAATAAGATCAGTCCTCATTGGAGAAGCGGGCCCGGAGACGTAGTCCCTTTGTGGACGAACTCCGTTAACAAGCTTGGTTTGTCGTGTTTTTCATGCTTTGATTTTAATATTGTCATAATTGTTGCATTTAACTTATTTATGCTTTTAAATCATTAATTAAGCATTGTGTTATGAATTTGCAACATTATTATGTAATAATGACAAGCATGATGACATTTGTATACTCACATTGAAATGCATTTTAGTCACTGGATCCCTGGTTCGTTTCCCATATCAAAACTCTTCATCAGTAAACATGATCAAATACCATTGTGGTTCTTTATCGGCAGGCCCCACTGGAGGTGGTGCATGACAATGGAAATCGGTCGTAGTTCGATTTATAATAGCCTTGAAGCTTGCACACACAATTGATGATAGTGATCTCTTGGTCGATTATAACGTTGTTGGTAACAAGAATGATACGAAATAAAATGGTAATGAGTTGAAAATAGAGCTCCATGTACCAAAGCATAGAGATGATACCAGTCTCTAGGCAGTGCCACCAAATTTGTCTTTTATTTAGACCACAATACACTTAAGCATGGTATTTCATCAACTCATGGAGAATTAATTTCAAATGGAGGAGAATGCAAATGGGACTTGGCCGCCACACCCTCTCTATTCTCTATGGCATTTAGGATTTCGTTGTCATTGTCACAAAACTCAGCAGAGAGGAGATAGGTTGTGTTAATGTTGAGCCTGTCGTAGTCGATGCCAAGGAACTTCGTAGAGAGGGGAATACTGTGTAGAGGAATTCTAAGAGTTTACTAGGGTTGAATTGCAACAAGCAAGTTGATTTGGAAGCCATCGTGGGTCAAGAAAAAAGAAAACAAGAAAGGTGTTGAGGGATAACATTCAATGTATCACCAAGTCTACCATCAGACGTCTTCCTATATGATGATATAGGTTGCACATGGAGGTAAATCAGGAGGTGAGGCTTTCCAAGCCTGAATCAACAAAAGATGACATGAACCATTTGAAGCTTGAGTCTTTGCTAACTAATAAACCATTTGCAAAGGAAAATTTGTGGTAAACAAAAACATTTTTTGGCAGTAAACCTAAGGAGAGCGTGTAGTATAATAAGATTAGGATTAGGGTTTAAGGTCGTTGGAGGATAACACACATGCAAAGATGGTAATCAAATGACAGTTTGGGATAATGGAATGGCCAGGGAATCTTTGATGAATTTGCAGGATGCCGAGATCAGGAAATATGCTAGATACTATAAGCCAGGGAGCAGGTAGAGGTGTAGGACTAAGGAGCAAATTGAGTAGGACAATAGGGAGTTATGGCAAAGCCTAGCTTTGATACCACTGTTGGAGTGCTCAGGAACAATGGGAAACAAAGACAAGAACAACACACATCATAGAATGAATAATTGTTGATGCATTTTTCTCATTCACATATGTACATATAAATACTTTTCAGAACGACACTTGGATTCACATTCCAAGGCATCTCTTGGACTCCCATTGGTTGTTCCTATTTACTGTGACTCTTGGTCTTCATTTCACTTGAATAGGAAATACAATAACACAATAATAATATTAACCCTAAAGGATTAATGTTTCCAACATCTTAAACCAAAACAGAGTATGCTCAAACTTCTTCGTTTTTGCATAAAAAAATGGAGTCAATATTTTTAGGAATAAAGGAGACAAACCCTATTTCCAATGTGAAGACAATGCCTTTTTGAAGTCCACCGATGTTGAAAAGACGAAAGCCATCCACCCCACATCCACCCTATGGTTAAGATATATGATACTGAAGAATACCATAGCTAAGGCTTCCATTGTTCATGAACTCAATGCCTAAGATATTTCTCCCCCAACCTTCAACCATGAAAATTCCCTATTGCCACGAGTTCCACCATGTTCACAACTTCACTCAACTTAACCTCCTTGCTAAGCACTAAGAAACCCACTTCTTAACACAAATTTTCTTCCATTTCCTGGAGGTACCATCTTCTCCACCACCAGCTATAGAGGGAGGAACCACCTCTCCCTTAAATCCCTTGTCACGTATCCCCTCTCTACCATCTGATAAGTCCAAGCCCACACCAACACCGCCACCTCTTAAAGCATCCATATTAAATAATGAACCCACAAAACTAGAGACAACGATTGAAGAAACACCTTGAAGGAAGAAAGATTGAGAAATAACACTAGGATCCTACAAGCACGAGGTAAACAACAAATCTATGTTAGAACCTACAAGAACTAGGCACTTGGATTGATCTAAATGAACAATCACCTTGGGATCTCAAATCAACACCATTGTATCCCACCCCAATACCTTTGATGTTATCCTCTAGCCAGATAGATGTAGATGGGTATTGACCAATTATGGATCCATTGAAGGACATGTCAAAGGTATGAAGTTGTTATGTGAACAAATCTTTAACCACTTATTCCAAGGTTTGTATAGTTGTTTCTTTTAATAGTTTTGACCTTGTTGCAGCAACCGTATCCGGTTGGACTCTTAATACAACCATATCCGATGTAATATGCTAACCTGTATCCGGGTTAAGCTAGCCTGTATCCAGGTCTAGGGAGGAAGATGTTCCATCTTCAAATAAACAGATATATAAATATATAATAATTAATGGATGATAAAATACAATGGATATGGCCGCCTTAAATATGGCTGGGCGATCCACTATTGAAGAGACATTCCTCTTCATAACTATACTAATAATTAATTGCAATTACTAATAGTTTACAACCTATTTATTTACTAATTTATTGTTGTAACATTGCCTTTCCCTTGGGAAAACTTTGTCCTCAAAGCTGAGTTTTCTCATGACGTCTTTTATTCTGGCTCTATGTCGCACTAATGACTTGGGAGATGCGATTTTGATTACGACCATTGCCTCCTTTTGATTATTTTGTCTTGGTATTTGCATTAAGTATGAACTTGGTGAAGTTTTGTTTACGCTTTTTCTACTTGTGTGATTGCTTCTTTTAACTATGTTTGTCGTCAATTGAACATGCTCAACATACATTATGACCTTAACTATTTTCGTGTTGTTATTCCAAACACATTTTGTGTCAGTTCCTTTGAACGAGCTCTTTGTGCTTATAATGCTCATAAGAACATCGGTCTTATCTTGTGTCTAATAGATATTATAGTAGCTTTCCTCAATGTTCTTTATAGAATTCATTGTGTTGGCATATGTCCTTCGTGCGTTTGTTATTGTGATATTATTGTCAATGCATTGATCATTGTTATTGTTAGTAACATCGGCTTGTCTCTTATCACAATCTTGGTGAGGATCATCTTTTTTCTTGTCAAATATTTCGTTGTCATTTTCTTCATTACTATGGTATGTTATATCTTTGTTTTGCACAATATCTTTATTGATGCTATTACTCTCATCGGAAATGACATAATAGTCTATTGTGTTTTCACCTTTTACATTAGCTTGGGTGGTTTGTTCTACCCTATTTTCACATCCATCTTCATTTTCTTTAAACTTTTCGTCAATAGATTTCTTTATTTCATCTATATCCTTAAGGATTTTCTCAAGGAGATCTATGAATTCGTCACTATAAGATGCCATGGATGTTTGAACAAGGCACTTGGCCTCAGAGATAAGAAGTTATTATTATATTTAATAATAATTATATATTTTTTTTATAATATTATTATTTTTAACAATATTAAAAATAATAATAATTATTAATAATAATATTTGAAAATTTTGAAATATTATAACGTAATATTATAATATTATAATTTTTGTTTGTGTGGAATTAGGGTTTATGGCGTGGACAATAGCCATGGAAATGCTGGAGTGTGAAGCGTGGGGTGAGGAGAAGAGTGAAAGAGGAGGGGGAAGTGCTTGGAGCAGGTCCGCGCGAAAGGCAGGAAGGAGGGAGCTGAAGAAGGGAGGTAGCGTGGAGGAGGCTGGCGGGTTGGCGTAGAGCAGGATGGAAGGGAAGGCGTGGGCGATGGAGGTGGAGGAAGCTGCAGGAGGAGTAGCAAGGGACAGGCACGGGGATGGGGGCGGTCGTGGTGGTGGCTGGAGGGAGCTACGGGAGGAGCAACGAGGGGGCGGGGGAAGGTGGAGAATGTGGCTGGAAGGAGGGCGACGGTGGCTGGCGTGCAGGGAAGGAGTGACAGGCGGAAGAAGAAGGGCCGACAGTGGATCGGCGCGGGGTGAGAGGGTCGAGCAGGGAAGAGTGTGGGGAATGGCGGAGGGGGGATTGCGAGGACAGGCGAAGGGAGGAGGTGACGGAGAGGAGAGGCGAGCAGGGAGAGAGATGGGACGCAACAGAGATGTGGAGTGGGCGCAACAGAGATGTGGGGTGCAAATGGGGAGTGTAAGGCGAAGTGTAAGCAGGCGTGGATGGATTGGTGTAGTAGGAGGCAGTGGGAGAGGATGGAGGACGCAGAAGAGATGGTGGACGCAGTGGCTATGGGAGCAATGCGGGGAAGAATGGATAGTGAGAGTAACGCGGGGACAATGAAGAAGGGAAACAACGTAGATGTGGATGCGTGGGAGAATTAGTTGGACGTGGGGAATTGAAGTGGAGGCCGGGATAGGTGGGAGCGTGGACGTTGGAAAGGCGATAGGGTGAGGATGAAGCAAAGGTGACAATATGTAGAGAATAAGTAGAGCGTGGAGATAAGGGAGGGGGATTTTAGGAGAGAAGAGTGCAGTGAAAGGAGAGAGGCGTGTGTGCAGGGATACGAGTGCGAGAATGGGAGATAAGCAATGAATGTGTAAGCCGAGAAGAGCCGAAACCTGGCTCTGATACCAAATGCAGCAACTGTATCCGATTGGACTCTTCATACAACTGTATCCAGTGTAATATGTCAGCCCATATCCGAGTTAAGCTAGCCTGTATCCAGGTCTAGGGAGGAAGATGTTCCATCTTCAAATAAACAGATATATAAGTATATAATAATTAATGTATGATAAAATACAATGGATATGGCCACCTTAAATATGGCTGGGCGATCCACTATTGAAGAGACATTCCTCTTCATAACTATAATAATAATTAATTACAATTACTAATAGTTTACAACCTATTTATTTACTAATTTATTGTTGTAACATTTGTAGAATTAACCTTATGGTTCCTAGCCCTAAAATGACTAAGAAATCCTAATACATATGGTGCAGTCCATATATAATATCAATCATAAGGATCCATTGAATAATCAACAAGGTCTTAATTCATTAAATTGATTTGATTATTATAAACAACTTTCAATGCTTCGATAGATTTATACTTGGATTTTTCATAACAAATTTTAAAATAAATTTATATAAAAGTGAAAATATTTATTGCATCTAGATGAGCAGTTACATCTCAACAATTAAATCCCGTTTTTTATAAATCGGGCCTAAGATAGATCTATGCAGATTTAATTAAAATTCACACTTAAATTTAGTTAATTGTAATTGAAAAACATTTATTTACCATTTGATTAACTCATTGGAGTAAATATGCACTAGGAAGCAAAAGTTGGTCGATAGTTTAGGGTTTTACGAAGGAAGAAGTGCTGAAGGTTTTAAAGTGTTTTGCAAAAGATAAGAGCTCGGGGCCCTATGGGTGGACCGCTAAGTTCTACCTCCATTTTTTTGATATTATGGGCAATGAATTAACAGAGGCTATCGACGAGACAAGAAGGAAAGAACATGCCCCTAGTCATTTGAACTCTACTTATATTACATTAATCCCAAAAAGGGACATGCCTGTTGATTTCAATGATTACAGACCTATCTCTTTGCGCAATATTTTTTATAAGATTATTACTAAGATTATCTCTGAAAGACTTAAGCCCTTCCTCGGTGAGAATATATCGGAGGAACAATTTGGCTTTCTGCCAAATATGCAAATAATGGATGCAATCGAGGTGGCTCAAGAGGGATTACAGTCAATTAAGCAGAAGAAAACAAATGATTTTGTATTGAAGATGGACCTGATGAAGGCTTATGATAGAGTGGATTGGCATTATTTGCGATTCATCCTTATACAAATTGGTTTGACTATGGAGATTATGAATTGGATCATGGCATGTATCACATCGGTTAGATTTGTTGTTTTGATAAATGGGTCACCATCCAACTTCTTCACTGGCAATCGTGGGCTTAGGCAGGGTTGCCCACTTTCACCATATCTGTTCATTCTGGCTATAGAAAGGCTTAGTCTACTGATAAAAAAGGCCAAAGAACAAAAGCTTATAAAGGGCATAAAGGTTGCAAACTCGCTACACATATTGCACCTCTTATTTGTGGACGATGTATTGTTGTTTGGTGATGGTTCGCTGAATGAATGGAAACAATTTCATTTGATCATTTCTATCTTCTACAATGCCTCTGAGATGGTGATTAGTTCTCATAAGTCAAACTTTCTTTATCACTGCAGTGATTCTGTAATCACAAATCAAATTGCAAATATCTTTGAATTTCAGATGTGTGGGATAGATGAAGGTGTTTGATACCTGGGATTTCATCTGAAGCCCAATGGATATAAAATCACAGATTGGAGCTAGTTAATTAAAAAAAAAAGATCAAGATGAGGATTAATTCATGGTCGTTCGGGTGGCTATCTTTAAGAGGGCATCTTACTTTGGTAAACTCGGTTTGGCAGAGTATCCCTGTATATTGGTTTTCTCTTTTTATCATCCCCGAGTAGGGAAATTTTTAGGGGAAACTTTTTGCCAATTGGCTATTTTTTTTACCTTTTTTCAAAAAATAAATTCGCTATTTGGATATTTTTAGTCTCTAATATCGCCTATATTTACACAAAATATGTTTTTTTATCATAATATTCGCAAAAAATTACAAGTTTTGGTAGTAAATTGTATGTTTCATATTTAATATTCGCCCACCAATCTATATATATGTTTTTTTCAAACCAAAATAATCACCTATAATACTATACTTAAGTATACTTTTATAATCCTTAAAAAATACCATGTCCCTGAGGCTGTGATTTCGATCATTGGGAGGAAAATATTCCATTTCCTCTGGGCAGGAAAGGTTGGTCTCTCAAATTCCACCTTGTATCTTGGGAAGTTTTATCTAGGCCCAAACATCTTGGCGGATGGGGCATAAAACACTTGAATTATTTCAACAAAGCCTTATGTGCGAAGAGCTTGTGGTGTAGTCTATTTAATAAGGGACCGTGGGGAAAACTTATACAAGCTAAGTACATGAAGCGTCTTCCTCCTGTATATTTATTTAGATCTCATGCTAAAAAAGGATATAATGGATTAGCTATCTGGCGCAGTATATTGAAAACCTTTCCAATCATAAATGAGGCCATCGTCTGGATAGTTGGCAGAGGCACTCAAATATTTATGGGGATTTATCCAGTTTATGGGCTTAATGATAGATACACATTATCTCGTGGTTTGATAGAAGACTTGCACAAGAGGAATATTTATGTGATTAAGCAGGCTGCGAATTTCCTTTTGGATGGTCAGGTCGTGTGGAGTAGCTTTCGGGACTTGGGATTGGAGCATACTCATGCTCGTGAATGGGATCATTATGTGGAAAACCTTTACCAAGCGGGTATTTTCTTGAATCAACATGAAGACAGATTGGCTTGGTCTCACAATAGCACTGATGGCACAGTCACTGCGCGGCTGGCTTATAATCTTCTTCTGGAAAATGAGGTGGATTCAGAACCTTGTTGGTGGCATAAGAAGGTTTGGTCTGGTCCTTTACCAATTAATATTAAATGTTTCTCTTGGCTCTGTATTCATAACAGAATACTAACCTGGCATAATTTACGAAAGCGAGGGTTCGAAGGACCGAGAGTATGCTGTCTATGTATGAAAAATCAAGAATCAATGGACCATGTGTTTGGATGTTGTACTTTTTTCCAAAATACCTGGGCTGAGCTAGAGTTATATTTCGGTTTTCATTTCTCTTGGGATTCACACACCTTTGAAGAAAATCTGAAACTATGGTTTAATCAACGCAGATAGGATCATTTCTTGGTCTTTTTTACTATATGGGAAATTTGGATAACCGGGAATGGTCTTATTTTCAGGGATCTGAAACCTAATGGGGTCTTGGTCTGCACAAAAATTGCTTCACGTTATTTGGAGTTCAAAAGGAAAGGTGTTTCGAAGGCTATGAGACATAATCATTTTATTGAATCCGACATTAGCTTCCCATTTGTTTGTTTGATGGTCCATAACAGTTCGGGAGATGTGGGGCAGGTGTTGTCTTAAAGCTAAGCTCTTCCCATGAGTTTCATCTTTCTTTGAAGGTTGGCAGTGGGTCAAATACTCGTGTAGAGCTCTTGGCATTGTGGGGGTTGCTATGGTTCTCAAAGAGCAGAGGATTTCACACCTTGAGGGTATTTGGGGACTCAAAGTGCATTATTGATTGGGCACTTGGCGATGCGACTATGCACTCTTTTAGTGTTGGGACATTGGATGACCAGAGTTAGGGATTTGGTTGCTTACTTTGAACAGGTGCACTTCACTCATATCTATAGGGAAGCAAACTCATTCGCTGATCTGCTATCAAATAGATCTTTGGGCAAGATGGATGACAGCATGCTTTGTGAGGAATTCTGGAAAGGAGAACTCTTATCCTCAGATAGTCTCTCCTTCTTTTAATTTATAGTTTCTTAGTTATGATAGACTGTGAATGATAGTTTATGTTACATTAGTTTTATGATGTATTTTTGTTAGTAATGGATGTAATTTGATATTAGATTTTAAGGTTTTTTGCTATTACATTAGTTTTATGATGTATTTTTGTTAGTAATGGATGTAATTTGATATTTGCTTTTAAAGTTTTATGCTATTTTGAAATACTCGACTAGCTAATATAGATATGCATAGTTAGTGTTTAACAACATTATTTTTGCTCACTAAGCATCTCTTAGATATAACATTTAAGATCCGATGCACTCGTGTTTAGCAACCATGTTTGTAAAAATACTTGGTTTCAAAGCCTAGAGGAGAACCACCACTCTCACTAAAATCACATACTCCACAGCGGAGACACAATGCAAATTGGAATCTATCCGACACCGAACATATGAGAAAAAGCTCATATGAGAAAAAGCTCACTTCTAGCTGTTTTGTTGATAGTATGTTTACAACTTTTGATAATATAAAAGTCTTACTTTCCGTGTGAAAAAAAGGGTTTTAGGGTTTAGGGGTTATGGTATTTAAGTAGTGGCGAGGGTTTAGGTTTTAAAGCATTCAAGTAGTAGCCACTGGTTCGATCAATTTGGCGGCTTCTTAGTTTTGCCGAAGGGGTTCAGCAAAACTGTTCGTTCATTTTGGCAGCTTCTTAGTTTTGCGAAGGGGCTCAGCACAGAGAGGATTCTCATCCGTTTACAGAGAGGTAAGTTCTGGGCTTCATTTTTTCTTTATTTAGTTTCCATGGATAACGTAAAGATAAAAAACGATAAATCCCGAGGCCCCTCTGGAGTAAGCCACGAAACAGTAGAAATAGCAGTGGAAATGCTCTTGAAATGGATAAAGTCAAAGCCCATGGACCAGCAACCCCAGCTCTCGCGCCACGACCGCCATATCTGTTTGGTCGTTAAGCTGAAAACTATACCTCATAGTATAAACGCAATTCCTGACAACATCCCAGTACCTCATCCCTTGTTTCATTTTGATGGAAGCCAAAAAATCTGCTTGATTATTAGTGAAAAAGGGGATTTAAATGCCGAGGTAGCCGAGAACAAAATAAAGGAGGAGGGTTTACCCGTTTCAAAGGTCTTTGAATACTCAAAGTTATATGCCGACAATAAGTTATTTGCGAACAAGATTAAGCTTTGTGGATCTTTTGATCTATTCATGGCTGATAAGGCTATAAGTCACACGATCCCCAGGTTATTGGGGCCAGCATTTTTTACTAGGAAACGGAATCCGATCCCAGTGGCTTTGACTGAAGAGAAATGGAGGGGACCGATGGAGTCAGCTTGTAGTTCGGCTTTGATCTCCATTAAGGGTTCTTGTTGTTCTGTTAGAGTGGCCAGAGGTTCTCAGACAAGTAGGGAAATTTTGGAGAATGTTGTTGCTGTGATCGATGGTCTTGCGTCTACGATTCCGGAAATGTGGGCAAACATTAGTTCCATGTATCTCAAGTTCTTGGATTCTTTGGTATATCCAGTTTACCAGTCAGTTGAAATACTTAATGATATTGAAAGTGGTAAAACAGAATCTCAAATGGATAAACCAGAGAATAATGCGGAAAAGGGAATTACAGGCGAGCTTTCGAGTAAGAAAAGGAAAAACGGATTATCTTCAGAGGGGCAAAGTGCCGATGTTAAAGTGCGAAAGGATGATTCTCCTGCAGCTTCAGGACGCAAAAAGAAAAATAAGTCGGTAGGTTTGCAAGGAGGGGAGGTGGTTAACACAATCAAGGCTGAGGTGGTTAACACAATCAAGGCTGAAACAAAGAAAAAAGGCCGAAGGGATCGAAGAAAAGAGGGAAAATTGAAAGAATCGAAGAAAAGCCCTGTCAGGGCTACCGGAGTTGCAGTTTCGAGTTTGAGTTAATTTGGTTTTTGTACTAACAGATTTGGCCGTCAAGCACAATGACGGTGCTGGACCCTACTGTTTCTGCACCTCCAACTGCAATTGGATGTCTGGCCATGCTTCACACAAGTTGCATGTTGTGGATCTAAGACAAGTTCTGATCAATCTGTTCGGCATCTAATGCGGTTCAAGCATTACATTTTGAACTTATATTTCATCAATTTCTTTGGGCTTGATTTCTGTCTAAGTTGATGCAGATAATCGCCTAGTTGTATTAGTTTTAGCGAAACAACTATAGGGCATATTTGTCAATGTCTCTCTTCTTTATGGTTAAATTAGACAGGTTTCCAAATGATGCATTTATGAGTCACAGAGTGAAACAATCAAGAGAAGATAAATGTGGCTTTTGAACACGATTGCACTTTATAGAAGTAATACTAGCCCTAGTTGAAGGCATTGCTGAAACAATTATTTGCATAAGTGAATTTGTACATATTTTTACTAAATATTTCTGTGCACTGTTCCTGTTAGTAAATAGATATTCGAAGACATTTTTAGTGGAAGAAACATGTTCGTTGTAAGAGTAAGATAACGTGTAGGACCTAAACTGTCACGGGCTGACAGTCATGGCTGGCAGTTTAATAATTGTTTTTCTTGTTAAAGTTAATTCCAAAGAATGTTTATGATTTGCTTTGAAGTGTGTTTATGGAGTTTTCTAGAGCCATGACATTGGATGAAAACATTTTTATGTTTAGTATGAACCTTTGTCTTGGGTCTTTCTGAAGAGCCTTTTGTGAAAATATCTTTATTAAAATCAAGTAATATATTACATGGCTTGAGATTGCTGGATTAGCATTTATCCTTGCCAACAAGTCTGTCAAAGAACGATGCAGAGTAGCTCTAGTGAGAGGGGGTCTATTTTATTTTTTGATGGTGTTATTACCATTTGATTCTAGTCATTTTAACGTCTTTAATACTAAAGAGGAGATATAGTACATGTTTTGTTGATTAATTGCACTATGCAATGCATGTGTCTTCTCATTAGTTCTTCATAGAAACTGAAGCAATTTTAGGGTCCTATTGATCATCAATGGATTTGGTATTGAGTTGAACTTCGATTGGTTTACAACTATTTTTCAACCATGTTTCTTTTTATTGGGTAGAAATTGAAGAATTTAACTCTCAAAGATGTGACATGAGTGTGCTTTGCATAGTAGCACTAAGAGCGTATGCAGAGGATGAAATTGAGCAAGCAATTGAGCGGTCGGTACATGAAAAAATCCTTGTGCATGCTGTAATCTTGAATAATATTTTCAAGCATTTTGGCCAATTTGGCTTTGGCTTTGGCTTTGGTTGTCAATTGCATGTCATGAAACTGCTTTATTTTAATTTAAGGAAGTGACGATGCCCCGACTTTGATAATTGCTTTGGGGTGGAAAATGAAATATCTTCTGACGTGGATTTGTCAAATATTTACTTTGTTTGTGTCACAGCCTTCTTGATCGAAATATTTCAAATATCTTCTCATGTTGATTGGTTAAATCCTTATTAGTTCCCACCATGTAGGGAATATAGCAATCACCTTGTGGTTAAAGGTGATTGCTATATTTAAGCAATTACCTTGTTATTATTTTTATGCAATTTATAGTTATCTTTAGATGTTTTATAAAAATATTTCTTTTGTTTGAAAATGGTTTGAATTTTTGAAATTACATAATGCCTTTCTCCTATGGTTGGTAGGGTTTGATTTGACAAAATAACCTTGATTGGAGGTGACAATAAGCAAATAAAATATAGTTATATATAGTTTCAAGATTTCTGTGGTGTGTTGTTTCAGAGCCAAAACCTTGTGAATACTTCTGGAGTATCCACAGTAACCATATAATTGTTGATGTTTTGAATCCAAACCTGGATTCATCATCAAGACAAAAAGACGAAGGAAAAAGCTGCATATCCAAACCATTAATACTAAAGACGTAGAATACGTTAATGCTTGCTCCTACGTCGGCTGATCGGATTACTAATTCTATTAATTTTATAATCTTATTTATCATTCAGTCTAAGATTTTCTTTATGATATTTATAATTTTAGGGTTAAAATATTTATGCTTATATAATGGTACTTGAATTAGGACTAATTCTTTTATAGATGTTTATAATCTGTATTATATTATCTTTTTTATCAAGTCTATTCCATTTCATTATATTATTATATTATATTTATTATGTTTGGTTTTATTTTATTATATTTTATTTTAATCTGCTTTGTTAAATTCTCATGCCATCCTTGCTAAGAAGCAACTTAAAATATCATACCTGCTCTTCAAGCGACCTTTGCTGCCTGATTAAGGGAAGCCAGTTTATACTTATCTCCAGATCCATCCCTATTTATGTTGTCCAGAGCTTGATTATCTCAATAGCCTCAGAGCTTGATTATCTCAAATTGAAATACTAAATAGCCTCCCTAAGTTGCCGTTTGTAGCAGTGATCTTTTTTTCCAAGGATCTTGGTGTCTTCAAGGCATACATGGTGTCAATACCCTCCCTAAGTTGCCGTTTGTAGCAGTGATCTTTTCTTCCAAGGATCTTGGTGTCTTCAAGGCATACATGGTGTCAATACCCTCCCTAAGTTGCTGTTTGTAGCAGTGATCTTCCCTTGCAAGGATCTTGGTGTCTTCAAGGCATACATGGTGGTGTCTGCTTTTGAAGGAATGCTCTGCTAAGGCTGAGATTCAAATTTTTTCATTCTTGATGTCCGCCCCGTTCTCTTCCAACCGTATATGGAACGAGCGCCCTATTTTTCCAACCTAACATTTCCCGCAAGGGCACAGAACCTTGTAGAAACCTTTATATTGATGTTGATCGACACCTTTATCTATATTTTAATTTTTTAAAATTGACATAATAATTGATGTTACACTTAACAATTATAATATAGAATCAAAGCATTCCACACAGTTTTATGGGATGAATGAATTTATTGATTGTAAGAGCATCATAAAGTTACGCGATGAATGAATTTATTGATTGCCAGAACATCATAAAATTTTATGCGATGAATGAATTTATTGGTTCTCAGAACATCTTGAAAACCCGTCTATGGATGAATTTGATTGTCAGGTCATACTACAACCGTTGTTTTCATGTGCTTTGCTCCAGTGATTTGTGCTCCAAAAATGCCGACCGAATCTTGATTCATATTTGCCCTCTGAATCACGGTTTCTATCCTTTCTTTTTAATTCTGCACAAGATAAGGAGGAGAGAATGCTCTCCTCAAGGGGACCCCTTTGATATATGAAGATATATGAAGGTTTGGGTCCAGTTCCGATGGATTGAAATGAAAAGTTTAACTTGAACTCAGCTTGCAAGTTCCACCGATCTCCTCAAGTACATCTCCAGGTATTCCACTTTTGTTTTGGAATTCTCAAGTTCTCCAGTCGATAGGGGATTCTCTTGGATTTTTTAGTCACCCACAGTAAAAACCCTATCCCTGGAAGGTGTGCTGAGACACATACTTTTAAAAGATACAGAACGTGCCTATCCTCCATCAAACAAAATTCTCATCGAGATTTTCACAGGTGGCAGACATTATTTGGAGATTTGTATGGATAACCTATGTGATTTTTGTACTCAACGTACATTTCGGACTCTCCAGCTGAGTCCATCATCAGGGGTAACTCCTCCACCAATGCACCAGGAGCAGGCCATTAACTCTCTGTCGGCGTCGATCATTAACATTTCTAGAGAAAGGTTTGGATCAAGTGAAATTGTGGAGGATAAAAACAAGAAAGAAGGCACAGTGAGTAGGGCATTTGATGTGGGAATCTGTCATGATAGATAGTGTAAGCATCTATACTCCAGGCATTGAGAATCTGAAGCTTGATTTCCTTATTGATCTCTCACAGTTTATGGTAGATATCCACTCTTTCTAGGTGGTTTCAGAGGATAAATCAATGAAAGCTCCAAGAGATATTGTTGGTCTTACAACATATCTAATTCTCCATCGATTTTGTCATTGGGTTCTCTTCCTGGGTATATGTCCACACACCAAATCATAGTAGCATAATTCGGCCGTATTGGTACTTCCTGTACGGAAATTCGGAACAAATTCGAATTCGTGGAATATTCGGTGTAGGTGTAATACAGATACCGATTGTTAGTAAACAATTAAATTTTGAAAACCAATTTAAAAACAAAATAATTTTCTTTTAATTATTTAAACACTTTAAAATAGAAATACCATTCAATTTCATACTTTCTTATTAAAATAACTATGAATAAGTAGTTGCCGACTCTTACACATCCATATCCGAAGTTGTTGAGATTTCATATTTTTGTTTTTTAAATATAGATTAAATTTTATTATATAAATGTCTATGTATATTTATGGTATATTTGTAAATATTTGATTAAAAATATTATATATAAGCAAGCTACTTCCGTATTTTAACCGTACTAGATATTATTTTAACCGTACTAGATATTTTCATTACGTATTTTTTCCGTATCGAATCGTATTCAAATCCGTATTCGTACTCGAATTATGCTACTATGCACCAAATTGAATGACTGAGAATCCCTACACAAAAGTAGCATTCTCTGAGAAAAAATTGTGGTGTCAGTCTTAGGAAGAATCTATTATCCATCTCGGCAGTAGCCTTAAAGGTCACGACCACCAACTTCTGCCCATCAAGCTATGCTCTCTCCAACGACAATGTTGGATGATGCAACCCACGCTTGCCGCACTTCAATCGTCTAGTACATCAGTGGGATTAAGCTAATTAATTGGCCCATCATTTGGAGAAGCTAATTAATGAATTCAAATTTGCTTTCCTGAAATTGATTTCTAAGAGGCTACAGATGCAATGCAGGTCCTGTGCTATAAAAGGGCAGGAATTCATTTTACAATCAACGAGCATTCATAGTCCAACTTAACCTTATCACAACAGGTCCCGTGCTGGAAAAGGGCAGGAATTCGTTTTACAATCAAGGAGCATTCATAGTCCAACTTAACCTCATCACCAACCTGGGAGGGGAGCAGGGATGTCCATAGCGTTTGCAAGGCTCAAGGACAGGTTTTTTCACAACCTCGTGCAATTGGGGACAGAATTGACAAAACAACTCCTACCGAAATGGCCAAAACATCTCCTGAAGGTTAACTACAACAATATCTTTTTATATTTTATTAGTATATTCTTTATTGGGGTTTTCTTTCTATGTCTCAGTTTAGTTTAGGTGAATGGACTGAACTCCTATAAAGGAATTTGGAGAACGCATAAAATAAAAAATGTATGAATATAGCTAAAGACATTATAAGAAAAACATGAATTTGAGAAAAAATAACAAAGAAGCACAAAGAGACGAAGGAAGGAGGAAAATAACAGTTCTAGAACTTACTCTCCATTAGTCAAGTTGCAGGAAACATTGTTTCCTTAGTTACAACATTGTACCTCTTTCTCCTCGTTAGTTCCTTAAATATGTGAGAAAAGTTCTGTTTGCAACAACAGTGTTGTGGGACTCTCCGTATCATCAGTGACGTTCCCTTTCCCTGTAAACTGTACTTTTGCATTATTTCTAGTTTTGTGAACTCTTTGCTGTTGAAATCTGTTTCAAATTTCCTCATATTGAATTTCGTATTAAACTTCAACAAGCCACTCTGCTCATATCTTACATCTTAGTAATAAATCATCCACGGAAATGATGATATTAAGTTTGACCATATATCATCACATGTAAGAAATGTATTGTTAATTTGCAATTAAAATTTGGGAAACCAATCTAAGTTTTATATTGATTTTGATTATTATAAGCATTTTTCAACACTTATACCTAGATTTTCTCCAACAAATTTTAAAAGAGATATATAAAAGTGAAAATAAAGTAGTGATTACACCTCAAGAATTGGATCCCTCATGGCACTTGAGGAATCCAGGTTTAAGATAGATTTATGTTGGTTTAAAACACATTAAATGGATGGATCGTTGGAGGAGATCGAAGGAAAAATCAATGTGTTGAGAGATCTTTTGCCTCGACTAACACTGTTTCTATTGAAGGAGCCATGCCTAATCGTGATCTTTGATTTCTTTTGAACATTGCCTTTGTCAGCGTGGAGTCATAGAACTGAGGCATCACACATGCAGATCTGTGTATAAACGATGCAAAAGACGTTGTACACATATCTTGGAGGTTGATTGTTGTAGTTTTTGAATGCCAGATCATTGTATTTGGTCTTATGCTCAGACTGATGACCAGATTCACGCTGAGTAGTAAATTTGTCGTTGACACTGAGATGGATTGTACCAGAACACACTAGTTTCTCTTACATCTGATCATTGGAACTTCATCATCTACATATTGCACCTATCCAGCTTGCTCCAAAGCATGCATGGAGGAGATTGCTCGGATCAAGGTCTCTTGACTGTGGATCGCTAGAGATGGCTGCTTGAACTTGGCAGATCGTTGAGATCTGAGGTCGGGTCACACTTATGGCAGATTGAATGCTGAGATCGGTGATGGCTCTTGCTGGTTATCTTTTTGGATTGGCCTATAACTGGATCACTGATTGATGATGTTGAACTCTGATTGCTGGCTTATGCTGATGGCTCACTAAGCAGATCTCTGACTTGGGTAGTGCAGCAGTCTTCTGAGGGTTTTTTTCTGGAGGTTATGGTATTGGTTGGCTGCTCTGGAACCTAGTTGGAGACTATGGAGGTACGGGAGATGCCAGGTGGAGGACTGAAGGAGGGCTTGGTGGAGTTCCCAATGATGGGATCTGTTGGGATTGCTTCAAACGGGGTGGGGGACTACCTGTCCTTCTCACCACTTAACCCACTGCCGGATACTTTGGATTTTGATGTTACGTCTGTGGACATTTTGGGTAGCTCGAATTGGCGGGGGGATGGAGCTTTTTTTGATCGGAATCTAGGGGTTCCGGCATCTGGGGTGCGGGAGGGGTTTGATGCGGTGGACGGTTTTGGGCGGATTGCGGATGAAGGGGTGGCCCGTCTGGTTCAGGAGATATGTGGGACGGATTGTGGTGGTTTTGCTGTAGATTCGCGAGTGCCTTTGGAGTCTTTTGAACATCGTGGATTTGAAAGCCCTCCTGTGGCTGCTTCGAAGTTTAATGGAACGAACGCATCTGGGGTCGGGGCTCTACCGAAGGGATCGAGCAAGAGACGGAAGCGGAGCTGGATAAAGACTCGCATTGTGGGCAGTTATGCTGTTGGCGAGGATATTGCCTGGGACCGTGTTTTGGATATGTCTAAGATGACGCTGGTTGGAAGGGTTATGGGCAGATCTTTTGCTCGACCGACTGTGATGGATTGGGTGGATTCACACTGGCGCGAGGTGCTTGGCTACACTCCTGGGGTGGACATGCTGCTTCGAGGATGGTTTGCGGTGGTACTTCAATCTGAGGTAGATCTACATAAAATTCTGGACCGAAATTGGCACCTGGATCATTCGCCGGTATTGCTGAAACCCTGGCATCCTCTCTTTGATGCCAGTCGAGAGAGGGTTGATTCAATTCCGGTTTGGGTCAGATTACCGGGACTACCATTGCATTTTTGGGATATTAAACACTTTCGTAAGATTGGGGATATTCTTGGACATTTTCTGGAGGCTGATCTCTCTTTTCTGGAGACCCATTATAAACAAGTTGCTAGAATTTTGGTCAATCTAAATATCCGGGATGGATTACCGGAGGTCATTAACTTGGAGTGGGGGCCTGAATGCATTACTCAGCTGCTGGATTACGAGAATGTGCCTTTTAGGTGCAGGCGTTGTCACATTTACGGTCACCCGGCGTCTGCCTGCCATCTTTCGGTTCGCACTCAACTTGGGGGTCCCCGAAATCACTCGGATTTGAATGTTCTGGTTGCACCTAAGGAACCAATGTACTCCTCTTCGACGCCGGAGAGGGAGGGATTGTTTGAAGATCGGTCTGTGGCAGTTTTGGAGCCTGGTGGCTTGGATACGGAAGTACTGCGGGACATTTTAGCTGTTGATAATTGTGAACCTGATGAAGAAATACATTGTTCTGCACTAATGGATGTGACTAAAGTGCTGGGTCCTTCAACCACGGGTATTCCCTCATTTTCTATTTCGCCCTCAGTTAACGTTTTCTTAAATCTGAGCACTGTGGATGGGATCGATTGGTTAGAGGGGTTGAAACAATTATCTTTGTCAGGACACCCTGGGACTCTCCCGATTATCTCCTCAGGCCCTTGTGGGGATCCATTTTCTCCGGTGGCAGAATCATCTATTAAGCACCTTGTTTTACCCCCACTCATTATGGAGGACCAATCGAACCTTATGGAACCTGATCCTGGCAGGATGGACGCATTATCTGAACCCTCTTCTCCTGAGTCTTCTGCGTCGGGTTATAATCTGCGTTCTTGCACTAAACTATCTGGGGGGGGATTAGGAAAAGAGATGTTGCCATCGCGGAGAGGCAGAGGACGCAGGTCACTTTTATCTAAGGCACAGAACAGGGCCAGATTAGATCTGCGGGCTGGGAAACAGGTTTCGATTGAGAGGGCACTTAGAGCAGTGAACGCCCGGAAGCATGTTCGGATATGAAGATCATGTCCTTTAATTGCAGGGGCCTGGCTGGGTCTAAAAAGAAATCAGCCTTCATGAGGGTGCTTACTCTTGAACACCCTGATGTGATTCTGCTACAAGAGACTTTAGGACTAGGTGATATTGTTAAGGAAAAATTGGAACTTTGGATGGCTGGCTGGACCTTCGTGACTCTGGACGCTCGGGGACGCTCGGGGGGTTTGGCTGTGGGATGGAAGAATTGTGCGTTAAAACTCATCAATGCTTGGGGGATGCCTTCAGTCTTGGGCGCAGAATTTCTCTCTGTCGACTTGGGTACTTGTTTCACCGTGGTTAATGTCTACGGACCTTATGATAATCGGGCCATTTTTTGGGATTCATTTCTGCAGGAACCACTCTTGGATGGTGAATCGGTAGTGGTGGGAGGAGATTTAAATTTCACTTTAGGACAATCTGAAATCTGGGGCCCTCGAGCGCATGTGGATCCAATGGCTGGATACTTTCAACAGATGCTGGTTCGAAAAAATCTTTTGGACATTGAACCAATCAAGCTGAAACCAACCTGGAGGAATAATAGGAGTGGTGAGGCTCGGGTGGCTAAGAGACTGGACCGGTTTCTGGTGGCTGAGAGGCTGGTGGACAGGTTTTATCAACTCAGACAGTGGGTTGGGAGCGGTGGGGATTCTGATCACTTCCCTATCTTTTTAGAGATTCGGCGTGGACCCAACAATCCTCCAAGCTCTCTTAAATTTAACAAGAACTGGTTAAGAGATGAATCCTTCAAAAAACTTTTTATGGACCTATGGAGGACGTATGATGCGGATCATGAACGCACTGCGGCTTTTCAATTTGCTGAGAACATCCAACGTTTAAAGGGGGCTGTCAAATTGTGGGCTGTTGATAAGAGAAGAAGGGAAGATACTGCTTTGAAACAGATTGAGGCTGAATTACTACTGATCTATGAAGGGGATGGAGGAGGGCTAATATCTCCGGAATCTAAGGCTGCTATGGTCAAATTGGAATGTACCAGAAATAAACTTTTGCTGGAACAGGAGGAAACTTGGCGACTCAAGAGTCGGGCGATTTGGCTGGAATGTGGCGATGAGAATACTAAATTCTTTCATGCATTTGCCAGGGGAAGGAAGTCGGTCAATACTATCTGGAGCTTGAAAGATGAATCTGGCATTGAACATTTTGATTTTGAAGATAAGGCTAGATGCGGGGTGGGACACTTTCAAAATTTATTTAAGGCACCTGCCCAGGCCTCTATCGCTGAAGTTATCAGGGTAGCTCAATTATTTCCGAGGTTTGCTGTGGAGGAGGACAACAGGAGACTCATGTGTGCTATTTCTGAGGAGGAGTTAAAGGAGGTCCTTGGTAGCTTCCAAAAAGACAAGAGTCCTGGGCCGGATGGCTGGACGGTGGAATTTTTTCTGGATCTTTATGATGTATTGGGGTTGGATCTTCTACAGGTGGTTGAAGATACACGTTTAAATGGGAAGATACCGGCTTGTTTCAATTCTACTTTTATAGCTCTCATTCCAAAAACTGATTATCCGACTAATCTTTCTGAATTCAGGCCTATTTCATTGTGCAATTGTATCTACAAGATTGTATCGAAGGTCATTGCTCGGAGACTTAAGGTCAACTTATCAGAAAATATTTCTGATGAACAATTTGGCTTTCTTGAAGGCCGTCAGATACATGAGGCTATAGGAGTGGCTCAGGAAGGTCTACACAGTTTGAAGACTCAACACATCAAGGGTGCTATTCTAAAAATTGATCTGTCCAAGGCCTACGACAAGGTGAGTTGGATATATATCCGGCTTCTTCTCACACATTTGGGTTATTGTATAAATTTTATAAGGTGGATCATGTCCTGTATAACTACTGTATCTTTCTCTGTTTTATTGAATGGTGCGGCTACACCATTTTTTCACGCGGAGAGAGGCCTTAGGCAGGGCTGTCCACTTTCTCCCCTCCTTTTTCTTCTGGTAGCAGAAGGATTGAGCAGGGCTATACTTGATGCTAAATTACAGGGGAGTTTTCGTGGCATTGGCATTGGTGATCAGCTATCTGTTACACATCTGCTATTTGTGGATGACATTATCATTTTCTGCTCTGGAGATAGAAGAGATACTAGAACCCTGAAGGAGATCTTGGAACTTTTTTCTAAAGCTACGGGGATGGATATAAATGAAGAGAAATCCACACTTACTACCCATTTGCTGCGACCGGATGAGGAACGGGCTCTATTTGACTTGTTTCCCTTTAAGAAGACTGGGCTGGACGAGGGATTGAAATATCTGGGTTTCTCCCTTAAAGCCAACGTATATTACAAGAGGGATTGGAGATGGCTCATTGGTAAGGTGGAGAAAAGACTGAAAGGCTGGAGTCATAAATGGATGTCACGAGCTGGCAGGCTGGTGTTGGTTAAGTCCGTACTGGAAGCCATTCTAGTCTACTGGATGTCTTTGTCTTGGATACCCAAGGGTATCCTTGAGTCTATCAGGCGGTTATGTTTTAGATTCCTGTGGAGTGGCAAGAAGGAGGGTCAGGTTACCCCGTGGGTCAACTGGAAGAAAATCGCTGCACCTAAGGGTCTCGGAGGGTGGGGATTAAAAAACATCTTTCATTTTGCTCATGCGTTAGCAGCCAAGGGTGGTTGGAGACTTATCAAAACTAACAGTTTATGGACCAGGGTTATAACTGGAAAGTATCTTTCAGGAATGAGTCTGGACGAATGGATTAGGAGCCCTCAGAAGTCTCATATTGGGGGATCCGTGATCTGGAAAGCGGTGGTTAAATCCTTCGATCTGGTGGAGAGTTACCTGGCGTGGGATGTTGGTAATGGCGCACAGGTGAGAGTTGGCAGAGATCCATGGATAGGGAGTGAACGCACTCATCTGTTGCCTGAAATGGTTGTAGCTGCTTTGGGAACTCGAGGCATATACACTCTGGACCAGCTGGCTGTACAGCGACCCGTGGACCCGTGGAATCAACACTGGAAAAACGCTGCACTTTTGGGATTGGAGGAACCTGTGGCTACGTCTTTAAATAACTATATCAGTGGACTGAACCGTGCACAGATTCATCTGTCGGATAAGGAGGATCAGCTGATTTGGGAACTCGATCCGGCTGGCAACTACACACCGAAAATGGGATACACAGTGCTCTGCGCAGGTGATTTGATCGGGGATGAGGTCTGGTGGTGGCGATCTTTGTGGAAACTTAAATGCCCATCCAAAAACCGATTGTTTATGTGGTGTGCTCTGATGAATCGGGTACCGACCTGGGATAATCTACAGAAGAGAAATTTCCAGGGTCCGGGGTGGTGTGTCTTATGCAAGAATGATGTGGAAACAATCTCTCATCTTTTCATTCATTGCCAGTTTACGATTGCTGTGTGGAAAGAATGCTCTAAATTGATGGGCTTCGATTTCATATGGGAAGGAAACTCTGTGGACATTGCATGGGATAACTGGTGGAGACGGACAACTGATAAAAAACAGAAGACCTTACCATTGTTGATTATATGGGGGATCTGGCTGGCTAGGAATGGGGCGATTTTTCAGGAAAGATCATGTATACCGGAAATACTCAGTGCTATTTCTGTGGGCATTTATCAGGCTTGTCCCGAATACATTAGGGCTGCTAAACAGAGACGGGACTTGGCAGTTGAGATAGATAAATCTTCTCCTTGGGGATTCTTTGATGGTGCAGCTAGCAATGAGATCTATGGTGGGGGAGCAATCTTATACATTTCTGATTCACATTTCTACACTCTCACGATGGGTCTTGGAGCGGGAACCAATATCTTTGCTGAAGTCATGAGTTTAAAATTATTACTCATTTTTGCATATGAGCGGGGTATTTCTAGGTTGGCGGTCTTTGGAGATTCGATGAATGCTATTAATTGGACCAATAAAACTCAAGCCTGCAGAGTTCTTAGAATTGCAAATGTTATCAATTCTATTCAGCTGGTCAAACAATCCTTTGAAACATTCATCTGCCGGCATGTTTACAGGGAAAATAATAAGCTAGCAGACCAGGCATCCAAAGATGGACAACTCATGGTTTTCGGCACTTGGAAAGTAACTGAAGAATTCAATGGACAGCGAACTGATTTTTTTCACAGACCATTTATTGAATGATGAGTACAATAAGTTAGTTTTATAAATTATGAAAATGAAGTTTATATGTTTTTTTTTTGAGAAGATGTAAAAGCAAAATAGTCCGGTGGGACAGATATATTTTGTTAAAGCAGAAAATAAGCAGTTTTGACAGTAGACGTAACAGTCTCATCAAGTGAACCCATATTAATTGGGCAAGGTTAATTCACTTTAAAGTGAATACTGAATGTAATTCGGATCTCTAAGGATGAATGGAATTACGCTTTTTTCTTAAGGAAAAAAAAAAAAAACACATTAAAATTTACTTAATCGTATTTGAAAAACATTTATTTACAATTTGTTTAAAAACTTAGTGGATTAAGAACATATACACAAATATCAAATATGTTGGTTTAAAACACATTAAAATTTACTTAATCGTATTTGAAAAACATTTATTTACAATTTGATTAAAAACTTATTGGATTAAGAACATATACACAAAAAAGGAAACTTGGTTGGTAGATTAGGGTTTCAGTGTTTAGGGGTTAAAGTATTTAAGTAGTAGTGAGGGTTTAGGGGTTAAAGTATTTAAGACGTAGAGACTGTTCATTCATTTTGGGGGCTTCTTAGTTTTACGAAGGGGTTCAACACAGAGAGGATTCTCATCCGTTTAAGGGGTAAGTTTTGCACTTCAATTTTCTTTTATTTAGTTTCCATGTTTAATGTAAAGACAAACATGATAAACCCCAAGGCCTCTCTGGAGTAAGCCACAAACCAGTAGAAATAGTAGTAGAAATGCCCTTGAAATGGATCAAGTTAAAGGCCAGGGACTAAAAACCCCAACTCTCGTGCCACAACCGCCATATTTGTCTGGTCATTAAGTTGAAACGAGATTCCTGACGACATCCCAGTACCTCATCCCCTATTTCATTTTGATGGAAGCCAAAAGATCTGCTTGATTATTTTTTTTATAAGTTCGATTCTATTAAAACTAGAAAAATAAAAAATTGTACATAGTTCACATCCAAGAGTTTGCTTTGAGACCTATGCACTGCTAGAGCCAGTAGAGAGCTCTGAAAACTCAAAAAAACTACTAGTTTAAATGTCTAAGAGTTTGCTTCTGAGAACAAAAGATCCCCCACAGGTCGGGGGTTATGGCCCCGTGTAAACAAAATCGGGATTGATATATGCTAACCAGATGAAGACTAAACCAGAAAGAGAAACCTCGAAAATAATTAATCATCGATAGTAATAAAAACTGGATAAGCATTGGAACAGTCAGCACCTGAAGCTGGAGTTTCTGACTTGGTTGAAGAGGATGACCTCGATTGGTGAGTCTGTCGATGAAAGATCATTTGAGGAGTTGAGTCTTGGTTCAACGGCCCATCGAAGGATTTGCTCGTCAATTCACAAATTCACAAGCCAGGGCATTCAACTTTGTGTTCAATTGAGCATCTGATTCCATGTGGTCTCGGGGAAGGCGACGAATCCAACTCTTTAAACATTCCATGTGGGCTTCCATAGAGATAGCCTGAGGCTTATCTTGAGGATGACTCTTGACATCGTCAGTCATGGCTTGACCCAAGAGGGTCTTTGTGTACTAGAACAATCCAAGGGTTTTAGTATATTGGGTGTCCCTAGTGCGAGTGGAACCCACTTCATCAACCAAACTACCCATTTCAACAACCAGTTGGTTTTAGTATAGCAGGTGTCCATAGTGTGAGTGGAACTCACATCATCAACCAAACTGCCCATTTCAGCAACGAGTTGTTTCAGACCCGGCTTTTGGAATTGGGCTTTGATTTTGGACTCCGTATTTTGAATCTAATTCTGTGTTTCAGGGTGGACCAGACCAACGTAATAGGTTTGAGCCTTTTCTGTTTCACACAGAGCATGAGGCATGTGAGTGTGTGGAGGCCCAACAGTTGTTTTGCAGTTTGTTTGCTTGGAACGTACCATACTTGTGAAGTGGCGAGAGCAGGAGCATATTGTATAGGGACGGGGTTGGGGAATGCCAGAAGCAAGTGATTGGTGCAAGGGGAGCCAAAGAGCGAGCCAGGGAGATGGACGACTGGGATGAAGCTCAACCAGACATAAGTGGGCCCAAAGCTTGAACAGATGCCTCCACTGTCTCAAATTGTACATGGTACAGGATCCAAGAGGAGATGAAGGTGCCATGAGAACAAGGTTAATAGTTGTAAGATACAGAGCACAAACCAACCTTGAGGAAATCCTTCACTCGAATGGGGCAAACATTCCAAACCCAACAATGATTACAACAAAAAACTGGCTGACGAAACCATTAAACATGCATGATGATGACATTACAAATGGCAAGTCTATTGAGAAGCCACGTGGATGATGTTGGAGCTTGCCACTAGGCTTGGTTCTTGATTACATCCAATGTGGAGGAAAGATTTGCTTGATTATTAGTTGAAAAGGGGGTTTAAATGCCGAGGTAGCCGCGAATAAAATTAAGGAGGCTTTACTCGTTTCAAAGGTCTTTGAATACTCAAAGCTATACATGGATAATAAGTCATTTTCAAACAAGATTAAGCTTTGTGGATCTTTTGATCTATTCATGGTTGATAAGGCTATATAGTGCTTGGTCCCTAGGTTTTTGGGGCCAACACTTTTTACTAGGAAATGGAATCTGATCCCTGTGGCTTTGACTGAAGAGCAATGGACAGGATCGATGGAGTCAGCTTGTAGTTCGGCTTTGCTCTCCATTAAGGGTCCTTCTTGTGTTGTTAGAGTGACCAGAGGTTCTTAGACAATAGGGAAATTGTGGAGAATGGTGTTGCTGTGATTGATGGTCTTGCGTCGGCGATTCCAAAAAGGTGATGTTTGGTGGGCAAACATCAGTTCCATTATCTCAAGTTGGATTATTTGGTATATCTAGTTTACCGGTCATTTGAAATACTTAATGAGATTGAAAGTGGTAAAACAGAATCTCAAATGGATAAACCAGAGAATAACATGGAAAAGGGGATTACAAGTGAGCTTTCGACTAAGAAAAAGAAAAACAGATTAGCTTCAGAGGGAGAAAGTGCCGATGTTAAAGTGCGAAAGGACTACGATTCTCCTACAGCTTCAGGACGTAGAAAGAAAAATAAGTTGGTAACGTAGAAAGATAAATAAGTTGGTAGGTTTGCAAGGAGGGGAGGTTGTTAACACCATCAAAGCTGAAACAAAGAAAATAGGCCGAAGGAATCGGAGAAAAGAGGGAAAAATGAAGGAATCCAAGAAAAGCCCTGTTAGGGCTACATGAGTTTGCAGTTTCAAGTTTGAGTTAATTTGGTTTTTGTACTAACATATTTTTCTGTCATGCACAATGACGCTGCTGGTCCCTACAGTTTCTGCACCTCCCACTGCAATTGGATGTCTGGCAATGCTTCACAGGAGTTGCCTGTTATGGATCTAAGGCAGGCCCTGAACAATATGTTTGGTATCGAATGCGGTTTAAGCAATATATTTTGAACTTGTATATCATCTATTTCTTTGGGCTTGATTTTTGTCTAAGTTGACGTGGATAGTTGTCTAGTTTGTATTGGTTTTATCTTAAACAACTCTGGGGCATATTTGTCAATATCTCTCTTCTTTATTGCTTAAATTAGACAAGTTTCCAAATGACGCTTTTATGACTCAGAGGGAAACAATCAAGAGAAGATAAATGTGGCTTTTGAACGCGATTGCCCTTTGCAAAAGTAATAGCAACCCTAGTTGAAGGCATTGATGAAACAATTATTTGCTTAATTGAGTCTGTACATATTTTTACTCCATATTGCTGTGCACTGTTCCTGTTAGCAAATAGATATTCAAAGATATTTTTAGTGGAAGAAACATTTTCGTTGTATGAGTAAGATAACATGTAGGACCTAAATTGTCATGGGCTGACAGTTTATTAATTGTTTTTCTTGTTAAAGTTAATTCCAAAGAATGGTTATGATTTGCTTTAAAGTATCTGTTAATTGAGTTTTCTAGAGCCACGGCATTGGATGACAACGTTTTTATGTTTAGTATGAACCTTTGTGCTGGGTCTTCCTGAAGAACCTTTTGTGAAAATGCCTTGCTTTATTAAAATCAAGAAATATATTACATGGCTTGAGATTGCTGGATCAGCATTTATCGTTGCCAACAAGTTTGTCAAAGAACGATGCAGAGTGGAGGACTTAGGTGAGTAGCTCTAGAGAGGGGGGATCTATTTTATTTTTGAATGGTGTTATTACCATTTGATTCGAGTCATTTTAACGTCTTTAATACTAACAGGATATAGCATGTATTTTGTTGATAAATTGCAATGTGCAATGCAGGTGTCTTCTCATTAGTTTTCCATAGAAACTGAACAAATTCTAGGGTCCTATTGATCATCAATGGATTTGGTATTGAGTTGACTTCGATTGGTTTGCAACTATTTTTCAACCATGTTTCTTTTTATTGGGTAGAAATTGAAGAATTGAACTCTCAATGATGTGACATGAGTGTGCTTTGCGTAGCACTAAGAGCGTATGCAGAGGATGAAATTTAGCAAACGATTGAGGGGTGGGGACATGAAAAAATCCTTGTGCATGATGCTGTCATCTTGAATACTATTTTCAAATATTTAGGTCAATTTGGTCAATAATGTTAAGTAACTGCTCTATTTTGATTGAAGGCAGTGACGACGTCCTGACTTTGATAATTGGCTTGGAGTGGAAAATCTCCTGAGTGGAATATCTTCTGACGTGGATTTCTTAAATATTTACTTTGTTTGTGTCACATCCTTGTTGTCCCAAATATTTCAATTACAATGACCGGAAAAGTAAAAAAGCGTAGAACGTTTTAGACAACTCCACACTCTTTAAACAACACAAACATGTCCAACCTTTTGCCATAGTTTCATTTGAACATTAGTTATATGTTACACCAGAAAACATCAAAACAACATTGGTTAACGTAAGTATACTATTAATACATGCTCATTACTGAATACATATTTTGGATAGATATTTTAAGATTCTTCTAGGTTGGATGGTAAAGTCCTTTGCTTTTGAAGCTAATCTTCAGTCTTTTTTATATCAAGTTAAATTATTGTATTAATATGAAATAATTTTTATTCATAAATAATATATATATATATTTTTATTTATTTTTAAATAATGAGTTGTGGTTGGGAGGAATATTGTTACTCACCCTACCCAGGTTCAATTCTTGTAAGTGACATATTGTTCTTGTTGAACCCATATTGTAATGATTGTAATTCATGCCACCTTGATTCTCTAGAATAACAGATGGTGACCATTTCCCAGGTGGACTAGCCCTCTAACAAACCGCGAACCACCTTTTAAAAAAAAAAATCTTGTTGAATCAATATCGACAAGAGCAAGATAAGAAGGTTACAGTTGTTGGTATGGAGCACTGGTTGCTGCAAGGTGGATGAGTAGATGTTTACAGTTGTTGGTATGGAGCACTGGTTGCTGCAAGGTGGATGAGTAGATGTGTAGTGTCTAGTGAATAATGACTTGGAAATATTAGGACATCATGTACAAATAGGGTAGGTATGCAAGCCATCGGTGTAGGGTATTGAGGACAAGTGTATGGCATGTGCAATAGGATATACAAGACATAGTTGTAGGGTACATATCAGAGGCTTTTATCGGCCTCTGTTCTTCAAAATTGCAAAGATGGATGATATTATATTTGTTTCCTCTATATCTAAGGGTCTTGTGAGGAGGCGGGGTTGCAGGTGTCTGTGGGGGAGGCGAGAACGGAGTGGGTCAAGCTAAGATTTGTGAGGTTTCTGTTTAGTTTCTCGGTATGGAAGCTTCCAATGGTTTGTATTGGGATGGTGATGACCTCTTGTGGGAACAAGCAGGGGTCATTCAGTTGGACGATGTGTGTAAAAGACTCTATGATGGGGCTCACGCGCAAGCCGCGCAACAAAAACTAGTCTTGTGTTTTGTTGATGTGTCAGAGGTAGAAATGGGGTTTGACCTCAAGAAGGAGGTTTCGTTTTTTTAGATGAAAGGTACGAGGAAGGCGGGGCATGTGTTGTCAGGCTTGCAGATTTCGTGGGATCTTGTGTTGAAGTCGGAGAAAACCTTTGGTGTTTTTTCACATAGGAAACCTAGGGTTTTTGGGGAAGCTGCTAGATCCAAAAGGTTATCCAAATCCCTTCTTTCCTACTCAGAGAGTGTTTCGATGACCATGAGGAAGGATGTAAACTTTGACAGAGTGGCCAACTTGGCAGAAAGAGCGCTTGTGGGATGACTAGTGTATATGTCGATGAATTAGCTAGAAATGCTAGTGTGGATAACCCAAATTTGGAAACCCTTTTTGGGTTATTGTCCCCGTTAAATATTATCGTCAATAATTGGTTTTGTTTTTAGTTTTTGGAAGAGGTGCATGTTCATAAGTGTTGAGTTGTTTGTGGGTCAAAGATAAGGGCTTCTTGATTGTAATGTCCCCATTCAAATAAGTGCATAGTAAGACAATCCCATCAATCCTACTAGTTTCCTAGGTTGGATGGGCACATGTGGGATGGTAATAAAGAAACTAATAAATGATATTTAGACATTAGAAGGGTTCAAGCATTTAATAAATATGATGAATAAATATATTCAAGAGAAATTATAGGTGGCAAGTGGTTTTGGAGACATATGGAGGTGGTGGGACCCACACTAGCTTGATTTTTCAATGACACATGGCAGCTCTCTCTTGCCAATTCGAATTCATGGGAAGGTGAACACTCTTGGGTGAGTTGGTAAGTCATAACACATGGCATTGAGCATCTTAGGTCGAAATGGGATGGAATAGTAATCTCCATGGGAGAGGAAGAGTCAAATTGGAGACTAGTGGACACATGGGCTAGATTCCATAGTTTTATGACAACAATAATGAAGCATCTATGACATTTTATGACAAAATTCAGACCTGACTTCTTACACCTGACCATTATGACATGTCAGCCCCAAAAATAGGGTCAAGAAGGCGCTCATGGAGTTGGAGGAATCTAAAGAGACTCAAATTCGAATTTGGGAGAAGATGGAAGGTTGGAACTAGGAGACAAGTGGCAAATGAGGAATATTTTCTAAATGGAAAATTATTGAATCTATTGAGAGGATTTCGACCCTTTGAAGGCTAATGTTGGTTATAAAATGTAGAAATCAAGTATGAGAATGGCCTTTGATGATTTGAGAAAAATTGCATTTGTGAAGAGAGAGCTAGTGGATGACTAGTTTCTTGCCTTAGCCAATTTCGAGGGTGAAAGATTCCCATCCAAGTTGGTGTTTGGAGAGGCCACTCAGGTCTTTCATGGTGCTTTAATGGAGTTTGTATTTGCAGGTAGTAGCTACAGGAAGTTTCATGGTTTGGTTTAGTGCAGCACTTTCTCTCCACCGTTTCCAGTTTTGAAGGCATATTCGTGCTCCTTGAGGGAGGGCGTTTTTGGTGAGCACTTGTGCTTCTTGAGAGAGCTTCTCATTATATATTTCTGATTGTAATAGCTTCATATCCTCTGTTATTAATATTCAGAAAGTCTCAGGTCGAAATACCCACTGGTTGTATGCAAAACTATTGATTAATGAGCAAACAATGTCAATTTCCCCAATGCATTGATGTATGACACTATAATGTTGATTATTTCGAATGGATGGATGATTCTCTGATATATTTGTGATCAATATACTGCCATGGATGTTTTCTACAAGTTTCATGTACTGTACTTGAGCATTTGAAGCATTTTTACTCAGTTTAGTTGTATTGGGAGGTGAAATAGTGCCATTTCCCCAAGGGTCGAATTGGGGGTTTTTGCTGTTGAATGTGAGAGAGTTAGAACAGTAGTAAAAATCAATTAATGGTGCATATGAAACCTTAATCACATACTTAACACATTATATACCTCTGTTCATAAATTTGTGGGAGTTTGGGGGCATTTGGAAGGCCATTTGCAGTGTTACCCGAGGGGGATTTGATGCACAAATTACTAGTCAAAATTACATATGTTGATCAGAATACAATCAAGTTTGCAGCAGTATTTGGAGGGCCATAAAACATCCCTGAACCTTATATTCAAGTTTAAATACCATTCATACACTCCTACAGAAGATTTGGGAGCATTTGGGTTGATTTGAAGGTCAAAACAATAAAACTAGTCAAAGGTCGAAATAGGGAAAAAAAGTGGAAAATTGGGCATTTTAATAAAATTTGAAAAAAGGATATTACACTGATGCTCAAGAGATAGTCGACAGAGTTCAACCCCTTTAAAGAGAGGTTTCGGGAAAAGCTGGTGTGGTTGCTATTTTTGGGTCTGCCCCTGGAACTATGGATGCGTTAGGTTATTGTGGATATCGCGAGCAAGGTGGCAAAGCTTGTTTTCTTCGATGATTGCTCCTTGCGCCAGGTGGACAAGAGGGAAACATGGGTGTTGGTGGAGATTGATCTGACCAAGGTGTTACTTGCAGAACTAGTCATTCAATGGGGTGATAGGGTTATCGTACAAGAAATCAATTATTGGATATTGGTTTCTAGATGTCATCGGTGTCATCAAACTGGTCGCTTGCGTCGTGAATGTCCTGGCAGAAGAGGGTCTTCAAGCATGTCGCCTACATTATGTCTAGATGCTTCGGACATTGTTTTTGGTGAGCAATGCTCCCAGTCTTTACATCTTCAAGGTGATACCGGCGGGGAGTACGGTTCACATCAGGCTTCTCTGGGAATGAAATCCTTTATAGGTATGTATGCTCAGGTCTCTCTTTCCATCTTTTTATAACTTGTTGAAGGAGGAGGAACTTTTCTTCTTGCAGTTTGTGGAGAATAAGCCAGTGGGGATGATCTCTTTGGTGGGGAATGAGGCCTCAGAGAGGGAGGATACTTTGGTTGCTGGTGATGATTCACCTTTGGCCGAAGGAGTTACCTTTGCTAGAAGAGCCTCCGGAGGTGTTGTTGATGGCTGTGCAACCGATTGATGGTGGAGTGTTGAGATATTGTAACTTCAAAGAATATTATATTTGTACTTTATTATTCTGGAGATGTTTCATTCCTCCGTGAAGATCTTATTGTATATCCGGAGATGTTTATTCCTCCGTCGGAATGTGGTAACTCGGGTTATTAGACTTCCCTAGTGGGGGTCGGCCCTGTATGTGTTATGTGGGTCAAAGGGTTATTAGACCACCCTAGAGGGGTCGGCCCAGTCAGTTGTAGTGGGGTATTTAACCCATTGGTTAAATACGAGCCTACATGTACTTGTGTAAAAGATATGTCAGAGTAGTGTATAAATAGAGGAGGTGTGTTCCTCATTTGATACACACACTTTCTTGAGGATAGCGCATTTGTGGAGGAGAGGTCTGCTATTGTGGAGGAGGAGATCATGTCTCAGGGTTTCATCTTTGTATATTGCTGGTCATCTATATTGAGGAAGCTTTACTGGGTTTTCTACCCCATGAGGGTTTCCCAGGATAAATCTGTGTCTCTTGTGTTTATGCTATGCTTGTTGTTTCTTCAGTGATCCTATATATGCTACTATTGTGAAATGGAATCTAATGCTGCTATTTTCTGTCTTAGCATATTAAATCTTAACATGGTATCAGAGCTAACCTGAAGGAAGGCAAGGTATGGCACTTACGACACTTGCTTTACTTACGACAATTTGAAGGTTAGGGTTTTACATAGCAAAAACCAGTCATCGTGGAACTTTCGCTATAAATCCATTTCTGCGAAGTTTCAGGGTCTGAAACATTTACAGGTCGAAGACAACATCCCCAGGTACCTTGTGTCCAAAGGGCACCCTCAGATTCGTTGTACTTTATGAGTTATGATCAGTACAAGTTAGTGTTTCTGCCTCTTCCAGATCTCAGTCAAAATCAGGTAACCTTGGAAAAAAAGGTCATAACTTGGGCTAGGAAGCTCCAAATGAAATTTCGTAAAAAGTGACAGGTAGTACACAGACTGTACTATCTTAGAAAACTTTTTCAGAGGCCGAAGATGAACCTGTGACACGTGGCACGCCGTACAAGTTCGCTCTCCTGTTTTATCCCATAAACAGGTCACGTTGCGACACTTGGCATAACTCTCTCTCAGAGAGTCCAATTGAGGTCAGACCTGTCAGGATGGAAAGATAACAGGGAGAGCTATCTCAGGAAAAGTTTGCAGAGGCCGAAGTTCAAACAGTGACACGTGGTACGCCGTACAAGTTCGCTCTCCTGTATTATCCCAAAACAGGTCACGTTGCGACATTTGGCATAACTCTCTCTCAGAAAATCCAATTGAGGTCAGACCTGTTAGGATGGAAATATGACAGGTCAGGCTACTGTAGAAAAAAATTTCATACCCTGTGGAGCGAAAATTTCTGAGTTATAGCAGAAACAATCAGGTACATATTTATGTCAAAACATAATTGTTTTTGGAGCACCTTTATTCATGGCTTCCGGAATTTAGGGTTTCGGAGAAAGTTAGAATTTTTGGAATCGGAATCCATGGCTGAATGCTACTCAGGAAAATCGAAATTTAGAGACCAAGATCGAATTTCTTGGTTGGGTAGAAGACCGGGCTTGATCAAACCCCAGTTCGAGATTTTGATCGGAAAGATAGAAAATTAGGGCTTCAGCAAAAGTTGGAATTTTTGAAGTCTGTAACCACGGCTGGAAGCTCCTCAGAAAAATAAGAGTTTAGAGCCTTGGATCAAACCTTTTGATTGAGCAGAAGGGTGGGCTTCATCAAACCCTAGTTCAGGATCCTGTCTAGAAGATCCAGAAGTTTCAAAGGCAATTTTGAGGGGTCAAATTTTGGAGATTTCAAAATTGAAGTATGCTAGTTTGATCAGCTCAGCAAGGCACATCCTTCCATTCATTCAGAAGTGTGAAAGTCAAAGATTGAATTTTTAGGGTTTCTCTAGCAAACCCTAATCAAGCTCCAGATCAAGTTTCAGGGGGAGTTGAGGCTAAGGCCTTACATAAGAAGACTACAAGAAGTCTCGACAGGTATGACTTAAGGAGGTTCAGGTATGTCTTGAAATCTGATTCTTGATTAAGTTCATGATGTGTTTGTCTTCATATTATTTATTAGTACAATCTTGATTAATGTTAGAATTGTCTTATCACCCTAGTAACAGTATGAATGCATGTGAATGATTGAAGACATTCATTGATTAGGGCTATATGATTGTACTAATGCATTATGGTTTTATGTGAGGTTGATGTTGTCTGCTAACAAGATACAGGTACATCACAAAAGACAAATCAAGTTCCATGACCATGACAACATGAAGACAAAGACTCATCCATAATCTTTGTTCTACTTACGAGGTATGTATGAATTTGTTATATTATGTTTAACCTATGAGACATGCAGGTTCTAGCTCAGGATCTCTAAATCATTGAAGAGATTGCTTAGGTATGTTGTACATAACTAAGCATGTATACTAATCCAGGTATGTTTTCCTATGTCATGTTAGAATCTTACCTTGTGTTAGGATCCCTTATATAAGTATACTTGGTATGATTGGTTATGCTTATTCATAAAGTTAGTAATCAAGGGTTTATGCATATTATGTCTCTTATCTTGATGATCTAATTAACCAGAAGAGTACTATGATCAAACAAGAATATGCATAAGTAAAAGAATACTTCCTTGAAACCTTGAATATTATCTATAATCATGACTATACATTTTCAAAGATTATTTAGAACTAGAATGTTTTGATAATATTGAGAATATACTAATGAATGTATGTCTGTGTATGAGATCATGAGGATGACACTAGTGCACACTTGAGCATGCACAGTGGTACAGAATGAATAGAAGTTCAAAAGACATATAGAAGATCAAGCGGGAGGCAACCACACAAACATAAAAGATAAGTATTTGAGTTGTTATTTGAAATAGTAAATGATATTGCTTGTATGCATATTTGTATTCCTAGAATATATCATGCTGAGTGTAAACATTCATAGAGCATTGAACAGTATACTACTAATATGCATATGATTGGTAAGTTGGACAAACATTCCATTGTTGCTTGTCTAGAATGAAACCTCTTTGCTGACATGCTGAGAGCTGTGCACACTCTCAATAGTATGTTCTGGTAGAGATGGAAGGCATCTAGATAGCCACTGTATGCATACAGGATATGGGAAATTGTTGTGCCAAAGTATTGGTCAAAATAATTACATAACTATGTAAATGATATCTGTATGCATAATAGGTTATCATGTCAATATGATTTGATGATTATGAAGTATTACTAATCATGTACTTAATTTTGATTTGTAGGAAAGATCATGATGAATAATGAACACTGAACAAGTGATGGATGTTCAAACAAAAGGATTTACAAATCAAACACACTATAGAAGGCTTGTGGCTAGAAAATTCTCTTAGAAAGAAGAAGAGAATCATGATAAGATGTTTGCTCCAAGTGGCTAGATAAGACCATTCTCTTAATGGTGTAATTAAAGAAGAAGTGTGAATCAGGTTCTGTATGGGTACCCAGGATCGATAATCAATTGATGAGCTTAATGATCACCATGGGTGATGAGGATTTCAACCTTTGCTACAAGGCTGAATATTGTTTCTATACACAGATGATATGGTGTAGAAAGGAACCAAAAGTTCGAATTTGCAACAATGTACTAACCAAACCTCTACCGATCTGATGTACTAACCAAACCTCTACCTCAAGTAAAGTTTTCTGAGACAAACTTAATATAGTTCAGAAGGACCCTCCTCGAAAGGGGGAGTGATGTGGTAACTCATGATGAGATTTCCTGCATCGACAGTGAGGTCGATGATGAGGATACCTATATTAGTGATGCCGACAGAGAGGTTGGTGGATGGTCCTTAGACAGGGTCTAAGGTGACAAGAGGATTGCATCATCCTTGAACATATATTCTAAAAGAGGCCGTAGACATGATGTCTCCGAAAATGAAGTCCTTGGTGGACATATAGGATTGCATCATCCTAAAGAGAGCCGTAGACGTATGTCTTCGAGAATGAAGTCCTTGGTGGACTTGAGGGGATTGGATCATCCCTGGACTTTAGTCCTAAAGAGAGCCGTAGACGTATGTCTTCAAGAATGAAGTCCTTGGTGGACTTGAGGGGATTGGATCATCCCTGGACTTCAATCCTAAAGAAGAGCTGTAGACGTATGTCTTCGAGAATGAAGTTCTTGGTGAACATGTGAGGGGATTGGATCATCCCTGGACTTCAGTCCTAAAGAAGAGCCGTAGACGTATGTCTTCGAGAATGAAGTTCTTGGTGAACATGTGAGGGGATTGGATCATCCTTGGACTTCAGTCCTAAAGAAGAGCCGTAGACGTATGTCTTCGAGAATGAAGTTTTTGGTGAACATGTGAGGGGATTGGATCATCCCTGGACTTCAGTCCTAAAGAAGAGCCGTAGACATATGTCTTCGAGAATGAAGTTTTTGGTGAACATGTAAGGGGATTGGATCATCCCTGGACTTCAGTCCTAAAGAAGAGCCGTAGACGTATGTCTTCGAGAATGAAGTCCTTGGTGGACGGTTGAGGATTGAGTCATCCTTGGACATGGTCCTAAATGTACGGTTGAGGATTGAGTCATCTTTGGACGTGGTCCTAAATGTACGGTTGAGGATTGAGTCATCCTTGGACGTGGTCCTAAATGTACGGTTGAGGATTGAGTCATCCTTGGACGTGGTCCTAAATGTACGGTTGTGGATTAAATCATCCTTGGACAGTAAATCCAGTAATTCCGAAAGGAAGGATAGTCCTAAATGAATTGAGTGGATTAAATCATCCTTGGACAGTAAATCCAGTAATTCCGAAAGGAAGGATAGTCCTAAATGAATTGAGTGGATTAAATCATCCTTGGACAGTAAATCCAGTAATTCCGAAAGGAAGGATAGTCCTAAATGAATTGAGTGGATTAAATCATCCTTGGATAGTAAATCCAGTAATTCCGAAAGGAAGGATAGTCCTAAATGAATTGAGTGGATTAAATCATCCTTGGACAATAAATCCAGTAATTCCGAAAGGAAGGATAGTCCTAAATGAATTGAGTGGATTAAATCATCCTTGGACAGTAAATCCAGTAATTCCGAAAGGAAGGATAGTCCTAAATGAGATTGAGTGGACTAATCATCCTGTAAATAGATTGGGATTGCCTCGTCCCTAGACATGGTGAGATGTCTTAAAGTGATAAGGACTAATCATCTTGTAAATAGATTGGGATTGCCTCGTCCCTAGACATGGTGAGATGTCTTAAAGTGATAAGGACTAATCATGCTGTAAATAGATTGGGATTGCCTCGTCCCTAGACATGGTGAGATGTCTTAAAGTGATAAGGACTAATCATCCTGTAAATAGATCGGGATTGCCTCGTCCCTAGACATGGTGAGGTATCTTAAAGTGATAAGGATTGATCATCCTATAAGTTGATCTGGATTGCATCATCCATAGACATGAGAGTTGTCTTAAACCGAGAGGGACTGATCATCCCGTAAGCGGATTAGGATTGTATCATCCTTGGACCTATGTCCTAAAGTGAGAGGGATTGATCATCCCATAATTGGATCTTGTGTGTTGCAGGGTATGCTGCTATTGTGTATACTTGTATTGATGAGGATACTTGTATTGATGATGTGTATACTTGTATTGATGAGGATACTTGTAGTGATGAGGATACTTGTATTGATGATGTGTATACTTGTATTGATGATATTTATACTTGTATTGATGATGTTGTTGATCGTGATGATCTAGATGTCGATGTTGTTGATCGTGATGATCTAGATGACGATGCTACTGATCGTGATGATCTAGATGACGATGCTGCTGATTGTGATGATCTAGATGACGATGCTGCTGATCGTGTGATGACGATGTTGATGATCATGTGATGACGATGCTGATGATCGTGTGATGATGATGCCGATGATCGTGTGATGACGGTGCTGATGATCGTGTGATGACGATGCTGATGATCGTGATGATGATGATCATGTGATGACGATGATGATGATCGTGAGATGATGATGTTGATGATCGTGAGGATCTAGATGTTGATGTTGCTGTAGTTGTTCGAGTGCTGCAGAAGATAAAGACTCAATACTGAAGATGTTGATGTTCCAGTATTGAAGATGTTCCAGTAACTACTTGAGTTATTGATGATGTTGAGAAAGCTTCCAATGATTTATAGATGTATCATGTATGATGTTGATGACTCCTTGCTCGTGCAGATGCTGTTATAATATCCTTCTCGTTAAGGGGGAGTGTTGAGATATTGTAACTTCAAAGAATATTATATTTGTACTTTATTATTCAGGAGATGTTTCATTCCTCCGTGAAGATCTTATTGTATATCCGGAGATGTTTATTCCTCCGTCGGAATGTGGTAACTCGGGTTATTAGACTTCCCTAGTGGGGGTCGGCCCTGTATGTGTTATGTGGGTCAAAGGGTTATTAGACCACCCTAGAGGGGTCGGCCCAGTCAGTTGTAGTGGGGTATTTAACCCATTGGTTAAATACGAGCCTACATGTACTTGTGTAAAAGATATGTCAGAGGAGTGTATAAATAGAGGAGGTGTGTTCCTCATTTGATACACACACTCACTTGAGGATAACGCATTTGTGGAGGAGAGGTATGCTATTGTGGAGGAGGAGATCATGTCTCAGGGTTTCATCTTTGTATATTGCTGGTCATCTATATTGAGGAAGCTTTACTGGGTTTTCTACCCCATGAGGGTTTTCCAGGATAAATCTGTGTCTCTTGTGTTTATGCTATGCTTGTTGTTTCTTCAGTGATCCTATATATGCTACTATTGTGAAATGGAATGTAATGCTGCTATTTTCTGTCTTAGCATATTAAATCTTAACATGGAGATGTGGTGAACCATGTCGAGGGTGCTTTAAATGAACCAAGTGATACTCTTCCCAAGGGTGGCTTTCTGCATGACTCAAATGACTCCTTGGTTTCCTCGGTCACGAGCATCTTGAAGCCGAGTTACACGGATATCCTTCAACTAGAGCCTATGAAGGTTTTCTCTTTTGACTCGTTAGAAGGTAGTGAAGCAGTCAATATTTCATCGAATCTATTGACAAATGTCACTATCAGGAAAAGAATGTGAAGGCGTTAAAGGGCACAATCGGGGTGGTCTGGTTAGCATTAGAGGTTCCACTGATACCATGACTTCTTTGATTGCTGAGTTTGATAATACTTCGGGTGAGTCATCCTTTGTACATTTGTTTTTTGATAACGGGGCCCTTAGAAATCTTGCGCCCCCTCAAAGTGTTTCCTTATGAAGATTGTTTCTTTTAATATTCAGGGGGTGGGGGGATAAGCCTAAGGGGCTTGCTCTTAGGAGGTCTTTTGTTATAGAGAAGCAAGACATAGTTCTTTTGTAGGAGACAATGGTCCTTAGGGTGAAGGCTAGGGATGTTATTTGGAACATTCTCCCTAGTTGGGAGTGCACCTCTATGGATGCTGTGGGTTGTTCAGGTGGGTTGATTTCTGCTTGGAACTCTCTAACTATTTGTTGTAGACCCTTTTTTATCGTGGTGGGTATTTTTTTGGAATGTGTATGTGGAGATTTTTCTTCCCCCTTCGGGGTGCTTAATGTCTATGGCTCTTGTGTCGATAGACAATCATTATGGCAGAGGGTGATAGATAGCCGGCTGCTGAACACTCATGCCCTTATTTTAGGGGGTGATCTTAATTTGGTGTTGTGGGGCAGAGAAATTTGGGGATCTTGTACTCATTTTGACCCTCTTTCGAATTGGTTTCAAAATATTTTTGACAACACTGGGATGGTGGATGTCGAGCCCATTTCCTTGGCTCAGAGTTGGAGAAATGGAAGATCTAATGGGGAGGGAATATCTAAAAGGTTGGACCGTTTCTTAGTATTTGACAATCTCTTTCCCTCCCTTAGTCGACACCAGTCCTACATTGTGGGTATTAATATTTTTGATCATGTTCCAATCATTCTTCAGTTCGAAGGTGTTAATTCTCAAGCTAGGTATCCCTTTAAATATAATCACTCTTGGGTGAAAGTTGATGGCTTCTTTGAATTGATCCAAAATCGATGGAGTTCTCTCTCGAATGTTCATGGTTCTTCGGCTATTCAAAGGTTCTCTATCAAGATGAAGGAAATCCGATGGATTGTTATTAATTAGGAAAAAGCTCAGAAGGAGAAGATAAGGAGGGAGCTTATGGACATCGAAGCTCAGTTGGAGACTTGCTTTTCTATGAATTTGATGGGGTTTTTTTCTTCTTTGGAAAATGAATTATTGGCCAATTTGGAAAGCTGAAAATCCAAGTTGCTTAACTTAGAGGAGGAAAGGTGGTGTGACTCAAAAGCCGGGGGATTTGGTGCACCCTCGGGGATAAGAACACGAAGTTCTTTCACAGATATGCGGACGGTCGAAGGGTTCCGAACTCTATCTGGGGTCTTAACAGTGCTGCAAGCAACTACATTTCAGGACAAGTTGAACTTTGTTTTGAAGTGGTCTCTCACTTCATCAATTACTAAAGAGATCCAGTTATTAATCCATTGGCTGCTTAGTTGAAAGTAATTGAACACCTACCCATGTTTTTTAACGAGGAAGATGTTGTCTCTATTGAAGCCTCGATTTCACTGGGAGAGATTGAATGTGTTCTCAATTCGTTCGCAGAGGACAAGAGTCCTGGCCCGGACTGGTGGTCCGCCGAGTTTTATCTTCAATTTTTGATATTGTGGGAAAATATTTGCTGGAGGTTGTGCAAGAATCGAAGGCTTTGGCTTGGGTCTCTAGAAGCTTGAATGTGACTTATATTACTTTGATTCCAAAAACAAACACTCCTTCCTCTTTCAATGATTTCCGTCCTATTGCTTTGTTTAATTTGGTGTACAAGCTCATAGCCAAGATTCTGGCTAATAGACTGAAGCCTAATCTGGATGAGCACATATCGACATGAATGGTTTAGGTTCCTTCAGTACAGGTTGATATTTGATGCAGTCGGATTAGCTCAAGAGATGTTGCACTCAGTCAAGGCTAAAATAAATCTGTCCTCATACTGAAGATTGATTTAGTTAAAGCGTATGACATAATTAACTGGTCCTTTTTAAGATTAGTTATGTTGCAGGTGGGGTTATCTTTTGAGGTCACTGAATGGATTTTGGGTTGTGTGAAATCGATGCTTTGTGGTTCTCATTAATGGTACTCCTTCAGCCTTTTTTTATTGTTCCAGAGGTGTGAGACAATGCTGCCCCTTGTCCCCGTTGCTTTTCCTATTGGTGATCGAGGGCCTCAACAGAATGATAAAGAAGGAAAAATCAGAATGCTTATTATCTGGCATAAAGATTGCACCGAGAACGGAAGTGACTCACCTTTTTTTTGTGGATCACGTCTTACTCTTTGGCATCGGTTCACAGGTATAATGGTCAACTTATAGGGATATTATAAGTCTTTTGTGAAGCCTCAAGGATGGAGGTAAGTGTAAGCAAGTGTTCCTTCTTTCATAATGAAGTTCAGGTGGATGTCCTTAATTCTGTGGCCTCTCTATTTCCCTTCCAGTTCTTTGAGATTGACAAGGGTTTCAGATATCTGGGGTTCTTCCTGAAATTGAATAACTATTTATCTCTGGATTGGCATTGGTTGGTGAAAATGGTGGAGAACTGTATCAATACATGGACAAACAAATGGCTTTCTTTGGGGTAAGGTTTTTGTTGATGTATTTGTAACTTCAGAAGATATTCACTTGTATATTACATTTGTACTTTATTGTATCCCCAACGAAGATGTATTATTCATCCGATTGGAATTGTCGTCATTTGTATTTGCAAGTGTCGCAAGTTACATTGTAAGTGTTGTAACTTATATTTGATGGGTTATTAGACCACCTTAGAGGGGTGACCCAGTATGGGTTAAAGGGTAATTAGACCACCCTAGTGGGGTCGACCCAGTGACAAGTGGTAATGGGTTATTAGACTCTCCTAAGGGAGGTCGACCCAGTTAGAGTTAAAGGCAGGTCAAGTCATTGTATAAATAGAGAGTGTGACTCTCTCATTCTATTCATTCATTCACTCATCCAACTTGCATAGTTGAGAGAGAGGAGTGCGCACAAGTGGAGGAGGAGTAGCTGCTGGAGACATCTATCTTTTGGATTTGATCTTTGTGATCTTTGTATTGGTGTTCATTTTATCTTTGAGGAAGTTGCGGGGTTTTTCACCTTTTTGGTTTTCCCCGATGAAATGCTTTGTGTCTCTTGTCTCTTGTGTTTGATATGTTGTACATGTTCTCTCAGTTAAAATCCTAGATCAGATTGAATTAAATGCTGAAAAACTAACATGGAATCAGAGCTAGCCTGAAGGAAGGCATTGTATGGCATTTATGACACTTGCTGCACTTGCGACAAATTGGAAGCTAGGGTTTGATATAGTAAAAACTAGTCATCGTGGCACTTTCGCTATAAATCAATTTTGGCGAAGGTTCAGATCTGAAACTTTTACAGGCCGAAGATGAAATGTTCATGTACCTTGTGTCTGAATGTCAGCCACAGATTCGTTGTTCTTAATGAGATATGATTCGTACAAGTTAGGGTTTCTACCTCTTATAGAATGCAGCCCTAAATAGGTGACCTAGGCACAGAGATCATATCTCGTGCTAGGAAGCTCCAAATGGAATTCCATAAAAAGTATCAGTTAGGGCACGGACTGTAGTTTCACAAGTCCGAGTTTTAGAGGCTGAAGTTGAAACAGTGACACGTGGCACTCTGTACAAGTTCGCTATGTTGTTTCATCCCATAAACAGATCATGTTGCGGCACTTAGCATATCTCTCTCATAGAGAATCCATTTGAGGTCAGATCTGTGGGGTTGGAAAGATGACATGTCATTTTACCACAGGCCGAAGTTTCAGATCTTGAGGATCCGAAATTTTAGAGATGCACCAAAAACAATATGGCATATATTTTTGTCAAAACAGAATTGGATTATGAAAATTTCCATTTTTGGCTTGTCACTGCTGCGGGAAATTAGGGTTTCTGCTAAAGTTGGAATTTTTGGAATCTGAGACCACGACTAGATGCTCCTCATCAAAATCGAAATTTAGAGACCAAGATCGAAATTTTTGGTTGGGTAGAACCCCGAGCTCTATCAAACCCTAGTTCGGGAATTTGACCAGAAACCAGAAAAACCAGAAAACCAGAATTTGACAAAAGCCGCAGATCCAAAACTCGCGGGTCATTTTTGGAGGGTTAATTTTTGAAGTTTTCAAAATCTGAGCACACCAGCTTGCTCACCACTGTGAATTACATCTCCCTGTCCAGTCAGAAGCTTGAAATTCCAAGTTTAGATTTTTAGGGTTTCTCTGTCAAACCCTAGCCAGCTCCAGATCCAGTTTCAACAAATCAAAGTGGATTGGGTTAATCCTAGAAGAGAATGAATTGGACACCTACATAAGTGAAGAAGTTCCAGTTCCAGAGGGAGATGAGGCTAAGGCCTTACATAAGAAGACTACAAGCAATCTCGACAGGTATGACTTGAGGAGATACAGGTATGTTTTGAAATCTGTTCATGATTAAGTTTGTCTTCATATTATTGAGGTTAGTACAATTTGACTTGTCTTATCACCTTAGTAAAAGTGTGAATGCATGTGAATGAGAAAAGACATTCATTGATTAGGGTTATAACACTTATGATTGTACTAATGCACTGTGGTGTTGTATGAAGATGATGTTGTCCGCTAACATGAAAGGTACATCAAGAAAGACAAATCAAGTTCTAGATCAAGAACATATGACCATGGTGACATGAAGACAGACTCATCCATAGCCATTGATCACATAGAAGCTCTACTTATGAGGTATGTATAATTTGGTTCTATAATGCTTAACTTATGAGATATGTAGGTTACTAGCACAAGATCATTGAAGAGAACAAAGAAGACATTGTTTGGGTATGTTAGACATAACTCGCAAACATGATAATCCATGTATGTTTTTCCTATATCAAGTTAGAATCCTACCTTGTGTTAGGATCTCATATAAGTATATTTTTGTATGATTAATAATGATTATTCATGAAGTTATAAGTTTGAGTAATCATGGGTTTATGCATATTATGCTTCTTACTTTGATTAATGATATAACAAACCAAAAGAGTCCTATAGTAAAATAAGAATATTCATGAGTAAAAGAAGTCCTCCCTGAAACCTTGAATACTAACGCTTGTGATAAATTACCTGTGTATGAAATGATCATGACCATACATATTTAGAATCATAATGTTTTGATAGTATTGATATTATACTAATGCATGTATGATTATGTATGTGAGATCTTGAGGATGACACTAGCGCACACTTAAGCATGCATAGTGGTCCAAGATGGATATAAGTTTAAAGACAGATAATCCAGGAAGCAAAAATCAAGAGGGAGCACACTCCATTAATTCCTGTAAGGAAGCAAAGATTGAGAGGGAGTCCACCCAACAAGCAAACAAAGATAAGTATTTGAATTGTCATTTCTTATTACTTAAATGGCGTTGTTCAGTCATGTACATACTTATGTTCCTAGATTTATGATGTATATTATGCATATTAGAAAAGTTGCATTAATGAACAAGATACTACTAATATACAAGTAATGGGTAAGTAGCCTATCATACTGTACAACATTCCATAGCTACTTATCTAGAATGAAACTTCTTTGCTGACATGTTGGGAGTTGTGCACACTCTTAACAATGTTCTGGTAGAGATGGAAGGCATCTAGAAAGTTACGGGATATGGATGAATGTTGTATTGAAGCATTGGTAAGAGAATTGCATGATTGTATGACATATGTCCTTATGTGTAAGATTTTGTTCTGAAAACTATGAGAAGTTTCTAATCATGCAATTGAATTTGACTTGTAGGAAAGATCGTGTACAATCACCTACAAAAGAAGGACAAGGATAAGAAAACTACCTATTGAAGATATTGAAGAATCTGAAGTTCCCAGGATCAGGGGTGTAGTAATGGAAGGATGCCATGATCGAGGAATACCAGTCGATCATGAAGAATGATGTATGGGATGTGGTCTCGAGACCAGAAATGAAGTATGTTGTGACTTCCAAGTGGATCTACAAGATCAAGCATGTTGCAGATGGTAGCATAGAGAAATACAAGGGAAGGTTTGTGGCTCGTGGCTTCTCCTGGAAAGAAGGGATAAATTATGAAGAGACTTTTGCACCTGTAGCCATATACACTTCCATCATAACAATACTTGCTCTGGCTGCAGTAATGAAGTGGAAGATATACCAGATGGATGTCAAGACAACTTTATTGAATGCTGTAGTCGAAGAGGAAGTGTATATGGAGCAATCACTCGGTTTTGAGACACATGACAGGGAGTCATATGTGTGCAAGTTAAATAAAGCCTTGTATGGCTTGAAGCAAGCACCTAAAACATGGTACAACAGGATAAACAACTTCCTGTCCAGTTTGGGCTTTACCAAGAGTAAAGCGGATTCCAACCTTTACTACAAGGTTGATGAAGGCAATCCAGTGATATTCCTATTGTATGTGGATGACCTATTTGTGATAGGTGAGGATAGGTTAATTGGCGACACGAAGAGGAATCTTGCTGCCGAGTTGGAGATGAAGGACTTGGGTATGATGCATTACTTTCTAGGTATGGAGGTGTGGTAGAGTGCAGATGAAATATTCCTTGGACAAGGGAAGTATCCAGTAGAGATCTTGAAGCGGTTCAAGATGATGGACTGCAAGGCCATGGCCACACCTATGTGATCGAATCTGAAGCTATTGATTGATGCTTCATCAGAGTCTGTTGATGCCACGATGTATCGTCAGATGATTGGGTCCTTGATGTACCTGACGAACACGAGACCAGATATTTTCTTTGCGATGAATACTTTGAGCCAATTCCTGATGGATCCTAGACATGTTCACTTGATTGCTGTAAAGCATATTCTGAGGTACCTGAAGGGTACGGTTGATTATGAGCTCAAGTATGATGCGAATCGAAAGTTTAACCTAGAGGGTTATGTTGATTCAGATTGGGAAGAAAATGTTGCAGATAGGAAGAGCACTTCGGGGTGCTGCTTCAGTATGGGATCAAGTGTGATCTCTTGGTTTAGTAGGAAGCAATCCTATGTAGCATTGAGTACATTCGAAGCAAAGTATGTCATAGCTTGTTTGGCTAGTAGTGAGGCAGTATGGCTAAGGAAGCTATTGTCTGATTTGTTTGATCTCCAGTTGGATGCTACTTGTATTTTCTGTGACAACCAAAGTTGTGTGAAGTTGTCTAGGAACCCGGTGTTCCATGACAAGTCAAAGCATATCGAGATCAAATATCACTATATCAGGGATATGGTGCAGAGAGGAGCAGTGAAGCTCCTGTATGTTGCGATGGATGAGCAGATTGCAAATGTGTTGACCAAACCACTAGCCAGAGTGAAGTTCGAGTACTTCAGAGAGAGGCTTGGTGTTCTTCAGATAGAAGATACTTCGAGGAGGAAGTGATGGGACAGATTTGCAGGAGCCATTCCAAGCTTGGTGGTAGGAGGATCCTTCCCATGGCTGTGGATGTAAGTGCTATGTGATGAGCATCATGACGATGCTCCGGATGATGTTCTATATGATGATGATTAGGATGATCATGTGATGATGATATGCATCAGGATGATGCTATGATGATGATCAGGATGATCATGTGATGATGATTAGGACGATCATGTGATGATGATGTGCATCAGGATGATGCACTGTATGATGATGATCAGTATGATCATGAGCATCAGGATGCTGCTCCGTGCGAGGATGATCAGGTTGATCATGAGTGTCGGGATGATACTCCGTGGTCGTGGATAGGTTGTGCAGAAGCATGTAATCAGTCCTGGAGATCCAGACAGGTAGTGCTAGACACATAAAAGTCCTGGGATGCTCTTTAGAGATCTTGCAGGTCGCAAGACACTCTTTTAAGGTTTTGCTAGACCACATATAATCAGTGCTGGAGATCCGGACAGGTTGTGCTAGGCACGTAAAAGTCCCGGGATGCTCTTTAGAGATCTTGCAGGTTCGAAGACACTTTTTCAAGGTTTTTTGGAGACCACATGTAATCAGTCTTGGAGATCCGATAGGTTGAGCAGTAAGCTCGTAATCAGTCTTGGGATGCTCTTTAGAGATCTTGCAGGTCGCAAGACACTCTTTTAAGGTTTTGTGGAGGTCACATGTAATCAGTCTTGGAGATTCGATAGGTTGAGCAGTAAGCTCGTAATCAGTCCTAGGATGCTCTTTAGAGATATTGCAGGTCGCAAGACACTCTTTTAAGGTTTTGTGGAGGTCACATGTAAAAGTCCTGGGAGATCCGATAGGTTGATCAGTAAGCTCGTAATCAGTCCTGGGATGCTCTTTTGAGGTTTTGTTGACGCACATAATTAGCCCTGAGAATTCCACAGGATGGCCAGCTCGCAGAGATGATGAAGACCTACATCCAACATGAAAAAGGGTTGGCTCTATAGAACTTCCTATGACGAGAAGAATTGAGAGATAGCACCAGTGATCGAGATGACAAGTACAATAGTAGTGACGATGATGCTCTGTGATCCAGTAACGATGATCTAGCTCCAGTATTGAAGACTTGTGCCTATATGTATTGATGACCTGTGTCAAGAAAATACCTTCCTAGTTAAGAGGGAGTGTTGATGTATTTGTAACTTCGGAAGATATTCACTTATATATTACATTTGTACTTTATTGTATCCCCAACAAAGATATATTATTCCTCTGATTGGAATTGTCGTCATTTGTATTTGCAAGTGTCGCAAGTTACATTGTAAGTGTCGTAACTTATATTTGATGGGTTATTAGACCACCTTAGAGGGGTCGACCCAGTATGGGTTAAAGGGTTATTAGACCACCCTAGTGGGGTCGACCCAGTGACAAGTGGTAATGGGTTATTAGACTCTCCTAAGGGAGGTCAGCCCAGTTAGAGTTAAAGGTAGTCAAGTCATTGTATAAATAGAGAGTGTGACTCTCTCATTCTATTCATTCACTCACTCATCCAACTCGCATAGTTGAGAGAGAGGAGTGCGCACAAGTGGAGGAGGAGTAGCTGCTGGAGACATCTATCTTTTGGGTTTGATCTTTGTGATCTTTGTATTGGTGCTCATTCTATCTTTGAGGAAGTTGCGGGCTTTTTCACCTTCTTAGTTTTCCCCGGTGAAATGCTTTGTGTCTTTTGTCTCTTGTGTTTGATAAGCTGTACATTTTCTCTTAGTTAAGATCCTAGATCATATTGAATTAAATGCTGAAAAACTATCAGTTTTTTTTTTATCTAGAATATGTTTCAGAATATTCTAGTTTTTTGGCTATCTATGGCCAAAATTTCGTTTGGTATCCTGCATATTGTTAGACATAGGCTTTTTAGTTTCCTTTGGAGGGGGAATAGGAAGGATATGGGCCCTCATCTGGTTAAATGGTCCAAAATTGCTCTTTCTAAGCTCTTGGGGGGATGGGGTTTGCGCAATATCTTTCTGTTTTCCAAGGCTCTCACATGCAAAAGTCTATGGAGGGGGCTTTTCGGAGTTGGTTTATGGTCCGATGTTATCAGAAGGAAGTATATGAAGAGGGTTTCGGTATTGGAATGGTTAAGAAATTCATCCTATCAGTATCAGTCAGCCTCCAACAGTTGGCCTATGTTTTTAGCTTCTGCTCCCACCCTTAAAGAATGGTTGGTTTGGCATGTGGGAAATGGAGCACAGATTAGAATTGGCGTCGATCCAATCATTTGGGTTATCTGATCGGTATCTGCTTTCTCCAGGTTTAATACAAAATTTGAATTCTTTTGGGTTTGAAGTATTAGCTCATGCTCATAATTCAGGGAGATTGTTAGGAACCAATTACTGGTATAATGTTGTGGATCTTGGTCTGATTGGCTCTCAAGTGTTGGAGTGGCAGAACTTTATCAGTGCTCTTGAACATGGAGGTATCAAGCTTCATGAGTTTGAAGACACTATCCTCTGGTCGTGGAACACTTCTTTGGGGTAGGTTACTGTCTCCTCAGCTTACGAATCCCTTACTGTAACTGTGGTGATACCAGGCGACAAGTGGTGGTATCAGGAGTTGTGGCGTCTTAAAGCTTCCTTAAAAATTTTGTTGTTTGGGTGGCTTTCTTTGGAAGATAAAATTTTGGTAGGGGAAAATTTAATGAAGCAAGGGTTCTATGGACCTTCCCTTTGTGTTTAATGTGGTGTTGGAACTGAATTTGTGGATCATCTTTTCCTCCGTTGTCCAATTACGAAGGAAGTCTGGAACAATGAACAGTGTATTGAATGTACTCAATTTTTTTTGCAATTGGGAAGGTTCCTCTTTTGCTCCGGCCTTTTGAAGGTGGATACATGTTGAAATATCTCTTGGAAACCTTCCTCTCTTTGTATCCTGGCATATATGGTGCAGTTGTAATCTGAGGATTTTTGAAAACAAACAGTGCAGTGTCCTTCGCATTACCTCTAAGATCATTGGATTTTTCAATAATTTCCACTTCGCAGCAAGTCATGATAAGATTCAAAACCCGAAGCTTCCTCTTGTAGGAATTAATCAGAGAGTGGGATTCTTCGATGGTGCTGAACATGGAGGCAATTGTGGCTTGGGGTTTGTTATTTTTATGGGCAGGAATCATTGGTTTCAGTGTCGGTTATCTTGTGGTGAGTGCACTAACACCTGAGCTGAGCTCTTAGGCCTCTCGGGGTTGCTCTCTTTCTCCATTTTCCTTAAGATCCAAGAACTCCATGTGACAGGTGACTCATTTGCTGTTATAAATTGGGCCTCTGGGCGATCGAGAATTTAGGCAATTAATATGGAAAATTGGTTAATCAGAACTTGATCGTTGATTAGCTCCCTCAGAGTGATTTCATTTGCTCATATTTATAGAAGACCAAACACTCATGCCGACAAGATGTCCAAGCTGGCCGTTGGTGGAGCGGAGGGATTGCTGCTATATGAAGAGTACAGGGACTCTGTTGGACATTCGTTTGGCTCTCTGCAAGTTTATGGGGTCCCTCACCCAACCTGATCTCTCGACAGTTCCTTTTTTTTCTTTTTTTTGTTTCTTTTCACTCCTCTTTTTTTTGTTTTTTTTATAAGAAGGTGAAGCCTGGCTTGATGATTCCTTCTTTGAAATGTCTAGGTGACTCTTGTAGTCCTGAAAATATTTTTTTTCAATCTTCTTGAACATAGATGTTTATTTCACTAGAAGTTGTCATATATTTATGTAACATCTCTTTGGATCAACTACTGTATTGTTAGTTGTATGTGCCTTGGTCGCTTTGTTACCAGTATTTTACAGCTTGATCAATGAAATCTCGACATCAATAATTGAATTAGAGAACAAATGAGAGATGTTTACTAACCTCTCAGTCATCTTGGATGCTATTGTAATGTTGGCTTTGATTCATTTCTTATGAATATCAAGCAACAGAGTTTTTTTCATGTTGAAAAAAAAGGGTACACATCAGAGTACAAGTCGTTTCTCTTTGTTTTGCATGATCAACGGGAGGAAATCTCAGCATGTATTTTTGTAAGTCTCTGATTGGGGAATTTTATGTGATGGACCCTACTGTTGGCAGGAGGTTTAGATGAGTCAACATCGCGGATGCTGCGCAAGGCCGAAGGTACCACGAAAGGAGGAAAGCAGCGCGAAAGTCGATTAGTTTATGTAGGTTTGGGTCATTTGGACCGCATTATGTGGGTTTTGGGTCATTTTTTTGTAGAGTTTGTTAAGAAGTAGTTAGGTGGTTGTTTAAGTGGATCGTAAATGTAAAGGCGCAAGCCTATAAATAGACATAGGATTGTAAGTGTTGATATACCGAGTTGGGAATCCATGAGCTGATGATTTGGAGAGACAGTTGAGCATGGATGATTTTGCTTGTTAATCTGGGTATGCGACAGAGGAATTATTGTTGTGTCTATGGGTTGTTGCAGAGGTTAATATGATATGATGTTGAGCAGAATTACTATGTCTTTCCTGTTCCCTTGTGATGAATGCATTATGTGATATGAATCTGTGATTGATGCGATGTTTCCTTGCTGCGATTAATGTTTTACTATTATATCTATTGCGCATTTATGGTTCTGTCAATGATGAGATCTGTTGAATGATGTTGTGATTATGTTTAATGCCTAAGTTGAATGCTTAGATTTGTTATGCAATGCTGCAATAAGTTAATCAGTTGATGCACAAAGTCTTCCTTCATTTGGCGGAAACGTGGTTCCATCAACTCTCCCTTGAACATTGCGGGTGAGACTTCATCTGCTCCGTAGGTGTTGCTGGACAGGGTAAAACCTATCTGGGCCGGTGCTCAGGGAGATCGTGGTGGTTTGGGTGTCGATAATGTGAGGAACCCATGTCGACTGGGTTTGTGTCAACAAATGGTTCCTTTGCCGGGACCGTAGCGCGAAGTGAAAGGATGACATGTTGTGGCATTCGACGAGATTGGAAATTCAAAATTGGTTCGACCTAAAGTTGCGAGAGTTCCCTGAAAAAGAAAATCAGAACCCTGGGTTGTCGACAGATTGGTGGTTGGCAAAGTACATACACAATGATCCGCACGAATATTTTTTCTGCGAGTTCCCAATCATCCTGTATGAATGGTTAGCAAATTTGACCTATCAGAAGAGGAACTTCCAAGGTGGTGAGCCGACAGCTTGGACCCCATAACTGATCCAGGAACTGCAAGAAGTTGACAACAAAGCATCGCGAGCTGTTGAGGTCCGGGTTAATAATATACTGGAAGGCTATATCACCGAGTTTGCCGTTGATACGACAAAGTCTTATAGCGAAGCTGAAAGGGAGTTTTTCAATGGACCAAGAGGTAGGTTTCTGTTGCTGCTACAGTTGTCCATTAAGATGCTCATTTGCGAAAAGGGCATACTGAAGATGCACCTAGACCAGTAGAACCCTGGTGGGCGGAGGCAGTGGATACCGCGACAGCAGGGGGGCCGGTAAATGGAATGATACAGGGTAGATGGGTGCAAGTTATGACGAGACTGTGAAGGAAGCCGAGGAAGATAGTGGTCTTATAAGGGGAGGAGCAAGGTTTCGACAGGAAAAGAGGCAGAGGACAGGAGAAGGTCCTGTTGTGATCGAAACGCAAAACCGTGAAGGAAGACCACACGGGACAAAGCGATCTCACAGTTCCGACAAGGACAACCAGGCTACGCCCAGGATAGAGATAGGATCAAACCCCAACAGCAACATACCCACACCTCCGCTCACTATCTCTCAACCAGGAAGAAATACAACTTTGACACCACCGTGTTCATCGTGTCAACAAAACTTGATTGCTAGTAACTCAACGACTGTAGGAAGGAAGCCCAGGATGACGAGCGAAGATGTAAAGTTGCCGCTGTTCCATGGAAATGGAACAGATAACCCGAGCAATACTAGTTTTTATGTGAAGCAGTATGGACTGTTAAGCAAATTACTGATGATGATGCCAAGAAAGGACAATTGGCGACAACTCTTCGAGGTCACGTATTGGACTGGTTTATGAAGTTTGTTCAGGTTCCCATAGGCGCTCCAGAGAAGACGCTGGAAGAGGTTAGAAAATGATTGATTGCAAAGTTCAGAAAACCTAAGTCTGAAGTGCAGTATATTACAGAACTAAAAGAGATTAAGCAGTATCCAAATGAAACTGTGTGGGATTTTGACCAACGGTTCAAGACGCTGATGGAAAGGGTCAACTTTGACATGAGCGAAGTCCAGCACAAAGAATGGTTCATTGCGGCATTGCTACCTCATATTCAACTCCCGCTGATGCAATAGAACATTACAACGCCGAGTGGGGATTTGGAGATTGCAATGTGATTAGAAGCTTCGCCGATTGGTGAGAACGCAACTGGCATGTCGCAGATTCAGACACAACTGGCCAACTTGACAATATAGTTGCAAGACCTTAATAAGGGTAAGGAGCATCGTGAAGAGGCTTGGTGTACGCAATGTCGTGCAGAAGGGTATACTAAGGATAGCTGCCCAGATTTCTACAACTATCTAGTATCCAGAGCGTCGAACCCATTGAGTGGTGGAGGGTATGCCATGGTGCCGCATCTATCAGGTATATGGGCATCACCACGAGGAGTGTCAATACATGCAGAATATGGTCACAAAACCTATGAATTTGTATTGTACCTTCTGTAAGTCCGTGGGACATGAAGATAAGGATTGCCGCACATATGGCTTGCTTCAGGAAAGAACGCACGACGCATTCTATGTGAAGGACGACCAACGTACAGTACAACAACCGCAACCGTAGCCACAGGTAGCCCAACCGCTACCTCAATCGCAGATGCAGTTTGTACCTCAGCCGCAACCACAACAACAGTTTATGCCACAATATACTCAGATGCAGATGGCTCCACAGCAGCCACAGTACGTTCAACTAGCACCATGCGTTCAGCCAGGATAGTGTGTCCAGTTGCAACCGAATCCTATGCAGCAGCAGTTTCCTCAACCACAATATCAGCAGCAAGGGGGATTCTGTGGAGGATTCCGGGGAGGACGCGGTGGAGGCTTTGGTCACGGAGGAGGACAAGGTCGTAGACCTGTCCAATGTTATAATTGTGGAGTGTTGGGACACTACCAGAGAGATTGCCCACAATTGCAGACACATTGTACGTTTTGTTTTGTTACTAATCACACTGTTGAAAACTGTCCGCAATTGATTGCGCGATGACAGGCAGGAAATATACCGCAATTACAAAATCAAAACCAATTTCCAAATCAGAATCCGCTGCAGAATCAGAACCAGTGTCTGAATCAAAACGCCAACCATAATGTGAATCAACCTGCGAACCCGCCGCCGAACCAAAATTAGGGACCAACTATTACAACAATTTCAGTAGAGCCGAGGACACAAGATGCCGCTGTTGCTGTTATCACTCATGGAGGTGCGACAACAAGCGAGGATGGTTCTCATCCTTTGATCCGGCCGGTTGGGAAGAAGAAGCCATAGTTTGATATTGATGCCGAGCGTGACGCATTCTTTTAAGTGCATAGTGCGATGGAAAAATATCACGGTAAGTCAATTGTTTATGACATGCCCCCAGCTTTTGAATCAATGTCGGAAGTAGGACCGTCGTGTCAGTATGGTACCTTGTAGAACTTCTTGGAAAGTTGTTTATTGTTGGCAAGAGACCCTGATGCTCTAGCCGAAATCGAGAGTCTGTTGCGTCGACCGACTCAGGGACGGAGGGAGTTCGTAGTAAATTCTTTGCAAAGGAAGAAGACGAGCAAGGAAATGCGCGTGAATGTCCAGATTGGGGACTACGAGGTTGATTCAGTTATTCTGGATCTAGGCTTTGATGTTAACATATTGACAAAGCAAGCATGGCAAAAGATGGGATTCCAACACTGAGTTGGTCTCCTGTACAACTACGATTGGCTAATCAGGCCAAGGTGGCACCAATTGGGAGAGTTCCGCGCCTTGTGGTGGATATTGAGGGGATGAAGACATATTCATATTTTGATGTCATTGAGGTTATCGAAGGTGGAAGCTCCTATCCCACGTTGCTGGGGATTGGATGGGCTAATGACAATGCAACAGTCATTAATTTCAAGAAGCAGGTTATGACTTTTGAAAATCAGGATCTCCGCGTCATCGCTCCGCTGGATCCGGCTGAAGGGCGACGATATGTTGAACCTGTAAAGGATGAAGTTGGAAGAGGATGGGACCATGCATATAACATTTCAAAAGATTACATCCATTCGACTCATGGTGGAGAACTTGGTTGGCGCAGCTCCAGGTCTGCGTCTTCCGACTCGGATGATGCTTTAGAGAATTGGCAGAATCGCCTGCATGAGGTATCGTTCTGAAAGTGTGGGTTGATCACACAGTCGCTGTGGCGTGTTGCGACTGATGTTGTTGAGTTGTCGGTATACGAAGGACTGCTTGGCTTGTCTAGGTTTCTAGTTTCATTTGAAGCTAAGGTGTCAGAACCGCAGCGGTTGCTGGCGTTGTAGGAGGCATTGAAGGCTACTCCAGCACGGTGGTAGGCGACCCATAAGAAGTCGATTACTGGTTGGTTGCAATGTCGAAGGTTGATGACGGTTGGCTTTGGGGACACAGAAATATACTACACCGGAGGGTATGATGGGAAGAATGACCCTGGCAGTCATCTGATCGAATGTCAGACTTTGTGGGCCTCGCGACCAAGGGATGAATGGGTCCATGCTTTTATCCATACTTTGGATGAAATGCCACAATCATGGTATGCTTCAGCTGAGTTGTGAGGGGAGATCACCACTTGGTTAGAGTTGACAGTTTTCTTTACTCATACCTTCAGCTTCACGGATACCAATCCAAATGTTCACAATGCCCTGTAGCTCATCCGTGATGTTGTTCTGAAGGTAGTTCCAGTGGCATATCTTGTGGATCCACCTACGCATTGTCAGATGCAATCGATGATGGAATGTTATAATATCACTGGAGGGCCAGAGGATGGTGATGATCCGCGGAATGTCAATATTCTAGAATCAGAAGGCAGTCGTGATGTTGTAGTTCCTGATGCATCGATTGATCCAATCAGTCAGCCATTGAAGCTCTGGAAGGTCAACATTGGGACGGAGAAGAGTCCAAAGTTTGTGAATGTTGGCGACTATTGGAATGAAGAGATGATCGCGAAGGTCACAGACCTGTTGCACGAGTTCCAAGATTTGTTCCTTACGAAGTTTTCTGATATGAAGGGAATCTTGGGGGATTTAGGGGAGATGAAGATTCTGCTGAAACTAGATGCCAAACCAATTCGGCAACGACCGTATCGACTAAATCTGCGACACAAGGAATGGGTCAAAGTTGAACTTGATCACATGTTGGATGTTGGCATCATTGAACCAGTCGAAGAATCAGAATGGATTAGTTCCATGGTGGTGCAAGACAAGAAGACGGGTGAGGTTCGGATTTGTGTTGACCTGAGGAAGTTGAATGACGCATGTATGCATGATCCATTTCCGACACCGTTCACTGATGAGGTACTGGAGGGCGTGGGTGGCCAAGAGATGTACTCATTCACAGATGGCTTTTTTGGTTACCATCAGATCAGGATTGCGAAAGAAGACCGCCACAAGACAACATTTGTGACTGAATGGGGTTGTTTCTAGTACACGGTGATGCCATTTGGGCTGAAGAATGCACCTGCGATATTCTCTCGGGTTGTTGTTTCCTTCAGGGATTTTATTCAGAAGTTTTTGCAAGTTTACATGGATGACTGGACAGTTTATGGATTGATCAGTGACCATCTGGAAAACCTGTGGCTCATGTTGGAGCACTGTCGGCAGCATCAGATATCGTTGAACTTGAAGAAGTGCATCTTCTGTGCACCATTTGGGATATTGTTGGGTCACATTGTTTGTAAGCAAGGATTGTTGTTGACCCAGCAAAGATTGCGCTCATTCTGAGCCTAACACCGCCTACCAATGTCAAACAGTTGAGAGCGATGTTGGGACACACCGAGTACTATCGCAAGTTTATTCGGGGTTATGCAACGATCACGGCCCCTATGGAGAAGTTGTTAAAAAGGACGCGGTATTTTTGTGGAGTCTCGAATGTCAAGTTAGTTTCGAGACGCTGAAGGCTAAGATGGCTTCTGCACCGATACTGATATTTCCTTACTGGAGCAAGGAATTCCATGTTCATGTGGATGCATCATCGACTGCACTAGGAGTAGTGCTCGCGCAACCAAGGGAAGGGGATTTGGATCACCCAATCGCTTTTGCGAGTCAGAAGTTGTCATCTGCAAAGAGGAATTATACCACTATGGAGAGGGAAGGCTTGGCGATGGTCTAGCATAAATTTCGACACTAATTGTTAGGAGGTCACTTCAAGATGTTCACAAACCATTCTGCTCTGAAATATCTGGTCAATAAGCCTGTGTTGGGGGGGAAGATATGTCGCTGGTTACTTCTCTTTCAGGAGTTTGATTTTGAAGTGATTGTGAAGCCAGGCCGCTTGAATGCAGGGGAGGAACCTACCAACATTGAAATGGGTTTCCAGATGCGCAACTGTTCAGGGTTGAAGTAGCTGATAACTATTATGAAGAAATCATTCAGTTTCTGGCGACAAGAACTGCACCAGAGGGGTTCACCACCAATCAGAAGAAGCAGTTGGTGGTTAAGGTTGCAGATTTCTAGTTGATTGCAGGACAGTTGTACAAGCTAGGATCAAACAAGATCTTGAGGTGCTGTGTCCTGCCTCACGAGCAAGGGTAGACATTGTCGGAAGCACATGCAGGAGTGGCTGGTGGACATTATGGCGGTCGTGTGACTGCCAGGAAGGTGCTCTGTGCAGGGATTTGGCGGCCCACTCTTCATAATGATGCAACAGATTATGCGCGAACTTGCGATGTTTGTCAATGGACTGGAAAATCCTCTAGGAGGGATGAGATGCCGCTAATACCTCAAGTGACACTGCAGCCATTTGATAAATGGGCATTGGATTTCGTGGGACCTATCAACCCACCTGGGAAGCACATTGGTGCATGATACATAATCACGGCGACAGATTATTTGACAAGATGGTCGGAGGCTGCACCAGTTGTAGATTGCACCGCTGAGACACAACGCGGTTCTTGTTCGACAATATTATCACTCGGTTTGGATGCCCGAAGGTATTGATGAGTGATCAGGGCAGTCACTTCATCAATCACACGGTCAGCGCATTGACAACAGAGCTTCAGATAAACAGGATAAGAACAAAAATACAGAACGTCGAACGTCAGAAAGCATATTAAGGAAGAAAATCTAACGAAATGAGAGCAAAAGAACGACAAGGATAAAGGTTTATACCACAGAACCAAAAGTTATGTGGATATTGAATTTCATTATCATGTAAAGTGAGTTTTATAATTGCATAGATTTCAGTGTATGAGGTTTTATCATTGCATAATTTTCAGTGCAGCTGTTAATCGATGGATGCATAGATTTCAGTGTAGATTTCATGGATGCATAAATTTTAGTGTGGATTTCATAGATGCATAAATTTCAGTGTTTATGTTAATGCTTGACATTTTTTATATAGATTCTGAACTAGAAATGGAAGATGTGCACGCAGAAGATGCTATCAGACAAACATGAAAAGAACAGAAAATACAGAACGTCGAACGTCAAAAAGCATATCAAGGAAGAAAATCTAACGAAATGACAACAAAAGAATGAGAAGAAGACTTGAAATGAAAAGTAGAACAACAAAAAGAATATCGAAAAAGAAAGTTGGACGAAATGACAACAGAAGAACGAGAAGAGCGAAGAAAACAAAACACAGATCGACAAAAAGAATATCGAAAAAGAAATTTAGACAAATTGACAACAAAAGAACGAGAAGAACAAAGAAAAAGAAACGTTGACCGACAAAGAGCATATATAGAGAGAAAGTTGAAGCGATTGGAAGAACAAAAAAAGAACGTTTGTCAAGTATGAGAGAGATGTTGTAACGTTTGTCGAGTATGAGAGAGATGTAACGTTTGTTCCTAACATGTCGGCCATAAACAAAAAAGAATAATACAAAGTAAAAAGTAATAAAATATTATGTCGGCCAGTAATAAAATATTATGTTGTCCATTAATAAAATAGAATACTATGTTTTTCCAAATAGAATACTAAATTTGGATTTAGTTTTTCTACAAAAATAATTGTAAATTTTGTTTAATATACTCATTTTTTAAAATAATAGTTTTAATTGTAATGCTTTAAATTTGAATTTAGTTTTTCTAAAAAGAGAATTCTAAATTTTGTTTAATATACTCACTTTTTAAAAATAATAGTTTTAATGGCAGTGCTTTAACAGTATCCCATCCTAGATCCAAGTGAATAAAAATAGAAGCAAGTTTCGTTTCGTTTTATCTGGAAGTTTGATTCTATATAAAAATAGAATACTAATTATGTTTTTCCAAATAGAATACTGAATTTGAATTTAGTTTTTTTACAAAAATAATTGTAAATTTTGTTTAATATACTTTTTTTTTTAAATAATAGTTTTAATTGTAGTGCTTTAAATTTGAATTTAGTTTTTCTAAAAATAGAATTCTAAATTTTGTTTAATGTACTCACTTTTTAAAAATATTAGTTTTAATGGCAGTGTTTTAAGAGTATCCCAACCTAGATCCAAGTGAATAAAAATGGAAGCAAGTTTCTTTCGTTTCGTTTTCTCTAGAAATTTGATTCTATATAAAAATATAATACTAATTATGTTTTTACAAATAGAATATTGAATTTGAATTTAGTTTTTCTGCAAAAATAATTGTAAATTTTGTTTAATATACTCACTTTTTAAAATAATAGTTTTAATTGTAGTGCTTTAAATTTGAATTTAATTTTTTTTTAAATATAATTCTAAATTTTGTTTAATATACTCAGTTTTTAAAAATATTAGTTTTAATGGGAGTGCTTTAAATGGTAATTGGAATATGATATTAATGGTGTGAATGGTTTTGAATATTAATTCTGATTATTTTAAACTATAATCAATTTTAACTATTTAGTTCATTTTAATTTTAATTTTTTAAATAATTTTAAACTATTTTTAAATTTAATAAATTTTAATTGTTTAATATATTAAATTTTAAATTATATTAATATTAAACATTTTAAATTATTTTAACCATTTAATATTTATATTAAATTTAAATTTAAATTTAACTCCCGATTCAAACATATAAATATATTAAATTGTTTAATTCCCAAACAACTGAGTGTAACCCATTGGTAACACATTGTGGTGGTCATAGGTAGGTCACGGGGTCAAACCCTATTGATCCATTGATGGACTCCCACTGCAAAACCCTAATTTGTTTGGTGCTCGGGCTAAGAGTCGACGTAGGGTTAAAACTCTTAAGGCCAGGGAGCGTGTGGATAGGTTTGTAATTTCGGCTGATTCTAATTTGGATAGGGTGAAAATGTTGGCAGAGAGGGCTTTGGGGGGGCGGTTAGAGTTCTCCTCGGGGTTGAAGGAGGAGATTGTTGCCTGGGTCAATAAGTTTTGGGTACCTGTTACTGGCATTGCCCCTCATATCAATCTGTTAATGAATCATTGGATATTATTCACCTTTTCGAAGCCGGAGTTTATGGAGCAGATATTGGCTGGTACCTGGCTCTTCAAGGACGGGTCTTTAGTTCTTAAGCGCTGGAAGGTTTCCTTTGACCCTCTTCGAGAAAGACAGGGTATTAGGCACCTTTGGATGTTGATCCCAAGGTTACCCTTTGAGCTTTGGACGGAGGACATTATTATTGGGTTGGCAAATATGGTTGGTAAATTCATAAGGATTGATAAAAAAACCCTGTTTGGTATCGATAGGAGATACGCCAAAGTTATGGTGGAATTTGACTTGAGCCTGGGGCTCCCTGCAGAAGTTGAAATTGCCTGAGGCAACAGAATTTGGAAGCAGCGCCTGGATTTTTTTAGAATTCCTTTCCGGTGTTTTTTCTGCCATACTATTGGTCATGTGTAGGCTCAGTGCCCATCACTGTTGGGTCGAAGGGTTCTCCGGGGCCTGAGCAGAATACTATGACCCCGGTTCATGGTGGAGCGGCTCTGACATCCTCTGATAAAGGTAAGTCTAAACCCTTTCCAGAATCGGCTTATACAGATGTTTCTAATGAAGAGTTGGCTTTGATTGCTAATTGGGAAAAGGACTTAGATAGGCGTATTTCTTTAGGGGAGGTTAAACTAAGACATAGTATTACTAGTTTTGTTGGTGGGTTGGGGTTTGTGGGAGAAGGGAAGCATCCATCGGTGGTCAGGAATCTGGATGGTGAACTTGCAAATGAAGGGTCGATTCTTGGACCAATTATTGATGCTAACCGGGAGTCGAATCCTTTACCTTGTGTTTCAAAAATTGATAAGTCGGGTAATGGGTCTCTTGTTTCTTCAAACCCTTGCTCAAACCCTATAGTGGAACTCAACCAGGTGGAGGACATGGTTCCTGTTGATTTGGAGGTCGAGGATAAGAATATTTTAGCCTCTAGTGGATATGATGGGTTTCGGACATCGAATGAGTTCTCCCCTCTTCCTATTTACTCCAAGAATCCTTCTTCAAACTCAGAAGTTCTTCCCCTTAGCTCCCTTAAGTTTCAAAATGTTATCGTTCTAAAAAGAAGAAAGAATAAGCAAGGGTTAGATCAGGGTAGTTCTACTGATGATTATCTTTCTGTGGCGGATAGATTGAAGGCGGTGGGGAGTGATTTTTTCTCAGATTCGGGCCTTAGAGCAGAGAATCCCCTTGAGGATGGTTCGCGATGACCTTTCTATCTCTAAATGTGCATGGGTTGGGTAAGGTCTCTCGGGCTAGGGCCTTAACCAACCTCTTTCTTGTTACTAGCCTGGGGGTTGTTTTATTTCAAGAGACTATGTGCTCTAGTAGTGATGAAATTTCCAGGATTGGTGGGGTTTTTCCTTGTTGGGAGGTTTCAACAATTAGTTCGAATGGCATTTCTGGAGGATTGGCTATTGCTTGAACCCTAACCTCTTTTCCTTTAAAGTTTTTAAAACTCCATGGGGAATCCTGATGAAGGGCTTGTGTATGGTCTTGAATTTAAATTTGACTGTTGTCAACTGTTATGCACCCTATAATGATAGGCAAAAGTTTTGGGATTCGCTGAATTGCTCAGGAATTCTGAATGCAGATAATCTCATTTTTGCAGGAGACTTAAATTTTACTAAGTCAGCTTCCGAAATCTGGGGACCAAAAGCTAGACAGGATTTAACGGCAGACTGTTTCACATCTTTTCTTGAAAGGAATGCACTGATTGATGTGGCTCGTGTTAAAATGATTCCATCCTGGACAAATGGAAGAAGTGGCAGTGAAGGAATCCATAAAAGACTTTATCGCTTCCTTGTTAAGGAATCTCTCCTCAGACATTTCCAGAAGTACCGTTCTTGGGTACACGAGATTAAATTTTCAGATCATTGGCCAGTTTTATTTCAATTTGAGGACCTTGGCACGAAATTTCATTGTCCATTTAAGTTTGATAGCTCTTGGCTTTGTCAGGAGGAATTTTGTACTATGGTTAAAAATTTCTAGATGTCTATGAATGTTGAAGGTAATACTCCGCTTGATTTCTTTTGTAAAAAAATGAGAAGACTAAAGTGTGAAAATCCTCACAGCAGATCTAAGAGATGATGTATACCTCACAAGAGTAATTATGATTAATCAGAAAAATAGAAGAAGAGTGGTCAATGCAGTATAATGAGCAACATAATAATAATACAGTAGAACTCAGATAGAAGCAAAAATAATTCACACACACTAATTAATTAATCACAATATGGACAAATAAATAGTACAACGGTGGAGAGGATTCGAATGCCTAAGGTGGCAATTCGAATTAGCCTCTCAGAGTGATCATAAGATCGATAGAGTGTCATCGGAGCACAACTAGGTGTCCTCATGATCATCGGAGCACAACTGGAAGTCTTCATCATAATCAGTGGAGTCATCAATGCTCAAGTAACTGTCAACCATCAGTCAAATTGAGTCTGGTAGGTGTAACTAAGTGTAACTGAGTGTAATTGAGTATAAACTGAAGACAACTGGACTGGTAGGTGAAGAAGGGCACATTAAGCAACTGGAGGGCTCAAATTGATCAATGAGAAGCTCTCGGGGGCTGGCTAACTAAGGGCTAGGTGCTGGATTGATGACTGGAATGCATGCAAATGCATGCAAAACCTAATGATGCATGCAAACCCTAAAAGTGCATGCATGATTGAAAATGTAAATGATCAAAATACTGGTGGGACTAGGATGGAGTATAGGAATATCCTAACACCCCCCCTTAATCCATCCTGGGCCCTGTTAACTAAGACCAAAGGTCACCCAATACAATGAATAATAACAGTCAATAAACCAAGGAAATGGGGAAAACCTCATGGGAAAAATATCCCCCCTCAAAAAATAAACTGTAGGTCACACACAATAATAAATGCTCCAAACTCAAGCAGGTGTGATGCTTGGTCATATGTCTGGAGGAATCTTCTTCTTGGGAAGAAGTGGATCATGCTCAAAAGGCATGTGTTTGTACTTGCTCTTCAGTTCGAATGTGATGAGAACAAATCCAACAGTATGAGAATGATCCTTGAACCTGTGATTCGAATCAGCTGAGGTAGGATCAAATATTTGAAAGTGCATATAGTCTTTTGTCTTCTCGTTCGAACCACCATGGGTGAGATTATGCCAAAAAGAACTATTACATGTTTGCTTGAAATCAAAATCATATTTAAGACTTAAAAAACAGTTTCTTGAGATCTCCTTTGAACCAGCAGGGGTGAGATCAAAACTATCACATGCATGAGAAATTATCCCAAGCAGTAATTGCTTAGAACCCAAATTAGATACAAGACTTGAATCATGGTTTCTTGAGATCTCCTTTGAACCATGAGAGGTGAGATCAAAACCGGTAGATGCATGAGAAATTATCCCAAGCGAATGGCCATAGTTTCTTGAGATCTCCTTTGAACCAACATGGGTGAGATCAAAACCATGATATGCATGAGAAATCTTCCCAAGCGAATGGCAATGGCCATATTCTTCAATGACCTTCTGAAAGCATGGAATTATGATCATATAGTAGTATAAAAGAGGAGATAGTTGGAGAGGAGCGAATGCATTACCTTCAATAGCTGTTTTGACCTTCGAAATAATCATGTGATCATGATGCAAACCAACAGACTCTGGTGCAAGAGAGGATTTAGGACCTTCTGCAATATCTAGAGTGTGAGGTGGCACAAAAAGAGAAGAAAGTTTGAGCATGAGTGTAGAATCTGCAAGTTCTTTGTGAACAACTTCAATGTGAGATGATATTGGTTCATGATCTGAGAGACCATTAAGAGGAGCGAATGCATCACTTTGCTTGCTTTTGAATGGGTTTGGACCAATCTCTTCATTCTTTCTGCCAAACTTTTCATCTAGGTGAGCCCATAGCTCTTTTGGAGTCCATAATTCTATTGGAGTTTCAACACCATTACGGTATTGGAAAAAGAATCTTAGGTATTCAGGCAAAGAAAGCATCATTGCTCCAAAGTGCATGTCACCTTTATTCAACCAGTCAATCTTCTCTATAGAGGATTTGAACTCTCTTTCAAAATGACTATCAAAAAGATCATGGATCTTCAAGTATGCTATCATTCTTGGTTTCCATTCATCATAGTTGAATGGAGAAAGAGGAGTAATTCCTGATGAATACATATAAGCTGTAGAAGACCTGCAAAAACAATATAGAATATTTGCAACTGCTACTGCTGCAACTACTGCACTCAAAATCTTGGTAATAACATGCAAAAAACTCTCAAGAATGGAGATAAACAATACTCTCAACACGCTCTGATACCATGTGAAAATCCTCACAGCAGATCTAAGAGATGATGTATACCTCACAAGAGTAATTATGATTAAGTAGGAAAATAGAAGAAGAGTGGTCAATGCAGTATAATGAGAAACAGATTAATAATACAGTAGAACTTGGATAGAAGCAAAAATACTTCACACACATTAATTAATTAATCACAATATGGACAAATAAATAGTACAATGGTGGAGAGGATTCGAATGCCTAAGGTGGCAATTCGAATTTGCCTCTCAGAGTGATCATAAGATCAATAGAGTGTCATCGGAGCACAACTAGGTGTCCTCATGATCATCGGAGCACAACTGGAAGTCTTCATCATAATCAGTGGAGTCATCAATGCTCAAGTAACTGTCAACCATCAGTCAAACTGAGTCTGGTAGGTGTAACTGAGTGAAACTGAGTGTAAACTAAAGACAACTGGATTGGTAGGTGAAGAAGGGCGAATTGCCTCCTAAAATCAAGGAAGAAGGGCGCATTAAGCAACTGGAGGGCTAAAACTGATCAGTGAGAAGCTCTCGGGGGCTGGCTAACTAAGGGCTAGGTGCTGGACTGATGACTGGAATGCATGAAAATGTATGCAAACCCTAATGATGCATGCAAATCCTAAAAGTGCATGCATGATTGAAAATGTAAATGATCAAAATACTGGTGAGATTAGGATGGAGTATAGGAATATCCTAACATAAAGTGTGCTGTCAGTGAATGGATAAAGGATAGGAAAGTTGTTGATAAGGAAGAATTGGTACAGTTGGAAATGGATATATAGAGGAGTTATGTAGATAATTTTACTGGGGATTTGAACGAGGATGGTTTTGAAGCTGTTAAAAAATTTGAGAAAAAAAAGGAGGAGATCCTGCTCCAGGAGGAGGAGTGGAGATTAAAAAGTAGAGCCTTGTGGGTTCAGCATGGTGATAAGAATACAAAGTTTTTCCATTCTTATGCTTCTGCTCGGCGAAATATGAACACAATCTAGGAACTGGAGGATGTTATGGGGAACAAAATCACTGGTGAGGACTCTTTGAATACTGAAGCAGTAAACTTCTTTAGCAATATTTATAAGGATGATGGGAATGGAGAGCTTTTGGACCAGATTAGAGTTGCTAGACTCTTTCCTAGATTTTTTAATGATCATGAGGCAGCTGAGTTGGGGAAAAATGTTACATTGGAGGAAGTAGAACATACTCTAAAACTTTTTAAGAAGGAAAAAAGCCTAGGTCCTGACGGTTGGCCAGTTGAAGTGTATATTCATTTTTTTGACATCTTGGGTAAGGATTTATTAAATATGGTTGAATATACTAGAGTGTTTGGGTTTTCTTCTGGAGCTTTGAACTCCACCTTTGTGACCCTGATCCTTAAAAGCAACAAACCGATATCTTTTGGCGATTTCCGGCCTATTTCTCTTTGTAATCTTGCATATAAGTTAATTTCAAAGATCATTGCGCAAAGGATAATTTACTGTCTGAACATATCACTGTGGAGCAATTTGGTTTTTTGCACAATTGTCAAATTCATGACGCCGTTGTGGTCTCTCAGGAACTTATGCATACTATAAAGGCTCGGAAGCAACAAGCTATGTTGTTAAAAATGGATTTGGAGAAGGCGTATGATCGGGTGAATTGGTCTTTTCTGAGACTTATTCTGATGCAGATAGGTATTCCACCACTTGTGCTTAACTGGATAATGGGTTGTGTCTCTACGGCGAGTATTGTTGTGTTGGTAAATGGAACACCTTCTACTTTCTTCCAATGTTCAAGAGGACTGCATCAGGGGTGTCCTTTATCACCTCTGTTGTTCTTATTAGTAATTGATGGTTTGAGTAGGCTTTTGAAATTTGCAAAAGAGGAGGGTTATATCAAAGGTATTGAATCGGGTCGTGGCTGTGTTCTTACACATTTGACTTTTGTCGATGATGTATTGTTAGCGGGCATCGCTTCTGTTGAAGAATGGATGGTCTTTAGAAATATTATCAAGACCTTCTGCAATGTCTCTGGTATGAAGGTTAGTTCTTCAAAGTCCAACTTTTTCCATTTTAATGTGGATGATTTAAGGAGAAATGAAATTGAGAGGATTCTGCCATACAAATGTTGTGATTTAGAGCATGGCTTTAAATATTTAGGGTTTTACTTAAAGCCGAATAATTATCTCAACAATGACTGGAGGTGGCTAGTGCGCAAGGCAGAGGCCCGAATATCACATTAGGCTTACAGGTTCCTCTCAATCGGAGGGAAGCTTATTCTGGTGAAAGCAGTATTAACAAGTTTGCCAGTATATTGGATGTCCCTTCTGGAAGTTCCGGTTTCAATTTTAAATGCATTAAGGAAACTTTTATTTAATTTCCTATGGACTGGTAGTGCTGGGCGTGCAAAGCTTATTATGACTGGTTGGGAGGTGCTATCAAGGCCTGGAAAATATGGTGGATGGGGTATAAAAGACCTCAAGACTTTTAGTATAGCACTTCGATTAAAAAGTCTGTGGCGAGGTATCTTTGGGAATACACTTTGGTCTCGGGTTCTTCATGTTAAGTATCTTAAGTCTGATGTGATTACTTGGTTAAGGAAACCAAAGAGGTTGGATGGGTGTATCTCTCCTATGTGGAGAGGATTGCTGAAAGTGTTTGTCTGGATTGTAGATGATATAAGATGGCAGGTTGGTTCTGGTGATCATATTTTGGTCGGGAAGGACCCAATATTAGGTATGGAAGACTCATTTAAACTCTCTGAGAGATTACAGGCTTATTTAAATTTTTATGGGATGTCAACTCTGAGTCGGGTGAGAAATGGGAATAGTATCCTTGGTGATGGCAATTACTGGCTTAGTTCAAGATATTTGGGGCTGCAAGGACCTGACGCTCATGAATGGGATGGATATATGAGTGCTTTATGTGCTGCTGGCTGTCATTTAAATGCTGATGCTGATAAAATCGTGTGGAACGGGAATGAAAAAACTGGTATTGTTATTGCGAAGGCTGCATATACAAAAATCCTTCAAGAGTGCTACATTTTTTCGTAGCACTGGTGGTACAAGAGACTATGGAAATGGGAACTCCCATTGAAAATTAAGTGTTTTTTGTGGCAAGCTTTGTAGGGTAATCTTAAAACTTGGGACAATTTGGTTAGGCGAGGCTGGTGTGGTCCCAACTAGTGTTACTATGTAAGCAAAATACAGAATTTGTTTGCCATCTTTTTTGTTGATTGTCGTTTTGGAAAGGATGTCTGGAACTTAGTTTGTGCAGATTTGCATATTGATGATACTTGGGATGTTGGTGAATTTGGGTATTGTCTCCTCAATTGGTACATAAAATCTAAGTCCTTATTTCTATTACCTATTTTTGTTTCATGGGTAATATGGTATGCAAGAAACTGCGATACTTTTCAAGGGAGATTTCTTGAGGTTAAGACTTGTGGGATTTATGTTTTAAAGAAGATACAACATTATAATTATGATAAGGTGGAGCATGGTTCTACACGGATCAGTCTGTTTTCATTCACTATCAACCAACCGGTCCTCTTCTTTGATGGGGCAACTCAGCATGGTTTTTCTGCAGTAGGTGGTGTGATTTACTTAAATAAGGATCACTATTTTACTCTTTGTCTCAATTGTGGTTTGGGGACTAATATGAAGGCAGAATTACTGGCTTTGTGGTGTGTTTTGAAGACTGCGAACGTCTTTGGATTAGTGGGCTTGAAGGTATTTGGTGATTCCCGTGTAACAATCAAATGGGCTACTGGAGAATTCAGGCTAAAGGCTTTGGATCTATGGCATTGGTGCATGCGCATTAGGGCTGAGATTGACAAACAGGAGGCTATTTCTTTTGAACATATATACAGGAAACATAATGACTTTGCTGATAAACTGTCAAAGCAAGCGTTGGATGGAGCTGAAGGGTATCTTATCTGGGAAGAATGGCTAAACTCTAATATTTTGAATAAGGGTACCCATTACTTTTTTGGGGAAATTTGAGATAATCTTCCTTTAATTTTGACGGATGGAAGTTTTTTATATAGCTGGTTACTGATTAGTTGTATGTATAGTCTGTATGGGCCTGTGTGCCTTGGGATATGATGACAAGTCCTGAAACTATGGGATATGACCTATCTTTGTACTATTTGATTCAATGAATAGCAATAGTACGCTTTTTTTCTTCTGAAAAATATATATATATATATATACTTATCAACACTTGTGATTCAGTAATAATTCCACAATAATCGATATCTTTTGATTAAAATTTAACTTAAAATGCAAACTATATTCCATCCATTTTTTATATATATTTAAATTAATATTAATGGAAACGAAAATTATTTTGAAAACCTAAATGTAATTAATAGGGATTTAATAACAACTATGAAATTAATGAATTTCTAACTAAAGATTATTTAGTGAAAGCAATGAAAGGTTATTTTAGTGAAAGCAATGAAAGGTTATTTTAGTAAAAACAATTAGAAGTTATTTGATTGATGATAAATGCTTTTGACTTTAAAAGCAGTTGTTCCACCTTTTGCTCTTTCTATTAAAGTAAAGTAATTTAAGGTTATTTTATTGAAACCGTATTATAATTTAACTAAATTAATTTACTGAAATAAGAAATGAAAGAAATTAATTTTTAGAACATTATTTTATTGAAGTCAAAATAAGAAATGAAAAAATTAATTTTTAGAACATTAAATATTGATAATGATGATGATGATAGTCTTTAACGTCCACAATCTTGGTCTATCAGACCTTAAGAAGATAGAGATTATTTGGTTTTCTTTAAAATATTATTTCTATGCTAAAAAACTTACAGAGGAGGGTCCCTAACTCGCTATAGTTTTAGGGATCTAGAAGGTTAGAGAGGTTAGTGTCGGAGCAAAGATTTTGAAACTGATATCTAATGTGAGTGAAAGCCGAGCATTCTAAGAGAGTGATTTTCATTTTCCACGCTCATAGAATCACATATATGGCAAATTCTTTCGACCCAAGGCGTTTTAGGGGTTGTCCAACGCCGAGTTTCACTATGAAGCTCATGAGAGTTCATTCTAATCTTAGCAATATTAATTTTTTTCTTTGAACTTGTTAAGATAGAAAGATAGTTTTGATCTTCAAGATTAGGGTTAATGATCTCTTTGTAACACCAAATCTTTCTTTTTACCTCTAATTCTTCTTTGCACCACATTTTCTCTTTGAAGGTAGAAGTAATAATGTAATTAATGTTATCAATATTTTGTAGAGTGGTAGTTTCATTAATCCTCCAATAATTTAATCAAGTCGTGGTATCTTTAAGACATTCTCGCTTGAGGCGAAGGTGCTTTTTGCTGGAGTTAAGAGAAATTTTAGGAAGTCAATTGTCTCCTATATTGTTTAATTTGTTCTTGTACATTAGATATATAATCATAACCATGCTTTCAATGGGAGAGAGCCATGCTTCTAAGAGGAGAATAGAATAAAGCGTGTTGCTCTTAATTTTAAGATTATAAGTAATAAATCGTTTCTGGATTTGCTCAATTCTTCTCCAAGACTCTCTGGAAATGCTGCATCCCCAAGCTTCACAACCATATAGCATAATGGGAGTGATGAGCGTTTTAAAGAGGATTTTTTTTTTGTGCCACATCACAAGGTTTGTCGATTTACAATTGTTTTCAAAGCCAAAGTAGGCTTTCCACCCTCCGTTTATCCTCTTCTCAATGCTATAGTTCCAATTGAGCTTGTGATGAAAGTCAATTCCTAAGTAATTATAGTAGGTTACTTCCTCTAAGATTCTATTGTCATAAGAAAAATTGTCATAATTACCTTTATTGGACTTGATAATCATGACTTTTGTTTTGTCAGTGTTAACAGTGATGCACATATTGGTGTAGAAACCTTTGAGAATTCGTAATTGTTTGTCAAGATCATAAGGGAACCTTGCCATAAGAACGATATCGTCAGCGTAGAGAAGTAGCATGATGACTATTCCTGCCAAGGTCGTGCCCGCGCAACCTGCCTATTCTAAACATTCTTCGAGCTTATCGATATAAATGCCAAAAAGGGCATGGGAAAGGGGTCACCCTTGCTTAATTCCAATATTATAGTTAATATCTTGCGACCATCCTTTAGTGTTTTTGAATTTGGAAATGACATTTTCATATAACCTTATAGTCGCACCCCTCAACTGGAGATGAACTTTTAGCTCTTCTAATCTATTCCAAAGGTTATATCTAGGCACTGTATCAAAAGCTTTTCGAAAGTCCACGAAACAACACAAAATATTCGATTTATTATAATGACACTCTGCGATGATCCTAAGCGTAATGATTTAGTCTATGGTTGAGTGATGCCTTCTAAAGCCCGCTTGGCCTTTAGCTCTCTTTCCTTCATTTTTTAGCCATATGTTAATCTTCTTTTCAAGGATAATGCTGTATAACTTGGCTAAGAGAGGGCATAATTGTACGATAATTGGAGGGGTTATCTTTATCTCCGCTTTTAAAGATAGGAACTATAAGGCTCTGAGTCGAAGGCTTAGGGAAACCGTGCTTGACTGCTAAATTAAAGAGATTGTGAATATAAGGGATGAGGACGAGTGCTCCGATTTTTAGGATTTCTGCTTGGTACCCTTCAATGTCTTTAACTTTTCCATTAGCTAGGCGCTTAATCCCAAAGTCAACGTCTTCTAAGGAAAAGATTTCCTTCATTGTAAGGAGGGTTTGAATGTTATCCACAACATCTAGGGATTTGTAAAGCTTTTTAAGATACGAGTTCCAATCCCCCATAAAGATATTATTATTTTCTTTAGGTTTACAAGTTAAAGTTTCTCTCTAGAATTTCTTAGGAGCTATCTTAGAAAGTGTAAAAGTTTTTCATGTCTTTATTTATATAGCAAGTCTTTTTTCCTTTTAATTAGAGATTTGTACGTACTTATCTTGTCGGCTTTCAATGACTCGTCAACAACTTCCTTAATTTATCTACGCACATGCTTACAATAATTATCATACCAAGGGTTGGTTCTTATGTTATGTTTTTTGCTAGAGATTTCACGAGAAAACTTGTTAATGGCAGAGAAGAGGGAGGTAGTAAAAGTATGATATAGATCTTCTATATTGTTTTTGTTAGAAAGAGAGAACTGATTTTTCGTTAAATCATTAACAAAGCCATTGTATTATTCCTATCAAATATCAAGTGCTTTTGGCTTTGAGAATTCTCCTCAATTGGCTCATTATGTATGGTAAGATTGAGGGTTATAATTAAAGGCCTATGATTAGAGTAAGGCTCGTGGTCATTTAGGATGTCGAAATTTATTATTTCATTGTATAAAGGGATATCATAAATGACATAATCAACTACACTACTGCCTAGACCATGAATGCAAGTCATCCTACTTGAATTTGGCCACTTCTTTAAGCCATTACAGATTACAAAATTTTGAGCACTACAAAGCTTAACTAACTTAGAGCCGAACAAATTTTCGCCTAAATTTTCAGAGTTTCTGGAGTATCTTTTAGTTGAAATAAGGTCTTCGTCTAACTAAAGCGGATTAGAATTGGAGTAGTTGCTTAAGAAAAAATTATATAAAAAAATAAATTTCAACTTTCAACTTCGAGGTTATTTTGAGGTTATTTGATTGATGATAAAAGCTTTTGACTTTAAAAGCAGTTGCTCTACCTTTTGCTCTTTTCATTAAAGTAAAAATAATTTAAGATTATTTTATTGAAATCATATTATAATTAATTAACCAAAATAAAAAATAAAAAAATTAATGCTTAGAACATTAAATATTATATTATAGGAAAAATTGAATTTCAAATTTCAACTTTTTTTTTTTAATACATTATTTATATATTAGAGAAATATCAAATTTTCATATGAAATCAATATTAATAAAAATATAATAAATTTAATTGGAAATAAAATAATTTTGAAAATGTAAATATTGATTGAAAGTAGAATAACAATCCATTGAATTTCAATAAAATTATAACAAATTTATTTAGAAATAAAAATAATATTGAAAATGTAAATATTGATTGAAAATAGAATCAATAAAAATAATATTGAAAATGTAAATATTGATTGAAAATAGAATCAATAGTGTATTAAATTTCAATCATATTTATTTATATATATTTATTCCTCTAATAAGTATTAACAATAAATGAATGAGATCAAATTAGAAAATAAATATAAAAAATAATTGAGAAGAATGAATTTTGTAAAGATAATAAAATAAATATGTTTAAAAACTATTATAAAATTTGTTTAAACTGGTAATAAAATAGTTTGATAGATGTAGTAATTTGTTTTAAGAATTAATATAAGATAGAGGTTTTTTGGATTTGTTAAATTCGAATGAATGAATAAATAAATAATTTAAATTTTAAACTTTCATGTTTTAATTTATTTTTAAATAAATATTGAAATTTGTATAGTTTTATGAAACTTAAGTGTTATATAGTGTTATGGAAGTTAAAATGTCATGTGATATTGGACAATAAATAAAAAATGATGGCATCTATAGACTATATTGGTATGATTCACATAATCATTTTCTACACAACAATCTTTCATAGAAATGAGTCAATGATTTTTTGATTTGTTATGTTGGTACAAGGAGTTTTCCTTACTACAAAAAGTTGAATGATTTGTTGATTTGTTATGTTGGTACAAGGAGTTTTCCTTACTACAAAAAGTTGCATTTAGTTGAACTGTTTTAAAATATAAATTGCGTCTCTTGCAAATGAACCAATGACTTCTCCCAAATAGATAGGGATTTTTTTTTAACCTCAAACCTAATAATTATGGGAAAAGGGATTGGTGGTGGTTGGTGGCTAGGATTGAGGACAAGATTAATCTCTAGTGTAATCGATGGTTGTCTAGGGGTGGGAGATTGGTTCTAGTAAAGAGTGTCCTTGAAGCTATACTGGTCTATTGGCATCTGTTGGCAGATATTCCAGTCTTGATTCTCAACACCATCAGAAAACTGTGTTTCAACTTTCTTTGGAGATAGAGTACAGAATATCAGGGGTTTCATCTTGTGAAATGGGCTATGTTGGAAACACCTAAACTTTAGGGAGGATGGGGATTGAAGAATATTGTACTTTTCAACAAGGCTTTAGCAGCAAAGACACTTTGACATTTCTTGACTAAGGATAGTCTTTGGCGGAATATTTTGATAGCTAAATACATCTCTCCTCTATCATTTATGGAGTGGATTAGAAAAAGGGACAAACATTGCATATAAGTCTCAAATCATTGAAAATCATTACTTAACTCCTTCCAGGTACTTGAAACCTTCCTTGCCTGGAAGGTTGGGAATGGGAGATCCATTTGTGTTGGTCATGATGCTATTCTTGGACTTACAGAAGGAGGTCGTTTTAGCCCTGGGTTGGTGGCCCATTTGTAGGCGAGAGGGCTTGATTCTCTTGACAAGTTAGTTAGCTCAGGGGGATCGACATTGTGGAAACAAGGGTGGATTTTAGGAGAGTTTCTTGGATTAGAGAGGGATCTGTTGGTTGAGTGGAATGCATTTAGAGAAATCCTTGACACGGCTCCTATTCATCTGTAGACTTGTGAAGATTCTCTGAGGTAGGATTTTAATCCAATTAGGGGATATATACTGCAAAACTTGGGTACTTGTATTTATGTTCGGTTAATCCAGAGTTGAGTATATGGTGGTGGAAGCCAATCTGGAGAATAAAAGGTCCCCCAGAGGCTATTTTTCATTTTTGGTTATTGTTGATGAAAATGATATTAACCTGGGACATACTACAAAATTTTCAATTTTAGGGCCCTGGACTCTATTACCTTTGCAGATCTGCATCTGAATCGACATCTCATCTTTACATGGAATGTGCTTATACTAAAGAGGTGTGGATAGAGATGCCGAAAATTATCTCATGCTCCATCCTCTAGCTAGGAAACATGGTGGAAGGGTTCTTTAATCACTACTTTAGAATTTAGGAATTGAGACCCCTGAGGTCGCTCCCTCTCGTCATTGCCCGGGGAGTGTGGTTGACACAAAATGGTGCTATTTTTATTGATCATCATAGAACAACTTTTCAGACAGTCTCGTAATCCTTCTCGTTATTGCAACATTATTTACAGGATCAGGTTGCTAGGGCCATACCGTCATGGGAGCCTCCAAGGTTTAATGAAGACTGGGCATGGGCGTTTTTCGACGGGGCCAGTCAGAATTCTAGAGTGCTTTTGGTTTCAGTCTCTATCTCAATAGTTCTCATTGTTGATTATGGTTGTCATTGATGAAAATCCATTAATGACAAAGGTCAAGCATGATAAGCTTGCATTGATGACAAGGCACATTTGTGGGTATTGGAGCCCTTGGCACACCTAATGAGCCAAATGACCCATTTTGTGGTCATTTGAAGTTGGTCCAAATACCCTAGACAAGGATGATGTGAATGACAAAGAAACAATGACATGGCAAAGGCAATGAAGAGGACATGGCAAGAAGCATTGATGCATGAAAAATGGCAAAGAATGACAAAGCTAAAATGAAGCCATATGATAAGTGGCAAATAAGATGAGATGATGTGGACAAAAACATGACATGACTTGGAAGACAAAGAATGATGTGGACAAGAACAAGAGATGGAAATGGACATGACAATGACATAGCTTGGGAATTGAAGTCAAAGGAGTAATATAATATTGATGACATACCTTGGATGTGGGCCTTGAAGCCATTAGAACACCTAGTGGGCCAAATGACCCATTCTGTGGTCATTTGGGTATGATGTGGCTAATAGGCATATGGAGGATCTTGACCATTATATATAATGGCCTTCATTGCTTGTGAATATTGATGAAGCCCTATTTGCTTACTACACCCCTAACGTTGATGATGAGGTCTTTGAAGGTTGAAAATTTTTATATGATAACAAGCACATGATGGAGACTAAGAAGAGAGAGTATGAAATCTACAATTATTGATATGCTTGAAGTGCACAAGATGAAGAGCTAAAGCATCCCTCTATTCTTATTAAATAGAGATTTTAAATTAATATTAAAATGACGAAATGGAGGACATATATCCAGCAGGTCAGCTCCATAAACAAACTTCAAAATTAAAATTAAAATGTGCCTCAAACTAGTCGGCTCCACAAACAATACTAAAAAGAAATGTATAAAATTTAAATTATCTTTTTAAGACAAGTCGGCTCCAAAATTAAAGCATATGACTAGTATAAATAAAGGATCAAAACCTTCATTTGTGGTGTGAAAATTCGGATCTGTGGATAAGCTCTGAAATTCGGATTTGTCTGAGCCATTTACTGAGGAAATTCGGGTACTGTAGCAGCTACAGTAGACCTTTTTTTTAGCTCTGATTTTTGGGGTGATCTGAGGAAAATTTCAGACTGTCTCTAAGAGAAAATTTGGACTGTGTAAAAGGAGAAAATTCGGACTGTCTAAAAGGAGAAAATTCGGACTGTCTTCTTTGATGAAATTCATACTGTCTTCTTTGTGGAATTTCAAACCCCCTCTGTGGAAAATTCGCTGAACATGAGTGTTTTTAACAGCAACAACAGAGAAGTATAATTGACTTCTTTTTGGCATGACATCTCTGATTTCTGGGTAGCAGCATTTTTTATGGATTTGTTTATATGATTTTCTAGGGATGCAAAAAGAAGTGCATGAAAAGAATGATAAAGATGCTGGGCATGAATAATTTGGGTGTACATCTCAGATTTTGGAGTAGAATGCTGAAGATAATTTCATAAACTGATGATGAAGACAAAATGTTGATGTGCTTGAATAAATAAATGGATTGTGTGTACCTCCTACAGCTTAGTAAATGATATGACACGTTGATATATTGATATATGGGTTAATGTGATTGCTGAAGATTGATGAATATGGTTGTCTATGGTTGTCATTGATGACACACCATTAATGACAAAGGTGTAAATGCATGATGACAAGCAAACAAGGGGATGGGCATTGGCACACCTAATAAGCCAAATGACCCATACTTTGGTAATTTGAAATTGGCCCACTAGTACTGTGATGAACCTACAATAATTAATTAATGCAAAAACACGAGATATCAGAAATAATAGAACAAAATCACTTTTATATTGATCACGGGCCACTTCGAGGGGGCAACCTCCTTTGAGCAAGCTCAATACAATTAACTTCACGGTGCCTTCAATGACCTCAACACACACTTATATACTAAGTCTATGCCCAATACTATGAGTCAAAACCATGGGACATATAATACTACGGGACGACTTACAAAGCATATGCGTCCAATACTATGGGTCAATACTATGGGCTAATATAAACTACGGATCAACAAATAGTACGGGATGACTTACAAAGCATATGCGTCCAATACTATGGGTCAATACTATGGGCTAATATAAACTACGGATCAACAAATACTACGGGACGACTTACAAAGCATATGCGTCCAACAACAATATACTAACATAGTAAAGAGAAGGGTTGACATAGGTTCCTAACAAGTACATTTGGTCAAATTTGCCATGTTTTTTCATTGTAATTGCCATGATTTTTTGTCCCTATTGCCACAATATGGGTTTCGTTTTTTTGTGGCAAAATGTTCATGGATATAGAGATGAAGATTCCCCGTCATGGCAATATCCACGCTTCATAGTGGCCATGTGTCACCTATACAACAGTTATCAGATCTACTTCAACTTGAAACCTGCCACGAATATTCATCGCTATATCGACGCACGTCCTCTATATGTTTCCACGCAGATGCTAAACCTACCACGAACATTCGTGTCTATAGAGACGAACTTATAGCAGAGGTTCGTTGCTATAGAGACGAATGTTAGTCGCAGGTATAGCATCTGCATGGAAACATTTTCTATAGCTCCACGAATGTGCATCGCAGTATCCATGAATCACTTCACTAACTTTCGTGGCAGGTTCAGCATCTGCGTCGAAACATTTTCTAAAGCTCCACGAATGTCTGTCACAGTATCCACGAATCGCTTCACTAACTTTTGTGGGAGGTTCAGCATTTGCGTGGAAACATGTAGAAGACGTGCGTCGATATAGCGACAAATATTCGTGGAACCCTCTTCTATAGCCTACACGAACGTTCGTCGATATTGAGACGATACCTGGAAGTGTTAAAAAAAAAAAACCAGACTAAATGGCAATCCTTGAATCATGCATGTTTAATGTCACTAACTATCATGCATGTTTAAATGGAAACATCACATGTACATGTTCACATACGAAGAAATCAAATTAAATTAAGATCATATGTTGTATTGATTTTATGGAATCATACTTACATTGCTTTGAAATTATACATCTCTCCAATCTTCTGTGTATGGTTACACTAATGTAACATTACCTTATCGAGAGACAAAACTGAAAGCATATATCTAACTAATCAAAAGAGTGCTAAAATTAATTGTGCTAGGAATTGGCACAGCTGCAGAAAAAAAAATGAAGCTTATGCATGTAAAAGTGTAGCATATTGTGCAAGAGAGAATAGTAAAAGCAATTACCATTCCAAAATGTAATTTGAACCAAAAACCCATCCAAGTCAAGATCAACATCTAATGGCATACAAGAATTTCAAAAGATCCAAGATATATCTCAACCTTCCAACGACAATGAAACCTCATCCCTAAGAAACTAACGATTCTGAGCAGATTTTAGCCATTCTTTATGGTCAAACCTGAACATATTGGGTATAAATTGAGACTATTTCTGACCTCGTGTTCATCAAAACCTTATCTCTTCTGAGTCTGGACAAATTATGGGTTAATTCCTAACAAATATGGGCAATTATGAGCATGGTTAGGGATTTTCCTATCCCCTTACAGTAGTGAAAATGAGTTTTGGGAACTCCTAGGCATAATGTAACCATCAAAGAATTAGATTCAAATCACCTCTTATTTGGATTGTGATGCACAATGCAACTTCAACATGAAGAGTGGAGAACTAGGGATCCCATACGATCCACAATCACTAGTGAATGATTGTGATTTAGGCTATGGTTAAACCTAAATATATTTCACATTGTATCATATAAAACAGTTTGTCTAGTCAAACACTAATACATGTACTAACATCTAACTTATGCTAGACATTTAATCTATGCTTTTGTGGAAAAGGAATATACTGCACAAGATCTTGAGTAATCACTCTCACTCTAAGGATAATGCTAATTGCAATGGATAGAATACATGAGCCACTAGTTCCACCTACTTTATTGGACACAATAAGAAGAAATAAAACAATTGAAAAAAGAAGACTCTATCCCATGAAATCAATACTTAATTACTTAAGCTGACCCATCATCTTTATTTTCTTTCTCAGATTCTTACAACTTAAGGAAATCAACATCTTAAACACTGTGATATGGTAATCGATACCCGTGTTTACACAGGAATCATAAGATCAGGAAACTAACAAACAAGGGATATATGGTTAATCACCTAGCACCCCAAATGATACCCAAGTTGTTTAGACTGATAATATGGACAACTCTCATCCCTAGATGAAAATTTGAAACCAAGCTCTTAAGAATTGGAAAAAAATGCATTATCATTTTCCAAATAAGCAAAGATGATCTAAGTCTACCTAACAGATGTAAAGATATCCCATATCAATATCCTATCATGAATATTTTAATTGGCACATTGATGTACAATATACTGAAAAGACAAAACGCTAAGACCATAAGAAGAGTTACAGCAAGAAGGTTGGGTCCAGTGGTTAAATCAAAGGTCCTTCAGTTCTCAAACCCTAGACATGTTTCCATGTTAATGTCACCTAGAAAAATTAATCATTTCATTTTGCTAGAACTAGACCTGATAAAAGTCCCAACAACTTTGAAAATGTATGGAAACAAAGTGTCTTCACAAGTTAGGTCTAGTGAAAGTATACCCCTCAGTCAAATACAAGTACTGGGTGGATTTGAAAAAAGAGACACCTATACAACTGGATCTTAGAATTCAGACATGGAAACAATAGTTGCAAGCCATGAAATCAACAAGAGATATAAGTGTTGGAAACAAACAAACCATGACTACAATGATAGCTGAAAATCAAATGTGCAATAAGTCAATTTTGAAAATTAGAAAACACCATGCATACAAAGAAGAAATGAAGTCCATGTTCAACACCACGTGCACCTAATTCCAGACATTTCACACCAAATTCTAGGAATGTCGACAATCTTCCAAGACCATTATGGAAGGTCAATGATTTATGTAACCTTGTCTTGGTGCATTTGTATAAATAGTTGTGCATACATCTTGTTAGCTACCAGATGTTTTCTGTCAATAATCACCTAACGAACATGATTTTTTGTCACAGTTCTCAAAACTTTGACATTTGGGACTACCATAAAAATGATAAATAAGGGTAGATCTTTAATCCTAGATATCTTTCAAAGTTGATTCTGTTGTTATATGTGCAATTAATATGATGCCTACAATGGCTCCATATCTCATTTGATGGATATATTCACTATCTCCTTAAGTGAAATCAACAAGAGATATAAGTGTTGGAAACAACCAAACCATGACTACAATGATAGCTGAAAATCAAATGTGCAATAAGTCAATTTTGAAAATTCGAAAACACCATGCAAACAAAGAAGAAATGAAGTCCATGTTCAACACCACGTGCACCTAATTCTAGACATTTCACACCAAATTCTAGGAATGTCGACAAGTATAGGAAATCAACATCTTAAACACTGTGATATGGTAATCGATACCCGTGTTTACACAGGAATCATAAGATCAGGAAACTAACAAACAAGGGATATATGGTTAATCACCTGGCACCCCAAATGATACCCAAGTTGTTTAGACTGATAATATGGACAACTCTCGTCCCTAGATGCAAATTTGAAACCAAGTTCTTAAGAATTGGAAAAAAATGCATTATCATTTCCCAAATAATCAAAGATTATCTAAGTCTACCTAACAGATGTAAAGATATCCCATATCAATATCCTATCATGAATATATTAATTGGCACATTGATGTACACTATATTGAAAAGACAAAAAGCTAAGACCATAAGAATAGTTACAGCAAGAAGGTTGGGTCCAGTGGTTAAATCAAAGTTCCTTCAATTCTCAGACCCTAGACATGTTTCCATGTTAATGTCACCTAGAAAAATTAATCATTTCATTTTGCTAGAACTAGACCTGATAAAAGTACCAACAACTTTGACAATGTATGGAAACAAAGTGTCTTCACAAGTTAGGTCTAGTGAAAGTATACCCCTTAGTGAAATACAAGTACTGGGTGGATTTGAAAAAAGAGACACCTATACAACTGGATCTTAGAATTCAAACATGGTAGCAATAGTTGCAAGCCATTGCATCAAGATTATGAGGAGACCTGCTCCAAGCAACCTCGTAGTGTAATTGGTTAGATTTTGCATAGCCATCCCAAGTTCCTCATTACCATTTTAAAAGTAAACATCTGGGAATCATACATAAAAGAAATAATAAGTTTGGAGCTTATCCAAAATGAGGACACTCCTCCAGGACTAATGTTTCACCAGGCTTGTAATCCAGTTTTGAGTATGCTACTATACTTGTTGGGTTGATTACAACTAGGAGATTGGACATATTGAGATTCAAATTAAGAAGGAAGCATGGTAGAGTGAAAGAATGTGACCAACCTAATGGAATCAATGTACATGCCTGCATCAACGAACAATGTGACCAACCTAATGGAATCTTGTTGGATATTAACCCTCTAGTAGGGTAGGCACAATTGGGGGTTAACAAATATATCATCACTTAAACTAAAACTTATAGATTTTTAGTTAATCTAGGTACATACAAAACACCAATATGCTCAAGGATATCACCTGATGTTATTTGGAGTGAGATAGATCCCACTCCTAGAATTGGATATGTGGCATAATCACTAAGTTTCACATGCATACTTACCTCTTGTAACCAAGAACTCCAAATGTACAACCAATAAGTTCTTAACACGGGCTCTTTGGTATATTCACAACTGCCATATCAATAGATTATAATGAGTTACACTGACAAGCAAACTAAAACGATAAACTAATCTCCAGTAACATTTAATAAAATAAACATATATATCATATAACAAAAAGAGAGATATAGTTGAATATACCAACCTGGGTGTGAAACCATTCTTGTAAAAATACTTAGAAGTGTTACTTTCAGAAAAGACTGATTGTGCCTCGGAGAGGCCAGTCTTCTCTAGGAATCAGCTGACCCTACAAGAGGGTGTGTACAAAATAGAGAGAGAGAAATGACTGGAGTTGATTAGGTCAATGACAGTCAAGCACAGTACATAACTCAACATAAATAAAGTCACAAAATTATAAACTTCAACCAAGTCTCAGCACAAGAGAATTGATTATCAACACACCACAACTGATCATAGGTGATCAAAGTCAAGTACTCTATAAGACCAAAAATTCAACAAGGTGGTATAAAAAAAATGAAGGAGGGTAAATGACCGCATTAACCACAAGTCAAAGACAAGGTACCACAAGTCCAATAATAACTCAATCAAGGTGGGGAAGGTACAACAAGTATTTAATAACTCAATCAGTAACGGGTAATAAAATAAACATATTGATCATATAACAATAAGAGAGGTATAGTTGAAGATATCCACGTCAACATTAAGCCAAAAATCGGATTTGAAGTGTGGGTACAAATATAAACAATGGTCATAACATAGGTGGGGGTAGTACAAGACCCATGACCCTTAGAACCAAGGGTATGCTCCAAATGTGGCCAAACAACCATAGTACTCTATAAGACCAAAACTTTAACAAGGTGGTTTTAAAAATTTTACTCAATGAGGGTAAATGACACCATTAAACACAAGTGAAAGATAAGGTACCACAAGACCAATCATAGCTCAATCAAGGTGGGGAAGGTACAACCAGCCATATCTCTCTCAAATGTACAGACATTCCGTATAACCTGAAAGTTCATCATCACAGTATAAGGAAGGGTGGTGGGATGCCAAATAAAAATAACCCTCATTTCTCTCTATGCAATCCTGATAGAATCACATAACAGATAAGTACCTTGTACTATAGAAATAAAAGCCACCTGTGTTACCTTTCAATTTAGGAATATGGTCTACAAAAGCAAAATTTCATCACAATTACCATCCAAATTTCTAACTAGTGCTAAAGCAACAGTAAAAGATTTTATACCATAATTTTGATCTCTATCAACTTCAGCACTCCTTTGTGGTCCCTGTGCTGAAGTTGGTCCTTGGGATGTAATGGGCAGTAATCAAATTATAACATATGCAGTAGCAATAAATAAACATATTGATCATATAACAATAAGTGATGTATAGTTGAAGATCTCCACGTCAAGATTAAACCAAAAATCAGATCTAAAGTGTGGGTACAAATATAGTACCTTGTACTATAGAAAATAAAAGCCACCTGTGTTACCTTTCAATTTAGCAATATGGTCTACAAAAGCAAAATTTCCTCACAATTACCATCCAAATTTCTGACTAGTGCTAAAGCAACAGTAAAAGATTTTATAACATAAATTTGATCTCTATCAACTTCAATACTCCTCAGTGGTCCCTGTGCTAAAGTTGGTCCTCGAGATGTAATATTGGGCAGTAATCAAATTATAAAGAGTGATGATGACCGAAGTCATGATGAGCATATCTAATATATCTAATATAAAGAGAAGCAATGTTTTAGACTAATATATCTACATGCATCATACAGGAGTGATGATGTGTGAGAAAACAGAAAATTTGAATATTAAAATGCAAAATAATTATAAACAAGCATACAATGACTTGTGATGACATTTAAATTTAAAATTCTAATTCTAAGAAAATAAAAGATATAAATGGGAAAATTCCTAAGAGCATCACATAAAAGATAAGTACCTCATAACTATACCAAATAAAATTTTTCTATGTTACCTTTCATATAAATGGGAAAAATGATTATATTTTAAGAACTCGATTATGCTAATAATAGCTAATATTAAGAGAATCCATGTTTCATACTAGTCATGAATTTATGTTGCATCTACTTTTTCGTTGATTTCTGTTTTTTTGCATTGAAAAAACTTGCGAGTACGGTATCACAATCATCAATTGGCGCAGTATTTACTGTGATATCTCCTATTATTGTTTGTGTTTCCATGCCCTCATGTATGTCACTTCTTGTACGTCGCTGAGTAGGGCGTAGAGGCAGTTCTGAAGGTGTGTGAACTGCAACAATGGAAATGAGCATATATATATGACGTTGAAATATTATTGAAATAAATATTTCATTATTTTGATTAAAATTACAATATTTCTCTTCACCTGTCTGTGTAGATGTGACAACTGGGGTGTTAATTGGAGGTCTAGTTGCTTCCTCTTGCAGTTTAGGCTCCTGAGCTGCATGGTCTTCCATCGAAAGAAGAAAATTTATAAGTATACATAAGGAAATATATATATCTAATCACAGTAGATATTTCTATTTCCAGAGTATACATACCAGAATGGACACTATGCTCTACACTATCATGGGACATGCGCACCCCAACATCAACTGGTACTTGCTGAGTACCGCTAGATTCACTTCTGCGGTTGCATTGTTGCTTACAAACAAACATAAATTTTTAGTTATGGGTGATATAATCATAACTGAATAGACTTTAATAGTATACTACAATTGGTGATATACTTGCATTTGCGTCATTGGGGAGATTAGAGTTTGTCCCAAGCTTTTTCGATATTCAACCACACTTTTAAAACCAAACTTGAAACCAAGCTTTAGGTCTTCCTCGGTGGCAGCAGCTTGGAACGTATTTCCCTGCAATGCATGATAACACATTTTAAAATTTCCAATATCAAAATCAGATATTTGTTCGGTACTGTTAAATAAATATTCCCAACAATTAATCATTTAATACTTACGATTCTTGCTCTTAGTTTTCTATAGCCACCCTGGCCAAATCTATGTTGCCCATGCTTTTCCATTCTAGCCTTGGTTTCTTTGGAGGTGTCAGGTATCCTATATATGAAAATTTTGAAAAACCTTAGATATCAAAAATCTTACTTAAAACAAAAAAGAAAATAATAATTGAGCTTATTTCAGTAAAAAGATGATATATTTTGTACCTTGCTTTACCAGGCCGTGGTTGTTTTCCTTGTATTTTTAGCAAGTTCTCCTTTGCATCATATATGAGTGCCTTCCACTCTTTCTCCGGAACCATGGGAGGGCGCTCATGCTTGACGTCAGCTTGCAATCTTTCCCTATATTGGGCCCTGGTATATTTCAAATTCTCACCGGCTAACTTTGCAACACCTTTCCTGTTGAAAGTATTTCCGAACAAGTTGACCATGTGGTCCATCAATTCATCTCTCTTATTGCTATCTTGGCTATTCCACAGTGTGCGAATGGTAGGGCCAAACAAATCCAAGGCTTTGTCATTCAAATGCTTGTAGAAGACATTGTTTCCTGCAAAAACATGTAATCCATTAATTTATAATATTTTCAACGTATGTCTATTTCAATTTCATGATTAAAAATCAATAAATTAATTAATAAATACCTACAATCTTCTGAACCTTGATGGGAACAAAAGATTCATCCACCATAAAGGTGAGATCTAGTGATCCGATGCTTTTAACTCGTGATGCTCCAGGAAAAGTTTCCTGTCGTCTATAGTACGTTCATCTCCAGAGTCATGTAGAGTCCTAGGCTCCGTCTCATCATGCTCCGGCATGGCATCATGCCCCCTCTCATCAGTGCCCGCGTCATTAATGGATTTGAGGCCAACCGCAGGAGTGGAAAAAAGTCTTATTGGTACATTGCTTCTTTTTTGCTGCATTGGACTATCACTGCTACCTGTACATGTCTTGGTAGGTTCTTTGATCACGGGTTTTAAAAAATCCTACAAACAATAAAATTTACTTCATCAGATCACTTGGAAAAATAAAAAACATAATATCAGATACGAAATCATGTCATAGCTTAAAAAAATTTGTGAAGATGCCACTTACCCCATAAGATTGTGTTTGATCTTGTAGCTCTAGAATCCTTGCCCTGTTCTCTTGTGTCAAGGGCCTTTTTCGAGCCAAGGCAAGCATTTATATGTTTGCATTTTTCAAGGGTACTCTAAAAGTGTGCAGTGGGTCAGTGGAATAGAAAATGTCTTCCTCAAACCCCTGATCACCCAGATCGAGTGCACGTGACTAAATTCATCAAACAATAAATTAAATTAAGTAATATAATTTTAACATCATTCAAATATTGATATTGTAATGAAAATTAAGTTACTATTATGGACTAACACTTACCTGACGCGGTGTTATGGCCGGTGAGTGTCCATGATCAACCGGCACCGTGGAAGCAACAGGTGCCTTTCCACAGTCTTGAATGAACCAGTAATCCATCATAATGTCAAAAAAATGAACCAGTAATCCATCATAAGCTTAGAAAAATGTGAATGTCAATAGTGGACATTGATTGTTAACATACTAAATCAAAACATTTAGTTATTGTACGTAACACTTACCTGACGGGCCATAGAGTGTGACCTTCCACGGTCTCCCTCGACCATGGAAGCAACAGGTGCCTTTCCAATGGCGCCACCCTGACATAATAAATCAATAAATAAATGTTTACCTCATACTAAATAATTGTAACATAAACAAAAATGAGATATTGCATTAATATTTATTTTTACCTCAGAAGTAGAAGATACATGTTCTGCTGCATGTCGATGTGCAGACTCCTACCACAGTTTAATAAGCATGTTATCATATGGAAATATTAACAATAAGCACGGAAAAAGCGAATGCTGACAGTGAAAATCGGAACATCTTGTTATTGTAGTCATATTTATTTGCTATATTTAACATTTACCTAACGAGGCATGTATTCTGACCTTCCACGGTCACCCTTGACCATGGAAGCAGCATGTGCATTTCCACTGCCGCCACCCTAAACAAACGTTGAGTCAATAATTGCATCATAAACAAAAATGAGATATTCATAGCAGTGTAATCACCATGTAATCACATGGAAATATCCATAATAAGCATGAAAAAAGCAAATGTCAACAGTGGAAATCGAATGTTAACAAAAAGAAATGAAACATTTAGTTATGGTAGTAATGTTTAGTTACTACATTTAGCATTTACCTGATGAGGCATAGTTTCTGACGTTCCACGATTACCGTGGACCGTGGAAGCTACATCTATTCGATTTAAGTTGTAATCGATCAACAACTCTTCACCTACAAGTATTGGTTTTATTGCACATACAAATATACGATGTTGTTCGCGTCCCTCGAATTCCCAATTTGGTTGCTATTTGTTGTCACTGGTCGTGTACTATTTATAAAGCCAGCAACGTTTCCGGACGTTTTTGGTCTCCCATCAATATACATAGTCGCCCCTTTGTTTTTATTTTTTCTGCTAGTTGAATATAATTCGCAGCAAGTCCGTATCTCCGCATAGTTCGAGTATATTGGACCAAGATCAACCAGTTATTGTATCTGTATAGTGGTCCTACATACTCCATCAATTCAGTTACAGTGCCATAGCAGACCTTTATTCCATCCATGGAAAATAGCCCCAATCCATGTAAGGACGAAGGAGCGATGCGATACATCCTCCCATTGATGAGGAAATCTGTGTCCACTTGAGGTAGCATATTAGGTATTCATCGTTGCACTAGATGTTTATACCTCAATGGAAAAGCAATGTCTCCTATGCTCTCAGCATCATAATTACACCACCCACCGTTGGCAATAAAATATTTCATGCGTCTATGAAATCTTTTCCTTATCTTTTCAGATCTAGTTGATATAAAACCGATAGATCTAGTACAACTCGTCTCACTTTCAACCTCTCAGAGTATATCTTCATCATCACTTGAGGTAGATAGATATGACAGATACCTATTTGGTGGTATCTACACTCGATAAGACAAGAATAAACAAGACAGTGCTTTCTTTCTTCTTTGAAAGTACACATCCACAAATGCAAAGATTCTTAGTTAAACACATTTACTTCCCTCAAATATAAAGCTTAGGAGGGACATGCAAACCAAAGTGGATGTAGTGTTACAAATCTCAGCTAAAGTGTTTGGTATTGGGAGGACGATTTGTGGAAGGAAGAGACCAAGTTACAGTGCCATAACAAGCTGTCCATACGACACCACATTCATCATTGTAGGCTATGAGCTCTTTTGTGGACTGAGTTTGCATATTTGGGGATCTTTTTCTCTTGTGGGGAGAAAAAAACCATCGGGGACAACAAATTAAGGAAGTTAACTAGTATATCACCCAGTTTCGGTCCTTCTAACACTGCTGGGCATATTATTGACAACCTAGCCTCTTTCTTTGAATGGCATATTATTGGCAGCCCACCCATCATTTTTGAAATTTACATGCTCGTATTTTATGCTAATGCATATGAAAACTATTTTTTAGTGAACTGTTTGGAAAAATCAGTCAACTAAGAAACATTAATTGACTATATTAGCCCAAGAAACCATAACTACAATTAGAGGGTCCACTTAGGAGTACATTGCAGCAGTGTTCGTAAATGTTTGTCAATACATCTGAACCAAATAATCAATAAAATACTACAACAGAGAACGCAAAATACATCAGCTAACTTAGGTGAGATATTACACATTAGACATGTTTCAAATTTCAAATTCATGCAAAGTGGCACTCAAATGGCCATGAGAAATTTGATTTTCGAAGACTTTCAATATTATGAGGATCTTTTTTGTATCAAGCTTTAGCAAGCAAATTGTAGGACAAAGTTTCAGACATTATGTGTATATTGATTTTCAAACTATATTGATTTTTTTTAAAACAAATAATAAATTTCAATCAAGAATGAGCGTATCCATCAACCAAGCAGGAGGACCAAACCAGAAAAATGTCAACCTGAGAGTAGTATTGTGAGCAACCAGAAATGAATTTATATTAACAAGGGAAATTAACAACGACTCAGTTAAGGGAGATTAACATTTATTAACTCTCCACAATATCTCGATAATTCAATTGGACATGTGTACACATCAATATACTTTAATAAACAATATTGAAATAAGAAGGTGTACACTTCAATATACTTCAATATACATTTCATTTAATAAGCAAGTATTGAAATTAAATAGCAAGACAGAAATTAAACACAATTTTCATATCTTTCAACTTTTCATCTTTAGCACTCCCAAGACTAGGTAAGAGTGTTAGCATATGAGGTTAAGTTCATATTAGCATAGGTCATTGTTCAGAGGTCATTGATCATGTAGCCCACTAAGACATAATCACAAAACTATGTCAAGTCAAACATGGGTGAGGGTACCATGACCAAAATAAATAAATAAATGGTGCAAGTTAAAAAGATGATAATGGGTGTTATGACCGAACTCCCTTTGTACCAAAGGGTGTACCACAACCAAAGTACCCAAAAGACCAAAGCAATAAGTTAAAGAATAACTTAGGGTGGGTAAGTGACCCTAATAATCACAAGTCAGCTACGTGGGCATCATCTCTTGCTAGCTGACTAGTGGGCTGACTTTGGGGTTTTGGAACTGTTTCATGCTATAGAACTGGATAACATCAGCTATTGAGGACTTTGAATTGAGTGTGCCAATGCTGATTTCCTCCCGAATGTTGTTATTTAATTATTTATCCTAATGGTATCAATGACCTCTTTAATAGACTGTTATTAAGGTTTCTATGCCTCCAAATAACTACAAAATAAGCCAAATAAGGGGATCACTCTAGTCTCCCACGCAAGCAAACAACCGAAGGATGCCACCTCAGCACCTGATATTCCAAATCATAGAGGTCATTGATACCATTAGGATAAATAATTAAATAACAACATTCAGGACCAATGTGTTAGTTGCAATTAAATGTGTGGGGAATGTTATGTAAGACCCTCAAACAACCCTTATACACCACATGTGCTTGATGCAAACATTAAAATCCTTGACAATGTAAGCCTTAACTTAAGTGAAATCAACAAGAGATATAAGTGTTGGAAACAACCAAACCATGACTACAATGATAGCTGGAAATCAAATGTGCAATAAGACAATTTTGAAAATTCGAAAACACCATGCATACAAAGAATAAATGAAGTCCATGTTCATAGTCTCATGATGAATAGGACTGTCATTGATGACAACATAAAAGTAACTAACCATTATGGAAAACATCTGAAAGGTTTTATGACTTTCAAAAGTAAGATCTAAAAGTTTTTATGACTTTCTTTTCAATCTTTATGACAATTTGAAGGGACAGGCCCCACTCATAGCCAAATACTTTTGAGATATTTACAAATCATCGGAGTATGGGGGACCATATATTTCTCGAAAGATGTTGGATTCTGTCCTCCATGCCTTTGAATAAATAGACCTCAAGATCACGCATCTATTATGATGCATGTGGACGTCTATGCGGGTTTTGACAAGCCACTATTCTTTGTTAACAGTGTAGTACCCAAGGATTTGGTCCTCAGTAATCTTTGTCTGCAAAATATCTTTGACCTGTTCGAGAGATTCTCCAACTTTCCATTTTAGATTATAAATAACAGATGGTTCTAATGTTTTCAGGTTGATGCCGAATGACCGCCACCAGTCTCTCATCCAATCAGGGACGTAGAATGCAAGATCCTCATAGATATGTGTAATTTGAAGTCCAAACTTTAGCATGGTATAATATGTTCTATCTGTATTTTATTTTCTCAAGAATTTCCACCATAATTTTTTATATTTTTCATAAGTGTGTGTAGTACTTGGAAACTAGAGACTAGCATCTTGATGTGGCCACGCTTCCAAAGAACGTATCCGATTAATACAGTAGTATTGTTGGTCTAGTTGTAGCCCGGGGTGATGTGTAGAGACCTGTGTCGAGATTAAGTTAAGATCATGGTAGAGGTGTGTTAACCAATTGATTGCATCAACTGCTTTTCTCAAGGATTTGTTGTAAATCATCTCTGGTACAATACTAGATCCCATAGGAATTCTTCTGAGTTCTGGCACTAGTTAATAAAAGCATCAGATCCCTGTAAGTTAGCATCTAATACTTCAGCATGTCTCAACTCCCACCTAGGTTTCCAGTCTTGTATATAATCCAACCAACTCGTATTATCATTAATAGTATAGATATGATTTTTTCCTCCGGTCCAAGCAGATATTTTCATGTTTACTTGTGGGTTATGGGCCCACTGGATTCTGCTTTGACCTTCTACGCTCGCTTGCCTCGTGCTCGCTTGTTTCAGGCTAGCTTGTTAAAAATTAACAACATTCTTCTGTGTCAAATATTCTCTTATTAGTAACCATTGTGGTACTTTGGTGCAAATGTTTTTCCTAACTCATTGTTTCTCCATATTGTGTGCCTAGTGCCACCTCTGTATGTCAATGCATAAATCAACCTCTTCTTGGTTTGTGGTTCTAGTTGGCCTTGTTTTGGGCCTTGTAGTGGTTCTCTAATGTCACAGCCATAGTCATTGACACATTAAAACACCTTAGATCTAATCCCGAGGTGAATCAAGATTCAGAGTCAAATCACAGTGTCTAGTACCTCATAGTCATCAGTCATCACTCGTCACCTTGCAAAGCTAAGCGGTGAGTGCATGACATGAGTGAGTTTACCAAGGTTGATTTCCTCTCGAATGTTGTTATTTAATTATTTATCCTAATGGTATCAATGACCTTTTTAATAGATTGTTAAAAAGGTTTCTATGCCTCCAAATAACTACAAAATATGCCAAATAAGGGGAGCACTCTAGTCTCCCAAGCAAGCAAACAACCGAAGGATGCCACCTTAGCACCTGATAGTCAAAATCATAGAGGTCATTGACACCATTAGGATAAATAATTAAATAACAACATTATGGAGCAATGTGTTAGTTGCAATCAAATGTGTGGGAAATGTTATGTAAGACCCTCAAACAACCGTTATACACCACATGTGCTTGATGCAAACATTCAAATAAGAGATGATGATGCCAAACAAGAAGACAATGAACATCATCTAAATACTATACACTAATAATATACCATCAGAAACAATCCCACCATGGTGATGTGCTCTATAGAGCAAAAACCATAGAAAATCATGCATTAGAACAAATCCACAGCAATAAATCTGCCTTTTTGTCTTTTAGACTAATGTTAAAATCCTTGACAATTTAAGCCTTAACTTAAGCAGTTAAAAAAAAACTAAACCAGACTAAATGGCAATCCTTGAATCATGCATGTTTAATGTCACTAACTATCATGCACGTTTAAATGGAAACATCACATGTAGATGCGCACATACCAACAAATCAAATTAAATTAAGATCATATGTTGTATTGATTTTATGGAATCATACTTACATTGCTTTGAAATTATACATCTCTCCAATCCTCTGTGTATGGTTACACCAATGTAACATTACCTTATCAAGAGGCAAAACTGAAAGCATATATCTAACTAATCAAAAGAGTGCTAAAATTAATTGTGCTAGGAATTGGCACAGCTGAAAAAGAAAATAATAATAATAATAATAATAATGGAGCTTATGCATGTAAAAGTGTAGCATATTGTGCAAGAGAGAATAGTAAAAGGCAATTACCATTCCAAAATGTAATTTGAACCAAAAACCCATCCAAGTCAAGATCAACATCTAATGGCATGCAAGAATTTTGAAAGATCCAAGGTATATCTCAACCTTCCAACGACAATGAAACCTCATCCCTAAAAAACCAACAATTCGAGCAGGTTTTAGCCACTCTTTATGGTCAAACCTGAACATGTTGGGTATAAATTGAGACTATTTTTGACCTCGTGTTCATCAAAACCTTATCTCTTCTAAGTCTAGACTAATTATGGGCTAATTCCTAACAAATATGGGCAATTATGAGCATGGTTAGGGATTTTCCTATCCCCTTACAGTAGTGAAAATGAGTTTTGGGAACTCCTAGGCATAATGTAACCATCAAAGAATTAGATTCAAATCACCTCTTATTTGGATTGTGATGCACAGTGCAACATCAACATGAAGAGTGGAGAACTAGGGATTCCATACGATCCACAATCACCAATGAATGATTGTGATTCATGCTATGGTTATGTGATGAACCTACAACAATTAATTAATGAGAATATGCGAGATAGCAGAAATAACAGAACTCAGAATCACTTTTATTGATCGTAGGCCACTTTGAGGGGGAAACCTCCTTTGAGCAAGCTCAATACAAATAACTTCACGGTACCTTCATTGGTCTCAACACAAACTTATATACTAAGTCTAGGCACCAATACCATGTGTCAATACAAACGATGGGCCAATACAAAATATGAATCAACAATTACTACGGGACGACTTACAAATCATATGCGTCCAACAACAATAAGACAAACTATGCATCAACAAATACTACGGGATGACTTACAAAGCATTTGCGTCCAACAACAATATACTAACAAAGTAAATAGAATGGTTGACATGGGTTCCTAACATCGCCTCTCCCTTAGCAAAAGCTTTGTCCTCAAAGCTTTAGATGTGGAAATTGATGCAGAATCTGAAGGAGTGGTTCCCCTATAGCATCCTCGGGTTGCAGTCCGGGACACTGACGCCTTTTGAGTTTCAGGGAGGGTTTCTTAGAAGGCTGTAGACAAAGAAGAACCATATCAGCTGCGTGAAAAGTGCGCTCCGAACGGTGTTGATCAGCTTGTTGTTTCAGTCGAATTCTTTCCATGTGAAGATTGTCTTGTAGAATGAGAAGAATTTGATCATGGTTTCGAAGAACCGAGTTAATTGCCTGAACTGAGGAGTTGCTAAGGGTGTATGGAAGAAGAACTGGCGGTGCCTGTCCATAGATTGCTTCATATGGTGTCATGTTAGATGTGGTATTGTACCACTAGAGCGCTTCTAGGAAATCCATAGAAATAGTTGTCCAAATCTATGTAGGGATGGGCAAGGGTTCGATCAGTCCCGAAAGGAGTGTCGTTTCACCCTTGTTGACCTGGAAAGTATCACAGTCAGCCACCATCTGTTGAATTTTCATTTTCAGTCCCTACCAAAAGAAGTGACATGCATTTTGAGGAACTCAGACTGCCCTGCTGATGAAGAAGCATGGAGTTCATAGAAGAGATATCCCCATTGAACAGATTGCAACCAATTTGGAACAAGCAGAGAAATAACTGTAAGAGAAACTGGGTCATCAAATGTGCAAGAAGGAGCATCTGCCACCATATTGTCCTTAGCCTCCTTGTAAGTGATCGCATAGGCATAACCCATGAGTTGGATAACCCATTTCAGGTGTGCTAGGGAGGAGACCCAGTGTTCCAGGAAATTTTCCAGACTCTGGAGATTAGTCTTGATACAGAAATAATTCCTTAATAGGTATGGCTGCCACTTCTGTACTGCATGAAAAATATCCATAATTTCCTGTTGAGATGTAGATGCGGCTAAATTCTTACCGAAAAGGTCTCTTGAAGGCGACAAGCCCACTGGTGCAGCAAGGACACCTGCATATCTATCCAAGGAAGTAGGGGAGACCATTGATGGGTGCATCTGAATGGAATGGAGTTGAGCGATGACACCATGTGAATTCTTCTCGAGGGTCTTTTCCAGGAAATGTGAACTGATGATGCGAAGAGACCCTTGTTGTAAGCCCTTAAATTTGTGGTGTGTCCCATTGACTGAAAACTGCCTCCAAAGTTCAGCAAAATCCCATATGATGGGGCCAAGTGTGCATAACCATTGAACGCCCAAAACCACATCACATCTGCCTAGGGACAAGGCAAACATGTCATAGCGCAGGTTATAATCTTCTAGAGAGATACGCACATTGTGACACTTCCCCTTGCAAGGTAAGGTGCCCCCATTGGCAACCATGACTTCAAAGTTGGAGCAAGGATGGACAAAACAATCAGCATGTTTGGCGATTTGAGAGTCAATGAAGTTATGAGTGCTACCAGAATCAATGAGTATTGTAAGAGGAAGCTTCTTGAAGTAACCCCTGACCCGCTTTGTTTGGGGGGTGGTGACACCAGATAAAGCATGGAGAGATATCTCTGGTTGTTCATCCTGAGATGGGGGGTCAATAGGCGGCTCCTGAATGTCAACCTGATCATCCATTGTATCTGGAGCTTCTTCACCAATTTTAGAGGCAGGCGAAGAATCCATATCCAAGAGATAGAGCTTTTGTTGAACACATCTATGTCCCTAAGTGAATTTCTCATCACAATTATAACAAAGCCCTTTTTCTTTGCATGCCTGCATCTCTGTTTCAGACAAATGCTTGATAGGAGTTGGTCGAGGAGCTGGCAGGATGGGAGGTCGTTGAGAACCCATATTTCGGAAGGGAACAAAAGTGGTTTTGGAGCGTTGTTGGGCTGCAATCTTATCTTCTGCCAACTTAGCCAACCCGAGGACTTCCATCATTGTGTTGGGACAGAACATTTTAACCTCTGACCGGATTTCATCCTTAAGACCACTGATAAAACAACTCCTGTAGAATTCATCAGACAATCCTTCTGTGTGATTGGCCAGTTTCTCAAATTCGATCTGGTACTCTCTCACAATGCCACTTTGACGAAGTTTAGTGAGTACTCTGGTGAAGTCATCAAAAGCACTAGGACCAAATCGTTGCAAAAGGAGTTGAAAAAATTCTGTCCATTTTGGCTCGTCGTGAGCCTTGATGTACCAATGGTACCATTGAAGGGCTTCCTGTTCCAAATGAAAAGATGCAAGTGGAACTTTTTGGACATCAAAAGTATTATGCAGACTGAAATACTGTTCTGCATGATAGATCCATCTAATTGGATCAGTACCATTGAAGCAGGGAAATTCAAGCTTCGGACCACGGAAATTGCTGGAAGAAGAGAACCCATTGGCTGCAGAAGATTCTTGATGTCAGTTATTGTTCATGGCTGAATGTTGAATATGGAGGCTAGGAAATTTTTCATCCAGATCTTGGAGTTTGGTTTGGATGGCTGCAAGTGCTTCCTCCATGGTTTTTGCTCCTGCACGAGTGACAACCATAACCAGGAGTTTTTTTTTTTTGGAATGGATAGAAAAACACAAACAAAAGCTTAGTTAGTAAAGGGAAATTTGGATTTGGGAAAAAATCGGATGGGTAATTGGGGTTTGACTAGGTTTTGGACACTTTCTGATGGACAGGGAAGCAAAAAATGGGGATTTCAGAAGCGGGGTGAAATAATGAGAAAATTTGTCAAAGAGGGATAAAGAAGCTGAAATAGGGAATGAACACAGTGGCAAAATTTGGAGGCGAGTGGGTTAAAATTGAAGAAGTTATGGCAAACCCTAAAAATAGACAAATATGAAATTTTTGGCTTTGGGAAGTAGAATTTGGGATAGGGTCCTCAGGAATGAAATATGCAAAATGGGATTGCAGGGGTGTCTGGGAAGTTTCAAGGGAAATGGAGTTAAAACAAGGGAGATATGGTGAAAAAAAGGTTGTTTATTTGTTTGTTTTTTTCCTAGAAATGGATCTACAACAGTGCGGAAGGGATCAAAACAATTGGATCTGAAACGGTGTGGAAGGGATCAAAACAATTGGATCTGAAACGACACCGAAGTGATCGGCAACAGTTCATCTGAAATTAGATATGGACCCTAGGTATGTTCGGCTTCCTAACAGTTCAGGGGTTTCACTCAACCACCAATGTTGTCTGACGGCTTGCGTATTGGGGCAGTACCCCTCACTCCACGGCTTAGGTAAAACTGATAACCGCTTTGCCACAAACGACAACTCTTGGTTTACCTCACGGGTGGGAACTAGTCAACCAAGTAGGGGTTGTTGCCCTTTTCGCTAGCAGGTCCTCTCAATGGGCTAGCTACCTTAGAGTTCCTGTGGTACTCCTCACAATGAGTTTTCGGGATTATGCCCAAGTAATTCCCACTGTTAAGCGGATAGGGATTATTCCCAGATCCGAACTTGCAACCAATGTGAAAAAAAAATTGGCAGAAATTCCACCCAACGAGCCCAAGAAAGTGCTCTGATACCAAATGTGATGAACCTGCAACAATTAATTAATGAGAATATGCGAGATAGCAGAAATAACATAACTCATAATCACTTTTATTGATCGCAGGCCACTTCGAGGGGGCAACCTTCTTTGAGCAAGCTCAATACAAATAACTTCACGGTACCTTCATTGGTCTCAACACAAACTTATATACTAAGTCTAGGCGCCAATACCATGGGTCAATACCATGTGTCAATACAAACCATGGGCCAATAAAAAATATGGATCAACAATTACTACGGGACGACTTACAAAGCATATGGGTCCAACAACAATAAGACAAACTATGCATCAACAAATACTATGGGACGACTTACAAAGCATATGCGTCCAACAACAATATACTAACAAAGTAAATAGAAGGGTTGACATGGGTTCCTAACAGGTTAAACCTAAATATATTTCACATTGTATCATATAAAATAGTTTGTCTAGTCAAACACTAATATAGGTACTAACATCTAACTTATGCTAGACATTTAATCTATGCTTTTGTGGAAAAGTAATCACTCTCACTATAAGGATAATGCTAACTGCAGTGGATAGAATACATGAGCCACTAGTTCCACCTACTTTATTGGACACAATAAGAAGAAATACAACAATTGAAAAAAGAAGACTCTATCCCATTAAATCAATACTTAATTACTTAAGCTGACCCATTATCTTTATTTTCTTTCTCAGATTCTTACAACTTAAGGAAATCAACATCTTAAACACTGTGATATGGTAATCGATACCCGTGTTTACACAGGAATCATAAGATCAGGAAACTAACAAACAAGGGATATATGGTTCCATCACCTGACACCCCAAATGATACCCAAGTTGTTTAGACTGATAATATGGACAACTCTCATCCCTAGATGCAAATTTGAAACCAAGCTCTTAAGAATTGGAAAAAAATGCATTATCATTTTCCAAATAAGCAAAGATGATCTAAGTCTACCTAACAAATGTAAAGATATCCCATATCAATATCCTATCATGAATTATTTAATTGGCACATTGATGTACACTATACTGAAAAGACAAAAAGCTAAGACCATAAGAAGAGTTACAGCAAGAAGGTTGGGTCCAGTGGTTAAATCAAAGTTCCTTCAGTTCTCAGACCCTAGATATGTTTCCATGTTAATGTCACCTAGAAAAATTAATCATTTGATTTTTCTAGAACTAGACTTGATAAAAGTCCTAACAACTTTGACAATGTATGGAAACAAAGTGTCTTCACAAGTTAGGTCTAGTGAAAGTATACCCCTCAGTCAAATACAAGTACTGGGTGGACTTGAAAAAAGAGACACCTATACAACTGGATCCTAGAATTCAGACATGGCAGCAATAGTTGCAAGCCATGAAATCAACAAGAGATATAAGTGTTGGAAACAACCAAACCATGACTACAATGATAGCTAAAAATCAAATGTGCAATAAGTCAAATTTGAAAATTGGAAAACACCATGCATACAAAGAAGAAATGAATTCCATGTTCAACACCACGTGCACCTAATTCCAGACATTTCACACCAAATTCTAGGAATGTCGACAATCTTCCAAGACCATTATGGAAGGTCAATGATTTATGTAACCTTTTCTTGGCGCATTTGTATAAATATTTGGGCATACATCTTGTTAGCTACCAGATGTTTTCTGTCAATAATCACCTAACGAACATGATTTTCTGTCACAGTTCTCAAAACTTTGACATTTGGGACTAACATAAAAATGATAAATAAGGGTAGATCTTTAATCCTAAGTATCTTTCAAAATTGTTTCTGTTGTTATATGTGCAGTTAATATGATGCCTACAATGGCTCCATATCTCATTTGATGGATATATGCATTATCTCCTTTTATAGCTTCCACTCACATGCACTAGCAACAACCATCATGAGAAGAATTCTCTCAAATTGCTTTATGGTTCCCTGGATTACACACAGGTTGTTATTTGCATTTGTAATATGAAATTTGAATGATGTTGCATGGTATCCATGCTACGAACCATAAAGGACAAATATGCACTTAGTACATCAAAAAAAATCTGAAGCAGTTTGAATCAGAATCTCATATTGCTTCAGTTTGATAAACTACAACAATTCTAATGTCATTTTATAGATTTTACAATCACGGGTATCTTTGGTTTACCGTGAGGGGTATGGTTTCTAATTTCTAACACCCTTAATAAAAGCTCATGGATGTCAATGGATAGTGTTACTGCCCAAGGTTGCACTCAAGTGAGAAAGCCCTGAGACATGAGTCCAACCTGAGGGTAACTAGGGAAGGATGTTGCCCACTGTCACCACAGCAACTCTTCCTCTAACTTTAGGTTGGATCCTCTAGCACAAGGGGGGTGTCCCTAAGGAAAGGTATAAGATGAAACTTAAAAGTAAATGGGATGGTGGACCAAAACCAAATCCGATCCAAAGGGTAATGGGGTCAAGGAATATGAAGAAAGAGGGTTTAAGAACATGGAGAAGATTATATAACTAAGCCATAATAGGATGTGCCATAATTAGTCCAAGTGGATTTTCAATTTGTATAAGAGTAAGTGGGAGCCCTAATAGTAGATGCACCATCACAACCATGTATTAATAGCCAATAAACAGTGTGCAACTATAAATAGTGAAGGACAACCATAACATGAGACTATAATGGGCTCCTAATAAGTCGATTTTGAAAATTCGAAAACACCATGCATATAAAGAAGAAATGAAGTCCATGTTCATAGTCTTTCGAATTTCCATCAACCTAATCTTTTTGAATTGCACAGAAATCCTATTTATACCTGGCAATGGATTCTTTCAAACCAATTCCAAGTCTTTCGAGATTCCATCAACCTAATCCTGTGAATTTCCCACAAAGAATATTTATACATGTTTGACATCAAATTTATAAAAAATGAAACAAAATAGTGGGGGCAGTGGTGCAGTATATAATGTTGGACTAGGGTTTAGGAAGGTGGGGGGTTACCTTATGTTTTTTTTTAATGCATTTTGGTGGGCCAGAAGTTGGATTGGTTCCGAATGAATTAGTTTAGATCAGAACCATTTGGCTCAAGAAAGAACCCATCCCAGTTCAATTTGTTTTTCAGGGAATGGCCTGCCTTTCAACCTAACCAATTTAAGCTGTTTGATTTCGGTCACGCTGTACTAATGCCATTACTTTTATTCAATATAAGAAAGATGGGACTTGATTTAGGTTGCAAGGTAGCCCCAAAATTCTTGGCATAATTGTTGCATGATGAATGCTTTAGCAACCCAACCCTACCCTGCAAACATTTAGAAAACCGATAATCCAGTTGTGTGAGTGAGGTGGGGGCTAATTAACCTGAAAACTGATAATCCATGACATAATGTGTTTCCAATGACCAGGAGCAGATTCAACTAGACATTTTCATACTCAGACATCACCTATCCTTCCTTACCCTCTGACCTCAACTCTGTGTGCTATGGATGGTCCAGAAGGCGAGGACTAGGCACATTCTAAAATATGATTCGAAACAAGTCGGCCTCAAATAATTTAGAAAACAATATGAATATCCAGAGATTCGAAATAAAATCAAAACCACCTAATTCGCACCCAAAAATGCAAAGATTCGACTCAATAGAGGAGGGTTTCAACTTAGATTTGCCATTGAGGGTCTACGGGGATATGCAGACATGGCCGGAGTGGGTGCCACAAAGAAACCAACTTCAATAGCCCTCGTAGCAAACCGAAATGAGGACAATGCCGGAGCGAGTACAACCAAAAACCAGGTGGAATATGCACAATAAATACTCGTAGCAGAGTGCAATGAGGACACTGTCGGACCGGATGCCACCAAAAGACCAGTGGAAGTTTCACAGTGAAGAAGGACATGGCCCAAGATCTGGATGCATGCAGGGGTTGCCGTTGAACCCAACAAAGTGTTTTGGCCAAGCTCAACAGGTATGTTTCAATTATGTTTTGTTTTTATGTTTTGTTTGTTGTTTATAAAATTATAATATATATTGATTATAATTCCGATTCATGTGTGGCTCATGATATGGTTAGCGATACTATGGTGGGTGCTTGATATGGTTGGAATATGGATAAGCTTTGTTATATGGTTTTAATGCGCTTGGCTCTAATCATATGTTTCCATATTATATGGTTTCTAGCATATGTTTTAACAAATAGATACCATGGGGGTGAAGCTTGGGGTCAATGGATATGCCCTTGCCCCCCCCATTTTACAACTTTGAAAAATGAAGCTGAAGGTGGCCTAACAAAGGTCTTGGATTCGATTCCCAAAGCTTCAACAAACCACATTTTTCACCATTTTATAATATATATTAATTAAATAAATAATATATTATAAATATATATTAATTAAATAAATCATATATTATAAATAACTAAATAATAATATACAACCATAATTGGTATTTGGTGGGATATATTAAAAATATTAGTGTTTTAGTGACATTATAGAATTCCTTTAATCATTGCTAGTGAAAATCTCAAATTGTCTTTTTTGCTTTTGTAATTTTCCTAAAAAGTCTTACCTATTGCCTCTGCTTTGGTTGTGAAACCTATCAAGAAGGCATCACAGGTTAGGAGGAACAAATTGAAGATCTCCTTTTGTAGGTTTAAATGAGACCCCTCTTTGATTGATGGCTACATTCTCAAATAATATTGCCTTACTACTAATTGTTGGATGTAAGTGATGGATGTAAATCGCATCTTTGAACATGGGGTAGATTCTCCCTTTTTCACAACTATGTAAACTACCAAATTGTATTCACCTTCATCATTCAAGTCAATTATGAATCAACTAATCTTGCTAAATTGTTGTTGTCGGCATTATCTCCCTCACAATAGTATAGTTCATTGATTCTGCATTTATGGTAGGGTTCCATTTTTCTTTGCACCAAAAATACTTAGGTTCTCCCTTTTCCAACATAGAGTTGTGCATAGGGTTTGGAGGTGTATATTTAGGACTTTGTGCATTTTATGAGATAAAAAATTGACGTTGGTTCATGACACAATGGAATTGTCTCCCTCGCAATTATATAGTTCTTTGGTTCTACACCTATGGTTGAGTGTGCATTTTTCTTTGCAACAAGGATACTTGGGTTCTCCCTTTTTGCATATAGCATTGCAAAGATATTAATCTTAATAGGAATAATATTAATGTTTCCTCACAACACTTCGTTCATTTGGTTAAACTGTAGCTTGTCCTATTCTTGCAAAATTCCATTCTTTCTACATAAAGGATACTTGGAAATGACCTACAAGATTCATTTTCACACATTTAGCCTTAGGTCTTCCCTTCTCAATGTAATTTATGTTATGCATCTTGATCCCAATTCTATAGACCCAGTACATTACTTGCAAGCACTTACCAATGACAGGTGTTATATTGTCTCTTTCTATTTTAACCAAAAAAATCATGCAAAAATTCCCTTTCCATACTCTAAATCATTTTAAAGAAGTCCTTGATTATGTCCCAACATAATGCAAAATTAGAGTAGCTTGGTTTGTAATTATCCATTATATTCATTATATATCTTATCCATTATTTCCTATGTTTCTCAATATGGTAGATTCATTAATAGGAAGTTGTATAAAGAGATAATTGCAAAGAATATTCAAGGGATAAGCATAGCCAAGGGGGTTAGAGGAATCAACTATTCATAGTTTATTGATTCCAAATTCTAGTTGGGGGTGCTTCCACCATTATTGTTGAGAGATTTCAAACAATCCTGGAAAAATTCTTATGTGCAACAGGAGAGAAAGTTAACAACAAGAAGAGTCAAATATATGCTTGGAAATTAAAACCTTTGCTTCTTCACTCTATAGCCATATTTCTAAAGTGTCCATGCATTAAGGATTAGCTCCTTCACTCTATAGCCATGGATAAGTTACCTTGAAGTGTAAAATGAAGAACATGGGCATTTAATATAATCTGACCTTGCATGGTCTAAGGGATATCATAGATATGATTGATGATGCATCTAAATGGTGGGTGTTGTGAAGTCATATAGAATTTGTGTAGAGTTGAGTCATATTTAAATGGATGTCCTAGAAATTGGAGAGGTACTTTTTGTGAACTTGGATTGAAGTTGATTATCTTCTGTTAATGTACTATCCTAGCATGTTGAAGAGGACAAGAGATAGTGAGCTAGGTGACATTGATTTGGGACAGAGCTATGTTGCGACATAGATGGAACATGGGACAAGGGAACCTCCATGAAAAATATTGAATTTTTTTTTTTTGTCACTCAACATAGATAAAAAAAATTGCACGTCCAAAAGTCTTTTCAAAGGAATAAAGACTTATTAAAGCAACAATTTATCTCAAGAAAAAATACTTGATTGATTGAATTTAAAAAAATTAAAAGAATAACATATAAATAAACTGCACTTGAACTCAAACCAAGATGGATCAGAGGGTCATTGACAATGAATATATTCGTAAAAATCACATCAAGAACCTAAATGCCAAACATCCTTTACATTATAGAAATCCACTAATTAGTAATTGAAATAACCCAGAAATTAAAACATAAATCTTATAACTTCATTTTGTATCTTGCTCAATCGACACATGTTCGATTGAAACCATTACCACTACAACCTCCAGGAACACCCACGCTACTGCACATGTAGAACATAAGATTAGAAAACTAATTTTCAAATATAACCAAGTTAATCAACAAAATGAACATATGGTGAGTGCATTTACTTTAACATATAAACATTGCGTACCTCTACTTTTCAACAATTAAATATCATTCATCTTCTTCTTCATCCAACTCAACATCTATATCAGGATCTGGTTTTGAATAGATATTGATGAAAGGATCATTCACATCGTCATCATCACAAAGTCATCTTTGCTAATATAGTCATCCATATTGTCAATGAGATCATCGTCTGCTATGTTTGCATGATCAACCTCTTCAACTTCTTCATCTAACACATCGACTGCAGCCTGATCTAAATCATCATCATCTTCTTCTTCTTCATGATTATCTTCATCATCTAGTACATGAGTATACTTTACTGGTCTTCCTATTGGATCGTATCGAACAACGTATGACCAACCTGCTTTACCTAGTACCTCGGAGTAGTAGACTTGCTCACATTGACTTGGAAGAACATAAGGCTCTGTACTCGGTTCAAATGACCTTGTATTAACCATGGTAAATCCATTAGCATGCTCAATAACAGTTCTTTCAAGATCACGTTCATGCATCCGTAGCCTGTACCACTTCACCTCAAACAAAACTATTTTAAAGGAATTAAAATAACACTCAATAATGTCCTCCAAATGGCCATAGTACCTATTCTTGGTTTCTTCTGGATGTCTATCACTTCTAGAGGAAACATTGGTGACCTTAAACACTGCAGTTATCCCACAATCTGAGGTTTTCCTGTTATCATCCAACTTTTTGATACGAAATTTACGACCATTACACCACATAGCCTTGTGATGTTTCAACTGCAATATTGACAACAGGTTAAAAATACATTGTGAATTAATAAACGTCATATAGGACGTAGTAAATATAATTGAAAACTTAAACAAACGAAATGTAATTTGAAAAATGGATCAAAATAACTAGAAAAAATGTGGGAAAACAATTTACTTGCCTTTTTATCTTTTAAACCATGGGCTAAATCAACTTCCCTTTGCGACGTAAGTTCAGGAAATTGATGTCGAATACGATGAGTTGTTTTAATCGTTATACTGACCCCTTCCCATGATAACCTACCAAAGAATTATTCACAATCTTTTATCCAATGCTCCATCCAATCAAGGTTGTTTGCAATGTATAAATGTAAAGCATCCCACACTCGACCAACTATAGGAAAAAATAACAATTCAATATCATTCATTAGATATCATTAAAGGCACATAGTTTAATATAGTTGAAAATGCATAATTATTAAAAAAAGTTAAAAAATAGTATGATAATATACAATTGGAAAAAATACATGTGTAATATATTAATTCAACAACGTATAGTAATTATCTTTCACAGTCCTCAATGTACCTCTCCCCAATAGGACCTCCCCTTCAAATTTGTTGATGGAGTCGAGATGCCAAATACGAGGCACATTTATATTTTCTGCTAATTTAGGTAGATATTCACTAATATACACCATGCATTGATATACCATATATCCTTCAACCATAGAACCCTCGGGACGCGCTCTTTGTCTAAATAAATCCTTCAATGACTTCAACTGCCTCTCCACCATCCATATCGACCTTGTGTGTACTGGTCCACATAATTCAATCTCCTCAACTTGGTGTATGAGGTAGTGTTCTTATGCATTGAAAAATGTTGGAGGTAGATACTATTGCATTTCACACATTAGTCAGGGAATTTCTCTCTTCCATGCCTTATATCTTCTTTATGGATTTCTTTTGATGAAAGCCACCTACAAATAATGCAATAAAATAATATCAAGGCATATATAATATTTGCAAGAAAAACATAATATGTCAATAAGTTCCGCTACAAAGCACAGACCAGGTACATTTTCCATGTAGAACATTACTTACGTCATGTATTTTCCAAGAACATAAATGATATGTTTTGTGTTGTTGTCAAAGTCGTCTGGGAGAGATAAAGGTAGAACATACTGTATCAAAAAACACATAATTATTAATATTTATTTCAAAATAAGAGAATAAAATTAATAAAATAGTGCATACCGATAATGAAATATATTATAGACTCATAATTACCTTAATGAATGTATGCCAATCATGTGTTTTAACCCCAACAAAATCACATTTTTTCATCAAGATATTCTTTAAGTTTGATGCAAAACCTGTCGAACACCTGATTTTTTTGATGACCTCTTTCACAATATTGCTCTGTTACTCTATCAAGCACCAAGGAATACTAATATTATGTTGACGGCCATCGCCATTAGAATTAACTATCACACTTTGCAATGCATTATTAGCTTCCTGGATGTCACTACAAATCTTTCCAATTTTTTCTTTGTCAGTCCTTCCATCTAATATTCACCATAACATTTCTGTTATGTTCTTCCCGATATGCATTGTATCAAACAAATGAACTATTTGCAGGTGCTCGTAGTATGGAAACCTACTAAATTGAATCAGGTAAATTTTCATTCCTCATAGAAGCTCATTCGTGCCTTAACGACATTCATGAAACATCAACAAAATCAAATTAAAACTAATTAATCAATATACGTATAACATATCGCGTTGAACATAATTCAGTAAAAAAAAAATTGGCATACCTTGACGGTTTCTATTATATTCCATCTTCCATAGGTGAGGTGTCATTCTTCGTGGTTTTTTTCCATTCTCTTCTTTACCATTAAATTTTTCTTTGTCTGTAGTTCGATAACTATGGTTCTTAGGCAGAAAGTGCCTATACTCATCGAACACTTCCTTTGCTAAACTCCTTGAACGACGAGATTTTATCCTGGGACCGCAAACTGGACATGCAAATTTACCCTTTGTTTGAAGACCTACAAGATATATGAATTGGTGTAGCAAATTAGAATTACAATTTAAAATAATGCATGATATTTTCAACAGATATATAAAATATTAAGGAACAAAAGAAAATAACAATAAACCACAAAAATGTGTTAACCTGGGAGCATCATGAATTGTAAATGCAAGTATTCCATGGAATTGAAATCGCCTTTGCCCTATTGGTCTAGAGATGTTATACATAGTGACGCCAGCCCATAACTTCAACAACTCATTGATAAGAGGCTCAATATATACGCTCATATCTTTAACCTGGTACTTGCCTAATTGGTCCAACATACATGATTAATTATATTTAGCACCTATATGTCGTTATATATAAAATACATAATTATCATGCACAAAACAAATCAATGAAATATTTAGTGATCAAACTTTCAAGTAAAAAATTACATATTAATAATTAAATACCTGGAATAATCATTGCCAACATTGTGTGCTCTCTCTTGATCGACATCCAAGGAGGAAGGTTATTGTTTATAACAAAAATAGGCCACACTGGGTAGGTAGAACGAAGCTCTCCAAATGGATTGACACCATCAGTTGCCAATGAAAGTTTAACATTACGAGGTTCTTCTTTAAAAATTGGCCACTTTTCATCGATGTACCTCAATGCAGAACCATCCGCAGGCATTCGAAGAACATCGTCACGACTTCTATTCTTTGCATGGAAATCCATAAACTGTTCTGTACTTTAACACCTGAACAACCGCTGGAAACGTGGAATTATCGAAATATAACGAAGAACTTTTTGAGGCACCTTTTTTGTCACTTTATCGATTCGATACCTACTTGTTTGACGTTGTGGGCATTCATTTTCTAATGCATATTGTCCATAGTATATGATATGATCATTAGGACATGCATCAATAGCTTGATACTCCATTCCAAATGCTTTCATAATGACATATATCTCTCGATATGTGCGTGGTAAAATATTTGAAGTTGGTAATAGAAATTCACCTAACAATCTACAAAATTTAAAAGAATAAGTCAATGTAAACAATATTAATCATCAATATCACATCCAAACTTTACAAATTAGATAACAATAGCAATAATATAGGAAAAAAGTCAACCCTTTCTATATATGTGAATATGCAGACAAAAATAATTAACAAATTACATACCTTAGTATCTGTGTAAGACAAGTGTTTGATAAACCATTCAAAACCTTCAAGTTCACTAACAACAGTATAGCAGATAAAATATTTGTTTTTGAGCCTTCATAAATAGGTTGACGTGACTTCTCAAGTAGAGGATCAACATAATGACTATCATCCTGGTTGTCCTCATCCATTGAAGCAAACGTGTCTTGGATCAATCTATGTATCTCATCTTCCTGATTTGTATCACTAATGTTATCTACATCCATATCATCAGAAATAACTACTTGATCATCTTCAATATTTTGATGTAGAAGTTCGTCAGGCTGTAAATGAGTATTTCTGCTAGTACTTGGAAAATAACTCTCTGGAGGGCGACATTTTGGGAGCATTGTCTATAAATTTACAAACAACGTAGAAAAAATAGTGTGTATAGAACATATAGTAAAAAAATAAGACATTTTACTGAAATTCATGACATGATGAATATTACAGTGAATATATTAAAAATTGAATAACGACCTCTTACCAGGGGACGATATTCATAACCACCTTCGGCGTGCCCCTTCTCCCTACAATCTCTTTCAGCTGTTGTTATTAAAAGTCTTTTTTTTTGCAAGCCCCTGCAATCAAAGCAAGGACGATAACATTTTCCATCTCCTCTCGCCTCTAATGCAGCTCTAAATTGAGCAAGCTTCCTTGCATTTTCATTCATAGTGACAAATCCTTGTAGTGGTACAAGTAATTGTCTTACCTAAACCATACCAAACAATAACTTGTCAATTACATTAGATATTATAAGTATATTTTTTAATACAATATATTATAAACCTATTTCTATGTTTATAAAGTAAAACATGAAGACTAAAGTAATTTTCATTGATGCCAACAAGTGTTGTGCATTAATGGCCTTTGATTTTCTCAAAAGGAGACCTTGATAGTTCGTGCATTAACTCCAGCCTTTTTATAAAAGTCTTATCCACTTTTGTTAAAAAAAGTGATGTTAGGCCACTAAAATAACAGCTTGCACAATGTCCCAGCTGTCATGTATTAAAATACATCAAATAAAGACATTAAGTTTTTGGTATAGATTAATTAAACCAATTGTAGCTTGGAGGTTACTTAATAGGCATTGTGTGTTTTCTTAAATCGTAATGATGATAATATATACTTCGAATGTACCATCTTCTTGTGATAGTTTATTAATATGTAATCATTACAAAAGTCGTGAGTCAATTCTAAACCCATTGCAATTTAAATTAAGTTTAGCATCCAAAATTGTTTACATTTACAAGGTTGTTCATACTTTATTATTGATCTAACATTATAAAATAAAAATGAAAAGCAACATCAATCTTATGAAACATGTGTCGTTCATAAAATAAAATACCAAAAAGGGTTTATAAACGAATGGCATTTTTAATGTGGCAAGTTAAGGGTACAATAAGAACAATATATTGGACCCTGTATACATATATATAGCTTGCTATACTTGTTATTTTTTATGTTTTTAAATTAAACTTACCATGGAAATAAATACCTATATCAAAGAAAACAACCTTGTAGCCTTACATGTGTCATCATGTGTTCAAGGGCATAGTTGATAAGGGTTACAATGTACTAAGCATTAGTTTGTTTGTGGTAAAAAATGTGTTAAAGGGAATATTGTGTTGTGGCTCATAGGGACTTGGGATCATAGTGGTTAGGTTCTCAGTGTTATCGAAGTCAAATCTTACTTGGTTAATGATTTTGATAGGGGTGGTAACGGTTATGGGTCATATATAATACTAGATAGGGACTAAGGTGTGCCAGTGGGTTAGGTTGTTAGGAATCATAATGTATTCACAATAAAAATGGATAGGGTTTATAGTGTATTAAGGTGTTAGTGTGTTTCAGGTTAAAGTTTGTTAAGAGACATTAATTATGTCAAGGGTCATCCTATTTCTATAGTCATAATGGTTAATGTTGAAAGTGGGTCAAGGCTAAACTAATCCAAGATTAAAAGTATTTCCATAACCTTATAATTCAAAACAAGAGAATAATCTTGTTTTTTTTTTCCCGCGAAAAAAAGCATACTACTGCTATTCAATTAAACTGAATCAAGTAGTACATGATGTTCATCCGTTCATCCGACAGATATTACAATTCATAAACAAGAAGCCCCAGTAGGGCAATGTCTTTCTATCCCAAAAAAACATAAAAAGACCAAGCAAAAATTAACAAAAAATGGACTGAGATCCATTTAAATACAGCTTTCAACATCTAGAAAATATCTTGAGAGAAAAAATAGTGAACCGGAGTCCACCACCACCTTCTCGCAAACATCCTCCCAGAATAAGATGCCTTCATCCCCATCAATCGCCAGCTTTGATAACAAATCATCCTGTTAGTTAAACTCACGATATATATGCTCCAACGAATATGAAGAGAACGAACAAAGGTCACGTTTTATGCGGATGCACCAATATACTAGATTTAGAACCTTTAGATCAAATTCTCCACGTGCCCATTTAATGGTGACTCTAGAGTCTCCAAATATTTTTACCCTGCTCAGACCAAAAGTAATTGCAGCCTTTACCACACACCAGAGAGCTAAAATCTCTGCTTTTATATTAGTACCTATACCACATTTTCCAGAGGTAGCAGCCCCATCGAAGAATAGAACAAGGTCATCAACAATATAATGAAAACTTCCAATATTTCTTTCCACAGGATTATCATCCACCTTCTGATATTTTAGAAATAGACTTAATGCCTCACGCCTATTGTGAAGAGAATAATCTTGTTATATGTAATATGGGTGACCTAATTCTGATCTATTATATCATATTTATCTACAATTATTATAAATACATTCATAGATACATTTAATAAATGGAAAAAAAAATTAGCCTAACCCTAATAGATGTATCATTTAACAATATTAGCCTCATCCATTTAGATGTATCATGGAAAAAAATTAGCCTAACCCATTTAAATGTATCATGGGAAAAACAAATTAGCCTAAGCCTCATTACTAAACAATATAAAATTCTAACCCTTATAAAAATATAGACAAAAAAATATAAAATACTAACCTTGCAAGTTCAAAATCAGAACTATGTAGAATATCCAAGCTCAAACAATCACCTCGCAAGTTCAAAATCCGCACTCAATGTGTCTCAACTATAGCAAATGTGTAAATAATGGTTAGAGTATGTAGTATATATAGCTCAACCTTCATGGATATAGGGACGAAAATTGAAACATTGAAATTTCGTGGATATAGGGATGAAAGTTCGTGGATATAGGGACGAAATTAAACATCGTCGCTATTGCCACAGTTTTTCCACCATGTAAATTATAAAAAAAAACAATAAAAATTCATTTCATGGACCCACGAATGTTGAAAACATGGAAATATTGCGTGGAACAATCCGCCCATATGTAATAGTGGCGCCCTAATACCCTAGATAATGAGGTGGACAAAGGACACATGGCAAGATGGCTTGGAGATGGAAAAAATGATGTGGACAATACATATGCCAAGCAAGCATAAGCTTGCAGGCATGAGAATGACAAGAAGATATGCATAATGAAAACCATTGCGGGCACTCCTCAAAGCCACTCTTGGGCATTTGAATTGATAGCTACGTGGTCAATTTTTTTTGAAGGGCGAAACCCCCATTAGGGCACACCACACACCATCTAAACCTTGTGGGTACTCTTAACCAAAGATGTGGGCATCCTAAGTGAATATTGCGGGCATGTTAAAAGAGACAGTTGTGGGCATGTGTTATGACACTGTGGGCATGATGAAATGATGCACAAGGAAGATATTACGGGCATCTATTGGAAGAAATTGCGGGCATGAAGACATGAGGTATAAGGGAGTAAAAGATGGCTGCGGGCTTCCTCTCAGCACCTCCTGCGGGCATCAAACTGACCATTGCAGGCTTAACAAGATGATAAGGAGGAGCCCATGCGGGCATGGGGTTATGAACTCATGAGGACATCAAAGAACACACCTGCGGCCATCTTTGAGGGCTCAAAGAAGTGTGCTACGAGCATGTTTTAAAGTGCATAACAAGGAAATTGTGGGCATCACTCAAAGGCAATTACGAGCATCACAGTGAAGACAGTTGCGGGCATAAGAGAAGGCCAAGTCTTAGCACAAAAAAAAAGATACATAAATCATTTGATTAAATACTGAACAAGTCGGCCTCCATGAAATTAAGGAAATAAAATGAATTAAAAATAGCTTGTTTGTTTTGATTGAACAAGTCGGCCTCAAATTTGCATGAAGAAATCGAGTATAAATAAAAGATCAAAACGTTGTTTTAGGTGAAGGAAAAAAAGAGAAATTCGTGTATCTTGAAGGTGGATTTCGGGGAGTAGAAGCTCTGATCTCGTGGGTGTAGTAGTTCTGAACTCGGGGGTGAACCTAGCTTTGATCTCAGTGGTGGAGGCAGCTCTGTATTCATTGGTGGAGTATAACAACTCTGAAATTTTTGGGTATAACAGTGTTGAGTTTTTGTGGAAACGAGAGCTCTAATTTCGGGAAGTACAACAAGAGGAAATGTGTTTATCTTTTGTTTTGTTTTTTAAGACATGATGATGGCAGCGTGATAAAGGGCAGAATGTTGAGTGATGAGATGATAATGTTGGGTGGCACATGAATTGGATGTTGACTGTTGGTTGATATAGCAGAGTGTTGAGATGATAATGCTGGGTGGCACATGAATTGGATGATGACTGCTGGTTGATGTAGCAGAAAATTGAGATGATAATGCTGGCTGGAACATGAATTGGATGATGATTGTCGGTTGATATAGCAGAAAGCTAAGATGATAATGCTGGGTGGCACATAAATTGGATGATGACTACTGGTTGATATAGCAGAAAGATGAGATGATAATGCTGGGCCTGATTGTAATGATTATTTGATGTACATGTGGACAGTGTGAAGTATATGGACATAATGGAGATACGGCAGCAGAAACAACATGTTGAGTTTGTGAACATGTTTGTGATGGATAAAGTATGGACAATCTACTATGTATAGGCTTTGACAAGATGACATGACAAAGTTGATGAGTGGACAGGAAGTAACAGTGATGCAAATACAGTGTTGACAAGTGTAATGAAAATGTACATGCAGTACAAGCAAGGTCTTGCTATGAATTGTACTTGAACACAAGCAGGGTCTTGTATCTCTTTCTTAGTAGGATCTAAGAAAACCTAGGTAGGGTCCTACATAAAGAGTTGGTGCTCTTTTGCTTCAGTTGGTGCTGAATTACCTCACGGTTGTAGTTGTTGAATCAAACACAAAAACATTAAAATTATATTGTGTCTCTATTGTGCAATGTGTTGATGATGATATGATTTATTTGATGAATGACATATGGATTGAAAGTTAGTTTATTGATGAATATGATATGCTGATATAAGAGTTGGTAATTGAAGTTAAAATTGAATAAAGTATAGGCTCACTGATTCACCCCCCCCCCTCTCAGTGAGTATTGTGTCTAACAAAGATATTTATATTTATGGGCATTATTGATGAAGCTATTGTTGATCCCTGAAGTAGGTGGAAGAGCATAGACTTGTGACATGCGATGATTTACTAGAAATGTATGATAGTGACAGATCAGACGAAGCTAAGACAGGATGATGTGCTCCTTGAAGATGTGCTCAGCTTGAAGACAGTGACAACCAAATAATTGATATTGATGTGGACAATTTTGGACAAGGCAGAGATAATTTGTTGAGGATGTGGTTGATGATATCTGTAAGTGTATGATGACATGAGTGTGTTGAGACAGTGAGATATATTGTAAATACAAGCTAGTCTTGCATCTGGGGTTTGGAAACCTCAACCCTTTCTTAGGTGGGTCTAAGAAACCTAGGTTGGGGCCTAGATGATGAGTTAGTGCTCATTATATCAGTTGGTGCTAATTTACCCTAACGGTTGTAGTCGGTCCCATCAAATACAAAAAGATTACAAAAATCATATTGTGTTGTCAAAGATCTCCACTTGACAAATCTGGGCTTGGGTATAAAAAGGTAGAAGACAATCTAGAAGAAGACAAGTAGTCTCCAAAGACTCCAGACGTTGGTCCATCAATGACCAAGGATGCATCTCATGACAACAAAGATGTTGGTTGTTCAAGAACACATCAAGGAGCTAGGCTCAATCCTCAAAGCAAAGAAACAATTCCAAGATGGAAAAAAGGTCCAAGGTGTGAGTATGGATTTAATGGCTATTGTTTTTCTTGTTCTAACTTTGGTCACAAGGAAATGAATTGTGTAGATGGAAGAAAGATTATTGGAAGACAAAATGACAAGATTAAACGCTAGACATGCAACAAAGATGGACATGTTGCTGCCACATGTCATACTTTAAGATGCTACATGTGTAGTGGGTTTGGGCACAAAGCCCAAGATTATGCAAGTAAAAGAAATCAATCAAGGAGGAGCCCCTTGTACACATCAACAAGAAGAATCAGTGAACCTTGGAAGAAGAACAATGTAAGAATTTTTGAAGATCAAAAGACAAGAACCAACAGTCAAGGACATTCTCAAGGATGGAGAAAAGAAGTTGATCAAAGAAGTGATGGAAGTTCCACCAACTCAGTTAGGTGTTGGTCATGCAACCAGTTTGGTCACATAGCTGCATTTTTTCAAAATACTATGAGAAGATTAACATACAGCTCAACCAAGAGAACCAACAAAGATAATGGAGAAAATGATGAAAAGATAGATTCCAAGAAGCAAGTGTGGATGAAGAAAAATACTGTGCTAAATCTGAATGAAATTAAGGATCAATGCACAAAAGGTGAAGGTGGCTTCCATATGGCAAGCCAAGTTTGAAGTCTTCTAAAGACTTTGAGCATACCATGAGTTCATTATTGGAGGATGGAATCAATGGGGAATTGGTGGTTACTCCAAGCAGTGGAACAGGTCCAGTGATCTTGATTGCAATGAAAGATAGATATGCATGTGTAAGGGGGAGCATGAGTAATTTGCAATGATATCATGAACTCTCTCTAAGGACAATAGCAACACTTGAATGTTAAGTTCATGAAGTTAGAAGAAGGATGGAGCTAACCTGCAAATCTCATTGAGTGAAGAAATTTAACTAAGTTCTGATTTTGATCAAGGATAAAATTTCATGATGAATTCAAAGTTTCTTTTTTTGTTAAAGGCAACTGTGATTTGATGTAGTGTACACAATGAAAAATTTGAAGTATTCTGAACAACGGAAGCTAAGACAAAGGACTTATGCAAAACTGGGTACAATGAGTAAATGTTTTGGTTCTGATCAAAGTGATTAATGAAATTGAAGAAGCAGCAGCTTGGAAATGTTGTGTCGTGATAGGAAGAGCTTGAAGTAGCATTCTTCAAGTCTTGTTGAAGACATCCAAAATTACACAAGACTTGACCTCCAGTAAAGCAAAGGATTATTCAGACCTTCGTATATATAAAAGGCACAGTGGAAGGGTCAATTACAGTTGTGAACAAGTGACAAGTATAGATCAAGGAGCTGAAAAGGAAGGAGCAGGTTGATAGGGGAGAAGGCTAGAGGATTTAGAAGTAGATCAATTTGTTACAGCAGTACAACAGTTATGCATCACCAACGTTAAAATAATAAAGCAGCGAAAGATCAAGCTTGATTTCTTTTATTCAAATAGAAATTATTGAAGAGCATTTTGAGAGAAAAATTGAACGTCAGATCAGATTTTGTAAGGATAAAATGGGCAGACTTGTTACTCTTGACAAAAGGAAGCTTCAGTGAAGCAATATACTGGAGATTATTGAAGAGAATATCTTTCAGCCTGTTTTGACAAGAAGTTTGACTGAGAAATTGCATGATAGGGGGAGTATGGGATGATGATTTATGCTTACCTTTTATGAATGTACTAGACTGAACTTTTATGAATTTGAGGACATGAGCTCAGGGGGAGCATGTACAGCCAAAAAGGAGAATATGTATACTTCTCAACATTTGAATATGGCAAGGATGATTTCAAAGAATCACACCCATCTCAGTCAAAGGGGAAATGATTTCATGAAAGTATTCAAGGTTATATATTTTTTGGGGTATTGTGAAGCCTTTAATGGCTCATTAACCCTTTGCCATTAATGTCAAAGGAGGAGAGAAATTGTAGTTTCCATCAATGAAAAAGGGGGAGTTTGTTGAATATGGTTGTCATTGATGACAAGCCATTAATGACAAAGGTCAAGCATGATAAGCCAGCATTGATGACAAGGCACATTTGTGGGTATTGGAGCCCTTGGCACACCTAATGAGCCAAATGACCCATTCTGTGGTCATTTGGAGTTGGTCCAAATACCCTAGACAAGGATGATGTGAATGAAAAAGAAACAATGACATGGCCAGGGAAATGAAGAGGACATGGCAAGAAGCATTGATGTATGACAAGTGGCAAAGAATGACAAGGCTAAAATGAATCCATATGATAAGTGGCAAACAAGATGAGATGATGTGGACAAAAACATGACATGACTTGGATGTGGACAAGAACAAGACATGGCAATGGACATGACAATGACATAGCTTGGGCATTGAAGTCAAAGGAGTCATATAATATTGATGACATACCTTGGATGTGGGCCTTGAAGCCATTGGAACACATAGTGGGCCAAATGACCCATGATGTGGTCATTTGGGTATGATGTGACTAATAGGCATATGGAGGATATTGACCATTATATATGATGACCTTCATTGCTTGTGAATATTGATGAAGCCCTATTTGCTTACTATACCCCTAACGATGATGATGAGGTCTTTGAAGGTTGAAAAAATTTATATGATAACAAGCACATGATGGAGACTAAGAAGAAAGAGTATGAAATCTACAATTATTGATATGCTTGAAGTGCCCAAGATGAAGAGCTAAAGCAACCCTCTATTCTTATTAAATAGAGATTTTAAATTAATATTAAAATGACGAAATGGAGGACCTATATCCAGCAGGTCGGCTCCATAAATAAACTTCAAAATTAAAATTAAAATGTGCCTCAAACTAGTCAACTCCACAAACAATACTAAAAAGAAAATTATAAAATATAAATTATTTTTTTAAGACAAGTTGGCTCCAAAATTAAAGCATACGACCAGTATAAATAAAGGATCAAAACCTTCATTTGTGGAGTGAAAATTCGGATCTGTGGACAAGCTCTAAAATTCGGATTTGTCTGAGGCATTTATTGAGGAAATTCGGGTACTGTAGCAGCGACAATAGACCCTTTTTTTAGCTCTGATTTTTGGGGTGATCATCTGAGGCAAATTTCGGACTGTCTTCCCTGATGAAATTCAGACTGTCTTCTCTGTGGAATTTTGGACCCCCTCTGTGGAAAATTCGTTGAACAAGAGTGCTTTTAGCAGCAACAACAGAGAAGTATAATTGACTTCTTTTTGGCATGACATCTCTGATTTCTAGGGAGCAGCATTTTTTATGGATTTGTTTATATGATTTTCTGGGCCTGCAAAAAGAAGTGCATGAAAAGAATGATAAAGATGTCGGGCATGAATAATTTGGGTGTACATCTCATATTTTGGAGCAGAATGTTGAAGATAATTTCATAAACTGGTGATGAAGACAGAATGTTTATGTGCTTGACTAACGAAGTGGATTGTGTGTACCTCCTACAACTTAGCAAATGATATGAGATGTTGATATATTGATATATGGGTTAATGTGATTGTTGAATATCTTTATATTTCTGGGCATTATTGATGAAGCTACTGTTGATTCCTAAAGTAGGTGGAAGAGCATAGACTTGTGACATGCGATGATTTACCAGAAATGTATGACAGTGTTATGACAGTGACAGATCAGATGAAGCTAAGACAGGATGATGTACTCCTTGAAGATGTGCTCATCTTGAAGGCAGTGACAACCAGATAACTGAGATTGATGTGGACAGTTTTGGACAAGGCAGAGACAAGTTGTTGAGGATGTGGTTGATGATATCTGTAAGTGTATGATGACATGAGTGTGTTGAGACTGTGAGATATATTGTAAATACAAGCTAGTCTTGCATCTAGGGTTTGGAAACCTCAACCCTTTCTTAGGTGGGTCTAAGAAACCTAGGTTGGGTCCTAGATGATGAGTTAGTGCTCATTATATCAGTTGGTGTTGATTTACCCTAACGGTTGTAGTCGGTCCCATCAAATACAAAAAGATTACAAAAATCATAATGTGTTGTGTTCTCTTGTGATGTGATGACTTAATGATTTAGTTTATGATTCATAAATGATTAAGTGATGGATGTTTCTGAAATGATTATGTAAATGGTAGAATAAGGTATTGAGGAATTTTGATTAAATGGTAGAAGTGGAAAAGTTTTGTTAATTCTGCCTTCACACTGATTCACCCCCCTCTAAGTGTGAACATAGTGTCTAACACTCATTTCTTTCTTAGGAAGGGATGCATTGGAACTGGTTCAAATAACAAGGCCAAGCTCAAGGGAATTTTTTACCTCTTCAAACAGGTGGCCAGATGTTGACTCTCTCAGGTGCAATTTTTTGGTGATTCGTTGTTGGCTATAAAAAACATGCAAGGCTTGGCCGAGATTGTGCACGCATACATGCTTCCTTTAGACTTTACCCAAATGTATAGAATCAGAGACTCTTTTCAGGAGGTAAAATTTTGTCATATTTACCGGGAATTTAATGACCAAGAGTATGTTTTATCCAATCAGGGACTGCTACTACATGATGGGGCCTTAAGTCTGGAAGAATTTTAGGGGGACACAACTGTGCCTCCAATTCTTATCTCGCTATCTGATTTTTTTCAAATCTATCTGATTTTTGATGTATTGGTGGACTGATAGTCACATTTATGATGGACTACTCATGGAGCTACTTCTTTAAAAGTTTTTTGCTCTGCTTCTTAGCACAGAGGATTGTATTTTTGATCAGCGATGAATAAAAATATTTTTTTTCATGGGAAAAAAGAGAGGTTTTTTGGGATTTGTTAAATTCAAATGAATAATAAATAAAATTTCTAAATTTTCCTGTTTTAATTTATTTTTAAATAAATATTGAAATTTGTATAGTTGTATGAAACTTAAGTGTTACATAGTGTTATGGAAGTTAAAATGTCATTGTGATATTTGACAATGAATAAAAAATGATGGCATTTATGACATTGTGATATTGGCATGATTCACATAATCATTTTCAACACAACAATCCTTCATACAAATGAGTTAATGATTTGTTGTGTTGGTACAAGGAGTTTTCCTTACTACAAAAAGTTGCATTTAGTTGAACTATTTTAAAATATAAATTGCGCCTCTTACAAATGAATTATAAATTGCATCTCGGGATCTATAGGCCTATAGGCCTCCGCCCCACTGTAGGTGGTGTTGCACCACTCCATCGGGCCTAAACAAATAGGGAACTTGTTGGTTGAATTATACTAAACTATAAATTTTATCAAGTAGTCGATTAAAGATGTTGCATCTCATGCAAATGAATTATTGCTTGTTGTAGTCGCGTGGAGTTTTCATTATTACAAACCTTGCAAGTAATTAAATTGTCTTTTAAGTTTTGGTTTTATAGAAAAAGAATTGATGCCGAGATGAGATGCATTTACCATATAATATGATTTAACATTATAACATCAATTAAATCTAAAGAGATTAAATTTACATGCCATAAAAGTTAATCTTTTTACATCATAAGATTATGTTGATTAATGACATTTAACCTTATACATGATTTGGTAGGGACCAAAAGTTACTAAGCTCTTATATTTCATAATTATGAACCATTCATACAACATCCTCACGACGATTCTTATGGTATTTATTCTTCCACATCATAGTTTAGTCGATATGATAATTTAGAATTAACATTTTCCTTTTGTTTCGACAAAATATTTGCTAGCATGCGTACACAAATAAGTTTAAACGTTTCCATTGACTTTGTTAGAGTGTGGGATGTTGAATGGCAACACAATGAAATATGCAAGTGGTTGAATTGAAGTAATAGGTTCCATGCATGTCCATAAAATATATGCTACAATAAATTTGATCTTGTAGGGTATTGAGTATGGATATATAAAATTAAGATATCTTGTAGGGTATTGAGTATGGATATATAAAATTAAGATAAGGAAGAATTAATTTTTATAGCAAATGAACCTTCTTTTCGATTATAAATTTGATAAGAATTTGATATAAATTCTAGGCAAGAGTAAAATTATACCATGATCTAAGACCCATGAATGGTGGAATAATACCCTAAGGGGTGTTGCTTAATTCTAAATCAACCAACATTGTCAACAATTCGATAAAAGTTTTGAATCAATAGAAACTTTAATTTTTTATAACGTCAGATTTCAATAATTGAAGAGAAGTTTGCTACAAGATTAGAGAACTCCAATTTGATATATAAACACGAAAAATGAGTGATCATAGCACATAATTTCACACCAACTCCCATGAACAACATAACTCTTTTACCTTGAAAGGAACCCAATTATTCACCATTAAAGATGAAACTAATAAAAATGATATAAAAAATGGAAAAATCAAAGAATTCAAATGATTAAAGAACTTATCTCATTTCATGAGTACTTTGAGACACATAAGACTCGTTGAGGAGACTATAGATATCTCACATCTTAGAGAAGATGCAAATAAGGGCATCATTGCATAACAAATACATGTGATTTAGCAGAACATGGTTGTTTTTTTCTCACACTAATTGTGAGTATTGTAATTTTTTATGGAAAATATTAGAAATTAAATTTAATTATTTAATTAGTTTATAATTAGCATTTTAAAAATGTAATTTTTTATGGTAAATATTAGAAATTAAATTTAACTATTTGATTAGTTTATAATTAGCATTTTAAAAATGAGTAAAATTAACCCAGGTAGTTTTTACACTTATAAGTATAAACACGTATTCTCAAATATAATTCCATGATGGTTAATTTATGTATGATGTTTTTATAACCACAACCTTCTATAAGGCTTGTAGTTTGATGTCAACAAATGTAAAATGGTTTTGGTAACGACCTTTTTTATAAGCAAACAACCACATCAAAGAAACTTAATTACTAAACAAATTTAAAGCTAATGAACAACTTTGAAATATTGAAGTCATTAATCAATCGCAATCTCATAAGATCAAGTGTTATGGTGACATTCTTTTTGACATATTCATAGATCAACTAGAATATTGGATCAAGAAGAATAGGGAGGAGGAAACACATCTTAGTTTATGCTTTATTATCATTGATTTATGTAGATAATATTGTGTTATTGACAAATTATAAAGATATTATTTAAAGACATCTTGATCCACTAAACAAATTTGCAGTTATTCTAAAATAAAAATCAATGTAAAAAAAAGATAATGGTAATAGGTTGTAATGTCCCTTCTATGGTAATTTGTTCAATGTTTGCCAATTTTCGAACCTTGGACTAGTGAAAGCCAAATTGTCCCAAATGCTTTTGAATTTTGTATGGAGGGGATTAAAAGGTCTTAAGACATCCAAATACAGTTCTAAGACACTTATACATTCATTAGAAACATTAAGGGCTTGCATTTCTCAAGGAGGAAGGAAGGGGAAAAATACTAGGTGAATTCGATGGTTAAAAACCCCACTAGTCTATGAACTTTTTGGCCCCCCAAACACTGTACGACCTTCCCTATTTTATGAAAAGAGAATTGGATTTGATAGAGGACCTCAAGGGAAACCAAAATGCACCATCAAATCAGGTTTTAGGGTCTGCTATAATTCCCATAAAACAACATGTTGCGAGACATAGGAATTGTGAGAAAATTGCTAAAAATGGACATGAGATTTGTTGCACAATCTTTAATCAAAACTCAAAGGGTCTGCACATAGTATTTTGGTCATCAATATTACATCATAAGAATCTCGAAACATCAGCAAAAAATCAAAGAAAGTCTGATATAAAGCAGATACAAAATCACTCCAAAAACTCCATGTGAAGATAAAGGGGAAACTAGCTCGAATCACAAGTTTGCTTGGAAATATTACATGAAAGGTATGGAATTTAGAGCTATGGATCCAATGTGCAGCTTATTACAGTTATATACATCAGATAACATAACCATGGAGTCAATAAATCATCCTCCACAAAGTCTACACAACTATGAGTGCACCATCAATAGTAGAACAGGGACATTGAGAGAATATTGAGAGAAGAGATAGTGGAGAAATAAATGGTAGATGAGCTCGAATTGAAAGGGGACTCAAGCCTGCATCAAAAAACCTTCATTAAGCTTTGATAAGAGTTCTAAATGGCCTCTCCTCCAACCAACTTGGATAGGGATATTTCACCTTCGAAATTGGTTCAATGGTAGGGAGGATGAACATCCACTGCGTGCAAGGACAAGCTAAAGCTCTCCCAAATTGCAAAGATGCAAATGAAAAATGACCAAAAGCTGATCTCCTTTGTCATCCTCCTCTTTTATTAACCTCATGTGGATTCATGATGTCATAATCCCTCCAAGAGACTTCAGTCAACTCGAATTAGTGATAGATTCTCTCATGAGACACTTGTCCACTTCTTCCTTGCATTCCTCTTTCCCCCAATTCGAATTGGGAATATTGGCTGACCATAAATCCCTCTATGTGCCCTCTTGGTGGCTATTTTTAGCCCTGATATGTCAGATGTTTCATAGGTCTACAATCATGTCTGAATTTGTCATATTTGTCATAGATTCCTTCATCATTGTTGTCATGGGTGCCATGGAATCTAACTACAAGTGTCACAATGCCTCTTCCTCTTCCTTGGGAGTTACTCTTCCACTCCAATTCAACCTTCCTAGATTCTTGACATGAATATTTCCTCTTCATCTCCCCCAAATATGTTATCCTCTACCTTGGACTCGAATTGGTGAGAGAATGATTCTATATTGGGCATCACGTTAGAATTAGATGACAATGATTATTATTATTATTATCCCCTAGCACATTTTGACTTCAAACACAATAACCTTCTAATATATGATAACTCCCAATCATTATGACACTAAACACAATATACCCCCAATTCCTATGAACCATGGCACAATCAACCTTGGACACTTTATTGTTCGACTAAAACATGGTATTTTCACATAGGTTGAACACCTTAGGAAACCACTCACAAAGGTAGATCATAAATCAGAACACCAATGTTTTTAAGTGTTTAAAACCCTTAGAGAAGGAAACATTCCACGGCCCCGTCCAAATAGTTACTTGAGGCAAAATATTAATGTAAAAGGGAAAATAATTTACATATGATTTTCTCACAATCGATCATCAAGAAAATTACCCTCCATGCTCTTTGCACCAAGAGTAGCAAAGTGCTCTACAGCCCAGTATGGAGGAGGTGTTGTCACGTAATGTAACATAACATTATGTTATGTAATGTTACCAAATATAAAAAGTAATTAAAAAAATCATAACATTTCAAGACTATTTATAAACCAACCCTTGACCTATAAAAAAAATCATATCGGCTCATAAAATAAAAAAATTAAAACCAAATAAAAAATAATTTAAAAATCCATTTTGATCACAAAATTTAAAAAAAAAAAAAGAGCATCAATCCATCTTAAACCCAGATCTGTAAGCACTAGGAGGGATCAAATTCCTTGAGGTGTACATTTTTTTTGGGCATGTATAAAATTTAAGATTAAAATAAAAATTACACCTCAATAAATTAGATCCCTCTTGATGCTTGATAGATCCGGATTTAAGATAGATCTATGTTGGTTATATTGAGATCATGGACCAATCAAGTGATAGGCCACGGATCAATGTAGCCATTAAGATCAAGGTGAAGATGAATTATCATATCACTTTATGCCAATAACATATCATAACCATCAAATTCCATAAGCACAAATGCATACTAATGCATACTAATGCAACACTCTTTACCTAAAGACACATTAGACCAAGTTGATCTTAATTAACTCCCAAGTGTCTAAATGTTGTAACGATTATGACCCCAATGATATTGACCCCCGAATGGGATAACCTTTTTTCCTATAGTGAGCATTATCAACATAATCAACATTCTAAGTCAACATAATCATTTTCTAATACATTATGACCCCTAACATAGTAACCCATTAACACACATTGATCATCGTTGGCCATGGTTGACATTATTGACCATGATCTACCATAATTGATCATGGTTGAACAACATTTACCATGGTTGACCTTATTTAACCATATTGATCATATTGACAAGATTGATAATGTGTTGTTATCTTGAAAGTCCCCTCTTTATCATTAAGTCTCGACAATACTTCAGGTGAGACCTTCTACTTATGAAGATTGAATATCCCAACACTCTAGACTCCTATGGACCCCTTTGTTGGACACCTTCCAAGAACCCTTGTATGCATTTTGTGCCAACAAATGGTTTTGTTTTTGGAATCATGCTTTAAAAGAAGACAACTGTAGGACGAGGGAACAATTTCTTGAGTTCAAGATTCAAGATTTCTTTGAGAGCTTCCTTGCTTAAGAAGCATAGTTGCATGGATTGAAATTTGAGCATGTATGGAGATTTGTGTACAAGCACCTGAGTAAGGATGAATATGAGGTGTTCTAATGTGATTAATTAGTGAAAATACACAAGTCATTGAAAGGGTTAGGGGAAGCCCCAAGTTTTGAGAAGAGACCAAAGTGGGTAATCATCTAGACTATATTGAACCGAGTTGTACTCCATCGAGAGTATCACTAGATTATCCATATGGTATATTTTTTAGTAGAGGACTACATAGAAGGGTACATTATAGAGTTCATTGCAAAACCATATATATAAAGCTGAGTCACTTTTGATGATGGAATCAGTTGGGTAGTCTGAAACCTATGTTGACTACAAAAAATTGCATGCAAGTTTTCCATACTAATCTCCAGAAAAAATTCAAATAATATTTTTTAAGGAGAGACTATGGAACACTATTGTTCTCTCAAGATTAAAGAATTTTCGATTGAGGGAGAGATACTGCCCTTCAAACTTGTTGATATGGCTTAGTAAACAACCCATGGTTTGGGTGGTGGGGATGGTCTTGGTAATGTGGTGGAGCTAGGGTATTGAAAGATGGCGGGGGGGGAGAGTACCACGAGGGACAAAATATTTCCAAGGAGGGTAGTGATTGTAGATCAATGGTGGATGATCCAAAAGAAGGTGATTAAGACAAAGAGTGAGTAATTGCAAAAGGATATATGTAGTGAAGGGAGGACTGAGAGTAATTTGGAAGAGTTGCATAAGTTGAAGAGATTTGGAGAGTTGACCAACTGATTATTAAGGGAGAGAAGTTTAATTGTGGAAGGAAGTCCCAATAGAGGGGACCATGGTAAGAGGAGGTCATCAAGGTTTGAAGTGCTGACACAAACAAGGTTATATATTGATTTAGGGATCTAGAATGCTTAGATTGAACTTCCCCTAGAAGGAATTGTATTGTGACCTAGAACTAAAGACCTAGAGACCACCAGGACAAAATAAGGTGTGCTTGCAGCAATAGCTTGGATGTTTGATGATGGAAAAAACCCCAACCAAGAGAAGCATTAGCCTACAATAGAATAGGTGGTTTTGGTTACCACAGTCACTTTCTCGATTAGCTCAAAATATTCTGCAAATATAAGAAAAATCAAGATAGATGACTCTCGTTCTACTATGATCTTGGCAACACAAAATTGGTAAGATGAAAGATTAGATTTGAAGCATATGAATTGGTATGGATTTCTTGTTAATCCAAGCACTAAATTTATGTTGAGTTTTATATGCCTCTTGTAGAATAAATTCATGCAAACTTGATTGGAGGTTCAATTGATGTTTTGTCATAATAAGTCATCATCGTTCATGTCCTTTCGTAAAAGAACATCTTAGTTCAACTATGTTTCAATCTGGTTCTGCTATGTTGGAATTGGTTTAAGATAGGAAGTATTACCTATTTCGAAAGATAGAACTTGAAGAAGAGATGTAGCCTATTCCCTGGAAATTTTGATACACGCCCAAAACCTAGCATTTGGAAGCTTTGTTATAAATATTTTATGGACCATGCCTAGAAATTTTCTGTCGATCTTGTGTTTTGAGTATTTCCATTTCTCCTAAGATAATTAAAAATTGCCTTATGTCTTGAAGGATTTTTCTTATGCATGTACAAATGTATGGTTGTCATCACATGCTTAACTTGAACTAGTTATGTTACACTCTGAAACATTGACCCAACATGATAATGCTCAAGTTTATCTAAGACATGTTGGATACCTCATTCCTATTGGATTCAAAGCAAAGACCCTTCCACAGCAAGGCCACAACATCTTCATTGGTAGTCCACATTTCCAAGCTAAATTCGTCAAATTTAATCATTGGAATGTTAGAGAATGGGTATTGTCTCAACCCGCAAGAGTTAGATTTGCATTAGACAACTTTTTATCTTAAAACCTTTCACAATAGTGAGCGTGTACCTCAATGGATCTTACTCTCATCTCAAACTCCATAAGTGTAAGTGGAATTCAAAGAAGCAATAATGAACATCATTGATGTCTCAATCATCGCAAAAGGAGATGATTTTCAATTCTTGACCATCCTAGAAGGCATGTCCACAAATATCGGCCATTACAAACTAAGCAAACAAAAAATAAAATAAAATTCTTAGATAGCCTAGTGCTAACGCCAACTTCTTTTCATATAATTTTCATTATTTACTATCGATCCTTCTCTCATCATTTATGAAAGGTTTGGTCTTCCAATTATATTATGTTCTCGGCCGAGTTGATATTTTGATTGTAATCGTGCAGAATGGATCTATGTTCCACCTTTTAATCTAAATGTTGTTGCAAGGTTTTTCTTGAAAATATTCCATCCCCTAAAAGTAGCTTGCATTTTTTATTCATTTTTGCTTAACTCTTGGATTGTGACTGATTGTGTATTTTGTGCCCTTTCATCTCACTTTGGAAGCATCGGTTTGATGTCTTGATTTGCCCCAAACAAGAAGTAGTGATCATGTATGGAGTGCAAGCTTCAAAATATTGTGTTATTCTCTAAATTGGATGAAAAAGATGAAGATACAACCTGTGAGTCCTGAGAACGAGGAGAATTTAGTGTCAATGTTGGAACAAGAACACTCATGGCAGTTAGTCATGGTTATCCTTGAAACTAATTTGAAAAAAAAAATTGATGTGTAATAGGGACACACTCACATTCACATTAAGAAAGTTAGATCATGAGAAGGGTGAAAATTCGAAAGTATAGGGGTCGAAAAAGCTAAAAGGGACTTACAAATAGCTAGGTATTGAAGAGATCAACTTGATATCAATAAAAGGAAATCATCTCGGTAAGTGATACAAAGCCATTGCTTCTCCATTCAAATTTCAGTCATGGGTAGCCAAATAAGTGCAAAAAGTTGGGAAAAGAAATTCAGTTATAAAAGGAATACACAAATAACTCCATCGGGGCTATGGCCACTCACTAGAAATGGGGTGATGTTTGGGATGCCGTGGTAGCTATGGGCACTCGCAAACAATGGACAGCACCTGAGAGATATCAAATGGTTCCTAGTGAAAATATTTTAATCCCAAATCTATCAATCCATGGGGCCTAGACTAAAACTCAACTATTTGATTTATGCTACACAAAAATGAATCTCATTATAATATTTTCAGTACAACGGATGAGGTTTCTCAAAATAGATGTGCAAGTTAGATCATTGACCATCCCACAACACAAGTTCACAGAATCCCATGACGTACTAAATGCCTTGGTGATTTAAAATCAAGATGATTTATTTACACTTCAAAGTTTACACACAACTATAATAGCAAAGATTCTAACTTCACCCAGTGTTTTTCCATTTGTTGAGCCCTCAAAAACACCTCAACTCATGTAACTTGGGGCCCCACCTTAATTTTTGGATTAAGGATTGTTACACCTCAAATTCTCTACAGCGCACCCTACCAAATATGCCAAAGAGAGGGGTCATTTTTCCATTGTAAAAGGAAATTTTGGGGCTTCATTATGTAAAAGCGTTGGTCTGGTAGGGATCAAGACCCTTGCTCAAGTCATGGTAGATCATATTGGTCCTCAGCTCAAGGAATGTTGGTATTGTGGCACAAATGAATACCCCTTGATGGGTGGTAATTTCTCATCATGTTAAGCATTTATGCCCTAGGTGGGCATCTAGTGCACCTTAGGATGAATCCATTATGACACATGGCTTAGAAGCCCCTAGCCACACTTATGGTTTTATGCTTTGTAGAGGTGATTGTGCTTGTAAGGATTGTCACACCCGCTCTAGAACACCTCATCCATACCCCCTTGGACCTTACTTTGTTATGGCACTCCTCCCTCTTAGTCATCTTAGTTAAAAAGAGTAATCCGTCCACCTTGAAAGCACATTTATGGAGTCCATACCAACCTAAGGAGGGCGTTGAGGGAAAAAGACATATTGGGGTTTGATGGGGCATGACATCCTCCTTTCAATCTCAACTCTTCATCACGTTGAAGCATTTCACGATTCTTATCACTATTTTATCTTTTGTGAGGTTTAGTCCCCAGATAGTGGGTGACAAATCCTAAAACAACATTAAAAGTCATTTTGAAGACAAATTAGGTAGGTCGACCTAGAGGACGGTTAAGTTAGCCATCTTTCCTTATAAATAAGGATCCCTGCAAGATCGTGGGATCAAATATGACTAACATTTTATTTCTCCATGTGTACATGAGCTATTGAAGTGGTGCACACCTCCTTTCTTGGCATTTCTAGGGTTTCTAAGGGATCAAGTTTGATGTTTGAGGCTTCTTTACTATCTTGAAAGGTTATTCTAAGGTGAAAGGACTCTTGAGGCGTCTTATCTTCTCCTTTTCTTCTCAATTGTGGTAAGATCTTGAAATCTCTTGTCTTGCACTCTCGAAGGCATCCAATGTAGGAGTAATTTAGGGTTTTATGCATAATAGTATAATCTTGTTAGTGAGACATCCCTCTTGAAGGGTCTCCCTTGTTTTGGCCTTGGCATCTTGTTTTCCCTAAATAGGCCTAAGGCTAACACAACCTAGGGTTTCTCAGCCTTTCCCTGGTTCTTTCAAATATTAAATTGTCAATTCTTAGGAAAAATGTTAACCTCGATTTCTTGATGCCCAAAGGAATAAGACCTGGGTCTAATTCCCTCATCTTCACCAATTCAACTTTACAAAATTCCTTGTACTATATTGGAAAAATACAAAAAAAAAAGCCTAAAAAATAAATATTTTTGAAAAATCCAAAATATATTTATTTGTGTTATTGTACTTGTTTGGCATTTAATTTACTTACAAAATTCCACAATATTTGTTTTGCAACTTGAGGAAGCCCTAAACTAAGGTGGCATTAGCCATAGGTGAGTGATGTCATCTCCCAGTGGCTATTATACCCTTGGTTCAAATCTGGTTGAAGTGTTTTGTAGATCCATTATTGACAAAAGTTCAAACCCTAACAGTTGGAGGGGGTCCATACTTCATCTCCAAGCATCGGTGGGTAGCCTAGGGGGGTTTGAAGTGCTCAAGTAAGTCATTCATGCACTTTTATAGACTTTTGCATATATGAAATAATTAACATCCATAAATCTTAGAATATATGCATTTGTCTAAGTGCACCCTAGAGGTGATCAACTCATCATTGGTTGGTAAGTGGCAAAAGGTACTTATTGAGACATTCTCACGAGTTAATTTCAAGATTTTACACAATTTAATGGTGTTAGTTTCTACTACAGTAAATTGATTCATCTTATTATTCAAACAGTACCAAGTTGCATTGCTCATAAACCTTCCTAGTCATTGAGAATTCATTGAATATCTTGGTGATTCCGTTAAGGAACTGGTATACTACTATAGGAGGAAGGTCTTGTTAGAGATAGCATTTTTCTTATTGCATACTTTATAGGGTTATTTCTATCCACATTTAGGAAGCCTCACATGGCCAAAGGTGCAGGCCTAAAGAGAGAGGAGCAATTCGGTGACATTAGATACATCTCTTGAAAAGTTGTCAATCTTAGCACCAACCCTCGTGACCTATTCGAAAGGGTGCTAATTTATGTGGTTACAAGGATCAATCACCCAAATGTACTCTCCCTCGGCCATTCTCCATCAATTTCAACTTGACTATGGCACATTTTCGATTGGTATGTTTGAGCTAGTTTTATCACTTTCCCCTTCAATCTATTTCATCATGTTGCATGCTTATAAGTGATTAAGAAAACCTGGGTAGTCTAGAGTCGTAGGCAAAAAAGCTAAGTTTAACTTTCCAAACTTGTGTTGGTCTTAAAGTTTCATCATGACCCTCTATCTTATCCTTAAATTTCCAAGCCTTCGAAGTGGCCTTGAAAAAAAATCCAAAACACTTAGGAAGTTTCCAAAAAGAAGTCGCTCCTTAGAAATATTTTTCTTTGCAACCTTTTTAATGGCCAAAAAACTTTTCCTTGAGAAAAAAAATCTTAATGTCGGAGAAATATGTCTTAAAAGGGTCGAAATTTCGAAGGAATAAGGCCCAATTTGGCCGACATTTCGAAGGTTAAGGCCCTTAGGGCTGAGATTTCATAAGTTAATGCCTCTAAAGGACGACATTTTGAAGCATAAGGCCTTGATTGGTCGACATTTCAAAGGTTTAGGCCATAACTAGCCAACATTTCGGAGCATTAGGTCCCTAACTAGTTGACACTACAAAAAGTGACCACGTGATTTTGGTCATAACTTTTAACTCTGACCTTTATTTTGGGCTTTCTTTATACCATTGGAAATTTAACAAAGAGATCTACAACTTTTTTGATGTAAGTTTTTTCATGTGACCTACTAAAATATTCTAAAATTGCAAATGAAAGAGGGGCACATTGTCGATGGCCAAAAAGGGCAAAGTTGAGTTGTGGAATGGTCCAGAAACTTGGTAGTGCAAACAAAAACAACAAAGGTCTGGACTTAGGGAAGTAAACTTTAAAACATTATTAAGTCATCAATTAACTACCTTAGGGGCAGGGTTGGCAGGTGCGGGGGGAGTAATTTTCGACTCCGGAGGAAACAAGCAGAAAGAGTTCGCTTGGGGCATTGGGAGGAAGACCAATAACGAAGCGGAATGGCTTGGTCTCATCAAAGGTTTGGAGATAGCTATAGGCCTGGGCATTGAGAAATTGACGGTCATTGTAGATTCTTTAATCGTCATCAAAGCTCCCAGAAACATCATCATCAGCAGGAAGACTCCCTCCAACAAGATGCACCATCTTCTAAGCAGCCTCAGCAAAGAATTTAATAATATTACCTTCCTCCATGCCTTGCGAGACTTAAATGGGCAAGCAGATGCCATGGCAAACATAGGCGTTGGGCTTCCTTATGGCCTTCTTGTCTGCGACAATGAGACTTATGAAAATACATGGATCCCCTAGACTCAGGGTTCTTCTTTGTGTCATCACACCACAAACTACATTAAGGAGGCTTCATCTTGCTTTAGTTTCAAACTATAGGTTTGATAAATTTTTGGTTATTGATTTTCCAACCAAGATTTTTGACGATTATATCGATTCTCGCTGGATTTCACTCCACACCAGCATTAATTATAGCATGTCGGTTTGCCAATTGGCCAGCATGTGTTTCCCTCGAAATTGTTTAAGAGTAGATGGGATGGCACTCGTCGGTATTCATCTTCGCGTTGGTTTATGTTTTTGGATTTGGTCTGCCCTCATTTCTGAGTTGGTCCCTGTCGGTTTTCGACATCCCACTATTTGGAATTGTTCTGGTATCATCTCTGCGTTGAATATGGAGCATCATAAGGTTGGACGCCCATATGAAGGTCTGGTGTATATCTTAAATGCTTGCAGTGTAATAAGGCCATTGGGAACCCGCATGGTGCCTGCAGCTGGGCAATTCCGTTGGTTGATGAAGCTATGGGGAAACAGGGTTCTCACAATCATGGTTTGGTCCCTACCGCAGGCACGCTGAATATGGACAGGGCTTGGATAGGAGACATGGTCATTTGGACCATGAGAATGATATGCAGAGCCGTATGCAGGAGCTTGAGACACAGGTTCATCTGATACGCAATGAAAATCTGGAGTTTAAGAAGGTCTTGACCAGGGTTTATTCTTTGGCACAAACTACAAATTCTAAGGTCAAGACTCAGAACAACAAAGTGGCTGACAACATTGAGCATTTGGAGGAGACCTTGGGTCTCTACTACCCCCACAAAGCTCGCAAAATTGGTGCCACCAGCAGCGAAATGGCGGATCTTGGATGAAAGATGGATAAGCTGAAGAAGTACATGGTTCATGCAGGGAATTATGTGGACCTCAGTGCAGACAAGAACGGGACAGTTGAGTCTGCTGGAGTAGTCATGAACTCAAGGCTTCATTAGCTATTGACGGTTGGCCTTTTGATTTTTGGTTTTGGCATGCATTTCCCACAGTCTTTATGTCTTTTTGTTTTGTCTATTTGTAATTCTCAGGATGGGAGGTCTTGTAGGCTTGGTACTCCTGTGGATAGCTACATTCCACAGTTTTTGTAAGCCAGTTTACTAGTTATGTTTTACTTCTGTGTTAAACTTTTTGGGCAGTTCGTTAGGTGTTACAGCTTTCATAGAACTGGAAGGTATCAGCTCAGTTATGAACTTGTAAAAGATGAAATGGGAGTGATGGATGCTACTCTGTTATGGGAGCAATCCGTCCTCTCTGCTTTGTAATTTTTTACCTCCTATATTTTAATCAAAGCTCTTGAACCGTTTCTGTAAAAAAAAAAATTAACTTCCTTAGGGAGAATGCAAATTGATAAAGTATGATTTTAATGTTGTATATATTCTTAACTTATTTATCTTGTTGTGTTGTTACCCAGGTATTAGTGCTGAGACATCGATGGACACTGAAAGGAGAGCATTTAAATGGAAGGAAACATATAGACAAATGATAGAGGATGAATACTTGTGACAAACATGTGAAACACACAGAAATTACATTCTCCTATTCAAGAAACCCCAAACAGAGGAACTATACTCCTCACTGTTTCAAAAAATGAAAAACACATATTTCTTTATTTCAAACATGTATTGGATATTCAAATGAGGAAAATGGCACTGTCATTTGAATTAATCTCATAAAAGTAAAGTTTATGTAAAATTCAAATTAGAGAAAATGACAAATCAACAAAGTAAAGTTCATGTACAATTCAAATTAGAGAAAATGACAAATCAACAAGGAATTCGAAAAGTCAAGGAGGAAGACCAAGAGTCACCTAGAAGGCCAACGGCCATTAAAAAAACAAGAGTTATTATTATTGTTTGTAAAACATAGTCTTGGCATTTTTTAAAAGGAGTTTTGGCTGTAGAGAGGGGCTTTGGATTTGAGGAAGCTTTTGCTTGTAAGATTCGTGTAAAACTCTATTAAAATTTTTAATAAGAAGCCATTGTTGGCCTATCTATTTGAGAGGTGAATTTCAACTCTAGTACTTCATTGCATGGAACTTTTTTTGCTAAGTGGTTGCATTCCAAAACTTATATGAGAATGTTTTTTCTATATTGTCGGTTGTTTTACTATAGAAGTAGCATTTCTTCTCTAATTTGTCTCTAGAATGCTTACGCTATAGCCATGAATATAGTACTATAATCAATTGCTCATTTTTCAGATTTTTCTAGAGTGCAATCGGTTATTTATGTTTATGTTCTTGTTCATACAACAACTGTGTATTGAAGATCAAAACATTTACATATTTGGTGTTGTGTTCACATTTTTGTTATGTTTGTTAGCCCATGCATCATTCTCCATTCTTCATCTTAAACAATGAAGGAATAGAAAATTATGCCAACCATCTAACATTTTTAATGAAGAGGACTAGAAAGATCTTGATGAAGAGGATGCAATAGCAATATTACTCAAAAGTATGCAAAGGAAGTATTAGATTCAGTGGTGGCCAAGGGCTTGAATATGGTCAAAGACCCTAGAAAAATCAGAGAACCTCTTAAGAATTAAGGCAAGCAAAAAGCCGAATCAAATAAGCTCTAAAAACTTAGGGGTGGCCAAAGGCCAGACCAAAAACGTTGCTCTGATACCAAATGAGCCAAAAAAGAGTTCGCTCAATCAGATTACCAAAATACTTGGAATATTATGTAAAAATCCATATGGATAACATTGAAAAGAATATATATATATATAACGGTATGAGATAAATTGATATGAATTATGAATACAATGAGTGCCATATATGTAGTAAACCTAGGGCACTTATGGTGACCATTCACGAATGAATGTGTCCCTTAGATAATTAATAATTAATAATTAATTACTATTTAGTTAATAATTAATTATTATTGATATGTTAATGTGTTTATTATTGTTTATTCATATAAATATTTTATTTATTACGGTCTAGTCATGGCAGGGCCTCTTGGTTCTCATTCCAGGAAGTGTTGGCTTAGTGCCATTGTTGACTGCCTCTTGATGGGCATAAGTCACCTGTATTGATGGGTCGTTTGGGCCCTAGGTTAGTGTCTGATGCTTCTTGGGATGGGTCCATTAAGACACATGGCTTATGGGCTCCTAGCCACATTTATGTTTTGCTATGTATGAGGTGATTGCGTGTGTAAGGGCTGTCATAAGTAGTTTAGCACATCTCCTTTATGCCCATTTGGACCTTTTTTTTTATCATATGACCCCTCCTCTTGGTCCATATGCACTCACATCATCATGATGGTTTCCTCTTCGAGAGAGCTTTACCTTGCTAAAGGGGAGGGCATTGAAAGATCGTATGCTTTGTTGGGGTTGGTTGGGGCATGACGTCCTCCCTCGACTCATCACTTCATTTGAATGAAGCCATTATCATCATTTTTAGTCTTTTATGGCTTGGTTCCTAACTTGTGGGTGACAAGCCCTAGTTTTAAATTATTTTGCTTTTTAGTAAGGTGGGGTCTAAAATTAAGTTAGCCTCTTATAAATAAGGCTTCTAACTCTCATTTGTAAAATATCGACAAGGGTTCAAATCATGTATCTTTTTCTTTTCCTCTTCGTATATTAGAGCTTTTGAGTGATACAAACCTCTCTCTTTGGCATGTGATGAATCGTGAATGGTGAATGGTGAATTTTCTAGGGTTTCTACTATCCTACAAGGTTGATCCTAAGAATGGTTGCAATAACTCGTGGCTAAGGAAGGACCTAAGAAGTATCTCTTGCTCTCTTTCTTGGTTGTTGTTGGTAAGATCTCTTCATATTTTTCTTTGACGTTGCTTTTGCACCTTGGGCAAGGTAAATTAGGGTTTTTTATCAACATCTAGTCAATTTTGTTTGAGGAGACCTTCCTCTTGAAGGAGCTCTCCACGGTGGGCCTTGGAGTTCATCTTCTGCCCTAATTAAGGTTTTTGGCTATTTCGACCTGGTATTGGATTACTATCCTCTTGCCCTAGTTATTAAATCTTGAATAGCCAAATTGAGTAGGTACATTGACCTCAATCTATAATTGCCCTAGGGTTGGAAACACTAAGGTAATAACTCCTTATATGTCCCTCTTTTTTTATCATATTTATATTGTACAGTTATTACAAAAATCCAAAAAATATAATAATAGAAAAAGGCCTAAAAATTAGAAAAAATCATATCTCAAAAAATATTTGGAAATTGGAAATTCTGCTCCAACAAAAAAAGGCGCCCTAGGTAAATTAATGTTGGATCTTGAAGGGCATTTTCATCTTGTGGTTGATTTTTGTGATATCTTGATATTTGTGCCAGCTAGTTTTTTGTATTGGATATCTGTTATTGCAGGTAAAGTAGGTACATTGATCATTTCAGGCAAGTTTGAAGGCCAGAAAAGTGGTTTCTAGGCCTGTTGACCCCCTAGGGGGTTGGAAGTTCAATGGGAAATGTGTTAAGCAGAACAACTCTCTATTTGAGGGTTGTTATAAAGCTTATATCAAATCTGATATTCTATTTTCAGAACTGTTTAGAAGCCTCCTCTTCACCCTCTTGCTCATCCTCCCTAACCTACTACACAAGGTGCATTTTTTACGATAAGGGTAACATTGTTATGACTTATTTTTATCAAGTTTTTTGAGATAGATTCATTGTTGCAATCTTCTAACAGCAGTAACATTTGGATGTTACATTTCTTGGGATCCATGATAAAGATCTTTAACTACTCCCTCTCCTTTAGTGATTATTATGCTTCATTATTTTGACTCCATAAGGCACAAATCTATGTTGAGAGGTTTCTTGTAAAACGTATTTGTGTATTGTCTAAGGAATCGCAAATATTGTTCACCAAGTTCTAGGGAGTCCCCTCTGGTCTTAGGAGTTGACCTAAAGCGTTCAAGAAGCTAGGCTGAGGTGACATCGGGCTCTAGCTTCTCCCGTGCTTGCCACCGATTGCACTGTGATCCGCAACTCTATTGTATCGTGGGTGCACATTGTTCCCCCTCACACACGGACCAAATGTCGAGGCATAATGCACAGGAGCGCCTTCCTGTGTCACTTTAGGCCTCCGAGCCAATCCTCAAGCAAGACAAGGGTACCCTTGAATGTCCTAAAGTTATTAATCTTGCATATCACACAAGAACAACTTTTATCTATGAAGCTCAAACTGGACTTATTGCAAGGATAGGATGATGCATAGTGTTGCCTCTGCAAATTATTTCAAACAAAATAGAAAGGTGTTGAGTTATAGTTTGGGGGTGACTAGGGAACCAAACAACAAGGGGATTCAACAAGTATTAGCCATATGAATGATCTTATAAGCCACGGACATCATAATTTAGTTCTACTTGGCAGAAAAATGTGAAGTAAGGAACAAATATGAGCTTAGGAGGAGGCCCGAACTACTTTCCTAACACATGTTCATTAGACAAAAATACAAAAGCACAAGGCAAGCATAAAACCATTGGTTTATTAAACACCATGTGAGATAATAAAAAAAATGGAACTACCTTCCTAACACATCTCCATTAGATAAAAAACAAATGGACAAGGCAAGCATAAATCTATTGGTTTATTCAACACCATGTGAGATTAAAAAATAAATGAACAGGGAAATATTGATAACTTGAATCTATTATTTCATCAATGACAATAGCCTTAATTTTGATTACAGAATAAACCAAACAATTAATTTATAAAATAGCAACTACAAGGGTGGGGACTATAAAATCTCAATTTTGAGACAACCATTTATACAAGTACATCAAAGGTTGGGACTATAAAATCTCAATTCTGAGACAACCATTTATACAAGTACATCAAAGGTTGGGACTATAAAATCATAGTCTTGGACCTCATTACATACCTTTACAATGTCTATTTCTTAGACAATCCGTACAAAGAGAAAGAGAATGAAGAATAAAGAGAAAAAGAAGAAGAATCACTTGTTTTTGCAAAAAATTGTTATGCTCCACACTATTAGCTTTTTAGCTCAGGAGGCACTCCGCATAGTATTGTCTTATATGCGAAAGTGACCTTGCATTTAAACTATCTAGGCTACTATGTAATGTTGATTTTATAGAGTTATATTAAGTGACTTTTATAAAGTGTCCTTGTTATTTTTATAAAGTGACTTTATTTCATAAAGTACACTTATGACTTAAAGTGAAATAACTTTATTAAAATGTAAGTGATTTATTTTAGAGGGAATGAATCACATCCCTTGATCTTATCAAGACTAGATTAGATCTTAACCGTTGGATTTAAAGGTTGGGAAGGTGAAAAGTCGTTTTCAAATTATAAGAGAGAGCCTAGGGTAGTGTGCAAGACACAGTTTACAAAAGAAATTTCTGAGAGAGGGTTGAGAGGAGAAAAGTGTTTTTATCCAGCAGATTTGGCATCTTTCCCAAGAGAGTCGGGACACAAATCCCAAGACAAATTTATGGGAGAAAAGGGCTGACTGTTTTTCATCAGCAAGGAGGTCGTACTGTACTACTCATCTGGGAGGTCGTACTGTACGGATTCGTACAACTGAAGTAAAGATATGATTTTCGAGGTTGTCCTAGGGCACGAATTTTGAGGTAAAGGTTTTTTGTTGCAGGCAGTTTCGTATTGTTCCGTAAACATAGGTTTGGCACATATTTCAAGGTTGATGTACCTGCTGGTCTGTACAGGTTGTACAATCAATTTTTGGGCACATTTTTCAAGGCAAAAATCTAGCACTGTTTTGGGTGTCTGCAAGTGAGTTTTTCAGACTAATAATTTTGATGCCAAATGGATTATTGTTGTAGCTTTTGTATTCTCTGCATTTAATATTAAATTTCTCTTGTTGGGTTTTTCCCTTTGGGGTTTTTCCCGGGATGGAAAGCCAAAATCTTGGTGTCTATTTGAGTCTATTTACTGTTGTTACTAGTGTTTTACCGTTGCAAATTACACCTAGTGTTAGTATTTTAGCTTTCAAGTTACTTGGGAATGTGTGCAAATTATTTGCATTGAATGTGGGTACTTGTATAAGTATGAAATCTATTATAGGTTATGTGTTTGACGAAACTACAATCCTTTAGTTTCATTTTTTCAACATGGTATCAGGGCCATGCTCTGAAATCTAGTGGGCAGCAGTGTTAAAGTTGTTTGGCAAAGTATTTTTTGTTGGTTTTTAACAGCTTGTTGGCAGGTAGACACTATGTGCAAGTGATTTGCAGGTGTTGGGAAGATAAGGGAAGCTTGTGGTTTACTTTTCTTTTGGACAACAAAGAGAGATGGTTGTTTGCATCAGATACGAAGACCGGTTGGATGGCATTTCCAACTATTTGCAATGGAAAGTCAGGATGATTGTTGTGCTTAAGGAGAGCAGACTGTGGGTTAATTTCAGCACTGTTATAACTCCTCCCACTACTGACCCTATTACTCTTGACATTCATGAAGTAAAAGAGGCTAGAGCACAGAGGGTTATTCTAGATGGTGTCAAGGACCATTTCATTGTTAATTTTATTGGAGCTATGAGACCTATTCTCAGAGAGAATAGTACCCTAGCCAGTTAACTAGGGTCCCTGGTTAAATTAACCAGACAGAGTAGAGAGTAAGACCCTAGAAGGTACCCTAGGGACCCCAGCTGTCTCCTGGGGTTCTTGGTCGGGGACCAAGCAAGTTGATGCCATGGCAAAGTCCCTAGCACGTGGCTAGGTCCCCTATTTGTCTCTAGGGTATTCTGGTCAAGGACCAGACAATTTCCTGGTCACGAGGACCAAGCAGATCCTGTAGATTGAGACAAAGACATCCTAGTCTAGGACTAGGCAAATTCTTGGTCAATGACCAAGTAGGTCCTGTAGGTGGTTGATCAACATCCATTTTATGATTGAAAGCTCAGCCTAGGGTTGAGAGCCATTCTTTAGGAATAGAGGCACTTAGTCAGTTACCAAGATGTTGACTTCAATCAACCTTCAGCATGGGGCTAAATAACCTGGTCAAGGACCAAGTGGTTGATCAACTTGATTCAATCTAGGACTGAAGCTTAGCTTTGGGCTAAGAGCATTCCTTGAGAATGGAGGTTCTTGGTCAGTTACCAAGATGATGATGTGTGATGTCCTCTTCTCCTAGGTCTTCGAGACAGTTGAGCTAGGTGGTCTTCTCAAGGGACTAGCCACCCCTTGATGGAGTCATTAGCACTTGATCTAAGGAGCAGTTTGGAGGACCACATGATCACATCATCTGTGTGGACCCTTCCTTATACAGTGATGATGAACTTTCAGGTTATATGGAACATTTGTACATTTGAGAGAGAGATGACTGGTTGTACCTTCCCCACCTTGGTTGATTTGCTTTTAGTCCTTACACGGTGTTGCTTATTGACCTTGTGGTACCCTTGTGTTTGACTTGTGGTTAGTGGGGTCTTCTACCCACTTTAAGTTGTTTCTTTATTTTTATCCTGATGTTTTTGGTCCTATGGATACTATGGTTATTTGACCACCTTGTGGTATACCCTTAGTCCTAAGGGTCTTGGGTCATGTACCCACACTTATGTTATTATGGGTCATGTACCCACACCTATGTTATATTGGGTGATTGTACCCTCACCTAAATGATCCTAGAACCCTACTTATGATTTATGTTATTAATTATGACTCTTTTATTTTTCTTTTTTATTTTATATTTTTATTTTTATTTTATTTTTTTATTAAGTGGTTCCTTCCTAACTTAACTAAGTTGGACCTTTATAGAAGATCTTGCTTCTATATATATTGAATACTTATATTCATCATATATCATCTTAATAAAGACGGGTTTGCACCTTCCTCTGCTTGAGGTCAACTTTATCTCAGCTGCTCTTCCTGAGTTTGATTGTCGCCCACCTGCTGATCAAGTTCTGATTTTAATTTTTGATGTTTGTGAGCATTCCGGGTTTGTTCTATGTTGAGATATGATCCTTTTTTATTGACTGGTAATTTGACTGAGGGAGATCGTGACAGCTGTTGTTAACTTCTTGTTTTCCTCACCTGGGATTTTTGTGGAAGTCTTATCTGCTCTTATTAAGATTGATCTACCTGTGTATAGTCCCGATCTATTTATGAGAGGACCCGATCTGTTGGTTATTGGTTCGATCTATTGATGCTTAGCTCGGATCTCCTTCACTTCTACTAGACCTTAAGTCTATGACCCTAAGACTCAGTCTTAAGCTCTAGATCCATCTACTGGTGGAGGTCGTAAGGCTTTTGTCTGTTGATTGCATTTTATGTGGAGGTTGTTCGGGTACACAGGGTACTACCAAAGGACCAAACACCAAGAGCAACCACTTCACACAAACAGATCACAGATCAACACACCGATGTTTTGACGTGGTTTAAACCCTCTTGAGGGAAACCCTCCATGGCCCCGACCAAATAGCTTCTACGGGACAATTTATTATGCAAAGAAAGAAAGTTACAAATGAGCTTCTCATAATCGATCAACTAAACAATGACCCTCCATGCTCTTTAAATAGAGATCATGGACCAATCAGGTGTTAAGTCACGGATCAAGGTTAGGTTTGATCTAAGAGAAGTTAAGCCGTCGGATCACTCTATGTCGAGAACATATCGTGACCGTCGGATTAAGTATTTACAAATGCATACTAAAGAAACACACTATCCCTAACGGATCTATTACACAAGTTGATCTTAACTAACTCCTAAGTGTCTAAATATCCTAACAGAGGTCGTGAAGCCTGAAAATTTAAATTGGTGGAGGTCGTGAGCCTTGGGATCTGCTCTTCTTTTTATAACAATAAACCAGTTTATTCTAGAACTGATCTAAGTACTTCTTTGGAGTCCATAACTTGTTGGAGTCTGCTCTTTGTTTTTTAAGAGGTGCCCTAAACCTAATTCAGTCTACTGAGACTTGTTTTGGCATCTAAGATCAGTTCTTCTGTGTTATGAATTTTGTTGGATTACCTCTTGTGCTGAGTTTTTGGATCAGATTTGTTTATATCGTGTCTTGATGTTGTCACGTTGTCATTGACCCCTCCTGATTGAGAGTACCTCAGCCCAGTCATCTCTCTCTCTCAGGTTTGTACCAACCCTTTAATAGGGTCTTTTGGTTCCTAGTGTTGACTGGCTTCTGAGAGGCACAGTCTTTTCTAAAAGCAACATTTCTGAGTATATTACAGGAAAGGTTCACGCCCAGGTAAGTATCTTCACCTACCTCTTTTATTGATAATTAAACAAGTTGATTATTTTATTACTGATTACATGTTACTAAAGATTACTTTAACACGGTGACCAAATTGGTAGTGTTCAAGGTGTGAAGTTGAAAGAGATGAGAATTATGTTTTTTTGTTTTGTTATTGTTTTACTATTTAGTTTCAGTACTTGTTTATTAAATGTATTTTTTGCGTTAAAGTATATTGAATTTTTATTCTTCTGCATAAAACCCTAATTCTACCAAAAATTAACACTCATCCCACACTTGGATGAGAAGAAGTCAACTTATGAGATGTGTGACACACTGAAAAACTTGTATAAGGCGAAGAATGAGAACTGGAAGATGGCACTCAAGGATAAATTGCATGCGACCAAGATGGCCAAGGGTGAGGGTGTGGTATCCTATCTTACCCGGGTGGCACATGTTAAAGATGAGTTGGCTGCAGTTGGGGAGGTCATCTCTAATTCTGAGTTGGTGAGGATAGCTTTGAAAGGCTTCACCAAAGACTGGGAAGTCTTCGTGAAGTGTGTGGTTGGTCGTGAACATCTTCCAGATTGGAGCAAACTGTGGGACGATTTCACTTAGGAGGATATCCGAGAAGGATCTCAGGGCAGTGGACAGAAGGAGGGTGTTGTTGAAGAAAATGTTGCTCTTTCAGCAAAGAGCAAGAAGAAGTCCACTAAGGACTTGAGCAAAGTCAGATGTTTTGCTTGCAACCAATATGGTCACCTTGCTTCTCAATGTCATGAGAAGGAGGAGGAGGTGGATGTGACTGTTGTTGCAATTGCTGAGATAGATGACTTTGCGGAAAAGTTTAAGAAATAATTCTCAATGTTCTCTCTTGTATCAAGTGTCGGCAGTAACGGATTTGTGCAAAACAGTAGTTGGTTCATTGACAGTGGAGCCTCTCGTCACATGCTTGGAATGTATCATATATTCTGCAACATTACTGAGACATATCCAGACCAGATAGTTGAGAGTAAAGGGGGAACGGCACGTTCAGTGCGTGGATTTGGGAGAGTCAGATTCCAAGTTCGACAGGGTGAACTCCTTGAGCAGGATGGAGTTTTATTTGTTCCAGGGTTGAGTGTGAACTTCCTCTCTGTGTCAGCCTTGGAGGATGCAGGGTATTCGACATTGTTCTAGAGGGGACATGTGTTGATGTATATGTAACTTCGGAATGTATTTCACATATATGTATATTGTATTCCTATAGAGATGGTATTATTCCTCTATAAGGAAGTGTCGTCATTTATATTGTAAGTGTCGTAACTTATACTTGATGGGTTATTAGACCACCTTATTTGGGGTCGGCCCTGTATAAGTCATGTGGGTCAAAGGGTTATTAGACCACCCTATTGGGGGTCGGCCATGTGGGTCAAAGGGTTATTAGACCACCCTATTGGGGGTCGGCCCACTCAGCATTATGTTATGTGGTTAAGTTCGAGCCTACATGAGTTAGGTAAAAAGGCAAGTCAAGTCAAGTATAAATAGAGTGCGGGAGGCACTCTATTTACTCACTCACTTCTCACACATGCTATCAAGGAGGAGAGGCGCACTTATGGAGGAGGAGGATTGCTGCTAGGTTATGGCTATCTCTCTTGGTTGGTTGTATCATTGCTCTATCTATCTCTGAGGAAGTTATTGGGGTTTTTCACCTTTATGGTTTTCCCCAAGTAAATCTTTGTGTCTCTTGTGTGCTTGCATTATTGTCTCCATGATTGATATGCTGTAGATATGTTGTACATGTTGTTCTCTCAGTTAAGATCCTAGATCATATTGAAGTAAATTCAGAAAATTTAACATGGTATCAGAGCTAGCCTGAAAGAAGGCATGATATGGCATGTATGACACTTGTTGCACTTACGATGCTAGGGCTTGATATAGCAAAAACCAGTCATCGTAGCACTTTCGCTATAAATCCGTTTTGGCGAAGTTTTCGGATCTGAAATTGTTACAGGCCGAAGCTAAGATCTCCAGGTATCTTGTGTCCAAAGGACAACCTCTAATTCGTTGTACTTTGTGATTTATGATCTGTACAATATAGGGTTTCTGCCTCTTCCAGATCTGAGTCAAAATCAGGTGACCTTGGGAAAAAGGTCATAGCTTGGGCTAGGAAGCTCCAAATGAAATTTCGTAAAAAGTGACATTTAGTACACAGTCTGCACTATCTCAGAAAACTTTTTTCAGAGGCCGAAGTTGAACCAGTGACACGTGGCACTCCGTACAAGTGCGCTCTCCTGTATTATCCCATAAACAGGTCATGTTGCGACATTTGGCATAACTCTCTCTTAGAGAGTCCAATTGAGGTCAGACCTGTCAGGATGGAAAGGTAACAGGCCGAGCTATCTCAGGAAACTTTTTCAGAGGCCGAAGTTAAAACAGTGACACGTGGCACGCCGTACAAGTTCGATCTCCTGTTTTATCCCAAAACAGGTCACGTTGCGACATTTGGCATAACTCTCTCTCAGAGAATCCAATTGAGGTCAGACCTGTCAGGATGGAAAGATAACAGGTCAGGATATCTCAGGAAACTTTTTCAGACCCTGTGGATCAAAAATTTCGGAGTTACACCAGAAACAATCAGGTACATATTTCTGTCAAAACAGAATTATTTTTTGGTACCTTCATTCATGGCTTCCGGAATTTAGGGCTTTGGAGAAAGTTGGAATTTTTGTAATCGGAGACCACGGCTGGATGCTACTCATCAAAATAGAAATTTAGAGACCAAGATCAGAATTTTTGGTTGGGCAGAAGGCCGGGCTTGATTAGACCCTAGTTCGGGACTTTGATCAGAAAAGTGGAAAATTAGGGCTTCTGTAAAAATGAGAATTTTTTGAAATCTGTGACCACGGCTGGAAGCTCCTCAGAAAAATAGAAGCTTCTAGCTTTGGATCAAACATTTTGATTGGGCAAAAGAGTGGGCTTCATCAAACCCCAGTTCAGGGTCACGTCCAGTGAATTCAAAAGTTTCAAAGGCAAAATTGAGGAGTGAAACTTTGCAGTTTTCAAATTCTGAATATACCAGTTTGATCAGCTCATCAAGGCGCATATTTCTATCCTTTCGAAAGTTTGAAATTCAAAGTTTGAATTTTTGGGGTTTCTCTGACAAACCCATATCCAGCTCCAGGTCCAGTTCTTGCAAATCAAGTGGATTGGGTTAATCCTAGAAGAAGATGGATTGATCATCTGCATGAGTGAAGAAGTTCCTGTTTCAGAGGGAGATGAGGCTAAGGCCTTACATAAGAAGATTACAAGCGATCTCGACAAGTATGACTCATCGAGGTATGTTTCGATATTTGTCCATGATTAAGTTTATGGTTTATGGTATGTTTGTCTTCATGTTATTACGGTTAGTGCAATTTTGATTTTAGATTTGTCGTATCACCTTAACAAAATTATGAATGCATGATAGAAGATATTCATTGGTTAGGGTGTTGACACTAATGCATTATGGTGTTGTATGAGGTTTATGTTGTCTACTAACATGAAAGGTACACCAAGAAAGGCAAATCATATTCCAGTTCAAGAACATATGATCATGATGACATGAGGACAAAGAGTCATCCATTGTCATGGATCTCATAGAAGATCCATTTACGAGGTATGTATAACTTGTTTATACAATGGTTAACTTATGAGACATGCAGGTTACTAGCACAAGTCACTGAAGAGAAACAAAAGACATTATACGGGTATGTTAGACATAAATAGCTAGCATGCTAATCCAGGTATGTTTTTCCTATATCAAGCTAGAATCCTACCTTGTATTAGGATCTTATACTGTTGTTGATAATGATTATTCCTGAAGAGTCATAGGTTTGAATAATCATGGTTGTATGCATATTATGTTTCTTACCATAATTGATGATATGACTAACCAGAAGAATCATGAAGGTATAGGTTTTATGCATATTATATCTCTTATCTTGATTGATGATTCAACTAACCTGAAGAGTCATAGGTTTGAGTAATTACAGGTTTAGACACGTTATGTTTCTTATGATTTGACTAACCTTAAGAATTCTACATAAACCTTGAATGCTAATGCTTATTATTTTCTGTTTGAAATGATCATGACTATACATGCTTGAGATTATTGTGTTTTAATAGTATACTAATGAATGTATGATTTTATATGAGATCACAAGGATAACACAATCATGATACTAATAAGCATGCATAGGAACCAAGGATGAATGTAAGTTCAAGGGCAGGTAATCCAAGAAGCAAAGATCAAGAGGAAGTACACTCCAGTGGTTTATGAAAGGATGCAGATATTCAGAGGGAGTTGACCATCTATGTACATCCCACAACAGAAAGGTGTAGAAGAAGCTACTTCAGATTAGGACTCCAGCAGCTCCTGCAAGGAAGCGAAGACTTAGAGGGAGTCCACCCAGTAACCAAACAAAGATAAGTATTTTAATTATCATTTCTTGCATATGCGTTTGTCTAAGTAAAATTGTTCAATGATGTATATGCTCATGTTCCTAGACTTAGGATATGTATTGTGCATATTAGAATAGTTGCATTGATGAACAGTATACTACTAATATACATGGGTAAGTGGCCTATGGCACTGTACAACATTCCATTGCTACTTATCTAGAATGAAACCTCTTTGCTGACATGTTGGGAGTTGTGCACACTCTTAACAATGTTCTGGTAGAGATTGGAAGGCATCTAGAAAGTTACGGGATATGGATAAATGTTGTATTGAAGCATTGGCTAAGATAATTGCATGACTGTATGACTTATTTATTTATGTGTAAGAATTTGTTCTGAAAACTATGAGATGTTTTCTAATCATGCAATTTAACTTGTTGTGTAGGAAAGATCATATGCCATCACCTACAAAAGAAGAACTACAACATTTGTTCAAGCAACAAATTTATTTATTGAAGATATTGAAGTTCCCAGGATCTGGGATGAAGAAATGGAATGCCATGATCCGTCGATCATGAAGAATGATGTTTGGGATGTAGTCCCAAGATGTGAAGGGAAGTTTGTTATGACTTCCAAATGGAACTATCAGATCAAGCATGTTGCAGATGGCAGCATTGAGAAATATAAAAGTGATAAAATAGAAGATGCACCAGATGGATCTCAAGACAGCATGGTGTAGTCATATATGTGTGCAGAACTTGGTATGGTAGGATAGACAGCTTTCTATCCAGTTTGGGCATTACCAAGAGTAAAGCAGATTCCAACCTTTTCTACAAGGTTGAAGAAGGCAATCCAGTGATACTACTTTTGTATGCAGATAACCTGTTTGTTACAGGTAAAGATAGATTGATTGCCGACACGCAGCGGAAGCTTTATTCCAAGTTCGAGATGAAGAACTTGGGGATGATGCACTATTTGTTTTTGGCATGGAGGTGTGGCAGAGTGCATATGGAATCTTCCTTGGACAAGGGAAGTATGTAGTAGAGATCCTGAAGAGGTTCGGGATGATGGACTGCAAGGATATGGCCACACCTATGGCATCGAATCTGAAGCTTCTATGTGATGCTTCATCTGAGCCGGTTGATGTCTCTTTGTATCGTCAGATGATTGGGTCCTTGATGTACCTGACGAACACGAGACCAGACATTTGCTTTGCTGTGAACACATTGAGCCAGTTCCTGACGAATCCGAGGAGTGTTCACCTGGTTGCTGTAAAGCATGTTCTGAGGTACCTGAAGGGTACAGTGGATTATGGGCTCAGGTATGAGGAGAATCAAAAGTTTAACCTACAGGGTTATGTTGATTCAGATTGGGCTGGCAGTGCTGCAGACAGGAAGAGCACATCTGGGTGTTGATTCAGTATGGGATCAGGTGTGATCTCTTGGTTTAGCAGGAAGCAGTCCTGCATAGCACTGAGTACAGCTGAGGCAGAGTATGTTGCAGCCTGTTCAGCTAGTTGTGAGACAGTATGGCTACGGAAGCTACTGTCTGGGTTATTTGATCTCCTGTTAGATGCTACTGGTATCTTCTGTGATAACTAGAGTTGTGTGAAGCTGTCCGAGAACCCAGTGTTTCATGACAGGTCGAAACACATAGAGATCAAATATCACTATATCAGGGATATGGTGCAGAGAGGAGCTGTGAAGTTCCTGTATGTTGCGACGGACGAGCAGATTGCAGATGTGCTGACGAAGCCACTAGCCAGGGTGAAGTTCGAGTACTTCAGAGAGAGGCTTGGCATGCTTCATATCGAGGACACTTCGAGGAAGAAGTGATGGACACATTTGCTGAAGCCATTCCAAGCATGTTGGAAGGAGGATCCTTCACATGGCTGTGGATGTAAGCGCTGGATAATGGGCATCAGGATGATGTTTTGGTTTCTGCTTGGATATGATCAGTTGGATCATTTATGTATGTACGCATCATGTTGGATGCTGTTGGATACATTGTGTGGATCATGTATCTTTGTATGATCAGGTAGATCATATATGTTGATGGATACATTGTGTGGATCATGTATCCTTGTATGATCAGGTAGATCATGTATGTTGATGGATACATTGTGTGGATCATGTATCCTTGTATGATCAGGTAGCTCATGTATGTTGATGGGTACATTGTGTGGATCATGTATCCTTGTATGATCAGGTAGATCATGTATGATTGATGGATACATTGTGTGGATCATGTATCTATGTGTGCATCAGATGGATGCATTGTATGATCAGGATGATCGTGGATGACGAGCTTCTCCAGATGACATGCAGCAGGATGTTGCAGTGATGATGATCAGGATGATCATGTGTACATCAGGATGATGTTTGATGAGTATCAGATGATACTTTGTGGCCGTGGATCAGGTTGTGCAGGAAAGCATGTAATTTGTGCCCTGGGAGATTTGCAAATGGTCTTTCGAGGTTTTGCCTATGGCATGTAATTCGGTGCCCTGGGACATCTGGCAAATGCTCTTGCGAGGTTTTGCTTGGAAGGACATGTAATTTGTGCCCTGGGAGATCTGCAGATAGTCTTTCGAGGTTTTGCCTATGGCATGTAATTCGGTGCCCTGGGATATCTGGCAGATGCTCTTGCGAGGTTTTGTCCTATGGCATGTAATTTGCTCCTGGGAGATCTGGACAGGATGAAAAAGGCCTCAGATGCTTCAGCCAGGTTTTGCCATGACCACATGTAATTTGCTCCTGGGAGATCTGGACAGGATGAAAAAGGCCTCAGATGCTTCAGCCAGGTTTTGTGGTGGACCACATGTAATGTGCTCCTGGGAGATCCGACAGGTAGAGCTGTGTGCTCGTAACAGCCTGGGATGCTTCAGCCAGGTTTTGTGGTGAGATCACATGTAATGTGCTCCTGGGAGATCCGACAGGTAGAGCCGCGTGCTCGTAACAGCCTGGGATGCTTCAGCCAGGTTTTGTGATGGGTCACATGTAATGTGCTCCTGGGAGATCCTACAGGTAGATCTGTGTGCTCGTAATAGCCTGGGATGCTGCAGCCAGGTTTTGTGACGCACGTAATAAGTCCTGAGGATTCCACAGTATGGCCAGTGATGATGAAGACCTGCAGGTGGTGGGCCTACATCCAGTATGAAAAAGGACTGGCTCTGTAGAACTTCCTATGACGAGTAGATTCAGAGATTGATTGAGATAGCAGCAGTAGTGACGATGATGATGATGACTCGATGACGATTATCCAGTGACGATGATCCAGAGAAGATGACTTGTGCTAGAAGAACTGTGCTGAGAAATACCTTCCTAGTTAAGAGGGAGTGTTGATGTATATGTAACTTCGGAATGTATTTCACATATATGTATATTGTATTCCTATAGAGATGGTATTATTCCTCTATAAGGAAGTGTCGTCATTTATATTGTAAGTGTCGTAACTTATACTTGATGGGTTATTAGACCACCTTATTTGGGGTCGGCCCTGTATAAGTCATGTGGGTCAAAGGGTTATTAGACCACCCTATTGGGGGTCGGCCATGTGGGTCAAAGGGTTATTAGACCACCCTATTGGGGGTCGGCCCACTCAGCATTATGTTATGTGGTTAAGTTCGAGCCTACATGAGTTAGGTAAAAAGGCAAGTCAAGTCAAGCATAAATAGAGTGCGGGAGGCACTCTATTTACTCACTCACTTCTCACACATGCTATCAAGGAGGAGAGGCGCACTTATGGAGGAGGAGGATTGCTGCTAGGTTATGGCTATCTCTCTTGGTTGGTTGTATCATTGCTCTATCTATCTCTGAGGAAGTTATTGGGGTTTTTCACCTTTATGGTTTTCCCCAAGTAAATCTTTGTGTCTCTTGTGTGCTTGCATTATTGTCTCCATGATTGATATGCTGTAGATATGCTGTACATGTTGTTCTCTCAGTTAAGATCCTAGATCATATTGAAGTAAATTCAGAAAATTTAACAACATGTGCACATTTTTCCAGAGAGGGCAATTCTGGGAAATGTTTTTATATACTCAAAGGGAGCGAAACAGATCCAACCACAATTGATTGGTGACCAATTTGGTAAGCTAATAAAGTTAGGTGGACAACCCACGATCTACGATTCAAAATCAGAAGAGGAGCAGGAGGCTCCTGAGACAGCAAGGGTGTCAAGGGTTTAGTCTCGATTTCCAATTAAAGAGATGGAGTCTCTCTTGAGTACCGACAGGAGGCTCAGCTGGTATGAAAGGACCGATGCTCAGGATTGGAGATTGGATTCTCCTAGGAGCTGAGGGTTCAGGGTTGCTGCCAGGAGGGTGTCTTCAGATTCAAGTTCAATACAGGTGGTGGCGTTAGCTCCAGGTTCAGAGGGAGCTCCTACTGTGAACAGTGTGATGGACCTAAGAACTGGACCAACTGATGGTGATGGCAGTGAGTACCTCCCTTGCTAAGAGGGAGTGTTAGCTTTTTAGCTCAGGAGGCACTCTGCATAGTTTTGTCTTGTATGTGGAAGTGACCTTGCATTTACACTATCTAGGCTACTTTGCAATGTTGATTTTATAAAGTTGTATTAAGTGACTTTTATAAAGTGTCCTTGTTATTTTTATAAAGTGACGTTATTTCATAAAGTGCACTTATGACTTAAAGTGAAATAACGTTATTAAAATGTAAGTGATTTATTTTGGAGGGAATGAATCACATCCCTTGATCTTATCAAGACAAGATTAGATCTGGACCGTTGGATTTAGGGGTTGGGAAGGTGAAAAGTCATTTTCAAATTATATGAGAGAGCCTAGGGTAGTATTCAAGACACAGTTTACAAGAGAAATTTCTGAGTAAGGGCTGGGAGGAGAAATGTGTTTTTTCCAACAAATTTGGCATCTTTCCCAAGAGAGTTGGGGCACAAATCCCCGAACAAAAACTTCTAGGAGATAAGAGTTGAGTGTTTTTCATCGGCAGGGAGGTCGTAATGTACTGTTCATCTGGGAGGTCGTACTGTATAGCCCGTACAACAGAAGTACAGGCACAATTTTCGAGGTTGCCCTAAGGCATGAATTTCGAGGCAGAGGTTTTATGTTGCAGGTAGTTTCGTACTGTTCTGTACAGTAGAGGTTTGGCACATATTTTGAGGTTGTTGTACCTGTTGGGCCGTATAGGTAGTGCGGTCAATTTTTGGGCACGTTTTTCAAGGCAGAAATATGGCACTGTTTTGGGTGTCTGCAAGTGAGTTTTTCAAACTATTAATTTTGATGCCAAATGGATTATTGTTGTAGCTTTTGTACTCTCTGCATTTAATATTAAATTTCTCTTCTTGGGTTTTTCCTAGGCTAGACAACCAAAATCTTGGTGTCTATCTATGTTTATTTACTATTGTTACTAGTGTTTTTCCGCTGCAAATTACACCTAGTGTTAGTATTTCAGCTTTCAAGTTACTTGGGAATGCATGCAAATTATTTGCATTTAATGTGGGTACTTGTATAAGCCTGAAATCTGTTATATGCTATGTGTTTGACGAAACTACAGTCCTTTAGTTTCCATTTTTTCAACACGCACATATATTTCGTTTTTTATGGCCTTTTTGATCTATTTCGCAACCTTCTGCTACTAATTTGAACCTATGAACCTTTTAAATGAGAAATATCTCTATTATGGAATGTTGGGAGATAAATGTGAACCTCAAAATTAGGTTAGAATATTTTTCACCACCACAAAATGAGAATATTCCACTTCTACTTTTGTGGGATTCAACTAGAATAGAGGCTTCCTAGCCTTTTGCCAAATCCATTGCCAAATTTGGGGCTGATTTGGTGAAGTTGTGTTTTTCCCCCATCAGCTACAGCGTCTTTCTTTGCAACTCATCATAAACTATGATCCATTGGCTACTTGATTTAGTTAGAATTTGGCTCACTTCAAACCAATTACAAACTCCGCAAGTGAAAAAGAATCATTTTGGTAAAATAATGGGTTGAATATTTGGTCTTCCTTTAGCTTTCACAATATGGTTCAGCAGCCCCTTTGTAGTTGGCAAGAATAGAACCCATAACCTCCTTTGCCTTTTATCGAACTCCATTACATATTTTAAAATAAAACCCACACTAGGCATAGAAATTAAAACCCAATTTAGCTTTATAATCACATGTTACTTCATGAAGTGCAAAATGGAGGTTGAGTAGTGTATTCCAGTGAATACACAAAATATTAAGATGAAACATTTTAATATGTTCTAGTGATGGGGGACACCATGTGATACAATATCGTTTCCATACCTATGTGTTTTATTGTTGAGTAAAACTCATGTGTCTTATAATGTTATCCTTTATAGTTTAGAATATTATCGCATGTGATATTTGGCCCACACCCCATATACTATTGGACAAAACATATATGTTTATAATCTTATGTTTTATCAAGTGAAGGAAATGGGGTCATCATTTTAAAGTGATCCATGACCACAAATTTTTCATACACAAGAGAAGGCCCCCCTTCATGAATTTGGATTGTGGATGGAGAAGTGTATCCACGATTGAGAAGAGCTCGCACTAGTTCGAAAACCCCAAGCAACCCCTTCTCTCTTATCAGTGAGAAGGAAAATCTAAACATTGATTTAACTGGAGTGGGGAGCGTAACAACAGCTTGTGGCCCATTCCTCATTCACAATGTTGTGATCAATAAACATCATCAATTTCATTGAGGGGGAGGATCATTGAGGCATGTTGTGTTGGGCTTTTACACCCTTCCTTTGATGAAAATTAGTGCAATTTCACACAATTTGGACAATGGAACTTGACACCTGTCACACAGGGCCTTTCCCTCACCAAGAGCATGTCAAATAAACCTGGAACAGATAAATCCATGAACTGTGCAACCTGGGGAGGAGAAAAGACTTGGCTACAAACTTCATTTGATCAACACGAGCTATGGTCGATTTGTGCCATGAAAATTCAAGCATAGGTTAGTCTCAAGCAGACATAGACTTTCCTCAAAGGATTTTTCAAATAACAAAATTCAAGCATAGGTTAGTCTCAAGCAGACATAGACTTTCCATAAAGGATTTTTCAAATAACGGAGCACATTCGTACAATTTTACAGTGCATATCAGTGGGGAAAGTGCCACTGTGAAAACTACAACAAATATATTCCCCCACTCTGATGTGTTCTGGCTTCTGAAAACTGAGACAAACAATTCTCATGCTCAGACCTAAAAAGCCAGTCTCAGTTCTGGGTTTGAAGCACTAAGACTTGATTTCCAAGCACCTATGTTCATAAATTTCATGTCGCCTATGTGCTCTGCATAGGGCCAAACAAACTGTAACATATGTAGCCCCTGGCCTTGTCAATAATCTGCTAAAAAGGTTTCTTGATTGGCGAATTGAAGAGAGCACAGTCCAGTTGAATTTTGCATAGAAAACAAGCCCAAAACTCACTAAAAATGTGTTCCTCCTTGATTTATGAGATTCAGAATGCTCTATCTCCAGCATAGGAAGTCTGAATTATGTGTCGTCAAAAGCACTGCTCAGCAGACACAAAGGGATTTCCAACAACTAGATGCATGATATTTTTTTTATGCCTTTCTGATGTACTTTTTAATGCAAAACAGGAAAATATGCATCCTGGCAAGAATTTTTTAATGTTGTATTTTTGTACTTCTAGAAGTCAAAATTTAATTATGCCAACTCCACGACATTCAATGACAAAGGGTGAGTTTTTGTTGACATGAAATAACCAACAGCATTTGAAGTTGAATTTGCTTCCTGGTTTCGCTAGCCTAACCATTTTATATGCTTTAATGAGCAAGAGAGTCCTTAAGGACTCTCCTCGAATGCATCATTGTTATGAGAAAAACTTAAGATTCTTTTTCCTAAAAGAATTGTTGCCAAAAGCCTCATTTTAACATGTTCAAGCAAATTCTGTTGCTTCTCAACCAAATATGTACCTGCAGCAAATTTTATAGTAAAACTTACCTGTTTGTTGCTTCTAGCCTTCTAGGGAAATTTGCAACAATAATGACCATGGAGGTAATCAGATGGAAACTCTGTAGCATAATTCATAATACCCTGTACAGCAAATTATCTCAAGAAAAAATTGTCTTCCTAGTGTTTTAACTACATGATTTCTCAGAACTACTCTTCGCTTATAGTGGAATATCTAAAGAAAAAATTGTCTTCCTAGTGTTTTAACAAAATTATTTCTAAGAACTACTCTTTGCATCAAAGTTACAAATATCGGCGATATATCGCCGATATATATCGTGATCCAAACTCCACGCCGATATTATCGCCAAAAATCGGGGCGATATTTTAGGGCAATTTTTTCGGCGATATATCGCGATTTCTCTGCAAAGTATCGCGAGTCGAAGCTTTCCCACGGGTCAAAAAGAACTTAAAACAACGTTTTTTTTTAGTTTTTTTTCAGTTGAATTTCGTCGGGCTGCAGTCAGTTCGAGCGGAGAGTGTGGAGTGGGAGAGCTAGGGCACGGGTGCTGTGTGAAGTTGCTGCCGAGAGTGAAGTCGTCGCCGCCGAGTGCTGTGAAGATTTATTTAATATTATTATTTATAAATTAATAAATTATTAGGTTACTAAGTGAAAGGGCGTAACCGTTCACTATGCTTCCTCAAGCCCTATAAGGGCGATCTTATTGTACTTTTATAAGCATCATCTAATATATTATTCCTATTTATTATTCAATATGAGAGTCGGATTCGACTATTAAACATCCAACCAGATACGGTTGCTGCATTTGGTATCAGAGCTCGATTTCGGCTCTCCCTTCAACTCCAACCAGATACGATTGCTGAACACGGTTTCAACTCACATTATTTCAACTCCACTCTACACGCTCGGATTCGGCTACTTCCATCTTTGAGCTCGGTTTCAGCTCATATCAACCACACATTCTCCCGCTGCTCCATTTTACCGCCTATCACTCCTCACATCATTTCTCCTTCCACGCCTGCCATCACACGCAGCCACCCTCCACCCGCGCACTCACTCTCCCATCTACTCCTCTCCCTTCCACGCTTCCCCACGCCACAACTGCCTCCTCCTCATTCTGCTCTCCCTCTCACGACAACGCCCATTCTACACCCTACCTTCGTCCCCCAAGCTCTCAGCGCTGCCTTCTTTCCACTGCCTGCCACCCCTTCCATTTCCCCACGCACCCAGCCTATGCGTTCCCTCTCCACCATCTTCTCCATTCGCCACACCACTCCTCACGCCGGCGATTACCTCCACTCTACCACCCTTCCCGTTCCTCCTTCACCAACGCCCCCCCCCCCCTTTCCAGCTCATACTCCACGCCCGCATCACCATTTCCCTGCTTCCTCACGCCACTGCTCCAGCGCTCTCCCCCCAGCCGTTGCCACCCCCCGTCCTTATCCCTCCGCTGCTCTATCTCCCCGCCATCTCCCCTCCTTCCCTGCCCGCGCTGTTCCACGCAGCTCCCCCGTTGCTCGCTCCTGCACGCCCCACCCCCTCTTCCGCCACACTCTCACACTGCTCTTACCGCTGTCGCCTCCACCTGCGCACTCCCTTTTTCCCACACCCATCTCTCCAACACAACCTCCTTCCCTCACTCCCTCGTTGCTCACCTCTCCCATCTAGCGCCACCGCTCGGCTCCTCTTCCACCTGTGATCTCCCACAATCCCTATTCCCTTCCTCCACTCCCCGACCTTCACTATCATCCCTTCCTCCTCCAACGTCGAAAACCCTAATTCAAAAACAAAATATAATAATGAAAATTTACTAATTTTATTATTATTATTACACTAAAAATTAAAATTTATATAATAAAAATTAATAATAATATTATTAATAAATAATATTATTGTTAATATTATTATAAGTTATTGTTGTAATCTGGGAAAGTAGAAAAAAATTTCCCTTCTCCAAGACCATGGCGGAATTAAAAGACAAAATTGAGAAAGTGGAAAAGGACATCAAGGCCCTCGTTGTCAACCAAGAAAAATTCAGAGAAGAAACGAAAAATAACAAGGCACTTGAGAAAGGAATTAAAGAAGATGTTGTTCTAGTACTAGGAAGAAAACTTGATGACAAAGTAGACATCATGCACGAGAAACAAAAAGAGTTAGATAACAAGATGTGTGTGATGACACAGAACATAAGCACCATGGCACAGAACTTGAGCATCATGATGCAGAACCAAAATACCATAATAGAAATATTACAAAAACTAAGGTCTAATACAAACCATATCAGTAACTCAGATATGTTGGACCACTATGTCAACAAAAATGAGACTAACAAAATTGATCAAGACAATAAACAAAACAAGGAGACTAAATATCATAAGGATGACCAAAATACCAATAATATTTTTTTTAAAGATGAGCTCAACCAAGATCATAATGAGAGTCAATCCAGTATCATTGACAATAAGGACGACCCATACAATGACAAAAGATGGATCCTACAATATGCAAAGGAATCCAAGTCAAAGGAAGCAGATATCGTAGATTCATCTTCTACCTTAACTCTTCTACCACCCTGGAGAAACCTAAATGTAACACTATCAGGTGACTTTGAGTGTGAGAAGCCTCATGAAACGCCACTTCTCGAGATAACTCGTAAGGATAATAAAATAAAAACATTACGTGATGACAGCCTAAATATCGTAGGACAAGCGACTTCTAAAACAAGGCTTGATATGGTCAGTCACAAAAATACTCCTCGTATTCATGTACAAGGAAAATGGGATAACAATAATAAACATAATGGAGTACAAATTCAAGTTACAAATGAAAGGAAGGTGACAAACTATTGTGTAAATACCAAACATATACCTAATACCAGTTCTAAAAAAGACATAAAGGAAGTAATGACATTGTTTCAACACAAAACAAGAATGAAAAGACGACAACAATAATCTAAGCTTTGAGGACAAAGCTTTCCTAAGGGGAAGGCAATGCTGTGAAGATTTATTTAATATTATTATTTATAAATTAATAGATTATTAGGTTACTAAGTGAAAGGGTGTAACCGTTCACTATGCTTCCTCAAGCCCTATAACGGCGATCTTATTGTACTTTTATAAGCATCATCTAATATATTACTCCTATTTATTATTCAATATGAGAGTCGGATTCGACTATTAAGCATCCAACCGGATACGGTTGCTGCACCGAGAGTGAGTCCGTGAGCAGTCGCAAGTTCGTGAGTCTGTGAGTCCATGACAGTCGCCACCGCCTAAGTCTGTGACAGCCGTCGCCGCCTAAGAGTGAGTCGTGGGCAATCACAAGTTCGTGAGTCTGTGACAGTCGCAAGTGCTAGGGCCACATTCGTCTTCGTGAGTCCGTGACAATCGCAAGTTCGTGATGCCGCCGGGGTTGAGTCCGCCAGGGTTGAGTTGGGGTTGAGTCCGGTCGAGGTTTCTGTGCTGCTTGGACTCTGGAGTGAGTCATGGGCAGTGGCTGTGTGGCTTCTGTGCTGAGGAGCCGTCGATTGAGCATTCCAACAGGTATGTGCCACTTGCTCACTGCTTTTTTTTTTTTTAGTTTGCTTGCTGACTGTTTTAACATTTTATTTTATTTTATTTTAGTTTGATACACTTCTATTCTAATTTATTTTTAGATTTTAACTGTAAGTCCATAACTTTGATTTGATTTTCCTTCAAATTTCTCCAATAATCCTAGGGTATCACATGGACTTTGATAGTAACGATACCTAATGTGTGAAAGGATCCAAAACTACCGCCACCCTCCCTAGATATTCATGACATGGTCTCTAAGTTTTTTAAGCAAATGGGTCAAGCAGAAGTGGAGGTCGATTGTCTTGAGTCGACATGATTTTATCCCGGAACTTATTGTAACTTTGTAAGTGCTTGAGAAGAATAATTTTATCCCCTTTAGTGCTTATAGATTGGAGCTAATATCTTCATAAGTTGTACACACAATTCTGGAATAAATGTAACAATGTTTTGGCAATCTTCTTGTTTACTTGTGAATTAGGTGGATTTTTGTGCAATGCTCTTAACTTTAGTGACCTCTGGAATCACTTCCACCCAATCATTTTTCTTCTCATAAATCAAATCAACAGCTACTGGATTCAAGACACCAAAAAAAAAACCTCAAAACTGAAACTTTGATTTGCTGGTTTTGAGTGAAAAACTTGCAGCTCTGCACTTTCTTCTTTACTTGTGAATTAGGTGGATTTTTGTGCAATTCTCTGAGTTGAGTGACCTCGGGAATCACTCCTGCTTAATCAATTTTCTTCTCATAAATCAACTCCACAGCCGTTGGACTCAAGACACAAGTTAAAAACTTCAAAACCAAAACTTTTATTCACTGGTTTTGAGGGAAAAACTTGCAGATATGCAACTTTTGAAGTGCAGATCTGCAAGTTCTTAATTGCAGATCTGAAGTAAAACAGTGCAGATTTACACCAGAACCGACTTTATTTGATAAATCCAAGTGTCAATCTGAATTTAGCTTGCTATCCTGATAACATTCCTAGCAGAAACTTTTGCAAATGTGAAGTGTCTTTTGGGGTTAAAAATCAGAGTCTGTCCAGTGCCCCTATTCTGTTAATTAATATTAATATCAGAGTCTGTCCGGTGCCCCTATTCTGTTAATTAATTAATATCAATAAAACTCTGTTTTGCTATTTTTCAATTTTTTGCAATAAAAGTATTCTGAAAAAATGTTTTTTTTTATGTTGCATGTTCAAAGTTTCAAGTTTCAACAAACATGCCGAAGACTTTGGATCCATTCTGGGACTACGCAGAGCCTCTTGATCCACAAAATCGCCAAAAGCTAAAATGCAATTTGTGTGGGAAGGAGATGACGGGGGGGATAAGTAGGCTCAAATACCACCTTGCACAACTTTCAGGGCATGAGGTGGATATTTGCAAAAACTCCACACCTGAAATTATTCATAGGGCCAAACTCGCAATTGAAAGTATTGGCAAGAAGAAAGATGAAAGGGAAGCTCTCAGGCAAGAACTTGGAATGAGAGTGTCATTAGGATCCGGGACAGCCGGACACACTTTAGGGGGAGTGGGGAGTGAGACCTTTTCCTCATCTTCCGCCATGCCTTCAACAACATCTAACTATGTTTCGAGATCCGGGCCTGGTGGACAACCAGGTATAAAGTCACTGCTCAAGATAAATGAGAAAAAGAAAGCAGACAAACTTGTGAGTCGGTGCCTTTTATGGAGTGATATACCATTCCACTTTGCGAAGAACCCATTCTACGTTCCTATGTTTGATGTCGTTGCTATTGTTGGGCCGGGGTATAAGCCCCCCACTTATGAGGAGCTGAAAGGGCACCTCCTTGATAATGAAAAGGTTGATTGCACTACTAGGTTGGAGGAGCTTCGAGGTTCATGGGAGGTCACGGGATGCACAGTGATGTCAGATGGTTGGACCGATACGAAGGGTAGGACCCTTCTCAATTTCTTGGTTCATTGTCCCAGGGGCATAATGTTTATAAAATCTGTGGATGCATCTGCACATATCAAAGATGCAGCATTACTATGTGAGTTGTTGGATGGGTTCATCCAAGAGATAGGACCGCAGCATGTTGTCCAAGTTATAACGGACAATGCTGCGAATTATGTGGCAGCTGGCAGGATGCTTATGGACATGTATCCTTCTTTGTTTTGGACCCTTTGTGTTGCACACTGTATCGACTTGATCTTAGAGGATATGGGAAAGATTGAGTTTATCAGGGATGTCATTGATCTAGCAAGAAGCATCACCAAATTTATATACAATCATGCTTCTGTGCTTAGCTTGATGAGGCAGTTTACTCATGACAGGGAGTTGGTTCGTCCCGCCATCACTCGCTTTGCCACTTGTTTCATCTCTCTTCAGTCTCTCCATACTTCTAAGTGGGACTTGCAGACTATGTTCCTTTCAGCTGAGTGGCGTGCTTTATCGATTAGCACTAAACCGGAGGGACTTGCCATATCCAGACTAGTGTCATACCAGGAGAGCTTCTGGGATGGGGTGAAGGAGGTGTGTGCCATTTGTGAACCTTTGGTAAGGGTTCTTCGCTTGGTTGATGGAGACAAGCCCGCAATGGGCTACCTATATGAGGCCATGGATAGGGCCAAAGAGGCCATTCGTGCCTACTGTGAGGACAGGGGAGAGGATGGGCAAGCGAAACAACAATTAATATGGGCGGTGATTGATCAGCGATGGAACAACACACTTCATCGCCCCATTCATGCTGCAGGGCTATTCCTCAACCCCGCATTCTCTTACTCCTGTGGCTTCCGGTTTAATGGAGAGGTAATGGATGGGTTCTTGGAATGTGTCGAGAGGATGGTGCCAAGTGAAGATGACCGTTCAGAGATTTCCAAAGAGTTGGAAATCTATAAGAGGGCCGTGGGAACATTTGGGTTTGCTATGGCTATCAAGGACAGGAAGAACATAATGCCAAGTAAGCTTCACCTTGTTTCAAGTTCAACTTTCAAGAATGAAAAAAATTCAATTTATTATTTCTTTGTTTTAAATTTTAAATTTTCAATGTCTTCTCTTATGTTTCTAACTTTCTCCAATTCATTGTAGATCATTGGTGGGAAACCTATGGCGCACAAGTACCCCATCTCCAAAGTCTTGATGTTCGGATCCTTAGCCAGACATGCAGCTCTTCTGGTTGTGAGCACAACTGGAGTGTATTTGAAAAAATACACACCAAGAAGCGCAACAGGTTAGAGAATTTGAAATTAAATTCGAAATTCATTATCTATTGTAATTTAGGTCCCATGGGCAATTATAATTTATGTATTCTAGATTCTAATTTAATAAATTCACTGTCCTCATACAGGTTGGATACCCAACGCCTGAATGATCTAGTGTACGTCTCCTACAATCTCAGGTTGTGGGTGAAGCAGCTTCAGAAAAAACCTGATGTGGAGGTCATTTCATTGGATGACATTGACACCACTACTGCGTGGAGAGTGGAGATTGAGGAACCTGTTATGGAGGCAGCCCCTGATTGGTTAGAGGATGATCATGATACACAGGATCCCCAGAGTGAGATATGGGAGGATGAGGGGTTTGGCTTTGAGAGTGTGCCACCACCAAAGCCACCAGTAGACTGTCCAGTTGCACAGCCACCAGTATCACGACCACCGGTTTCACAACCACCGGTGTCACGACCACCGTCTCAGCCAGAGGGACCCAGATATAGGGGCAGTGGTAGCAGTAGCAGTGGTAGAGGTCTTGATGAGCGTGACGTAGTAGTACCTTATCAGTCTTCTAGTTCTTCTATATTACATCAGAGGCCAGGCACTTCTAGAGGCAGAGGACGCCATAGTCCACGACGACCCCCACGAGCACCTGGACTTTCTAGCTCTAGAGGCAGAGCCATTACTAGAGCAATTACCTTTACCCGTAAAAGGGGTAGAGGGAATCCATAGTTTACTTTATTTAGTTGATTTCATTGCATATGACAGTTGACTCTATGAGATACATTGATTGTATTTTTTTGGTGATTCATGAGTCGGGGACTCAAGATCCAGGACACGATTCATTTTTGATGTGTGATGTCTAGACTCTAGCGATACATCTTATTATTTATGCATCTTATATATTAGTTTTCTTTCCATATGCATGTGGCAATGTGTTTAAACTTTAAACTTTATTTGATGTTCTTGTTGCTTTAGATGTTTAGAAAATTGAAAAAAAATGAAGGACACGATTCATTTTTGATGTGTGATGTCTAGCAATACGTCTTATACATCTTATATATCAGTTTTCTTTCCATATGCATGTGGCAATGTGTTTATTTGATGTTCTTGTTGCTTTAGATGTTTAGAAAATTGAAAAAAAATGAATATTTTTGTATTTTTTTAAGTTTGTCGATATATTGCCGATGTTTGCCGACATTTTCGCCGATAAATCCGATAATTTCTTTTTGGACCCTCGGCGATATATTCGCCGACACGATATTTGTAACTTTGCTTTGCATACAATAGTCGACTATTTAACTTGTTTACATATTAAGATATATGTATCCATATGGAAAAAGGTCCAAAATAGGAAAATGTACATTTATCTTGTCAAACCTTGTCATATGTAGTAAACATGGCAGTGTTTACTGTGGCTGTTATTTTCTTCATATCCATTCATCTTCTTTGGTTGTGTTTGCTTCAGCAACCTTTATCTTCATTGCAAATACTGAGTGTCAGTTCCAACTCCTACAAATTGCACAGTTAAGGCTTGCAACAGAAGCCAGAAATATTGAATTTTCCAACCTATCTACTTCTGGATCCAAAAATTTATCTGCGAGAGACCACTATTTCAAACAGGTGTCTCACAACCAAGCCCCCCTTCTCAGCTAAAAGACGGTATATACAATGGAAGTCGTTTTGTGTGCTCGTTTTTATGTCCATTTGCAAAGCCAAACATGAAATCCTTAAAAGTTCAGCAAGAAGCTTACATTTTAGCTGACCCCAAGAAAGTAACTGTTAAAGTTAATGCAACTGTGAGACCCATTCTAAGGGAGGATGCACTCTAGTCAATTAACTAGGGTTCCTGGTCAGTGAACCAAGCAGAGTAAGTCCCTAGAAGGTACCCTAGGGCCCCCTGCAGTCTCCTGAGGTCCTTGGTCTGGGACCAAGCAGATTGATGCCATGGAAAAGTCCCTAGCATTTGGGTAGGGCCCCTATCTATCTCTAGGATATTATGGTCTGGGACCAGACAATTTCTTGGTCACGAGGACCAAGCAGATCCTGCAGGCTGAGACAGAGACATCCTGGTCTAGGACCAAGCAGGTCTTGTAGGTGGTTGATCAACATTTAGCCTGGGACTAAAAGCTCAGCCTGGGGCTGAAGACCATTCTCCAAGAGAATGGAGTACCTGGTCAAGGACCAGGGGGTTGATCAACAGGATTTAGTCTGGGACTAAAGCTCAGCCTTGGGCTGAGAGCCATTCTTTATGAATGGAGGATCTTGGTCAATTAACCAAGATGATGATGCATGATGCCCTCCTCTCCTAGGTCTTTGAGATGGTTGAGCTAGGTTGTCTTCTCAAGGGACTGGCCACCCCTTGATGAAGTCACTAGCACTTGACCTCAGGAGCAGTCAGGAAGACCACAGGATCACATCATCCAGTGTGAACCTTCCTTATACAGTGATGATGAACTTTCCCTTAGTGTATGGAACACTTGTACATTTGAGAGAGAGATGGATGGGTTGTATCCCCACCTTGTTTGCCTACCCTTTGATCTTCCCACCTTATTGTTCTTGGTCTTGTGGTTAGAAGGTTTACCACCTTGTCTTGTTCACCACCTTGTCTTGTGGTTAGAAGGGTTGTTTACCCACCTTGAGTTGTCTTGACTTTCACCCACTTTGTTGTTTTTGGTCTTATTGGTGAAAGGGTTGTTTACCCACTTTGTTGTTACACCCTTGGTCCTATGGTTAGAGGGGTCATGTACCATTCCTTGATTTATGGTTTGACTTGTATTGATGTGGTCTTGTGTTGACCACTTGTTGGTCCTTGTGCTAGCACCCCTCCTTGGTTAGGTCACCTTACCTTTAGTCTTGACCTTGGTACCTTTTCTTAAGACATATTAATATTATTTTAATGTGGTACCTAAACCCCTTGCTATGATGTCTTAACTTTATTGTATATTTTATAAGAGGTGACCCTTATTAATGTATGGTGCCCTAACCTATTTGTTGGAAACCCTAACTCAATGAAGAATTAAAAGTGTGTTTCTAGAAGCCTCTAAGAGGCCATAAATACAACTCTAATTCTTCATTTGCTCTATCATCAAGACACATCTAAGCTCTCATTTGTTTGAGGACTGGTCTAGGGTTTGTGGCACACCATTTAAAGTTGGCATCAAGGGTTCTTGTTGCTGTTAAGGGTCTGTTGAAGCTTGCTGCTGCCTTTATGTCTGATCTGTGACCTTATGCTCTGATCTAGTTGCTCGTGGACTGTTTGAAGAGAGGCCACATGCCCTAGTGACTGTTTTGCTTCCTTTTGGATAGGCCGCCTGCCTTTGAGGTCTGAACCGTGCCCTTTTGTGGACTGATTTATCACCACTGCTGCCCTAGTGGATTGTTTGCTGCCCTGTGGGTGTGATTTGAACAGGCCGCAGCCTTAGGGCTGCCTGCTACCCTGTTCTGTGGGCTGATAAGTATCAGTTGTGAAGGTCACTGCCACCTAGGACTGTTTTGTGGGCTGCCAGTTAATTTTTGTGGAGGCCACTGCCACCTAGGACTGTTTTGTGGGATGACCAGTTGACTCTTGTGGAGGCCGTTAACCCCTGTGGACTGATCTAGGGCTGATTGTTATCTTTTGAGAGGTCATTGCTTGGTTTATGCCAGATCCACTGTGTTGTTCTCTGTTGCACAAGAATCGAGAACCGCTCCCAAACTTTAGGGAACTTGTTCCATAAGTTCTTGCGTTCCAAGGAGCTTAGGAACGGGTACAAAACGTTCCAGAATCAATAGGAACGGTTCCGGGAGCTTCGGAACTTTTTGGGCTTCGGAACTTTTGGGAGCTTTGAACTAGAAAATTCGGGAGATTGGGAACTTGAAATTAGAAGTTCCAACTTTTGGGAGCTTGCACACGCTCCCACGCTCCCAGTTTGCCCAGGAACTCCCACACGCTCCTCGTCGAGCAGGAACGCGCAGCCGTTCCGAAACGCATGTGGCCCAATATTTGGCGCGTGAATTTGCCGAAATCACTCCCACCAAGTGCTAATCTCTTCTGCCAAAACATAAAGCCTGATTTGGACGCTAAAGCACATAAAGTTTTTATAAATAGAGCACCCATCGCTGTGAATTTCATGCCCTGTTTGTGTATGAGTGCTCATGATCTGTAGACTGTTGTATCTGAGAGTGAGAGGGTCGCTCTGTTTCTGTCTGAGATTGAGAGGGCTGCTCTATTTGTGTCTGAGAGTGAGAGGGCCAAGCATTGTGCTAGAACTCTGTGTGAGAGAGTCGAGCAACCTGAGCTGAGGTGTGAGAGAGCATTGGCTGAGCCAAGACGAAGTGTGAGAGAGAGTGAGAGTCGAGGATGAGCACTGCTCTGTCTGTCCGATTGTCGTCGAGTTGTTGAGCTTGGGCGTTGGCATGCTCCCTCGAATTGCTAAGCGGTGGGCACCCTCAAAACAGAATCCACATTCGAAGACTAGCCGGCATTCTCCAGAGGCGGCCTGAAATCTTGTTGGCCAGCAGACTCAGCCTCAAAGCTTGACGAGTGGGCTTGGTTCAACTTCAAATTACACACGGTTCAACTTCAAATTACACAAATATTGTGGTTATACTTCAGCTTTGTTTTAACTGTTAGTTTATAGTTTAGTTACCGTTTACAAGTTTAATATAGTATATAGTTTAAAAATTAAAAATGATATAGTTTAAAAATTAAATTTTATAATATATCACTATGTTTAGTTACAGTTTACAAGTTTAATATAGTATTCGTTTTAGTCTATAGTTTAGTTACAGTTTACAAGTATAATATAGTATATAGTTTAAAAATTAAAAATGATATAGTTTACAAATTAAAAATTAAATTTTATAATATATTACTATATACTATAGTTTAATTTTAAATTAAACTTAAAGTAATATTTAATTTTAAATTTATAATTGTTTTAAGACAAGTATAAATTTAATATTTATAAATTACTTTTTTTAATTTTTCATAGAGACAGTTCGGTAGAATGATTTAGAAAACAAAAAGTGAATTTAATTTTAATGATATATAGTTTTTAAATTTTTTAGAAAATATATAGTTTAAAAATTAAAAATTAAATTTTATAATATGTTACTATATACTATAGTTTAATTTTAAATTAAACTTAAGTAAAATATTGAAGTTTAAATTTATAAAAAAAAATTAAATACAATCTTTAAATAGTAGGCTATAAGTTTTGATTTTGTTTTTTAATTATATTATTTTTTATATTTTTTAATATATAATATTGCTGCTCTTAACCCGCCGTTTCCTATAAATTTAGGGGAAACTTCTAGTAGTATCAGACACTAGTACCCACATTCCGGAAACTCGTGCAACATAGGTGTTGCTGCATGCTGGGGTCAGATCTACTGTGTTGCTGCATGCTGGGGTCTGATCTACTTATTTAGGACTGTTTTTTTGGTCACCTGTGGAAGTCTATGACTGCTGGGAATTTGTTTGGGTCAGATTACTAAGATTTGAGGTCTGATATTTTGTGTTGGGTAACTGCCTGGGCTGCCACTGTGTTTTGACTGTAAGTAGCCACCATCTATTTGTTTAAGGGCTGCCACTTTGGACTGTGTTTGAGGCTGCCCTTGTGTCCTTCTCTGTTTGACTGTTTTGGTTATCCTACAGCACATCATCTCTCTCTCAGGTATGTACTAACCCTCAGGTAAGGGTCAGATTGTTCCTATTGATTGACTTGCCTCTAAGAGGCATAGTCTGTTCTGAAAGTTGGTTTTCTGAGTGTAAAGGAAGGCCCTATCTCATCAAGTAAGTTGTTAGACTTGTTCTTTTGATTTTGAATTAGATATATTACTGCTGCTATAACCTTGTTTAATTGGCTGTTGTTCTTTACATGTTATTGTTACTGTATATCTCAACTTTAACACAGGGACCTCTTTGGGAGTGTTAAAGTTGAAAGAAATGAAAATTATGTTTTTAATTTTATCTTGTTTTGTTACAGCTGTACTATTTTGCTTCCAGTACTAGTTTGTTAAATCTATTTTTGCACTAAAGTAAAAAAATTTAATTTTCTACCTCAAACCCTAACTTAACCCTAAATTTAACAGCAACAACATCTTTTTTAGCTTGCAATGACTCGCTGCCTTTCCCATTTTCACATTTGGGGAGGAAGACAAAATAAAGGAAAGCTCTTCATAGTGGTCATAAATGTGTTTTTGAGGAGGGGCAAATCAATGAACAAACATATTTCTATATGATGATCCTCCCAATAAACTTAACAACCAATTTTTCCATATCAGTTGCATTTCTATGTAATAAATAAGTTAAAATGTAGCTAACATTGAAGCAAAATCATCCCATTTTTAAAATTGATGAGAGGTTTTCCTCTACAGGCCACAATCCCTTATAAGTGAAGAAACTACCTTTGAAAGATTGCCCAGATTCTAAACTAAAGGAAGAATTTGACTAAGCTGTCCATAATGTCACAAATAAGGAGCAACAATATTTTAGAGTGTCATCACCTCCAATTCTTAAAATTCGCATATTTTCAATTAGAAACGGAAAAATCCTTTTCTTTATACTGATAACATTTATAAATTATTACCGACCTTGCATACATTTCTATGTTATATTCAGTACTAATCAGTAGTCATTAGATCCCAAACATCATGCACAGACAACAAGAAAGTGTGGGAATGGAACCTGCGATCTACAACTGGACAACAAGAAAGTGTGGTAATGGAACCTGAGATCTACAACTGGCTAATCGAACAACCTGCCCTTTGAACACCGAGTCATTCTGCTGCACTCTGATTCGACACATCAGCCAATGAACACCGAGTCATTCTGCTGCACTCTGATTTGACACATCAGCCAATGTCATTGTATAATACCTTAGTGGCTAAAGCTATAAGGCTTGAGTACTTTTTACATTTTTTTAAGACCATAGTTCTTTTGTTATAGTGGTGATCTACAGTTTGGTGTGTTAGATGGTCTTATATTGTGAGTTCTATATTATACTCTAATGTTTGAATAAATCTAGTTGTGTGTCATTTGTAAGTTGTTAACTCAAATACCTATCATATTGTAAGAATGCATTTTCGATGGAATACAACGTCCATCAAAGAATGTGTATGTCCATTCTGCGGGGGGGCGAATTTGCTAATAAATGCACAATCAAGGATTTGGAGTACAGGACCATGAAAATTGATCTAGCCAGTTGAGATCAAAGGAGGCTGGAAGAAACAGAGGTAGGAGGCCAATCATAACCTCGAGTTCGCCGCTAACTTAGAGATCGGCAGTCTGTTATAGTGGCAAAACCAGAAGTACCCAAAAGAACACAGCTGAAGAGTTGTTAGTCGGCTACAGACGATCGTGCCAAAAAGACTAAAGCTAAGATGGTTACCAGTGGCAGTGGTGATCAATCTTTTGCAGATGATCAAGTGTAGTGGCTACATGCGATGGTTATTTTTTTTCCAAAAGAAAAAAGCATAATTCTATTCATCCAAAGAGATCAGAATTACAATCTGTATTCACTGTATCAGTGAATTGTCAAAATCCATAAGTATGGTTCAGATGATGAGACTCTTGCGTCTACTTTCAAAAGGCATAATATGTTGCTTTCCTGTTTTTCCAAAATATAATGGTTCTGTCCCAACGGACTATCTTGCTATTACAACTTCAAAAATATTATAAATATAGCCTCCATGCCGATTATGTAACTCAGCACTTAAAACAAAAACAAAAACTGTGTTTTTCATATATATACTATCATTAATTACTGATTAATCAATGAATGGTCTGAGTAAGAACTTGGTTCTTTGGCCCTCCATCTCTTCGACTACTTTCCAGGTGCCGAATTCCATGTTCTGCCCATCTTTGGAAGCCTGGTCCGCTTTTTGGTTACTTTCCCTGTACACATGCCGGCATATAAATGTGTCAAAGGATTGTTTTAGCAGCTGGATAGTATGTAGTACATTTGCAAGTCTGAGAACTCTGCATGCTTGTGTTTTATTGGTCCAATTTATAGCATTCATGGAATCGCCATATACCGCCAGCCTAGAAATACCCCTCTCCGCTGCAAAGATGAGTAGTAGCTTTAAACTCATGACTTCTGCAAAATTGTTGGATCCCAATCCAAGACCCATAGTGATAGTATAAAAGTGTGAAACGGATAGATAAAGAACAGCACCCCCTCCGCATATCTCATTGCCAGCAGCTCCGTCAAAAAACCCCCATGGGTAAGTTCTGTCAATCTCCACTTCCAGGTTACGTCTCTGATGAGCAGTCCTGACATGTTCGGGGAATGCTAGATAACGACCCACCGCCAGTGTACAAATAATAGCCGGTGTACAAGATTTTTCCTGAAAAATTGCCCCATTTCTTGCCAGCCAAATCCCCCAAATGATCAGCAGTGGTAGGATTTTCTGTTTTTTATTGTTTGCCCGCCTCCACCAGCTCTCCCATGCAACTTCCACAGAGGTTCCTTCCCATCTGCAATCAAAACCGACCAATCGAGTACATTCTTGCCAGACAGCAATCGAGAACGGGCACGTGATGAAGAGGTGTGTTACAGTTTCCAAATCCATTTTACACAAGGCACACCAGCCCGGGCCCTGGAAATTTCTTTTCTGCAGAATATCCCAGGTCGGAACCCGATTCTCTAGAGCACACCACATGAAAAGTCTGTTTTTTGAAGGGCATTTAAGTTTCCACAGAGATCTCCACCACCAGACCTCATCCCGATCAGTTGCTCCTGCACTAAGCACATGATATCCCATCTTAGGTGTATAGTTCCCCGCAGGATCAAGCTCCCAGGTCAGTACATCCTCCTGGTTCGAGAGGTGAATGCAAGCCCGATTCAAACCACTGATATAATTATTCAGAAAAACAGCCTCCCGATCCCCCAAGCCCAACATATCCGCAGTTTTCCAATGTTGTATCCACGGGTCATCAGGTCGCTGAACAGCCAGTTGATTAAGGGTGTTTATACCCCTATTTTCCAGAGTGTAAACAACATACTCGGGCAACAAATGTGATTGATCACTCCCGATCCATGGATCTCTACCAACTCTCACCATTTCGCCATTACCCACATTCCAAGCCAGATAATTCTCCACCAGTGAGAAGGATTTTACCACTGCCTTCCAGATCACAGATCCCCCAATATGTGATTTCCGAGGGCTCCTTATCCATTCATCCAGGTTAGTGTCTGATAGATATTTCCCAATAATAACCCTGGTCCATAAACTGTTAGTCTTGAGAAGTCTCCAGCCACCCTTAGCTGCCAGCGCCTGAGCAAACAGAAAAATGTTTTTTAATCCCCAGCCCCCAAGCCCTTTAGGAACAGCAATCCGCTTCCAATTGACCCAAGGGGTAACCTGTCCTTCCTTCTTACCACTCCAAAGGAATCTAAAGCATAACCGCCTGATATGTTCAAGGATTCCTTTGGGTATCCAAGACAGAGACATCCAATAAACAGGAATGGCTTCTAGGACGGCCTTAACCAGGACCAGCCTGCCCGCTCTCGACATCCACTTGTGACTCCAAACATTCAATCTTTTCTCCACCTTACCGATTAGCCACCGCCAATCCTTCTTAAGATATGTATTTGCTTTTAGAGAGAAACCCAGATATTTCAAACCCTCATCAAGTAAAAGGGAAGTTTTCAACAAGTGCCCGTTCCTCTTCCGGTCGAAGCAAATGGGTAGTTAGAGTGGACTTGTCAGCATTTATATCCATCCCCGTCGCCCTAGAAAAAAGTTCCAGGATCTCCTTCAAAGTCCGAGTATCCCTTCGATCTCCTGAACAGAAGATGATAATGTCGTCCACAAATAATAAGTGAGTAACAAATAACTGCTCCCCAATGCCAATGCCTTTAAACCTCCCCTGTAAATTTGCATCAATGATAGCCCTGCTCAAACCTTCTGCCACCAGCAAAAAGAGTAGCAGGGAAAGTGGGCAGCCTTGCCTAAGGCCTCTTTCCGCATGAAAAAAAGGAGTGGCAGCTCCATTCAATAACACAGAGAATGATACAGTAGTTATACAAGACATGATCCATCTAATAAAATTGATACCAAAACCCAAATGTGTTAGAAGAAGCCGGATATAAATCCAACTCACCTTGTCGTATGCTTTGGATAAATCAATTTTTAGAATAGCTCCTCTGATGTGTCTAGTCTTCATGCTGTGTAGTCCTTCCTGTGCCACCCCTATAGCCTCGTGTATCTGACGTCCTTCAAGAAAGCCAAACTGTTCAGCTGAAAAATGTTCAGAAAGTGATACCTTGAGTCTTCGAGCAATGACCTTTGACACAATCTTGTAAATACAATTACACAGAGAAATAGGTCTAAATTCTGAGAGGGTAGCAGGATTATCATTCTTTGGTATGAGGGCTATAAAGGTAGAGTTGAAACAAGCTGGTATCCTTCCATTCAATCGAGTATCTTCTACCACCTGTAGAAGATCTAAACCAACAATCTCATAAAGTGTGGTAAAAAATTCCACAGTCCATCCATCCGGCCCGGGGCTCTTGTCTTTCTGGAAGCTACCAAGGACCTCCTTCAGTTCCTCCTCAGTAACTGCTTGCATCAGTCTCCTATTATCCTCCTCCTCAGCAAACCGAGGAAATAATTGAGCGATCCTAATAACTTCTGCAATAGAGGCCTGTACAGGAGCTTTGAATAAATTCTGGAAATGTCCCACCCCGCACCGAGCTTTGCCTTCAAAATCGAAATGTTCATTACCTGCTTCATCTTTCAAGCTCCAAATAGTATTGACCGCCTTCCTCCCCCTGGCGTATGCATGGAAGAATTTAGTATTCTCATCCCCACATTCCAGCCATATCGCCCTGCTCTTGAGTCTCCAGGTTTCCTCCTTTTCCAACAACAGGTTATTTCTTTTGCCTTCCAACCTGGCCATTTCAGCCTTGGATTCCAAAGTCAGGAGACCCCCCCCATCCCCCTCATAGATCTGTAATAGTTCATCCTCAATCAGTTTCAAATCAGCATCATCCCTCAATTTCTTTTCAAAAGCCCAAGTTTTAACAGCTCCCTTTAAACGATGAATGTTCTCAGCGAACTGAAATGCCCCTGTTCAATCATGATCCTCATCAAAAGACCTCCAGAGGTCCCGAAAGAGGTTTTTGAAAGAGTCATCACTAAGCCAATTCTTATTAAACTTAAGTGAGCTTGGTGGGTTATCAGGTCCTCTTCTGATCTCAAGAAAGATAGGGAAGTGATCAGAATCCCCTCCACTCCCTACCCATTGCCTGATTTGAAAAAACCTGTCCACCAAAGGTTCAGCCACCAGGAACCGGTCCAGTCTTTTTGCCACCCGAGCCTCTCCACTCCTGTTATTCCTCCAAGTGGGTTTCAGCTTGATAGGTTCAATATCCAACAAGTTCTTTTGAACCAACCTCTGTTGAAAATGTCCAGCCAAAGGATCCACATGTGCTTGTGGTCCCCAAACTTCTGAATGCCCTAAGGTGAAGTTTAAATCACCCCCCACCACAATCGATTCACCATCAAATATCGGATCTTGCAGTAGTGAATCCCAGAAAGGCGCTCTATTTACATAGGGCCCGTAGACATTAACCACAGTGAAGCGTGTACCCAAGTCGACAGAGAGAAAATCAGCTCCCAGCACAGAAACCATCCCCCAAGCATTAATCAGTTTAATCGCACAATTCTTCCATCCCACAGCCAACCCTCCTGAGCGACCCCTAACATCCAGAGTCACAAAGGTCCATCCAGCCAACCACTGTTCCAATTTCTCCTTAATAATAATACCTAAACCTAAGGTCTCTTGTAGCAAAATCACATCAGGGTGTTCAAGAGTAAGCACCCTCATGAAGGCTGATTTCTTTTTTGGCCCAGCCAGACCCCGACAATTGAAGGACATGATCTTCATATCCGAACCTTCGTCCGGGCATTCACTGCTCTAAGTGCCCTCTCGATAGAAACTTGTTTCCCATCCCGTAGGTCCATTCTGGCTCTGTTTTGCGCCTTAGATAAGTGAGACCTTCGGCCTCTGCCCCTCCGGGCCGGCAACTTCATCTTTCCCAAGCCCCCCCCAGAATTCTTAGTGCATGAACGAAGATTATATCCTGATGCAGATGATTCTGGGGAAGAGGGCTCAGATAACACATCCACCTTTCCAGGATCCGGTTCAATAGAAATCAGATTGTCCTCTAAAAGAAGAGGTGGCAAGTCAGGTTTGTGAACAACAGGTTCACCCACCGCGAAACCATAACACCCACTAGAGGGCGAAACAACAGTGCGAGAAGGAGTCTCAGAAAGTCCCGACAGAGATAGATTCTTCAGTCCCTCAACCCAATCAATACCCCCCACAGAGCACTGATTGAAAAAAAGATGTACAGAAGATGTAAAAGAAAAAGAAGGAATACCCGGCAAGAGAGGTTCCGGCGCTTCAGCCACAGCCGTTGAGGCGGATCCAAGGATGTCCTCTGAAGCAGCAATAACGTTTCCCTCATGTACGTCCCGAATCGATACTGAATCCTGACCAGCAGTATCCATATCCGCGTCAATCCGGTCCCCACCCGAGTCCATCCGCTCAGGCGAGGTCACAGTGTTCAAACCATCCATAGGTTCTTCCATAAAAGCCAATTCAGAAGGGTTTTGCCTTCCCCTATTCAGTGTTCGGGCCGATAGCTGACAATCAGATTCCGGGTGTCCATAGACATGACACCGACGGCATCTGAATGGTACATTCTCATAATCCAGCAACTGTGAAATATTAACAGGCCCCCATTCCAAATTTATGTGCTCCGGCAGTCCTTCACGGATATTTAAATTTACCAAGATTCGGGCAACTTGTTTGTAATGTGTCTTCAAATAGGAGAGGTCAGCTTCCAGAAAATTTCCCAAAATATCCCCAATCTGTCGAAAATGGCGTATATCCCAGAATTGCAGAGGAAGTCCCAGTAATCTTACCCACACCGGAGACTTATCAATTCTCTCCCGAGTAGCATCAAATAGAGGATGCCATGGCTTCAACAGAACCGGTGAATGTTTCAAGTGCCAATTCCTGTCAAGAATTTTGCGCACATCCTCCTCTGATTGTAGTACCACCGCAAACCACCCACGGAGCAGCATATCCACCTCAGGAGTGTATCCCAAAACCTCGCGCCAGTGAGAATCCACCCAAGCCATCACAGTGGGTCGGGCATACATTCTGCCCATAACCCTACCAACCAACGTCAAACCTGACATCTCAAGGACTCGTTCCCAGGCGATATCCTCGCCTACAGCGTAAGAACCCACAATTCGGGTTTTTATCCAGCTTCTCTTTCGACGCCTACTAGGGCCTTTGTGTGCAGCCCCTGCCCTCACAGCAACCCCTTCTCGACCCTGCTGAGACCCAGCAACCGCAATAGGGCTTCCAAAACCTCGATGTTCATTAATCTCCAATGGCACTCTCACAAACCCTCCATCACCACCTTCAGCCGTCTCAACCTGCTGCTGAACCTGTCGAGCCCCACCCTCAACCTCATACTGTTCAAAACCGACCACAGCTTCAATACCATCCTCTAAACCTGACACCGGGAAACCCAGGTTCCGTGCAAAGAAAACCCCAGCCTCCCGCCAGCCCGGGCTACCCAACAAATCCACAGACCGTCCAGCGTTGTCCAAATTTTCCGGCAGCATATCACAAGGGGAGCATGTCGAAAATGCCGTAGTTGATAAACCATATTCCGACCTCGCCTGGCCCAAGCCGGTAGAAACAGTACCAGCAGGCCCCAGAAATGGGAATCCCACCTGACCCTCCATCTGCCCTCCACCTGGCACCCCCCAACCTTCATACTCCTCCATCTGTTCACCAGAAAATGCTTCCATGTCCCCTGCTTCCACCAAAGCCAAGAACCCCCGTGCACAGCAGTCCCTACCAAAACCCCAGCTTGCCGACACAAGCTCCAGAAACCTGACGACACACGAAAAAAACCTGCGGCGGAATAAAAAATTAAACCCTTCCCCGAGAAAAAACCTCCTCCATCGTAGTCCAGATTAATCCATGAAAATGTGACAGTGAAAGGTGTTGGCCTCACGCCCTCTCCTCAGCCGCGACCGTTAGCTCCCATCTAGCCAACCCTCCAAAGTTACCAGGATAAATGAGGAAAAAAATCAGTTAAGGAGAGAACAAGACACCCTTAAGGAAAAATAACTCCCTCCTCAAAGCCCGTGCAGTCACCCTGACTGTGACAGAGATACGACGCCCCTGCCGCCTGCAGCAGGCTAACCCGATCCTCCATCCATCCAAACCCTAACCGGCCGAGCAAAAAACCCAAGAATTGTTACCTGTGGAGCAAAATGATTTATCAACGAGATTTCTACATGCGATGGTTATAAACAAGTAGGCAGATCTTTATTTTTATTTTTTACTAGATGCTTCTGGTCAACATGAGCAAGAGGTAACTGTTCTACTTGAGATCTTCATGGAGCAGAAGTGTCTCACCACGCTACAGAAGTTACCCTTTGGCTAAGTCACCACGAGTGGACTTGCACATAGATCCAAAGAAGTTACCCTTTGGCTAAGTCACCACGAGTGGACTTGCACATAGATCCAAAGTTGCCCAGGACTTGCACATGGCCCCAAACACTATCGCATCCAAAGTTGCCCAGGACTTGCACATGGCCCCAAAACTATCGCATCTACTGGTGTACAACTATCACAAGCACAAGCACATGCATGCCATTGGAGAGACTTCGACCCTGGTAGCAGCATTAACATGCCCAGGACTTGCACATGGCCCCAAACACTATCGCATCTACTGGTGTACAACTATCACAAGCACAAGCACATGCATGCCATTGGAGAGACTTCGACCCTGGTAGCAGCATTAACAGCACCCTGCTTTCACTTATGCAGCAAGCTAATATTCACAATCTAGATCTTTGCACCAATAGCGAGGTGCTCTGCAGTCCATGTCGGCTCATATAAAAAATTGAAACCAAATAAAAATAATAATTAAAAAATCGGAAATCTATGTTGGCTCCTAAAATAAATAAATACAGATAAAAAGAAATACATCTCAAGGAATTGGATCCCCCTTGGTGCTTGATAGATACAGATTTAAGATAGATCTATGCTGATTATCAAGTTCAGAGCTATTTTTTACATCTTTTCCTTTTTTATAACTTGTAATTTCTGTTTGTAAAAATAAATTATTGAAGGTGAGTCTCAGCACACCTCACCTCGTGTTTATCCAGGTTCTACCTGAGTATCCCTGAAGTGATGTGCTCGAGGAGTTGCACATCCTCTCAGACAGAAAAAGGGAGGGTTTCCTATTTAAACCCAAAAAAAGTTGTAATTTGTGTTCCATTCGTGTTTTAATATGGCATCCCTTACAGTCATAGAATTGTCTTGGATCCGTCTTCCTCACAACATTGACTTCAGAAAGGAATACTCCGGATCTTAAAAGCATTCAAAGATCCTTAAAATATCATGTCTGTTGGCAGGTGGTGTGGACCTCCCAAGTTGTTGAGCACATGAGTGGCAAATAAGCACGGAGATACATTTAGCACTAAGATTCGCCACCTCAAAATCGAAAAAAACTCCAGATTCATATCAGAAAGCCTCGATACATAGCAACAAGAAAATATATGCCAATCATCTAATGCGTACCCATACAGACAAGCAGATTTATCAAAAGTTTTATATCCATTGAAAGACCAAAAAATTTTGTCAAACATTTATATTTTAACCCAGCCATTTATATACTTCAACAGAAGATAACATTGATCAATCATCTTCCTAGTGAAAATAATTATGCATCGATTGTTAGGGGAGATAAAACCTCCCTAAAACCCCACAAAATAAAGGGGAAAAACCCGAAAATAAAAGTTGTGAAAAAAAAATAACGTAGAGAATGCGGGTTCAAGGCCTAAAGGCGTCCAAGGCCTCACCAGTAAGTCTGCAGATTCTCCAATCCTGCAGCACCTGAGCTCCCATGTCCTCATAAAACTTGATGGCGTTCACATTCCAGTCCAGCACACACCATTCCACTCTTCCAAACCCCATTTTGACGGCCTGTCCAGCGACTGCCTTGAGCAGAATGGACCCTAAACCCCTTCTCCTGTAGGGCTCTCTCATAAAGAGATCCTCTATATAAAATCCCGGCTTTGCCATAAACGTCGAATAATTTCTGAAGAACAAGACAAACCCCACAACAGTTCTGTCGTTTCCAAGAGCCGAGACGAACGAAACGCTTTCTGGGTCGTTCACGGGGGTTTTGAAATTTACAATCTTAACAGTCTGTTCAAATGATTCATCTAGGGTTTTGGGGGGCGGGAAGTTATTATGAGATATTTCTAGCAAAAAGACTGTGGGACCTTGGAATGGAGGTGCGCTAAAGAGGGTTGATGAAAGAGCCTCTTCAGTTGCTATACAACGATCGGCCAGGCGTTCGAACTCGGCTAACTGCTGAATTAACTTCAGAATGTGAGGAACATCTTCCTTGGTAGCTAGTCTTATGCATGCGAACCTCTCGCTGTCTGCTTCCGTTGTCATGGTGATTGCTCTTCTCTGCAACTGGTGATGTTGAGAGTTGAAGCTGTGACCTCTCCCAATGATATACACGTTTCACTTGGAAAATAGCCTTTGCATTTTGCTTATCTTTCTCCCGATGAAGGTCGATGATCTATGCTTATCTTACTCCCGATTTTTTTTTCATAAGTAAATATAGCTTACTATTAATAACTCGAAATAGTAAATGAAACCAGGACACATGTATAAGTGTGAAGCATATCACACCAACATCCACAAGCAGCAACATCATCCACAAAGTCCAAGACAAGACCCATCCATATAACCTAATGGATGTCTACTACAGCATAATACTATCCGTCACATAATCCTAAAAACATCATAGGTGACCCAAAAAATACCATCTCCAAGAGAATTATAGTAGCGGAGAAACATAACAGACAATCTTTAAAGACATAATACAATAATAAAGTCCAAAACAGCCCGAGGCTTGGACACATAAGTCACTATATCCGAAAGACAATAAGCAAATATAGAGTCGAAATATCACACCGGATCAAAAACATCCAACAAGTAGTTGGATAAAGTACCTAAGAACCTGCAAGATATAAAGCCGCATAGATCATATGAGCAAATATATATAACCAATAATGCCGTCAAACAGAAAAGAAGATCATCACTAAAAACAAATCACCAAAACAAATCAACCGAGCCCTGGGAGAAAAGGAAGTCCTCATGCCATTCCTCCCATATAATAATACTAGTTGCTGAAATCAAAGCCCGCTTGGATAGCAGATCTGCCTCCAAATTAACCTCACGGTAAACATGAGCAAAGTGAATATGCTGAAAACCATTAATGAATTTCTGGACAGCATCCATCCCCTGCCATTTAAAGAAACCGCATGTGCTAGACAATAGAGCCCCCTGGCCCGAAGATGAGCAAGTAGTTATGGAGAGAGAAGATAAGCGGGAGATCCCCCCAGAACAAGATCCGTGCCGAGTCTTATGTCCCGACCATTTCTCGGTTTCCAAGTGAGCCATTTTGCAATAACAGAAAATGAGCCCATAAGACCCCGCCATATATTGGATGTTCCAGTCACTTTATGTCTCTCAAGCCGGAACCAGGAAACAACAGGGATATTTTTAAGATATTTCGCCCTGATAATACAACCCCACAGTGAGTTATTGAATAAAGCACGCCACAAACTCTTTGCATGGAGAGCCATCACAAAAAGCTCCAAATTCTTCACGTTCCAACCCCCAAGAGTGTATGGTTTGGCCAGAGATTCCCATTTTATTAAGTGAAACTTGTTCACCACCCCCCCTCCCGACCAGATGAAACGGAAAAATTTCCCCCGGATAATGCGAACAATTGCCACAGGAATTTTGTAGAGGGAGAACCAGTAGACTCCCGGGTTCTGAAGGACTGCCTTTGCCAATGTGAGCCGGCCACCTAGAGACAGATATTTCATGCACCAATGCCCAATGCGCTCATCAAAACGCTTGATAAGCCAACTCCAGTCATTTATCCTGTATTTTGCAGGTTTGATAAAATAGCCGAGGTATTTTGTGCCCTCTAATAAATCCTTGAATTCCAAAGGAAACGAATCCCAGATTCTGCGTTCCACATTCACCGCCAAAGAGTGCTTCAGGAAAAAAGATTTCATCATGCTAATGAGCATGCCAGTTACCAAGCAGAAAAAATCAAGTATTTTCTTATACTGAACCCACTCCTCCAGTGTGCCCAGACCGAAAAGCATTACATCGTCCACAAAGAGAGTATGTGTTACCGATACATCAGTGGAGATCTTTATACCCACAATATTGCCAACACTCTTAGATTTGTGAATGGAGAGACTCATACCTTCAATGACCAGTAGAAAAAGCAGGGGGGAGAGAGGACATCCTTGACGAAGGCCCCTAGAAGCCTTGAAGTAATCAGTCGGTTGTCTATTTATAAGCACAGAAAAGTTGACAGAGGTAACGCAGGCCATAATCCACTTCATTACCTTCCAAGGAAGGCCAATTTGGATAAGAATCAGTTTCAGAAAGGTCCAATTTACTCGGTCGTATGCTTTTACCAAGTCAAGTTGAAGGACAAGAGCATCCATCTTTTTTTGATTTATACTGCGGAACACCTCCTGAGCCACGCCAACCGCATCATGTATCTGCCTCCCATCCAGAAAGCCATATTGTTCCATAGAAATGAACCTAGAAATTTACTCCCGATTATGTGAAGGTGGATGATCTACACGTTTCACTAGTTTTCTATTTAACATCATAAAAAACCTGTGGGCACTCAAAATTTCAAAGTTTTAGAGTTAATTAGGGTTTTTTAAAATTTATGTATAATTTTTTTTGTTTGGAAAATCAAATTTTTCTTTGAAATCGTAGAACTTTTACACTAAGCTTTTATTTTTATCATTGACATAATGAATATATTGTTGTAACTCAAAATTAGAGGAAGTGGAGATTTGCCTCAAAATATTTACTGTATATGATGCTGGTGATGATGATGATGATTAACAACAACTAAGACCAATTTTTTCTTTAAAATTTTATTTTTGTGCTCAAAAATCTTAAAGAGGAGCATTCCTAAATTAGCATAATTTTGATAACTTAGAAGGTTAGGGGGGTCGTATTGTAACAAAATTTTGAAGTTGAAATCGTATGTGGGTGTATACGCATCCAGGAGAAAGAGTTTTTCATCCTCAACACTTGTAGTCTCACATAGATGACAAATCCTTTCAACCTATGGAGTTTTAGGAAATCTCCAACACCTTGTTTTACTATGCAGCTCATGATAGTTTGTTCTTATTTTAACTATGTGGATATTCTTCTTTACGCTAGTTAAAAGAGAGAGATATGTTTTATCTTCTAAATTGAAATTAATGGCCTCCTTATAATATCTTAAATCTATATTATCCTCTAAATTTTTAGCGCACCACAACTTCTCTTTAAACTTTGAAGTAATAAAAATTATCTATATTTTGCAAATAGACATTTTCATCAATCCCCCGATTCTTTAGCCAAGACATGGCATATTTATGCCAACCCTGCTTGAGACTTATGTGGTTTTGACTAGAGTTTAAAGCAATTTTAGGAAGTCTCTTGTCTAACAAATTATTCAACTTTTTCGTGTACATTAGGTACTTGGTCATAGCTATGCTCTCAATGGAGGAAAGACCCACTTCGATTTGGAGAATAGGATAGGGTGTATTGCTTTTAATCTTAAGATTATAAGTTATAAAATGTTTTTGGGTTTGCTCAATTCTTCTCCAAGCTTCTCTAGAGATGTTGCAACCCCACACTTCACACCCATATAGGAGAACGGGTGTGACAAGAGTTTTAAAGGGGAATTTATTTTTATCCCACATCACAAGGTTTGATGACTTACAATTGTTTTCAAGACCAAAATAAGCTTTCCACCCTCCATTAATCCTTTTTTTGATGTTGTAATTCCAGTTAAGCTGGTTGGCTACAAATTTTTTAGATTGTTGGCTACTCAGATGCAGATTTTGCTAGGGCGTTGATGATAGGGCATCTACTTCGGGTTACTTAATGAATATGGGATCAAATGTTATGTCATGGAGTTGTAAAAATCAGGAAACAATTGGAAATTCTACAGCAAAAGCGTAATATATTTCAGTTTGGGAAGCAACTTGTGAAATAGTTTGGCTACGAAGAATTTTACGTGATCTTAAAGTTGTTCAAAAGGAAGTTACTTCATTATTCATCAACAGTCAATCTATGAAAATCCTCATAGCAGATCTAAGAGATGATGTATACCTCACAAGAGTAATATGATTAAGCAGGAAAATAGAAGAAGAGTGGTCAATGCAGTATAATGAGCAACAGAATAATAATACAGTAGAACTCGGATAGAAGCAAAAATACTTCACACACACTAATTAATTAATCACAATATGGACAATAAGTAGTACAATGCATGAGGATTCGAATGCCTAAGGTGGCAATTCGAATTATCCTTCATGGAGTGATCAAAGGATCACTGGAGTGCCATCGGAGCACAACTAGTAGTCTATCTCATCATCGGTGGAGTCATCAATGCACAAGTAACTGTCAACCGTTAGTCAAACTGAGTCTAACTGAGCGTGGTAGGTGTAACTGAAGGTAACTGGCACATGGAGACACTAACTGAATGAAGGAGACTCAGTGGAGGGCGCATGAGGAGATAACTGGAGTCAAAACAGGTAGTCATGTCTCATCGGAGGTCAATCGGAGTGATAAAAGTAATGAGGAGTCAGTCTGGCCTCAAATCAAGGAAAGACTGGTGGCTAACTGAAGTAAACTGGACTGGTAGGTGAGAAAGGACGAGTGGCTTCCTTAAATCAAGGAGGAAGGGCGCACTAAGCTCTAGGAGGGATAAAAATGATCTGAGAGAAGCTCTCGGGGGCTGGCTAACTGAGGGCTAGGGGCTGGACTGATGACTGGAATGCATGCAAACCCTAAATGATGCATGCAAACCCTAAAAGTGCATGCATGACTGAAAATGTAAATGATCAAAATACTGGTGGGACTAGGATGGAGTATAGGAATATCCTAACACCCCCCCTTAATCCATCCTGTGCCCTAGTAACTAAGACCAAAGGTCACCCAATACAATGAATAATAACAGTCAATAAACCAAGGAAGTGGGGAAAATTTCATGGGAAAAATACCCCCCCCTCAAAAACAGACTGTAAGGCACACATAAAAAATAAATGCTCCAAACTCAAGCAAGTGTGATGCTTGGTCATATGTCTGGAGGTATCTTCTTCTTGGGAAGAAGTGGACCATGCTCAAAAAGCATGTGCTTGTACTTGCTCTTCAAATCGAATGTGATGAGAACAAATCCAAAAGTATGAGGATGATCCTTGAACCTGTGATTCGAATCAGCTGAGGTAGGATCAAATCTTTGAATGTGCATATAGTCTTTGGTCTTCTCCTTCAAACCACCATGGGAGAGATTATGCCAAAAAGAACAATTACATGTTTGCTTGAAATCAAAATCAGATTTAAGACTTAAAAAACAGTTTCTTGAGATCTCCTTTGAACCAGCAGGGGTGAGATCAAAACCATCATATGCATGAGAAATTATCCCAAGTAGTAATTGCTTAGAATCCAAATTAGATCCAAGACTTGAATCATGGTTTCTTGAGATCTCCTTTGAACCATGAGAGGTGAGATCAAAACCAGTAGATGCATGAGAAATTATCTCAAGTGAATGGCCATGGTTTCTTGAGATCTCCTTTGAACCAACAGGGGTGAGATCAAAACCATGATGTGCATGAGAAATTATCCCAGGCAAATGGCAATAGCCATAATCTTCAATAACCTTCTGAAAGCATGAGATAATGATCATATAGTAGTAAATAAGAGGTGATTGCTTGAGGAGAGCGAATGCATTACCTCCAATAGCTTATTTTTCCTCTGAAATAATCATGTGATCGTGATGCAAACCAACAGACTCTGGTGTAAGAGAGGATTTAGGACCTTCTGCAATATCTAGAGTGTGAGCTGGAACAGAAAGAGAAGAAAGTTGGAGCATGAGTGTAGAATCTGCAAGTTCTTTGTGGACAACTTCAATATGAGATGATACTGGTTCATGATCTAAGAGACCATCAAGGGAGCGAATGCATCACTTTGCTTGTTCTCGAAAGGGTTTGGACCAATTCCTTCATTCTGTCTGCCAAATCTTTCATCCAGGTAAGCCCATATCTTTATTGGAGATGAAATATAAGGGAGATCATATACCATGCATAGAGACAAGCATAACACATGACTGCACAAGCTTGTTCACCTTCACTTAACCTATCATACTCTTCATCATAGGATTCAAACTCTCTTTCAAAACAATAATCAAAGAGACCATGCTCTTCAAATGTGCTATCATTTGTGGTTTCCATTCATCATAGTTGAATGGAGAAAGAGGAGTAATTCCTGATGAATACATGGAAATTGTAGAAGACCTGCAAAAAAAATAGAGAATATTTGCAACTACTACTGCTGCAAAGATGCAGAAACTGTTGCACTCGAAATCTTGGTGATAACCTGCAAAAAACTCTCAAGAATGGAGATAAACAATACTCTCAACATGCTTTGATACCATGTGAAAATCCTCACAACAGATCTAAAAGATGATGTATACCTCACAAGAGTAATTATGATTAAGCAGGGAAATAGAAGAAGAGTGGTCAATGCAGTATAATGAGCAACAGAATAATAATACAGTAGAACTCGGATAGAAGCAAAAATACTTCACGCACACTAATTAATTAATCACAATATGGACAATAAGTAGTACAATGCATGAAGATTCGAATGCCTAAGGTGGCAATTCGAATTAGCCTTCATGGAGTGATCAAAGGATCACTGGAGTGTCATCGGAGCACAACTAGTAGTCTATATCATCATTGGTGGAGTCATCAATTCACAAGTAGTTGTCAACCGTTAGTCAAACTAAGTCTAACTGAGTGTGGTAGGTGTAACTGAATGTAACTGGCACATGGAGACACTAACTGAATGAAGGAGGCTCAGTGGAGGGCGCATGAGAAGATAACTAGATTCAAAACAAGTAGTCATGTCTCATCGGAGGTCAATCGGAGTGATAACAGCAGTGAGGAGTCAGTCTGGCCTCAAATCAAGGAAAGACTGGTGGCTAACTGAAGTAAACTGGACTGGTAGGCGAGAAAGGACGAGTGGCTTCCTTAAATCAAGGAGGAAGGGCGCACTAAGTTCTAGGAGGGCTAAAACTGATCTGAGAGAAGCTCTCGGGGGATGGCTAACTGAGGGCTAGGTGCTGGACTGATGACTGAAATGCATGCAAACCCTAAATGATGCATGCAAACCCTAAAAGTGCATGCATGACTGAAAATGTAAATGATCAAAATACTGGTGGGACTAGGATGGAGTATAGGAATATCCTAACACAATCAACCATCAAGTTAGCCAAAAATCCATTTTTTAATTCAAAGACAAAACATGTTGATACTAAGTATCATTACATTCGAACTCTCATCATCAAGGAAATCATTAAGCCAAGGTATTGTCCATCAAAAGATCAAATTACGGATATATTCACCAAATCTCTTGGAAGGATTAAATTCACTAAGTTCAAAAATGAACTTGGTATTTGTTTTAAAGAAATTTTGGATCAAGGGGGGGATTGTTAGAAACTATGATCCAAAATGTAGGTTAGGACTTTAGCTTAATAAACTTTATTGTAAAAGGACACCTACACACTCATGTGATTATGTGAGGTGTCCTTGGTCAGTTTTAGTTAACGATATTTTAGTTATTTGTCTTGAGTTATTTAAACCCATTTTGTATTTTGCGTGAGGTAGATTTTGGTGCTTGGACCTCACTTCTGTTATGTAATTATTTTCCTCCTTTTTAATAAAAGTTGTGTGTCTCATGACACTTTGTCAATCTTTAGCTTAGAGGACTCAAACTTGGTTGTAAAACCTTTTTAAGAAGAGTCGAGTTTATTACTAATGATGTTATCATAAATTAGGTACTACCCCGTAATTTAATAATGGCAAACGAAACATTGATAATGTAATAAAAAAGGTTATAACTTGGACTCACATCACTAGATAGGCCCAACAGTGGTTGTGGGCTTAGTGTTCAAGTATTTAGAAACCTTTGTGAAAGATTTATGTTGCTCTTTCACCCTAGTGGATACGTTATCCAGCTCGGGGGTGGCCTCTTGGCATAAATAGTACATGTCGGACAAAGTGCCTATGGTTGGGAGGAACGTTACACTTGCACATTTAGTCACCAGAAGAATCATATTCAAGCTAAGTTTCTAATTTATGTTGTGTTGTTGTTTAACTATGTTTAATTAATCTTGTATTCCTTGTGATAGTTTTGATTAATTAGCTAGCCTTTATATTTATTGTGTGTACATTAGGTATTTGGTCATAATTATTATCTCAATGGGGTAAAGACCCACTTCAATTAGGAGAATAGGATAGGGCATATTGCTTTTAATCTTGAGATTGTAAGTTATAAAACATTTATGGATTTTCTCAATTCTTCTCCAAGATTCTATAGAGATGCTACAACCCTAGACTTCACACCAACATAGGATAACGAGAGTGATAAGAGTTTTAAAGAGGAATTTATTTTTATCTCGCATCACAATGTTTGATGAATTACAATTGTTTTCAAGACCAAAATAAGTTTTCCACCCTCCATTAATCATTTTTTCATTGTTATAATTCACGTTAAGCTTGTGATGGATATCAATCCTAGTATATTTGTAGGAAGTCACCTCATCCAAGTTGTTATTGTCATATAAAAAATTAGCATAAGTGACCTTATTGGATTTTATTATCATAACTTTGGTTTGTTGATATTAATAGTCATGACATACTAGCGCATAAATCCTTGGGAATTCTTAACTGCATATCAAGATCAAAGGGACATTGTGCCAAAAGAACAATATCATCAACATAAAGGAGGAGGAGGATGACAATTCATGCTAACATCGTGCCAATGCAGCCTGCCTCTACTAAACATTCTTCTAACTTATTGATGTATATACCAAAAAGGGTAGGGGATAGGGGGCATCCTTTCTTAACTCCTATATTGCAATTGATATATTTCGACCAACCCTCACTGTTCTTAAACATGGCAATGACATTCTCTTACAACCTGATTGCATCGGCTCTCAACTTGAAGGGAACCTTTAGCTCTTCTACTCTTTTTTACAAGTTATTTCTAGGCACTAAAAATGTTTGTCAAACATTTTTACTTGAACCCAGCCCTTTATATAGTTCAATAGAAGAAGATAACATTGACCAATCATCTTCCTTGTGAAAATAAGTGTTAATGTCTTCTTTTGTAATTATGCATCAAATGTTAGGGGGGTTAAAACCTCTCTAAAATCCCACAAAATACAGAGGAAAAAAATAAAAAATAAAAGTTGTGAAAAAAAAATAACGTGGAGAATGCGAGTTCAAGACCTAAAGGCATCCAAGGCCTCACTAGTAAGTCTGCAAATTCTCCATTCTTGTAGCACCTGAGCTCCTATGTCCTCATAAAACTTGATGGTAATTACATTCCAGTCCAACAAACAACATTCCACTCTTCCAAACCCCATTTTGGCAACCAATCCAACAACTGCCATGAGCATAATGGAATCCAAACCCCTTCTCCTTTAGGGCTCTCTCACAAAGAGATCCTCTGTATAAAATACTGGGTTTGCCAAAAATGTCAAATAATTTTTGAAGAAGAAGAGCAAGATAAAACCCACAACAGTTCTATCATTTCCTAGAGCCGAGATGAACGAAACACTTTCTGGGTCATTCATGGGGGTTTTAAAATTTACATTCTTGACAGTGCATTCAAATGATTCATCTAGGGTTTTGGGGGGCGGGAAGTTATTATGAGATATTTATAGCAGGAAGACTATGAGGCCTTGGTATGGAAGTGCTTTAAAGAGGGTTGATGAAAGAGCCTCTTCAGTTGATATGTAATGATCATCAGGCATTCAAACTCGGCTAACTACTAAATTAGATTATGTAACAACCCAAAATTAGTATTAAACTAATTATAAATAAAACATAGGAAAAGGAAGTTATAGGTGTATTAAATATTAAAATAATAAAATTTATAAAAAATGGAGAATTGTTAATTAAAAATTAGTTAAATATAAAGGGATCAAGTACCAAAGAAAAGAAGAAAAACCTTTAAAAAGGAGGATTATTGGAGGGGAAAAGGCATTCACTCTTCTTAGATTTTGAAGGAGTATAGGAATGGTTATGGAAAGTAGGAGAATATATTTGACTACAATTTATTGGTTGGGGGCTCGGGGACTCTCAGTGTCACACTGAGGGGTTGGTTGGGTGGAGAGTTATCCCTCAATGCTTGTTGAGATATAGAGATAATATCTTCAACCACTCATCGGATTACATGTATGTATTCTTTTTTTTTGTAAGTTTGAATTGTATTAACAGAGGATGAAATAGTACATATGATATCAAAATGGGTTTGCTCTGCCTGGGGATAGTGATTCAGACATCCATATCAGCTGTCTAAGTGTACCAAAAAGAAATTCTAAGATAATAGAGTTCTACTGATCCCCCACAGGCTGGGGGTTATGGCCTTGATAACATAAAAGGAAAAAATTGGCAAAATGAGAAAACCAGGGTCTTGAAACATCATAAATAATCCAAAGGACAAAGATTAATCCAAAATTTCCATGATCTTGTCACTGCAATCAGTTGAGGTAGGAGCCACATCCCTCGTAGGGGCACAAGCCACCACATCCAGGTCGTGGCGGAAGATCAGCTGCTTACCAACAAACTTCTTCTTCACCAATTCCTTCGCCAAAGCTTACATGCGGTCATTCACCTTGCTCAAGATATCATGAATAACCACCTGGTTGTTCCTAAGCCAACAAATGTTGTCTTCCATGCGTGCCAGGCGTTTATCAACCATCAAGGGATAACCCTCCACCTGAATATGACTAGCCAGACAATCCTCAAATGCTAGAGACACCATAGATTTCATTGCCCAGAGAGGCTGAGGGTGCGGGTGTGTCTGGTGTCTTTGGCATGGGGTGCACCAAATTCCTTAATGATTCCCTCAAAAACTTGTCGAAGAGCCTGCGGGCCTGGACAGGTTTTTTTCCTACCCAACCTCCTCTCCCAACGCTCCACTCGGTCCTGGGTCTGTCGGCTAACTTTCTTCTCGAAGAATCCCTGGATTTTTGCTAAATCCTTCTCAGCAAAGGGCGCATGGGAGTGGAGAGGGCCATTTGTTATATGGCGTTTGGTGGTTTTGGTGTGGACCATTATGTGCAGGTTTCCAAGAGCAGAGCTACAAATAGAGGAAGAGCAGGCAGGGAGAGCGCGATGGTTTGTTAATACAACGAGCAGATTGTTAAGATCCTAGTGGGCAGCCTTCACTAACATCTCAAGGTTTTGGTGTAACGGTTCGTATCATTTGGTATCAAAACCTCCAACCAGGTTCGAGTCACAGAGCGGGTGGCAACGTCGGTATTGCAGTGTTCGTCCAAGGCTTGTATGGCTTGAAGGGGACACCACCATATGGGCGCACATCCAGCCCAGAGTCTAGACTGCGGAGTGTGGTGGGATGTTAAGATCCTAGTGGGTGGCCTTCACTAACATCACGAGGTTTTGGTGTAATGGTTCATATCACAGATACATGAGAAAGTGGTCGAGGAGCAATTGGAATGAAGCTTGGGGCTGCCAGCGAGCCTCATTAATTCCAATTAGATGTCGCATGTGTCGTTGGTCGAGCCCATAATGAAAACAATCATCATCCAGATTCATGATGGAAAGAGCAGGCTGGAGCGGAGGGCTCCGTACCTTCATTTGCAGAGGGTTTAAAGGTTGTAGGTGCCGCTAGATACACATGGTGATGGCCATATTAATCGAATGAGCAGAAGGATGGGGTTGGGCCCGCAAGCCGATCATCTTATGCATGCAGTAGTTCATCTCTATCATTGGCACCGGATGCGCGGTCATGGATCAAGCGGTCTGCGTTGACACTTGGCCTGGACTCGTGTCTAGTTGCTAATTTCTTTGGGGCCACACCTGGATGTGGTGGGTGGCCCACTGTGTAGCACCTGCCATGGGGAAGTCGATCCTTGTTGGCCACATTAGCATAATCTTCCTGTAGTGGAGACGGCACGTCAGCATCCCAGTTCTGCTTTAGCTCATTTTCTGGGTGATCAATTCCCCAATTTGCCAGTTTATCTGCTTGCTTATTGGCGTTTCTTCAGACATGATGAGGAAGGAGGACTTGAGTTGGCTTAATCCAGGATGCTAGAGAATCCAGTTTTGTAGAAAGCCTCCAGCTTGGATTGACTTTGCTATTATAGGATCCATTTAGAAGGCAGTTTAAAATTTGAATCATTACCATTGAGTCGCCTTCCACAATTAGCTTGTGGTAGCCCGCACGATCTACAATTTGTATGCCTTTCAACATTGCAAATAGTTCTTCCGCATTGTTGATTTCTGTCCCTAGATAACCTGTAAATTTTTTAAAGATTTTGCTCTGTTCATCGTGGAAGACTCCTTTGTATCCAGTTGGGCCAGGATTTCCCCGGCTGACCTCGTCGAAGTTAAGCTTGACAAATCCCTCCTTAGGGGTCTCCCAGGTGGCAGGGTTGTTGTTACCAATGCCATTCCTGGAGTTCCTATGTTGATTGCTTGGCTTGTTGATGTCCCAGGATTGGAGTATTCGTTGGGCTTGAGCTTGGTTGTTCCAATCCGCTGGATCCCATTGGGTTATTGCTATGGTCTCTTTGAGATATTGTGTTTCTGATGCAGGATCTATTGCGATCGGATTGTCTGAAAATGTTGGTTCCCCTGTCCCAAAGTTGCTGAGAAAATGGACACTGGTTGAGAATGTGTTCGCAGTCTCTTCTGAGGAGTAGCAGAGATAGCATACAGAAGGTCCCTGGAAGCCTTGTTTGAGAATGGGGTCCCAAGTGAGGATTCTCTTCCAAGCTACAGGCCAGAGGAAAGTGGAGACTTTGGGCTAGAGATTTAGTTTCCAAATTTGAGACCATATCGCATCTTATGGAATTTGACACAATGATCCTAGGGTGGTTGTAGCTAAAAGCATTGTGTCATCAACAAATTGGAGATGCGAGGCTTTGAGGTTGTCTCCAGTAGGGTTAAGACTAGAAAGATTATTGTTGCTAACTATTGTTTTCAGGGTTTGGTCGAGGCCTTCCATCATTAAGATGAAGAGGAAGGGAGAAAGAGGATCCCCCTGACGAATACCTCTAGAGGCAGTGAAGGCGGGGGAGGGGGGGCCATTGACAAGAATATAAAGAAGGAAGGAGGTGATTGTCATGATCCAATGAACCCACATTGGAGCAAAACCAAAGGCTAGAAGAATTTGTTGCATGTATTACCAGGATATATTGACAAAAGGCTTTTGATAAGCCTAGTTTGATGAGCATTCCTACTTTTTTTTAGTTCTAAGCATGTGTTGTTAGGATACCATCCAAGATTTTTCGTCCCTCAACATAACCAGATTGCTCCTCCAAAATGTGGTGAGGCAGAATGAGTTTGAGTCAAGTGGCAATGATTTTAATGATGATTTTATAAATGATATTGCAGAGGGAGATGGGTCTAAATTTACATGGCAACACCGACGAGTCTTCTTTGGGAATGAGAGTGATGAAGGTGGCATTTAGAGTAGGAAGGACATTTAGCCATTGTTTGGATTCCTCCACAGCTTCCCAGACATATTGCTTGTCAATATTCCAGCAGTGTTGATAGAAATCTATGGTGAATCTGTCTGGTCTCGGGGCTTTTCCTGGCTGCATCTCTTTTATGGATTCTAAGACTTCCTTTAAAGTGATAGGTTGAAGAAGGCTATCGTTTTGCTCCTGAGTGACCAACCTTGGAATGTTCTAGAGGATGGATCTAATGCCTTGTTCTCAATTTGGATTGTCCTCAGTTAGGATGTTGCTGTGGAAGTTGACCAATTCCTTTGTAATGCCTGCCTGTGTGGTTAAGTGCTGGCCTTAATTGGAATGCAGGAGAGAGATTTTGCTATGTGCTCGGCGTTGTATCATTGAATCATGGAAGAATTTGGAATTTAGTTCTCCTTCCTTTAGCCATCATATTCTGGATTTCTGCTTCCAGATTGTTTTCTCTTGGTTCATGCGTTGATTTAGAGTTCTTTGTATGCATGATTCTTCTTCAAGCAGTTGCTCAGTATAGCCTGATGCTATTGCAATTTGTTGTAGCTCAACCATTCCTTCCTCTAATTTTCTTTTGGCTTCAAAGATGTTGCCAAAAACATCATTGTTCCAAATTTTTAATTTTCCTTTCACCCATTTTAGCTCATGTTGGATATTGTACATTTTAGAGCCTTCCTTTCTTGGAGCATTGACCGCCATTGGGAGAGATTCTCCATGAATTTAGGATGATCCAACCAAAAATTCTCAAATTGGAAGGGTCGATTGCATGGCTTGGTATTTTGGTCAATTTCGAGGTTAATGGGCTAGTGGTCAGAGTCTACGCTTGGTAGTATAGAAGTGTCAAGCATGGCTCCAGAGCTGACGAAATTGGTTGAGAGAAGGAAGCGATCCAGTCTGGAGGCCACTTGATTTGCACCCCCTCTTTTTTTATTCCAAGTGTAGGTGCCAATATTTGGAACGATATCAACCATATCCAAAGTGTTGATCATCTCCCCAAAAGCTTTACTAGCTTAGTCAAGGCGACTATTGCCCCCTTTTTTCTAGAGAGGTGGAGATCATATTGAATTCTCCTCCTAGGATCCAGTGCCCATCCACAAGTTTGATTTGGTTGAGTGAATCCAGAAAATTTTGTTTAAGTGTTGGGTTGGTCGGTCCATAGACATTGGTCAGAGTGCCTGATGTCCTGCTGCCTTTGACCTCGTAGGATGTTGATAAGGTAAACCTCGTAGAAAAGAAGTTGGAAAAATGTATAACTGTAGGATCCCAAAGTATTGCAATGCCTCCCATTGCTCCTACTACATCGAGGGCCATCAACTGACATCCTTCTAACAAAAGGATGCCCATTTTTTCATTGTCTCCATCGTACATTTTGGTTCTTGGAGCATTACTATAATCAAATTCTCTTGATGTATCTTGGATATGAGGGTTCTTCTTTTACTTTTCCCTCCCAGACCATGAATATTCCAGGATATAACTTTCATTGGGGAAACTGATGAGTAGTGGGAAGGGATTGCATCCACTCAAATAGTGGCATGTAATTCCTTGATGCAATAAACTGCTCGCCAAGCCCTGCTAATCTATGTTGATTTGTGTTCCTTCCTTTCTTGCATCCACCCAGATTGTTGTTTCCCTTTTGAGAGTGATGAATACCTAGGGGACTGCTTTGTGGGTTATGTGGGTCTTGAGATGGGGTTGTTTTTCCAGTAGCTTCTTGAATAGCTCTCTAAATTAGCTTGATATGCAGTGTAGAGATGGTTGAGAGGTCATCCCTTTTACATACATACTTCAATGATTTTTTGGATCTCATGATCTATTATGTCCAGTTCCTTTTCTTTGTCCCCGTTTCTTTGATCCTCCGCTTCTTCCATGGTTCTATCTTCTTGAGGATTTATCTTTCTGCGCTTAGGTTGATCCGGATTGGTGCTCTCCTGATTTGTTATGTCCTCTTGGGTTTTGTCTGTTGCTTCTTCTTCGAGCTCCATCTCTTCCTTCTCCAAAATGACAAACTGATTGGTGTTGTTGTGCCATTGGGTGGGGGCAAGGTTTCTTCAGAGGCTTTTCCTTTGGATCTATGAATTACTAGGGTGAAGTTTGATTGATCGGGCTGAGAAGAGGGAGGAGGTGGGGGTGGGGGTGAAGGGATCTAGACTTCCGGGCAGTCTCTGTAGAGATGCTCGTATTCATGGCACTTATGGCGTCGAAAGGGGATATGTTCATAGTCTAGGGTGGATCCATTCCTCATCATGAAAACTCATGCGGATGGCTTTTGACAACGGTTTGGAAACATTCATATGAACACATATTTGAGCAAAGGATGTGTACCTACCTATTTTGGTGATCTCAGAGCTTCTGATGTAGGTTCCTATGCTGTTGCCAATGCCTGCTAGTATTTCTTCCTCCCAATACTCCTCTGGTAGTGAACACATTCTGACCCATATTGGAACTTCCGTAGAATCCTCTTGATCTGGGCTATAATTTTATTTCCAGTAACGCATGAACAACCCCATGCTATTGAAGAAGTGTGGACCTTGTTCTATGATCCTTTACCGTTCTCTGGGTTCTAAGAATATTAAAGTGAAAAACCCTTTTGATCCCTGTTTCACATCAAATCCTCCTTGGGGTTTCCATTTATGATTGTTCTATCCCTAGAGGGCTCTTTTCGTTGGCCAAAAACCCATGAATTTGCAGATCAAGACATGATCTCGCATGTATTGCATGTATTCAACCACTTTGTTTGAAGTAACTTCAAAGGTGGGAATATCACTAGTTTTTGGGAAACATTTACCTCTGGTGTCGCCTGAGTGTTTGTTGAGGGTTGTTCGTCGCCACCTCCCTTATTTATCGAACTCCTCACTTGTTGCTGCAGGATCTCCTTTAAGTTTTGCGCGAGGCTTGCATTCAGGGCCCAATTGGCATTTCCCTGTGTGTGATTTGTTGAAGTGGATGGATTGCGAATGATGTTGCAGCAGGAGGGGCTTCCTCCCCCCCCCGATGGTTTGGCCATCAGGCCCTCTCAACCTCAAACATGTTTGATGAAAACCCTAGCTTTGCTGTGAACCCTAGTTTCGGACAACACTCCAGGTGCAGAGCTCTTCCTTCTCTTCTCCTCCAATGGGTTGGTTCCTTTCATTTACTTAATACAACACATTGCCAAACTATAGACCAAACGAAAAAATTATTTATAGGTATGAATTCTTATTATTTCACTTCGATTGTTATTATGCTAGCTCTATAATGTTTTGGATTTATTTAGCTCATGGAAATTAATTAGTTTATAGAAAATGATTATGAATTACTATTTTTCTAATAAATTTGTCGTTAAGGCCCATCCGGGCCTCACATTTGGTATCGTAGCGTAGGTTTCTAACACTAGGACCTATGGACCCTTTCCCATATTTAATGGATCTATATAGATATTGACAATTTATGCTAGATTTGGTAGAATTATATTAGATCTATAATAACTCTATTTTGGATCAAACAGGCCGAGCGAGCTAGGGTTCTGTGACGACTAGGGTTCAGCTGGCTGCGACGGCTTTGCTTTAAGCTACCGAGGGCCTTCTTGGCTCCTCCCCATGCCTTCTGTATGGATCCTCCTCCGGATATGAATCTGGAGGAACGACGACGCTTCCTGGATGAGGCTTTCAGAGCATTAGTGGCTTCTACGCCCTCTCCTTCTTCAGCTCCAGATTCTGGTGATGGTTTTGTCAAGAGGGTTGTTGCTCCCGATATTTAGATAATGTCAGCCACTTCAATATTGAAATCCCTCGCTTTGAGTGAGAGATTTCTGATAGGGCAATTCACTGGGATCTGGCCCTCTAAAAAAACTATGGACTCTTGGATTAATAAAAACTGGATGCCTCTGATCTCTGGAGGTCTTCAGCACTGCTTCTGTGGTAAGGGGTTTTTCACTTTCTTACTCGAACTCAAAGAAGACAGAGATCTCGTCTTTAGGAGTGGCCCTTACTTCATGGGTCCTCGTAGTCTGTACTTAAATCGCTGGAGTTTAGCCTTTGATCCTGAAAAGGATGTACCCTCCGCAGTTTCGGTCTGGGTTCGCCTCCCACACCTTCCGCTGCATTGCTAGAATGATGAAAATCTTCAAGCGATCGGGAACTCTCTTCGAAAGTACATTGATAAGGTCGAACCAAAGGGGCCTCTGTTCTCATGTGCCAGGATTTGCGTGGAGGTAGATCTAGAAAAAGGTCCTCCTGAAATAGTGAGTTTGTCTATGGACGATTGGGAACACTTGCAAAATGTAGACTACGATCAGCTTCCTTTCAAGTGCAAAAATTGCCATGAGTACGGTCATTTTGTCAAAAAACACCCAAAAATAGCCCATGAAAATCCAGGGAAAACTCAGGAAGAAGGATGGTAGCAGGTCAAAAAGGGAAGAAAAATGCCCCCTCAAGCTCCGCTAGCAAATGGGCCACAGCGAGAAAAAAATAAGGAACATTCGAAGGAAGGCAAGGAAGCCTCAGCTAGTAATCAATTTCAGGCCATGAACATGGAAGAAGGTGAAATCTTATCAACTAAAAATCTCTCAAATGAAGAAAATCAAGAGTTCTCTGTAATGGCAAGCATCTGTGTCGCCTGTCTTAGAGAAGGAAAGGCTTGAACATGTCTCATAAGGCTCCCTAATGCTAGGAGGTTCTTGGGCAGATATGGTTAAGCACACCAAAGGTGTCTCACAGAGTTTCACTCCTAAGCGCTCCTCCTCCCAATCCCTAGACCTGCAGGATGCAAGACTGCCCTCGAATACTAGAGGAAGAAAATCTCAAAGGTACCATAGGGAGCAAGAAGCGAAAAGAGAGTTAGAGCTTGGAAGGTAAAGGAGCCTTGAGGAAACTAATCTTCTACAAAACCCTAAAAATTTAGGAGGAGCAAGAGTGGAAGGTAGATCCCAAGCAGGATCACAATCGCTCAAGAAATAATGAAATCCATCTCTTGGAATTGCAAGGGTCTGGATGGACAGACCAAAGTGGAGGCTCTAGAAGACTTCATCAAATTAGAAAGACCATATCTTTTGTTAATCCAAGAGACCAAAATGACTGACGTGGAGGTTTTGGCACTCTCACGTTTTTTCTGGAAGAATTGCCAAGGAAAAGCCGTAAGCTCCAGAGGGGCTTCTAGAGGAATAACCTCCTTTTTTTCTAACAATTTTACTCTAAAATCGGTCAGAGATAACCCTAAATGGTTGCTGACATAATTACAGGGGAAGGATGACTTAGATTCCCTCTTCATATGCAACGTTTATGGACCAACTCACTACAGGGATAAGCAATCCTTCTGGAGCGAGCTCTCCTCTCCTAAGGATGGTCTACGTGGGAAATATCTTATTTTCGTAGGAGACTTCAACACTACTAAGTCGCATGAGGAGAAGCGGGGCGGTTCTAAAGTTAGGGACCCCTTCAGCGAGATGATGGAAGACTTAATCTCTGATCTAGATTTGCTGGACCCATCGTTAAAGAATAGAAAATTTACCTGGAGTAACAGAAGGTTGGGCACCGGCCACATAGTGGCACGACTTGACAGATTCCTTGTAAGTTCCTCATTCCTTCAGAAAGATCTTCTTCCTGCCTCTTTTGCTTTGCCTTCAGCTGTCTCTGACCACAAGCCCATATCTTTGACTTTGTCTGGCCCGGCCAATCTTGGACCCATACCTTTTCGTTTTAATCCAATTTGGCTTCATGATGATAAAATTATGGATCTTATTCAAAATGCTTGGAATCGCCAATGCTATGGCTCCCCAAGTTATATCTGGGAATCAAAGTTGAGATCGGTGAGGTACGCTCTAAAGAGTTGGGCGAAAGTCGCTTTCAGGAATCCAAGTTCCCAAAAAATTCAGTTTTAGAAGGATCTTGCTCCTCTTCACTCCAACATGGAGAAGGAAGAGATCACCAACCCGGTTCTGACTTGGGAAAGGGAGTTGAATATGAAAATACTAGTCACTGCCAGACAAGAAGAAGAAGTGTTGAGGCAGAAATCCAGACAGCTGTGGCTTAAAGGAGGACATAGCAACACGGATTACTTTCATAAGGAAACCAAGGCTAGGCTCAGCTTCAGTACTGTAAAAGATTTGAAAGATAGGAATGGGAGGATGATCATGGGGCAAGATGTTATCAAAAATCATGTTTTTCAACACTTTAAAGAGCTTTACTCGGACTCGGAGGAGACTGATCACATAGCTCAAGCCTATCTTATAGCTGGAATCCCCACGATTCTTTCTAATCGTGAGAACATGGACCTATCAAATCCAATTTTGGAGTTCAAAATAAAGGATGATGTTTGGGCTCTGCACGCAGACAAGGCCCCTAGACCAGACGGGTTCACCATTAACTTTTATAGAGCAGCATGGGATATCATCAAAGAGGATTTAAAAATCATGTTAAATTGGACTAGAAAGAAAGATAAGATTGGCGGTGGAACCTATTCCTCTTTTATGGCCCTAATCCATAAAGAAAGAATCCCTCAATTGATTGATAGATTCTGACCAATCTCTCTTTGAAACACTTCATATAAAATTCTCCGAAAATTTTGGCCACTAGAATAAAGAAAATCATGGCTTCCCTCATCTCAGACTCCCAAGGAGGTTTTGTTGCTGGGCGTCAAATACTAGACAACACCATCCTCATCCAAGAAGCCGTTCACTCCAGCATGGAAAGAAAACAATAAGGTATGGCTATTAAGTTATACATGGCTAATGCTTTTGATAGAGTTAATCACTTTTTTCTTTATGAAATTATGCACAAATTTGGCTTCTCAAAAAGATTTGTAAGATGGATCAAGGCTTGTATTGGTCGTCCCTGGATTGCACCGCCTATGAATGACAGGCCTACATATTTCTTCCAAGTCACGAGGGGACTTCGACAAGGTTATCCATTGTTTCCCTTTTTATATCTCTTGGTTGCGGAGTCTATGAGTAGGAAGCTTCACTCTCTGCAAAGTACAGGTGAGTTAAAAGGTGTAAGGATGGCTAGAGGAGTAAAGGCGGCCAACCAGGCGTAGTTTGCCGATGAGACTATTTTGTTGGTGGGTGCATCTACAGTCATAGCTGATAGGTTCAAAGGGGCACTATTCACGTTCCTAAAATCCTTAGATGGCAAGGTGAACTCTACTAAGTCAAAAGTTGATGGTTGGAACTGCCCGCCTTGGACTATGGCAAGAATTGCCAGGATCCTTGGCTTTGAAGGAAAGTTAACTTGCACTTCTTTCAACTACCTTGGGACTCCCATTCTGAAGGGGCAAAAAAGGATGTCGAATTGGCAAGGGATGATCGATAAGATCAAGGCTAAAATCAATTCGCGGAGAGCAAGATGGCTCAAACCAGCCGGGAAACTTGTGCTCATCAATGCAGTTCTCTCAGCCTACCCAACCTACGCTTGTTCGATTTCTTTAGCTCCCAAAACAATTATGCAAGACATCACTAAAGAATTAAGAAAATTCTTGTGGCAAGGAGGCAAATATACTAATACTAAAAAATTTCATTTGGTAAATTGGGATACTGTTTGCAGTCCGAAAGATTGTGGTGGAGCAGGCCTAAGAGACTCGAATTGTATGAACCTTGCTCTGGGAGCAAAAATCCTCTGGAGATTAGTCTCTGGTGGAAAAGCTTGGTGGAAGGAGATTCTGCAAAGAAATATCTGAAAGGTTCAAGACATAGATGCCTAGAAGACATTGACCTGAGCAGAGGTGGATCCCCAATTTGGGACTTATGCAAAAAAGTTGTATTCATTATTCAAGACAACCTATATTGGATTCCTGGAAGTGGGAGGAGGATAAAGATTTGGCTAGACAATATAGGGACTTGTTCCCCTTCTAATTTTCTGTCGGCTTTCTCTGATCTTAAGCTTTGGCTTGATCACTTCAATATTTCCACTCTTTATGACCCATCCTCCTGGGCTCCCAATGGAAGATGGGCTGGCTGGAAGGACTTAGAGATCTCGGATGATCTCCAGGTTGACTTCGACATGCTTCTCTGCACGCTGCAAGGTTCTATTCCTGTGCATAATCACCCAAAAGACAGAAGAGGCTGGGGAAATTATGGTTCCTACTCGATTAGAGAAGGATATTGTATCCTATATGGTCCAAAAAATAATAACATCAAAGATAGAAAGTGGAAAAAGTAGGTGTAAGGACAGTTTGCCAAAAATTAATGCCTTCTTCTGGATCCTGTCTCATCGCAAAACTCTTATAGCTGAGAACTTGAGGAACAGAGGGATATAGGGGCCTTTGCGCTGCATTCTATGCAAAGACTCAAAAGAAACAATTGAGCACGTCTTCCTGAATTGTAACTTCACACAAGAGGTTTGGTCTCGCGCTACCCATGGATTACACTTTCATTTAACAATGCCACCAATATGGAATGATCTCTTCGACCGTTGGAAGGATTACTATCAAGGATCTCTCTCTCAGAAGCCTGACTTCGCCAGAGCTTGGGAAGCTCTCCCGAAATACATTTGCTGGAAAATTCTGACAATGAGAAATAAAGAAATCTTTGAAGGGAAAAATTCCACTCCGAGCAGGGTGCTTTCTTCCGCTAAAGCCCTTTGGGTGGAAGCCCTTTCCACGAGAGGGACATATAACATAAGCGAAGAACCCCTTACGGTGGAGGAACGAGCGTGGGTCTCTGGTTTTTTGGTTCTTGCCCCCTCGTTCACCGGGATCAAACCTCTCATAAGATCCAACTCTCTAAATTAGCAGGTAAGAATGAGCCGTCTGTATTTCCATTCTTGGAGGATGAGCATTGGATGCAACACTCTGTTCTTCAATGGAGCCTTGAAAGGCAACCCTGGGTTGGCAGGTGCGGGAGGAGTCATTTATGACTCCAAGGGGAACAAGCAGACTGAGTATGCCTAGGGGATCGAAAAAAAAAACAATGGCGCTGAATGGTTAGCCCTAATCAAGGGTCTGGAATTAGCTCGAATCATTGGAATTGAAGAGCTAGTGGTCTTTGGAGACTCGCTTCTAGTCACTAGAGAAGCTAGAAAGCTTACAAAGAACCGGAAGAACCCGTCTATCAAGATGCACTATCTCCTAAATTGCATAGTCAAAGAATTCAAAGCTATTGATTTCAAGCATGTGTTGCGCGCTCTTAATCAGCATGCGGATAAATTGGCTAATGATGGAGCAAGTCTTAATTGTGGCAACTTGACGTGTGACCGAAAGGTTTATGACAAAGTTTGGATTCCCTAGTGTTGAGTTCTTGATGATCATGTTTACCAAGCATAGGAAACATAGGAGCAACAAGCTCGCTCGCAGCATTTCGAATTTGGATGTAATAATGGGTCATGATCCTGCCAATACTACTCATGTCACATTAATGGCATCAGGGTTCACCGATGGGTTGAGACAGTTGTTCAGCATGCGTAAGGTTCAGGCGGTGGAAAGGACAGGTTTTATTGCGTATGGGAGACACGAAGGCGGCATTATCTGCGGTTCCTATGCTGCTAAGTGCGTTAAGAAGGAGCTGTCGGGAATAATCCTCTGTGATATGGGTGATTTTAGTGTTCAAGGTTCGCATGTGGCTCATTATTCGGCTTCTCGTCTGCCCTAGTGTTTGCGGTGCAGAAAGACTATTAGGAAGCATGAGGACCTTACGCACCAGGACTTCAAGAAAGATTTTGCGTTACAAGAAGAGTGATAGGTGAACTCAGACAACCCGGTAAGCCCTTTCGGTCATGTTTCCTGCAATCTTGATTTTCTTGGCATTAAAGGGAAATGGTATCCCTCCTTGGCTCAGAAAGATATCAGTGCTCTTGGCTCTCCTATGGGTCTGGACAGAGGCTCCAATGCGAAGGATGGTTAAAAAATTCTAAAGGAAATGCAGGAGCAGCTAAGAATGTTGTGCTATGAAAACTCGGAGATGAAAAGAGCCATTTCTAATCTATACTCCCTCGTTCAAGTCACGCTTTCTGAGAATCGTCATTGCAGTAGTCAAGGATAGGACATGGTTACCAACCTAGGCGATAAAGTGGACTTTGTCTCTGCTATCAACATGGATATCAGCTTTGATAATGTTATCAGTGGCATCAAAATTGTTGAAAAGAAAGTGGACCTTCTGAGGGATGACATTGGGCATTTCTTCATGGGCTGGAAAGTTGGAGGTGGCGTGGTGAAAATCTCTGAGGAACCTGTGATTTGCAACCTCCCCAAGCATCTGGAGGTTCAGTATCAGACATAAATACGTGAGTTTTTCACTCTTTTTGGTCTTCGCAACGACTTTAATCATTGATGCCCTCGTCCAGTGATTTTTCAGGGTTTCTACTCTAGGTTTCGGGGCTCTCTATTCGTCTTAGCAGGATCTTTTTTGTTAGCATTTTGGAAGAAGTCCTCTTATAAGGCATAGTCTTTTATTTTTCACATATATGTATTATTTTTGTCTTTATTTACTGGGGCAGTTTGTTAGGTTTTATAGTTTGCACAGACTAGGGAAGTTTCATGACTGTTGCAAAATAGAAAAGGATGAACATGGAGTCATGGACTTAGTTCTATGATTGAAGAAATCCTTCTTCCTTTTTTTGTAATCTCTGCTAATTTTTATAATCGAAAGCTTTGTATCCATTTCTGTAAAAAAAAATTAACTCTATTTTAGATCTAGTGTCATATATTAAAAAATAAAATAAAAATAAAATAAAAAACATCATAATCTACATCTATTGTTATTATAAAACCTATTGGAAAATGTATATATTTAAGATTATAGATTGCATTATAGATTTATAAAAAATAAGATCTAAATCTATTATTATAATAACATGAAAGAGTAAATTGTTCTCTCTTCAGTATTTAAATGTTTATGTGCAAATCATTTTCATTGTTTGGTTGTTTTGAGCACTTGGATTTAACTTTCAAAAACCCTTAGAACCAACTCCTTTAGCAGTAAGCCTTCATATTTTTAGATATGAGTTCTTATATCTTAATTGATTATCTTGCACTTATTTGTGTAGTTGTTTAAATTTGATTTATTCATTTTGTGTAAGCGTTGATTTGATTATTTGAAAAAAATAATAAAATATTCCAACCCCCCAAGGTTAGATTCTCTACATGCTTACTTCACTAATTAAAATCTTAAACCCAACACTAAACAAATCTAGCTCTATAATCCTATAATTTCAATTTTGATTCACTGTATAATTAGCTCTATTCGTAATGACTTTGGGATGATGATAACTCTTAGATATGATTCACATTAAAGCAAATTTGGGCTTCCTAAGGTTGCTTCACTTCATGGATAGAATCACTATCCACAACTAGACTTTGTAATAATTTTATAACACCAAAATTAAGACACCCTTAGTGAGAATGGCCTCCTCATTATGCTTAAATAAGCTCATAGGGGACATAGTCTAAGTATGAAAAATATCCTTGGACTGTAGACTGAAATCATAGCATAGATCAAAATTTATCCACCAACAAGCCATCACAACCATCAATGGATCTCCTTTAGTATGTATCAAGTTCCAAATCTAATTCACATAGAAGGTAATTTTGCACTCCAAACGTGGTATTGTCTTAATAATCATCACCTTGGATGTAATACGGTTAGGATTTCATTTTAGTATATATCCCTAAATTATTAAGTAGACCTGAAAGTACATACTTACAAAGAAGATTGTTATATTTTCTGAGTATGGTGATATTGTAATCTAAAGCCCACATTTGATGATGACACATGGAGCACGATCGATTGGGCAGCAACACTCGAATGGAACTCTTGGCACTTTGGTGTCTACTATACTTCATAAGCTCACTGCATATCACTAATGTTCAGATTTTTGGAGACTCCTTTGTTATCATTGGACGGGCGTTGGATTCTAATGCACTCAATGTGGCCTCCCTAGAACATTGGAAGAGGAAAGTCAGATTTATTTTGGTTCAGCATGAAAAACTCTTTATCAAGCATGTCTCTCGTTCCTTTAACCACAGGGCTGACAATTTATCGAAGAAAGGACTAATTCTAGAAGAGGGCACTTTACAGGTTATACACTTTAATGAGCAAAGGCCTCTGAAGTTTGAGGTTCTGCGTATTTATTAATGCTATATAACTATTTCTGAACTCTTTGTTTTTTGTTAATTTTGGGAACTATCTTTGTTTTGGGCACTGTGGATAGTTCATATCTTAGAATTATGGTAACTCTGGAATTTAAGGCAGAACCAGAATTATAGTTTATAATTGGTAGTGTTAGAATTTTGAATGACAGACAAAACTGAATGATCGTTCACTATCTATGGGATAGGATATATTGTAAATTTCTTTGATTCATCCTTATGAATAGCAAGAAAAAAAAAATTCAGTTGAAAAAAAAAATTAGGAGATCGGCCAACAATCACATCATTCCTAAGTATCTGGCTTTGGACTTTGATATAACCATACCCTTAGGACCTGAGAACCACCTTCAACTTCCCACTACACTTTTTTCTTTTATAATTATGTTGGCCTCTAATCATTATTGCTATAGAGTTGAGACTATAAAATTCTTGAATGGCATGCATATCTCAATTTCCCCTGTATATATCTCAATTCCCCATCTATAATGTGTTGTCTCATATACAAGCAAGCCTAGAATATTAGGTTTCTTGCAAGTGTCGAAACATCTTTGAGTTAATGTATGGGTTTGGAAGTTGTGATTTGTCGAAAATGGTTTTGGAATACACAGTGCATTTGGATTGTAAATGAAGTTTGGGAATATTGATATCTTCAAAGCTTCAAATTTATAGAAGTGAAAAGATTAATGATGATATAAAATTAGGGGTTTTACAATTTGGTAGTGACCTATATATGTTTCTTTTCATTGCGGCGGTTATTGCTATTGTTTTCCATTTCCAAAGTAGATGAGATTTGTGCTTCAAAATGAGAACGAAAAAAAATTCCAACCATTTTTCAAGGTTTTGTGAGCGTTACCAAGGACAAGGTAAAGCATGGATTGGTAAAGAAAAATATTGCCATATCAATTATAAATGGCCATAGTTGTGAAAAATGAATATTGCCATGTCAATTATAAATGGCCATAGTTGTGAAAAATGCTTTTTTGGGGGGGAGCCTAAGAGGGATTGAACTAGTGGAAAGTGTCCCTCGGGATTCATAGGCAGAAACTGGTTAAATGTGAGTGTATCAATCCTTCTTGGACTACTCATTGCATGTAGCAGTGTCATAGATTTACCTTTCTGGTTGGAAAGATAATGTCTCGCTCATTGCTATCTTTTGGAGGTGTTGTATTTATATTTTGGAGGTGTTGTTTTCTTATCATACATGTAGGGTCCATTCAAACTGTAAAATGTAAGGACCAGTTATTGTGAGCATTTCTTTTCACTTGCCCTTCCAAGAGATTTGTTATAAGAGTAATGAGAGAAGATACTCTCTTTTGAATGTTTTCATGTGACATTGGAGTGTTAAAAGCTTGGCACTTTGTCCACTCAAAGAAAAAGTGTATTGATACCATTTATACATACATTTGAGTGTAGACATTCTTGAAATAAGTTGCCATAAATAGAAAGTCCACATTGTTTATGTTATGTAATTGAAATTATAGAGACCGTAAGATGTAAAAAGTATGTTCGAAACTGCAGTGCATTTGAAGTCGATAGAGCTCTTCCTTTAAACATTAGATTGGCCAAGCATGAAGCATTCTCCTAATTTCTTAGAACTCCTCAATTATTAAATGTAGATAAATGGCGAGGCTTGAAATCTAATCAATATAGAATGAGGTATGAATTAAGAAATTTAAAAACACTAAACAAACAAATACATCCTTGGCAAATCAGTCTCATGGAAGAACAATGTTTTCTTTAGATCAGAATGTTGCTTTAGACCCATTTCCCATAAAAATCACAATTGTTGCTCTCAACTCTTCTTTAATTGGAATAGGTGTATATTTCCATTTAACATGAGTGTCAATTATTTCTTTCAATAATTAGCTGCAATAAATGTTTATAAGCAATGGGAATGTATATTTTTACAAAGCCAATATTTTATACACAACCTTTCATTAATGTGCAAGTGCCTTCTATGGAATTTATTTTGCTTCATGATGGACATGGTTAGAGCACACTTTCATAGAGATTGTTTCCCTTATGACAATACTTTCATAGAGATTGTTTTCCTTATGACAATTTATCTGTTGGCCACCTTTGGTGGGTGTTGAGACACTCTGATGGAATTTTTGCTTGCACATTTGTATTATCTTTGTGATTGCATTGGAGTTAACTGATTTGTTTCAATGCTTTGGTTGGAGGAGATTCATTGTTCTCATCTATGGATGGCTTGTCATGTTTGATGGTTAGTTTAGTGATGTGCTCCTCATATTGCATACTTTTCATGAGAGGATCATATTTCTAATGGATATTTTGAAGAGATCTTCACCTTGGTTATGGAATTCCCTATCTCATATACTTCTATCATCATTATGGTTCCATACTTGGTATATTTTCCTATCACTGAAAATAGTGCTCCACCTTTGCATAATTTTCTATATTAATATATCCCTTCCATTTTTTAAATGGCGATGCATGGCTCTTGTGGGAGAATTCCTTAGCACTTATGGGTTAGTTTTAGCATTGGATTATCATCTTGGAATCATTGGTGTTGGACCCTAGTACAATGCTTCTCATATGTGCTTTAGCCTTCTCAACGGTTATGATTTGGGTGGTTTAGCATGGGTTGATACTAATGGTGTGGATGCCCTAGTAAATTTGGGGCATTATTGGCATATGGATTTAGTATTGACATGTTTGACTATCATCCCATTGAGGCACTCCCTTGGTTCATTAAGAGATTTAGGTGTCTTTTGTATTTACGATGTCAGGAATTATGCATTACAACTAGCTTCTTTGCTCTCCTAGAAGAAAGTCTATTCTGCATGATAGAGTGATTGAATCCATAGGATACTTTGTGCTTCTTAGTTGCAAAGGATCTAGCAACATGAGAGAGTGAATGATTAACACTCGTGGAGGTATGGAGCACCATCGCCATGCATCCTCCACAATCCAATTGGGATCTCTTGGGCTATAGTAAGGCGATCCTTCCTTGCCCCAATATGTTGAAGTGGCCTTTGATCTTCACAAACAAAGGAAATCGTTATCAAAGTATCTTGGCCTCGTCAACAATGAATATCTTCACAATAATAGCATGGAACCCATTGTCTCAATCATCAATAGAAGACACTCTCCTAGGCCTCAAAACATACTCAATTAGGATTAAGTGTATATATATATATATATATATATTGAATAAATGATTTGATGGCACTAGTATATCTTCATAGAGATATGATGAGGTAATTTGATTAATGATGATAATATGTCCTATAATCTTATGATTCCATTACAATTATGATGATATATTGATTACATGCAATAATTTATGCTATCCTTATTGATGAAGATATAATGATATGATATCCTTGGAATGACATGATGTTAGCAGACAATTATTTCCTTTAACTATATAAAATTATTTCTAATATATTTCATGGTAACATGACATGTGGTTCTTTGTGGAAAGATGGCGTATAATTGTCGTGCAATGATATGATGACACGATTACTTTATGATGACGTGTGTTATTTTGTGATATGTTGATTCTTATGATAGCATGCAGTACATAACATGCGAATATTCTCTAATTCATAAAGGTCCGTGGAGGTAAATGACTATGATTGCATATGCTCTTTAAATGATGACAATGTTATCATAATGGAATTTTCTAGGATAGCTTGGTAGAATTGCTTAATATTCATAATGATATTATAATGCTTATGGTATGTGGACCATGTATTATGATAAGGATATCATGTTATTATATGTGATTCATGATGAGGATACTTCACGACGATGACTATACAGTTTTATGTTGATGATTACCGTCGTATGATGGCAAGAGGTAACATGTAGTTGTTTACTATTCATGGTTTACTATGGATAGGGTGGTGTATGATAAAGTCATGTTATCTTGATGGAATGTGATAGCATATATTCATAATGATAATATATTACTAATGCAGTGATTACACGTTATGAGGTAGTGATTAGAAGGAAACCCACTCATGGGCCTTGGGCCAGTTAATTCAAGGATTTCGTGGGAACCCATAACCACGAATGAGAATGTTTACAAGTAACATCTTATGGGTGGGGACAACTCAACCAATAAACTCGTTCCAATAGTTCTTATAACTTCTAGGGATTCTATAAGTCCATGGCTAGAGTCATACTCGCTAGTGAGAGGAATATGGAGAGGGATTTCCGATGCTTGAGGATGGATGTCGTTAGAGAGGATAGGGAGGAAGTTTGGGCCATCCTTTCAAGATTCCTAGTAGTACATTGGGGTAGTGTGCTAATAAATATATGCCTATCCTAACCCAGATGAGACCTTTAAGGTACACAAAACCAGAAGGGGAGGGTGGATAAGGCCGTGGTAACTTCCTGGTAACTTTTGATGCCTACTGTATGATTCGCAGATAGGTTACAATAGAGGATTCGTGCCACAACAAGCGGTACCATCTAGAGTTTGATGTGCAGGGTTATGGAGGTTGATTGGATGGTATGACTCTCATAGTGAGGGTGTGTAAGGGAGGAAGTAAATTATATAAAAAAAATGACCATGATACTTAATAATTTGAATTGATTGGTGCATAATGGTATGAATCGATTGGATACTAGGAATCTAATAAGAACAATCAAGAACATGTAGTAATATAGGTTACTATATTGTTATTAGTACAGTACTGAAAATTAGTCGTATTGGACACACGAATAACTCTTGCCTATGCAATATTACTAGTTACTTAGGTGCCTATTGTGTGATGCTTAAACACATTAATTTCTACCTAAGTATAACATAACTTCAAAACAAAGTTTCCTGAAGGAGGGAAGTATGTAACAACACAAAATTAATATTAAACTAATTATAAATAAAACATAGGAAAAGTAAGTAATAGATGTATTAAATATTAAAATAATTTTTTTTATAAAAATTGGAGAATTGTTACTTAAACGTAATTAAATATAAAGAGATTAAGTACGAAAGAAAAGAAGAAAAATCTTTAAAAAGGAGGAGGATTGGAGGGGGCAAGGCATTCATTCTTCTTAGATTCCGAAGGAAGATAGGAATGGTTATGGAAGGTAGGAGAATGGATCTGGCTATGGTTTATTGGTTAGGGGATGGGGGGGTATCAATGTCTCATTGAGGGGTTGGTTGGGTGGAGAGTCATCCCCCACACGTTGTTTTCCCTCAATGCTTATGGATATCTATAGTTAGTATCTTCAACCACTCCTTGGATTATAGGTATGTATTCTCCTTATTTCATTTAGATTGTTATTATGATAAATCTGTAATGTCTTGGATTTATTTAGCTCATGGAAATGGATTAGTTTATAGAAAATTCTTGTGAATTATTGTTTTTCTACTAAATTTGTCTTTAAGGCCCATCGGGGCCTCACATCTTCAAAATGTGAGCAAAAAATTCTTTGGTAGCTAGTATTCTGCATGCAAATATTTTGTTTTTAACATCCGTTGTCATGGTGATGACTCTTCTCTGCAACTATTGACATTGAAAATTGAATCTGTGACTCTCCTAATGATCCACACGTTATCTTCACTTGGGAAATAGCCTCTGCAATTTTCTTTTCTTACTCCCATTTATGTGAAGAACTATAACAGTGTTAGAAAAATTAATAAAGATTTTTATAACTAGCAATTGCCCCAAAAGGTGCAATAAAATGCCGATGGAAAAATTGAATAGATACATAAATTGAATTGAACAACAATATCTCATCCTAAAATAGATGCACAACTAACAAACTGTTAAGCCCTCAATGATGGCACATTACCCCCTATAGAGTGGTGCATTACCCCCTATATTGTGGTGCATTACATATTATTGATGTTAGTCTCGGTCTATTAGTGGGTCTATTAGTTGTTATTGTACACCTTTGTCTCCAATATATAAGAAGGAGATATTTTCATTTTAGTTATCATTGTATCTTGTCTTGTCTTATGTACTTAGTACATTGTGTAAGGAGGTTGCCCCATCAAAGATGCTTTCTATCCATCTTTGTTTTTCATTGCTAAGGTGTGTATTACTTTCTTCTGGTCTATTTATGCTCTTTTTATGTTATTTCTAAAACTTGGTTACATAACATTTGGTATCAGAGCTCTTTCCTCAGGACTAGTTTATTCAAAACAAGTCATCTTGGCATTTTAACTTTTTTTTTTCTACAAATATTTAGAGAGCGAGATTAAAAACCCATCTCTGGAAAAGGATGAAATATCTTTGATCCAATTTTTATATCCCGAGACATTATAGGTCAGAGATATTCTCCTTGGAATCTAAGGTTTTTGACTAGTCCAAAAACTAGTCTAAAACAATTGTTTTAGGGAAAATGGTCATATCTAGGGCATGAGAGATCCAAATTGAGTGAGACCTGTTGGATTAGAAATGAAATAGACCAAGGTAAATATGGTATATTTTTAAGCCTTAGACACAAATTATTGGACACGTGGCATACCATACAAGTTTTCTCTTCTAGATAGACCAAAAATAAGAAGTGTTGGTATATTTGCAATAAATTTTTATTGGAGCAACCAAATTAGGTCATACCTATGGCATCATAAATATGAAACATTAGGATAAAATAGGCCTAAGTTTCAAACCTAAAGGAGCCAAAATTTTAAATTTACATTAGTTCCAAGACGACCATAAAACAATCTTCCAATTAGGGTTAAAAAAGGTATGCCATTTTAAATTTTAAAAAACTTTGAGTAGAAGGATCTGTTTGTGGGAACCCTAGGGTGTGATATATATTTATATTGTTCAAAATTTCACCAAAAGGAAGTGGAAAAATTAACACTCTAATCAAAACACCAGAGGATTCATTCTCGACATATGAAGAAAATGAAGAATTAAGACGTAAATTGACCTAGTTGAGTGAAAAGTTTGAGGAATGGGGTAAAAGGGCAGTGACATATTCTCAATTGTTAAACTAGAAAAGTGATATAGAGAAAGAATTGAAAAATATGGCTAGTAAAGAGGATCTCAAGGGGATGTCTATTAAAGAGGATCGCAAGGGGATGGCCAGTAAATAGGATCTCAAGGGGATGGCCAGTAAAGAAGATCTTCAAGAATTGAAGGAACTGATAAATGATATAAAACATATCTTTATTCTTTATTCATCTACTCAAGAGGAGGATAAAGAGGAAAAACGAGACTTATTCCAGTCACGTATTACAGAAATTGAAAAACTGTTGGAATACAAGAAGTTTGAGACCCAGAAATTTGATGATTTACTACATCATCATGGGTTCAACTCACGTCCAAGGAACTACTCTATTCCCAAAATTGACATGAGAAAGTTTGATGGCAATGATCCAATAACTTGGATATTCTAGATGGAGCAATTCTTTGATCCACACCAGGTACCGACTTTGCAAAAGGTAACTATTACATCCTTATATTTAAAACCTGAACAATTTGTATAGTACCATTGGCTTTGTGACTGTAAAAAGCACTCTATTATCTCTTGGTCTATATTCACAGAAGAATTGATTGTACATTATGGAGATATAAATAGCAACATCTTGTTTACCCAGTTGGTAAATCTCAAGCAAAAAGGCCCAGTTACAGAGCACATCAAGAAGTTTCAGAAGCTAAGTCTCAGAGTGAAGAATATTTCATAAGATAATTTGTTGGATATGTTTATTGGAACTTTGAAGGATAACATCCAACATGAGGTTCGCCTTTGGGAACCTAAGTCCTTGGAAGATGCATTTAGGGTGGCAAGAAAAGTTGAAAACAAAATTATGGCAACAAGGAAGTCTACCACTTACAGCTATAAGGAAGGAAGTGTGGTCTTGCGTCATCCACAATCTACAAGGTTGACACAACAACAACTAGAGGAAAAAAGAGCAAAAGGTATTTGTTACAGTTGTGATAGAAAATACAGTAAGGGCCACAAGTGCACTAAGAAAAAACTATTTTACATATATTGTGAAGAAGAGGAAGAAAATGAACAAGAATCATCAAAAGAAGAGGATTCACACCAGGAACCAACACCAGGGATTGAAACAAAAGAAATCCACCCCACCATATCTTGCAATGCTTTGGATGGAATTACCACCCCTCAAAATCTCAAGATAGAAGGATATATCAAGAAGAAAAAGGTAACAATACTCATGATTATGGCAATACTCACCATTTATTCATTGTAAGATAGCATGGGCTTTAAATTGCTTTATATATCCAGCACAAAAGTTTCAGGTGATGGTTGCGGATGGAGGAACTATAAATTTCTCAGTAAAATGTCATAAGATAGATATGTCTATGGGAGAGTATGTCCTAAATAGTTCAATTATCGCCATTCCAATGGGCGGGGCTGATGTGGTCCTAGGGGTCCAATGGATACAATCCCTGTGAGCAGTAGCTTTTAATTTTCAAGAGCTTTTCTTGAAAAAATTTCAAGGAGTAAAACAATTTGTGTTAGGAGGTATCACAAGGAGACCTGGTAATATAATCAACTCTAATTGCATGACCAAGCTTCTGCGAAAGGAACAACAGGGTGTAATTGCACAATTTTGCTCACAAGATTTTCAAACACCTAAATTGCCCATATCTCCATATCTAAAGCAGGTCCTTGACAATCATTCCAAGGTATTTGATAATATTCCCACAGGTCTCTCACCTACTAGAGAACATGATCATGCTATTCACTTGGTTCCAAGAAGTGTTCTGCCCAATATCAGGGTTTACAGATATCCCTATGCCCAGAAAAGTGAAATTGAGCATATGGCCGCATAAATGTTAGAGGCTGGAATAATTCAACCTAGCCAAAGTTCTTACTCTTCTTTAGTAATATTGGTGCACAAAAAGGATGGATCATGGTGTATGTGTGTAGATTATAGAGAGCTCAACAAGCTCACTATTAAAGATAAATTCTCCATTCCAGTTATTGATGAATTGTTAGATGAATTACACAGGGCAATTTACTTCACCAAGCTAGATTTTCGGTCATGCTATCATCATATCATAATGAAGAAAGAGGACATTCCAAAAACAAATTTTCAAACTCATGAAGGGCATTATGAGTTTTTGGTTGTGCCTTTTGGTGTTACAAATGTGCCTTCCACATTTCAAGGTTTGATGAATTCCATCTTCAATCCCTTTCTTCGAAAATTTGTGTTAGTATTCTTTGATGATATATTGATCTACGGTAAATCTTGGGAAGCCCGTGTTCAACATGTTGATAAGGTGCTCACACTACTAGAGAAACAACAATTATATGCAAAACCATCCAAATGTTTCTTTGGAGTACACGAGGTGGAATACCTGGGTCATATCGTCTCTCATGAAGGTGTTAAGGTAGACCCTAACAAAATTAAAACAATCTAGGAATGGAAGATCCCTACAACCCTAAAACACCTTAGGGTGTTTCTTGGGTTGAAAGGATATTATCGCAAGTTTGTTCAGAATTATGGGTGAATAGAAACACCCTTAAAAACATTATTGAAAAATGATGCATTTTCATGGACTCCAAATGCAACTAAGGCCTTTGAAGAACTCAAAGAGGCCATGTGCACAGCTCTATTCTTGGCTACACCCGATTTCACAAAAAACTTTGTCGTGGAATGCGATGCATTAGGGAATGGCATTGGTGTTGTTCTAATGCAAGATGGAAGGTCCCTTGACTTTGAAAGCTGACCAATTAAGGGGAAGAATCTACACAAACCAATTTATGAGAAGCAAATGCTAACATTCTACATGCATTGAAGCAATGGTGCCCCTACCTCATAGGAAGACATTTCAAGGTTAAAACTGATCATGTACCACTCTTAGGTCATTCGTCACAGATATATGAGAGTGTGGGGCTCAGACTGCTTAAAAATTCATCCTCATGGGAGTCTTTCCATGGCTAGATCCCCCTTCCCATGTTGCCACGGTGAACATGATTTCCTCTATGATCCCCTCACCATCCAGCTCCATTGACCAATGTCTCGTGCCTGATATTAACAAGTTGGACTTGATTGGAAATGTTATGCCTCTCACACTAGCAGAAACTATTTACGAAGCTATCCAATCGGCATCTAAGCTCATACCAACCAGATCCTCTATTCCGTACTTTTCATTCTGATGAGTCCATTATGGAGATAATGAGTGTGTATGAACCCCCATGGGAAGACCTCCGCCATCGATTGTCTTTACTCCCATCGCTAGATTCCGTGGAGAACCACATTGAAACAATCATCTCGCCATATGTCTTCCCTTACCCCCAATCTCCTATCCTCACTTGTGATACGGTAACCGAGGGTAACTTGGAAAACATTGCACCTACTTTTTCGATCAACATCTCGGCCACACTCGGAGTCGTGGAACACATTCGTATAGGCCAAAACTGCTCTCCTGAAGAGATTATCTCATATACGGGCTTATTCAAACAGTTTCGCGAGGTATTTGCATGGAGGTACGAAGAAATGCCCGAGATTGATCCTGCTATTGTTGTACATGAGATCCAAACATATCCCGATGCTAAACCCGTCCAACAAAAATTACATCCAGTGCACCCTAGGAAAACTGTGGCTATAAAGGTTGAAATTGAAAAGCTTTTAAAGGCTGGTTTCATTTATCCTGTCCCCTTGAGAGATTGGGTCTCTAATGTCATCCATGTTACCAAAAAACAGGGCACCATTAGGGTTTGTATCGATTACAAGGACCTCAATAAGGCTTGTCCCAAGGATAAATACCCTACCTCATTCATCGACAACTGTGTCGGAAGCGTCATCTTCTCATTCATGGATGACTTTTCTAGCTCTAATCAGATTGAGATCCATCGAATCGATCAACATAAAACTGATTTCATATTACCCTGGGTATATTTGCATATCGCAAACTACCCTTTGGCCTTAAAAATGATGTTGCCACATTTGAGTAGGCTATGTCATATGCTTTCCACGACGTGAAGAAATTTGTAGAACTGTATCTCGACGATCTCCATGCTCATTCGAATCGCCGTGAGTTCCACATTGACCATCTGACGGCAGTATTCCTCAGATATAGGCGGTATAACATCTGTCTAAACCCTCACAAGTGCATATTTTGTGTCGAGTTTGGACGCCTCCTAGGCTTCATCATTTCGAAAGATGGGATCCTCATTGATTCCCTGAAGGTGGAAGCCATCGTTGCTCTGCCACCCCCAACGGATATACTAGAACTACAGAGTTTGTAGGGGAAAGTAAACTACTTAAGGCGTTTTGTGTGTAATTTAGCCGAGAAAACATAGGGATACATTGGATTGTTAAAGAAGGATGTCCCATTAATTTGGGATGGTTCTGCTCAACAATCCTTCGACAACCCAAAACATGCTATCACCCATGCACCTGTACTTCAACCGCTCAATTACAACAAGGATTACATCCTCTATCTTGCTGCTCCCACTACCACTATTGCTATGGTTTTGGTCTAGGAGGATAGCAACGCCCATGAACATGTGATTCACTACCTTAGTAAGGGTCTCATTGACTTTGAAACGCGATATTCACATGTTGAGAAACTAGCTCTCGCAGCAGTCATTGATGTCCAAAAGTTTCACCATTATATCCTCCTTCGCACTACCACTATCATTACCGACTCTAACCCTATGTACCATATTCTCACACATCAGGTGCTGGTGGGCAAGTATTCATGCTGGAATGTCATTCTTCAAGAATTTGACCTCCAGTTTGAGAAGGCCAAGTCTAAAAAGTCTTTGGTTTTTGCGGAGCTTATCTGCGATCTTCCCCGTACTGATACGAAAACTGAGCCCATTGACTCCCTCCTCGATGAGTCTTTGTTTCTCATCAGTACTTCTGACCCATGGTATGGAGACATCACTTTGTATCACCGGACCCAACGTTTTAGTCCTCAGTTATCTCATGACGACTGCCGTTGTGTGCGTCACCATGCAACGTAATACCTAATCATCGGTGATACCTTATATCATCATGGTGTTGATTCTATCCTCCGACGATGCTTAACGCACAAGGAGGCTGAACTCGTTCTGAATGATTGTCACTCAGGGGAATGTGGCTGTCACCTTTATGGGATGGCTACAACTCAGAAAATACTACGCACTTGATACTATTAGCATTCCATCTTTAAAGATTGTACTGAAGCAGTCAAGAAGTGTCCTCCTTGTCAGCGTTTTCATCATAAAAAGCGCTCTCATCCAGCCCAACTACATCCCATTATTGTTGTCGGCCCCTTTGAAAAATGAGGCATAGATTTCGAGCATCATAAGCCTACCTCATGGTTACGTCATCGTTGTCGTTGACTATTTTACCAAGTGGGTCGAGGCCATGCCTACATACAATGAAGACAACAAAACTGTCACACTCTTTATGTTTAATCACATCATTGCACTATTTAGAGTTCCTCAGGCCATCGTCACTGATCATGGAAGACATTTCCATAACACGATGGTGGATGAATTAAGCGCCAGGTTAGGTTTTCGACATGAGAACTCAACTCCGTATTACCTACGGTCCAATGGACAAGTAGAGGCCATCAATAAGGTCTTGAAAACCATGATCCAACGCATGGTGGGTACACATAGGTCTAACTGGCACAATATGATTTTTTCATCCCTATGGGCATATAGAACCTCCATCAAAACTGACATCGAATTCACACCTTTCCAATTAGTCTACGGATTGGAGGTAGCCTTACCTATTGAGTGCGAGATTCTGTCATTGAAACTTTTAATCGAACTTCTACCAAACACCACTGCCAAGGAAGAATGTTTTTTGTACTTGGCTAAACTCGACGAAAGTCGCCGCAATGCAGCCCTTTCTAATGAAGCACATAAGAAGCACATCAAGGCCCAGTATGACAAATCGATCAAACCTCGTATCTTTAATGAGGGAGATTTGATCCTTACCTATGACCACAAACATGATAAGCTGGGCGCAGACAAACTTGATTCCATGTGGCACAACCCATATGTAGTTAAATGTGTTTTGGAGAAGGGAGCATATGAATTAGAAGATTATGATGGGATATCTTTAGGAGAGCCTCACAATGGACTCTTCCTGAAGCGGTACTATGCCTAAGTATTTTATGCATTAGTACTATGTATATATTGTACATGATGTGTGTTTTGTGTGGTGTGACTCTTTACTTCAAGTGTGTTAGGATCTTTTCTTTACACTTATACCATGTTTTGCCTGGATGTGCAGATGGAAATGTGTTTTGGATTTGCAGATGGCACCAGCCGACATACCTGTAACCTCGCTTCGGCAGCGTGGGTACTCTAGTCCCCTACCGACGACCTCATTAGCTTAGGAGGGAGTTGTCTAGGACACGCAACCAACAATATTATTGAGTACCATGTGGTGATTGGATTGTTGATCGACACTCTTTCCCTGGGTACGGACAACATTATTTTCCACCTTAACTCACAATTAGCGGTCTCTCATCTTAACCGTGTCTACACTATCAGCGATCCTATGTTTCTTTGTCTATTTCAACGAGTATGTCTCTAGGAGAGGTCTTTTGAGTTCATTCAATACCTGCATATCCCTAGAGACATGAACATTGTCCCTGACTCCTTGGCCAATTTCATATTGGATTGGTACATTGCACATTCATAAACATTCTATCAAATAGATGTGTAAAAAATGACATAACATGTAAATTATCTATAGTATAAGCTAAACATGCACAAGATCCCATAATCATCAATGAAACACAGTATATAAAGATGGGAATAGTGTTTTGTATATATAAATATCATCATGTCGGTATACTACAAAAAAATGTAGCACTGGTACAAAATCTAAAGCATATGAGCTTTCAGTAGGTCATAAATACAAAAAGTCTAAAGCTCGTAGCTTTAAGTACATATACATCATGTATGAGATATCCCCAAGGATGCTGATGATAGCAGATGATCGCTCGGGCTACTCTATGGAGCTACCACCCGAAGCATCCACAAACTCTAGTTGTACGGCGCTGGTACCTGTGAGGAAGATCATAGATGGATATGTCTGGTATATCCATCGTCGGTCTATGGAGGTTCTCCTCCAGCTCATCTAAATCCTCCGTTGCATCCTATTGTGCAACCCCTATGTCTCGTACCACTCCTCTCCTCTCGATGGGAGAATACCAATATCTGCATCAAAAACACATATGAAACATTAACACTACTAAAAAAACATAAAAAAACTACAAAATACAAAAACAAAAACAGAGTGTCTTTCTTACCTAAGTTCCGCCACTGCTCACCCTCAGGTAGGGCCAAGTCTGGGTCACCTCTGAAGTGTGTGCTCGCATATGGATAGTCCTCGACGATGAGGAGCTGTCCGTGTAACCACCTGAAGAAGGTGGGACCGTAGCTAATGATGGGACCCCCGCCGCCATGGTGGGCCATAACCTTAGAGCACCTGACCATGTGAGGATCTCGCGGATCAAGATGCTCTATATCCACCTGTGGCCTCAGTAGTGGAACCCGTTCCAAGAAGAACGAGACCACGATCGACTCGTATCCGAACTGTTTTAGTTCACTCCAACGGCACCTGGTGAGTTGTTCTCTAACATTGGTGAGGAGCCCCTCACACCAGTTGAAGATTGTGGGTGCCATGCACTCAATGGAGTAGAGCATGTGGGCCTTGGTGGCCTGATGAGGAGCGCTACTCCCCGCCACCCTCTCAATAGTAAACAGGACTGTCTGCAATGGTCTGTCTTGTATGTTCTTGATGGGAATTTTCCCAGCAAGCATTTGGGTACCAGGTGTACACCACTGAGCAACCAAGCTCTTTGTAGACTAATCGCTGCCCCACGGACCAGATAATGAAACTGGGGCTCCCCTCCTAGATAACCCCATAAAAAAATATATATCCTCCACATCCAAGGTAAGGATTTGAGCACCCACACGGAAGTGTTGTTGATCTGGATCCCACAATCTGATCAGGTAGTCTAGTCATTGTACCTGGGCCCTCATGCCCTGTACATGAAAAAACTTGAACAAGCCGAATTCTCGCAATGCATTCATCGATTTCGGGTCATGTTCTGCTTGGGAATCGTCCATTTCATGCTCTCTCTCCTTCCATTAAACCATGGTGTGAGTCCAAACCTATCCAAACACCAATTAAACAAGCATTGGTATCATTCTCAACCATTGGATTAGACAATTTTTGCCCCATTTTTTAGTTTTGCTTATGGGATTGCACCGATGCACCCCGACTTTGTATACAGGGCGCCGGTGATGCGCTTCCACCATACGAGAAGTGCGTCAACAGTCCTCGATGCACTTCCCGTAAGGGGAAAGCACATCGGCCAGAACAAGCACAATCCCCTCATTTACAAGCAAAAAAACCCTAAAAATTACCATAAAACAAAAATCTAATCCACTTGAAAGATGTTGGACAATTTTAGGCTTACCTATCGCTGACGTGGCAGAAAACGGTGGACCATGGCCTCCGCAACGAACGTTTGAAAATTGGCTTTGAATGGTGTTTCACTCTTCCAAACTTGGTAAAAAACAATGGTAACTAATTTTGGCTATTTTGCCCTTTTTATATAAAAAATGGAATATTCCTATTTTAATTTTCACTTTTGTGGGTCGCTTTTACTATAGTTGGTAATATTTCCATGTCTAAACACCTGATTTTGTCATTTTGACTTAGTTTTTGGAGTCTACAGCTGCAATAAAGTGGTGTTCTAACTTTTTGATGGTCATCGTGGTTATTTCATGCTTGTTGTCAAGTATGAAAGACTCTCCAAGCGTTTTTTATGCTATTATTCCACTCATTAAAGTCAAATATTATTGGCATCGAGCTTACTTTTTTCCTTTCTCATGCTCGTAAAATGATGAGAATGAGTCACCGAGTTGTATTTTATCACTTTTTCAGGCCCGTAAAACTCCTACGAAAAAGGAACCTCTCGGAGTTCCTCTTTAAGCTATTTTCAGACTACCTAAATATAAAAAGATCGCTAAGCGAACTTGATGCCTTCACGCTTGTAAAAGTATTTGAATGATCGTCTTTCTGGTGATAGTTTACCCCTTTTTCGAACCAGGAGGTACTATTTACGAAAAAGGAGTGCTCCGGTTGATCATGACTGGAAGAGTTCTTCTCATATTGTTTTATCCTTTTTCGGATGAGGAGACTACCTGTTACGAAAAAGAACCTTTGGAGTCTTCTTTAGTTCTTTTCAGAATCTCTAAATATGAAATGACGTTGAGTTTACCTTCTTTGGACTCATTAAAAACTAACATTGAAGGACCCGTTTTGGGACGAACCCCTCCTATCTAAGGTTCATAAAATATTTGGGATTGGACTCATTTGAAGGATGAGCTATACCGAGCATCTGTTACCCTCCTCAAGCTCATTAAAAAATAAAAGAGGTACTCATCGATCATGATGGGGATAAGGAAAGAGTTTATGTTTCATAGTAATTATGGCAATACTTAGTCATTCTGGAACATGGAACTTGTTTGCATATGCATCTTGTACTTGGATAATCTGTTTTTTCTCGAGTCACATCATTTCCATGAGTCCTTTCACTCCATTGAGTTATCCAAAGAATGCTTCCAGTATTAGTTGCATTAGGGGTTGGTGCCATTCTTGTCATGTCAATACTGCCAAGTCATGCCATGCCCATGTTCAAGAGAGGTTTGTTCGTTGATTCACTATCTGCAGTCATTCTACCTTCTATTATGTCGATCACGAAGAACACACACCCAATACTGAAAGGGGGTGTGAATCGGTATTGACCACTTGTATGTGTTTTTTCAATTTCAGTATTTGCTTAAAACAAAACAGGTTTAGTACTTCAAATTAAATAACTTTAAGCTATCAACATAACACTCACAAGATCACACCACTACAACTCAAATGATTTTCAATTAATATAAATATAATTTGATATATAATTTTGAAATGCTTCAACACTTCAAGAGGCTGTAACCTCAAGTTTGGACTAGTTGGATGCTACAACATCCAGACAAGCTGCAACTTGTCTTCAAGACTACACAGAGTTTCCCAGCTCCACCTGTTGGTGTCCAATATTATCGCCATTTTTTATCATTTAATTTACTCAAAGTGGCATTATTTCTATCGTTTTGCTATAGTAAGTTGTTTTCTTATCCATTCAGCTCATTAAACAGTCTAGGTATGCACAAATTCACTTACCATGCAAATCTTGTTATCTTTCATATATTATGGTTTATTTATGATTAAAATGATGTTTTTGGGCATAATTAACACTTATGGTTTTAATTGACAGGCTATGATTTGCAAATGACCCATCATTCAGACCATGCGCTACGTGCTCAGCCTAAAACGCATTCAGCTCATTGTTCAGCCCTCTGTTTAGCCCGCGAAATCCGTGGTTGACACATCTTAGACCATTGAATGAAGAGAAGGACACATGGGTTTTGTTCGACACGCAATGGGCCTGGTTAATGATTTATTGCTCTAGAAGATCCGTCCTTATGCTCGCTAAGCCTGACAACACATCTCACATTCACATGAACGCACGAATCCTTGAACGCTCGAAGCCTTGATTCGTCTATGCATTGGCCAAGCTCTCGCTCGTGCCATTATTCTGGAAGGAGTCCAGCCGTCCACATTTAGCGTGACAACATAACTTCCATGCCCACGTCAACACTCCAGCGCACTAGTCCTCTTGTTCGTTTGGCCGAAAGTTACGCACACCTGTTCACGCCTGCTCACGTTCATTCATGCCGTCGTTCTCGAAGGAGTTCGCCTGCCCACGATTCAGTTTGCCAGCACACTGCTCATCCATGTCTGAGTTAGATCGACGTTGCAGCTGCTCTGAGAAGGAACCAACCCTGTCAAAGTATGAAGAATGCCCCCTCCGTTGGCATGCATCAATTTAATCAGCTGACAATCATTTAAACACTCCTATTATTAGAGAGGCTGACTCTGTCGACCCTCTCACCATTGTAACTTATAAATAGTCGTCTCTGTGATCGAGACGAGTTAGCTTCTGAATTCACGATGGTTTTCCAGTCTTAGTCCAAGAATTTGCAGTCGTAGATAGTGTGAAGACAGAGTCTGCAATTTTTCTCAAGTTAATGGAAGTAGCAACTTGTTGATGTTCTGTTGGTAGTCGTTTAAGTTGAGCTAGTTCACCCTCCAATTGCTGAGAAGGGCCCCTCATCAACTAGAGGTTTTATTTACATTTTCTGCATTTCTTTTCTTGCAATTAACTAGTTTATTTCCTATGTGTGTAATTTAATTCGTTTTCCTGTGTGTATTACCTTCATTCCTCTGTAATTAATATTTTGCTGCTAATACAACCTTCCTTCTTCTAAGTTAAAATGGTCGACCAATAGTTCAATAGTTTGATAATTTGTAGTTTGTTTTCAGTCCTTCTTCCATCATCATAGTTAGATATTGCTTCCAAATTCTTCCATAGTTAGCATTCCTTTCCTTTTTTTCTTCTCTGTTAGTTTTTCTTCCTGTTTGTTGTAGGTTAATTCTTCCTTCTTCTATGCCAACCTTCTCCCTTCTTCTATTCCAACCTTCTTCCTACTTCTTATAAATCATTCTTCCTCTTAGTTAATGATTCACATAGATAATTTATTAGCCTCTAATCATCTCTCTACTGCTTCCTCTGCACAGTAGGATTATTCTTCTTTCCCTCCCTTTAAAACATTTTCCTCCATTCAGATCGTCATTCAGACTGCCATTTAGACCTATGTTCGGATCATCATTCGGACTTGTGTGTTTTCTGTATTATTTTAGGCCTTTTTCCGAATATAATTTCTCCTACCTCTTAATCATCATTCTTCTTGTTCCTCCTTAATAGTTTGAGATGTAATTTAATCTTGTTTTATGTTATTTGGAGTTTTTAATTCAATTGTCATCATTATTTCCTCCTTTCTTATTTCCTCCCTATCCTCTTCTTATCTTTCTTCCAACATTTAGTTCTTTAACCTGTTTTGTTACTTAGTTATTGTTCAGAATGTATGAATGTTGTTTCTAAATAGTTTATTTTCAAGTTATAGTTGATAATCCCATTCGTTGAGTTGTTTTAGTTTGTTAATCTTAAGACTAGTTTCTATTCAATGAAGATGTTCATGTTACAAGATCTGGATTAATAATAAAATATCTTTATCAAGTTTTCTACTTGCTTCCAAATCTAATATAGTCCAGTTTAACATCTTTGTTAAGTTTTATACTTGTTTCTAACTTACATTAATTTCATGTTGTTCACATATGGATAGACAGTAGTTCATAATGTTTAAAATTAGTGGTAGTTTGTTGATTTTTACTTTACATTTATTTGTAGAAGTTAAGTTAGATTTACTTCCATTTAGCTTCTTTATTACATTTGAAAGTCATTACGATACATTTACTCCAGTTCCTATTACATTTGATGTACGTAATCAAGAAGAGTGGAATTAGATGGTTTAGTCTAGAATAATTTACATTTACAAGTTCTCCCTGGAAGTTTAATTTAGTAGTTTCTTACTTTTCTAGAAGTAATTTGTGTTTTAGTATTTGTTTCCATCTTTCTTATTAATTAACCATAGAAGTAGAGTAGTATGATCTAGTATTATTCTGATCTGTGATTTCTTAGTTGTATTCTTAAATATTTAACTCGGTTTTTCATTTCGATTTTTTTTTAGGTCTGATAAACCTGAAACTTTAGAACCTTTTCTACCTTGGCATATATTTTGCTTCAACTCTATGTTGTTATGAATAAAATAATAATAAAATAAACATCAACATATATATGGAGAATAATAATAATAATAATAACAACAAACAAGAATAATATAATAATATAATTAATTAGTGAAATGGTGTAACTCTTTATGAAGAGTTGCGTTAGACACCCTTTAAACAATTATAAATACGAGAAAGTCTATCTTGTAAAAGACCATATCTATTTTATCAACTTATATATATATATATATATATATATATATATATATATATATATTCATGGATTATTTGTATTTTCGAAAGTGGAAGTTCAAGAAGTTCGAGTAAACGGATTTTTACCGTTACAGTGGTATTGATTCCGGCTTGTGGCCAAATTGTCAAAGTTTCTTTGAGATTTAGGTTTTTAACCTTACATTAGGCTTTTAGCCATCCTTATTGAAGAAAAAAAATTATTAAAAGAGAAGTAAAAAAAAAAAAGTAAAAAAAAGAAGAAGAATAAAGAAGACCCCATAAAAAAGGAGGAAACACAACATAGGTTTTATTTAACCAACCTTGGTTTTATAAAACCATATATTGCCTTGGTTTTATAAAACCATCCCGTGGTTTTAAAAAACTAGCCTTGGTTTTATAAAGAAACCATTATTTATAACAACTCATACCTTAATTAGAATGAGTTTAGTTATTATATGACTAAAAATTAGTTTTTTGGAAGAAAAAAAAAACTATATATATATAGTTTATAAAACATTAATATAATGATGGGTGGTGATTTTTCATGCACTGCATCTCTTGAAACAAAAGTATTTGAAAATACCATTTGAGATGTAACATATGTATTATTTTGGAAAGAGTTTGATTTATTTGGATTGACAGTCACATTAGATCGTCTAAAAACAAGAGGATCGTCATCGCCATAGTCATTCAAACCATCCATTTTCATTCTACCCTTTTAATCAATTACGTCATCAATTCCTTTCCTCTTTGATATATATGCTTCATCCTCTTCTACAAGCCAAGCATGCCCAAAAAACATCAAATTCCAATCATATGTTGAACCATTGGATATGAATCAATATTTCACAAATAAATATTTATGTAAATGAAACTGGTTATATTTTTGCACTCCAATGTGGAGTTGCATTAATTTCGATATCCAGATGAATAGATATGCAGTTAAATGGGGGATGGAGCGAGATACAGGGAACAAGATACATAGCATGAAGGAGTACGTTAAATCAAAGATTTGAGATTACAGTGAGGATTTATGGTGGATTCGAGCAGATTCAGGGAGCAGATACAGAGGAGCAGATACAGAGGGAGCAGATTCAGAGGAGCAGATACAGGGAGCAAGATTCATAGCATGAAGGAGTACGTTAAATCAAAGATTTGAGATTACAGTGAGGATTTATGGTGGATTCGAGCAGGTGAATTGCAGAGATTCTTGAAGAGCGGTAATCGAAATCTTGATTCATCAACCTGCGCCATGGAACATCACGGTTCAGATTGAAGGCCGTGAGCAACAGATCAGGGGTTTCTGTTGATGAAGTTCTGATTGGATTTGATTACAACTGAGAAAATTAAGGTGATGGACCTGTGGATGATTTTCTTGGACGTTTTCGCGGCATAATTCCATGCGGTTTACTCTGCCTGGTTCCTGTATAGCATTACAAATTCTGCAATGCATGTGCCAGACTTTTGAGTTATTAATTAGTGATTTGCATTCTCGATTCAATTAGTCAGTCCTATAACCAGGATGAAGGCACACAGGATTCTGAGCATTGCTTGAGGGCTTGTGAAATCTAGAGATTTTTGGCTTGTACAGCTGAATTCTGGCTTGATTCTTGGTGTCTTGTGGAGAATTTGATGGCTGCCCTGGGTGGTGGAGAATTTTTGCCTGATAATGCTTCCTTGCTTAGTCCCCGAACAGGGTTCTCTGCTAAGGCTGACTCACTTAAAAAACCCGCTAAGACGGTCAAAGAACGGAAGAGACAGGAACTATTAGTGCTGGGGGTGGATGTTACGATGGAAGAGGCGGAGGATTACTCTCTCACTGCCGTGGTTGGACATGTTCGGGGCAGACGATTTGGTCACAGTTTCCTTCAGCGTTGGGCGGCTGAGTAGTGGAAGAATATCGTGTCATCAGATCCTGAAGTACGGGTTTTGACGAAAGGATGGTTCTCCTTCATCTTATTGAACAGAAGGGAGGTCGATGCTGTTTTAAGTCGACAATGGTCGATGTTGGGAGTCCCTCTTGTTCTGAAAAGCTGGTCCCCCTTCTTCGACTCAAAAACAGAGAAGATCGATAAAGAACCGCTATGGGTGAAGCTTCCAGGGTTTCCCATGCATTTGTGGAATGAAACTCGATTTGCTGAGATTGGGAATTTTCTTGGTGAATATGTGTGTTCAGATTCCTCCCATTATGAGACTGGCCAATACACGGTGGCTAAGATATTGGTAAATATCGATCTTCGGCTGGGACTTTCTGCTGAGATTAATGTTCATTCCAAGGATGGGGACTTTGTTCAAATCCTGGATTATGTGGGTGTGCCATTTAGGTGTCACCGATGCCACACTCTTGGACATCTGGTAGTCTGTTGCCCTTTACTGTTTCGGACTAGTAAGCCTCTGTCCGATGTAGCAGCTGAAGCAGACGCAGATCCATTGTCGATGGTGAACACACAGGCGGAGGTGGCTGATGGGAGTGGGCCTGCTATTGACGGGGGGGTGATCTTAGATTCTGTGGTACCATTCGTTGATTGTGGGAGGCTTGGATCAGAGGATTTGTTGCCACCTTTGGTGAACATTGGATTGGAGATTATTGGGGGTGTGCCTCCAGATGCTGAGGGGGCTTCTTTGTGTTCCGTGACTCCTACTACTCGGGCCACCTCCAAATTGCTACAGGAGCTGTCCATTATTCGACGGGGTTCATCTGCGAATCCCTTGGGTATGTCTCATTACTTTTCTCCTGCTGTTTCCTTATTTGATGACTCTATTGTATTGGGGGGGGGTAGTCTTGAGTCTCCTCCTCTAGCCCATTCTGTCATACCTTGTCCGGTTGCTCCTTGTCGTTTGCTTGATGTGGATAGTGATGTCACGCCACCCATTGTATCCACCAATCACTCTACCAGCTCTGAGGGTAGCAGTATCCGATATGCTCTTCGTAGTAGGGAGATACCTGTAGATGGATCGGGGGGGGAAGGGACTACCTGAATTGACCTATTGTGTTGGGGGGGAAGGTCAGGGCCAAAAATCCCTTTTGTCTAAAGCACAAGAACGGGATAAAGTGGATTTAGTGATGGGCACACAATCTTCTATTGAGTGGGCACTTAGAGCAGTGAAAGCCCAGGATGGGGTATATTATGAAACTTATGTCCTTCAACTGTCGTGGGTTGGCGAGTCCCATAAAAAAATCGTCGCTTAGGAGGCTGGTAGACTTAAATCAACCGGATGTTTTACTGTTGCAAGAAACTTTGGGTGGCAGTGAGGATGTAGTACGAGCTTTAGAATCTTTGCTTCCTAGTTGGAAGTTTGTTGGAGTGGATGCTCGGGGGTGCTCTAGAGGGATGGCCTCGGGGTGGAAGGTAAAGAGTTGTCGATGTGATTGTTCTTGGGGAATCTCTTCTGGTATCGGTTTGGAAGTTTGGGATGCCGAGATTGGTCGGATGATCACGGTTCTCAATATATACGGGCCCTATTTAAATAGGGTTGGCTACTGGGACTCCTTGTTATGTATGGACCTTTTTGATGGCAGGGATTTGATTATGGGTAATTTGGGGTCTTCACTTTGAAGTGTGGGGGCCTCGGGCTGCTCCGGATACATTAGCAAATTATTTCATTCAAGCCTTTGGTAGGAAGGATCTTCTTGACATTTTACCATCCAAGTTAACTCCAACTTGGAGGAATAAGAGAGATGGGGAACATAGGGTGGCTAAAAGACTGGATAGGTTTATGGTGGTCGAAGTGTTGGCACTGGGAGTTGATGTTGTTAGATAGTGGGTAGGGTCAGGTGGGATATCTGACCACTGCCCCATCTTCCTGGAGTTAAGAGGTAGCAGGAAAAAACCTCCAAGCCCTTTCAAATTCAATCCTAGCTGGCTGAAGGAGGAGGCTTTTATTAAGCTGGTTCAGGATCAGTGGGTTCATCGACCACATGATTCTTTGATGCATGCGGGTGCACAATTTCATCACAATCTTAAGCAAATTAAAGAGGCCACTATTTCCTGGGCTCATGACAAAAGGGCGATTGATGATTAGACTTTGCGGGCTGCTGAGTTGAATATCGATAGGATTCTCAATGGTCTGGGCATCGGATATCTGGATGATCAGCAGAAAGGCGATCTGCTGGAGTGGGAGAGACGTAGGAATGTGATTCTGTGTGAGCGAGAAGAGATGTGGAGAATGAAAAGTAGGGCGATATGGCTTCAGTGCGGTGATGAGAATACAATTTTTTTTCAAGCATATGCTAAGGGGAGAAATTTCACTAACTCTATTTGGGAACTATCTTCAGATGTAGGGGAACCGGTCTCCAGCTTTGATGGATCAGCGGAGTTGGGGGTTAGACATTTTGGAGATTTATTCACTGCTCAACCTGGAGCCTCCATTGCTGAGATTATTCGGGTGACTCAGCTTTTCCCTCGTTTTATGGGGGAGGAAGATAATAGACTGTTGATGGAGGAGGTGATGCCGAATGAGCTCTCGCTGGTAATGCAATCCTTTCAAAAAGATAAAAGCCCGGGGCCAGATGGCTGGCCTATAGAATTTTTCTTAGGATTCTATGACTTCTTCGGGGAGGAATTATTGAATGTGGTGGAAGAATCACGCAAGGCTGGGTTTGTCCATGGCCCCTTCAACTCCACCTTTATAGCTCTTATACCGAAGACGGACAAGCCTGACAGCTTTGATGAATTCATACCTATATCTCTCTGCAATTGTATCTATAAGATCATGTCTAAGGTTATGGCGAGGAGACTCAAGAATATTTTGTCTAAGCATATTTCTTGTGAGCAATTTGGCTTCTTGGAAGGCCGCCAAATTCATGAGGCCATTGGAGTTGCCCAGGAAGGATTACACACTCTGAAAGTGCAGAAGCATAAGGGTGCTGTGATTAAGATTGATCTCTCTAAAGCATTTGATAGAGTAAGCTGGATATATATCCGGATGCTTTTAACTCATCTGGGGTTCTGCTACGAATTTATTAGATGGATTATGGCCTGCCTCACTACGGTGAGCTTTGCTGTACTAATCAATGGTTCTGCTAGTCCATACTTCCAAGTGGGAAGGGGTCTACGACAGGGATGTCCCCTCTCTCCGTTGCTGTTCCTCCTTGTTGCTGAAGGACTTAGCCGTTTTATTCTGAATGCAAAAGCTGATGGTTCCTTTCGGGGCATATCCATATCTCAGGTATTGTTTATTACACATCTCCTTTTTGTTGATGACATTCTGATATTTTGTGATGGCAAGCGACATGATATTGATAAGGTGGTTGAAGGTCTCCATTTAGTGCAAGTTGCAGCGGGTATGTTAGTGAATATTGACAAATCTACTATCACATGCTCGAATTTAACAGAGCAGGAGATTCAAAGCATGGCTAACAAACTACCTTTTAGGACTTTGGATATTGATGATGGATTAAAGTACCTTGGCTTTCACTTGAAACCGAATGCTTATCTGAAGGCTGATTGGCATTGGTTAATAGCAAAATTAGAACAGCGCCTTCATGGATGGAGTCATAAATGGCTCTCTCGGGCTGGGAGGCTGGTCCTGGTTAAATCAGTTTTGGAAGCAATTCCGGTGTATTGGATGTCTCTTGCATGGATACCCATAGGAATACTGGAACATATCTGGAGATTGTGTTTTGCCTTCCTTTGGAAGGGTATGGGTGAGCTTCGAGCAATGGTGTGGGTCAGATGGGAAAAAATTGTTGTCCCAAAAGCACTGGGAGGATGGGGGTTAAAGAATATTTTTCTGTTTGCAAAAGCCTTGGGGGCCAAAGTGTCGTGGCGACTTATACATACACAGAGTCTCTGGACAAGAGTGGTATATCATAAATATATTGCCCCTCTTACTCTTCTCGAATGGATAAGGCTGGGCAATAAGTCGAGGGCAAATTGCTCTGTGGTCTGGAAAGCGGTGGTGCAGCATTTCTCTTTGGTCGGTTCTGGATTAGTGTGGAGGATAGGAAACGGGCGTCTCATTCGTATTGGGATGGACCCTTGGGTTGGCTGCAGGGGAGGTCATGTCCTTTCTGTGGAATTGAGGACTTTTTTGGCTGCTAGAGGTTGTCATTTTTTGGCTGATATAGAGGATCCGGGAACATCTACTCTTTGGCATCAGGGGTGGATCTCTGCACAGCGACTTGAGATCTCTGAAGAACTGCAGGGGGCTTGGGAGGATTTTCTGCGGATCTTAAGACATACTAATATTCGATTGACCAATAGGGTTGATGAACTTATTTGGGATCACCATCCCTCGGGTATATACTCACCAAAAAATGGATATATCCAGCTAAATGTGGAAGTACATGACAGGGAATTGGTGTGGTGGTGGAAATATCTGTGGAAGTTAAGGTGTCCGGGTAAAGCAAAATTACTCTTCTGTGCTTTACTGGAAAATAAGGCTCCTACCTGGGACATTCTGCAAAAACGTTTCCTCCAAGGTCCGGGGATCTGTCCACTCTGTATGGATGCGGAAGAGACCATTGCACATCTTTTTGTACAATGTCGGTTTACACAGGCTGTATGGAATGATATTAGCAATTATTTGGATTTTAAGGTGAGGTGGAGGGGCGAGAGCGTTCTGGCAGCGTTCCATTTGTGGTGGTCTTTTCATAAATCCTCTTCCATCCGGGCCTTCCCGTGTATTTTCGCCCGATGCATTTGGATTACCAGAAATCAGATTATATTTCATGACAGCAGGGTGCCGATGGAGTCTGTAGTGGCTCACGCTGTGGCGATTACACGACATTACGAGGCTCCTGTCCAAGTAGAACCCGACCTGTGCGGGTGGAACAAATTAACAAATCCATGCCGTGGCATTTTTTGATGGAGCCTCATTAGACCATCAATCGATGTGTGGAGGGGGGGGAGTCCTTTACAAGACGGAGTTCCATTCGTTCCATCTCGTGGCTGGTTTGGGGAGAGGGTCAAATAACTATGCTGAACTTATGTCTCTTAAACTGTTGATGTTATTTGCACTTGAACAAGGATGTCTATCTCTACAGATTTTTGGCGACTCCATGTTAGTCATCGACTGGGCAAAGGAGATCACACATTGTCATGTGATGGTACTATTACCTATCCTGTAGGAGGTGATCCGGTTAAAGCAGTCCTTTAACCACATTACATTTACACATGTTTGCAGGGAGAGGAATGGGTTGGCCGATCAACTCTCCAAGGAAGCGACGCAGCAGGACCTATCACTTGGCACTTGGAGGATTACTATTCATTCACTGGGGGGCACTTTCAGCTATTATCACAGACCTTTTCATGATGATATTGAGGCACAGCATTGAGCAAGCTCAGCTTTTGTTGACCAATGATGGTTACGTTCTTCCATTTCTGTTACAGATTTTATGTAATAGGATATATGCGGGTTGTATGGACAGCAATAATATTGTTTTAGTTGTATGTATGGGACATCAAATATGATGATGATATGGGACAGAAAATATGTGACAATGTAGGGATCTCAGTGATTCTACTACATGTGCAGAATGTAATTTTGTTCATCTATTTGAAATAAAATTACGATTTTTTCCGAGGAAAAAAAAAAACATTAATATAATAATATTATTAATTAATTAATTAATTAATAATTATTATTATTATAAATAAAAATAAATAAATAAATTATTTTATAATAATTATTTTTGGAAAAAAAAAGTTATTTGACCTGATATTTATCGTCGAAAAAGAAGTCAAGGAAGACTAGTCAAAGAATTCAAAGATCTTCTATCATCGAAAAAGTCAAGGACAATCATTTATCGTTGAAGAAGTCAAAGTAAAGGAAGGCTTATCAAGAAGTCGAGATGCGCTATCGACAAAGAAGACCAAGTTATCATCCCAAGCCAAGAAGTATGGCGAATTTTAAAGCAGAATTGCAATCTGGACTAAAAGAAGCATTTGACATAATGAAGCGGGATATGTCTAAGAGATTAATGGAACAAGAGAATCATTATAAAAAAAACCGTATTGAGAGATTATCTACGCAAATTGAGGAGTTAAAAAATGAAAACGATTTCAATCAGAGATTGAAAAATTAAGATATAAAGAAAGAAATAAATGATTACAAAGGAGAAATAATACGCTTGAACAAAATCGTTTGCAATAAGGATGAAGAACTGGCGCAGATACAAAAGAAATTAGAGGATCAAGAATCAGTGGTTGACCAATATCGACAATAGATAAAAGTTCCTCAACAATAAAATGATGAGTCTAAAAAGACTCATAAGTCAGAGATCACAAAAAGTAATAAAACAATATCCAACAATTCCAAAGAAATTTTCAGATTAAGAAATCATAGCAAGACACTAATCACAAAAATTAAGAAGTTGAAAAATAGTCAGAAGGTAGATCAATCTACGAAAGACATGAAGGAAAACTTCTAGACATGCAAAAAGAAAATAGTTGCATTAGAAGTCATAACGAAGATCTTAAGGAACAACTTAAGAAGTCGGAAGATGACAGAAAATCGCAAGTAGAAGTGATTAAGAAGTTTCAAAATAATAACATGCAGTTGGAAAAGATACAAAACGAAACCTTAAAGCCTCAAGAGACAAAAATACAACTTCCAGCTCAGATCAACGCTCAAAAGACGACACTTGTAAAAGAAATGACATTATGAAAATTCCCTATTGACACCCCAACCATAAAAATCGATATTCTAAAATGTGGGAAATGTCGAAAGATAATGGTACTAATGTGATCAAAGCTCCTGTCGAGAGATCGGTAGGGAATCGCAGCAGTCAGCAACAAATCAATTTGGGAATGGATTGATCCATCCACATATCGAAATTTATGTTCTACACTTAGAATTTCTTACCGACATGTTTTGTCAACTACGACGTCACAAGGAACGGTGCGAAAACGTTATAAGGCTTTGAGGACAAAGCCTTTCTAAGAGAGAGGCAATGTAATAATAAAATAAACATCAATATATATATATATATATATATATATATATATATATATATATATATATATATATATATATATATATATATATATATATTAATAATAATAACAACAACAAAGAAGAAGAATATAATAATATAATTAATTAGTGAAATGGTGTAACTCTTTATGAAGAGTTGCATTAGACACCCTTTAAACAATTATAAATACGGGAAAGTCTATCTTGTAAAAGACCATAGCTATTTTATCAACTTTTATATATATTCATGGATTATTTGTATTTTCGACAGTGGAAGTTCGAGAAGTTCCAGTAAACGGATTTTTACTGTTACATAAGTTTACTGATCCTAGTTGATAATTAATATTAGGTGTTTTTATTTGAGATAGCTCACACACCAGACATTTTGGCGCCGTTGCCGGGGAGTTGAAATAGGTAGAATTCAGTTGAAGATAGGTAGAATTTCTCTTCCAAAACTTAGTGATAACTTAGATTAGGCTGGTGGCGGGTGAGCGATAAGACGAGAGGTAAGAACCTCCGCATCTGTTATAATAGGCATCCCCAAAACCCAACAGTAGTAGTTATCAGGATCCATTAAAATTAAAACAATTGATGATTCTCAAACTTCCTTTGTTGTAAATGGACCTACTTAGACTTTATCACCAACCTATATCTAAACAAGACTTTGTACAGAATGCCTTACAAGAGCAAGAGATGGAGCTGGTAGAAGAGGAAGTCATTCCTCCTCCTCCTAGTCCCTGAAATTTCTTAAGGATTGTCTTTATTTGTACATATGTAAATATATTGTGTTTTTGTTTTAATTATGATAATGAAGAGTTATTTTTCACAAGCTGATTGTATTTATACAGGAAATTCATTTGTATGATCAGCTCATGAAATTTTTGCCATTAAAAACAGGAAAACTTTTCTCCCTTTTTAGATTTCTTATGACTTTTTTGTACATATGTTTTGTTTTGAATAAATCAAAATCATCTAACAACGGTTTTGCAGCTTAATTATGAGGACCTTATCCGCTCATGCAATATTATTGAAAGGGAAGCACTTAAAAGAAGAAAAAAATTCAATATATTCTAATCCCTTCTTTTTTTTCAATTATTGTTGAAATTGACATTTTTAGCAAAAGATAAAGTGTTCTTTATATTATTTCGCAACCATTTCATTTATGATTTTGTAATATCCCTTTTTCAAATTTTATTAAAATGCCCAATTTTTCACTTTTTTTTTCCAATTTCGACCTTTGACTAGTTTTACTGTTTTGACCTCCAAATCAACCCAAATGCTCCCAAATCTTCTGTAGGAGTGTATGAATGGTATTTATACTTGAATATCAGGTTCAGGGATGTTTTATGGCCCTCCAAATACTGCTGCAAACTTGATTTGTATTCTGATCAATATATGTAATTTTGACTAGTAATTTGTGCATCAAATCCCCCCCGGGTAACAATGCAAATGGCCTTCCAAATGCCTCCAAACTCCCACAAATTTATGAACAGAGGTATATAATGTGTTAAGTATGTGATTAAGGTCTCATATGCACCATTAATTGATTTTTACTATTGTTCTAACTCTCTCACATTCAACAGCAAAAACCCCCAATTCGACCCTTGGGGAAATGGCACTATTTCACCTCCCAATACAACTAAACTGAGTAAAAATGCTTCAAATGCTCAAGTACAGTACATGAAACTTGTAGAAGACATCCATGGCAGTATATTGATCACAAATATATCAGAGAATCATCCATCCATTCGAAATAATCAACATTATAGTGTCATACATCAATGCATTGGGGAAATGGACATTGTTTGCTCATTAATCAATAGTTTTGCATACAACCAGTGGTTATTTCGACCCGAGACTTTCTAAATATGAATAATAGAGGATATGAAGCTATTACAATCAAAAATATATGATGAGAAGCTCTCTCAAGAAGCACAAGTGCTCACCAAAAACGCCCTCCCTCAAGGAGCACGAATATGCCTTCAAAACTGGAAACGGTGGAGAGAAAGTGCTGCACTAAACAAAACCATGAAACTTCCTGTAGCTGCTACCTGCAAATACAAACTCCATTAAAGCACCATGAAAGACCTGAGTGGCCTCTCCAAACACCAACTTGGATGGGAATCTTTCACCCTCGAAATTGGCTAAGGCAAGAAACTAGTCATCCACTAGCTCTCTCTTCACAAATGCAAATTTTCTCAAATAATCAAAAGCCATTCTCATACTTGATTTCTACATTTTATAACCAACATTAGCCTTCAAGGGGTCGAAATCATCTCAATAGATTCAATAATTTTCCATTTAGAAAATATTCCTCATTTGCCACTTGTCTCCTAGTTCCAACCTTCCATCTTCTCCCAAATTCGAATTTGAGTCTCTTTAGATTCCTCCAACTCCATGAGCGCCTTCTTGAGCCTATTTTTGGGGCTGACATGTCATAATGGTCAGGTGTAAGAAGTCAGGTCTGAATTTTGTCATAAAATGTCATAGATGCTTCATTATTATTGTCATAAAACTAGGGAATCTAGCCCATGTGTCCATTAGTCTCCAATTTGACTCTTCCTCTCCCATGGAGGTTGCTATTCCATCCCATTTCGACCTAAGATGCTCAATGCCATGTGTTATGACTTACCAACTCACCCAAGAGTGTTCACCTTCCCATGAATTCGAATTGGCAAGAGAGAGCTGCCATGTGTCATTGAAAAATCAAGCTAGTGTGGGTCCCACCACCTCCATATGTCTCCAAAACCACTTGCCACCTAGAATTTCTCTTGAATTTATTTATTCATCATATTTATTAAATGATTGAACCCTTCTAATGTCTAAATATCATTTATTAGTTTCCTTATTACCATCCCACATGTGCCCATCCAACCTAGGAAACTAGTAGGATTGATGGGATTGTCTTACTATGCACTTATTTGAATGGGGACATTACAATCCTCCCCACCCAAGATTGCTTGTCCTCAAGCAATTTCAAATTTGGATGCTGCAAAATCTTCTCCTCTTCCCATGTGGCATCTTCATTTGGTAAGTCCTTCCATTGCACTAAATATTCTTTGATGATTCTATTCCTCAACCTTATTTCCCGTGTCTTCAAAATCTTTTCCGGAACAAGTGTGAGCTGACCTTCATCATTCAAAGGAGGAAGTATTTCTGAAGTGATGATTTGCTGACCAAGTGCTTTCTTAAGACAAGAAACATGAAATACATTGTGGATTTTACTCCCTTCCGGAAGTTCTAGTTCATATGCTACTTCTCCAACCTTCCACACTACCTTGTATGGCCCATAGTACCTTGGTTTTAATTTTTCTGCTCCATTCTTTTTGAGAGATGTTTGTTTATAGGGCTGCAACCTTAAATATACTAAATCATTGACTTGAAAGGTTCTCTCTTCTCTATGTCTATCAGCATATTGTTTTTGCTGATTTTGAGCAACCTGCAAATTGTCTTTCAAGAGCTTTAAAATTTCTTGGCTCTCTTCCACCCAATCTTTAGCCTTTGGGGCTCTACTATCACCAAATATAATGTCAGCAAATGTAAGTGCATCATAACCATATAATGCTTTGAAAGGAGACATTCCTATTGACATATGATAAGTGGTGTTGTAGCAAAACTCACCCAAGTGTAACCATTTTGCCCATGCTTTTTGCTGTCCTCCCACATAGTTTCTTGGGTATCCTTCCAACCATTGGTTTACCCTCTCTATTTGTCCATCAGTTTGTGGATGATAGCTGGTACTTGGAGTCAATTGAGTGCCTACCAATCTAAAAATTTCTTTCCAAAAAGCACCCATGAATCTACTATCTCTATCACTGACAATGCTCTTGGGAAGCCCATGCAATCTGAAGATTTCTTTGAAAAACTATCAGCCACTTGTGCAGCACTAAAAGATGATGTAACAGCAAAAAAATAAGCAAATTTTGTCAACCTATCAACTACCACATAGATACAATCCTTACCCAAGGATTTAGGCAATCCGGTGATGAAATCCATGGAAATACTGTCCCATTTTTGCTCCGGAATGGGCAATGGTTGTAATAGGCTGGCTGGACATGTAAGTTCTGATTTGTTTTGTTGACATGCTTTACATTCATTCACATACTTTTGAACATCTTCCTTCAGCCCCTCTTCCTCCACCTGAAGCATCACATTCCACAAGAAAATGTTTAGTAAAATCAGGAAGTGCAAGTATGGAACAACTACTCATTACCTCTTTCATTTTTTGGAAGGCCTTTTCAGCCTCTTCATCCCACTTGAAAGCATCCTTCTTAGTCAAATCAGTGAGTGGAGAAGTCAACTTGGAGAACCCTTTCACAAATTTTCTGTAGTAGGTGCATATGCCAATAAAGCCTCTCAATTCGGTAATATTTTTTGGTGATGGCCATTCCAAGATAGCCCTGATTTTTTCCATGTGTACCTTCACTCCTTCTTGCCCAATAATGTGCCCAAGATACAGTAGTTATTTCATCCCAAATTCACATTTTGATAATTTAGCAAATAAGGACTCTTCTTGCAAGATTTTCAACACAATCTCTAACTGTTGCAAATGCTCTTCCCATGTTTTACTGTAAATGAGAATATCATCAAAGAAAACCAAAACAAACCTTCTTAGTTGCTTGCAAAATATCCTATTCATACATGCTTGAAAGGTGGCTGGACCATTGGTTAACCCAAAAGGCATGACAAGAAATTCAAAGTGGCCAAAATGACATCGGAAAGCTGTCTTTTGCACATCTTCATCTTTCATTCGAATTTGGTGATACCCTGATCTAAGGTCAATTTTCGAGAAGTATTTGGCCCCATGTAGCTCATCCATGAGCTCATCAATCCTAGGAATAGGATACCTATTCTTTATAGTCTTTTTGTTCAAGGCTCTAAAATCTATGCACATTCTCAATGTTCCATCTTTTTTCTTCACTAGCACTACTGAAGAAGCATAAGGGCTAGAGCTTGGTCTAATGAGCCCCAACTCTAGGAGTTCTTGGATAGCTTTTTCAATCTCATCTCTAAACCTTTTAGGATGTCTATAAGGTGGTATCTGAATGGGTGAAGTACCCTCCTCCAAAACAATACTGTGCTCAACCCCCCTATCCGGTGGCCTACCATGTGGAAGGTCTCTAAAAACCTTTTCATATTTTTGCAAAAGTCTCTCTATCTCCTTTGGGTGTTTGACAATATTTATAGTTGGCTTGGGAGATGTAATATGACATTCAACAGCCCATTCTATATCCCCATGCCTCAATATAGATCTCATGTTATTGCAAGTCACTACTTGATTTGGATAAGTGTGTTGCCCTCTCACAACTCTTTGTACTCCTTTTGAATCTTGGAATTTCATTTCGGGAATTTGATAATTTACTGTATGCTCTCCTATTGAATACAACCATTGCACTCCCAAAACCACATTAGTATCAGCAACATCAACCACATAAAAACTATCAACAAAAGTATAGTTACCTACGGTGACTTGCAGCTTTGGAACCCATGTTTTGCATTGCATTGTGTTGTGACCGAGAATGACAACTGTAAAGCCATCAAATGGTTCAATAGGTATCTTTCTTTTCTCTACCATATCTGCATCAATGAAGTTATGAGTGGCTCCTCCATCTACCAAAACTGAAGTTCTTTGTCCTTGTACCACACATTTGCATCGGATAGTATGATAGCAAGGTACTGCTGAAAGCACTGCCATTCTTGCTTTGTCTGGTGAAGGCTGATTTTCTTCTTGTCTTTCCTCTTCTACTGCTGTCTCATATGCTTCTTCTTGATCTGAAATATGTCCATCTTCATCCATGCCCCCATCATACCCCTCATTATCAGAAAATACTTCTATGTATTGAGCCTTTCCTTTGGTACATTTGTGCCCCGGTGTCCATGGTTGGAAGCATGTGAAGCATAGTTTCTTTTTTCTAAGTTCATCCCTGTTTAATCCCTCTTTTTTATTCCTCTCAAATGACTCTCTTTGCCAAGGTTTCTTATCATATCCATCCCTTTGCCAAGGTTTCTTTTCAAATTTATAGCTAGGCTTAGGAGGAAATCTCGTTCTAGGAAGCACATTTTGGAGATCCCTAGTCAACCTCATTGCATCTTTTAATGTAGTTGGCTTGTGGGCTTTGACCAAACCTATTAAGGGTTCAGCCAAACCTTCAGTGAACAGCAATACTAATCTTCCCATAGATACATCAGCCACCTTGACTGATAAGTTTTGAAAGTCTATCATATATTCAGTAGGGGACCCAGTTTGCTTCAATTGAGCTAGTTCTTTGAAAGGCAATTCTGGATCTTTTTGTTCAAATCTTTCTAGTACCCTGTCAACAAATTCTCCATATGTTTTAACCTGATTATGACCCAAGGTTTTCAGCCCATGAAACCACCATTCATTGGCATCTCCTTCCAAATGCAAAATGACCATTTTTAATGCATCCTCTTCCAACATAGGATTCAGCTGAAAATATACATCCAATTTTTGCACCCAAGTGTTAGCAGAATTTTGAGAAGAACCATCAAAAGTAGGAAGTGACATTTTTCCAATAGCACTATTTAATTCTTTGTTTTGGAATGGACTCCTACTGTCTCCCTTCCTATTAATCTTTTTCATAGCATCAATGTAGTCACTGAGTGGTGCACCTCTTTTACACTCTTCATTCAAATCATTCCAATCATTTACTAGTTTCTTGTAATCCAATTCAAGATTGGGCTCTTCTTTGGGTGTGAAAAATTTAGGTGCAGTAGGCCTTTGTGTGCTTTGAAATTCATCAGGTCTATTATGAGGTCATGTACTTGAGAAAATATGCTCATTCCCTTTCATCTTTTCCCCTGAGTGTGAACCACTATTTTCTCCTATTATCCCTTTGCTTTGAAGCTGGCTAATCAACAATTCGAATCCTTGCAACAATTTATCACCTATCCTATCCATGTTTTCTGAAAGTTTAGAGAAACATGGATCTAAGGTTGCAATAAGTTCCTCCTTATGTTTTAATTTGTCATCTTCCTCTCTACCCATGGTTCCAGCGAAAGACTCCTCTTTTTCTACTACCTCTTCTTCAACAAAAACCTCTTCAACTACTGGTTCAAAGGGTGGTGGCTTATTCTTTTGACTTCTTGTTAAGACCATCAGGTGCCAAGAACATGCTCTGATACCACTTGTAATATCCCTTTTTCAAATTTTATTAAAATGCCCAATTTTTCACTTTTTTTTCCAATTTCGACCTTTGACTAGTTTTACTGTTTTGACCTCCAAATCAACCCAAATGCTCCCAAATCTTCTGTAGGAGTGTATGAATGGTATTTATACTTGAATATCAGGTTCAGGGATGTTTTATGGCCCTCCAAATACTGCTGCAAACTTGATTTGTATTCTGATCAATATATGTAATTTTGACTAGTAATTTGTGCATCAAATCCCCCCCGGGTAACACTGCAAATGGCCTTCCAAATGCCTCCAAACTCCCACAAATTTATGAACAGAGGTATATAATGTGTTAAGTATGTGATTAAGGTCTCATATGCACCATTAATTGATTTTTACTACTGTTCTAACTCTCTCACATTCAACAGCAAAAACCCCCAATTCGACCCTTGGGGAAATGGCACTATTTCACCTCCCAATACAACTAAACTGAGTAAAAATGCTTCAAATGCTCAAGTACAGTACATGAAACTTGTAGAAGACATCCATGGCAGTATATTGATCACAAATATATCAGAGAATCATACATCCATTCGAAATAATCAACATTATAGTGTCATACATCAATGCATTGGGGAAATGGACATTGTTTGCTCATTAATCAATAGTTTTGCATACAACCAGTGGGTATTTCGACCTGAGACTTTCTAAATATGAATAACAGAGGATATGAAGCTATTACAATCAGAAATATATGATTATAAGCTCTCTCAAGAAGCACAAGTGCTCACCAAAAACGCCCTCCCTCAAGGAGCACGAATATGCCTTCAAAACTGGAAACGGTGGAGAGAAAGTGTTGCACTAAACAAAACCATGAAACTTCCTGTAGCTGCTACCTGCAAATACAAACTCCATTAAAGCACCATGAAAGACCTGAGTGGCCTCTCCAAACACCAACTTGGATGGGAATCTTTCACCCTCGAAATTGGCTAAGGCAAGAAACTAGTCATCCACTAGCTCTCTCTTCACAAATGAAATTTTTCTCAAATCATCAAAAGCCATTCTCATATTTGATTTCTACATTTTATAACCAACATTAGCCTTCAAGGGGTCGAAATCATCTCAATAGATTCAATAATTTTCCATTTAGAAAATATTCCTCATTTGCCACTTGTCTCCTAGTTCCAACCTTCCATCTTCTCCCAAATTCGAATTTGAGTCTCTTTAGATTCCTCCAACTCCATGAGCGCCTTCTTGAGCCTATTTTTGGGGCTGACATGTCATAATGGTCAGGTGTAAGAATTCAGGTCTGAATTTTGTCATAAAATGTCATAGATGCTTCATTATTGTTGTCATAAAACTAGGGAATCTAGCCCATGTGTCCATTAGTCTCCAATTTGACTCTTCCTCTCCCATGGAGGTTACTATTCCATCCCATTTCGACCTAATATGCTCAATGCCATGTGTTATGACTTACCAACTCACCCAAGAGTGTTCACCTTCCCATGAATTCGAATTGGCAAGAGAGAGCTGCCATGTGTCATTGAAAAATCAAGCTAGTGTGGGTCCCACCACCTCCATATGTCTCCAAAACCACTTGCCACCTAGAATTTCTCTTGATTTTATTTATTCATCATATTTATTAAATGATTGAACCCTTCTAATGTCTAAATATCATTTATTAGTTTCCTTCTTACCATCCCACATGTGCCCATCCAACCTAGGAAACTAGTAGGATTGATAGGATTGTCTTACTATGCACTTATTTGAACAGGGACATTACAGATTTTGAATATGGTATTTGATTCAGGCATGCACATTTCTAATTATCGTTTAGAACTGTTGCTTAAAAGACCTATCTTAATTGCTATGATCTAAAAAAAAAAAAAATACTATCTTACACCTATGGATCATTGGCTTATCCTAAACTCATTATCAAAACTCGTCTCTTAAAGCATCTTTTAAAGGTAACTTAGAAGTGAATGTTATTTTTATTCTTGTGGGGAACATTACTGAATTCTTGTGAAAGAGATAGATATAGATCAAAGAACAGCTTTGGGTTATTATCTTTTGACATGATCTCTAACTTTGGCTATCATAAGTAAAAGTTGCTCATAAAGGTTCGTTCTAATATTTCGAATTATGTGTTTAGAAGGCTTAGCACACTCTAGTACCAACCGGCTTCCTTACAAATATATATATATATATATATATATACGAAGCAAACCTGCCGGGGTACTGAACATGCCTGCTGGCAGCGGGTCCATGCTAAGTAAAATCTTAAACAAGGAAGCTAGGTAAATGCAAGTAAACCCGCCAGGGTACTGAACAGGCTCGCTGGCAGCGGGACTATGCTTGCATGGTACCAAGATAAACCCGTCGGGGTACTGAACAGGCCTGCTGGCAGCGGGTCAATATCGGGTAAAAAGAGATCGGTTAATGCATTACTATGCACATGATTCATATATAAGAAACCTGAGTATACAGACACATGTTTTGGCCATTCATCTGTACTGTCATTAGAGAATAATTGTAAGTTGAACTTGTACCTTGTCATCTAATTCAAACAATAATGATGTTACTATCCTAGAAATGGGACCCGTAATTATGAAAATCTCACAAGCTTTACGGTACACCTTATCTATATCTTGGGATGACAAGAAATCTTTAAAATGAGTCATGGATGGCTAGTTTTCCTGTGGCATCTTTCATATCAAATTATACTATCATTCTTCATATGGTTCTTTTAAGCAATGTTCTATTCTTTATGATAAATGTACATGTTTAGTTAATATTTCATTTTCTTGAGAAAATTATTACAACATTTTTCAGCTATTGATAAAATAATTGAATATCTAATGCTCTTTTTGTTGGCTTGAGGACAAGCCATATCTTTGGTTTGGGGGAGGATTAGAACTGTTTAAACTATTTTTTTAATTTTATTCATAAAAATAAAGAAAAAAGTTTATTTATCTCTGAAAGTGATAGATGTTTGCAGGTTAATGCAAAAGCAGAAGGCGAATTGTTTTAATTAAAGACAAACAAAAAGGGGACATGACTTAAAAGTTCCAGAAAGCAAAGTTTACAGCATTTTCTGTGCACTAACGGCCTTAAAAATTCCTTGCAAAAATCAGTTCTAGTTGACTTTAGCAATAAAAGTCTGTATGAAAGGCTGAATGACAGATCGAATGCCGATCCAAATGAAGTGACGAATGCAACAAATAAGCAATGTTTTGAATAAAAGTGTTGAAGAAATTTTAGCTTATATATTTCAAATAGCATGCTAGATATTTTTTTGAAAATTCAAACTAACCAATGATCACAGGGATCAATCAAACGTCAAATCTTGCACTTGGTTTTATTTCCTTATTCATCTCATCTTGTTAAATGAATGAATCTTGTGTCATTATGAATCATTGTATGACCACTATGGCCTTACCTGTCGTATAGATCGCCAGCATATGAATCGGATCCTTGTGACCTTCCACGTGTAGAATATCCCATTACGTGAAGCTTTGGACATGGTTGAATTTGCTATACCAAACACGCATCTACCGAATTCACGCACTTCAATACTGGCACTTAACTCAAGATCTTCAAAGTACAAGTGTGATCTTTCAAAACACGCTTTACCTATGACCATCCAGCCATCCAAACAGACCTCAATTTAACTGATGGTTGTGTGAACTTATGCTTCACTCTGTTCACCCTTCATTTCTCTCTCTGCGAGCTGCGTCCTCTGCAAATTCCTTGTATCCCCTGCATTTATCTGTTGTTTCCCCCGTCCTCTATCAGCAATGCCTAACCGTTGCAAACCTGGTAGCTACCAAGATCTTCTTCATATCCACTAGTTTAAAAGATGCCATGAGTTATTCTCTCAAGTAGGTTGGAATTTGTTTCTCCACCGCCTTGATTGTCACGACCATGAGATTTCGTTGCTGTTTGCCAAAGGTTTTGATGGCAAAACAACCAAGGTTGGCCATCTTGTTTTCTCCATAACAGAAGAGTCAATAGTGTTAGCTACGAAGCTCCCTAGAGAAGGTGCCCGATGGCACAAGCATTTGTTTCTTCCATGAGAAGCTCACCAGTTCACTCTCAAGCCCGATTTTCAACACATTACTAACACCAAAGGTTTTCATAGAGAATGGATCAAGCCATAGTACTTGGATCTTTTGACCATTATCATTCACTTAGTCACCTGCGAGGGTAAGTTCACTGTTTTTAAAGCTTGCCATGTTAGATTGTTAGCTCATTTTGTCAATAATCAGACCTTAAATTTCCCATTCTACTTTCTAAAGAGCTTGGAAAAGATGTCGAGTCAAGTTAGAAAGAATACCATTAACCCTTCTGGAAGCTTATATCACCATTGTCTCATTAAGCTTTTAATCATTCATCAACTAGAGGAGAGAGGTCAAACTTGGGACCATTTTGTTTTTGAGATATTAAACCCTCATTTATCTACTATCAAATCTTCCCCTTCTCAAGAACAGCTTCATGCCCAAGAAGAACCAAATGCTAAACGTATATGATTTGGTGAAGGTTCCTTAGATGATATGCACTCTGTCCATTCAATACATTCTCCTACTGAACCTAAAGAGACAAATCATGACCAGTCCATTGATCAGCCTGACATTCAAACTATCATTCAGCCCTCATGCTCAAATATTCAGTTGGACGATCATACCTTTGAGTCATCCCTCCTCACACTAGCTAATGCATCCGTTCAGATGAGTGAAGCCTGTGCTACTAGAAGCTCTCCTGCATGTAACAAAGACAAAAGCCCTGAAGAACATACTATTAATGTTGAGACATCTCCAAAAGAGAAGAGTCCTCAAATAGACTTGGAGCATGGTATAGAACAACCTATTTTGAGTCAGCAAAAGTGGGATCAGTTAACCCAAGAGATAGCAAAATTAACAGAACAAAGTCAAAGCTATGTGGAGACAATCTCCGAGCTCCTTGAATAAAATAAGATGTTGCATACACAATTGAAAAGCACTGAATGCTCGGTTAACGCCAAAATAACATCCAATGTTGTCCTTAGAGTAAAGTATAATTCCTTAAGGGTTCCTTTCAAGAAGCTCCAGGCCAAGCATGCATCTCCATCATTCAAGTCGAAGACCACTGCTATCACAGCTTGGCCTTCTTCCTAATCACTTTTTGTTTTGCTCAGTGGGACCTGGCATGACTCCGGTTGGGGGAATGTTGGTGTCCAATATTGTCACCATTTTTTATCATTTAATTTACTCGAAGTGGCGTTATTTATATCGTTTTTGCTACAATAAGTTGTTTTCTTAGCCATTCAGCTCATCAAATAGTCCAGGTATGCACAAATTCACTTACCATGCAAATCTTGTTATCTTTCATATATTATGGTTTATTTATGATTAAAATGATGTTTTGGGGCATAATTGACACTTATGGTTTTAATTGATAGGCTATGATTTGCAAATGACCCATCATTTAGACCATGCGCTACGTGCTCAGCCTAAAACGCGTTCAACTCATCGTTCAACCCCCCTCTATTCAGCCCGCGAAATCCGTGGTTGACACATCTTAGACCATTGAATGAAGAGAAGGACACATGGGTTCTGTTCGACATGAAATGGGCCTGGTTAATGAGCTATTGCTCTAGAAGATTTGTCCCTATGCTCTCCAAGCCTGACAGCACATCTCACGTTCACGTGAACGCTCCAAGCCTTGATTCGTCTGCGCATTCAGCCTAGAGTCATGCGTGTTGGCCAAGATCTTGCTTGTGCCATTATTCTGGAAGGAGTCCAGCCGTCCACATTTAGCCTGCCAACATAACTTCCATGCCCACGTCAACACTCCAGTGCACTAGTTCTCTTGTTCGTTTGGCCGGGAGTTACACACACTTGTTCACGCCTGCTCACGTTCATTCATGCTGTCGTTCTGGAAGGAGTTCACCTGCCCACGATTCAGTCTGCCAGCACACTGCTCGTCCGCGTCTGAGTTAGATCGACACCGCAGCTGCTCTGAGAAGGAACCAACCCCGTGAAAGTCTGAAGAACGCCCCCTGGGTTGGCATGCATCAATTTAATCAGCTGTTACAATCATTTAAACACTCCTATTATTAGAGAGGCCAACTTTGTCAACCCTCTCACCATTGTAACTTATAAATAGTCGTCTCTGTGATTGAGACGAGTTAGCTTCTGAATTCACGATGGTTTTCCAGTCTTAGTCCAAGAATTTGCAGTCGTAGATAGTGTGAAGACAGAGTCTGTAATTTTTCTCAAGTTAATGGAAGTAGCAGCTTGTTGATTTTCTGCTGGTAGTCGTTTAAGTTGAGCTAGTTCACCCTCCGATTGCTGGGAAGGGCCCCTCATCAACTAGAGGTTTTATTTACATTTTCTGCATTTCTTTTCTTGCAATTAACTAGTTTATTTCCTGTGTGTGTAATTTAATTTGTTTTCCTATGTGTATTACCTTCATTCCTCTGTAATTAATATTTTGCTGCTAATACAACCTTCCTTCTTCTGAGTTAAAATGGTCGACCAATAGTTCAATAGTTTGATAATTTGTAGTTTGTTTTCAGTCCTTCTTCCATCATCATAGTTAGATATTGCTTCCAAATTCTTCCATAGTTAGCATTCCTTTCCTTCTTTTCTCCTCTGTTAGTTTTTCTTCCTGTTTGTTGTAGGTTAATTCTTCCTTCTTCTATGCCAACCTTCTCCCTTCTTCTATTCCAACCTTCTTCCTACTTCTCATAAAATCATTCTTCCTCTTAGGTAATGATTCGCATAGCTAATTTCTTAGCCTCTAATCATCTCTCTACTGCTTCCTCTGCACAGCAGGATCATTTGTATAAGCCAGCTGGTAATTAAATCATCCAAAAACTCTTATTTCCCTCCCTTTAAAATGTTTTCCTCCATTCGGATCGTCATTCGGACTGCCATTTAGACCGGCATTCAGATCATCATTCGGACTTGTGTGCTTTCTGTATTAATTTAGGCCTTTTTCCAAATCTAATTTCTTCTGCCTCTTAATCGTCATTCTTCATGTTCCTCCTTAACAGTTTGAGATGTAATTTAATCTTGTTTTATGTTATTTGGAGTTTTTAATTCAATTGTCATCATTATTTCCTCCTTATCCTCTTCTTATCTTTCTTCCAACATTTAGTTCTTTAACCTGTTTTGTTACTTAGTTACTGCTCAGAATGTGTGAATGTTCTTTCTAAATAGTTTATTTTCAAGTTATAGTTGATAATCCCTTTCGTTGAGTTGTTTTAGTTTGTTAATCTTAAGACTAGTTTCTATTCAACGAAGATGTTAATGTTGCAAGATCTAGATTAATAATAAAATATCTTTATCAAGTTTTCTACTTGCTTCCAAATCTAATATAGTTCAGTTTAACATCTTTGTTAAGTTTTATACTTGTTTCTAACTTACATTAATTTCATGTTGTTCACATATGGATAGACAATAGTTCATAATGTTTAAAGTTAGTGGTAGTTTGTTGATTTTTAGTTTACATTTGTTTGTAGAAGTTAAGTTAGATTTACTTCCATTTAGCTTCCTTATTACATTTGAAAGTCATTACGATACATTTACTCCAGTTCCTATTACATTTGATGTACGTAATCAAGAAGAGTGGAATTAGATGGTTTAGTCTAGAATAATTTACATTTACAAGTTCTCCCTATTAAACGTCTAATCTCCGTAGCTTTGATTATGTTCATAGTTGTTATCTGGAAGTTTAATTTAGTAGTTTTTTTACTTTTCTAGAAGTAATTTGTGTTTCAGTATTTGTTTCCATCTTTCTTATTAATTAACCATAGAAGTATAGTAGTATCATCTAGTACTATTATGATCTGTGATTTCTTAGTTGTATTCTTAAATATTTAACTCGGTTTTTCATTTTGAAAGATCTTTCGATCTTTTTCCTTATTAAACATTTGTTTAGGTCTAACAAACCTGAAACTTTAGAACCTTTTCTACCTTGGCATATATTTTGCTTCAACTCTAAGTTTACTGATCCTAGTTGATAATTAATATTAGGTGTTTTTAGTTGAGATAGATCACACACTCAACAGCGCCCTACCTCCCTATACAAGGTTCAGATTACCAATTTCAACTGCTGCTACCCTATGAATAGTCTCATGCTATCACTGTTCTTCAGTTTATGTCTTCACCAACAATAGCCCCACATATTATTACAATTTATTTACTGATCCATGCTCCTGTCATCAAGCTTTTCTTCCTCAGCTTCTATACCCGCAATATCCACTCTCATGCCACCCAACCTGCTCCTTCAATCTTTACCGAAATCCTCCATTCACCCATGGAATTCTCTTGGCTGTCACGAATTCAGAACATCCTCAACATTCTGTCCTCCCTGTCTTATGCCTCCCGAAAATACCTTCAAGCTCCACCGAAGTTAATCTTAATCCACACACACTTAAAACATGATTTTGCCCTTGTATTTATAATAGAATTCGTTCACATTTTGAGGAGGCCGACATGTCAAAAGTAGAGCAAATATTTTTCTGGAATTCGTGGAGGCCGACAGTCTTCATCTAATTAAATGATGGTTTTTTTATTCCCTCCATACATGCCCATAATGCCCAGCTGGAGAAGCCCGCAGTGTCCTTCGTTTACATGCCCACATTGGTTAGATGACATGCCCTCATGGGAGTTTAACCTTTCAACAAATGAGCCCACACTGTCCATCTTCAGGATGCCCGTAGGTGGGTTTTACCCCTTCAGCAACATGAGCCCGTATGCATGCTCGTGGTTCCTTGTGTGAGGGTATACCCGTAGCTTGTGTTAACACATGCCTCATGCCCTCAATGCATTATTTAATATGGCCGCAACATCAAAGATTCCTGCGGCTTGTGTCTTCTCATCATGTGCACATTGCTTTCCTTGTCCACTTCATTTCTGCCATGAGTCAATCTTTGCAATGTGCTCTTCATCTACTTGCCAATGCCATTTTCATCATCCTTGTCTAGAGTGTTTGGACCAACTCCAAATGACCACAAAACGGGTCATTTGGTCTTTCTTGCTGGTCTTCATTGGTTCTTCTCAAGCTATACCTTCTTCAAAATACTTATGACATCAATGAAAACAATTTGCCAACAGTCTCCCCCTTTGGCATTGATGTCAACCCAGCTGATCAATTTGAGGTTTTTGAAGAAGAGTATAGCTTCTTATTGTTCTCCCCCTTTGACATCAATGGCAAAGGAATTTGGAGAATCTACTCCCCCTATTTCTATTGTCTAGCACCTGTCATCCTACTCCCCCTATCTCTGTTGTCTTGCACTTCCTTTACATATTGAAAACATTTTTAATGTTTCTTTTGTTGAGGGGAGAGCATTACTCCCAATTTGTCTCTAAGATTTTCAAAAGCCTGTTTGGGTAGTGGCTTGGTAAATATATCAGCGATTTGATCCTTAGAGTTCACATATTCCAATCTGATCTTTTGATCATGGGCTTGATCTCTCAAGAAGTGATACTTAATGGGGATGTGCTTAGTTTTTGAATGCATGACTGGATTTTTTGATATACTAGTAGCACTGGTGTTATCACAGTAAATTACAAGTGGCTGATCAATTTTGATCTCAATATCTTCTAGGATTTGTTTCATCCACAGGATTTGAGTGCAACATTCTGCCGCTGATATGTATTCAGCTTCAGTAGTTTATAGGGAGATGGATGATTGTTTTTTGATTGACCAAGCTACAAGTCGATTTCCAAGGAAGAAACCATTTCCGCTGGTACTCTTTCTATCATCAAGACTGCCTACCCAATCTACATCAAAAAATTCTACAAGTACAAAATATTCATCTTTTGGGTACCACAATCCATAGTCAACTGTTCCTTTAAGATATATGAATATTCTTTTGATAGCAGTCATATGGGATTCCTTTGGATTTGCCTTAAATCTTTCCACTAACCCAACTGCTTGCATGATATCAGGACGAGATGCAGTAAGATATAGTAAACTTCCAATCATGGACCTATACACTGTTTGATCTACAGCACGAGATTCGTCTTCTTTGCTGAGCTTACAGCTAGTTACCATAGGTGTACTGACAGGGGAGTTGTCCCTCATACCAATTTTTTGAAGCATATCTTTGTAATGTCCCCCCCCCCATCATACCAGCATGATAGAGAGGACGTAACACTAAATCTGGGCATCTAGCCCCATATCCATTAAGTAAAACTCATTGATAAAAAGACATATACATGTGCATGTTATAGAAACACAGCGGAATTAAAAAAAATAAATCATGTTTAATATCCAACATACATCCAACATTTCTGTGACAGCCATTAAATAAAGACATTGCAAAATTTATAAAAGAGAATACTTATCTTAACAAAGTAGTCCCAAGCAACCAGCTATGCATCTGCAACGTTCCACCCAACCATAGGCCAGTTGCGCTTATCAACCTCTTGATACAACTGCCACCCCCGAGCTGGGCATGATTACTACAAGGAACCAGGGAACAACAGACTCACACACAGCCAAGCATACACCAAGATAAGACAAGCCAATCTACAATTGGGTTTATCAGGCTGCTAGGAAATGGAAAGGAAGAATTGCTAAGCTAGTGAGCTCAAGCACAAAGCCAGGGATACCTCTACAAGATCTATCTAGCTTGGCACCCACAATGCCTACACACCCCACTCAAGGAAGTATTCCCTTCACCAATGCACAGTCCCTCAGGCCATACCTTCCAATCTAGAGTGTCTAAGGTGTGCATAGAAGAGTAGCCAGCCCTCTTGATCTTCTCGAGAGGTTATTTCCCCCCCACTAGGTTTATCAAGCCAATTCTGTCCACTACCACTCCAAATCTCTTGCTCACATATTCAAACCAAAACAAGGATGCACATAACAGCAGAACCACAATTATTGGGCATGATAAAAAACACGTTTTTACAGTGAGATGCCCAAAGATGGGGTTTCTACCAGTCCAGAAAAACATGGGAAGACCCAAAAACGAAATGGCAATTGGGGATTCAACCCTGGAGAGCAAAAACCGTTTTCAGAAAAATGCCCATGGGTATTTTGGGGCAAAAACGACCTCTATAAACCCCCAAAACGTGACCCCCTTTCTCCCAGCTGCTGTGCAACACAAAAACGAGCTCCCATCTATGGAAAATGCAGGAAATTGGTGAAAAACGTGATGAAGGAAAGACCCAGTAGTTCAGACTGCGTGAGAGAGGAAAGACTATGGGTTCAGAATGGATTTGGGCACCATTTCGTGGGTGTTTTCTTGCCCAAGGAGACAAAATACAATTTCCCAGGTTGATGGCTTGCCCATACACGAAATTGGTTGCCATACCTCTTCATTCCCAAGGCATTAACTACCTCAACCAATTTCTGGAAGAATTAAATGATTGGGTCCATAACCCAAAATGGGTAGTTGGTTGTTTATGGGTTTTCTCATTGACACATGGATTAACACCATTGGCTCAAGGGTTTGAATAATTTCCCTCCCTATTCCTTGTAGAATCATGCCCCCATCTCTTTGTTGCATTGCATAGCTAGTTGTGGGTTTTTCATTAAAATTCGTATTTACATGATGTCTTAATTTACATTGTGCCTATCTAGCACAAGAACCATAGGCATCTTTTTTTTTTTGCCGATACATAAAACGCTAAATCAATGGTGGGGCCTTGGCCTTCAACTCCTCACCATGATTAAATATCAATATTTACATCATTTACGATTTAATGCAAAGGGGGTCAAAATGGGGACATTACAATCTTTCAAATATTTGGATTGAGATATGGAAATACCTGTAGAGTCCTGTGAAATCTGTAGACCAAGAAAGAATGTTAATTATCCTATCATTGACATTTTGAATTCTTTGGACATCTCTTTGGAAATTTTTTGGCTAAGACTTTCTTCATTGCTCCCAAATATTAGGTCATCAACGTACACAACAGTGACCAATAGTTTATCATTACTGCATTTAAAATATAGATTATTGTTTGAACTACTTCTCTGAAATTTTTATTGGATCAAATAACTGTCTAAGCATTCATACCAAGCCCTTGGAGCTTGTTTGAGTCCATATAGAGCCTTCTTTAATTTCCAGACATAGTCTTCTTTACCTGGAGTTTTGAATCCTTCAGGTTGCTCAGTGTAGACTTCTTCCTTTAATGACCCATTCAAGAAAGCTGATTTAACATCCATCTGGTAAACTTTCAAGTTTTTGAAGCATGAGAATGCCAAAAATATTCTAATTAGCTCCATCCTAGCTACTAGAGCAAATGTTTCATCAAAATCTATCCCTTCCATTTTGGTGTAACCTTTACATACCAATATTGTCTTGTTTCTAATGACCTTCCCATTTGTATCTACCTTGTTTTTGTAAATCCATTTGGTGTCAATGATGTTTTTATCACTTGGTCTAGGAATTAATTCCCACGTTCCACTCTTCTCGATTTGATCCAATTCTTATTTCATTGCACTGTTCCACAATTCATCATTCACAGCTTCATTGAAGTTTTTTGGTTCAATTGTTGAGAGCAAAGCTAAATTTTTCTTTAATGGTGTTGATCGGAGCTTCATGCCTTCATCCAAATCTCCAATAATAAGATCCTCAGGATGATCTCACATAACGGATTTTATGGAGCATTTGTTACCTTTTGTGGTGTTAGTGGAGATCAGTTCTCTCTCTTCGGTCTAATTTGGTTGATATATATGATCCTTTGACTGTTTGTTTGTTTCTTCTTCATCATACGGGTCTTCATCATCGGTTTCAACAGGGTCTGATACTGATAATTTTTGCATCAAATCTTCATCTACAATAACATCTATACTTTCAACGATTTTCTTTAATCGTTTGTTGTAGCATTTGTATGCTCTTTTTTCAGTTGAATAAGCCAAAAAAATCCCTTCATCAATTATGGAGTGGAATTTACCTAGATTTTCATCAATGATTTTTATGTAGCACTTGCTTCCGAAAATTTTGAAATAGTCTACAGTGGCCCTTTTTCATGTCCACAATTCGTAGGGAGTCTTATTGTTTTTGACTCTTAGTTGTGCTCGGTTTAAGATATAAACAGCTGCTCCTACTGCCTCTCTCCAAAAGGTTTATGTTAGATTGGCTTCAAGCAACATAGTTCTTGCAGCCTTTTGAACAGTCCGATTTTTTCTCTTAGCAATGCCATTTTGTTGAGTGGTACGGGCTGTGCAGTATTGTCACTTAATGCCTTCTTCATCACAAAAATTCTTAAATTCACCTGATGTGAATTCTCCTCCACTGTCTGATCTAAGAAATTTAATCTTATGACCACTCTCATTTTCGACCTTAGCTTTAAAAAGCTTAAATTTTTTAAAAGTCTCTGATTTGTTTTTCAAGAAGGTGATCCAAGTCATTCTAGAAAAATCATCAATTAACAACATGAAGTAGAGCTCACCATGAAGATTTTGAGTTCTTGCAGGCCCACATAAATCTATATGAATGATTTCAAGAGGATGTAAGGTAGAGTGATGCACTTTTTCCTTGAAGCTTGCTCTTACCTGTTTCCTGTGTTGACATGAGCCACATAGCTTATTTAACGGTTTTGATATCTTTGGCAACCCTCGAACTACGTCAGTTTGACTAACCTTCACTATGTTATCAAAGTTTAAGTGGGCTAATCGTTTGTGCCAAAGCCATTTATTTTCACTTTGGCTGATAAAGCATTTTTCACCTTGTATTTCTTCCAAAACATAAACTCCACCAGGAGATCTGACTCCTCTCCCTATAATTTGTTTGGATCCATTTCTTCTAATTTCACAATGATGTGTAAAGAAGGTGACATTATAATTGGCATCACAGAGTTGTCCAACACTTACTAGGTCATGCTTTAGTCCTTCAACATAGAGTACATTTTGAACCTTGGAATTTCCTTTTAAAGGTACAGTTCCTTTTCCAAGTATTTTGGTTGTTCCGTTGTCTCCAAAAGATACTTCACCTCCATTATTCCTTTTTAGAGTGAGAAATTTGTCCTTATTTCCTGTCATATGCTTAGTACACCCACTGTCAATATACCATTTAGCTTTATCCTTATGAGCATAGAAAGCCAAACCACAAATATCATCAGTGATGTCATTAACCTGCCTGATCTTTAACCTGCGATCTTCAGCTGTGTGTCCAAAGTTGTTACATTTTAAGCACTCCACTTCTTTATTGAGAACAGAGAAGGAATTCTGGTTCTGATCATTGTTTTCTACACTATACTACTTTCTAGGAAAATTTACACTTCTTTTAGGGCCTCTACAATCAATTGCCTTGTGACCAAATTTGTAGCAATTATAACAGTGAATAAGAAAGGGACTTTGATACCTAGAAAATCCTTGTCTTTTTGTAGGCTGAAAGTTGTTTGTGATTTTTCAGCTTTCATCTTCAATCATTCTATTTGTCTGCAAAATGTCTGTCTTCTTCAAGCTGAATACTTCTCTCTAGAGATCTTCAACCTCTTTCTCTCTTAGAACTAGCTTTCTTTGAGCTTCATTTATGGGGTCATGAATTTTGGCAAGATTCTTCTTCAATTGAATGATAGTTCTGCTGATAGTTTGAACTTCTTGATTTAGGGAACATTGAGGATTGTTTTCATTTGATCCTGAGATATAGTACAAACCTCCTGAACCTCCATCTTTTCTCTGATGTAAGAGCAGGTTATCTTGTTCGGTGGAACCTTTTGTCAATCTTGACTTTTGAAGATCTTTCTTGAGAGAATTGATTTCTATCTCCCCATTTTGAATTACTTCTTTGAATATTTTGACGTAAATATTCTTTGCAAGAAGATGCTGTTGTTCTTGTTTTTCATTTAAGTTCTTCATATTTTCAATCTCTTCTAATGTTGTAGTCAGCTCAGCTTCAAGGTCTACAACTCCTTCTTCAAGTTTATCTTCGTTGTTATCATGTGCCAGGAAAATAATTTCATTTCTCTCATTTTCAAAAATTTCTTCCTCTTCTTCTTCAAAGTCTGAGACACTCTCCTCTCCAGTCTTAGTAAACAATGTTTGCTTGTCTGTTGTTGTTCTTCGGTCCTTGAAGTTTCTTTGCGGAAACATTTCTCTTTGATATTTCTTGAGGGGACACTTGGCAACGAAGTGTCCAATTTTTCCGCAGATGAAACATTTCAGTGGAAGCTTCCCTTTATACCTTCCAGTTCCTCTTGGAAGTCTATTGATGAAGTTAACCATTTCTTCATCAGAGATTTCATAATTAGGTGAAAAGGATTCATTATGCTGAAGTTTGTTCTTTGTTGCTTTGAAAATTTCTTCACTTGGTCCTGGTTCTTGAATTCTCATCTCATATGCTGTTAGAATTCCTTGAAGTTCTTCTATTTTTCAGCACATCCAATTTCTCCCTGTCTTCAATGGCTAAAACCTTTGGATTGTATTTGGAGGTCAAGGTTCTAAGAATCTTTTGCACCACCAGTTTGGTTCCATTGTTTATCCAAGGCCCTTCATGGTGTTCACAACTTCCTCAACCCTTTGAAAGTAAGCTGCTATATTTTCTTCCTCTGTCATTTTGAGACCCTCAAATTGACTTGTATATGTTTGAAGCTTTGCTTGTTTAACTTTAGAGTCTCCTTGATAGATGGTGGACAGCTTGTCCCACATCTCCTTGTCTGAGGTATAATTCATAACCTTATAGAATTTTGACTCACTTAGGCCTGCTAGAATTGCATTTACAGCTCTACCATTATTCTCACAATATTCTGTTTCTTCATAAGAAATTGGACCATTTGTTGGTTCCTTGTATCCATCCTTTACAATTTTCCAAATATTATACCCCAAAGAGATTAGATAAGCAGTCATTCTCTTGCTCCAGTAAACATAGTTGCTTCCATAAAATCTAGGAACATCTCTGAATTTTTCTCCTCCCATTGTGTGTTCTTAAGGATATTCTTTAGCTATCAAACCTTTCGAAGAAACCCTACTCTGATACCAATTGAAGAACACACACCCAATATTGAGAGGGGGGGGGGGGTGAATCAGTATTGACCACTTGTACGTGTTTTTTCAATTTCAGTATTTGCTTAAAACAAAACATGTTCAGTAATTCAAATTAAATAACTTTAAGCTATCAACATAACACTCAAAATATCACACCACTACAACTCAGAATGATTTTCAATTAATATAAATATAATTTGATATACAATTTTGAAATGCTTCAACACTTCAGGAGGCTGCAACCTCAAGTTTGGACTAGTTGGATGCTACAACATCCAGACAAGCTGCAACTTGTCTTCAAGACTACACATTCTTTCCCATCTCCACCCTACCTCCCTATACAAGGTTCAGATGTAATGACCCTTTTTTAAAATTTTATTAAAATGCCTAATTTTCCACTTTTTCTCCAATTTCGACCTTTGACTAGTTTTGATGTCTAGGTCTCCAAATTAACACAAATGCTCCCAAATCTTCTGTAAGGGTATATGACTGATATTGGGACTTGAATATGAGGTTCAGGGGTGATTTATAACCCTCCAAATACTTCTGCAAACTTTTTTAATATTCTGGTCAATGTATGGAATTTAACTAGCAATTTGTGGATCAAATCCCCCCAAGGTAGGTACTGAAAATGGCTCTCCAAATGCCTCCAAACCCATTCGAAATTCAGAAAAGAGGTAGGGGATTTCTTAGGGACAATAATCATTAATCAATTACTAGGTCTTTTCTAACCTCCTCCCCAATAGCAGCAAAAACCACTAATTCGACCCTTGGGGAAATGGCACCAAATCTCTTCCAAATGCAAATAAACTGAGTAAAATGACTTCAAATGCTTAAGTGCTGAACATGAAACTTTTAATACTCATTAATGGCTGTCCATTCATCATAAATATATCATATAAACATTCTTTCATTCGAAATCATCAGCATTACAATGGTATACATCAATGTGGTGGGGAAATGGTCATTGTTTGCTCATTAATCAACATTTTTACATACAACCACTTGGTATTTCGACCTGAGACTTTCCGAGGATGAAGAAAAGAGTATATAAAGCTTATTACAATCAGAAATACATCATGATAAGCTCTCCCAATGAGTACAATATCTCACCCAAAGCGCAATCCCTCAAGGAGTATGAATATGCCATCAAAATTGGAAATGGTTGAGAGAGAGTGCTACATTAAAAAAACCACGAGCTTCCCTACAGCTGATACCTGCAAATACAAACTCCATTAAATCAACATGAAAGACCTGAATGGCCTCTCCAAACACCAACTTGGATGGGAATATTTCACCCTCGAAATTGGCTAAGGCAAAAAACCTAGTCATGCACTAGCTCTCTCTTCACAAATGCAATTTTTCTCAGATGATCAAAAGCTCTTCTCTTGGTTTATCCCTGTATTTTATAAACATACGTAGCCTTCTAAGGTTCCCAATCCATCCATAGACTCAATCCAATTCAAATTAGGGTAAGGGCTCAAGATTTTCCATGTGTCATATGTTTCCTAGCCTTCCACCGTCCACCTTCCACCAATTTGAGTGGGGGTCTCTTTGGCTTCTCCAACTCCCATAAGTGCCCTCTTGGAGCCTATTTTTGGGTCTGACATGTCATAATGGTCAGATGCCAGAGGTCATATCTGCAATTTGTCATAGATGTCATAGATGCTCCATCATTGTTGTCATAGGGGCTAGGGAATCTAGCCCAAGTGTCCACAAGCTTCCAATTTGACTCTTCCTCTTCCATGGAGGTTACCAATCTATCCCAATTTGACCTAAGATGCTCAATGCCATGTGTATGACTTACCAACCCACCCAAGAATGTTCACCTTCTCATGAATTCGAATTGGCAAGAGAGAGATGCCATGTGTCCTTGAAAAATCAAGCTAGTGTGGGTCCCACATCCTCCATATGTCTTCAAAACCACTTGCCACCTAGAATTTATCTTGAATTTCTTTATTCAACCTATTTATTAAATACTTGAACCCTTCTAATGTCTAAACATAATTTATTAGCTTCCTTATTACAATTCCACTTGTGCCCATCCAACCTAGGAAACTAGTAGGATTGATGGGATTGTCTTACTATGCAATCATTTGAATGGGGACATTACAGTCCTCCCCACCCAAGAGTGCTTGTCCTCAAGCAATTTCAGATTTGGATTGATCTGAATTTTAGGGGGAATATGGTTTAAATTCGGATGTATAAGCCAATTAAATGGAGAGGCCACCCTCTCTCATTTATCATAAAAGCATTAAATGGAGAGGCCACCCTCTCTCATTTATCAAAAAAGCATTAAATAGAGAGGCCACCCTCTCATATCCATGGTATTTGGTAGCACATAGTTTTGGCCCATGGTATGGCCTCAAGACACATTGTAATAATGATATATAAAGGCCTAGCAAGCCTTCTCATAATAACAAGTTACTCGTTTGATTTCTCTCCTATTTTTCTATTGTTCATTGTGAGATTAATTCGATTTAAGTGACTTATTGGTAATTAGTTTCAGAGGTGGGGCTTCTCTTTGAGCCTCACCTCCCATTCACTTCATATGTTTTTGTTCATGTTTATTCTCATGCAAGATTAGTGTTTTTCATGTGAATTTTATGACACATTTGCATGCTTAATCTCCTCCTCTCTTGGCATTCAAGCCTTCCGGTTCTCAGCTCCCAAGATCTGGATCATGGATGCTGCAAAATCTTCTCCTCTTCCCATGTGGCATCTTCATTTGGTAAGTCCTTCCATTATACTAAATATTCTTTGATAATTCTTCTCCTCAACCTCCTTTCCCCTGTCTTCAAAATCTTTTCCGGAACAAGTGTGAGTTGCCCTTCATCATCCAAAGGAGGAAGTGTTTCTGAAGTGATAATTTGCTGACCAAGAGCCTTCTTGAGACAAGAAACATGAAATACATTATGGATTTTACTCCCTTCCGGAAGTTCTAATTCATACGCTACTTCTCCAACCTTCCACACTACCTTGTATGGCCCATAGTACCTTGGTTTTAGCTTTTTTGCTCCATTCTTTTTGAGAGATGTTTGTTTATGTGGCTGCAACCTCAAATATACAAAATCATTAACCTAAAAGGTCCTTTCTTCTCTATGTCTATTAGCATATTGTTTTTGTTGATTTTGAGCAACCTGCATATTGTCTTTCAAAAGCTTTAAAATTTCTTGGCTCTCTTCCACTCAATATTTTGCCTTTGGGGCTCTACTATCACCAAATATAATTTCAGCAAATGTAAGTGCATCATAACTGTATAATGCTTTGAAAGGAGACATCCCTATTTACATATGATAAGTGGTGTTGTAGCAAAAATCACCCAAGTGTAGCCATTTTGCCCATGCTTTTTGCTGCTCTCCCACATAGTTTCTTAGGTACCCTTCCAACCATTGATTCACCCTCTCTGTTTGTCCATTAGTTTGTGGATTATAGCTGGTACTTGGGGTCAATTGAGTGCCCACCAATCTAAAAAGTTCTTTCCAAAAATCACCCATGAATCTACTATCTCTATAACTAACAATGCTCTTGGGGAGCCCATGCAATCTAAAGATTTATTTGAAAAAAATATTAGCCACTTGTGTAGCACTAAAAAATGATGTAATAGCAAAGAAATGAGCAAATTTTGTCAACTTATCCACTACCACATATATGCAATCCTTACGCAAATATTTGGGCAAACCAGTGACAAAGTCCATTGAGATACTGTCCCATTTTTGCTCCGGAATAGGCAATGGTTGCAATAGGCCAGCTGGGCATGTAAGTTCTGATTTGTTTTGTTGACATACTTTACATTCATTCACATATTTCTGAACATATTCCTTCAGCCCCTTCCAAAAAAATCTTTGCCTCAATTGCCTATAAGTTTTGAAGATCTCTGGATGGCCAGCTAGTGGGGAATCATGTGCTTCTTGCAAAATTTTGTACTTGAGTTTTGAATCTTGAACCAAATAAATTATGCCCTTATAATATATCATCCCATTCCAAATCATATAGTTATCATCCCCTTTGAACATGAGAGAAAAAGAAGGTCTTCTAGATAAAGCATCTACTACTATATTATTCTTTCCTTCGATATATTCAATATCAAAATCATAAGCTTGAATCTTGCTTAACCACTTTTGTTGCATTTCATTTAGATCTTTTTGGGTGAGAAAGTGTCTTAGACTATTGTGGTCAGTTTTCACCACAAACTTACTGCCCACCAAGTATTGTCTGAATTTGGCCAATGCAAGCATAATGGCTAGCATTTCTTTATCACAGATGGAGTAAAGTTTTTCATGAGGCTGCAAATTTCTGCTCTCACAGGCTATGGGGTGTTGGCCTTGCTTTAGGACATCCCCTATTCCTCCACCTGAAGCATCACATTCCAGTGAGTGGAGAAGTCAACTTGGAGAATCCTTTCACAAATTTTCTGTAATAGGTGCATATGCCAATGAAGCCTCTCAATTCGGTAATATTTTTTGGTGATGGCCATTTTAAAAGAGCCCTGATTTTTTTCATGTGTACCTTCACTCCTTCTTTCCCAATAATGTTCCAAAGATACAATAGTTCTTTCATCCCAAATTCACATTTTGATAACTTAGCAAATAAGGACTCTTCTTGCAAATGTGTACCTTCACTCCTTCTAATTGCTACAAATGCTCTTCCCATGTTTTACTATAAATGAGAACGTCATCAAAGAAAACCAAAACAAACCTTCTTAGTTGCTTGAAAAAGATCATATTCATGCATGCTTGAAATGTGGTTGGAGCATTAGATAACCCAAAAGGCATGACAAGAAATTCAAAGTGGCCATAATGACATCGAAAAACAGTCTTTTGCACATCTTTATCTTTCATTCGAATTTGATGTTATCCTGATCTAAGGTCAATTTTGGAGAAGTATTTGGCCCCATGTAGCTCATCCATGATCTCATCAATCCTACGAATAAGATACCTATTCTTGATAGTCTTTTTGTTCAAGGCTCTAAAGTCTATGCACATTCTCAATGTTCCATCTTTTTTCTTCACTAGCACTACTGAAGAAGCATAAGGGCTAGAGCTTGGTCTAATGAGTCCCAACTCTAAGAGTTCTTGGATGGATTTTTCAATCTCATCTCTGAACTTTTTAGGATGTCTATAAGGTGGTATCTTAATGGGTGAAGTACCCTCCTCCAAAACGATGCTGTGCTCAACCCCCCTATCTGGTGGTCTACCATGTGGAAGATCTCTAAAAACTTTTTCATAGTTTTGCAAGAGTCTCTCTATCTCCTTTGGGTGTTCAACAACCTTTATATTTGGCTTGTGAGATGTAATATGACATTCAACAACCCATTCTATGTACCCATGCCTCAATATAGATCTCATACTATTGCAAGTCACTACTTGATTTGGATAAGTGTGCTGCCCTCTCACAACCCTTAGTACTCCTTTTGAATCTTGGAATTTCATTTCAGGAATTTGATAATTTATTGTATGCTCTCTTATTGAATACAGCCATTGCACTCCCAAAACCACATTAGTATCAGCAACATCAACCACATAAAAACTATCAACAAAAGTATAGTTACCTACGGTGACTTGCAACTTTGGAACCCATGTTTTGCACTGCATTGTGTTGTGACTGGGAATGACAACTGTGAAGCCATCGAATGGTTCAATATGTATCTTTCTTTTCTCCACCATCTCTGCATCAATGAAGATATGGGTGGCTCCTCCATCTACCAAAACTGAAGTTCTTTGTCCTAGTACCAAACCCTTGCATTGTATAGTATGATAGCGAGGTACTGTTGAAAGTACTTCCATTCTTGCTTTGTCCAGTGAAGGCTGATTTTCTTCTTGTCTTTCCTCTTCTACTGTTGTCTCATATGCCTCCTCTTGATCTGAAATATGTCCATCTTCATCCATGCCCCCATCATATCCCTCATTATCAGAAAATACTTCTATGTATTGAGCCTTTCCTTTAGTACATTTGTGCCACGGTGTCCATGGTTGAAAGCATGTGAAACACAATTTCTTTTTTCGAAGTATATCCATGTTTAGTCCTTCATTTTTATTCTTTTCAAATGAATATTTTTGCCAAGGTTTCTTATCATATGCATCCCTTTTCCAAGGTTTCTTTTCAAATTTGAAGTTAGGCTCAGGAGGAAATCTCGTTCTAGGAAGCACATTTTGGAGATCCCTAGTCAAGCTCATTGCATCTTTTAATGTAGTTGGCTTGTGGGCCTTGACCAAACCTTTTAAGGGTTTAGACAAACCTTTAGTGAACAACAATACCAACCTTCCCATAGATACATCAACCACCTTGATTGATAATTTTTGAAAGTCCAACATATACTCAGTAGGGGTCCTAGTTTGCTTTAATTGAGCTAGTTCCTTGAAAGGCAATTCTGGATCTTTGTGTTCAAATCTCTCTAGTACCCTGTCAACAAATTCTTCATATGTTTTAACCTGATCATGACCCAAAGTTTTTAGGCCATGAAACCACCATTCATTGGCATCTCCTTCCAAGTGGAAAATGGTCATTTTTAGTGCATCCACTTCCACCATAGGATTCAATTGAAAATACACATCTAATTTTTGCACCCAAGTGTTAGTAGAATTTTGAGAGGAACCATCAAAAGTAGGAAGTGACATTTTACCAATAGCACAATTTAATTCTTTATTTTGGAAGAGAGCCCTATTTTCATCCTTCCTTTTTAGTTTTTGTGCAGCATCAAGGTATGTACTAAATGGTAGACTTCTCTTACAATCTTCACTCAAATCATTCCATTTGTTTGCTATTGTAGTGAGATCCACTTGAATGTCAGGCTCTTCTTTGGGGATAAGAAATTTAGGTGCAATAGACCTTGTTGTGCTCTGAAATTCATTTGCTCTATTATGGGGTCCTGTGCTTGAGAAAATATGCTCTCCCATAGGCTTCTTTTCCTCACCATGAGAACTGTTGTTGCCTCCTATTATTATCCCTTTGCTTCCAAGTTGGCTAACCATCAATTCGAATCCTTTCATCATCTGTTTACTTATGTCTTTCATACCCATGGAAATTTATTCAAAATATGGTTTTAAGGCTGCAACAAATTCCTCCTTATGTCTTAAGTTTTCATCCTCCTCTCTACCCATGGTTTTAACAAAAAACTCTTCTTCTCCTATTGTTTCTTCCTCAACAACAACCCCTTCAACTTCTGCTTCTAAGGGTGGTGGTCTATTTTTTTGATTTCTTGTTGAGACCATCAGGTGCCAAGACCATGCTCTGATACCACTTGTAATGACCCTTTTTAAAATTTTTATTAAAATGCCCAATTTTCTACTTTTTCCCCAATTTCGACCTTTGACTAGTTTTGATGTCTAGGTCTCCAAATTAACCCAAATGCTCCCAAATCTTCTGTAAGGGTATATGAATGATATTAGGACTTGAATATGATGTTAAGGGATTATTTATAACCCTCCAAAGAATTCTGCAAACTTGTTTAATATTCTGGTCAATATATGGAATTTAACTAGCAATTTGTGGATCAAATCCCCACAAGGTAGGTACTGAAAATGGCTCTCCAAATGCCTCCAAACGCCTCCAAACCCATTCGAAATTCAGAATAGAGGTAGGGGATGTCCGAGGGACAATAATAAGGTCTCATATGCACCATTAATCAATTATTAGGTATGTTCTAACCTCCTCCCCAACAGCAGCAAAAACCACTAATTCGACCCTTGGGGAAATGACACCAAATCTCTTCCAAATGAAAATAAACTGAGTAAAATGACTTCAAATGCTTAAGTGCTGAACTTGAAACTTGTAATAATCATTAATGGCTTTCCATGAATCATAAATATATCAAATAAACATTCTTTCATTCGAAATCATCATCATTACAATGGTATACATCAATGTGGTGGGTAAATGGTCATTGTTTGCTCATTAATCAACATTTTTACATACAACCACTTGGTATTTCGACCTGAGACTTTCTGAAGATGAAGAAAAGAGTATATAAATCTTACAATCATAAATACATCATGAGAATCTCTCCCAATGAGTACAATATCTCACCCAAAGCACAATCCCTCAAGGAGTATGAATATGCCATCAAAACTAGAAATGGTTGAGAGAAAGTGTTGCACTAAACAAAACCACGATATGCCCTATAGATGATACCTACAAATAAAAACTCCATTAAATCTCCATTAAAGACCTAAGTGGCCTCTCCAAACACCAACTTGGATGGGAATCTTTCACCCTCGAAATTAGCTAAGGCAAAAAAACTAGTCATCCACTAGCTCTCTCTTCACAAATGCAATTTTTCTCAAATGATAAAAAGCTCTTCTCTTGGTTTATCCCTGTATTTTATAAACATCCTTAGCCTTCTAAGGTTCCCAATCCATCCATAGACTCAATCCAATTCGAATTAGGGTAAGGGCTCAAGATTTGACATGTGTCCTACCTTTCCTAGCCTTCCACCTTCCACCAATTTGAGTGGGGGTCTCTTTGGCTTCTCCAAATCCCATGAGAGCCCTCTTGGAGCCTATTTTTGGGGCTGACATGTCATAATGGTCATATTTCACAGGTCAGATCTGCAATTTGTCATACATGTCATAGATGCTCCATCATTGTTGTCATAGGGGCTAGGGAATCTAGCCCAAGTGTCCATAAGCTTCCAATTTGACTCTTCCTCTTCCATGGAGGTTACTAATCCATCCCGATTCAACCTAATATTCTCAATTCCATGTGTATGACTTACCAACTCACCCAAGATTGTTCACCTTCTCATGAATTCGAATTAGCAAGAGAGAGATGCCATGTGTCCTTGAAAAATCAAGCTAGTGTGGATCCCACATCCTTCATATGTCTTCAAAACCACTTGCCACCTAGAATTTCTCTTGAATTTCTTTATTCAACCTATTTATTAAATACGTGAACCCTTCTAATGTCTAAACATCATTTATTAGCTTCATTATTATAATTCCACATGTGCCAATCCAACCTAGGAAACCAATAGGATTGATGGGATTGTCTTACTATGCAATTATTTGAATGGGGACATTACATCAGATTACCAATTTCAACTACTGCTACCCTGTGAATAGTATCATGGTATCACTATTTTTCAGTTTATGACTTCACCAATAGTAGTCCCACATATTATTACAATTTATTTACTGATCTATGCTCCTGTCCTCAAGCTTGTCTTCCTCAGCTTCTGTACCCGAAATATCCACTCTCATGCCACCCAACCTGCTCCTTCAATATTTACTGAAATCCTCCATTCACCCACGGAATTCTCTTGACTGTCACGAATTCAGAACATCCTCAACATTCTATCCTCCCTGTCTTATGCCTCCCAAAAATACCTTCAAGCTCCACCGAAGTTCACCTTCAATCCACGTACACTTAAACACGACTTTTCCCTTCTATTTATACTAGAATTCGTTCACATTTTGAGGAGGCCGACATGTCAAAAGTAGAGCAAATATTTTATGGAATTCGTGGAGGCCGACAATATTCATCTAATTAAATGATGTTTTTATTTCTATTTTTATTGCCTACATACATGCCCGTAATGCCCAGCTGAAGAAGCCCGCAGTGTCCTTCGTTTACATGTCCACATTGGTTAGATAACGTGCCCTCATGGGGATTTAACCTTTCAGCAAATGATCCCGCGCTGTCCATCTTCAGGATGCCCATAGGCGGGTTTTAACCCTTCAGCAACATGAGCCCGTATGCATGCTCGTGGTTCCTTGTGTGAGGGTATACCCGCAGCCTGTGTTAACACATGCCTCATGACCTTACTGCATTATTTAAGATGGTCGCAGCATCAAACATGCCCGCGGCTTGTGTCTTCACATCATACCCGTAGTGCTTTCCTTGTCCACTTCATTTCTGCCATGAGTCAATATTTTCCATGTGTTCTTCATCTACTTGCCAATGCCATTTTCATCATCCTTGTCTAGGGTGTTTGGACCAACTCCAAATGACCACAGAATGGGTTATTTGGTCTTTCTTGCTTGTCTTCATTGGTCCTCTTCATTGGTATTCTTCAATGACAACAATTTGCCAACAGGTCTTCCTTGAGTCAGTCTCAAACATTGCTCTACTGTCTAATTTACTCCCACACATCTCTAATCATGTTTCATGTCGATGATGGGAGATACATCATGGCACTCCTTCAACGGATTCATCCTTGTCGACTTCAACACATCACCCAAGGATTGAATCTAGAAACCAATCAAGTACCTTGGGCCTGCATGCCTTAATGGTAGGTTACCTTGCTTTCAACATGAGTTCACATCATTGGCTCTTGATTGAAAGATTCCATCGAGTGTTTGACCTCAAGTCATTGATTCATATTTGATGGTATGTACTATGATACCTTGGGAATCATTGATATCAATAGTGATTTCCCTCGCGCTTGTTAATGGTATACATCAATTACCGGTAGTTAAGTGGTTTCTACCATGTTCGAATCCAAGACATTGTAATCACATGGTTAGATTTGTATCATTGCGGGTTCGGCTTGAAGACCCTGGGTTAAGTAATAAATCTCACCCAGGTTGCGATGGATATTGTTTTGAGTCATATTACACATATCCACTTTGTATTGGTCGTGGTTGTGTTATCATCTCATCGTGGATCTATGATTGTGTTTAGTAGCCATGATTATTTGCAGTCGGTCTTTGCTATCATGGATCTGCAATGTATTGGTCGATAGCCATGCTATGAGTCATATGAGACATATATCTCAGAGTCAGTTGTACTACAGAAGTCAATTTCCAACTGATGATTCTTGCCTCATTCCTTTCTATTACAAAACACTTCACCCGTTCTATTTTACCGGCTTCATGATTTGGGGGGCATTCTGTTACACCAAAATCTCGTCAACATGAGTCATGTGTCATGTCCATGCCTTAATCCCTGAAGTTCCATGGGCTAAAACATCAGAAGGAAGGTTGTCGACGTTTCCCTTTACCTTTTGTAGTCACCCCGATGCATCCTTCCTTAATGCAAGGAGCGCTGAACTCAAGGTGACGCACTCTGCACCTTAGCATAGCGCGTTGTTGACATCATGTGCCTTTGTACAGGGCACGGTGATCTACTTCTCACGTAGGTTTCCTTCATGCAAGGTGTGTAGGAGTTGGTTAAAGTGGATAAAAGGAACCTTCGAGCGATTTCTCGAAGCTTGGTGATGTGGAGGTTTATCCCTAGATGCTTGGATAGGTGGTTCTCCATCCCCTAACCTAGTGGGATGATCCCTTAGACCTCTCCCCTAAATCCTCAACCTATTCTATCCCTTTAGCCCTATATATAAGACCCCCCTCTCCATTGTTAAGAGAGGAAGGATTATGCACCCTCATGCTGGTGGAATTCACCCAGGAATATCTTCTTCATCCATGAGAAGTTAGGAGGCTCTGAATCTTTGAGGCAAGATTGCTCATGTTGGAGTCGTGACGTTAAAGCTTTGGTTGTAACTCCCCTTACTTTGTATCTGCTGTAATTTACATTAATATAAACATCTTTCCATAAATGTGTTATGTCTTGTAATATCATTTATGATTTGCTTCTTTGATTGCTTATCTAGTTAGATTCATAGATATATGCTTTCACGTCGTTTGCTTGTATCCATCTCTTCTATCTTGTTTTGCAGCCAGAGATTGAACGATCGAAAGTAAATCAAGCAAAGAGAAAGGGATTGCGATCATAAGGTAATTCATCTATCCTGCAATCTAATCTAACTAGGAAGGATTTTATGTTGTGTATTATTTTGTGCTAGATCTATATCATTTAGGTCTAGAGAGATTCGTTTCGTCCGCGTTAACAGATTGTCTGCACACAGTGAGATACAGTTTCGCAAGAGTTCTGACACAAACAACATCTATCAAGACCAGCATAACCCCTCTTTTGTAAGTTGTGCCAAGTTAATATCTTTTCATTTATAATGAGCCAACATAAGCATTTGACCTTCAAAGGAGTCACCGCTTTCTAGATCCAAGGGACCCACCAATACTTTCAAGCACTTGAAACCTCTTCTACGTAGTTTAGGTAAGCCAGCGTCGGGGTGACCACACCCTTTGCGGCATTATATGTCCAAGCCAATTTATCCTCCTGTTCATACAAGATGATACCTGCTTGTTCAAGATTTTCCACATAACTGTCCTATTCCAAAGCAAATGATCCATCAATATTCAGGTCCCCCGACTTTAGCCATCGAGAATTTACATAAAAGAAAGGGCCATCAAACTGTTTGATCACGAATAAAATTTTACTGTGCAGTGTCATCAATAGAGCAGAGGAAAGAGTAAATACCATGCTTAAACCAAAGATAAGGTCGATTCCAACAAAGACCTGGGTGCCTCTACTAATCACCCAAGCAATGGATGAATTTATCAAAGGTAGGGTTTTTCTGAGACTACGCCAAATAGTGGAAATAGTGCTCGATCCAGTAGAGTGGTCCCAGAACATATAAACAATAGGAAAACGCTTCAAATACTTCCGTTGTATAATTCTTCCCCATAAACCACCGTTGAAAAGGGCACACCAAAAGCTCTTAGCACACAGAACTTTGTTGAAAAATCCCAAGTTTTTTATTTCCCACTCGCTGAAATATTTAGGCAAATATAAAAACCTACCAATCAACTAGGTGAAATTTGTAACATCTAGGCTTTCCATCCCACAGGAAATAGAAGAACAACCTTCTTAACCCCGATAAAACTCCTTCAGGTATACAAAATAAGGAAAATGAATAAATCGGGATTACTTGAAGAACATAAGTGATTGGAGTGAGGCGACCCCCTAAAGAGATCCAACAATACGACCAAGTGTTGATACGCTTTTGCACGTTTAAGATTAGCCATTTCTAGTCGTTTTTAATGTAGCATTTGGTTTCAAAAGGAAACCCAGATATCGGAAACCTTCATTTAAACCAATCCATTGATATGGTAAGACCTGCCTCAAAGTAGTGAAGAGCTCAGAATTCAAAACATGGTGGATAACAACTGACTTGGACATACTAACCTCTATCTTAGAGGCCTAACATAAAACATAAATTAACTCATTATAGTAGAGCCACTCCTTCATCGAAGCTTCCACAAATAATAACACATTACCCATAAACAGAGAATGGGTGATATAACATGCATTAGCAACCTTGATTCCATTAATCAGACCCTGCTCTTTGGCATATTTAATTAAAAGACTGAAACCCTCAGTAGATAATATAAACAAATAAGGTGATAAAGGGAAACCCTACCGGATTCCCTTGCAACCCACAAACTATGAGGATGGAGATAAATTGATGATAACAACATAACTAGCCGAAGTGATACGTGCCTTAATCCAACTAGTGATTTTCGTCAAAAGCCAAATTTGTATGAGAATAAACCTCAAATAGTTCTAGTCGACCCTGTCATACGCCTTTACCAAGTCCAACTTAAGGATAAGGGCTTCAAGATTCTTCAGCTTAATAGAGTGGAGACCCTCCTGTGCCACCCCCACCGCATCCAGGATCTATTTTCCCAAGTGGGGCTTCAGCCGCTCAGCTATGACTTTTTCAATAATCTTGTACAATAGGTTGCAAAGCGAAATCGACCGAAAACCATTGAAATCCACCGGACAATCCTTCTTAGGAATTAAGGTAAGGTAAGCTGTATTTATGAAAGAGGGTACAAATTGTTTAGAGCGGGTTTCATCAATGGCCGCAATAAATTCATCGCTGAAAAGATTAAAAAAAGTGCAAGTAAAACTCGACATTCCACCCGTCTGGTCCAGGACTCTTGTCCTTGGCAAAACACTTCAGAACCTATAAAACTTCTTCCTTTTGAACAAGTTTTCCAATCTCCCCATAAACAGCTGGGTTAAAAAATCGAGGGAACTTCAAGACCGTCTTCAGTTGACAAGGTAAGTCGATAGAGTTTGCTTTGGAGAAGATGGCCTTAAAATGAGCCACAACCGCCTGCTTTAACGAAGACTGATCACAAACCACCTTATCTTCGATTTTTAGATCCCAAATGGAATTTTGTAATCTTCTCTGGTTAGCAAACCTCTAGAAGAAACGCGTATTGTTATCACCTGCAATTATCCAGATAGCTCGACTCTTCTGCTGCCACGTTTCCTCCCAGAAGTTAAGAATCTTCATCTTCCATGACTCCAAAGATTTAAGTTTCACTTTCCGATCCTCCGCGAAATAACCATCATCCAACAAGTCTGACAGAGATTGAATATCCCTCTCAACATCCTCTAATTCTTGATGCAATGACTTCTTCATATCTAGATACCAAGATCTCACATCCGCCCTCAAACGAGTGAGTTTTGACCAAAAACATTTTAAGGAAGAGTCGTGGTCCGACAAGGATAACCTTGTCTAAGTATTCCTCACAAAAAAGTAGAAAGAGATGTCCTCCAGCCAAACCGAGTTGAATTTGAACGGGTAAAAAATGAAGGCTTTGTCAAAATATAAGTGCAAGATTGTAGCTTTATGATCGTTAAAACCTACCGAATAGTTCCACGATTTGTATCTATTTAAGCATTCGCAGAGGGATTCATAAGCAAAAAAATGGTCCAACCTCTTGGTGATGCCCGCATCCCTAGTGCGCCTGTTCTACCAAGTCGGCGACAACACCACTGGTTTGATATCAACTAAGTTTTCCTCCTCAAACAGGGCCATGAAGTAATCAGCCAGAGGATCAAGAGGATTTCCAGCGCCCCAAACTTCCTTCGCGGATGTAATGAAGTTTAAATCATCCGCCAACGAAAAAACATGATCCCATAAATCTTTTCTCCTACTGTAGGGACCATAAATGTTTAGAATGCAAGTCAAGTGTTGAAAACACTGAAAGAGCCTTCAATTAAAATACCTGCAACAATGCGCGAGGCCCTCATATTAGCCATCACAGGGTTCCAAGCGATCAAAGTACCACTAGGCAAACCACAAGAATCAACCCCGGTTGCTAGCCAACAAGGCTTAAGTTTTAGGAAGATGTTACAGGAAGAAAGGCCCGTAGTCATGGTTTCTTGCAGAAGAACAACACTAGGGTTAATCAGATCCAACATACATTTTAAAGCAGCTCTCTTGGGACCGTTGCTCAGTCCACGAACATTTAAAGACACCAGGTTCATGAAAAAAACCTGGACAAGTTGTAGCTTCTCTAAGAGACCTAGTATCGATAGAACAAGACAGTGAGATATCCCTAGGTAGACCAATGTCAAATAAAGAAGTGACGAACGGATTGATGCAATCCCCCTTAAACCTCCCCTTACCCTTAACCCCTTTCTTAGCTTTATGAATGGTAACATTCCCATTAAAGATGGAATTAATGGGAATTATCGAGGGATCAACTTGCTAGTTAGTAGAGTAGACAGGTAGGGGACTATTCGAAGGGTCCGAACCACCAAAAATAACCGGAGTCCCAATCCTCAATAGAAGTGGGCAAAAGGGGGAAAACAAAGACACTGAATTTAATCCTAAAAAAACATCACTGGTAGTACTCAGAGGAACGAGCAATGGAACACTAAGAGGGGATGGGTCGCCTGGTAATGAATCCTCATAAAGCTCCGGTTAAGCGAAATACCCTTCAGAGAGTTTTGAGACATCGGTCCCAAAATAGGAACGTCCTGACCCTCTATGATAGCTGGGTCCAGTGAGAGGCTAGTAGAACCCAAAGAAGATGCCCCCAATGTAAGGGAAGAGGCAAGCTCCTCTTTAGATAAAAATTTTAGTAACGAGGGGATAGACAAAGAGAACTTACCAACCAAGTCCGCAGCCGAAGGATATTCGAGAGGCAGAAAAATGTCTGAGTCTTCCCCCAAATGATCAAGCACTCCCTTAGACAGAGACCCATGGTCGACCGAAACAACAGAAATGTGAGAAGGGCATTGAAACTTGGACTGACCAGTCCGATGACAAACATCACACCAGAATAACACCTTCCAGTTGTCCAGCAACTGAATGAAAGTAACAGCTTCCCATATGACTTCCAGTTCCCCTTGCAAACCCTCGTCCGTATCAATTTCCACCAATACCCTATGTGTCTTCCGCTCAGTCCCATGGAGCCAATATTCTTCAAGCAGAATGAACCTTCCTATAGAGTTTGCGATAGCCATAAAACCCTTAAGTGACAAGCACTGAAGGGGAAGACCCAGGAGTAAGACCCATAAGTGTTTTTTTTCATCTTTTCCTTACATGGGTCGAAACCGACATACCAATGATAAAGCACCAGAGAGCCATGGCCAACGACCCAAAACCTATTTTCTATGTTGTTTCGGTCCTCCTTAGATAGAAATTGGAACAGAATCCATCCATTAGACAAAGGGAGAACCCTAGGTATATTTTTTATGAAAGGATTCCACTTTCTGTGAATCCAGTCTAGGAGGTCAGGTTGGCTAAGCTTTATGTACTCAAACTTGCCCACCAAGGCCCTGTCATTGAGAGCCATGACCATGTCATAGGTTACATCCTTCCCTAAGACGCATAGAGCCCGTCCTTTTTTTCGGTTCAAAGGGTAGCATGATTTCCTGCCTCACCGACTTTTTCTGGTTCCTTGAACGTTGCCTAGTGCCCAAAGACAGGACACTTGCCTCGTCGAGTTTTGTCAGCATGTCATATGACCCGCAAAACTCGACGCCATGTTCCCCAGGAGACATCTGTCCACCACATGATCCCAGGTCTTCGAAAATGACTAACATAGAAGGGTTTGTCAGTACCCTGAAATGTTCTACCCCAAAGAGCGACATCAAGCCCAGAATGGGAAAAAACACATAAAAGGAAATAAGCAAATGATGCTAGTTAGTCTGCCAGAGAAACCACGACAGTAGATGAAATAAGGATAAAATAGGAAACCTGAAGCATAAGGCTCATCCCAACTAGAAAACCCCGGAAAAAAAACCAACGAGAAAAAAACCACGAAAATAGAGGACCAGTAACACCGGATAAGGTCAATAGTGCAAACTGGAAGGAAGGAAAAAAAACAGTCAACCTTCCCACTTTTTTAACCTGGTTGGTACTGGGCCTACTTCCAGGTAGTAGGCTTGAATTTAGGAGCAACAGACACACAAACAAAAATAGAAAGTGTCAGGCCCCATAAAACAAAAAGAAACCACCCAGGTGAGGAAACAGGGCTAAAGGAACCCCACCCCGTCACCAAGCAAGACTAAAAAATAGAACCAAGGATGAACAACCACATACTGAGAGGGGAAAAACCAGAGGCGCCATTAACTTCAATATCATAGCTCTCCCAGCGTCCACTCCAGCATCTTCGTGATCAAAGTTAAAAATTTACCCTCCATTTTAGCTTGTTCTTTCGATTCCCATCCGGTCGACAATCATGTTTCTTTGAGGGAGGTTCAATAGAATGAGGGTTTGATTCAGGGTGTAGAACACTTTGCTGAAGGGGGTGTAGAATAGTATGGCTCATTTAGGAAGTAGTGTTTACTCAAAGAGGATTTTAGATAAAGATGATGGAGGAGGTTTTAGAGTTAAAGCCACCGTGTTCTTTCTCAAAAGGTAATCCTTGCCTGCCATAAGATTTTAAAATCTTATTATACTTGTTGAAAGGTAGATATATTCTAATCAATGGTCAATTTTCCTTTAACTTTGGATAAATTAGCAAAATAAAAAAATCTATATCAAAGTTTAACTTTAGTGTTTCAAAAATAATGAATTATTTTAAATGATTTATTCTCTATTTTATTCATTGGAGGTGTGACACATTAATATTGATATGACAAATTTAAATTGTATTCTTGTTAGAGATCGATGAAAAAAGTGATTGGCTTTGTTCTACCTAGTGTCAGTGATATGACAAAGCGTTGATGAGGTGGTAGTAGGCTAACGTCTGATGCCATTGTACACGTCATATATTGCATTGAATGACATCAGGTGCCCTACTTTTACATAACTACTCGAATCCCAATAGTGGCAAGCTAAGCCACTGCACTTAGTTCCCATAAATTATGAAGCTCATGAAAATAATCTATAAGTTATCAATGACCACTTGCATCCACCCATAGTGCATCACACTTTCCCATGGAGTGGTACTAATAAAACATCAAAACTTTTAAATATAAACTTCATCACTGAATTGTTTTATAAATATTAATATTTGTGTGTGTGCATAAAACATTAACAAATATTATTTTCGATGCAGTGTATGATCCCAAATGGTAGGAGAACCTCACTAAGAAGTATTTTATTGCCATCTTTGCACCAAGAGGAGCAAGGAGAACCTCTCTTTCTCTCTCTCTCTCTAACTTATAATATTATTATTCTTTTTTTTAAGAAAAACATATAATTTTAATTTTAAAATGTAGTTGAGAAAACAACTAAAATATACTCTCTCTCTCTATATATAATCTAACTTATAGTATTATTATTCTTGTTTTTTAAGAAAAACATATAATTTTATATTAAAATGTAGTTGAGAAAACAACTAAAAGATAGATAAGTTTCAAAACAATCTAATTTTGAGAACCAGCAACTAGTTTATGTCCTATTTCCTTCTATAAACAACTTCAAAGCTACATCACTTACACCAAAGAGTTTGCTACTACTATAAACCTTTACATATTGACAGGTTAACAAAATGCAAAAAAAAAACATCTGAGAACTTGACAAAATCTTGACATTACCAAATTCCTCCTATAAAACATGGGGCTATAAAGTTCAATGTCATTGTTATCCAATCATCAGGGACATATGGCAAAGGGGTATTCATGCCTATCTAAGTCCTACAACAATATGCCCTTTACATGTTACATGGATACAAGTACTTACATATTCCATCTAAAGGAGACACTAGGTTCAAGCGATCTCTCGTCTTCCACTTCCCACATATATTTGTTTTCGATGGTGTTCCTTTGCTTATGGTAAAGTCACGAGCATATATAGTCTACGGTCTGAAACGGGCACATATAAAATAGTTGCAACCGTTGGGTCTCAAAGTCGCTCTTCTTTTAATTTATTTTCACTATCTCAGGGTTGTCCGACTCTGACCATGGATTGCTTTTCAAATTCACCAAATGATCATGGCATCGAAGAAGCTCCAACCCCCCTAGAGAGAGAGACTAAAGGGACTGGATCTGCTCCCGTTAAACTCTTGGAACCTCCACAAGCGACCAGTGAGACTTATACTATTCCCAGCTATACATGTAAGTTTTTTTCACACTTTTTAATCAAATTCGTTTAAGTTTTTCCAAGATATTGAGTTATATATAGCCATGTTGAAAGGCCAGAGAACAGATGTCCGTCAAAACAACCACCGGATTCACACCTTTCCAATTAGTCTACGGACTGGAGGCAGTCTTACCTATTGAGTGCGAGATTCTGTCATTGAAACTTGCATTCGAACTTCTACCGAACACCACCACCGAGGAGGAATGTTTTTTGTACTTGGCTAAACTCGACGAAACCCACCGCAATGCAGCCCTTGCTAATGAAGCGCATCAAGGCCTAGTACGACAAATCGGTCAAACCTCGTATCTTTAATGAGGGAGATTTGGTCCTTACCTACGACGACAAACATGATAAGCTGGGGGCAAACAAACTTGATTCCATGTGGCACGACCCACATGTAGTTAAACGTGTTTTGGAGAAGGGAGCATATGAATTAGAAGATTATGACGTGATATCTTTAGGAGAGCCTCGCAACGGACTCTTCCTGAAGCGGTACTATGCCTAAGTATTTTATGCATTAGTACTATGTATATCTTGTACATGATGTGTGTTTTGTGTGGTGTGACGCTTTACTTCAAGTGTGTTAGAATCTTGTCTTTACGCTTATACCATGTTCTGCCTGGATGTGTAGATGGAAACGTGTTTTGGATTTGCAGATGGTGCCAGTCGACATACCTGTAACCTCACTTCGGCAGCGTGGCTATTCCGATCCCCTACCGACGACCTCATTAGCTCAGGAGGGAGTTGTCTAGGACATGCAACCAACAATATTGTTGAGTATCATGCGGTGATTAGATTGTTGACTGACACTCTTTCCCTAGTTACGGACCACATTATTGTCCACCTTGACTCACAATTAGCGGTCTCTCATCTTAACCGTGTTTATGCTATCCGCGATCCTATGTTTCTCTGTCTATTTCGACAAGTACGTCTCTTGGAGAGGTCTTTTGAGTTCATTTAGTACCTACATATCCCTAGAGACATGAACATTGTCGCTGACTCCTTGGCCAATTTCATATTGGATTGGTACATTGCACATTCATAAATAGTCTATCAAATAGATGCGTAAAAAAACGACATAGCATGTAAATTATCTATAGTATAAGCTAAACATGCACAAGATCCCATAATCATCATTGAAACACAATATATAAAGCCGAGAATAATGTTGTGTATATATAAATATCATCATGTTGGTATAATACAAAAAAATGTAGCACTGGTACAAAATCTAAAGCATTCTGAAGATTGTAGTTTTCAGTACATATACATCATGTATGAGCTATCGCTGAGGATGCTCATTATAGCAGATGATCGCTCGGGCTACTCTACAGAGCAACTGCCCGAAGCATCAACAAACTCCAGTTGTACGGCGCTGGTACCCGTGAGAAAGATCATAGATGGATATGTGTGGTATATCCACCATCATTCTCTAGATGTTCTCCTCCAGCTCATATAACCCCTCCGCTGCATCCTATTGTGCAGCCCCTATGTCTCGTACCACTCCTCTCCTCTTGATGGGAGAAGACCCTATCGGTCGAGATGGACTGATATCTGCATCAAAAACACATGAAACATCAACACTACTAAAAAAACATCAAAAAACTACAAAATACAAAAACACAAATAGAGTGTCGTTCTTACCTAACTTCCCCCACTGCTCACCCTCACATAGGGCCAAGTTTGGGTCACCTCTAAAGTCCGTGCCCGCATATGGATAGTCCTCGACCATGAGGAGCTGTCCGCGTAACCACCTGAAGAAGATGGGACTGTAGCTAATGATGGGACCCCCGCTGCCATGGCGAGCCATAACCTTAGACCACCTTCCCATGTAAGGATCTCATGGTTCAAGATCATCTATATCCACCTGTGGCCTCAGTAGTGGAACCCGTTCCAAGAAGAACGAGACCAAGATTGACTCGTATCCGAACTATTTTAGTTTACCACGATGACACCTGGTGAGTTCTTCTTTAACATTGGTGAGGATCCCCTGACACCAGTTGAAGACTGTGGGCATAATGCACTCAATGGCGTAGAGAATGTGGGCCTTGGTGGCCTAATGAGGAGCTCTACTCCCCGCCACCCTCTCAATAGTAAACAAGACCGTTTGCAGTGGTATGTCTTGTATGTTCTTTATGGGAATTTTCCCAGCAAGAATTTGGGTACCAGGTGTACACCACTAAGCAACCAAGCTCTCTGTAGACTGATCGCTGCCCCACAGACCAGATAATGAAACTGGGGCTCCCATCCTGGATAACCCCATAAAAAATATATATATACTCCACATCCAAGGTAAGGATGTGAGCACCCACAAGGAAGTGTTGCTGACCCGGATCCCACAATCCAATCAGGTAGTCTAATAATTGTACCTGGGACCTCATGCCCTGTACATGAAAAAACTTCAACAAGCCGCATTCCCGCAATGCATTCATCAAGTTCGGGTCATTTTTCGCTTGGGAATCGTCCATTTCGTGTTCTCTCTCCTTCCATTGGACCATGGTGTGAGTCCAAACCTTTCCAAACACCAATTAAACAAGCATTAGTATCATTATCAACCATTGGATTAGACAATTTTTGCCCCATTTTTTAGTTTTACTTATGGGATTATGTTGATGCACCTCGACTTTGTATACAGAACGTCGGCGATGCGCTTCAACCATACGAGAAGTGCGTGAGAGAGCCCTCGATGCACTTCCCATAAGGGGAAAGCGCGTCGGCCAGAACGCGCACAATCCCCTCATTTACAAGCCCAAAACCCTAAAAAATTACCATAAAACAAAAATATAAGCCACTAGAAAGATGTTGGACAAAGTTTAGGCTTACCTATCACTGATGTGGCATAAAATGGTGGACCGTGGCCTCCGTAGCGGACGTTTGAAAATCAGCTATGAATGGTGTTTTCACTCTTCCAAACTTGGTAAAAAACAATGGTAGCTAATTTTTACTATTTGGCCCTTTTTATATCAAAAATGGAATATTCCTATTTTAATTTTCACTTTTGTGGGTCACTTTTACTATAGTTGGTAATATTTCCATGTCTAAACACCTGATTTTACCATTTTGACTTAGTTTTTGGAGTTTGCAGCTGCGATAAAGTGGTGTTCTAACTTTTTGATGGTCATCGTGGTTATTTCATGCTTGTTGTCAAGTATGAAAGACTCTTCGAGCATTTTTTATGCTATTATCCCGCTCATTAAAGTCAAATATTAATGGCATCGAGCTTACTTTTGTCCTTTATCATGCTTGTAAAATGATGAGAATGAGTCACCAAGTTGTATTTTATCACTTTTTTGGGCTCATAAAACTCCTATGAAAAAGGAACCCCTTGGAGTTCCTCTGTAAGCTCTTTTCAGAATCCCTAAATATGAAAAGAACGCTAAGCGAACTTCATTCCTTCATGCTTGTAAAAGTATTTTAATGATCGTCTTTTGGGTAATAGTTTACCCCTTTTTCGAACCTGGAGGTACTATTTACGAAAAAGGAGCACTCTGGTTGATCATGACTGGAAGAGTTCTTCTCATATTGTTTTATCCTTTTTCAGATGAGGAGACTAACTATTATGAAAAATAACCTTTGGAGTCTTCTTTAGTTCTTTTCAGACTCTCTAAATATGAATTGACGTTGAGTTTACCTTCTTTGGACTCGTTAAAAAATGACATTGAAGGACATGTTTTGGGACGAATCCCTCCTATCTCAGGTTCGTAAAATATTTGGTATTTGACTCATCCGAAGGATGAGCTATACCAAGCATCTCTTACCCTCCTCGAGCTCGTTAAAAAACAAAAGAGGTACTCATCGATCAGGATGGGGATAAGGAAAGAGTTTATGTTTCATAGTAATTATGGCAGTACTCAGTCATTCTTGATCATGGCACTTGTTTGCATATGCATCTTGTACTTGGATAATCTGTTTGTCCTCGAGTCACATCAGTTCCATGATTCCTTTCACTCCATTGAGTTATCCAAAGAATGCTTCCACTATCAGTTGCATTAGGGGTTGGTGTCATTCTCGTCATGTCAATACCGCCAAGTCATGCCATGCCCATGTTCAAGAGAGGTATGTTCGTTGATTCACTATCTACAGTCATTCTACCTTCTATTATGTCGGCCTTCCCTGAGTCAGTCTCAAACATTGCTCTACTGTCTGATTTACTCCCACACATCTCTGATCATGTTTCATGTCGATGATGGGGGATATATCATGGCCCTCCTTTGACGGATTCATCCTTGTCGACTTCAACACATCATCCAAGGATTGAATCTAGAAACCAATCAAGTACCTTGGGCCTGCATGCCTTAATGGCAGGTTACCTCACTTTGAACATGAGTTCACATCATTGGCTCTTGATTGAAATATTCCATCGAGTGTTCAACCTCAGTTCATTGATTCATATTTGATGGTATGTACTATGATACCTTGGGAATCATTGATATCAATGGTAATTTCCCTCGTGCTTGTTAACGGTATACATCAATTACCGGTAGTCAAGTGGTTTCTACCATGTTCGACTCCAAGACATTGCAATCACATGGTTAGATTTGTATCATTGCGGGTTCGGCTTGAAGACCCTGGGTTAAGTAATAAATCTCACCTAGGTTGTGATGGAGATTGTTTTGAGTCATATTACACATATCCACTTTGTATTGGTAGTGGTTGTGTTATCATCTCATCATGGATCTTTGATTGTGTTTAGTAGCCATGATTGTGTGCAGTCGGTCTTTGCTATCATGGATCTGCAGTGTATTGGTCGGTAGCCATGTTATGAGTAATGTGAGACATATATCTCAGAGTCAGTTGTACTGCACAAGTCCTTTTCCAACCGATGATTATTGTCTCATTACTTTATATTACAAAACACTTCACCCGTTCTATTTTACCGGCTTCAAGATTTTGGGGGCAATCTGTTACACCAAAATCTCGTCATCATGAGTCGTGTGTCATGTCCATGCTTTAATCCCTAAAGTTCCCTGGGCTAAAACATCAGAAGGAAGGTTGTTGTCATTTCCCTTTACCTTTTGTAGTCACCCCGATGCACCCTTCCTTCATGCAAGGAGTGTCGAACTCGAGGTGACGCACTATGCACCTTAGCAGAGCACGTTGTTGATGCCATGTGCCTTTGTACAGGGCACGGTGATCTACTTCTAACACAGGTTTCCCTCATTCAAGGTGCATCGGAGTTGGTTAAAGTGGATAAAAGGAACCTTCGAGTGATTTCTCGAAGCTTGGTGATGTGGAGGTTTATCCGTATATGCTTGGATAGGTGGTTCTTGATCCCCTAACCTAGTGGGATGATCCCTTAGACCTCTCCCCTAAATCCTCAACCTATTCTATCCCTTTATCCCTATATATACAACCCCCCTCTCCATTGTTAAGAGAGGAAGGATTATGCATCCTCATGCTAGTGGAATTCACCCAGGATCATCTTCTTCATCCATGAGTAGTTAGGAGGCTCTAGATCTTTGAGGCAAGATCGCTCATGTTGGAGTCGTGACGTCAAAGCTTTGGTTGTAACTCCCCTTACTTTGTATTTGCTACAATTTACATTAATATAAACATCTTTCCATAAATGTGTTATTTCTTGTAATATCATTTATGATTTGCTTCTTTGACTGCCTATCTAGTTAGATTCATAGATATATGATTTCACGTCGTTTGCTTGTTTCCATCTCTTCTATCTTGTTTTGCAGCCAGAGATCGAAGGATCGAAAGTAAATCAAGCAAAGAGAAAGGGATTGCAATCACAAGGTAATTCATCTATCCTGCAATCCAATCTAACTAGGAAGGATTTTATGTTGTGTACTCTTTTGTGCTAGATCTATATCATTTAGGTCTAGAGAGATCCGTTTCCGTCTCCGTTAACAGATTGTTTGCACAAAGTGAGATACAATTTTGCAGGAGTTCTGACACAAACAACATCTGTCAGGACCAACATAACCCCTCTTTTGTAAGTTGCGCCAAGTTAAGATCTTGTCATTTATAACCAACCAACAGAAGCATTTGACCTTCAAAGGAGTCATCGCTTTCCAGGTCCAAGGGATCCACCAATACTTTCAAGCACTTGAAACCTCTTCTACATAGTTTAGGTAGGACAACGTCGGGGTGACCACACCCTTTGCGACATTATATGTCCAAGCCAATTCATCCTCCTGTTCATATAAGGTGATATCTACTTGTTCGATATTTTCCATATAACTATCCCATTCTACAGCACGCGATCCATCAAGATTCAGGTCCGCCAACTTTAGCCATCAAGAATTTACATAAGAGAAAGGGCCATAAAACTGTTTGATCATGGATAAAATTTTACTGTGCAGCTTCATTAGTACAGCAGAGGAAAGAGTAAATCCCATGCTTAAACCAAAGATAAGGTCAATTCCAACAAAGACCTGGGTACCTATACCAATCACCCAAGCAATTGATGAATTGATCAAAGGCAGAGTTTTTCTGAGACTGCGCCAAATAGTGGAAAAAGTGCACGATCCAGTAGAGTGGTCCCAGAACATATAAACAACAGGCAAATGCTTCAAATACTTCCGTTGTATAATCCTTCCCCATAAACCACCGTTGAGAAGGACATGCCAAAAGCTCTTAGCACACAAAGCTTTGTTGAAAAATCCCAAGTTTAAATTTTCCCACTTGCCGAAATATTTAGGGAAAGATAAAACCTCCCAATCAACCAGGTGAAATTTGTAACATCTAAGCTTTCCAGCCCACAGGAAACAGAAGAACAACGTTCTTAACTTCGATAAAACTCCTTCAGGTATGCAAAATAAGGAAAACCAATAAACTGGGATTCCTTCTAGAACATAAGTGACCAAAGTGAGGCGACCCCCTAAAGAGAGCCAATAATACAACCAAGTGTTGATACGCTTCTGCACCTTTAAGATTAGCCATTTCCAATCGTCCTTAATGTAGCCATTTGGTTTCAAAAGGAAACCCAGATATCAAAAACCTTCATTTAAACTAATCCATTGATATTGTAAGACCTACCTCAAAGTAGTGAAGAGCTCAGAATTCAAAACATAGTGGATAACAACCGACTTGGACATACTAACCTCCATCCCAGAGGCCCGACAGAAAACATAAATTAACTCGAGTGAAAGGAGGAGTTGCGTTACAATTTTGAAACTCTCGACGTTTCGATCCCTACTCTGGGATCATCATCAGGAGACAGTTGATGTCTGTGAAGTTTTAAGGATGCCCGAGAAACCCATAAATATAGATATGGAACCAAAAACTCATTCTAACCTAATAATTTGATTTAGTGACAGGTCGGTGTGGTTTATTTTAATTTTAGATTTGGACATAAGAAGTTTATAATTAGGGTTTAATTTAATTTAAGGTTATCAATATTGTTATTATAAAGATTTTAATATTAATGTTTGAAAACACTGTTTAAAAATAAACGGTTTATTATAATGATAATGATATTTATATGATATGGGATTTAAATTCAAAAGAATTATAAATTTAAAAGTTATTATAGATTTTAATGGTAATGTAATTAATGGTATGTAACATAAAAGTATAACTATTTATACTTTATAATTCATATATTACAATTTAGGAAAGGGAATTTATTTTGATGATAATGATATATAAAGTTATTAAGGTTTGAATTTAATAGAGTAATAAAATTCAAAAGATATTATAATTTTCAAGGGGTATTATTGTTAATTTTCATAAGAAGGTATAATTATTGTAAATTTATTAAGATTTTTAATAATAAAATTCTAATTCTTAAATTACCTTTATTGTGAAGTGTAAAAGGATGGATAATAGTGTATTGAGTTTGATAATAGTAGTTTCTTTGGATGTATGTTACTAATATTTAAATTCTAGGGATTATTAAATTCTAGGGATTACTAATGTTTAATTATTGTGACGGTTTTGTGATAAAATTATTGAAAGTCGGGCATCCTTAAAACTTCACAGGGTTCAACTGTCTCCTGATGATGATCCCAGAGTTGGGATCGAAATGTCGAGAGTTTCAAAATTGTAACGAAACTCCTCCTTTCACTCAAATTGATCCTGCGTAATGTTTATTTTCAAATAGAAATTAACTCATTATAGCAGAGCCATTCCTTCATCGAAGCTTCCCCAAATAATAACACATCATCCACAAACAGAGAATGGGTGATATAACATGCATTAGCAACCTTGATTCCATTAATCAGACCCTGCTCTTTGGCACATTTAATTAAAATACTGAAACCTTCAATAGCTAATATAAACAGATAAGGTGATAGGGTGCAACCCTACCGTATTCCCCTGCAACCCACAAACTGTGAGGACAAAGATCCATTGATGAGAACAACATAACTAGCGGAAGTGATATATGCAATAATCCAACTAGTGATTTCTGTCGAAAGCCCAATTTGTATGAGAATAAACCTCAAATAGTTCCAGTCGACCCTGTCATACGCCTTTACCAAATCCAACTTAAGGATAAGGGCTTCAAATTTTTTTAGCTTAATAGAGTGGATACCCTCCTGCACCACCCCCACTGCATCTAGGATCTGTCTTCCAGGTAAAAAACTGAACCATCTCTTCAGATATAAACTTACCCAAGTGGGGATTTAGCCACTCAGCTATGACCTTTGAAATAATCTTGTACAATTTGCAAAGTGAAATCGACCGAAAATCATTGAAATCCACCGGACAATCCATCTTAGGAATTAAGGTAAGGTAAGTCGTATTTATGAAAGAGGGTACCCATTCTTTAGAGCGGGTTTCACCAATGGCCGCAGTAAATTCATCGCCAAAAAGATCATAAAAGTGTAAGTAAAACTTGATAGTCCACCCGTATGGTCCAGGACTCTTGTCCTTGGCAAAACACTTCAGAACCTATAAAACTTCTTCCTTCTGAACAGGTTTTCCAAACTCCCCATAAACAGCTAGGTTAAAAAATCGAGGGAACTTCAAGACCATCTTTAGTTGGCAAGGTAAGTTGATAGAGCCTGCTTTGGAGAAGATTCACTTAAAATGAGACACAACCCCCTACTTTAACGAAGACTGATAAAAAACCACCTCATCTTCGATTTTTAGATCCCAAGTGGAATTTTGTAATCTTCTCTGGTTAGCAAATCTCTGGAAGAAATGCGTATTGTTATCACCCGCATTTATCCAGATAGCCCGACTCTTCTGCCACCATGTTTCCTCCCAGAAGTTAAGAATCTTCATCTTTCGTGACTCCAAAGATGTAAGTTTCACTTTCCGATCCTCCGCGAAATAACCATCATCCAACAAGTCTGTCAGAGATTGAATCTCCCTCTCAACATCCTCTAATTCTTGATGCAATGACTTCTTCATAGCTAGATACTAAGATCTCATATCTGCCCTCAAATGAGTGAGTTTTGACCAAAAACATTTTAAGGAAGAGTCGTGGTCCGACAAGGATAACCTTGTCCAAGTATTCCTCACAAAAGAGCAGAAAGAGATGTCCTCCAGCCCGATCGGGTTGAATTTGAACGGGTAAAAAATGAAGGTGTTGTCAAATATAACTGCAAGATAATAGCTTTATGATCGGTAAAACCTACCGAATAGTTCCATAATTTGTATCTGTTTAAGCATTCGCAGAGGGATTCAGAAGCAAAAAACCATCCAGCCTCTTGGCGATGGCCGCATCCCCAGTGCGCCTATTCGACCAAGTCGGCGACAACACCACTTATTTGATATCAACTATGTTTTCCTCCTCAAACAGGGCCATGAAGTAATCAGCCAAAGGATCAAGAGGATTTCCAGTGCCCCAAACTTCCTCTGCGGATGTATTTAAGTTTAAATCACCCACCACAATAAGATGACCCTCGAATAAAATGCTTGAAATGAACAACACAATCCCAGAAATCTTTTATCCTGTTGTAGGGACCATAAATGTTTAGAATGTGAATTGAGTGCACAAAAACCCTGAAAGAGCCTTCAATCAAAATACCTGCTACAATGCGGGAGGCCCTTATATTATCCATAATGTTAATTTTTGAGCATTAATTCAATATACTCTAGGATCTTTACTGAGAGAATAACATGTACAACATATCAAGTATAACAATGCATATCAATCACACCAAGCAATCACATGAGACAATAGACACACAGAGTTTCACTGGGGAAAACCATACAGGTGGAAAACCCCACAACTTCCTCAGAGATAGTCTTCTCCTAGTAGTTGATCCTCCTCCTCACATGTGCGCCACTTTCCAAGTGATGGAAGAGTGAGTAAGTGAATGATCAAATAGAGATCTCCCGATCTCTATTTATACTTGTCTTGTCCTGCCCACTAAACCAATGGGGCCAACTTGTCTAACTTAGCCTAATAACCCATGGTTAACTTAATCAGGGCCGACCCCACACATGGTGGTCTAATAACCCATCGGCAAGTTACAACACTTGCGACACTTGTCAATACAAATGACGACACTTCCGTATAGAGGAATAATAACATCTCTATAGGAGTACAATATACATAGATGAAATACGTGGGTGGAATACATTGATAAGTTACATATACATCAACACTCCCTCTTAACTAGGAAGGTATTTCTCGACACAGATCTGCTGGCACAAGTCTTCTTCTCTGGATCATCATCATCGAATCATCGTCCTCGAATCATCGTCATCGCCATCGCTGCTGCTATCTCAATCAATCTCTGAATCTACTCGTCATAGGAAGTTCTACAGAGCCAGTCCTTTTTCATACTGGATGTAGGCCCACCATCTGCAGGTCTTCATCATCACTGGCCATACTGTGGAATCCTCAAGACTGATTACGTGCATCAACAAAACCTCGAAAGAGCATCCCAGGACTGATTACGAGCATACTACTCAACCTATCGGATCTCCCAGGATCTTTTACATGTAACTGCACAACCTGTCCACAACCACGAAGTATCATCCTGATATTCATAATCATACTGATCATCGTCCACGAAGCACAGTCCAGATGCATGCAACACAACACTTACACTCACCGGCATGGAAGGACTTTACTATAACCATCCGGGAAAGGCTCAGCACTCACATCAATGCACATGGGAGAACACATCTACCACCATGTCGGAAAGGCTCTGCACTTACATCAACACACATGGGAGAACACATCTACCACCATGTCAGAAAGGCTCTGCACTTACATCAACACACATGGGAGAACACATCTACCACCATGTCAGAAAGGCTCTGCACTTACATCAACGCACATGGGAGAACACATCTACCACCATGTCAGAAAGGCTCTACACTTACATCAACGCACATGGGAGAACACATCTACCACCATGTCGGAAAGGCTTTGCGCTTACATCAACGCACATGGGAGAACACATCTACCACCATGTCGGAAAGGCACTGTGCATCTGTGTCTTCAGACTGATCACACATGATCCATCTGTGTCTTCAGACTGATCATACATGATCCATCTGATCATGTTAAAGCATCTACTTTATGCATGTCATCATAGCATGATCATCCTGATCATCAATGCATCCACCTGATGCATACCATGTATCCACCTTATACATATCAACATACATGATCTACCTGATCATACAATGTATCCATCTGATACATATATGTATACATGATCCAACTAATCATATCCAACATCCAACATGATGCATATACATATACATGATCCAACTGATCATATCCGGCATCCAACATGATGCATATACATATACATGATCCAACTGATCATATCCAGCATCCAACATGATGCATGTATAAAGCAGTAACCGGAGCATCATCCTGATGCTCATTATCCAGCCCTTACATCCATAGCCATGGGAAAGATCCTCCTCTCACCATGCTTGGAATGGCTCCAGCAAATGTGTCCATCACTTCTTCCTTGAAGTGTCGTCAATCTGAAGAACATGAAGCCTCTCTCTGAAGTATTCAAACTTCACTCTGGCTAATGGTTTCGTCAACACATCTGCAATTTGCTCATCCGTCGCAACATACAGGAGCTTCACTGCTCCTCTCTGCTCCATATCCTTGATATAGTGATATTTGATCTCAATGTGCTTTGACCTGTCGTGGAACACGAGGTTCTCAGACAGCTTCACACAACTCTGGTTGTCACAAAAGATACCAGTAGTCTCCAGCGAGAGATCAAATAACTCAGACAGTAGCTTCCTAAGCCATACTACCTCACAACTAGCCGAACAAGCTGCAACATACTCTGCTTCGGTTGTGCTCAGTGCTACGCAAGATTGCTTCCTGCTAAACCAAGAGATCACACTTGATCCCATACTGAAGCAACACCCATAAGTGCTCTTCCTATCTCCAGCACTCGCTGCCCAGTCTAAATCAACATAACCTTGCAGGTTAAACTTTTGATTCGCATCATACTTGAGCCCATAATCAACTATACCCTTCAAGTACCTCAGAATATGCTTTACAGCAACTAGGTGAACACTCCTCGGATCTATCAGGAACTGGCTCAATGTGTTCACCGCAAAATAAATATTTGGTCTCATGTTCATCAGGTACATCAAGGACCCAATCATCTGACGATACATAGTGACATCAACCGGATCAGATGAAGCATCACACAGAAGCTTCAGGTTTGATGCCATAGGTGTAGCCATGGCCTTACAGTCCATCATCCCGAACCTCTTCAGGATCTCTACTGCATACTTCCCTTGTCCAAGGAAGATCCCATTTGCACTTTGCCACACCTCCATGCCTAGAAAATAGTGCATCATCCCCAAGTCCTTCATCTTGAACTCGACAACAAGCTTCCTCTTGGTATCAGCAATCAAACTATCTTCTCCTTAACAAATAGGTCATCCACATACAGAAGTAGTATCACTGGATTGCCTTCCTCAACCTTGTAGTAAAGGTTGGAATCTGCTTTACTTTTGGTAAAGCCTAAACTGGATAGAAAGCTGTCCATCCTACCATACCAAGTCCTAGGAGCTTGCTTCAAGCCATATAATGCTTTCTTCAACCTGCACACATATGACTCTCTGTCATGTGTCTCAAAACCAAGTGGCTACTCCACATACACTTCCTCCTCGACTACACCGTTCAAGAAAGTTGTCTTGACATCCATATGGTGTATCTTCCATTTCATCATTGCAGCTAGAGCAAGTACTGATCTAATGGAAGTGTACCTGGCTACAGGAGCAAAAGTTTCTTCATAGTCTATCCCCTCTTTCTGGGAGAAGCCATGAACTACAAATCTCGCTTTGTATTTCTCTATGCCGCCATCTGCAACATGCTTGATCTTGGATGTCACCACAAACTTCCCTTCAGGTCTTGGGACCACATCCCAAACATCATTCTTCATGATCAACGGATCATGACATTACTTCATCTCGGATCCTGGGAACTTCATATTTTTCAATAGATAGCTTAGTTGCTGAACAAATGTTGTAGTTCTTCTTTTGTAGGTGACGGTATACGATCTTTCCTACAAGACAAATTCAATTGCATGATTAGAAACTTCTCATATTTTTCATAACAAAATCTTATACATAAAAATATACATGTCATACAATCATGCAATTATCTTTAGCCAATGCTTCAATACAACATTCATCCATATCCGTAACTTTCTAGATGCCTTCCATCTCTACCAGATTATTGTTAAGAGTTTGCACTACTCCCAACATGTTAGCAAAGAGGTTTCATTCTCGATAAGTAGCAATGGAATGTTGTACAGTGCCATAGGCCACTTACCCATCACATGCATATTAGTAGTATACTGTTCAATAATGCAATTATTCTAATATGCATAATACACAACCTAAGTCTAGGAACATAAGCATATACATCATTGAACCACGTTATTTAAACAAACAAAATATACAAGAAATGGCAATTCAAAAACTTATCTTTGTTTGTTTGTTGGGTGGACTCCCTCTGAATCTTTTCTTCCTTGCAGGAGCTACTGGAGACCAACTTTGAAGTAGCTTATTCTACTCCTTTCTGTAAGGAGTGGTCAACTCCCTCTTAATCCCTGAATCACTGCATAGTTTCTTGAAATCACCTGAAGTGAATTCTCCGCCATTGTCGGATCTGAATGTCTTGATTTTCTTGTCAGTTTGATTTTCCATCAAGGCTTTGAATTCCTTGAAGTTGCCGAATACTTCATCTTTGTTATTCAAGAAATAAGTCTAAGTCTTCCTAGAGAAATCATCAATGAAAGAACCATAGTGCACATACCCACTCAGATAACTGGATGACATCGGACTGCATACATCGGAGTGGATAATTTCCAAAATTCCTTATGCCTTGCTTTTACTGCTTGGAAATGCCTTCTTAATGTTCTTTCCTTTTGCACATCCTTTGCAAACACCTTCATGCTTCGACTTGATTTCAGGAAGACCTTCTATAGCTTTACTTGCAATTGGTAGTGCTCTGTAGTGCACATGTGCAAGCCTTCGATGCCAAAGTTCACTTGGCTCCATGGATTCATGTACCATGACATGTTCAGGTTGTCCCTTCAATTTGTACAATCCTCCCTCTTGCTCTCCAATCACCACTGCATCATCAATAGTTTTACCCTTTGGCCACATTAGGACTTGGCCATCTACAAATGCAACTCTCGTGCCTTTTGCATCTAATGCAGAGATGGAGAGTAGGTTCTTCTTGAGCCCAGGTACAAATAACACATCTTTCATCTTCAAAGACTTTCCAGAGTCTAGGTTGTAGGAAGCTTCCCCACTTCCTTTGATAGGATATTGATAATCATCCCCAAGTTTCACCTTATGGGGTGATTCATGTTCAGATAGATTTACAAAAGATTCTTTAAACCCAGTCATGTGTTTAGAATCCCCACTGTCAATAAGCCAATCATTACAACCATGAGAGATAGTACCTGTGAGAGCAAAGATTATAACATATTCCTCTTCGCTTGATGAGTCATCACTTTCTGATCTAGCCTTCTTCTTGGGAGGTTCATCATCCTCAGCAGCATGAGCATGATATCTTCTTTTGTTATTATTCTTCTTCTTGCTGAAGTTGTTGTTGTTGTTGCCCCTTTTGTTCTTGGGACAATCTGCAGCAAAGTGTCCCTTCTCATTGCATGTGAAGCATCTGAGATCTTTCTTATCTTTATGTTGATGGTAGTGTGAAGATTTCTTGGCATGAGAATGCTCCCTCTTGGACTTTCCTTTCTTGGTGTGTGCTGTGAGAGCTTGATATTCATTTCCCATATTCTCTTCTCGGGCTACAAGCCTAGCCTCTTCTTGTGAACATTCCTCCCAGAGTCTACTGAAGGAGACTAGTTTCTTTCTTGCACAGATTCCTTGAATAAAGGAATCCCATGACCTAGGTAGGCCATTTAGCGTGGTCATGACAACTTCACCATTAACCACAATTTCATCCACAGCTTCGAGTTGTTCCTTGATCTGAGAGACCTTAGAGAAGTAGGATTTAATGGTCTCTCCATTTTGAAGCTTTACCCCTTTCAATTGGTTCCGCAGGGTCATCTTTCGATTTATGTTCTTCCCTTCAAATAGCTTGGTTAGGGAATCAAACATCTCCTTGGGTGTCTTCAGAGATGACACATGTGGGATGAGATGATCCTTGATAGAATTAGCAATGATCCTCTTTTCCTTGACCAAGTTATTCTTGTGAAGAGCCTTAGCCTCTTCTCCCTCTGGGACATGAACCTCTTCACTTATATAAGTGTCCAACTCATTTTCTTCCAGGATTAACCCAATCCCATACTTCCATGCTCAGAAGTTATCAGCCCCTTCAAGCTTATCCTCAAGCTTGGTGTGGTGAGACATATTTAAAGAGTACTTCAAATGGAAATAGAAAAGTTTTAGGTCATACCACTTGATTTGCTGAAAACTGGATCTGGTCCCGGATTAGGGTTTGTCAGAGAAACCCTAAAAATTCAAACTTTGAATTTCAAACTTCTGAAAGGATAGAAAGATGCGCCTTGATGAGTTGATCAACCTGGTATATTTAGAATTTGAGATCTGCAAAGTTTCACCCTTCAGAAATGTCTTTTAGTCTTCCCAAATTCAATAGGGAGGACCCTGAATTAGGGTTTGAGTTTCCCAGAGCTTCACCCAACCAAAAACCTCGATGTAAGGCTCTAAAATTCGATTTTTCCAAGGAGCTTCTATCTATGTCCTCATAATTCAGAAATTCCTATTTTTGTGGAAACCCTAAATTTTAGGGCCAAAACTGAAAGTGCTCATAATTGAATTCTGGTTGGACAAAAAGATTCTCCTTGATGAGTAGAGTCAATCTACCTTACTGCTATTCCAAAATCTGTGGAGAGAAACCCAATAAACAAGAAACCCTAGTTTCCACCACTGCACAATGTCTTCTTCTTAGGGAAGCTCTGATACCATGTTAATTTTTGAGCATTAATTCAATATACTCTAGGATCTTTACTGAGAGAATAACATGTATAGCATATCAAGTATAACAATGCATATCAATCACACCAAGCAATCACATGAAACAATAGACACACAACGTTTCACTGGGGAAAACCATAAAGGTGAAAAACCCCACAACTTCCTTAGAGATAGAGAGAGAAATGATACAACCAAAGTACAAGAGATAGTCTTCTCCTAGCAGCTGATCCTCCTCCTCACATGTGCACCACTTTTCGAGTTATGGAAGAGTGAAGAAGTGAATGATCAAATAGAGATCTCCCGATCTCTATTTATACTTGTCTTGTTTTGCCTAATAAACCAATGGGGTCAACTTGTCTAACTTAGCCTGATAACCCATGGTTAACTTAATCAGGGCCGACCCCACACATGGTGGTATAATAACCCATCGGCTAGTTACGACACTTGCGACACTTGTCAATACAAATGACGACACTTCCGTATAGAGGAATAATAACATCTCTATAGGAGTATAATATACATAGATGAAATACATGGGTGAAATACATTCCGAAGTTACATATACATCAACACATAACAGGGTCCTAAGCGATCAAAGTACAACCAGACAAACCACAAGAATCCACCCCGGTTTCCAACCAGCCAGGATTAAGTTTTAGGAAGAAGTTACAGGTAGAAAGGGACCGCTGCTTAGTCCACGAACATTTAAAGACACCAAGTTCATGAAAAAACCTCTGAAAGGATGTATCTTCTCTAAAAGACCTAGTATCGACAGAACAAGACAATGTGATATCCCTAGGAAGACCAATGTCAAATAAAGAAGTGACGGACGGATTGATGCGATGCCCCTTAACCCTCGCCTTACCCTTAACCCCTTTCTTAGCTTTACGAATGGTCAAATTCCCATTAAAGATGGAATTAATGGAAATTATTAAGGGATTATCCTGTTGGGTGGTAGAGTAGACAATCATGGGACTATTCAAAGGGTTCTAACCACCAAAAATAACTCGAGGGTCATCCCGATCCTCAATAGAAGTGGGAGAAAGGAAAATACAGTGGCTTAGTTCTAGACAGAGGGAGAGGGGGGAAACAAGACATTGAATCTAATCCTAAAAAACCATCACTGGTAGTACTCAGAGGAACGAGCAGTGGAACACTAAGAGGGGATGGGTCGCGTGGTAATGACTCCAGATAAAGCTCCAGTCCAAGCGAAATACCCTTCGGAGAGTTATGAGACATCGGTCCCAAAATAACAACATCTTGACCCTCCACGATAGCCGGGTCTAGTGAGAGGCTAGTAGAACCCAAAGAAGATGCCCCCAATGAAAGGGAAGAGGCCAGTTCCCCTTTAGATAAAATTTGTAGTAAAGAGGGGATAGACAAAGAGAACTTACCAACCAAGTCCGTAGCCGAAGGATAGTCGAGAGGTAGAAAAATGTCCGAGTCTTCCCCTAAATGATCAAGCCCTCCCTTAGAAAAGGACCCATGGTCGATCGAAACAACAAAAATGTGAGAAGGGCATTGAAATTTGGAATGACCAGTCCGATGACAAACATGACACCAGAATAACACCTTCCAGTAGTCAAACAACTGAATTAAAGTACCGCCTTCCCATATGACTTCCAGTTCCCCTCACAAACCCTCATCCGTATCAATTTCCACAAATACCCTAGGTGTCTTGCGCTCACTCCCTCAGAGCTGATCTTCTTCAAGCAGAATGAACCTTCCTACAGAGTTTGCGATAGCCATAAAACCCTTAAGTAACCAGCATTGAAGGGGAAGAACCGAGAGTAAGACCCATAAGTGTTTTTTTTCATCTTTTCCTTATGTGGGTTGAAACTGACATACCAACGAGAGAGCACCAGAGAGCCATGGCCGACGACCCAAAACCTATTTTCTATGTTGTTTCGGTCCTCCTGAGATAGAAAGTGGAACATAATCCATCCATTAGACAAAGGGAGAACCCTAGGTATATTTTTCATGAAAGGTTTCCACTTTCTGTGAATTCATTCTAGGAGGTCAAGTCGGCTAACCTTTATGTACTCAAACTTTCCCACCAAGGCCCTGTCACTGAGAGCCATGACCATGTCACAGGTTACATCCTTCCCTAAGACGCATAGAGCTCGTCCTTTTTTTCCTGGTTCAAAGGGCATCGTGATGTCCCACCTCATAGACTTTTTCTGGTTCCTTGAACAACGCCCAGTGCCCAAAGACGGGACACTTGCCTCGTCGAGTTTTGTCAGCATGTCATCTGACCCACAAAACTCGGTGCCATGTTCCCCGGGAGACGTCTATCCACCACGTGATCCCAGGTCTTCGAAAATGATCGACATAGAAGGGTTTGTCAGTACCCTCAAATGTTCTACCCGAAAGAGCGACATCAAGCCCAAAATGGGAAAAAACACATAAACAGAAATAAACAAATGATGTCGTTTAGTCTTCCAGAGAAACCCCTGTTAGAAAAACAGGATTGCAGAGCAAAAACATAAATTCAAATATAGTCACACATATATATTATAAGAGAGACATAGATATATCATGGTTCACCCAATATGGGCTTCGTCCACATTGAAATTGCCAGTCCTTATTATTATACCGTCCAACAAGGTGAGGGGATACAACTTGCAGCACCGTCGCTGCATTTCCTCTTCACTGTCTCACAGTCTCTCTTCACGATCTCAGAGATCTTTACAATGCATAAAACCTAATACATCTCTTGTCCTAGCCGTATTACAATGTCCTTCTTTTATAGGGGAAATACAATGGGAAAATACCACGGGTTACAAACAATGGGGTACAAACACGGCTGAATCATCATCTATGAGACTGGAGGATCAGGCTCCATAACCAACAATCTCCCACTTGGAGATTGATCACAACAACTCCACCGCTACTTTACTTGTTGGACCTTGGACTTGGCAAATTTCTCATCTTCACCTTCATGCTAGAAGGCCAACTGAAACCGAGCAGGAACTCAGTTTCTCTCTGGTCACTACCTTTGTGAACATGTCTGCAGGATTCTGGCTAGTATGTATCTTTTCCAGCTTCAATAGTTCATCTTCCAGAACAGAGCGTATGAAATGGGTGCTTGAGCTGTATATGTTTAGTCTTGGAATGGAATGCTGAGTTCTTTGCAAGATGAATGGCACTCTGGCTGTCACTATACAACCTGCTATCCTTCTGCTTCTTACCCACTTCCTCCATAAACCTCTGCAACCAAATCATCTCTTTACTAGCCTGTGTAACATCAACATACTCTGCTTCTGTTGTTGAAAGTGCAACAACCTTCTGCAGTTTCGAAATCCAGCTTACTGCTATTCCACTTACAGTAAACACATACCCTGTGGTGCTCCTCTTGCTATCCTTGTCAGCTGCCATATATGCATCAACATATCACTGTAGAATAATGTCTGAACCTCCAAAACATAATGCCTGAGTGGTAGTACCTCTCAAATACATGAGAATCCACTGTACTGCCTTCCAATGTTCTTTACTTGGATTGTTCATATATCTGCTCACAACTCCCATTGCATGTGCAATATTTGGTCTTGTGCACACCATGGCATATGGCATACATCAAGTTGCCAACTGCTGATTGATAGGGAATCTTGGACATGTAATCTATCTCTTCCTGTGTCTTGGAACACATTTCCTTACTCAGTTTGAAATGGCTGGCCAAAGGTGTACTAACTGGTTTTGCATTCTGCATTCTGAACCTCTCCAACACCTTTTGTATGTACTCACCTCGAGACAATGTCAATTTGCAATTTTTCCTGTCTCTTGTTATTCTCATACCAAGGATTTGCTTTGCAACACCCAAATTCTTCATCACAAATGAATTAGCTAACTTCCTTTTGAGCACATTTATATCCTGCATGTTAGACCTTGCAACAAGCATGTCATCCGCATACAATAAGAAGATAATATATGTTCCATTATCTAGCCTCTTGAAATAAACACAGTGGTTAGAATGACATCTACTATAACCTTGTTTTGTAATAAACCTGTCAAATTTTAAATACCACTGCCTTAGAGCTTACTTCAAGCCATACAAGCTCTTTTTCAACCTGCATACCAAGTTCTCCTTACCTTTGACTTCATACCCTTGTGGTTGCTGCATATATATCTCTTCCTCCAAATCCCCATAAACAAAGGTTGTTTTTACATCTAACTGTTCAAGATGCAAATCTTCTACCGCCACTAGACTTAAAATAGTCCTAATTGAAGTCATCTTAACAACATGAGAAAATATTTCATCAAAATCTATACCTTTCTTCTGTGCAAACCCCTTTACAACAAGTTTGGCCTTGTACCGCTTCTTACCTCCTCCTTCTTCCTTCAACCTGTAAATCCATTTGTTCTACAATGCCCTTTGACCAACAAACAACTGAACCAAATCCCAAGTCTGGTTTCCTACCAATGAGTCCATCCCCTCATTCATGCCTTGCTCCCACTTCTTTCTAGTTTCCACCTGCATTGCTTCTTCATAACGTTCTGGTTCACCAGCATCAGTCATCAATAAATAATACATTGAAGGAGAGTAGCATTCAAGGATTTTACTTAACCCGGTGGATCTTCTTGCAGTTGCAGGAGTTTCAGGTACTTGCTGTTGTTCTTGATTTTCTGGCACCTTTGGAACTTCTTTTTCTTCAATTTCATCAAGTACTGTGTACTCTGTGTTTTTTTTCTTCCTGTTTCTTTCCCTGCAACTGATCTTTATACATGACCTTTTCATTGAATATCACATCTCTACTCCTAATGATTTTGTTATTTTCATAATCCCATAAGCGACAACCAAAATTATCAATCCCATATCCAATAAAGGTACATTTCTTGGATTTAGCTTCAAGCTTTGTTCTATTTTCTTTATCAATATGGATAAATGCTTCACAACCAAACGTTCTACAAAATGAGTAGTTTACCTTTTTACCTGTCCATGCCTCCTCTGGAATACCACCATCCAAAGCACTTGAAGGCCCTCTGTTTATTAAATAAATAGTAGTATTTACAGCATTTGCCCAAAACTATAAGGGCAACCCTGCATGCAATCTCATACACCTTGCACGCTCCATGATCGTTCTATTCATCCTTACTGACACACCATTTTCTTGTGGTGTTCCTGGGACTGTCTTCTCTCTACGAATCCCATGGTATGAACAGTAACTATCAAACTCCTTGCTGCAGTATTCACCTCCATTATCAGATCTGAGACACTTCAACCTTTTTCCTGTCTCATTCTCAACCAAAGCTTTCCACTTCTTAAAAGTATCAAACACATCATATTTATGTCTAATGCAATAAACCCAAGTTTTTCTAGTTGCATCATCAATAAATGCAACATAATAATGAGAGCCACCAAGAGATTGTACCTGAGCCGGTCCCCATACATCTGTATGCACAAGCTCTAACTTTTCATTCTTCTTCTGTTTCCCAACCTTAAGAAATCTGACTCTCTTCTGTTTTCCATAAACACAGTTCTCACAGAATTCCAAACTTACCTGCTTCAAATCTGGCAGCAACTTCCTTGAGTGGATAATCTGCATCCCCTTCTCACTCATGTGGCCAAGTCTATGATGCCACAATATTGTATTTGTTCCTATGGAAGCTAAAGAGATAGAATTGATACGAACCATTACACCAAAACCTCGAGATGTTAGTGAAGGCCACCCATTAGGATCTTAACATCCCACCACGCTCCGCAGTTCAGACTCTGGGCTGGATGTGCGCCCATACGGTGGTGTCCCCTTTGAGCCGTACGATCCTCAGGCGAACACTGCAATGCCGACATTGCCACCCGCTCTGTGACTTGAACCTAGATGGAGGCTCTGATACCAAATGATACAAACCGTTACACCAAAACCTCAAGATGTTAGTGAAGGTCGCCCACTAGGATCTTAACAAGAATGGTCAGTATTATGAGGACATAAATACAACGTACCTACCCTGTCTCCTTTTGCTATCACCATTGATCCTTTAGTGATCTTCCACCACGTTTCTCCAAACGTAGATAGACATCCGCCATCTCCTAACTGCCCTGTTGAGATCATATTTCTTTTCATAGCAGGAATACGCCTTACATCTTTCAACAGCCAATCGGTTCCATTCTTAAATTTTATCCATACTTTACCCATTCCAACAATTTTACATGGCTCATCATCACCCAATAAAACATGTCCAAAATCGCCTGAAACATAATCATGAAAATATTTTCCTATGGGGTGTAGCATGACATGAAGCCCCTGAATCTACTACCTAATAATCACTAGTATTATTTAATGCAAGAATCAAAGCATCTCGTAACACATCACCTGCTACATTGGCTTCCTGGGTAGTTTCCTGCTGTCCATCTCCTTTCTTCTTTAGAGATATCCAGTCTTTCTTCAGATGCTCTTTCTTTCCATAGTTCCAGCACTCTATTTTTCCCAGTCTGGACTTGGATCTGTCCGTTTTAGACTTGCCATGATTACCCTGGCTCTTTCCTTTCTCCCTTTGTCTTCCCATGCTCTCCATGGTCAACGCATTACCTGATGTCTCACCTGCACTTTTTCTTCGCATTTCCTCGCTAAGAATAACACCAATAACATCATCAAATTTCAAGGTGTTTGAACCAGAGACAGAGTTACTTACAGCCATGACCAAGCTATTCCAGCTTTCTGGCATTGAACACAAGATTAGAAGATTCCTAACCTCATCATCAAAGTTCACACTTATAGAACTTAGTTGATTTGTAACCGTATTAAACTCATTTAAATGATCAGTAACAGATCCACTTTCAGACATCTTCATGTTAAATAAATGCTTCATTAGAAATACCTTGTTGGAGGCCGGGGGTTTTTCATACAGCTTACCTAATGCGCTCATCAGATCCTCCGTTGTCTTTTCTTTCGAGATATTGAAAGCTACCGATGAAGCCAGGCTCAGCCATATTGTTCCCAGTGCCTTTCTGTTAAGAATCTCCCATTCTTCGTCCTTCATAGTTGCCGACTATTTTGCTTTTCCTCCCAACGGTAGGAATAGATCTTTCTGGTATAGATAGTCCTCCATTTGCATCTTCCATAACTAATAGTTTTGGACATTAAACTTTTCAACCTTAAACTTTCCTTCTTCTGCCATTGCTCCCACTCGAACGAAAAACCCTAGCTTCCTGCAGGTTTATCTGCCAAATAGACCTTCGACTCTGATACCAATTGTTAGAAAAACATGATCGCAGAGCAATAACAATAAACAAAAATGCAAATATAATCACACATACACATTACAAGAGAGACACAGATATATCGTGGTTCACCCAAGATGGGCTACGCCCACACTGAAATTGTCAGTCCTTATTATTATACCGTCCAGCAAGGTGAAGGGATACAACCTGCAGCATAGCCACTGCACTTCCTCTTCACTGTCTCACAGTCTCTCTTCACGATATCAGAGATCTTTACAATGCATAAAACCTAATACATCTATTGCCCTAGCCGTATTACAATGTCTTTCTTTTATAGGGGAAATACAATGGGAAAATACCACGGGTTACAAACACGACTGAATCATCATCTATGAGACTAGAGGATCAGGCTCCACAACTAACAACCCCGACAGTAGATGAACTAAGGATAAAATAGGAAACCCGAAGCACAAGGCTAAACCCAACTAGAAAACCCCGGTAAAAAAACCAACGAGAAAAAAACCACGAAAATAGAGGACCATTAACACCGGATACGGTCAATTGTGCAAACTGGAAGAAAGGAAAAGAAACAGTCAACCTTCCCACTTTTTTAACCTGGTTGGTAATGGGCCTACTACCAGGTAGTAGGCTTGACTCTAAGATGAATAATCAGACAAACAAAAATAGAAAGTGACAGGCCCCAGAAAACCAAAAAAAACCACCCAGGTGAGGAAGTAGGGCTAAAGGAGCCCCACCCCGTCACCAAGCAAGACTAAAAATAGAACTAGAGGGGAAAAACTGAGGGCGCCATTAACTTCAAGAGCATACCTCTCCCAGTGTCCAATCCAGCATCTTCGTGATCAAAGTTAAAAATTTACCCTCCATTTTAGCTTGTTCTTTCGATTCCCATCCGGTCGATGATCATGTTTCTTTGAGGGAGGTTCAATAGAATGAGGGTTTGATTTAGGGTGTAGAACACTTTGCTAAAGGGGGTGTAGAATAATATGGCTCATTCAGGAAGTATTCTTTACTCAAAGAGGAGTTTGGATAAAGATGGTGGAGGAGGCTTTAGAGTCAAAGCCACCATGTTCTTTGTCAAAAGGTAATCCTTGCCTGCCATAAGATTTTAAAATCTTATTATACTTGTTGAAAGGTAGATATATTCTAATCAATGGTCAATTTTCCTTTAACTTTGGATTAATTAGCAAAATAAAAAATCTATATTAAAGTTTAACTTTAGGGTTTAAAAAATAATGAATTATTTTAAATGATTTATTTTCTATTTTATCCATTGGAGGTGTGACACATTAATATTGATATGACAAATTTAAATTGTATTCTTGTTAGAGATCGATGAAAAAAGTGATTGGCTTTGTTCTACCTAATGTCAGTGACATGATAAAGGGTGGATGAGGTGGCCGTGGCCTAACGTCTGATGCCATTGTACACGTCATCTATTGCATTGAATGACATCATGTGCCCTGCTTTTACATAACTGCTCAAATCCCAATAGTAGCAAGCTAAGCCACTGCACTTAGCTCCCATAAATTATGAAGCTCATGAAAATACTCTATAAGTTATCAATGACCACTTGCATCCACCCATAGTGCATCACACTTTCCCATGGAGTGGTATTAATAAAACATCAAAACTTTGAAATATAAACTTCATCATTGAATTGTTTTATAAATATTAATATTTGTGTGTGCATAAAACATTAACAAATATTATTTATGATCCCAAATGGTAAGAGAACCTCACTAAGAAGTATTTTATTGCTATCTTTGTACCCAGAGAAACTTGGAGAACCTCTCTCTCTTTCTATATATATAATCTAACTTATAATATTATTATTCTTATTTTTTAAGAAAAAACATATAATTTTATATTAAAAAGTAGTTGAAAAAACAACTAAAAAATACTCTGTCTCTGTATAATCTAACTTCTAATATTATTATTCTTATTTAAAAAAAAACAAATAATTTTATATTAAAAAGTAATTGAGAAAACAACTAAAAGATACATCAGTTTAAAAAAATCTTATTTTGAGAACCACCAAAACCTCTAACTAGTTTATGAACTATTTCCTTTTATAAACCACTTCAAAGCTACGTCACTTACATTATGACACCAAAGAGTCTGCTACTACTATAAACCTTTACATATTAACAGATTAACTAAATGCAAAAAAACATATGAGAACTTGACAAAATCTTGACATTACCACATTCGTCCTATAAAACACGGGACTATAAAGTTCAATGACATTGTTGTCCAGTTATCAGGGATATATGGCAAAGGGGTATGCATGCCTATCTAAGTCCTACAACAATATGCCCTTTACATGTTATATGTATACAAGTAGACACTAGGTTCAAGCGATCTCTCGTCTTCCACTTCCCACATACATTTGTTTTCGATGGTGTTCCTTTGCTTATGGTAAAGTCACGGGCATATATAGGCTACGGTCTGACACGGGTATATATATAAAATAGTCGCAACCGCTGAGAACGGGCATATATACGCTACGGTCTGACACGGGCATATATAAAATAGTCGCAACCGCTGGGTCTCAAAGTCGCTCTTCTTTTAATTTATTTTCACTATCTCAGGGCTGTCCAGCTCTGACCATGGATTGCTTTTCAAATTCACCAAACGATCATGGCGTCGAAGAAGCTCCAACCCACCTGGAGAGAGAGACTAAAGGGACCGACTCTGCTCTCGTTAAACTGTTGGAACCTCCAGACGCGACCAGTGAGACTTATACTGTTCCCAGCTATACACGTAAGGTTTTTTTCACACTTTTTATTCAAATTCGTTTAAGTTTTGCCAAGATATCGAGTTATATCTAGCCATGTTGCAAGGCCAGAGAACAGATGTCCGTCACAGAAATTATTAATTTAATATTGCCCTAAAGGAAATACCAACAGTGCTCATGACATCAACAAAATTGAAACACAGGGGATTGTAACTTCGTTCTAGATGTAGGATTTGATGGACCGTCATCCTTGGGCTTAGGCCAGTGAGTGGGTCATTTGACGTAGTTTGTTAATAACCAAAGCCTCCATCCATCATTCTCATCATTAGGTGGCTTTGTTGCTTCTAAAATGGCCAAAGGAACACAAGAAGGTGCCCACGATCGTAATATGGACTGCTCAAACAAGACATGACTCATAGTACATAGGCCTTGCCCCAGTATCCAACCGTTGTTGGCGATGCTTAAGGTCTGGCAAGAATATTTGAACTTGGGCTTGAATCTCAAACAAAAGATTTATTGCCATAGAAACTTTGTCAGACCATGAAAATGATAGGCCCTGCTCTTCTGTGTTAAACTTTATTTTTTTACCAGTGTTCCAGAGTAAAGTTTCCAGACTTATAGAGCAAAGTTACCAGGCCAGGACTCGGAGAATGACTTGGTGTGGTCAAAGAGAAAGAGTTGACTTAAGAAATTAAAAACATGAAAAATACACCAAATATATATAATTTTTAAATAGGATATTTTATAATACGGAAGTTTACAGTGCCCATATAATGCAAAATTTCCTGTAATAACTCATTTCGAAAGAACACAGATGATACTGTGAGGGCAAAGAGTAAGAGTCGACTTGCAATTAGGGAAAAACATGGGAGTTGATTTGAGAAACTAAAACAAACACTAAATTTAAAAAGGTATTTTTCATTAATTTTAAAGTTTACAATGTCCATACAATGCAAAATTTTCAGTAATAATCTGTTCCAAAGTACATAGTAACATACCACAAATGCCATGTAGTTTGGACAGTTGGCAGATCTGCTGGCTATTTCCCAAGAAACCAGGCCAGAAAAACATGCAAAATTAATGTTTTTGTTGTGTCTTTTTATAGACAGATAACCAAGTTTGGCTTGCAGGACTTGCCAAGTCATCTTTGATTTGTGATTGACTTGATTCTTAAGTCATACTTGCAAGTCTGACTCGATCATGCTTCGTTGAATTGTGAGACTAAGTCATACTTGTGAGTCAAGACTCCAAATCACAAGTATGTCTCAGAGTCATGTAAGACATGAAGGAGCCGACTCAACTTAGTTTCCTCAAAGAATAGTGTACCTTAGAAGTAGTTTGGTTACACTGTTCTAGATGGATGACAATTTCCACTTTCAAGACATGCTAGGTGGCTTCGATATCAACAATCCAAACCCCTGTATTCCTTAGTAGAAGTCAGCAAGGACAGAGTGAGTTGCCAGCATAAGCAACTTGAGCTTTACAAAAGAACTACAAAATGTGGATGAGTTTCAAACAGGCCGGGCAAGATCCAAATGACTTTGTCATCGACCATTGACCAATCCTCCATGAACTAAGGACCATGCAATATTGGCCTACTTTCCATATAATCTGGATTCTGAAGCTGAAAAAGCCACGTGTAGTGTGCTTTGACTGAAGCTTCAAATTTTATTTAGCCTGAGATTCAACAATGTAGCTGGCTGAGCCACTTAGATCCATCCATTAGCTCCTATCTATTAAAGGGCTTTTTAGCAATTCCAATAACGATCCTTCCACTAATTCTTTTGTTAAGATATAAGGCTATATATGTAATAAACTTATAAAGCCACCTTAGTGATTTTAGGTTAAATAATTAGGGTTTTTAGTCAGTTAGGGTTTTGGTCTCTTAAGCTCTTTATAAGGGCGAGGACCCCAAATGTAATGTTGCACTGTACCGTCTCATAATAATATCGTTCCGTGTGTTATTGAGATCAAGTAATCAGTAGCATAACCCGCGCTAGGGTTTCTCATTTATTGGTTCTCGTAATATGGTATCAAAGCGGGAGAATACCTTGGACTAATCTGCTAAGTATGCTCTTCTCTCACATTGGAAGATGATTTGGAGAATTAAAAAAGCATGATTAGTTAATGAGTTAGGAATTTCTGAGTTTGTCTTTGATTGTTTAGCATTCGAACCACCTCCATGGGTTAAAGCTGCCACAAAGTGCTGAGGAAGTTTGATCATGATTAGTAGGGTTTTGATAAAAGGGGTCATGTAGAGAGAAGGGAACTACCGTATAGCAAAGTCGAGAGTAGATGTAAAGACCGCCATCACTAAGAGAAGTCATGAAAGAATTTGTGCAAGACACTGACCATCTCTCTGCTAGCCACGATTTAAAAGAACAAAAGCTACCATGTAAATTAAGAGCTGTCAGTTTAATTGGAAGTTGCAGCCAGCCGCCACTGCTACACACAATCGCCGTTGACATTGTGATACTTGTTGTTGTTCTGCTGTCGCCAGTTAAATTGCCTTCCCTAACCGCAATCACTTGAATTGATCCTGGGCTAGACTCCTAAGTTTGATCTTATGAGGACTTGTTGGTTCTTGAACTCTACTGCATAGCCCTTATTTTCCATGACCAAAATTGAGAGCAAATTCTTCCTAAACTTTGAACAAATAACACATCATCAAAGCTTAAAGAGTTACTTGATTGGAGTTGGAAATGAATGGTGCCAACTCTTGCTACTGGATACTTGGCATCATCACCAAGCTCGACTTGAATTCTAGAGTTGTACTTTGTTAGACTAAAAAATAGATCCTAGGCTAATGTCATATGCCTTGATACTCCACTGTCCACATACCACACGTTCTTCATAACTCTTCTAGAAAAAAGGCAAGATACCATCGAGAAATCCTTCTCGAATTTGGAGGCAAATTTGTCCATCTGAGTTTTAGCTAAGGTTGCTACTTGATTATGATGTTGCTTCCCTTTACCCTTCTTCTCTAGACACTATGATGCATAATGGTCCTTCTTATGACATATACTCAAGTCCTTCCATGGATGTGAGGTTGACTTCTCACTCTTCACCTTACTCTTGTCGGGTCCTTTACCTCTGCCCTTCTTTGTTTGACCAATTAGGGCATGGTCATTGTCACCTCCCTACTTGCTGGCCTTGGACTCCATTTGAGTTTCCTCGTGGATACAATCATCCCATAGTCTTTCCTCGGAGGAAAGGTTTTCTCAAGCACAAACACCTTGGACAAATGTTTTCTATTGAGGTGGGAACCCATTCAGTGCCTTGTTTACTAGCTCTTTGTCTTCAACCTTCTCCCCAACTGCAACAAGCTGTTCACGAATCTGGGTGACCTTCAACAGGTAACTGGTGATGGTGTTTGATCTGGTCATCTCAACAGATCTGATTCTGTTATGCAATATCATCTTTCTATTAATTTTCTCGCCTTGGTAAAGGATAACCAAAGCATCGAGCATCTCCTTCGTTGTCTTCTTCTCGGATATATGAGGGATCCGATGATCCTTTATAACATCCATGATCATTTGCTTGGCCTTCACTTCTTTCTTCTTGTGAGCCACTAAAAGCTACAAATTCGTCGGCAAAGTCAGTACATCCTTCATGATATCTCAAAGATCATTCTCTTCTAATAGAACAATTACCTTGACTTTCCATGATAGGAAATTCGAGGTACCATCCAATCTATCCTCAAAGACTAGTTGATGCCATATTTGATCTACACACAAACTCCTATCCTTCTGATCCTCTTAATCAGAGTGGCTCTTATACCATATAAATTTTCCAAACCTTGTTGATGATTGTAGCTCGGATAGGTACTTTTGCATAGGCTGTTAATGTAATTGTAACTTCGGAAGATATTCACTTGTATTTTATATTGTTATTATTGTATTTTATTTGTACCTTCGACGGAGATGTTTATTCCTCCAGTCGGGGATGTCATTATTACATTTGGTCATGTAAAGTCATTGAGGTAAATCCTCCTTTGTAAGTTGGGGAATAGTTCCCCCTAGAGTCAGTTAGATTAGGGTTATTGAGTCCCCTAGGGAAGTCGACCCAGTCAGGTATAGCTGGGGCTGACCTAGCAAGTGAAAACGGTCAAGTGAAAGTAAAGTATAAATAGACAACTTAGCTCTCTCATTTGAACACACTCATTCACACAAGTTCGCATAAGTGAGAGAGAGAGGACAAGTTCGCATAGGTGAAAGAGAAAGGAGCTGCAGAAGACCATCTTTGTTTTGGGGTTTTACTTTTGTGATATTGTATTGGTGACGATTCTATCTCTGAGGAAGTTGTGGGGTTTTCTCCTTTATGGTTTCCTCGAGGAAAATATTTGTGTCTATTGTGTTATGTTGTGCATGTTATTCTTTCAATTAAGATCCTAGATAATATTCATTAAAAGTATAAAATCTAACATGGTATCAGAGCTAACCTGAAAAGAAGACACTGTGCAGCTGCGGAAGCTAGGGCTCCTTAATTCTTGGTCTTCTCTCCACAGATCATCAATGAAAAGAGGCTAGGCTAACTCGCCCTAGGAGAGCGCATCTTTCTGACGAAGCAGAATTGGATTCTGAGAATTTTCAGTTTTTGGCCCGTCACTACTGCCGGAGGAAAACTAGGGCATCATATATTTTGAGTTTCTATTCACTGATTTGGAAGAGTGAGTACATTGGGCAACTCGCCTTTTGAGGAGGCGCATCTATCTGTCAAATCAGAAGTTCCAAATTCCAAGTTTGGAAAATTAAGGTTTCTTTGACAAACCCTAGGGCTAGCCAACTCCAGAACCAGTTTGGGAATCTAAAAGTGGTAAGACCTAAAAGCTTTGCTATTTCCATTTGAAGTTCTCATTAAAGATGTCTCACCACACCAAGCTTGAGGATAAGCTTGAAGGAGCTGATAACTTCCGAGCATGGAAGTATAGGATTGCACTTGTCCTTGAAGAGAATGAATTGGACAAGTATGTGAATGAAAAGGTTCCAGCACCAGAGGGAGATGAGGCTAAATCCTTACATAAGAAGAACTTGGTTTAGGCCAAGAGGATCATTGCAGATTCCATTAAGGATCATCTCATCCCACATGTGTCATCTTTGAAGACACCTAAAGAGATGTTTGATGCTTCGACAAAGCTGTTTGAAGGGAAGAATATAAATCAGAAGATGACCTTGAGGAACCAACTCAAGAATGTGAAGATACAAAATGCAGAGACCATGCAGTCTTACTTTACAAGGGTCTCTCAGACCAAGGAGCAACTTGAAGTTGTGGGAGAAAAGGTAGAAGAAGGAGAAATTGTGATGACTACCTTGAATGGTTTCCCAAGATCATGGGACTCATTCATTCAAGGGATTTGTGCTAGAAAGAAGTTAATCACATTCAGTAGGCTATGGGAAGAATGCTCACAAGAAGGAGCTCGACTTGTGGCTCGAGAAGTGAAGATGGGAGCAAACGATGATCAAGCTCTCACAGCACACTCCAGAAGGAATAATAACAAGAGGGATTACCATCACAGTAAGAGGGAGAAACACCACCACCAAAATCAAAGGGATAACTTTAGAAGATCCAGGAGAGATCTATCTAATATTAGATGCTTTACTTGTGATGAGAAGGGACACTACTCCAAAAATTGTCCCAGAAATAAAAGTGCCTCCACAACAAGAAGAATAACAAGAAAAGGCACCATGCTCACACCGTAGAAGATGATGAACCTACAAGGAAGAGAGCCAAAGAAGAGAGTGATGAATCTTCAAGTGATGAAGAGTATGTCCTGATATCAACACTCACGGGCACTGTCACACATGGAAGTAATGATTGGCTTGTAGACAGTGGAGCTTCCAAGCATATGACAGGATATAAAGAATCCTTCATAAACCTGTTTGAGCATGAGTCACTTCACAAGGTGAAACTTGGGGATGATTACCAATACCCCATAAAAGGAAGTGGAGAAGCTTCTTACAAGCTAGACTCTGGAAAATATCTGAAGATGAAGGATGTCCTATATGTTCCAGGACTAAAGAAGAACCTTCTCTCCATATCAACACTAGATGCAAAAGGTGTGAGGGTTGCATTTATTGATGGCCAAAGGGAAAGACTATAGATGATGCAGTTGTGATTGGAGAGCAAGAGGGAGGTTTGTACAGATTGAAGGGCCAACCTGAACAAGCCTTGGTCCATGAATCCATGGAGCCAAGTGAATTATGGCATTGAAGGCTTGCACATGTGCATTATAGAGCACTACCCATTGCAAGCAAAGCAGTTGAAGGACTTCCAGAAATCCAGTCGAAGCATGAAGGCGTTTGCAAAGGATGTGCGAAGGGAAAGAACGTGAAGAAAGCAGTTCCAAGTAGCGAAAGCAAAGCGAAAGGAATATTGGAAATCATCCCCAAGTTTTGAAGATACAAAATGCAGAGACCATGCAGTCTTACTTTACAAGGGTCTCTCAGACCAAGGAGCAACTTGAAGTTGTGGGAGAAAAGGTAGAAGAAGGAGAAATTGTGATGACTACCTTGAATGGTTTCCCAAGATCATGGGACTCATTCATTCAAGGGATTTGTGCTAGAAAGAAGTTAATCACATTCAGTAGGCTATGGGAAGAATGCTCACAAGAAGGAGCTCGACTCGTGGCTCGAGAAGTGAAGATGGGAGCAAACGATGATCAAGCTCTCACAGCACACTCCAGAAGGAATAATAACAAGAGGGAGTACCATCACAGTAAGAGGGAGAAACACCACCACCAAAATCAAAGGGATAACTTTAGAAGATCCAGGAGAGATCTATCTAATATTAGATGCTTTACTTGTGATGAGAAGGGACACTACTCCAAAAATTGTCCCAGAAATAAAAGTGGCTCCCACAACAAGAAGAATAACAAGAAAAGGCACCATGCTCACACCGTAGAAGATGATGAACCTACAAGGAAGAGAGCCAAAGAAGAGAGTGATGAATCTTCAAGTGATGAAGAGTATGTCCTAATATCAGCACTCACGGGCACTGTCACACATGGAAGTAATGATTGGCTTGTAGACAGTGGAGCTTCCAAGCATATGACATGATATAAAGAATCCTTCATAAACCTGTCTGAGCATGAGTCACCTCACAAGGTGAAACTTGGGGATGATTACCAATACCCCATAAAAGGAAGTGGAGAAGCTTCTTACAAGCTAGACTCTGGAAAATATTTGAAGATGAAGGATGTCCTATATGTTCCAGGACTAAAGAAGAACCTTCTCTCCATATCAACACTAGATGCAAAAGGTGTGAGGGTTGCATTTATTGATGGCCAAAGGGAAAGACTATAGATGATGCAGTTGTGATTGGAGAGCAAGAGGGAGGTTTGTACAAATTGAAGGGCCAGCCTGAACAAGCCTTGGTCCATGAATCCATGGAGCCAAGTGAATTATGGCATTGAAGGCTTGCACATGTGCATCATAGAGCACTACCCATTGCAAGCAAAGCAGTTGAAGGACTTCCAGAAATCCAGTCGCAGCATGAAGGCGTTTGCAAAGGATGTGCGAAGGGAAAGAACGTGAAGAAAGCAGTTCCAAGTAGCGAAAGCAAAGCGAAAGGAATATTGGAAATCATCCACTCCGATGTATGCAGTCCTATGTCATCCAGTTCATTGAGTTGGTATGTATATTATGTTTCATTTATTGATGACTTTTCCTGTAAGACTTGGATATACTTCTTGAAGAGTAAAGATGAAGTATTCAACAAGTTCAAGGAATTCGAAGCCTTGATCGAGAATCACATGGAGAAAACAATAAAGACCTTTCGATCAGATAATGGCGGGGAGTTCACCTCGGAAGATTTCAAGAACCTATGCAGAGAATTTGGGATTAAGAGGGAGTTGACCACTCCATATAATCCACAACAGAATGGTGTTGCAGGAAGAAAGAATAGAACAATAATGGAAGCAGCAAGAGCAATGCTTCATGACCAGGATCTTCTGATGCACCTATGGGCAGAAGCTGTGAGGACAGCTGTGTATGTACAGAATCGTACTCCTCATAGAGTACTAGACAACAAGACTCCAGAAGAAGTGTTCTTCGGAGAGAAACCATAAGTCAACCATCTCAGGATATTTGGATGCCCAGTGTACAGACACATTCCGAAGGAGAAGAGGACGAAGCTAGATCCTTCAGGAAAGAAGGGTATATTCGTAGGATACAGTGAAAGCTCGAAGACCTACCGAATATATTTCCCAGGATTCAAAAAGATCGACATCAGCAGAGATGTGGCATTTGACGAAGACTCAGCCTACAACAAATCCAGAAAGTTACTTGTTGAAGACACTGAAGAACCTGAAGTTCCCAGGATCAGAAATGAAGTAATGGAAGAAGCGATTCCAGAAGATAATGAAGACCGCAAGATGGAAGAACCACAAGAACTTGTAGATCCACCTCGAGAGAAGAACTACCACAATAGGAAACCAGCATGGGTATGAGAGGCAATACAAGATGCAGAGAGGTATGGCGCTCCAGAGGGAATGCACAGAGAAAGCAATGTTGGATTTTGTACAACTTCAGAAGATATTATTCATTATATTTTATTGTACCATCATTGTACTTGTTTATACCTCATAAGGGAGAAGAACCTTATGTAAACAATTATGTAAACACATGAAAGAATCAATGTAAGCCTTGTGTTAGTTTTTCAAAATTTAATACATTCTGATCCAGGATCTTAACTGAAAGAACAACGTGTACATCATATCAAGCATAAGAGACAAGAGACAAGAGACAAGAGACACAAAACATTTCATCGGGGAAAACCAAGAAGGTGAAAAACCCCGCAACTTCCTCAGAGATAGAATAAGCATCAATACAATAATCACCATGATCAAACCCAAGAGATGGGTATCTACAGCAGCATGCTCCTCCTCCACTTGTGCGCATCCTCCTCTTCTCTCACTAATGCGAAGTGAGTGAACACTAGAACGTGTAAAATGAGAGAGACACACTCTCTATTTATACACTACATCACTTGACCTTTACTCAACTAGGTCGGCCCTAACTTATAACATAATGCTAACTGGGCTGACCCCCAGTAGGGTGGTCTAATAACCCTTTGACCCACATTACTCATACAGGGCCGACCCCAACAAGGTGGTCTAATAACCCATCAAGTATAAGTTACGACACTTACAATATAAATGACGACACTTCCGTATAGAGGAATAATATCCCTATAGGAGTACAAACACTTCCGTATAGAGGAATAATAACATCTTTATAGGAATACAATATACATAGGTGAAATACATTCCGAAGTTACATATACATCAACACTCTCTCTTAACTAGGAAGATATTTCTCGACACAGATCTGCTAGCACAAGTCTTCTTCTCTGGATCATCGTCACTGATCATCGTCATCGAATCATCGTCATCATCACTGCTGCTGCTATATCAATCAATCTCTCATCTACTCGTCATAGGAAGTTCTACAGAGCCAGTCCTTTTTCATACTGGATTTAGGCCCACCACCTGTAGGTCTTCATCATCACTCGCCATACTGTGGAATCCTTAGGACTGATTACGTGCGTCAACAAAACCTCGAAAGAGCATCCCAGGCATTTTACGAGCACACAGCTCAACCTATCGGATCTCCCAGGATCTTTTACATGTGACTGTCACAAAACCTTAAAAGAGTGTCTTGCCAAGCAAGATACCTAAAGAGCATCTGAGGCCTTTTTCATCCTGTCCAGATCTCCAGGACTTATTACATGTGATCCCTACCACAAAACCTTAAAAGAGTGTCTTGCCAAGCAAGATCTCTAAAGAGCATCTGAGGCCTTTTTCATCGTGTCCAGATCTCCAGGACTTATTACATGTGGTCCCCACAAAACCTTAAAAGAGTGTCTTGCCAAGCAAGATCTCTGAAGAGCATCTGAGGCCTTTTTCATCTTGTCCAGATCTCCAGGACTTATTACATGTGGTCTAGCAAAACCTTAAAAGAGTGTCTTGCCAAGCAAGATCTCTAAAGAGCATCTGAGGCCTTTTTCATCCTATCGAGATCTCCAGGACTTATTACATGCTACCCTTGCACAACCTATTCCACGGCCACAGAGTATCAACCTGATACTCACCATACATCATCCTGATGTACACATGATCATCCTGATCATCATCACTGCATCGTCCTGATGCATGTCAACTGGAGCAATCATCTTGAAGCTCGTCATCCATGATCATCCTGATCATATAATGCATCCACCTGATGCATACCAAGTATCTACCTGATACATATCATCATACATGATCCACCTGATCATACAATGTATCCACCTGATACATACACAGATACATGATCCCCCTGATCATACAATGTATCCACCTGATATATATCAACATACATGATCTACCTGATCATACAGCGTATCCACCTGATACATATACAGATACATGGTCCAAGCATCCAACATGATGCATATACAGAGCAGTAACTGGAGCATCGTCCTAATGCTCATCATCGAGCGCTTACATCCACAGCCATGGGAAGGATCCTCCTCTCACCATGCTTGGAATGGCTCCCGCAAATGTGTCCATCACTTCTTCCTCGAAGTGTCGTCAATCTGAAGAACACCAAGCCTCTCTCTGAAGTACTCAAACTTCACTTTGGCTAGTGGTTTCGTCAACACATCTACAGTTTGCTCATCCGTCGCAACATACAGGAGCTTCACTGCTCCTCTCTGCACCATATCCCTGATATAGTGATATTTGATCTCAATGTGCTTCGACCTGTCGTGGAACACCGGGTTCTCAGACAGCTTCACACAACTCTGGTTGTCACAAAAGATACCAGTAGCCTCCAGCGGGAGATCAAATAACTCAAACAGTATCTTACGGAGCCATACTGCCTCACAACTAGCCGAACAAGCTGCAACATACTCTGCCTCGGCTGTACTCAGTGCTACGCAGGACTGCTTCCTGCTAAACCAAGAGATCACACCTGATCCCATACTGAAGCAACACCCAAATGTGCTCTTTCTATCTGCAGCACTGCCTGCCCAATCTAAATCAACATAACCCTGCAGGTTAAACTTTTGATTCGCATCATACTTGAGCCCATAATCAATTGTACCCTTCATGTACCTCAAAATATGCTTTACAGCAACCAGGTGAACACCTCTGGGATCCGTCAGGAACTGGCTCAATGTGTTCATCGCAAAGCAAATATGTGGTCTAATGTTCGTCAGGTACATCAAGGACCCAATCATCTGACGATACACAACGACATCAACCGGATCAGATGAAGCATCACACAGAAGCTTCAGGTTCGATGCCATAGGTGTGGCCATGGCCTTGTAGTCCATCATCCCGAACCTCTTCAGGGTCTCTACTGCATACTTCCCTTGTCCATGGAAGATTCCATCTGCACCCTACCACACCTCCATGCCTAAAAAGTAGTGCATCATCCCCAAGTCCTTCATCTCGAACTCAGCAGCAAGCTTCCTCTTGGTATTGACAATCAATCCATCCTCACCTATAACAAATAGATCATCCACATACAAAAGTAGTATCACAGGATTGCCTTCCTCAACCTTGTAGTAAAGGTTGGGATCTGCTTTACTCTTGGTAAAGCCCAAATTGGATAGAAAGCTGTCCATCCTACCATACCAAGTCCTAGGAGCTTGCTTCAGGCCATACAAGGCTTTCTTCAACCGACACACATATGACTCACTGTCGTGTGTCTCAAAACCTAGTGGTTGCTCCACATACACTTCCTCCTCGACTACACCATTCAAGAAAGCTGTCTTGACATCCATCTGGTGTATCTTCCATTTCATCACTGCAACTAGTTCAAGTACTAACCTGATGGAAGTGTACTTGGCTACAGGAGCAAAAGTCTCTGTTGTCCGCCAAACTGCACACCAGCAGCAAAAAACCTTTTGAAAGTTGTCTCCCTCACTGGAAAGTGGGGAGAGGTGTGGCCTTGGGGGCAAGCAATGAGCCAGGTGCTGTCACCTGAATCCCAGCTCCTCCGTTTAGGCAAAACTCCTAACGAAGCCAAGGGGGTAGTCCCTATTTAAGAGTTGTCTAAGGCTCTTTGTATGTTTTAAATGTGTTTTTGGTGTAGTAATGCGGATGGGTGTTGTTTAGGAGTTTTTTGAATGATGATTAGAACAGAATTAAACACGCAATCCACGTTGCAAAATTCACAAGATACAAACCAAAAAATGACAATATACTTTGACTTAGCAATTGAAGTGAAACATCCACAAGATAGATCTTAAGCAAATGACAAGGACATATGGTCCAGATTTCAAAGATGTATAAATATTTAAGACCAGTGCCAAATGGAGTCAAATAAAACTTGTGATGCTAAAATAAAATAAGTCGAAAGTAAATGTTTGTGAGGACGTTTTGCAATTGTTCTTGGTAAATTTTACGTGTTTTAGTTGTTCTTGATTATTAGGCTAAGACCAAAGGTATCAAAAGATGGTGGAACCTTACCCAAGGAAAGTACTGGCAACCCTAAGTGATCTGTCGGAAGCACCCAGATTCATAAAGGATAGGTGTCCAATGTTTGAACCGCCCTTGAGTCTGACAGTGGATTCCCGGCACCACCTCTCGAGGGGAAGAACAGTAATTTGCCTTGGTTGAGGTTTTGGGTAAAAAATTTTAATTAAGTTATCGATCATAAATTATCAAGTCTTCCACCTTTCTGAGTACTAGCCCAACCTTTTCAGGTTGGCAGAGCATACGGGTGTAGGACGAAACCAAGATAAATTAATTAAGGGGTGTGTGAGTAAAATTTTTTATTATTAAGAAACCTTGTTCAACTCTCCAACAGAGAGCGCTCTTGACTCGATCTTATGACCACAGTTCAAGAGACTTGCTAGATTAACAATGCCTAATGCAGGGAAATGCAAGAAACTAAAATGCCCTCCGATAGAGGGTGCTCTTGACTTGGATTCGGCCACGTTCAAGAGACTTTGGTTTATTTTATGAAGCAGAAAGAAAGTAGTAGCAGTATATTTAACTTGAAACAGATTTAAACCATAGTATTGATCGACAAGATAAAAATTACTACTAACAATAATGCTTGCAAGATAAACAAATCTAGTGTTCTACCATACAAATTTTAATCTACTAGGTGGGATTGATCCCCGAAACAGGATCAACCACTAGAACCGCCTGCACTTGAGAACTTCCAGCTAGCTGAAAGCTCTGCCAAGGAAACCGACGGGGATGGAAGAGTAACCACAAATTATGTGGTCCTGCCCTTGAGACGAAATCTCAAGGATACAACTTCCGGCTGAGGGCTTTGGAAGAGAAGCAAGATAAATGCAAAAATATAAAACTAAACTACCCAAGAATCTCTTTCAGGTCGAAGACCCTACTCGGGAGAGCATGGGGGTAAGTAGATATGGAATATAAACAAGATGACTTACTTGAAGCAAATTTTAAACTAAGAGCATGAAAATGTAAATCTAAGCTAAATCCAACCACAAGACCCAACACCCTTCCCCAAATGGGGAAGAAGACCCAAAAGTGGAGGCCTCCTCCACTTAAAAATCTTTATGAAACAATTACAAGTGCCTCAAGGGAAAATCCTTGAAAGGTCTTTAATGATTACCTAGAAACAACTTATAAAAATTTAAAGAATCGAAGCCCTTAATGGCTTTTACAAAGGATAGGAAGAAATATCTTGGAATATGTCTTATGATGCTTGAGTTCTTCTTCTCTCTTTGATTTGATCTTTTAATTTAAGAGATCTTTCTCTTCCCACAATCCTACCACAAGGATAAGCCAACAACTCATGCACCCATTAGCGTTAGAAATCTAATCAAACTTTGAACAATCAAGTCTAAGTTTGCAAAATAGGACTAAAACATGGAAAAGCATGAGATTTTGTCTTGAAATATTTAATAAGGTAAAACGGACCAGCAAGCTAAAATGCCCCAAAATATGGTGGGAATGAACATGCAACCATAAAATTTTGCCCTACTCTATATACCAACTTGCTTGTCTTTGAAATGAGATTACAAAACTTTTGGAAAGAAAGACTAGATGCAAGCCCTAAACGACCTTTTGATATGCCTAACTCAAACTTTCAATGCATAAATTTTGATTTTATGAAAGAGATCTAACCATAACCCCCCAAAGAAAACTACTACCTAGCAATTTGAGATCTTAAACAAATGACTAACAACTAACTAAGCATAAAAATTACACTAACTACTTACTAACTTGTTGTTTTTGTTGTTTGTTTTGTTTGTGTTTAAGGGACAAAACGAAAGGTAAGGAAAGGTGAGAAACAAGGATGGACGAGAGGGGACTTAGGGGTTGAATGGGTGCTAAAGGAGGTAAGACGAAAGCACAAGAGGAGAAGGGCGAATGGAGAAGGAGAGGCTTGGAAGAGAGGAGGAATGAATGGGAGAAACTAAGGAGGGACGAGTGCAAGCTAGGAAGGCAAAAATGAAGTGGGACGAAATCTAGGATGAAAACAAACCTATGGGGAAGCAGATCTAAGGCAAGGGCTTCAAGTGGAACACTTGGGATGGTAAAACACCACCTTGGAAATCCTCCGGTTAACCGGTGATACGCCGACAACGAGTGTTGAAGAGAGCACAAGGGAACAAATCCCAAGTTATTCCCCAAGGTTGAAGGAACTTCAACCTTATGGATTTCTAATCTATGGCTTGAAGACAAGACAATCTTGGATCAAGGCTAGAGGGGCTAGAAATGGTTTAGCAAGTCAAAACAAAAACTCAAGGAGCAAAGTAGAAGGCTAGAAGAGATGAAGCCTATAGTAACAAGTAACCAAAGTTGTATTTTAGAAGTTTGATGGAGAAGATCTAACTCTCTTTGTTTCTCAAATCAAAAAATTAAAGCTCCTTTGGTCTCGTTTGTGGAGTGAAGATATACCTGCAATAACCTTAAGCATGAATAATATAATTGAAACAAAACATTCAAGTGAAAAGATCTAGATACATGCTACTTGTGCTAGATTGTTAGCCATCATGAACATGTTCTACAACTTAAGAACCTCAAATGAAATGTAAAACAATATCACCTCAATATCAAGTGAAGCAAGCACATCAAGAGCCTCCACGTTTTTGACCTCCAAAGTCTCAACTTTATTCTCAATTAAAAGCGTTTACAATTTTATCAGAGCTTCGATGCACAAAAATCCATGAGATAATAGCCCCTAATGGGCCTCTCTTTATACTAAAACCAACAAGCTAAACCCTAGGTCGAATTTGGCAATGGCATGTAGGTCGAATTCCAATCATGAGAGAGCTTGGAGCAATAGACATGGCCAAAGTCGAGTTCATGGTAGGTGGGATTTGCATGAGGTGGCAAACTCGACTTTGGGGTAGGTTGGTAGTGAAAGCACTATCCAATGGGCAACATACAAGAAGGAAAGGCGAGCTAGGATAGCTAAGGCGTGAGCTTATGTGGAGGGCGAGCTAGGGAGAGGTAGGCACTAACTCGAGCTTAGATGAGAGCCAAGCCCACTTGTTATTGCATTTAACCAATCCCTAAACTCCAACAAGGATCTAACATGAGCTCGAAGGAGATTGACGTGAGGAATTTGGGGATTGACGTGAGGAATAGGCAAATGCGAGTGGGTTGTGAGGATAACACGTGGTAATAGGCAGGTGTAACTCGAATCCATGAAAGGAGCCAAGCTTAATGTGATTGCAAATCAACCAATCCACGAAATCCAACAAGGAAACACGAGTCAATAGAGATAGCGTGAGGGTTTGAGGGAGATACGACTTAGCTTTGTGGAGACACACGTAGATTGGTAGGTACAAACTCAAAATTTCACAAGGAGCCAAGCCTTGGTAGGTGTGGTGACTCATGAGGGCGCCCACCCTATCATAAATGCATGCTAATCAACCAATAACCAAATGCCATGTCACTAAATCGATTTTTCTATGAAGGAGGGCGAATTTGCTTAAGAGGATAACACTTATAGTGACTGGATGGATGACTGGATGGGCTTGGAGTTGATTGGAATCTTCCTAAATGCTCATTGCCATGTCATTTAGCCCTTTATTTTAATCAAATTGATTAATTTTGGAGAGATTTGGATTATCTCCAAAATAATCAATTTTATTATTTTAATTAATAATTTCTCTGTAAATGACTTTTCAGAGAAAATATTAATTACGGGGCTGAATTGACATCCGAAAGTTGGGTTTAGCTGCTCCATGGGTCATGTGTGATTTTTGGCTTATGAAACGAGCCATCAAACACTAAGTTCGGACCCCGGATGACTGACATATTACAAATTATTATTTCTCTATTTAAACTATAGAGAAATTTATTAAATTTAAAAAATAATTAAAACCCAAATTTCGACGGACCCGGTAAAATTTTTTCGAAATTTTTTCTGAGGGTTTTATGGACCTAGGACATGACCGACATCTATTCTAACAGTGTCTAGTAGGCTTATATACATTCGTTGGCCTCTAATAACCCCCCATGGCCAAATTTTCAAAATCGGGCATTCCAGCTTTGGAGGAGCTGGAGAAAACCTCATCGATTATACCTCGCCTTAAGCAAAGCATAATTGACAAGGGAAAAAACTCCTTGGAATACCTTAGTTGCTTAATCCAGTCATGAGAAACCGAGGCACTCAGATCCTACTAGCACACTTTTATTACAAAACCCCCATGGGGCCATGGTCATGTCGACTCAAAAACAAAACAAGCTAACCACAACTGGCTACCTACAAAATGCTGGATCATCTGATACACTGGAATCAAACATTCATCATGTTTGTCAAATGGCGGCTCTCCAGAAAATCCAACTATGGTACAAAAAGTTGGTAACAGTCTCTTCATAGTCTCTCTTTCTGGGAGAAGCCACGAGCTACAAATGTCGCTTTGTACTTTTCTATGCTGCCATCTGCAGCATGCTTGATCTTATAGATCCACTTGGAAGTCACAACAGACTTCCCTTCAAGTCTTGGGACTGCATCCCAAACATCATTCTTCATGATCGACTAGTACTCCTCGATCATGGCATTCTTCCCGAATCCTGGGAACTTCAATATCTTCAATAGATAACTTTGTTTTTGAACAAATGTTGTAGTCCTTCTTTTGTAGGTGATGGTATACAATCTTTCCTACAAAACAAGTTAAATTGCATGATTATAAAACATCTCATAGTTTTCAGAACAAATTCTTACACAGAAATAAATATGTCATTAAGTCATGCAATTATCTTAGCCAATGCTTCAATACAACATTTATCCATATCCCGTAGCTTTCTAGATGCCTTCCAATCTCTACCAGAACATTGTTAAGAGTGTGCACAACTCCCAACATGTCAGCAAAGAGGTTTCATTCTAGATAAGTAGCAATGGAATGTTGTACAGTGCCATAGGCCACTTACCCATCACATGCATATTAGTAGTATATTGTTCATTAATGCAATTATTATAATATGCATAATACACACCCTAAGTCTAGGAACATAAGCATATTGAACAATATTATTTAAACAAACAAATATGCAAGAAATGACAATTCAAATACTTATCTTTGTTTGGTGTGTAGGGTGGACTCCCTCTCAGTATTTGCTTCCTTGTAGGAACTACTGGAGTGTGCTCCCTCTTGATCTTTGCTTCTTGGATTACTTGTCTTTGAGCTTATATCTATCCTTGACCACTATGCATGCTTAAGTGTACACTAGTATCATCATGGTGTCGTCCTCAAGATCTCATACATAATCATACATTCATTAGTATAATCTCAATACTATCAAAACACAATAATCTTAAACATGTATAGTCATGATCATTTCAAACATAGATAATAAGCATTAGTATTCAAGGTTTATATAGGACTCTTCTGGTTAGTCATATCATTAATCCTTGATTACTAACTTCAATGAATAATCATTATCAATCATGCCATGTATACTTATATACGAGATCCTAACACAAGGTAGGATTCTAACTTGATATAGGAAAAACATACCTAGATTAATATGCTAGCTAGTTATGTTTAACATACCCACATGATGTCTTCTTGTTCTCTTCAATGACTTGTGCTAGTAACCTGCATATCTCATAGGTTAACCATTATAGAACCAAGTTATACATACCTCGTAAGTAGATCTTCTATGTGATCCATGACAATGGATGAATCTTTGTCTTCATATCACCATGGTCATATGTTCTTGAACTAGAACATGATTTGTCTTTCTTGATGTACCTTTCATGTTAGCGGACAACATCAACCTCATACAACACCACAATGCATTAGTACAATCATAAGTGTCAAAACCCTAATCAATGAATATCTGCATTCATAATTTTATTAAGGTGATACGACAAGTCTAAAGTTAATGAAGATTGTACTAACCTTAATGAAGACAAACATACCATAAACTTAATCATGAATAGATCTCGAAACATACCTAGATAAGTCATACATAAGTCATACCTGTCGAGATTGCTTGTAATCTTCTATGTAAGGCCTTAGCCTCATCTCCCTCTGAAACAAGAACTTCTTCACTTATGCAGGTGACCAATCCATTCTCTTCTGGGATTAACCCAATCCACTTTGATTTGCAGAAACTGGATCTAGAGCTGGATTAGGGTTTGTCAGAGAAACCCTAAAAATTCAAACTTTGAATTTCAAACTTCCGAAAGGATAGAAAGATGCGCCTTTTTGGGCTGGTCAAGCTGGTATACTCAGAATTTGAAAACTGCAAAGTTTCACCCCTCAAAATTGCCTTTTAGATTTCTGGATTCACTACAGAGGACCCTGAATTAGAGTTTGAGTTTCCCGGAGCTTCACCCAACCAAATAGTTTGATCCAAAGCTCTAAACTTCGATTTTTCCAAGGAGCTTCCAACTATGGTCATATATTTCAAAAATTCCCATTTTTGCAGAAGCCCTAATTTTTCACTTTTCCGATCAAAGTCCTGAACGAAGGTTTGATCAAGCCCGGCCTTCCGCCAAACCAAAAAATTTGATCTTGGTCTCTAAATTTCGATTTTGATGAGGATCATCCAGCCGTGGTTTCCGATTACAAAAATTCCAACTTTCTCCGAAGCCCAAAATTCCCGTAGCCATGAATGAAGGTGCTCAAAATCCAATTCTGTTTTGACAGAAATATGCACCCGATTGTTTCTGGTGTACCTCCGTAATTTCAGATCTACATGGTCTGAAAATTCTTCCTGTGATAGCCTGACCTGTTATCTTTCCAACCCCACAGGTCTGACCTCAATTGAATTCTCTGAGAGAGAGTTATGCCAAGTGTCGCAACGTGAGCTGTTTATGGGATAAAACAGGAGAATGAACTTGTACGGCGTGCTACGTGTCACTGGTTCAGTTTCGACCTCTGAAAAACTTACCTGAGAAATTACTGTCCGTGCCTTACCTGCCATTGTTTACGAAATTTCATTTGGAGCTTCCTAGCCCAAGTTGTGACCTTTTTTCCTAGGTCACCTATTTATCACTTAGATCTGGAAGAGGCAAAAACCCTATATTGTACAGATCATAAATGACAAAGTACAACGAATTAGAGGTTGTCCTTTGGACACAAGGTACATGGGGATCTTATCTTCGACCTTTAAGATTTTCAGATCCTGAAGCCTCACCGAAACGTATTTATAGCGAAAGTGCTACGATGACTGGTTTTTGCTATATCAAGCCCTATCTTCGCAAGTGCAACAAGTGTCATAAATGCCATACCATGCCTTCTTTCAGGCTAGCTTTGATACCATGTTAGTTTGTCAGAATTTAATACATTCTGATTTAGGATCTTAACAGAAAGAACAACATGTACATCATATCAAGCATAAGAGTCAAGAGACAAGAGACACAAAACATTTCACCGGGGAAAACCAAGAAGGTGAAAAACCCCGCAACTTCCTCAGAGATAGAATAAGCATCAATACAATAATCACCATGATCAAACCCAAGAGATAGATATCTACAGCAGCATGCTCCTCCTCCACTTGTGCGCATCCTCCTCTTCTCTCACTAATGCGAAGTGAGTGAACAATAGAATGTGTAAAATGAGAGAGACACTCTCTATTTATACACTACATCACTTGACCTTTACTCAACTAGGTCAGCCCTAACTTATAACATAATGCTGACTGGGCCGATCCCCATTAGGGTGGTCTAATAACCCTTTGACCCACATGACTCATACAGGGCCGACCCCAACCAGGTGGTCTAATAATCCATCAAGTATAAGTTACGACACTTACAATATAAATGACGACACTTGCGTATAGAGGAATAATAACATCCCTATAGGAATACAAACACTTCCGTATAGAGGAATAATAACATCTCTATAGGAATACAATATACATAGGTGAAATACATTCCGAAGTTACATATACATCAACACCTTGGGGTGCAAAATGAATTAATAAAAAGATTAAAAATAAAATATTTATTGCCCCCAAGACAAGTCGGCCCCATAAGGGATTTTCTAGTTTCAGCACTTGTATAAATATGAGGTTAGTGCTCCTCATTTGTTCATTCTCACACTTGAGAGTGGCACATCACTTGAGAGAGGAGAATTTCGCATCACCTAAAGGAGGAGGCTAATTTCTAGGGTTTCTATTTGTGGAAAACATTTCCACACTTTCTATTTGCTCATTTGTACTCTGATCTCAGAATTATCATCTCTGCGAAGGTTGTTGGGTTTTCTTCCTATTGGGTTTCCCAGGGTAAACTTTGTGTTGTTGTTTTGTGCTTTGTCTTACTTCTAGTGATCTTGGTAGTGCATTTATGTTTTATGCTATGAATGTATGAAATTTAACAAGCAAGAAACCTAGTCCATACTCCAACTATGTAGCCCTGTTGTGTGACATCATTGACAAAGGACCTGCCAACTATGTGGAAGCGTCAGAGAAGAAAGAATGGAAGGATGCCATGATCGAGGAGTACCTGTCGATCATGAAGAATGATGTCTGGGAGGTAGTTCCGAGACTAGAAGGGAAGTCTGTTGTGAGTTCTAAGTAGATCTACAAGATCAAGCATGTTGCAGATGGCAGCATAGAGAAACACAAGGAAAGGTTTGTGGCACGTGGCTTCTTCCAGAAGGAAGGCATAGATTATGAGGAGACATTTGCACCTGTAACCAGTTACACTTCCATCAGATCAGTACTTGCATTGGCTGCAGTGATAAAATGTAAGGTACACCAGATGGATGTCAAGACAACGTTCTTGAATGGTGTAGTAGAAGAAGAAGTGTACGTGGAGCAGCCACTGGGATTTGAGACACATGACATGCAGACTCATGTGTGCAAATTGAAGAAGGCCTTGTACGGATTGAAACATGCACCTAGGACGTGGTATGACAGGATGGATAGTTTCCTGATGAGCTTGGGCTTTACCAAGAGTAAAGCAGATTCCAACCTTTACTATAAGGTTGAAGTAGGAAATCTAGTGATACTTCTACTTTATGTAGATGATCTGTTTGTAACAGGGGAGGATGGGCTCATTGCAGATACGAAGAGGAAACTTGCCGCAGAGTTCGAGATGAAGGACCTGGGTATGATGCACTATTTCCTAGGCATGGAGGTGTGGCAGAATGCGGATGGGATCTTCCTTGGACAAGGGAAGTATGCAGTGGAGATTTTGAAGAAGTTCGGAATGATGGACTGCAAGGCTATGAACACACCTATGGCATCGAACTTGAAGCTACTGTGTGATGCTTCATTAGAGTCAGTTGATGCCACGATGAATTGTCAGATGATTGGGTCATTGATGTACCTGATGAATACGAGACTAGACATATGCTTTGCTGTGAACACATTGAGCCGGTTCCTGACGGATTTGAGACATGTTCACCTGATTGCTGCAAAGCATATATTGAGGTACCTGAAGGGTACAGTTGACTATGGGCTCAAGTATGACGCGAATCAGAAGATTAATCTGCAGGGTTATGTTGATTCAGATTGGGCAGGCAGTGCCGTAGATAGGAAGAGCACTTCGGGATGCTGCTTCAGTATGGGATCCGGTATGATCTCCTGGTTTAGTAGGAAGCAGTCGTGCGTGGCACTGAGTACAACCAAAGTAGAGTATGTTGCAGCTTGTTCGGCTAGTTGTGAGGCAGTATGGCTTAGGAGGCTATTGTCTGATTTGTTTGATCTCCAGTTAGAGTCGACTTGTATATTTTGTGACAACCAGAGTTGTGTGAAGTTGTCCGAGAACCCAGTGTTCCATGACAAGTCGAAGCATATTGAGATCAAGTATCACTGTATTAGGGATATGGTGCAGAGAGGAGCAGTGAAGCTCCAGTATATTGCGACGGACGAGCAGATAGCTGATGTGTTGATCAAGCCGTTAGCCAGATTACTTCAGAGAGAAGCTTGGTGTTCTCCAGATCGAGGTTCCTTTCAAGAGGAAGTGATGAGTCCGAAAGACGCAGATGCACATGGGCCATTCTCGCATAGTGGTAGGCTCGTGCCTCCTATGTTGGTAGATGTAAGGCCGGACCATTCTCGCATAGTGGTAGGCTCGTGCCTCCTATTTTGGTAGATTTAAGGGCCGGGCCATTCTCGCATAGTGGTAGGATCGTGCCTCCTATGTTGGTAGATGTAAGGGCCGAGCCATTCTCGCATAGTGGTAGGATCGTGCCTCCCATGTTGGTAGATGTAAGGGCTGGGTTTCGCATGGTGGTAAGTTTGTGCCTCCCATGCTGGTAGACGAGGTCTTGCATGGTGGTAGGTTCGTGCCTCCCATACTGGAGACATCCACCGGTCATAAGACACTGTGTGTGCGCCTAGGCAGGATCTCGCATGGTGGCAGGTTTGTCCTCCCATGCTGGTAGACGCAGGCTGACCGTTGTAGGACATGTGATGTGCATCTGGGCTGTGCTCCGTGTGATGATGAGATGATCTGAAGACGATGAGGCGACAGTAGGAGACGCAGGTGTTTGCAGAGGCAATGTAATGACTGGTCCTGGGCTGTACCTACTTGATGGCTTGCTCGCAAAGATGATGAAGACCTACATGAAGGCTAGGCCTACATCCAGCATGAAAAAGGGCTGGCTCTGTAGAACTTCCTATGACGAGTAGATTTGAGAGATGTCACCAATCGATGATCGACATGATGAGGATTGCAGCAGCAGTGACGATGATGATCCAGTGTTGATGATGATGTTCCAGCATTGAAGATGATCCAATGATGAAGACTTGTGTCCAGATGTGTTGATGACTGTGGCAAGAGAATACCTTCCTAGTTAAGAGGGAGTGTTAATGTAATTGTAACTTCGAAAGATATTCACTTGTATTTTATATTGTTATCGTTGTATTTTATTTGTACCTCCGACGGAGATGTTTATTCCTCTGGTTGGGGATGTCATTATTTCATTTGGTCATGTAAAGTCATTGAGGTAAATCCTCCTTTGAAGTTGGGGCAATAGTTCCCCCCTAGAGTCAGTTAGATTAGGGTTATTGAGTCCCCTAGAGAAGTCGGCCCAGTCAGGTATAGTTGGGGCCGACCTAGCAAGTGAAAAAGGTCAAGTGGAAGTAAAATAGAGAGCTTAGCTCTCTCATTTGAACACACACTCACTCACACAAGTTTGCATAAGTGAGAGAGAGAGGACAAGTTTGAATAGGAGAAAGAGAAAGGAGCTGCAGAAGACCATCTTTGTTTTGGGGTTTTACTTTTGTGATATTGTATTGGTGACGATTCTATCTCCGAGGAAGTTGCGGGGTTTTCTCCTTTATGGTTTCCCTGAGGAAAATCTTTGTGTCTATTGTGTTATGTTGTGCATGTTATTCTTTCAGTTAAGATCCTAGATAGTATTGATTAAAAGTAGAAAATCTAACATAGGCCAGGTTTCAGGTATGCAGGAGTTGTCCACATTACCTCTCTAGGTACTTGCTGAGAGAGAAAGTGACTTTTGTATCTCTTTACTAAGTCTAACTTAGGAAAATCACATTAATTAACTTAATGTTGGCTAATAACTAAAAGTGAACTTAAGGTTAAGTCACAGTCGTTGATCTTAAGTGAGGCTTGGGATCTAATCTCAGCCATCGATCACTTTGGAGATTGAGGGTTAGGGTTTTGGTCATTGAGATGTTATAAAAGGAAGTCTAAGGAGAGGAGAAGACATAACAACCACACAGGCTAAGAAGGCATGTAATCTACCGAAGGAAGCAATAAGCATCAATGAAGGACCTATTTTCCATTGTACTATACCCTAAATTTGGATTAATAACTAAAGGACCTGCAACAATCAACACTGATCTTGTGGCATGTGAAAAATCATTCATGTGGATGGGCAATTCCAAAAGCATTTAGCTGTTCATGTTGATTTTAAATAACATTCAATTATCAATATGGAAAATCTCTGCTTCAGTTCAACTAGTTTGTTGGAATTCATTTCCTGCAATGATGGCCTTGGTATGAGTCTTCGTTGGTGTTATGAATGGAGAATATTTGATTTTCAATATTGATATTGAAGTCTCTCCTTTTGGAGAGTGGATTTCAGAGAGAATCATACATAAGGAAGTTGGTATCAAGGACAGAGGAATTGTATTTACAAGGAGTTTGCAAAACAAAGTATTAAATTTTTACCAACTCTGTAGTGCGATGGGAGAAAATTGCATTATATCCCATCTTTTGGACATTTGTTGCGATCTAGGGGTTGGGAGAATACAAAAGAAAATGTGAAGAATTATCTAAGAGTTACAGTGGCACTGCAACGATTTAAATATTTGATTAATAGAGTAACATTGTCGAAGAGACCTATAGAGCGTTTTGTTTTAATTTCGGGAGATATTTGGTTTCAAGGATATTTCAGAGTGCATTCTGTTTGTGAGTAATTTAAATAGAATCTCTAGAATTATTTCATGTGCCTTCGATTGAGTGGAGAGTTTGGCATTCCAATATGTGGTGTTAAGCAGAGTACGGGCTCCTTGGTATAAGACTCCTAGAAATCTTGATAGTCAGGAGGTGATACCACATGAAAGAAACTTTAATTCAACAAGAGCTTCAAAAAATTGCAAACTGGAAGAGTCACTGGGATTACAAGTACTATAGTGAGTAAGTCATTATTGAGAGCAAACTTGAACTCCTTCAGGAACAACTGAAGCATATGCAGTATAATGTGATCAAGGTAGACGTTGAGATTGATTTTTGGAAGGACAAATGTGCAGTTCAAGAAGAACAAATTAAATAGACCCAAGATGCAGCTGAAGGTAAAAAAAGGATTGGGATTTGAGAATGGATTGGGAAATGCATCTGCCAATTCTGGAAATGTCCCGAAATTTACATCACAAGAAAAATAATGAATTAGGAGAAGCCAGTCCTACTCAAGGGTTACCAGTTCCAAATCAAAATGTAGAAGTTTCTGCAAAGACAAACTAAGTCTTTTTGTTATGCATTGTAAAAGATTGTTTTTATTAGGCCAGTTTATCCACATATATACTTGCAAGTGTTATAGTGTCCCTAGAATCATGGAAGAAAGCAACATTTTTGTAAATTGCAATCTTGTGCAGATCTGAGCAACCCCAATTCTTATAATTCTCAATCTGAAAGAGCTAGATTGTAGCCTCGGGTCATCCGGTTAGGTTGTGACCCTTTTTTTGATAATATAAATAGTACTCGTTTTTGTGAAAAAAACTAGATGGAATTTCCTGTCATTGGTTTTCCCTCCTTACCAGAGAAAGTTTCAGAGATTCCTTCCAAACCCCTGTAGAATCCCAGATGGAGCTATCAGTGTAGAAAATTGAAAGAGAGGAAGGAAGAAAACATAGACCTAAGTAATGTGATTTTTCTGGTCGGATTAATCCAGTGAATTACCCATGATTGTATCTTCCCTTTTGTTTTGCTAATGATTGGTTTCCAATCCGTCGCTCACTCTTCCTCTTGTGATATGAATACCCAAATATTTGTTCCACTGAAACTGAAAAACTGCGATATACACTAAATATTTAAGGCTCGAACATTCCGCCCAAATATTTGACCTTTCCCTTCATTCACCTTCTCTCCCGAAACATCCAGAAATTCATCAAGCTTTGCTTTGTACCTCCTCGCATTGATAACAAAAGCTCCACCTAGAAAGATTGTATCATCGGTAAACTAATCTTGATTAACTGCACAAACCCCTTTTGCTATAACTATACCAGATAGATTTCCTTCCTCTTCTTCCTTCATTATAAGTCCACGGCCCAAAGAATCCGCCATTATGATAAACGAAAAGGACGAGGAGGGCATCCTTTCTGAAGACCTCTTAACGCCTTGAAGAAATATGAGGGTCTACCATTGACCAATGGGGCTACCCATGGTCGGCCAATGCAAAGCTCGAATCCAGTTAACAAAAGAGGGAGAAAATCCCTTTTTTCTAGAACAGCATAGAGAAAACTATGTCTAACATGATCAAAGGCATTTGCCATGTCCAATCTAACCACCATGCCCGAGTCCTTGCGCATGACACTAGAGTGAATACCTTTCTGAACAAGAATTATATCATCCATTATCTGCCCGTCGGGCACAAAACCTCCTTGTCCCTCAAATATAAGGTTTGGCAGCAAGGGTTTGAGCCTATTTGCCAAGATCTTGGTTAAAATTTTGTAAGCTAAGTTGCACAAAGAAATAGGTTGAAATCTAGTAAAGGAGATGGGACATGATTCTTTGGGAATGAGAGCAATGAAAGACAAATTTGTGGCACCTCCAATTTTGTCTTTATCACGTGTCCAATTCAACATTTTACACGACTCCCTTTTTATGATGTTCCAGTGGGCCCAAAAAAAGCTAATAGGGAAGCCATCAGGCCCAAGGGCTTTGTCTGGGTGCATACTCCAAACAACCTTAAAGGATTCTTTCTCAGATATTGGCCAGGTCGATTGAAAGTTTTATTCCACTGAAATGAGAGGAGGGACAAAAGCTAGCATAGCTTCCTTTGCAGGACTAACGACAACTCCTCGTTCCATGTAGAGTGCTTTAAAATGCCTTAAAGCCTCCTCTTTGATTTCCTCCAGTCCTGAAATTTGATTTCCCTCTGAAACCTTGATTTCTTTGATTGCATTATTGGTTAGTCTGATGGAAAAAGTGGTGTTACGATCTCCAACTTTCAACCATAATGCTCAAGACTTCAATCTCGAAACTTCCTTTTCCAAAATGAACACCTCTTGGAGTTGATTTCTAAGCTCTTTTTCTCTATGTAATATATCAGAGGTGATCTCAACCGAATCCATCAACGATTGCAGTGAAGTCAAATCAGCTTGCAACTCTTTCCTCCGAACGTCATAAGGAGTTGTATGCTTTTTAGCCCAATCTTTTAAGGCTGGTTCGACAATTCTAAGTTTGGATTCCCAAACTAAGGATGGAAAGTTGCTTACATGCGTAGACTAGGTATCTTGAATAATGACCCAAGCTTCTTCCCTCTTGAGCCATAAAGGGTTAAACTGGAACAAAATAGGGCCTTGATTTGCTGGAGACTCCATTGTTAGAAGAATGGGTTTATAGTCAAAGACCACTGATGGAAGGGTCTCATAAAACACAAGAAACCATTTTTGAAAATTATATTGATGAACGAAAAATATGTCTAACCATGTCGCTATATGCCTGGGTCCTATTAGTTTATTGGACCAGGTAAACTTACCTTTCTTAGGAGGGATATCCACCAGATCCCTATCGGCAATGAGATCCTCCAAATTTTTACCAAAAGGATCGCTAACCATACTTCCACCTCATTGCTCCTTGGTTGAGATAGTTACATTCAATCCCCAACAATTATATGGCATTTTGCTATTAAAGAGAAGGAGAACCAAAAACCCTACTTTTGCCTGATTAGAACCGACCCATGCACATTACAAATTGAAAGAGATTCCTTTGAGCTTAAATCTTCCAAGTTAACTAAAAGTCAATTTGGATTTTCAGAGCTGCTTAACAATATGAATTTCTCAAGTCCCAGAAGGTGACAATGCCACCAGAAGAACCCCTGGCACTCAGAACTCTGCCTTTTCCGTTTTCCACATCGAATGTAATAAGTGACACACATCCTCGACTTCTAGTTTTGTCTCTTGGATTAAGATGATGGAGAGGTTTTCCTTATATATCAATGTTGTAATTGCTTCAATTTTTGTTTTACTTACCAAACCTTTGCAATTTCAGGAGACTATTTTCATTATTTCCTTGAATGAGGGCATAGATTTCCACTTTGTTCACTATTTTTTTCCTTAGCCGATTGAAGTGGACTAGATATTTTTAAATGTTTGTCTAGAGAAGCATGCTTCCCTAATGACTTGTCTCTTGTTTTTTTTCATCCTGAACCTGTTTTGATGATTTCCTTCCAACCTTCTTCTGAGGAGATCAAACCTCTTCCAACTCCTCCAAGGATTCTTCCTGTGGGTGCTTGAATTGTGTTCTCGTAGTTACTCCTACAAAGCTTTGCCCACTATGCTAATGCAGATTTATTTATTTGATTGGTCGCGGAGGGAGAATGGAAACATGGTCCTCCATACCCACCTGCTCCAAAACCGGCTGCGAGGGAACAAAGGGAGGAGAGTCTTGATTTTCATCCACCATAGGGAGAGGAGGGATCTCTTTGATTTCATTAGTTTCCATTTGCGCTAACGCCTGGAAGCGATTCGGGGAAGCTAAATTAACAGATCCAATGGGTTTTTTAGTCGTGACTTCTTGAGAAGGCTTCTTCCTTGTTTTGGAGACTTGATTCCATCCTGCTTCTTGATCTTTCTCCGGCTCTTTTTCTACATATTTTGGACAGTTTCTGGTGAAGTGGCCATATTCGTGGGACATCTTACACTTGAAGGGAATTTGTTCATAATCTAAGTTCTATTCATGAGTCCAACCGTCCATCGATAGAGTTATTGATTTGGGCAGGCCCTTTTTTAGATCCACCTCAACACAAATTTGGGAACAAGTGAACATTGGGGGTTTAGGCTCATATCTGTCTTTGAATCGACCCAGAGAGTTACCTATGGATTCCAAGTATTCATTGGACCAATAGTGGAGAGGTAATTGTGGGAGCTTTACCCAAAATGAAACTGCCAAGGGGATATCACTATATGCATCAAAATGCATTGTCCAATGATTCAAATACATTCCAGGATGCCCCATGAAGTATGGTCCATTTTGAAAAATCAGACATTTGTCTTCTTCTAATTTCCAAAAAGAAAAGAATAATAACCTCGACCGAAGAAATGATGTTGTAGTCTCCTTATAAGAAGAGATCTCCAATATCAAGCAAGATCTCCATTGCCCTTGGAGAGGGCCAAAGCCCATTAAAGAGTCCCATCAATCCTCGCTCTGCTGAACCGATCGCCTTCTAGTTTGCTCAGGCTGAAGAGATTTTGACTTCTGGAGGAGCCGACCTCTTTGCAAAGTGTGTCACAGGCCTAGAGCCGGTTGAGGAAGCCGGCGGTGAGAGCTTCCCCTATGAACAAACCAACTTTCAAAGGATTCATCAAGGTCATGATTTTGCTCCCCAAGATCAAGATCTGGGGGAAGATCCATGGCAGCTAAACCCGAATCGATCAGTCTTCGTCTAGAGTTTCAACCAAGGTTCTACTAGAGTGCACACTTTGTGCATGTTATTTTTCTTATTGTTTTAAGTATTATAATTTTATATTCAAAACTATGGTGACATAAACACTACCTATGTGACAATCCATAAAAATATTTTTGGATATGCTTAATCCATATCTCTCTTCTTCTTCTTTTTATCTCTTTATGTAACATCTTTCACATATATAGATATATTTTTATTTGTGTTTGTATATATATTGAATCAACTTCTATTATTATTATTATTATTATTTTGTTTTCAAAGTCATGGTGACATGAAGATTACCTATGTGACAACATCTTTCCCATATTGAATTTTAAAAGGGCATTTAAATGCAATCAAGTTATTACCACCTACGTGTAAAGAGCCTCTTGTTATTTTCTCATTGGATATTACAATTAATTACACTCAGATTAGAAATTGTAAAAGTAAATGTCTAACAATAGCATAATTTTGATTTTTTGGTTGTAAAGTTTTTTACTCGAATAATTAATTTATACTTGCAGTGTTCTTATGTAGCAAAAGACTCAAATTCCAACGTTTGTAGTTTTGAGGCTGTAAATTTGATATTTATGATTTTTTCTACGAAGTAAAAGACTCAACCTTACTAATTTCACTTTTCTTAAAAGGTTGGTATTAATCATCTTCTTTATTGATTCCACTTATTAAAATCTTGTTGGGTTTGTTTCTACAATTAGTTCAAGTTTCTAACATGATATATCTCATTATTTATCTATTGCTAAGACAATTTATATTTAAAAAATATATAGTAACTTTATATGGGATATTTACTTTTGAAGATGCCAAAACCTATCATAATTTAGTTGTCAAACTAACAGTTAAGACAACCATTGATAGAAAATGGGAGAGTAGACATGTTTCCTCACACAAACCAAAACTATGCTAAGTGTTATATTACATCAAGCAATGATACGTATTTATACATCAAGACAGAGATACCATCTTAATCACACTAACAACTACTTGAGATAATATTTGAAGTTGAACCACATACTGAAAATCAGAGAACTAGTTGGAGAGAATCTCTCAAATCCAACTAATCTAACAACCTCCTAAAACCAGTCACTCTACCTCACAATGACCAATTTAAATAGCAAACCACAATATTCTAATGAATCACACATTTAGACAAGTATGAGTTATTCATTCCAACACTCCTCTTTACGAGTACTTGTCCTAATCGCCATTAGGTCAGGTCTTCATCAATATCTTTCACCAATCCGATGCATCAACTTCTCCATTGCAAATTAAAGAACCTCATGATCATCAAAGTCTATATTTGGTCCAACCTAGCACTTGCATCTTGTACCTCAATCATGTAGACAACACCAAACTATTGACATCCATATAAAGGAATAACCATCTGTCGGAATGCATGGGTACCTAACCGCTGCAACCGCTGGTCTAGTAGGATGTCCTTTAAATACATGGTTTGTTCAACTTCTTGAAGAAATCCCCCTGAATGTACACAAATTATAGTTTCTAGGCCAAACACACCTCCCCAAGTCTACAACTAACATGATCCATGTTGAAATTTTGTTGAGGTTAGAGTTTGATGCAAAGAAATCAAACTTTCATATGCTTTAATGCAAAAATTAAATGCAATAGGCTATTACTAAAGCTGAATAATACAGCAGTAATCAAACAGTATAATTTGAAATATAATTTTCATCTCTTTCATCTTTAACACTACCAAATAGGTCCCCGTGTTAAAGTAATCTTCCGTAGCATGTAATAATTAACAAAGTACTAACAATAACAATGAAGTGAACAAGTTAGGATACTTACCTGGGGTGTGGGACCCTTCCTATTTTATACTCAGAATAATTTACTTTCAGAACAGACTGTGTCTCTCAGAGGCCAGTCAAACACTAGGAGCAATCTGACCCTTACTAATAGGGTAAGTACAAACCTGAAAGAGAGAGATGATAGGATGTAGACAATAAAAAGTGAAGTCAATGACAGTCAGAAACACAGTGACAAACTCAACCAAGACTCAACAAAAGAGATCAGTTCTCAATAAGTCTCAACACCATAGATCTAGAAAATCAATTAAGTCTCAGCAAAAGCGTTTGACTTCAAACAAAACTCAACACAGAGTTTAGACCACATGTAAGTCTCATTGCAAGAATCTGACCCTCAAATAAATCTCAGCAATTAGAGCAAGCCTCAACAATAGAGATCAGGTCAAAGGCAAGGTTTGACATATATAAACCAGATCTGAACACAGATCAGACTCAACAAAGTCTGAGCAGTGAGCACATGGATCAGAGTCTCAGCACAAAGGTCACAGCATAAAGATCAGATCACACAAAGGTCTCAGCACATGGATCTGATTAGGACTTAGTAGATCTGACCTAGGGCATGATAGATCTGACCCTAGCAAATTGGAACACAACAGATCTGATCACAAACCAGGAGATAAAAGGCAGTGGCCTCTTCATAAGTAACCTACAGGAGTGCAGCCTCTACAAAACACAGCAGGCTAAACACAAATTGGATCTCAGGGAATGCGGCCCTCCACAAAATGTCCTTAACAAGATTCACAGTACCCACAACAAGTCACGGCCTGCTCATTTGGCTCATTAAAAGGTGCAGATCAGACTTCCAAGATTGGCGGTCTAACAAAACAAGTCATGGAGCAGCAGAGCAAACATTAGGGTATGCGGCCTACCCTCAAGCAGTCAAAAACCAGTTAGATCAGACAGAGGAGGTCACGGATCAGTCATAAGAATGAGCAGTGGGATTCAGCATGATGACGGCCTAGGAAAAACAGCCCTAGCAGCAGCAAGACCTCCTTGAACCCTTGACGTCAACCCTAGAGCAGTGAAGATAAATCAGATCTGAGATGTTGCTATTTTGTGTTTCAAATGAGAAACAAAAGATCTCTATAAATAGGATTTTGATCTTCTAAAGGGATCATTAAAATTAGGATTCCATAGATTTAGGAAAGATGTCAAAAGAATAAAACATAAAAATATAAAATATAAAAAATATAAAAATAAAAATAAAAATAAAATAAAAAATAAAAATAAAAACCATAAAATATAATTAAAGTGTCTTATGTGGTTGTCAACCCATAAAATATAAAAGTGGGTAACTTAGGTGGGTACTAGGGTACAAGGACCAATGAGATGGTACACATCACACCATATAACAAGGATGGGTACATGACCCAAAACCCTAGTACCAAGGAGTGTACCACAAAGGTGGGCACACAACCCTAATACCCAAAAACATCAAAACAACTCAAAGTGGGTAAACAACACAAAGTACACCACAAGACCAAGAACAATAAGGTGTAAGGACCAAAAGTAAATCAACCAGGGTGGAGAAGGTGCAACCAATCATCTCTCTCAAATGTACAAATGTTCCATATAACCTGAAAGTTCATCATCACTGTATAAGGAAGGGTTCACACAGAAGATGTGATCATGTGATCCTCTCAACTGCTCCTTAGGTCAAATGTTAGTAGTTTTCACAAGGGGTGGCCAATCCCTTGAGAAGACCAACTAACACATCCATCTCAAAGCCCTAGGAGAAGAGGACATCACACATCATAATCTTGGTAACTGACCAAGTGCCTCCATTCTCAAGGAATGGCTTCTCCGCCCAAGACTGGCCTCAGTCCTAGATTGGGACATGTTGATCAACCATCTGGTCCATGACTAGGTTCTCCATTCTCGCAGAGAATGGTCCTCAGCCTCAAGCTGAGCATTCAGTCGTAGACTGAATGTTGATCAACCATCTGCAGGACCTAGGATGTCTCTGTCTCAACCTGCAGGATCTACTTGGTCCTCGTGACCAAGAAACTATTTGGTCCCAGACCAGAATACCCTAGAGACAAATAGGGGCCCTAGCCACATGATAGGGACTTTGCCATGGCATCAATCTGCTTGGTCCTCGACCAAGAACCACAGGAGACAGTTGGGGTCCCTAGGGTACCTTCTAGGGTCTTACTCATTACTTTGCTTGGTTAACTTGACCAGGAACCCTAGTTAACTGACTAGGGTACCATTCTCTCTGAGAATGGGTTTCGCAGCTGCACTAAAAAATTAACAGTCCACCCGACATCCTCATGGCCCACTCTCAGATCACACAACCGACACACAACCCACTCCTCCAAGTGTTTACCAACTCCATAATAGAGGTTACATGGCTCTTACTAGAGCACCCTTGAAGCCTCTCAATAGGCTTCTTAATGAGATCAACTGAAGGCTTCTTGGCCTTCTCCCTCTGTTTCTCTGAACGGGATGTCTCATAGACTTGTGCTTCTTGCACTTTCATATCTATACCACTGAGAGGTCACATCTCTTACCTCTTTTCTGCAATCCCAGTCTGTTGGGAATTGAGGAGCACAGTTGGCTCCCTCTTGATCTCTGATCTTCCCAGTTGTTTCACAAACAACTACATGTTAGATTCTCTTTTGCTCACACATGGTAGAATAAATATTTGATCCTGCAATTTGTGGAGTCTCTTACTCCCTCTGTACCTGAGCACTTAGCTCCCTTTGTAGCTATGCACTTAACTTTGTGCATAAGCAGGATCTGTAAACTTTATTATTAGAGCAGGTCACATCAATATTCAACTTCATAGTTAGCAATAATCAATATCAAATTAGTATCCATTCATATATTGGATAGCTATCTAGAATCAATCAAGTTCATATAACATGTCATATGTTTCATCATGACAATTTAAAGAATCAAAACTAGTTGGGAAGAAAATTCTACCCTCTTTATATCTGCCCTTATGCAGAATTCACAGTGTGCAACTTTGATCTTGTTATCATATTGAACATGTACTTCTCAAGTGTGTAATGGCATTATAATATCAATCATTAGCACAAACTAGGTTAGATCACAATCCTAGATATAAGAAGTCAGATCATGATAAATTCATGCATGTATGGATACTAAACTTCTTTACACTTGCATATTCACATCACAATGAATCAAAAGATTCCTAGAAAGTACCATGTTCGTGTAAGCCCTTGATTACTAAAGATTAGGTCATATAAAGATTTAGGCTGGCTCCTTCTTGTAATGCTAGTGATACTTGACATACTTTCTTTTAAAGAAGCAAGTTCACAGCCTGCTAAATTCATCATTTATTTTCTGCTGTCATAGCAGCTTTACTGCCACATCTTTCATTTCCAGCCAATAATACTTCTATGTGTTCATTCAATTCTGATTTTCTGATTTCTAATATTCAAACCCTATCTTAGGATCTATGTAGACTCTGAAAACCTACAAAAACAGAGTTAGCTACAAGCCCTAAGCTCTGATACCATGTTGAAATTTTGTTGAGGTTTGAGTTTGATGCAAAGAAATCAAACTTTCATATGCTTTAATGCAAAAATTAAATGCAATAGGCTAGTACTAAAGCAGAATAATACAGCAGTAATCAAACAGTATAATTTGAAATATAATTTTCATCTCTTTCATCTTTAACACTACCAAATAGGTCCCCGTGTTAAAGTAATCTTCAGTGGCATGTAATAATTAACAAAGTACTAACAATAACAATGAAGTGAACAAGTTAGGATACTTACTTGGGGTGTGGGACCCTTCCTATTTTATACTCAGAAGAATTTACTTTCAGAACAGACTGTGTCTCTCAGAGGCCAGTCAAACACTAGGAACAATCTGACCCTTACTAATAGGGTAATTACAAACCTGAAAGAGAGAGATGATAGGATGTAGACAATAAAAAGTGAAGTCAATGACAGTCAGAAACACAGTGACAAACTCAACCAAGACTCAACAAAAGAGATCAGTTCTCAATAAGTCTCAACACCATAGATCTAGAAAATCAATTAAGTCTCAGCAAAAGGGTTTGACTTCAAACAAAACTCAACACAGAGTTTAGACCACATGTAAGTCTCAGTGCAAGAATCTGACCCTCAAATAAATCTCAGCAATTAGAGCAAGCCTCAACAATAGAGATCAGGTCAAAGGCAAGGTTTGACATATATAAACCAGATCTGAACACAGATCATATTCAACAAAGTCTGAGTACATAGATCAGAGTCTTAGCACAAAGGTCACAACATAAAGATCAGATCACACAAAGGTCTCAGCACATGGATCTGATTAGGACTTAGTAGATTTGACCTAGGGCATGATAGATCTGACCCTAGCAAATTGGAGCACAACAGATCTGATCACAAACCAGGAGATAAAAGGCAGTGGCCTCTTCATAAGTAACCTACAAGAGTGCAACCTCTACAAAACACAGCAGGCTGAACACAAATTGGATCTCAGGGAAAGCGACCTCCACAAAATGTCCTTAACAGGACTCACAGTACCCACAACAAGTCACGGCCTGCTCATTTGGCTCATTAAAAGGTGCAGATCAGACTTCCAAGATTGGTGGTCTAACAAAACAAGTCATGGAGCAGTAGAGCAAACATTAGGGTATACGGTCTACCCTCAAGTAGTCAAAAACCAGTTAGATCAGACAGAGGAGGTCACGGATCAGTCATAAGAATGAGCAGTGGGATTCAGCATGATGACGACCTAGGAAAAACAGCCCTAGTAGCAACAAGACCTCCTTGAACCCTTGACGTCAACCCTAGAGCAGTGAAGATAAATCGGATCAGAGATGTTGCTATTGTGTGTTTCAAATGAGAAACAAAAGATCTCTATAAATAGGATTTTGATCTTCTAAAGGGATCATTAAAATAATCCTTTAAATTAGGATTCCATAGATTTAGGAAAGATGTCAAAGGAATAAAACATAAAAATATAGAAAATATAAAAATAAAAATAAAAGTAAAATCTAAAATAAAAATAAAAATAAAAATAAAAACCATAAAATATAATTAAAGTGTCTTATGTGGTTGTCAACCCATAAAATATAAAAGTGGGTAACTTAGGTGGGTACTAGGGTACAAGGACCAATGAGATGGTACACATCACACCATACAACAAGGATGGGTACATGACCCAAAACCCTAGTACCAAGGGGTGTACCACAAAGGTGGGCACACAACCCTAATACCCAAAAACATCAAAACAACTCAAAGTGGGTAAACAACACAAAGTACACCACAAGACCAAGAACAATAAGGTGTAAGGACCAAAAGTAAATCAACCAGGGTGGAGAAGGTGCAACCAATCATCTCTCTCAAATGTACAAATGTTCCATATAACTTGAAAGTTCATCATCATTGTATAAGAAAGGGTTCACACAGATGATGTGATCATGTGATCCTCTCAACTGCTCCTTAGGTCAAATGTTAGTAGCTTTCACAAGGGGTGGCCAGTCCCTTGAGAAGACCAACTAACTTATCCATCTCGAAGACCTAGGAGAAGAGGACATCACACATCATAATCTTGGGAATTGACCAAGTGCCTCCATTCTCAAAGAATGGCTTCTCCGCCCAAGACTGAGCCTTAGTCCTAGACTGGGACATGTTGATCAACCATCTGGTCCATGACCAGGTTCTCCATTCTCGCAGACAATGGTCCTCAGCCTCAAGCTGAGCATTCAGTCGTAGACTGAATGTTGATCAACCATCTGCAGGACCTAGGATGTCTCTGTCTCAACCTGCAGGATCTACTTGGTCCTCGTGACCAAGAAACTGTCTGGTCCTAGACCAGAATACCCTAGAGACAAATAGGGGTCCTAGCCACATGCTAGGGACTTTGCTATGGCATCAATCTGCTTGGTCCTCGACCAAGAACCCTAGGAGACAGCTGGGGGCCCTAGGGTACCTTCTAGGGTCTTACTCATTACTTTGCCTGGTTAACTTGATCAGGAACCCTAGTTAACTGACTAGGGTACCATTCTCTCTGAGAATGGGTCTCGCAGCTACACTAAAAAATTAATAGTCCACCCATAGACATCCTCATGGCCCACTCTCAGATCACACAACCGACACACAACCCACTCCTCCAAGTGTTTACCTACTCCATAATAGAGGTTACAAAAGAAGTTATCCAATCATTAGGGACATATGGCAAAGCGGTATGCATGCCTATCTAGATCCTGCAAGAATATGCCCTTTACATGTTATATGGATACAAGTACTTACATATTCCATCTCAAGGAGACACTAGGTTCAAGCTTAAAATTTTCATAGACCAATACATAGGATTTATACATAATATCCCAGACTTATACAAGGTGTGATTCACATTTCCATATGGACATTGCTTTTATTGAACACAACACACAAACTTTACCTTATTTGTCCATAGCATCTAATCTCCACTGTTGCCACAAGCACTGTCACCAACATCCTCAAGCCCTCTGTTACGATGGTACCAGCACCAGCGTACTTGCAGAGGTACCCCAGGGAGAGGGTGTCTTTTTTCTGACCACAAGGGTTGTTTAGCCAGCTCATTTTGAGGTAGGGGCATGGCCAAACTCTCTGACTTCTCTTCTGGAAGTGTTATGGCTTAATGGCATCGCTGACTGCCTCATGAAAGGGTTTGAAACCCTGAGGTTGGTGTCTCGGGCTTCCAGGGGTGGGTCACTGAGTCACATGACCCCGACCTTGTTTCAACACTCCAATGGTAGTTGTTTTAGCACTGAGACTCACTCTGATCTTCTAGAGCACATCCAACACCCTCTTGGTCCTCCAGTTCAACAGTGCCCTCCCTCTGGGCCCTCCTTCAGAGGATGACATCATCCTCTTAGGCAGACTGTTTGCTTGCTAAAAGAGGGGGGGTGTTGAGGGTTTTCATCACTATTGGGGTTATTCGGGGCATGGCGACCCCCCCTGCACAGTCTGGCCTTTAGTTTTGTCAAAATTGGCCTTGTTTAGCATATTTTTTGCACCTAGGGGGAAAATACCCCAGGTAGCTAGTATAGGCCATCTTTAGATTATTTTATATTATTTTTGTTATATTTTTAAGTTGACATTTTAAAATATTAAATTGACCTTATTTTGTGTAAAAGTGAGTGTGAGATCATATAAATTCAATCTCCTCACTTCATTTTCATTATCAACTTTTGGGATAAGATCATTATGTCTGCTATTTGCCCTAACTAGGGCTCTTTGAAGGGATGCACTCCTTGATGAAGGTTATTTTGCAAGTTTGAAGCATTTCTAAATTCTTGGAAGTTTTACTTTTGTTCATGCCATTGCTAAGGTGAGGCTATAGTTGTTTGCTTAACACATGCACTTGGAGGTATCTATACTTTTGGTTTGATGTCTCTTAGTCAATTTGTATGAAAGTGATGCTTGTTAGGGTTGAATGGAAACCATTATTGCTTCATTTTGTCTTGATTAGCATGTCATTTTTGTCATTGATCACCATAGCATTCAAGCTTGAGATTTAGGTCTTCAAGTCTTGCTAAAACTAGGCTCCCTCCACGAATCCTAGAGGTTGTTGAGGTGAGCCCTAGTTGCCAAGCTTGCCAAGTACCATTTCAAGGAGAGTTGTCCCTTTCATTGATGCCCTAGGTTTGGTAAGTAGTTGTCTTTTGAAAACCCTAGTTGTTCATTTACTTCAGTAAACCTAAATTTCTAAGTTTGTATTATTTGTAAATATTATTGTTAGTTTAATTTTGCATTTTATGTGTAAATCTGCATTTTCATGGTAGAATTAGGGTTAGATTTAGGTTTGCAATTTTATGACAAAAACCCTAAAAATAAAATTTTTATTTTTTTTGATTTTTTGGCCTTCCTAAATTTTGACCCTCTCTCCTACAATTTCGCCCTGCCTTTTTCAGTGCTAAAAACCCCCCTAGGGCGAAATTTTAGGAAGCCCCAAAAATTCAAAAATATAAAAAATTCCTAAAAAAACCCCTAAAAATTAAAAATTTATTTTTGCAATTTTTGGCCTCCCTAAAATAGTGGCCCTTCCTCCTATAAATTCGGCCTGCCCTTTTTGTCCCTAGAAACCCTATGGCAAAATTGTAGGAAGCCCTAAAATTTTTAAAATCTCAAAAATTCTAAAAAACCCTAATTTTTGAGTTAGTATATTTTTTAATTGTTAAATTATTTATGTCATTTGCTTATGTTAATTTTGTTTATGGTTGTATGCGCTTATTAGTCTTATAAAACATAAATAAAATTGTAAAAAAGGTATTTTCTGAGTTTGTGTTTTAGGTCTTTATTTTATTTCATTTCTAAAAACCTAAAGAAGAGCCCTGGTTTTCTGTTTCTTCCTTCCATTCTATCCATCCCTTGGTTGACCTTCTCTTCACTCCCTTTTCCTCTCCATCCATCTCTTCCCTCCATTCATCCGCTGCGCTCTCCATCTCCCTTCCTTCCTTCCTTCCTTCTCCACCTTCTTTTGGCTGCCCCCGTATCCATCCCTTTACTCCCATCCAAGCCTTCCTTTTACCATTGACAGAGGTCTGCAATAAAATTGCAGACCAACTGTCATTCCTCTTTCCTGCTGCCCTAACACTACAAAACAGAAATCATAAGCAAGAGCTGAGTTAGTATTTTAATACATTTGAATTGGTTAACTGGTTAGTCATTTCTTTGCTTTTTCTGTGCATTTTCCAATACATTTCCTTGTGTAAAATTCACTCCAGAACTTCATTTACAGATCTGGAAATTACCCTTGGTTACATGTCTTCTATTGAATGTTGAATGATACTTATAGTTTGACTCAGATGCTTTGATCTTATTCAATGATGTTTGAACTTGTTAACTGAATTTGAAAACTACCTTTTGGTATTTATGGTTGTAATATCTTGGAATAATTTCAATACCACTTGTTTATTTTCTACGCGTTCTTTTGGGGATTACTCACTGTGTAAAACTTAACTTTAGATCTGAAGATTACATCATGATCGAATAAACTAATTTGATACTTATTGAATGATAGTAAACGCTACATTTTGATACATACTTGGTGGATAACTTGCATGATGTCCTAACATTAAATTTGCATATCATTGAATGAGTTAAGTGATGTATTTGATGACAATGTTACTTATTGAATGTTAAGTGATTCGCCTAGCCTTGATCTTATTTAGCCATACTCAAACTTGCATAAACTTTGTTAATGACTATCCTCTTATTATATTTTTCGATTGATCTTAGGTTTTCATTGAATATCTATGTTGATGGACTATCTTTGGTTAATCTAAGCATAATTGGCGATTCTTTATACTTGGCATAATTTACACTTGATAATATTGGATGATTAATTGTTTTTTTATCTTCTATTGACTCCATTAGGCACTAGTCTAACTACAAATTGCATAGAGAATATATTTCTGTGCTTGTCCTAGTGTTCTACAGGTTATCAAAATGATACTTCTCCTTGGAGGTTATTGGCTTCCGAGAAAGTTAGAACGGTGACCGAGGTGACATTGGGTCATTGTTCTTATTTTTGCTTACTAGGAATTAGCCCTGGTAATTTTCCCAGTAACACCCTCTACTGCATCTAGAACAACTTTTCTATCCCTCATGTTGCAATCTCATTATTCCAATAATGAGGCTCCACTACATCTTTGACATTCGTCATCTTTGGCATCTTGGTTCAATCTTCGTCTTAGATCTTCCATTTTTCACCTATCAGTTGTTAAAGTTGCCAATTCCAACAAAATAACCTTTTCTCTTGTATTAAAGTCGCAGAGCTCAATATAAATCGAAGACTTCTGAATTGCCAAAAAAAACTTTAAACATTATCAAAGCTTTGAAGACACTTACAATGCTAGCATCACACCATGGGTCTATAATGTCATGTACAAGTTAAGTAGCACTTGGTTAGATCCACCATGGGTCTATAATGTCATGTACAAGTACAAGTAGCACTGGGTCCAAATGATCTAACCATGCTTTTAACCATGCATAATGCTCTTGTCATTATTTTCTATCAATGCACAAGACTAAATATGAAAAAAAAACAAAGGCGATCTCTCGTCTTCCACTTCCCACAAATATTTGTTTTTGATGGTGTTCCTTTGCTTATGGTAAAGTCACGGGCATATATAGGCTACGATCTCAAAGAGACGGGCATATATAAAACAGTTGAAACTGCTGGCCTTAAAGTCGCTCTTTTTTTAATTTATTTTCACTATCTCAGGGTTGTCCAGCTTTGACCATGGATTGTTTTTCAAATTCACCAAACGATCATGGCGTCGAAGAAGCTCCAACCCCCCTAGAGAGAGAGACTAAAGGGACTGACTTTGCTCCTGTTAAACCCCTGGAACCTCCAAACTCCACCAGTGAGACTTATACTGTTCCCAGCTATACAGGTAAGGGTTTTTTCACACCTTTTTAATCAAATTAGTTTAAGTTTTGCCAAGATATCGAGTTATATAAGAGAAACATTGATTCGTTCAATTTGAAAACAAACCTAGGATTTAGTTGCACCTTACCATAAAAACCATTAAACTGGAAAAACATCATAGAAGTCACGAGCTCCTTACCATAAAAACCACGAGGGTTGCACAAAATCCCAACATAGGATGTGTACTGTATAGTCATCACATACATGATGAAAACAACAAGCCAAAGATAGCTCTTGTCGAGAAGTAATATTCTAATGAATCACACATTTAGACAAGAATGAGTTATTCATTCCAACACTCCTCTTTATGAGTACTTGTCCTAATCGCCATTAGTTCAGGTCTTCATCAACATCTTTCACCAATCCGATGCATCAACTTTGTTGTTGTAATTGTAACTTCGGAAGATATTCTTCTTTTTATTATTATATTATTATATACTTTTTATTTGTACCTCCGTTCGGGGATGCCATTATTATGTCTAGTCATGCAAGGTCATTGAGGTAAAACCTCCTTTGTAAGTTGGGGCATTAGATCCCCTAAAGTCAAATGTAAAATGTATTATTAAGTCCCTCTAGGACAAGTTGGCCTAGTCAGTTTTAGTGAGGCTGACCTAATTGGAAATTATGTCGCCCAAACATAAAGTATAAATAGAGAGCTTGCTCTCTCATTTGGACACACCTCTCACTCAAGCAAGTTCGCATAAGCAAGAGAGAGAAGACAAGTTCGTTGAGGAGGAAGAAGAGAAAGCTGCAAAAGACTTCTTATTTTTGGGTTTTCCATTTTGTGATATTGTATTAGTGACGAATCTATCTTTGAGGAAGTTGCGGGGTTTTCTCCTTTATGGTTTCCCAGAGGAAAACTATTGTGTCTATTGTGTTTTGCTGTGCTTGTTATTTTTTCAGTTAAAGATCCGAGTTAATATTGAATTAAAGTGCAAACTCTAACATGGTATCAGAGCTAACCTGAAAAGAAGGCATTGTGCAGCAACGGGAAACTAGGGCTTCCTAGTTTAAGGTCTTCTCTCCACAGATCTTCAGAAAAAGAGGGCTAGGCTAACTCGCCCTAGGAGGGCGCATCTTTTGGAGGCAGCAGAATTAAATTCCGAGAAATTTCATTTTTGGCTCTGTCACTACCGCCGGGAGGAAAACTAGGGCATCAAGTTTTTGGGGCTTCTCTCCATCAAGTTGGAAAAAGGATTACACTGGACAACTTGCCTTGAGCAGGTGTATCTTTGTGTCAAATCAGTAATTCAAGATTCCAACTTTGGAAAATTAGGGTTTCTCTAACAAACCCTAGGCCAGCCAGCTCCAGAACCAGGTTGGGCATCTCAAATTGTTAAGATCTAAATCTCTGCTATTTCCTTTTGAGGTTCCCATTTCAAAATGACTCACCACACCAAGCGTGAGGATAAGCTTGAGGGAGCTGTTAACTTCCGAGCATATAAGTATAGGATTGGTCTTGTCGTTGAAGAAAATGATTTTGACAAATATGTTAATGAGGAGGTTCCAGCACCAGAGGGAGATGAGGCTAAGGCTATCCACAAGAAGAACGTGGTCAAAGCCAAGAGAATTATTGCAGACTCCATTAAAAATCATCTCATCCCCCATGTGTCATCCTTGAAGACATCCAAGGAGATGTTCGATGCTTTGATGAAGTTATTCGAAGGGAAGAACATCAATCAGAAGATGACATTAAGGAACCAGCCTAAGAATGTGAAGATCCAAAACTCAGAGACCATGCAATCCTACTTCACTAGGGGCTCTCAAATCAAGGAACAACTTGAAGCAGTTGAAGAAAATGTATAAGAAGGAGAGATTGTTATGACCACCTTGAATGGTCTCCCAAGATCATGGGACTCATTCATTCAAGGGATATGTGCCAGAAAGAAGTTGATCACCTTCAGCAAACTATGGGAAGAGTGCACCCAAGAAGAAGCTCGATTAGTGGCAAGAGAAGAAAAGATGGGAGCAAATGATGATCAAGTTCTCACAGTACACGCTAGAAGAAATCACAAGAGGGAGGACCACCATCACGACAAGAGGGAGAACCACCATTACGGAAGACAAAGGAGACCGAGAAGAGACCTATCTATTGTTAGATGTTACACATGTGATGAAAAGGGACACTACTCCAGAGATTGTCCCAGAAACAAAGGTTCCTCCAACAAGAAGACTAACAAGAAGAGACATCATGCTCACACCTCTGAAGATGATGAACCAACAAGGAAAAGAACCAGAGAAGAAAGTGACGATTCTTCAAGTGATGAAGAATATGTTCTAATCTCAGCTCTCACGGGCACCATCACACACGAGAGCAATGATTGGCTTGTAGATAGTGGAGCATCCAAGCATATGACGGGATACAAAGAATCCTTTGTTAATCTATCTGAGCATGAGTCACGTCACAAGGTGAAACTTGGGGATGATTATCAATACCCCATAAAAGGAAGTGGAGAAGCTTCCTACAAGCTAGACTCCGACAAATCTTTGAAGATGAAAGATGTTCTATATGTTCCAGGATTAAAGAAAAATCTTCTCTCCATCTCAGCACTAGATGCTAAGGGAATGAGGGTTGCATTTGTTGATGGACAACTCCTAATGTGGCCAAAAGGAAAGACAATAGATGATGCAACAGTGATTGGAGAGCAAGAGGGAGGTTTGTTCAAATTGAAGGGACAACCTGAACAAGCATTGGTTCATGACTCCATGGAGCCAAGTGAACTATGGCATAGGAGGTTTGCACATGTGCACTATAGAGCAATACCTATTGCAAGCAAAGCGGTTTCGGGATTACCAGAAATTCAAACAAAACATGAAGGCATTTGCAAGGGATGTGTGCAAGGAAAGAATGTAAAGAAGGCGTTCCCTAATAGTGAAAGCAAAGCAAAAGCAATATTGGAGATAATCCACTCAGATGTATGCGGTCCCATGTCATCAAGCTCACTAAGCGGGTATGTATATTATGTCTCATTTATAGATGACTTTTCTCGTAAGACTTGGATTTACTTCTTGAAAAATAAAGATGAAGTATTTAACAAGTTTAAAGAATTCAAAGCCTTGGTCGAAAATTACATTGAGAAAACGATTAAGACCCTTCGATCGGATAATGGCGTAGAATTCACTTTGGAAGAATTCAAGAACTTATGCAGAGAATATGGGATTAAGAGGGAGTTGAGCACTCCTTACAATCCTCAAGAGAATGGCGTTGCAGAATGAAAGAACAGAACAATAATGGAAGCAACAAAGGCAATGCTACATGATCAGGATCTTCCGATGCACTTATGGGCAGAAGCAGCAAGGATAGCCATGTATGTACAGAACAATACACCTCACTGAGTATTAAGCAACAAGACTCTCGAAGAAGCTTTCTCAGGTGAGAAACCAGAAGTCAACCATCTCAGGATATTTGGCTGCCCAGTGTACATACACATCCCGAAGGAAAAGAGAACCAAGCTAGACCCTTCAGGAAAGAAAGGAATATTCGTGGGATACAGTGACACTTCAAAATCCTACCGAATATACTTCCCAGGATTCAAGAAGATCGACATTCGCAGAGACGTAACATTCGACGAAGACTCAGCATACAACAAATCCAGGAAACTTCCTATCGAAGAGATTGAAGAACTTGAAGCAACTAGAGTCAGAGACAGCGATGGAAGAAGCAATTCTAGAAAATCATGATGATCACGACATGGCAGAACCACAAGAACCTGTTGATCCACCTCGTGAGAATAACTCCCACAAGAGAAAATCAACATGGGTACGAGAAGCAATACAAGATGTAGAGAAGGATGGCGCTCCACAGAGAAAGCAAGAGACCTAGACCATACTCCAGCTATGTGGCCCTGCTATGCGACATCATTGATAAAGAACCTTCCAACTACGAGGAAGCAACAGAGAAGAAGGATTGGAAGGATGCCATGATCGAGGAGTACCAGTCGATTATGAAGAATGATGTTTGGGAGATAGTTCCGAGACCAGAAGGGAAGTCTGTTGTGACTTCGAAGTGGATCTACAAGATCAATCATGCTGCAGATGGTAGCATTGAAAAACACAAGGCAAGGTTTGTGGCACGTGGCTTCTCCCAGAATGAAGGCATAGACTACGAGGAGACATTTGCACTTGTAGCGAGATACACTTCCATCAGATCTATATTTGCATTGGTTGCAGTAATGAAATGGAAGGTACTCCAGATGGACGTCAAGACAACATTCTTGAATGGTGTAGTAGAAGAGGAAGTGTATGTGGAGCAGCCACTGGGATTTGAGACACATGACAGACATACTCATGTGTGCAAATTGAAGAAAGCCTTGTACAGATTGAAACATGCACCCAGGACGTGGTATGGTGGGATGGACAACTTCTTGATGAGTTTAGGCTTTACCAAGAGTAAAGAGGATTCCAACCTTTACTTCAAGGTTGAAGTTGGAAGTCCAGTGATACTTCTGCTATATGTAGATGACCTGTTTCTGGCAGGTGAGGATGAGCTTATTGCAGACGTAAAGAGGAGGCTTGCTGCAGAGTTCAAGATGAAGGACCTAAGTATGATGCATTATTTCTTAGGCATGGAGGTGTGGCAGAGTGCGGATGGGATCTTCCTTGCTCAAGGAAAGTATGCAGTGGAGATTCTGAAGAGTTTCAGAATGATGGAATGCAAGGCAATGGCCACACCAATGTTATCGAACTTGAAGCTACTATGTGATGCTTCATTAGAGATAGTTGATGCCATGATGTATCGTCAGATGATTGGTTCGTTGATGTACTTGACGAACATGAGACCAGACATATGCTTTGCTGTGAACACCCTGAGCCAGTTCCTTACGGATCCGAGGCATGTTCACCTGACGGTTGCAAAACATATATTGAGGTACCTGAAGGGTACAATTGATTATGGGCTCAAGTATGAGGCGAATCAGAAGATTAACTTGCATGGTTATGTTGATTCAGATTGGGCAGGCAGTGCCATAGATAGGAGAGCACTTCAGGATGTTGCTTCAGTATGGGATCCGGTATGATCTCCTGGTTTAGCAGGAAGCAGTCATGCGTGGTGCTGAGTACGACCGAACCAGAGTATGTTGCAGCTTGTTCGGTCAGTTGTGAGGTAGTATGGCTTTGGAAGCTACTGTCAGATTTGTTTGATCTCGAGTTAGAGGCGACTTGTATCTTCTGTGACAACCAGAGTTGTGTGAAGTTGTCCGAGAACTTGGTGTTCCATGACAAGTTGAAGCATTTTGAGATCAAGTACCACTATATCATGGATATGGTGCAAATAGGAGTAGTGAAGCTCCAGTATGTGGCGACAGATGAGCAAATAGCCGACGTGTTGACCAAGCCATTAGCCGGAGTGAAGTTCGAGTACTTCAGAAAGAAGCTTGGTGTTATCCAGATTGAGGTTCCTCGAAAGAGGGAGTGATGAGACCGAAAGACGCAGATGCACTAGTTCTCGCATGGTGGAAGACGCAAGTTGTCCTTGGGACGTAATGCTCTTGGTGTGCTTCGGGCTGTACTCTCATGTTGGAGAAGATTCTCGCATGGTGGAAGACACAGGTTGTCCATTGGGACGTAATGCACTTGGTGTGCTCTGGGCTATGTACTCCCATGCCGGAGAAGTAGAGTTGGTCTCGCATGATGGAAGACATAGGTGGTCCTTAGGACGTAATGCACTTGGGGTGCTCCTAACTGTACTCCCATGCCGAAGACGTTGAGAGATACACCAGTCATAAAGACACTTTGTGTGTGCTTAGGCAGTTCTCACATGGTGGAAGACGTAGGTGGTCCTTGGGACGTAATGCACCTGGGGTGCTCTTGACTGTTCTCCCATGTTGGTAGACGCGGGTTGACCATTGAGAGATGTAATGCACCTGGGCTGTACCCACTGGGTGGGAGACCCAGGTGGTCTGTTGGACATGATGTGTGAATCTGGGCTGTGCTCCGTGTATGATGACGAGATGATCTGGATACAATGAGATGATAGTAGGAGACGTAGGTGATTGCTGTGGCAATGTAATGTGTGGTCCTGGGCTGTACCTACTTGATGGCTTGCTCGCAGAGATGATGAAGACCTAGATGAGGGCTAGGCCTACATCCAACATGAAAAAGGGCTGGCTCTGTAGAACTTCTGTTGACAGATAGATTCGAGAGATGTCACTAATCAATGATCGACAAAATGAGGGTTATGGCAGCAGCGACGATGATGATCCAATGTTGATGATGATGTTCCAACTTCCAGCATTGAAGATGATCCAACGATGATGACATTGTCCAAGAACTTGTGTCCAGAATGATTATGACTGTGGAAAGAGAATACCCTCCTAGTTAAGAGGGAGTGTTGTTGTAATTGTAACTTTGGAAGATATTATTATGTTTATTCTTGTTGTACTTTTTATTTGTACCTCCGACATAGATGTTTTTCCTCCGTTCGGGGATGCCATTATTATGTCTAGTCATGCAAGGTCATTGAGGTAAATCCTCCTTTGTAAGTTGGGGCATTAGATCCCCTAAAGTCAAATGTAAAATGTATTATTAAGTTTCCCTAGGACAAGTCGGCCCAGTCAGTTTTAGTGAGGCCAACCTAATTGGAAATTAGGTCTCCCAAACATAAAGTATAAATAGAGAGCTTGCTCTCTTATTTGGACACACCTCTCACTCAAGTAAGTTCGCATAAGCAAGAGAGAGAAGACAAGTTCGTTGAGGAGGTAGAAGAGAGAGCTGCAGAAGAATTCCTATATTTGGGTTTTCCATTTTGTGATATTGTATTAGTGATGAATCTATCTTTGAGAAAGTTGCGGGGTTTTCTCCTTTATGGTTTCCTCGAGGAAAACTATTGTGCCTATTGTGTTTTGCTGTGCTTGTTATTCTTTCAGTTAAAGATCCTAGTTAACATTGAATTAAAGTGCAAACTCTAACAAACTTCTCCATTGCAAATTAAAGAACCTCATGATTATCAAATTCTATATTTGGTCCAACCTAGCACTTGCATCTTGTACCTCGATCATGTAGACATCACCAAACTGTTGACATCCATATAAAGGAATACCCATCTATCAGAATGCATGGTGTACCTAACCGATGCAACCACTGGTCTTGTAGGATGTCCTTCAGATACGTGGTTCATTCAACTTCTTGAAGAAATCCCCCTGAATGTACACAAACTTATAGTTCTAGTCCAAACACACCTCCCAAAGTCTACAACTAACATGGTCCACCCATTCCTCATGGCCCACTCTTAGATCACACAACCGACACACAACCCACTCCTCCAAGTGTTTACCAACTCCTTAATAGAGGTTCCAAAAGAAGTTATCCAATCATCAAGGACATATGGCAAAGGGGTATGCATGCCTATCTAGGTCCTACAACAATATGCCCTTTACATGTTATATGGATACAAGTACTTACATATTCCATCTCAAGGAGACACTAGGTTCAAGCGATCTCTCGTCTTCCACTTCCCACATATATTTGTTTTCAATGGTGTTCCTTTGCTTATGGTAAAGTCACGGGCATATATAGGCTACGGTCTGACATGGGCATATATAAAATAGTCGCAATCGCTGGGTCTCAAAGTCGCTCTTCTTTTAATTTATTTTCACTATCTCAGGGCTGTCCAGCTCTGACGATGGATTGCTTTTCAAATTCACCAAACGATCATGGCGTCGAAGAAGCTCCAACCCCCCTGGAGAGAGAGACTAAAGGGATCGACTCTGCTCCCGTTAAACCCTTGGAACCTCCAAACACCACCAGTGAGACTTATACTGTTCCCAGCTATACAGGTAAGGGTTTTTTCACACCTTTTTAATCAAATTCGTTTAAGTTTTTTCAAGATATTCAGTTATATAAGAGAAGCATTGATTCGTTCAATTTGAAAACAACCCTAGGATTTAGGTGTACCTTACCATAAAAACCGTTATACTAGAAAAACATCATAGGAGTCATGAGCTCCTTACCATAAAAACCACAAGGGTTGCACAAAATCCCAACATAGGAAGTGTACTATATAGTCATCACATACATGATGACAACAACAAGCCGAAGATAGCTCTTGTCTATAAGTAATCGAATTCCCAAAACTGCTGCTGTTCACATTTACTTCTGGTGTTTACATCGAAACTACTTTTCAGATGAGAATTGGAAAACCTAATGAAAAGGGGAATATATTTCCTAGCATTTTTTGGAAGACACGGAATGCATACATACGTTACAACAATCAAATTTCAGGGGCTGGGCTAATTATATATGGAATGCATACACACATTATAGCAATCAAATTTGAGGGGCTGGGCTAATTTTCCATGAAGGGCATTTGTCCATTCCAAATGTCCGCAACCTTCTATTGACATTCATAAACTGATTTGTCACTTCTAAGCTAAGAACCAAATTGTTGGTGGGTATACTATTAAAAGTAACTATATCTGGAATAAACAGCTACAAAAACAATTAAAGAAATTTGAAAATGCTAAGAAATTTTGCATTAAACTGCAGCAACGGATGGTTGAGAAATAGTTTAAGGAAAATGTAGATAAGATAAGATAATTCTATTGATGTCCAAAGTACATAAGTTAGTTTTATTGTTTTATTAATGTCCAAAGTACATTAATATCAAACTAATGTCCACAATAAGTAGGTCAATGGGACTCAAAGACGTCCGACGCCAGTGCACAGTTGGAGTACAAAAGCAGCTCCTTTTAATATTACAGTATGTACAATGAACATGAGTGGCATGAGTTGCCATGGCCATAGGAGGACTCAAAGACATTCAATGTCAGTGCATACTGGGCGTCCAAAAGCAGTTCCTATTAATATTACAATATGCACAACGAGCATGAGTGGCAAGAGTTGCCATCGCCATAGGAGTGGCCTCCACCATAGGGTGATAAAGAGGCATTTAAAAACCACACCCTCTCATAATGTCAAGAGCCAGAAACCAATATGGGTATTTAAACACAGAAATCCCCACCTTGATCTAGCCATGTTGCAAGGCCAGACAACAGATGTCCGTGACAGAAATTATTAATTTAATATTGCCCTAAAGGAAATACCAACAGTGCTCATGACATCAACAAAATTGAAACACGGGGGATTGTAACTTCGTTCTAGATGTAGGATTTGATGGACCGTCATCTTTAGGCTTAGGCCATTGAGTGGGTCATTTGAGGTAGTTTGTTAATAACCAAAGGCCTCCATCCATTATTCTCATCATCAGGTGGCCTTGTTGCTTCTAAACTGGCCAAAGGAACACAAGAAGGTGCCCAGGATTGTAATCTGGACCGCTCAAACAAGACATGGCTCATTGTACACAGGCCTTGCCCCAGTATTCCAACGGTTGTTGGTGATGCTTAAGGTCTGGCAAGAATATTTGAACTTGGGCTTGAATCTCAAACAAAAGATTTATTGCCATAGAAACTTTGTCAGACCATGAAAATGATAGGCCCTGCACTTCTGTGTTAAAATTTATTCTTTTACCAGTCTTCCAGAGTAAAGTTTCCAGACTTATAGAGCAAAGTTACCAGGCTAGGACTCAGAGAATGACTTGGTGTGGTCAAATAGAAAGGGTTGACTTAAGAAATTAAAAACATGAAAAATACATCAAATACTTAAAATTTTTAAATAGGATATTTTATAATACGGAAGTTTACAGTGCCCATATAATGCAAAATTTCCAGTAATAACTCATTTCGAAAGAACACAGATGATACTGTGAGGGCAAAGAGTAAGAGTTGACTTGCAATTAGGGAAAAACATGGGAGTTGATTTGAGAAACTAAAACAAACACTAAATTTAAAAAGGTATTTTTCATTAATTTTAAAGTTTACAATGTCCATACAATGCAAAATTTTCAGTAATAATCTGTTCCAAAGTACATAGTAACATACCACAAATGCCATGTAGTTTGGACAGTTGGCAGATCTGCTGGCTATTTCCCAATAAATCAGGCCAGAAAAACATGTAAAATTAGTGTTTTTGTTTTGCTTTTTGTTGTCTTTTTATAGACAGATAACCAAGTTTGGCTTGCAGGACTTGCCAAGTCATCTTTGATTTGTGATTGACTTGAGTCTTATGTCATACTTGCAAGTCTGAATCGATCATGCTTCGTTGACTTGTGAGGCTAAGTCATACTTGTGAGTCAAGACTCCAAATCACGAGTATGTCTCAGAGTCATGTTAGACATGAAGGAGCCGACTCAACTTAGTTTCCTCAAAGAATAGTGTATCTCAGAAGTAGTTTGGTTACACTGTTCTAGATGGACGACAATTTCCACTTTCAAGACATGCTAGGTGGCTTCGATATCAACAATCTAAACCCCTGTATTCCTTAGTAGAAGTCAGCAAGGACAGAGTAAGTTGCCAGCATAAGCAACTTGAGCTTTACAAAACTACAAAATGTGGATGAGTTTCAAACAGGCCGGGCCAGATCCAAATGACTTTGTCATCGACCATCGACCAATCCTCCATGAACTAAGGACCATGCAATATTGGCCTGCTTTCCATATAATCTGGATTCTGAAGCTGAAAAATGTTGTTGTTATAGCTATGTGAGGCATCCTCACTAGCCCAGCCGACCTACAGATGTAAAACAATCAACAAATGTATTTTTTATATTGCAAAAGGACAAGTCGGCCCAGTAAGGGAATTTTACAAAAAGTAATGTATAAATAGAAGTGCCGGCTCCCTCATTTCATCATTCAACTCAAGCAAGTTTGCTCAACTGAAGTAGCTCGCATGTTCTGGGTACTAGAAGACAAGTGTAGCTGATTTCTTGGACATTGACTCATTTTTTACTTTTTATCTTCATTGTACTAAATCTCAGAGTAAGAAAGGGTTGCTGGGTTTTTCCCGAGTTTGGGTTTTCCTAGGGTAAACTGTTGTGTCTATTGTTTTTTCTGTGCATGGTTGTTCTTTCAGTGATCCTTTTATTGCTTATATACTAAGTCACATGACACGGGGACATGGGACACGAAAATACGAGAGTCCGACACGGACACGGTGACCCCTGGAATCAGGACACGAAGGAGACGTTTTATATACATATATATATATTTTTAAAATATATTAAAATTTAAAAATATAGACATATAGATCCAAAAATCTTTAGAAACTAGAACATTTACAAATATTCAATAGAAATTAGAATAAAAACACATTAATGATTATTGATTACACATTGTCATTCACAAATCACGATTCACGAATCACAACACATTTCACATTTGTCATTCACAAATCACAATGAGACACATAGATGCATGTCGGAACCATATTTCTCATTAAGTCATCAAAATCAAGATGTATACATATATGTCGGAATGCCACTGGGCACTGGCAAATGTCAAATATACTAATAGTAAATACAAAAAGGGGTGGATCAAGATGGGAGAATCCCATATGTCAGTAGTCCTCCTCCATGCCTGAATCAACATACTCATCACTGCCACTGCTCTGATCCTCATCCTCCTCCCCCTCCTCCACCTCTCTGCCCATCTGACGATCTGCATCTGTTGCTGTGGAGGATGACCCCTCTATACGATCACTAACATCAAAAGTGATCGGCTCTAGCACTGGATCGTTAAGATCCATTTTGGCTAATGCCAACTTAGTACTACTGTCCAAACCCATATCACCAGGAAAGACATCCCACATCTTTGTCTTTCCCTTCACCTACTCCTCCCTCTTCCTGTAAATAAGACGGAGGTTGGAGTGCACATACACCATCGACTCTTCCCTGGACTGCTCAAGCCTGCTCTTCTTCACACTGTACAAGTTCCCATATGTGCTCCAATTCCTCTCACAACAAGAGGATGATGTAACTTGAGAGATGATCCTCAAGGCTAACTTCTGTAGAATAGGGGATGTTGCCCCATGAGTTGCCCACCAAGCATAGGGTTTCTTACCCTCCCTATCTCTAAGCACATCATAGCCTCCAAATCTCCCAGTGACAGTGGAAAAATCTACAAAGCCCTCCTCCGCCTCCTCAAGCATGTCTCTATCCTGAAATAGCCGTCTAAGTGCTATCTTCCTCCCATTTGCAATCCTTTGCATCCATGTGAGGAGGGACTTTGTGTGAGGCCCCCAATCCACTAGTGAGCCACTCCTGAGTGTAGAACTTGTGGTTCAAGGAGTGGGCCAAGCAATGCAAAGGTGTGCAATTCTTATCCCACCTGGAGATAAGAATATCCCGAATAATGCTCCATAAGTTCTCTGTCGATGTCCCATACTCGGGACACTCATTCTCCATGACAATGGACCTCATGGACTCAATCATGGAATCCCACCCCTCATAAACCTCTGCTAGGATGGGCTGTCCGTGTCTGCAAACCACAACAAAGAAATGATTGGCTCCATGATCTTAATGCTAAGATCTACCGTGTCCCACCAACCATCATCTAACACCGTGTCCTTCACCTTTTGTGAAGCAGCCTGATCCGTCTTTCTCCAAAAAGCCCAAAACTCTGAAATCGCCATGGACCCAAGAGCGGTTTTGACCTCCCTCAACCTCTTGAGCATGATGAATGAGGAAGCAAATCGAGTATCTGCAATCTTCAGCAATGAAAGCTGTGTGTACTGTTTGTAGATGGTGAGGGCATTTGTGTGGTTTTGTACATAGTTACGGATATGGCGTGCATCCTCAATAAGGTTGCCAATCCATGTCACATCCGAAGCAATGGATTTCAGTGCTAAATTCAAGGAATGGACAATGCAAGGTGTCCAAAAAACTTGTAAGAGCAATAAAAGCATGTATCAATGACTCTATAACACTAACATTGCAATGACCAAATTCAAACAATGAGCAAATTAGAAATGAAAGGTGTCCAAAATGAACATACCTGTGGATATTTAGCTTCCACAATCATGCCAGCAGCCTTGCAAACAGGTGCATTGTTTGTGATGATTTGTACACACGAATCAACACCTACTTCTTCAATGGTTTTGATGAATAAATCACCCATATACTGTGCATCCTTGTATTTCCCAAGATCATCCACCGCTTTCAAGAACAACAGTCCATTTTGGGAAGATACCATGAAATTGATGAGTGGATGGCATGTTGGATCCGTCCATCCATCAGAAACAATACTCACACTACATGAGGGCCATGTTGTTCTAATTGGCTCAAGGATTTTATCTACCTCCTTTGCTTTAACCAACAATGTGGTTCTAAGCTTCTCTGAACCAGGAGGCACATAACCACTTGGAGCTCGTTCCAAGATAGTTCGAACCGTCTCAAAATACAATTGTGACCGTGCAACATTGAATGAGATGAAGTTGAGGTAGAAGAAAAATGCAATGGTAAGGTCTACCTCTTCTCATGCCTCTTGTTGGAAAATCCTATCTGTTGGACCACCTGTAGATTGCCTCTTTCTTGTTTGATAAGTATCCCCACTCCCATGAATGCTAGGTGGAAATGGAGGCTTGTTGCTAGAGGACTTCCTCAAAAATGGAAGAGGATCATCCTCTTTTTTCTTGCTTGTTGCTGCCACCTTCCCTAAGCCAACATGATCCTCTCTTTCCATATCCCTCCTTTGGTTAACACTCACCGCTTTGCATGAAGAAATCCCACAAGAAGGAAGGGCCAACAAATGGCCCTTAACCCGAAAATATGTGCTCTTGAACTCATGCTTGCAAAAATTGCATCTCCAAGACACATTGCCTCCCCCACCAAGCTTTACCCCGGGCCCATCTTTCCTTGTCACATACTTCCACAAAGGGTATTTTTTTTCTTGGGCTTGTTGTCTTGCTAAAACAGGGTTAAATGGAGCCATAGAATGAGCTCCACTAGCAGTCGATGGAGCACTTGACGGAGGAGGAGAACCGCTTGTGCTTGGTGGAATAGGAGGGGAGGCACTAGATGGTGCATTTCTCCCTTTCCTTTGCCCCCTACCTCGTGGCGTAGCTGATTGAGGCATTCCTTTTCTTGTGTGATGGTTGAGCTTGCAATCCTCTCCACAAATCCACCGGAATGCACTTGGAATCGCTTGGAAACAATGGATAGCCTTCAAATCTCCTTCACCTGCACATACAACTCACTCTCAACCAATTGCTTCCTTGCAAATGACAAGAAGAAACCCAAAAATTTGTTTTAAAGCAAACCCGACCGCCCTTTTCCACGCTTTACGTGTCCCGTTTTCGGGATTTGTGTCCGACAGTCGGGGATTCGATCTGATTTCGTGTCCGATTCGAATATGAATCGTGTCCCGATTTCGGATTCGACTGAAGATCAAATCAGACACGAATTGAGATCGAATCGTGTACGATTCGATCCCGACGGGACATGGGGACACTAACATGGTATCAGAGCTATGCTGAAAGTGACTATTGCCAAGAACTAGGGTTTGCAGTTTCTTCAACTTCCAACTATCAAATTGGTTCGATCTTACCCAGTGTTACGACTATCGACGATATATCGCCAACATCGCGATATATCGCGATGTTTCCAGCTCGACGATAATATCGGCAAGAAATGGCAAAAATATCGCCATTTGAAAATATCGGCAAAAAATAGGGAAATATCAGCAAAATTCGGTAAAAATCGGGAAATATCAGAAAAATATTGGTAGAGTCAAAAAATTAATATTTTTGTATTTTTTAATTTCGCCGATATATTGCCGATGTTTGCCGACATTTTCCTCGATAAATCTAATATTTTGTTTTTGGACCTTCGGCGATATATTCGCCGACACGATATTTGTAACATTGATCTTACCTTCATTGAGCTCGCCTCAGCAAGGTGAATTTTTCTGTGCAAACAGATTTTCATTCTGACAATTTTAATTTTTGAGCTAATTTTCGAGAATTAGAGTTTGCTGGTTCTCAGTGTTCTGACCACAGATCAGGAAGAAAAGAAGGTCCATTCAACTCGCCTTAGGCGGCCGAATTCATCTGTGGAAGTGGTTTTTTTTCAAAATCCAAAATTCATTTTTGACCTAGCTTCTGCTACGATTTCCCTAGATCTAGTACTCAGTCAAAATGTCAAGCATCAAGGTCGAAGATAGGCTTGATGGAGCTTCAAACTACTTTTCATGGAAGTCTAGAGTGCTTATTGTTCTAGAAGAAAATGATCTACTAAATTTTGGTACAGAAGGAGTGTCAGAACTTGAAGGAGGTTCAGAGAAAACTCAATGGAAGAAGAATGATTGCAAGGCAAATAGATTCAGTTAAGGACCATTTGATTCCTCAGATTTCTCAAAAGAAGACAACAAAGGCAATGTTTGACTCATTGAAGAAATTGTTTGAGAATACAAACATTAATAGGGCTCTTGCCCTAAGGCAACAACTCTCAAGCATCAAGATTTCTAGATCAGACACCATAGCTTTATATTTCATGAATATCACCGAGATAAAAGATAAATTGACAACAATTGGTGAAATTATTGCAGACAGAGAGTTGGTCATGATAACTTTGAATGGTCTCCCTCAATCTTGGGAGCCTTTCTTCCGAAGCATATTGGGAAGATCAGAACTACCAAATTTTGAAAGGCTATGGGCAGACTATACACAAGAAGAAACCAAACTTGTGGTTAGAGGCAAAATACAAGCCCCTCATGAAGAAGATCAAGCCCTCATTACACATACCAAGAAGAAAGGAAAGAGGAACTTTGGACGAAAAGACAAAGTAAGAAGATCAAGTCCTAATCTTGATCAAAGGAAGAAGAAGGACATGTCGAAGATTCAATGCTATAAATGCAGAAAGTTTGGTGACTACAAGAACCAATGCAGTTCACAGAAGAGGAAAGAACATGCCTCTGCAGCTGGTATAGATGAAGAAGCTCAACCAAAGAAATCGAAGACAAAATTCTTCTTCTTCTTCATCTCAGCCTTATCAGGTACTATTCCTACTAATAATAATGTTTGGTTGTTAGATAGTGGTGCTTCTAAACATATGACAGGTTATAAGGAGTTTCTCTCAAACCTAGACCTGGATGAGAGAGAATCACATCTAAGAGTGGTTCTTGGAGACGATGCTAGATATACAGTGAAAGGAACTGGGACAACCTCCTTTTAGTTAGATTCTGGTGACTCTCTACATTTGGGAGAAGTATTATATGAGCCAAGAATGAAAATAAATCTTGTGTCTATCTCAGCACTAGAAGACAAGGGTTATAAAGTTGCATTCTTAGATGGGAAGGTTCTTGCATGACACAAGAATTCCACTATTGATTTCGCAAGAATAATTGGTGTTCGTGAAGAAAGTTTATACAGATTGACGGTACATCCAGTTCAGGCATAGGAGACTTGCTCACCTGCACTATAGAGCTCTTCCTCTTCTTAGGAAGATGGTTACAGGACTTCTCAAACTCCAAGTGGAACACAATGGCATCTGTGAAGGATGTGCACTTGGCAAGAATGCCAAGGGATCTTTTCCTAATAGTGACACCAGGTCCAAAGGAATATTAGAGTTGGTACACTCAGACTTGTGTGGACCTATGTCAGTTACATCATTGGGAGGATTTTTCTACTATGTGACCTTCATAGATGATAATGTTGAGTATGGTTGTCATTGAGGACAAGCCATTAATGACAAAGGAGGATAACAAGGTTGATGACATGGCAAGCATGACATGGGTGGTTTGGGCATTGGGACACTAGGTGGTCCAAATGACCCATTCCGTGGTCATTTGTGGCTTGATGGGGTGATGGCACTTGGACAATATATGATCATGATGGAGCTCGTATGTATCTTGAAAAAGAAGTCTTTGGTACCCATTAATGTCTTCATGAATGTGGTAACGATGGTGATAAAGGCTTGGTACTTGTAACATGAGAAAAAGCCCATATGTATGGTGAAGAAGCTTTGAACCCACAAGATGGTCTTTAAGCCCACATACTTGGTTGCTTATTGATCTTTTGCCCACAAGCTAAATGAAGGTACTTTGACTAAGATAATGAAGCCCATGCTCATATGGATGGTTTGAGAAGCACACGCAAATGATGAAGAAGCCCATATGTTTGAAGTCCTTAATACATTACATGAAAGACCCATTACTTTGTGATGAATGCACAATGTTGACATGGAGACCTTAAACAATTTAAATAATGACACGGCAAACTCATTACACCTTGAACAAAGTAAATGATGACATGGCCATTACACCTTGAACTAATTAATTGATGATATGGCATGTTGAAGATCATTGATGATGACAAAAACCTTTGGATAAGCTTAAACTCAAATTAGAATTTAATGGAACACAACCACAGAAATAAACATGAAGTCAACTTAGTTTAAATAAGACATTTAAAAGGAAATAAAATTCATACACAAGTTGGCTCAAAATAATATTGCTTGAAAAAATGTGTATAAATTGAAGGAAATCCGCCTCATTTCAGGTGTGTGGTAAAGTGGACAGAGCTTTGATTTTCAGACACCCTCTGAGGAAATTTTCGGGTATACAGTGAGGCAGCAACAGTGTAAGGCAGTTGCAGTAGAGATCATCTTTCAGCTCAAAAATTCGGGACTGTAGCAGCAGATTAGCAGTGAAAGTTTATGTGCACATCCTTTCGGATTTTCGGGCTATTGTCTATCTATTGCAACAGTTTACACAATCCGAATTTTTACACAGTCAGTCAGTATACACAGTCCTAATTTTTTACACAATCATGCTCAGGAATACACAGTGATGACATATATGCTCAGGAATACTCAGTGATGATATATGATATGCATACACAATGATCATGCTCAATGATGATATATGATATGCATGCACAGTGAATATTTGCATACACAGTGATAAATGATATGCATACACAGTGATCATGCTCAGTGATGATATATGATATGCATGCACAGTGAAGATTTGCATACACTGTGATAAATGATAAGCATACACAGTGATGATATGTGAATGTATGATGATGTGTATGATGATGTAATGTATACACAATAAAGATTACACAGTGATCTGATGTTTACCCAGTGATGTGCTCAGCTCAGTCATGATTACACAGTCATAGCAATGATAGTTGATTTTATGAAAGTGACATCTTGACAAGTGACGGACCTTGACATGACAGCAGTTGATTGGTAGTGAAATGAGTTGATGACAGTGATGAGTATTTGTAAGGCAAGCTGGGTCTTGCAATACTTCTTAGTTGGAGCTAAGAAAACCAGGCTAGGCCTTGTCATAGGAGTTGGTGCTCTTTAGTCAGTTGGTGCTAATGTAAGCGCGAAGATTGAAGTCTTCCATTGTAATACATATCAAATTATAAATAAAGTTTACTATACTTGTCTTGTGATGTGTCTCTTATGATCTATGTTGATGACATGCTTGATTGATGAATGCTAATGTACTTGGTAGTATGCAAATGATGATCTTTGTCTAAGTTTTGAAAAGTGAATTTTGTTAAGAGTACTAGCACACTGATTCACTGCCTCCCCCTCTCAGTGTGCCATTGTGTCCAACAATTGGTTTCAGAGCCGGCCTTCACCACGAGCCTAGCAAGCTTGAAGGAGATCCGTGGACACACAATGGAAGGACAAGCAGAGTTATCAAATGATGAAGTTCCAGTATTTGATATGACACATTACTTTGGATGGAGAAGCAAGATGAAAGCTTATCTGAAGAAGTTTGGTGTCTGGGAGATTGTGATCAATCCACCCATTCCGTCCAAGAAGAAGACCAAGCCAGCTGCACAAAAAGATGCTAAGAAGGACAACACCATTGCCTTGAAATTTCTAGTGGATGGACTCTCAAGCTTTGTCAAAGAGAGTGTAGGAGAACACACTTCAGCCAAAGACCTATGGTTTAAGTAGTAAAGTGAGTACCAAAGAAGAAACTGAGACATAGAGAAGGAAACGAAAGTCAAGCCCACTGAAGATGTGAAGCAAGAAGAAAAGGAAGTGCAAGCATCAAACATCGTGGAAGGTAAGGATGCTTCTAATTGTAGTAGCTCTGAATGTGATGATGTTGAAATTCTACTTACAGAAGATAATAAGGAAGACTTGTTGAAAGCCAATCATGCACTTACAAATACCCTAATGGATATTGATCTCAAATACAATCTGAGGCTTAAAAAGAAAATTTTGAGGTCATTCGAAAAATACCAAAAGGAGACAATGGAATTGCTCAAGAAACTGAAACACAAGAACAAAGGGTTACAAGATGAGCTAAAAGACAGACGATGAAATTGCAAAATTGAATGCCAAACTGATCAGTCAAGGAGAGTCTAGTGAAGATTCAGATGAGCTTGAAGAGACAAGAAAGGCTAATATCGATTTGAAGACTCAGTTGGAGGAAGCCAAAAGAATAGAAGAAATCATGAAGAATCAGTTGGAAGAAAAAGAGAAGCCAAACCAGAAGGTTGAGATGGAAGTTGTTGATCTTAGAAAGAAGATTGAAAAGTCAAACGCTCATGTGAAGTTCAACAACAGTTCAGTCATCTTGGATGAGATCTTGGATTGTCAAAGATCTCCATTTGACAAATCTAGGCTTGGCTACAACAAGGAAGCATAAAAACCTGAAGTTTTCACATGGACTCCTAAGACTTCTGAAGCGAGCCCTTCATTCTCCAAAGATGATAGTAAAGCTGTTTCTCATGTACCTGCACAAGACAACAAATACTTTAGAAGATCAGGAAGACATCAAGAAGTTGGTTCCACTCCTCAAAGCAAACTCAAAAAAGAGACAACTCCAAAATGGAACCAAAGTCTCAGGTATGAAAATGGTTTTAATGGTTATTGCTGTTAAATTAATGTAACTTCAAAGAATATTCTACTTGTACTTTATTATTGTAATTTCGTCGGGGATGTTTTACCTCCGTTCGAAGATGTCATTATTATATTTCATCATGTAAAATTCATGAGGTTAAACCTCCATTGTAAGTCGAGTCGTTAGTACCCAAAAGAATATAATATAAATATTATATTGAGTCTTCCTAGAGAGGTCGGCCCAGTTAGGTTATTGGGGCCGACCTAGTTGGATTAAAAGTTAAGTGAAAAGTAAAGTATAAATATAGAGTGAATTCCTCTCATTTGTACATTCACTCACTTGTGCAATTCGCATTAGAGGAGAGAGAGAGATATTTGCGAAGGAGGAGGAGGATTGGATTGGGTCTAGAGTTTGATCTTTTGTCCCTCTTATTTGTGAGACATATTTTGGGCATTGTACTTTGATCGTCTATATTGAGGAAGTTCTTGCTGGGTTTTCTTCCCCTTGAGGGTTTCCCAGGGTATATTGTTTTTGTGCTTTGTGATGGTGTATCTTTCAGAGATCCTTATTAAGCTGCTATTGTGAATAATGTATTGAATGCTATTGAAGTTGAAATCTAGTCTATGGTAGCATATAATCTTAACATGATATCAGAGCTAGCCTGAGAAGAACAACTTTCACAAGGTAAAACTCTCTCTCTCTCCGAGCATAAAAATTAGGGCTTCTCACAGAAGTGGAACTTTTGAGTGCAAGTGGCATACGCAAATGCGCCCCTCCTATGCGCATCTATTAGCACAAAGATCGAAGTTTTTTAGTGGGTGAAACTCCCGGAAAGTCAAACCCTAGTTTGACCTTGAACCAAAAAACTGCAGAAAACCAGAGAACCAGAAAACTGTAGATTAGAATTTCGCAAGTCAATTTTCAAGTGTGAAATTTTGGAATCTTCAGAAACCAAGTGTACTAGCATACTCGCCTCAGTGAAGCGCTTCTTTTGGTGAGTTCAGTTCTTAATTTTGAGAAATTTTAATTTTTGGTTATTCTCTGCACTCTGGGTTAAGATGGCACCAAGCACTAAGCTTGATGACAAGTTGGAAGGCATAGAGAACTTCCGTGCTTGGAAGTATAGGATTGGACTCGTTGTAGAAGAGAATGATCTTTCAAACTTTGTTAAAGAAGTTGTACTAGAACCCGAAGAAGCTGGAGCTAAGGAAAAGCATAAGAAGGACATGATTAGATCATAGCAGACTCCATTAAAGATCACTTGATTCCTCAAGTGTCCTCGAAGAAAACTCCAAAGGAAATGTTTGATGCCCTAACAAGAATGTATGAAGGAAGAAACATAAATCAGAAGATGAATTTGAGAGCTCAACTCAAAAGTACAAAGATGAGTCAAGGATAATCTATTCAAGAATATTTTACAAGGGTTTCTCTATTCAAAGAACAACTAGAAGCAATTGGAGACATCCTTGATGAAGATGAGTTGGTGATGACTATTCTCAGTGGTCTTACTAGACCTTGGGACTCTTTTATCTAGACTATGTGTGCAAGAAAGGAAAGTTTACTATTTGAAGTAGTATGGGAAGAATGTGTCCAAGAAGAGGCTAGAGTGGCAAATCGAGAAGCACTACTCAGAGATGACGATTAAGCACTAGCTACCCATACTAAGAGAGGAAAGGGAAAACCTCATTTCAAGAAGGAAAATCATAAGGTGTTTCATCCTGCTAAGAAGTTTCAAAAGTATAAGAAGGGAAACTACAAGTGAAGAGACCTCTCTTCTTATCAATGTTATTATTGTGATAAGATGGGACATATTGCCAAAGATTGCCCAGTAAGAAAAGAAGAATACAAGAAGAGTAACAAAAGACATCATGCCCATTTTACCGAAGATGAAGAAGAAGAAGAAGAAGGACCTCCCAAGAAATTACAAAAGGAAGAAATCGAAGAATATGTTTTGTAATAGTGGTGCTCCAAAGCACTCTCTCAATCTTGAAGAAAAGGACTCCCCTCAGAAAGTTTCACTAGGAGAATAGGAGAAGCCACATACAAGTTTGATTCAGGAACTCTGATGATGAAAAAGAATGTACTATATCTCAGCTCTAGAAAGAGCTTAGAATTGCTTTTATAGAAGATGTAGTTGTTATTGAGTCAAAAGGTGGCTTTGATCTATGATAGAAGACTTGATCAACATTATAGATCATAAGCAAGAAAGGCACAGGACCTCAGAATCAGATGATGGAGTATAGCTCACCATCAGACATTCCAGTATTCCCTGCAAGGAGACTAGGATCAAAAGAGATCCTACCAAACAAACAAAGATAAGTATTTGAATTGTCATTTTTATCAAATTATTAAATGATAGTGTCTAGTTGTGTACACATTTTATTTAGGATGTGTGTTATGCATGTTAGAGTGGCTGCATTGATATGCATGTGATGGGTAAGTAGCCTATGGTGCTATACAACATTCCATTGCTACTTATCTAGAGTGAAACCTCTTTGCTGACATATTGGGAGTAGTGCACACTCTTAATAATGTCTTGGTAGAGATGGAAGGCATCTAGAAAGTTACCATATGAATGTGGGATATGGATGAATGTTGTGTTATTGGCTAAGATAGCATTATGACAGCGTGACTTATGTTTTTATGCAATCATTACTGGCGATCTACCAACAAATATATAATGTCATTATTTATTATTATGACTCAGACTAGACTTTCAAGACCATACTCACTTCATAGTTGTGATCAATTTGCTAGTGAAGGGTGAAGGCGTAAAATAAACTGGCTAGGCCAAAGGATGACTTACTGACTCAACATTGTGACACTTTGGATATGGGAAAAGGAATACACCATAGCATATACTGAATGAGCAACAACACAGGGAATGGCGGTGTCTCACAAATGGATAAGTTGTTCAAAGAGTGTTTATTCACTTTTAACAGATGCGCACAATCCATAATACAAATGAGGCCAGCAATCATTTTGATATAGCATTTGAGTTTCATTGCTTTTTGGGCCTAAAGTTTCCATAGCCTTTGATCTATATGTGTTTATAAACACATTGCATAGATTTACATTTATTTAGGCTTTTTGCTGCAAGTGTGTTTTTAAGGCACTTGTTTACCTGAGCACTTCTAGGTGTGTCACAGACAGCTTGTTTACCTAGGTATTTACATTTCACAAGATATAACATTTTATTTCATAGCCATTTTCATTTGGCTTGCCTTTCATTCATGTGTGTTTAGAAACACATTGCATGAATGGGTTTTTCATACAAGATATAACATTTCATTTCTCATACTTTGTATTCATGGCAGCACTAAAAGTTTCAGGTTTAGCCAACACAACTTTAGTGACTAGGGGGATTTCTCAAGGAAATCCAACTCACCATAGGTAAGTTTTGTCACCAACTCAGAGCTGAGACACAATAAACAGGGAAGCTCATCCAACATAGAGGCTACAGTGGGGAAAAGTCCTCCATGCCACTAGTCAAGTAGTAAGTCAGGGTGATAAACTAAAAGGTAGGTAATGGATGGATGAAGACAATGAATAATGGAGCCAACACTAGCAAGCCAAGGTATGGTGGAATGATCACCTCTATTCTCCCTAAGGAGGGTAAAACCAATGAGTATGAATAGTGAACTTTTAAGTTTGAGTAGGGGACAATATAATATATATAATAAGATCAACCAGGTCCACATAGCTATATGATCGCCAGATCATGATACTAAATGTCAAGACATGCCATAAGAATGAATATAAAAGCAATATAACCACAACACCATGATATACCTGCTGAGTCATATACCTGAATGCTCATCATATGAGCCATCATCCGTCCTTTGAAACTACTGCTGTAACTCCGGGCACCACTGACTGCTCTGTACAAATGGTATAATAGCTACATCGGTCATCTCTCTGAGTGTTCCGAGACTCAGTCATGGCATGGGGAATATATATATTGTCCAAAATCTGATAGTGATCCAATATAGATGCTCATCTCAGCATCTCAATGCAAGGGAACTGGCTGAATAGTGTACTGGAATCTGACAAAAAATGTATGGTAGCCCGGGTACTATATATGTGATAACAGTAACCTAGCGTGACTTAGCTGTACTAGAACTGGAGACCTCATGCTGAACCAAAGGTTACAAGAACCGAACTGGTGGTTGAACCAGTCGACCCTGACCGGATCAAAATTGGAAAAAAAACCGTATCACAAAATCGGCCCACCAAAAATACACAAAATATTCACACACACATATATATATATATATTCATGTGCCTTGCTGATACTGAGGGAGATCCAGTCACTATGGAGCAATTGCTGATTTATCACCATTAGGGACTAACATTTTTGTACTTTTTAATTGTTGAAGATTAGACTTATGCTTATGCATATGTATTCAGATATGAATGTAAAACTAAATGTATGTTACATTATAAGTGTAGCAAAAACAAATGATGATATTCACAAAATCATGTATATTGTACCGTAACTTCTAAAAATAATAAAACAAATAAAAAACCGTATCAAATTCTATTACATAATAACGATCCAAGAGTATGAAAAAACATTGGCCTCATAGTCACGTGACTCAGTGAACAACTTGGTGAGGCTGGAAAATAAGAAGATGACTTGGACTCAACAACTTGGTGAGGCTGGAAAATAAGAAGATGACTTGGACTCAACAACTTGCCAAAAACTTGGTCCCCGGAGTGTTTGCTGTTGCTTTACCACCATTTGAGTTAATTTAAAATAGTCTTCAGTCTGCCATGAAATTTGTAATAGCAAGAATTCAGAAAAGGCCAAAAGGTGTTACTTACAATCTAAGTTGCCAGGAAACGTGGGTACGGGTACTGGTACGAGGACGGGGACGGGGACACCACTTTTTGAAACAGGGTACTTGGCTACGTCGGGGGTACTGTATATATATATATTAAAATTTATAAAAATCAAACATGTCACAGTCACATCATACATGTATATTTGATATTTCTAAATTCAATGATTCATCTCAACATTCACATTGAAAATTTGAAACATAAAATAATAAATTTGATAAATCATATGACATAGACTCATAGTAGATATCAAGTGGAAGACTGGAAGACTGAATGGCATTTCCAGACATGAAAAAGAAAGTTCAAAACAGTAAACATTGAACAATGAACAAGATAGCTGATTTGGCTTCCTCAAGCCATGTCATCAGCGTCCTCAGGATCAATGTCATCAGCATCACTAAGGTCCTATGTCAGCAAGCTCTCTAGATAGGCATCACTGGAGTAGTGAGCACGGAGCACTAGTAGTGAGAAATGCAGTGCCATGTAGGTTTAGGTAAGGGGTAAGTGCCCACATAACATGTGTTTCAGTGTTTTAATTTTTAATTTTTAAAATTTTAAACATCAAACATTGCAAATCGACCCCCCTCGACTGGCGAGCTAAGGTAAATTTCCCAACTACCGTACCTCCCGTGTACCCAAACATGCGGTATGGCGTACCAAAATCCATGCAAGTACCCTGTTTTCATAACTGAAGTACCTGGTACGCGAGTTTGAATTTGGGTACGACTGGGAATGTACCATTGAAGTACCCAAGTACCCGGTATGCGTACCCGACCCCTCGGTACGGGTACCCATGCAACATAGCTTACAATATTTCTGTTGACAAACACAACAATGGAAGTTTAAGAGCTATCCTTGAGTTCACCGTTTGTGAAGACTTGCAGTTTGTGTGGTCTATTTGGATATGAATGTAAAAGTGAATTCAGGTGTCTTGTTTTTTTTTTTAAATTAAAAAAATGAGTTTTTGGGTCCTTCGTATGGCTCCATATGAAACCGCTAAGAACCGGCCGGTTTGAGGGAATAAACCGGTTCTGTACGGAACCGATCAAAAGCGGTTTGGTAGGGCTGTTTGACCCAGAAATGGTTTGAAACCGGTCTGACCAGCCGGTTTTTCCGGCTCCGGTCCGGCTCCTATAACATTGTGTTGAACTCCACCTTGAAATAGTCCATTTGAATTATTGTGCTAACCCATTGGGTTGTATTATCACCCAAAACTGACATGCGTGTGTTGAAGCCCAAAAATAAGCACACCAACTCAATGACAACTGTCAAAAGAGAAGCCAATGTCACCACACTCCTCTCTTCCTCGCTTCAGGTTGGCTCTTCTCCAACTCAAGGGGGGTTACCCTAAGGTAGGATCACTAAGGCAGATGCAATGTGGGGACAAGGTGAATCGAAGAGGCTGCCTTAGAGAAACGGTTGCGGTATAAAAGGTGTTTTGATTAAGTGATGGGAAGGAAGGGAGGATCAGTCCTTGGGGAAAGACCAGTGTTAGTATACCAGAAGGGAGAATGGAGTCAAAAGAGAACTCAAGGGGGCCTTGTGTTTCACACAAGTGAGATTAATCTAGTACATTCCATAATCAAAGACAAGGAGAATATAAGTATAACTGACTATAGTCTATTACTCCTAAGATCTTTTAAAAACATAACATCAACAAACAACTTCACAACCGGAAATGCTTGCCCAATGGACCAATCATGGCTTTCTATGCTAGATTTACTCTACAACTTATAATGAAACATGCAACTATGAAAGAGATGCCCAATATGTTCGAAAGACCCAACATGATATTTTTCTATTAAGCTCAAGGGAAAGAAAAACTCCCAACTTTTTTCCATCCTTACAATGGAGAAGGCTGGTCTTTTTATAGGCCCAAAACCTCTCATAGAAATGAAGAACAAATAAAATAATAAAATATTGGAGGAAAAGTGGGATCCTAGATCCACTTTTCTCTCCAATCGAATCCCCAAAAGTTTATTTTTAAAAAGAAATCCCTTCTTTAGCTAGCTTTTCTTACTCAAACGTGGACAACCAACCATAAAGTATGATGCTCCAACAGTCAAACACAGAACGCCCATGGCAGCTGTCGATAATGGGATACAACACGGATCGGTCGTGTAATCAGATCCTTTAAGAAAAACTTCGAATTGGTGTTTTTTAGGTGGACGGATTCCACAAGTCGTGACTCTCTCAAACAGAAGTTGAATGGTGATGACGAGTGATGCAACAACTGATAGAACGTAACTCTAGCATAGTTGTCGACCAAAAATCGACTCACCCACGGTGAACACGGCTGTCAATGAAACATGTGATGACTCATCAATGGCTGGGGCAATCAATGAACTCGGCTCCCAACTTGAATGTGGGTCCAAGCTACGCGCTCCCCTTTCAAGTCGAAATGCCCCAGTCAGCTCCTCAAACACCGGGTACTTGATTGGAGGTCGATTCATGGAGTCTAACCTCTTTTAAAAAATTAGTAGATGCTTCCAGGTGGACAGATTATAGCGCTCTCCAACAACAGCTAAATGTGAAGTTACGGCTCAATTGAGTTTGTAGCACAACTGTCAAACCAACCAAAGTTGACTTATTAATGGATGATTTTTCTTCAATCGGTTGCCAATGAAACTGGGGGTTCAACTCCATGCATCAGCTAACGTGGACAGCCCCCCTTGCACTCGACCGCCAAACGTAAATGTTGGTTATTGCGTTGATGCCAAAGTTTGATAGCTAAAGCAGCGACAAATAGCACTGAATTTCTTTCCAGGATATTGGCCAGATTTCAGTTGATTGTTCGTTTCTGTCACCACCAACTGATCCATAAGTTTTTCAGTTTCAATCTGGGATAACTGTGCTGAGTCGTCGGATTCAGGGTGAAGGAGAAGCTGCTTTCTGATGAATTGAGGCAGAAACTCAAATAAAGCCGATGCCCACGGTGGAAGTCGTGATGAAAATGTTTTCAACAGAAACACCTTTTCATATCACTTTTAAAATGGCGGCCTGTCCCAGTGGACGGATATCCTTTTAATTCGGCGGAGCCCGATTCCTCGATGGCGTGGGCTGCGGCTTCAATCTGACTACTGCGACAACTCACAGCCCAAATCCTTTTTTTTAAAAAGAATGTTCAATATTGTTGATCAATCACAGTCGCTCCTCCTCTGCTGATGGTGGCTCACATAGTATGCCAGAATCTTAATCACTTGCTGCCGCAAATTAAAAATTCTTTGCGGGCCCTCCAACCATGGAATTTGTGTTGTATACATTTGACTGCAGCAATCTGCTTCTTTTCACGGTGGTCCCGATATGCCCTCTGAATCTTAAAGGCGGAAATCATTTTCAATGTTTCTTCACCTGATTCAAATTGAGTGTTCTCGAAACGCAGCTTGTATCTTCGCTGCTGCCTCTGTAGCAATGCGAACAGCAGCAAGAGAATCTCTCATACAGAGTTCATCTTCGGTCAGATTCTCAAATATTCCAAACTCACTGACATTAATATTTTTCCTTGTATCATTGTTTATACAGTGTAAGTTTTGACAGATGCGTTGTCAATGCTTTTTCTGCAAGATATCCAGCTAATCCTTCATATCCATTCTTGAAAGCTAGGTCAGCAGGAGTCCAACCACCGGGAGAGTCTGGTCTGGGATCAGAAACTAAACTTGCATTGGCCCTGTTGGTTTTTGTCCTTTCAAAGAGGCTTCCAGATCTGCTTGCTAAAAGCCTGCCCCAAACTAAATGGTAATGCTGTCGGGAGATGAAAAAAAAGACCAGAAATGCTAAATGAAAACCTCAGAGCAAAACATGAAATCTTCATGTGACCACCCATACAGATGGGGGCTAACAGGCTGTATGTTATATAAATTTATATATAGTCACTAAGTTAATACTCTCTCTCTCTCCCTCCCCCCCCCCTCTCTCTCCCTCTCTCTCTGTCTCCCTCTCTCTCTCTCTATATATATATATAATTCAAAATTTTGTCTTGACGATTGTTTTTGTGAATTTTATTGTTTTCATGTTCAATCATGAATGCGAACCAGGTGACTTAGGTTATAGGGGAACGTTTCATATTCTGAAGATTTTGATACCTAATTTGTCCTTATCTTCACCTCCTAGTCCTCAATCAGATTCACAGGTTCTCTTTGTCTCTTCACTCATTATCGTCTACATACTCCTTGTATTTGTCTTGGCCATTTTTCCTCATGATTCCCTACCCATTAGTCTTCTTTTCTTCCTCTGTTACAGTTCTGAATCTATCCTCCAACATGTCAATTGATCTCTGAATATGTCCTTGAGAGGTGATTGCCCCATTGGCATTCTTCTTTGGGTTCTTCTCCATTCCCTCCTCTCTTTTTCTGGTCTCCTCATTTCCTATTTTTCCTTCTCATTTTTGTCCTCCTGGTCCTTGTTTTCTTCCCCAATTCTCTATTCATATTTTCCACCCTGTTATTCTATCCATTTTTTCCTCTTCTATTCCCAAAGCCTCATATTTATTACTAGTTACTACCCTGGTCTACTTTTTATCCTCTTTGTTTCCTTTTCCTTGTGGTCTTTCCCCTTTGTTTCCCATTTCTCCTACTTTTACCTTTCCTTTTTGGAATTATCAGCAATTGTTGCCAAGGCCATTGGGCACACCATTATCAAGTGCCTGTATTTGTTGTAGAAGCAACATTTGAAAGGGATTCCCTCATAATCAATTAAATAATCCCATTCATGATCCAAAGGCTGTAGAATGATCTTCTCTGCAAAGGCTTTTCTAGAGTTACATTCTGAGATATTTTGATGTGCTTTACTTTCAATCTTTCCCTTGTTAAAACCACAGAATGGACATACTCTCCCAGTAAATTTGGATTGATTCAAACTCTTCTTTATGACAGAATTCTAGCTGCAGGGAATAAAAGCCAATCCATTACCAGGGTTGATGTTGGTGCTTCCTTAAATGGGTTAAACTCAATCTTCCTGTGTTTCATGAAGATCCGTGCTCTGTCAAAGAACTATTTTACTCTGTGAAAGATACTTCCTATATCCTCAATGCTAGTATATGCAATGGAATATCCCATTACACAGAACAACTTTGGTTTCCCCTTTCAGCTGTCAATTATGGAAGAACCAATTTCAGAAGGCCAGGCTTTTAGAAGTCTATTCACAAATTAAGGCATGGTTGCTTAGGTAACTTAATTCATCAGTTACAGTTTCTGGTTTGACTTTAGTTTTTGGGTTTTGGTCCACCTTCAGGAGGCAACCGTGTAGCAGCTTCTTTAGTTGCACAATCTTCCTCATCCTTGCTCCTTTACTGTGTTCCTTACCAACTGCTGCAACCATGCCAGATTTGAATTTCTTGCTTGCTCTGTTTATCCTGCAACTAGTCTTCTGAAATAAATTTTAAAGGGGTCTGGTCGTTGAACAGGCCCCCTGGATCTGTTTGCATATTGGTTTCCAGGTTCAGAACTCATAAAGAGGTTTTCTTTGATTCATTTTGCAGCTCTGCCAGTTTTAACAGGTAGAAATGAGGCACTACATTTAGGCATGAATTTGGTGAACTTAATGTTTATTTGCTTGGATGATTTTCCAAAGAAATAGCCAAATGACAATATAAGTCAATAAAGTGATTATCAAATTTGTACAAAACAAGATATTTCTTTGAAATAACTGTTCTCCTGTATAAATTTCCAGTGTTCCACCAAGTTTCTGGGACGCGGGAGCGGGGAAACGCACATTGGGGACGTGTAGAGACACCCCCAAATTTTGGGGGTGGGGGGGCGTCGGGGTCCCTAACATAGGGGGCCATGTCTCTAAAATTTAAAAAAAATTAAAAAATATGAATCCCAACATACTAATATATCAATTCCTCATCCCATCACCATTTACATACTAAATTGAAATTCATTAGTGTGCAATGTAAACATGATATTTAATTCATAATGGCTATTTTAATTTTTTAATACATGCATGTCTTCCATTATAAGTTACAACTTTGAAATTTGAATCATAGACATAAACAGTAGATAAATTTAAAATGATTAATCATAAATTTGAATTATAGACATGTCAGATAAACACGTACAAATAAAGAGTGATGAGTCAAAGACTCAATCTGAGTTCATCAATGACAGTAAATAAAATTATAAAACTAAAAGTAGCAAAAATAAATCATCAAAAGAGCATCAAGGAGATAGTTCCATGGACTGGTCCTGCTGATGCATCTGCTGCATGAAGTCAACATCTATGGGAGTGTCACCATCTAAGTTAGAGTCACTCTCAGTCTCAGCCTCGAGACTGATTTATTTTTTAGGTTTATTTTTAGTTTTTCATAAAAATAATTAAAAATTCAGGAGGGGGCAGCACCTGGGCGTCCCCCATTTTCAGGAGGGAGCGTCTGCAAGCCCCCCTCTGTGGGAAACTCCTCCTAGTGCGTTTCCCCAAGTTTTGCAGAAAAGGGGGCGCTGGGAAACGTTTCCCATGGAGCCTCCCAGCCCCCGACCCTGGTAGATGCGTCCCCGTGGAACACTGTAAATTTCAGAAAGGTAGCCACCAATAAATATTTGTCAATAAAACAAGCCCCAAATATCTAGAGTGGAGGCAAATTGTCGTGCTAAATTTGAGAAGTTCGTAATTTTTTGCAAAAACAAATTGTAAAATATTAACCACCAAAATTCTGCTTTAATATTACTAATCCTTAACTATATTTGGCTTTTTTCACATCATTGCCAGGTTGGTTTTCCTGGAACAAGATTCATGAAATAGAGCGCAAATCCCTTAAAGAATTCTTTGATGGCAGTTCATCTTCCAAGACTCCCAAGATTTACAAGGATTATAGAGATTTTATGATCAATACATACAGGGAGGATCTGCACAGAGGAGTGACTTTCACTGAAATGAGAAAGATGTTAGTTGGTGATGTTAATTCTATGCGTAAAATTTTTGATTTTTTGGAGACTTGGGGATTGATTAATTTCCAGGTAACATCAGATTCCAGACTAGAGCAATCAATTGAAGATGCTCCAATTGTTTTTGACAATGCTACCTCCCCTGGTATTTTTGCCGGTTTACCTTCGAATCCTGTAAGACGTGTCAACTCACCAAGTGTAAAGTGTTCAGAAGTTGACAGAACAATCAGGGCTGTACAAGGAGCGACTTTGGCATCTTACAAAGATGTTTTTAATGAAGTCACAAGTATGGAGGTTTCCACAGTATCAGAAAGGGCATCGTCAGGATCAGAAAAACACTCCACTGTACAGCGTTTTTGCAACAATTGCAGGACAGAGTGCACACCAAGCCATTTTGATTGCAAGAAGGTCTGTATTTTTTCTGTACTATTTTACTAGAAATCTGGCAATGATACTTGAAAGAGTTAAATGTAGAGCATGCTATTTACAGAATCTGTTGAACCACTAAGTCTAATGCCTCTCTTGTGATGCCTAGTTGTGCCTATATTTTGCTGTTATTATCTTGCTAGTTGATTATCTCATATCTGAAGTGCCCCTAGTGTGCTGTGACCAGGAGTTGAGAGTGTCTATTTAAAAATTAGTGTCCTATTGGAAATTTTTGAGCAGCAAATGTTATTATGTGGTGCTTCCCAGAAGTAGGCATTGCCTCTGATATATATCTGTTTTTCAAGATGAAGTTTCAGGTTATATTTCTGTTGCTTTTTTTCTAATATATTTGTGCTAGCTTTAGTGCAACTATATATATTTTTTTCTAATACAGACCTTCTCTAGCAGGCAGGTTTTGTGCTTTGCACAAAATGTTTTCAGGATGGAAATTATGGACTTGGCCTGTCTGCAGCTGATTTTAAGCATTCCAATGAACATATAATAGCTACTCAACTATGCGGTGACAAGTGGACAGATGAAGAGATTTTTCTTCTTCTAGAAGGTATTTTGCTTCAAGGAGATGACTGGAATGGTGTTGTTCAGCATGTTGGTACTAAGAATGAGGCTGACTGTGTCATGAAGCTCATACAGCTTCCTTTTGGAGAGCATTTCATGGGAAATGCTGGCATTGAAAGCAATGATAGAAGATCAAGTAATATCAAAAGTGAAAACAAAGTAAACGATCAAGGTTTTAGTCTCAAAGACAGTAGCGCACAAAATTATCATGAAGATGAGAATGAAGAAGAGAGGCATGCTTCTGAGGAGGATAACGCTGCCCCTCATCTTAAATATAGGTGCCTTAGCCCTATTGAGGATGCCAGTAACCCAATGGTGTCACAGGTTAGCTGTAATTTTATTTGTTTTGTATGTTTATGTCATTCGGTCTTTGCTTCACATTGTTGCCTGGCACTTTTAAGTTTTTTTGTGATGGAAATTGCAAGATATCGAAACTTGCTTCTAAGGGATTATGTTGCTGTTAGGTAGCTTTCTTGTCTACAATGGTTGGGCCATGTGTTGCAGCAGCTGCAGCAGAAGCTGCTGTTGCAGCTTTGTGTCAAGAGGATCCTTCTGCCAACCATATCTTTAACAGCCTAGAAACCAAACCAGTGAATTGCAAATTGGATTCTACATTAAGTGGACTCGATTTAGAGAGGTTATGTATTTTTCTACATTGTGTTTTAAAACTGTTCTTTTGTTGAGATTGTGTTATTAGCATTAGTTTTATCATTGAATGTAGATACTTATTTGTAATTAAGTAGCATCTTGTATCCAGTAGGTACACTTATATTTGTTTCGTATCTTAAAATTTTGAAAATACCAGGACTAGGAAGGAATGTGAACTGGACGAAAGCAAGAAAGAACCAGGAGGTTATACATCTTTTTGAATAATTTTTACTTCGTTATTTTAAATTTTGATCTATAAGTTTGTCTGAAGTTTCTCATGCTGGGTATTTTATCTAATGATGTGCTATGCTCACATAGCATCTATTCTGGCAGGGGATGGTTTGCACTGCATTATGCAAACATTCAAGATATAAAGTTTGGTTCATTATGCCTTAAATTGATTTCTTGCTTGAATGGGATTTTCTGTTATTGTAGGAAATGACCAAGACACAAAAGACATAGATTCATACTTGAGTGCAAAAAGATTGCCTCCCTCAAATCTGCAGATACGAGCTGCTATTGGAACAGCTTTGGGAGCAGCAGCAGCACATGCAAAGCTTATAGCAGATCAAGAAGAGAGGGAGATGGAACATTTGATGTCGATTGTTATTGAAAATCAGGTAATTGCTTTTCTCAGTGGTCTGTTGGGCTCAAGTTCACTTGTTGAGCCAAAGCTTACTGAAACGAAAGATTTCTTTTTGGCAAATAACAGATAAAAAAATTACACTATAAGATTCAACATTTTGAGGAGTTGGAACACATCATGGAGAAAGAACATGCTCTAATGGAACAGACAAAGGAGCTTCTACTTGCAGAGAGGTTACACATTATACAAAAGATGGTGGGCTCAAAATTGCCAGGCAGTAGTTCATCTCAAGCAGCTACTTAGATGCATCTAAGCATTTTTCTCATCATCTGGTCTTTTTTCCAATTTGCAACTGAACTTGTAAAAGAAGTGATACAAGAGCAACGTTAGACTTCTTTGCTGTAAAGTAAATTGGATGTGTTGAAGAGTAATGAAGCTTGCCTGGAGCATATGTATTTGTGATTCTATATTTGAGATAACATTGTACAAACCACACAGACGACATTGCATGAGCTTATATTTGTTATTCAAGCCATCAATGTTTCCCATAAGGTTTCAAAATGCCAGAATGCAATGAATCTTAAGATTATCTTATACACAATTTGTTTCATGTACGTGACACAGGCAAGGATATCATGATTTGATGTAAGCTATAAGTGATACAGCAAGAAAGTTATAATTTGATTGAGAGATTTTTGTTCTGGGAAATGTGCAGCTGTGTGTAATATGTTTTGACTGGTTAGATTGTTTGTGTGGATTTTATAAGTATCTAATTTATGATTCAAGTTTTATAATTTGTAATTGTTATCCCTTAGAAAGTTCTGTATATTTGCCAACATGTCGACATGCGCAGTAATACATTTGCTAACATGTGTATGGTAATAGAGGTCTACTATAATCCATGTAGATAACAATAAATGTTTTACTTGATAGAGTAGCTTCAACAGCTGTGAAATATGAACCATATTTTAAACTGGATATATTAGAGTTTTATTTTTGGGTCCGTATTTTGCTACTAAGCAAACTGCAGTACTTCACATATTCTTTTAAATGATTAGTGGGTTAGTGTGAATGAGAACAGTGACGGGGATGCTATTTTTGAAAATCAGGTGTGGGGTGCGTCGGGGTTCATCTTATAATAAAACAATGAAAGTCTTAGAAAACAAAACCAAAGTTAAACATAAGAATAATATGATTATTTGATTCATGATATTACAAGACTCAGGGAGTGAGGGGATTGATTGACCCAATTTGAAAATTTGAATGGAGAGGTAAAGATATTAGATTTGAACCTGGAACTATTTTTTAGGCATTGGTGCACTGAAGAAATTTTTTTTCTGATTGCTTGCTGCTGCTGCCAGAGTCAAATATTTTTGCCCAACTAAATTAAAAATAATTGAAGGGGGTGACTTATTCCTTTAGGTCTCTGCTGCTGCTGCCAGAGTCAAATATTTGTGCCCAACTAAATTAAAAATAATTGAAAGGGGGTGACTTATTCCTTTAGTGCTCTGCTGCTGGCTGCTACAAATGAATTTCTAGTGAAAGCTGTGCTCTGAAAACCCTTCTCTTTGTCTGCTGTTGTTGGAATCACAAGGAGTAAACTGAGCTATAAAAAGGGTTAGGGTTTGTTTTGTGTAAGTTGTGGGCCCATTAGAGGCATCTCAGGGTTTGGTGCTGGGGCCCACATGTTTTCTGCCGAAAAAGTGTGTTTTGGCTGTCAGTGTGTTCATTTGTTTTTGCGGGGACTTCCCCCAATTCTGGGTTCTGCAGTGTGGGAATGTCCTGGGGACATTTCTGTGCCTTTCTTGGGTATGGAGACAGTACACGTCCCGTGACAACACAGTAGTATATGAGTGTATATGAAGTGCTGCCATTAAGCACACATGGCCTGTAAGAGGAGCTATTGTGTGAACTGTTGGTTCCCCAGGTAACTACTAGGTTCGTCTTTGTATTCAAATTCCTTTCAAAATTTAAAAATTCTTACTTCAATTGTTTCTTGTTCATGGTTGGAGGCATTGATATCAATTTGAGGCCAAGCATTGAGAACAATGCTCTTTCAATGCGTGATTTCACTGCAAATAATTTATTACCGAGACACAAAATTGACAAAATCTGACCGCTTTGCTATTAACATATTAGTGTATAAACCTGGATCTATCGGATCAAATTTGAAGCCGAACATCAAGAACATTGAAAACAACGCTATTAACACACACATATATATCATGTTTCTTCAAGTTCACCTCCTTGTTTTGTTTGATCATAGTGAATTTTTTATATCTGTGGAGTTTGAATGCATTGAAAGATGAAATGATAGAGGAGAGGAAAAATGATGATGAAATATATGCTTGTGTTGAAAGATGTGATAGAAGAGAAGAAAAATGATGAGAAAACATATGCTTGAGATGTAATGAAATTAATGTTATAGTTTCATCTATATTGATGTATAAAGAAATCGACATTTTGTGGTAGTTGTGCCAACCACCTTTTTTTTAAACAGAAAGGGTTAGAAAGATTGCATTAAAGAATGCCAAAGAAGATCCTAAGTAGCCCAGAAAATCCAGAAAACAAAGTACAAGTTAATGACCATAAAAGATAAACATCATCAAAATTCCAAAAGACTTTCTCCCTTCAAGAAACCGAGAGGAGTGAATCCACCACAATCTCTTGCCTCTTCTTCCATACTCATCAACAAATGGATAATCCTAACAAATTGATGACATAATAAAACACAAAAGTAATGCATATGGACTGTCCTGTGCAGTTACAGTTCCACCCAAGGTTACTTTTCCTGCTTTTTCTCACTCCTTCCTCAAGTGAGAGGAGATGGATTGTTATTCCTCTTTACCATCTCCATAAAAGGCAAGCCTTTCCTACTCATCTTGTTTTTCTTGCTGTATTTTCTTTAGAATCTCAGCATAGAAACGAGATATCGGATTGTTTGCGCAAACCTGCTCAGCTTTCACTTCTTCATCAGTGTTGTGCGTTGCTTCCTCTAATCCCTTCTTTGACTCCTTAGCATCCTCTTCTTCATCCTCGACTACTTCCTACTCTTCCTCTTTCTCTCCATCCTTATCTGCTGCAATTTCTTCTTCGCCTTCTAGGCCCTCTTGGGGCTTAGAAGGGCTTGTATTTTGCTTGGAGATTAACTCTTCTTGAATTTCGTCATTGCTTCCTTTTGTCGCTTCCTCTAATTTCCTAAGTGCCTCAAATCTGTTGTGGATAATAGTGGGGGTTTCATCATATAGTTTCTTTGAATGATATGCTTCCTTATGCGGAGGGCTGCAACGCCTTCTCTGAACCTACTTAAAACCTAAGTTGCCAAGAAACTTGGGTTCGGGGATGAGAATGATGAGGATGGGGATGGGGACGGGGATGCTACTTTTTGAAATAGGGGACTTAGGTACGTCGAGGGTACTATGTGTATATATATATATGAAATTCTATTCATTTTCACTGTACATATATATTCATGTGCATCCATATGAATCCAAAGCATTATACACAAATATGCAAAATTTCTCATGTATATAGCCAGGGTGCATACAACTAGAAAGACATCAAGTGCAATCCATATCTAACCCAAAATACATAAATAAGCTAAATGGCATATAAAGTCTAAAAAAACTTCATACTACAACCAATAATTACATATCATCAAAATCATTGCCTATATTGGGATCCTATTAATCAATAACACCATGTGCCCCCCTCCTATAGGCTCTAGCCCTTGCCTCTACCTTGAATCTTGAAGTTGATCTTCTAAGGACATTAGTCAACACCTTCCAATTTTGATGAAACTTCCTAATCCAAGTGTTAAAATAAGGTAGAAAAAACTTCCCATGCTTAATAAGTGATTTTGCTTGAGCGAAGGGTACATTTTGTTAAAGGTCACGACAGAGGAGTTCAACAATACGCACCACCAACATCAAGGTACATAGAGCGGTTGATGTGCTTGATTAAATGTCAATCTCATACCCTCATACATGATAGAATTCAATGGAAATGTTGCAATCCTGAAATCCTGAAAACTGTAAAGTTTGTTAAATTTTGAAAAGGATCTAAAATTCTACTTTTTGCATATGAAATCCATTGAGGTTGGAAGGTCACGACAGAGGAGTTCAACAATATGCACCACCAACATCAAGGTACATAGAGCAGTTGATGTGCTTGATTAAATGTCAATCTCATACCCTCATACATGATAGAATTCAATGGAAATGTTGCAATCCTGAAATCCTGTAAATTGTCACGTCTGTTAAATTTTGAAAATGATCTAAAATTCTACTTTTTGCATATGTAGTCCATTGAGGTTGGAACCTCAATGGACTTCATATGCAAACATTTGAAAGCAATTAATAGTAATGTTAAAAATTTAAGTAAAATGATAGAAAATGGAAGATAAGGAGAATGACCCCAAAATTGGTATCGTACAAAACTGGTCCTTAGGCGCCCTCAAGCGTCCCCAAAACAGGGGTACCCTGTACAAAACTAGTCCCTAGGCATCCCAAAAACTGGGGTACCCCGTCCCCTCCGCGATCAACCTCCCCTAAATTTTCCAACAAACATCTCAGGTACTTTAACTAAGTTTTGGGTACGATAGGGTGTGGTTGTGATGCCCCTGATCTCATTTCGGGTTTGTGGGTATGGGTACATGTACCCTACCCCCGGGTATAGGTACCCCTGTTACTTAGCTTAAAACCAACCTGTTGATTGGGAGGGGCCTGTTCTCGAATTCTATCGTGGACCTGCTTAGGATCAACTTGCTGTGGAGGGGCCTATTGAGCTGATTGAGATGAACAATTTTTAGCAAAATGCTCGTAAATGTGACAATGGTAACCTCTGCAACCGTCTTGGACCGGTTTTGGACCTAGCCCACAATTACAAAAGGATGCAGAAGAGAGAGAGAGAGAGAGCCTGCAAGACAATTCCGAGAAAGTAGAGCTGAGCCAGAAACAACAGAGATATCTTGTTCTGGGTTTTGGGGTTTTGTCCCGCGATAGGTGATTTTGCGGTGAATGTAAGGCTTGTGGCCGTGATGTTAGGTTGTATTGTGAAATTGGTATGATAATGGAAACAATTCTTGTCCCCCCTTTTAATTTTGTTGAATATGTGTCTGTTATGTTGTAATTCCCTATGTGATGATCTCTTTCAAGTTGATGGCATTTAATGTGATGAATGAATGTGTTTAATTGTTGCTATGGAATAATGAAATTTCTATTATGCTTGCTATTATAACCCCATGTTGCGACCATACTATTAACTAAGCCTTACTTTACACCGGTCTTGGTTGTGCTTTGGGTGAGACCTTCCCCCTTAAGGGGATTGGAAATGCCAGCACACTAGACTACATCGACGCCCTTTTGTTGGCCCATTCACAAGAACCCTAGTCTCCATTTTTGTGCCAACAAATGGTTCTGTTGTTAGGGCCTAGTTTTTAAACAAGATTCTGTTAACTGTATGGTTGAAGTGGTGATAACAAGTCAGATTTGGGATTGGTGGGACAAGAAGCTTGAGGATTTCGCAGCTCAGGAGGTAGATTTGCGAGGGTGGGAAGTAACAAAGTTCAGACAATATCTCTTCTATGGTGGACCATTTCTAGATCAATACGAAGTACTGTGGGTTGAGCTCCCAGTAAAGATATCAAATTGGTTGCGGCAACTCATGGAAGCACCCGAGTATTGCGATAGAATGAGGAAAATTATGGTTTGGATTGTAAGAGATCTCATTCAGTTGAGTAAGCTAGACTCACCCTTGACTAGGGTTGTTGATTTATGGGTAGAAAGCACTTTGTTTGGTTATATTATGGAGTTCACAACTGAAAATAACCAATCTACATTGAAAGGTGAGGATGAACTTAAGAGGGGAACTCGCAGAAGACTGCTGAAAGAAGTTTCCTTATGGATCAAGACTTGGCTAGTGGAATTTGGATTTCTACCTCTATACTGGATTAGAATGGAGGAGTAAATCCCTCGTGCCCAGGACCAACTCAGAGAAGCACAGAGGACAAGCACACAACTGGAGGAAAGCATAAGGAATGGGTAAAGTAGTGATGAAAATCAAGAAGAGCTACGTCAGGTAAGGAAGAGAGAGGAATTGACTAGTGCCAAATTGAGAGAGGGAGGAATAGACGTGTCAGACAACCCAGTAAGAGGACGTTGGGAGGAAGGCACAAGTGAAAGGCAAGATCATGAAAACCAGTTGCCGCAGAACGAAGTGTTCTAGACTCAGCCCTGAGCACAGAAGAGGACCATTCAAAACTGTCAGGACCTACAGAAAACAAGAGTACTCCAGAAAGAGAGCCCCTCATTGAGCAAGAAACTGGAAGCAATGAAGCTAGCAAACCCCTGACTAACCCTTAGGTACCCTTGCGAAATATGGTAACAAGTTCCCACAACATTGTTTTACAATTACCATGGTATGGTTAAATTAACAATAGCAGTAATAGTTCTCAAAGCATATACTTAGTAGGAGGAAGTAGTAGTAGTTCGCAGCCAAGTGGTAGCAATTTTGTTTCGCAACCAAGACTACAGGGTTTTATTTTAGTAAGTACTCCAATTGCACCAATGGTGGGGGTACCTGCAGGACTGCCCTTGCGATTCCCAGAGTTTTGGGGAAATGGAGAAGATGATGCGGCACAACATTGGTTTCTTCGTGAGGCAATATGGAATGCCAGAGCTACTCCAACGACATCCAAGCTGGTGGAATTTCAAACAACTCTTCTAGGAAGAGCCTTGCAGTGGTATATGAGACTAGTCGAAAGACAGACCTCGAACACGCCGACCCAACTCTAGCGGAGACTAAGAATATGTTTTTAGATGAATTTGCATGGACGAAATATGAACAACAAGGTGTTGCGAAACTAAGGGAAATATGGCAAATGTAGGGAGAGTCTACCTGGGCATACACACAACGATTCAGAGATGTGATGATGAAGTTAACATACCCAATTCACAAAGCGCATCATAAAGAATGGTTCATTTAGGGTTTGTTTCCTCTCACAATAATACCATTGTCACAACAAGTCATAAATTATCCCATGACAGCTCTAGCGCAAGCAATGAAGATTGAAACAACGACCAACTATCTAGAGTCCATGGGAATGGGAGGAGGTGTAGCAGCCTCCTCATCGACTGGTGAAATAACACAAGTATACCACAAGTTAGTAGAGATAATCAAAAGACTCCATGACATGAATGCACCCAAGGCACAACAACCACAAGTATGGTGCACATGTTATCTGATAGAAGGGCATTACACCTTAGAATTCCCACGAGTAAGAGGAGGACAAGTTCCGCTAGGGGAACCATTTAACAATGGGCCTAGCACAAAGGTTGTGCAAATTGTTATGGAAAATCCATTCCATTTTGCGGGAGGACCGTTGTATTTGAAGCCACCAACCAGGAACCCTAATGACTACTATGAAATTTTTAAGTCATTCAGTCATCATCCACGTATTTGCCCTCAATTTTAGAAGTACTCCACAGTGCCTAACATGATCTACTGCGAGTTCTGTGGATCCATGACTCATAGCACTGAGAAGTGTAGGGCCTTAGATGCTCTTACAGAAAGGCTGGATCGATCTATTTTCCGCATGGTTGATCAATCGCAAGGGACAAGAGAAGAAGGATGAGGAGTAGGTACGGGGACTACACGAGGATGAGGCTTCAGTGCTTGACAAGAAGGAGGTCGCACGAGGCCATTACGTTGCTACAATTGCAATGAAGTGGGTCACCTAGCCCGTGATTGTCCTTTGCCAAAAAGACCGTGGTGTACCTATTGTCGCACCAACACTCATAGAGTAGAAGAATACCCTGAGCTCATTACGAAATGGGAGGATTGCACAAGGAGATCGACCAAATTCATAAACTGCAAACCTCGAGAAGAATGAACAACACCCGGTTTTGTAGTCACTTAGGCAGGCACGAAAGCTGCGGTAGGTCAGCGACGACCAAACTCACCAGTGATTAAGAAGGCGGCCCCTAAACGAACTAAATACATCCCAGTGCAGCAGAAGGAGATATACAAAGAAACTACAGACATGTTTGGTCGAATACTTACTCCGCCACCCCGAGAGGGACCAAGGCTCCATCAACAGTGACGGCCCGATAACACCAAAGTTGAGGGAGAGGGATTAGGAACTGATAAGACCAAGGTCTCTGTTCGTCTGTGGTTTCAATTGTTCATCTAGCAGATGAGAAAGCTACCTAGACATTACGAGGTATGCTCCATACCTTGGGTAATATTGCGTAAAATGAAGAGGATATTTATGCACCACTCCCATAGCAGAATATCCAGTTGGTGCGACAGTGATGAAGGAAGCGGACAGGATGCGAGTTTTGTTTGAATGCACAAGTACATCGTTATGATGTCAAAAATGTGATGCTGGACCTTGGTTCATATGTGAACATCCTACCTAAGAAGTCATGGGAAGCAATGGGTTCCTCGAAGCCTGTTTATTCTCTAATCCAATTGCGGATAGCCAACCAATACCTTATCTTTCCCATTGGTTGTCTAGATAATGCATAAGTAGATTTAGGAGGGGTCAAGACAATCATAGACTTTGAAGTCATAGAGATCATGGGGGAAACAAACCCTTATCAAACATTGCTCGGTATTGACTAGGCCTATGAGAACTATGGCATCAATGATTTGAAGAATAGAATGATGAGCTTTGAGGGGGATGGTATGAAGGTGACTCAACTATTAGATCCACATCGAGGTCCGGGGTACACTGAACCAATCTAGGAGAGCAAGGAACAATATATTTTATATGGGATTTATACCTTGACTACAGGTCGATGGAAGGATTATGTGAACCCAATTGCATATGGTTTCGTGAGCTGGCGAAGCATTCAATATTTCAACAATGATTCTGAGGATGCTTGGGACAATTGGAAAAATAGATGACATGAGATATTGTCCCAACATTGCGCAATGGTAAAATCTGTCTGATGGATCGGGGTAGATTTCAATCTAGCACCAACATATGATGGAACTGATTAGCTTGATACGTTTTTACAGGAGATGGAATCCATAATAGAAGAGCAATACTATATGGATGTATTAGACACTGCTCTTAAAGGCACCCATGTAAGATGGTGGGAAACGTACATAGATGATCTACATGACTGGGATACAACACAACTGACTATGATGATCATATTTAAGCCGTCTCTGCATGCTAACATGGTCAACAAAGTATACTTGGGGGATTCTAATCCTTATCAACACATCGAGATTTGTGAGCACCAGTGGGAATTAGAAGGGTTACATCCACAGTTTTGGGTCCACCAATTCTTCCATGAGCTTGGACCTATCCCAAAGGATAGGTTCTTGCACAAAGACACAAGAAGACAAACGATTATTGGAGGAAGTTGTGTGCAAAGTTTTGTCAGGACTTTTCTTTTTCCGCAACAAGTGATACGGTAACTAAGGCATTGACCGCTATCAAGGTTACGTTGTTTACTAATAGGTTGCGAAGCTCGACCACTAATAAGTCTACCTAGTTTATCAAGACATGACGTGCTTCCATGTCGAGATGAAACAACCAGCGTGTTGTGCTAAGGTAGAGCAAGAAGAACCATAGCCAAATGAAGTTGAATAGCTGCGACATCTCAAATTCAAAGAATCATAAGGTTCCCCACAAGTCTAGCACACCAAGCCAGAAGATACCGAAGATATCTATACAAAACTGCTATAGCTGAAGAAGATCAATATTGGCAATAAAGATAAATCAAAGATGGCAACAATCGGGGATTATTGGGGTGATCATGCAGTTTCAAAAATTGCTTCTCTATTAAAAGAGTATGAGGACTTATTCTCGCAAAGTTTCATGGAACTTGAAGGAATCCAGGGAGACCTCAGAGAAATCAAGATTGTATTGAATCCAAATGTAAATCCTATCAAGCATCCTCCATATCGGCTAAATCCCCAGTTCAAACAAAAGGTCAAAAAGTAGAATGATCGTATGTTGAACGCTAGCTTAATTTTCCTGATTGACAAATCTGAGAGGATCAGCCCCATTGTGACCCGAAGTGAGAAGGACATTGAGGATATCCAGGTTTGTGTCGATTACCGTAGCCTGAATGTTGCTTGTGTTCATGAACCTTTCCCAATGCCTTTCAATGATGAAGTGCTAGATCAAGTGGCAGGAAACGAAGCATATTCTTTCACTGATGGTTTCTCTGGATACCACTAGGTAAGGATTGTAGAAGAGGACAAAAAGAAAACTATGTTTACTACTGAATGGGGCTCTTTTGCATACAATGCCATGCCCTTTGGACTCATGAATGCGCCAACAGTCTTCTCAAGAGTAGTCATAGCTACTTTCCATGAGTTCCTCCACAAATTTTTAGAATTTTACTTGGACGATTGGATAGTTTATAGCTTTCTGAAAGACCATGTGGTGCTCCTCCGACTCACATTGGATTGATGCAAACATATGGGGATCTCATTGAACCCGCAGAAGTGCATATTATGCGTACCCTTTGGTAACCTGCTAGGACACATTGTAAGGATGGTGTGTTGGTCGACCCTACGAAAACTGTCATTGTAAATTTGTAGGCACCAACGATAGTAAAGCAATTGCGATCCACCTTGGGTCATAACAGATACTATTGAATATTTGTACGCAACTACGCATCTATGACTACACCTCTGGAGAGATTGTTGAAAAAGACCGAGCTTTTCCAATGGAATGACGATTGCGAAAAAGCATTCAATAAACTTAAAGAAAAAATGGTAAATTCTCCATTTCTTAAAACAAGACTGGCATAAAGAATTCCATGTTCAAATAGATGCAACAGTAATCGCCCTGGGAGCTATACTGGCTCAACCTGGTGAAGGTGAGATGGATCACCCTGTCTACTTCTCCAGCGGAAAGCTATTGCAAGAAGAGTGCAACTATACTACCACAAAGTAGGAGGGATTGTCAATGTTCTATGCATTACAAAAGTTTTGCCACTATCTTTTGGGAGGACCTTTAAAGTTCCTCACGGACCATTCTGTTATGAAGTATTTACTAAAAAAGACGATATTAGAAGGAAGAATCTGCAGATGGTTATTACTCTTTTAGGAATTCTCATTTGAAGTTGTTGTGAAGCCCAAGAAACGTAATCATGGACCAGATCATTTGTCTCGCATTGAATTTGGTGAGGCCGATGTCCCGATAGATGATCACCTGCCAAATGTGGCGTTATTTCGAGTCGAGGTTGTCCTAGACCATCTATAAGACATTGCATTATTCCTCACTATAGGGAAATCTCCTGAATATTTTTCTCCCACGTAGAAGAGACACTTAGTAGTAAGAGCAGCAAAATACTAGTTGATTGCATGGCAATTGTATAAACTGGGAATTGATGGAATCTTGTGCAGATTTGTATTAGATCATGAGCATGAAAGCATTTTATGGGAATTCCATGCAGGAGTTGCGGGAGGACATGTTGAAAGAAAGGATACAGGAAGAAAGGTGCTACAAGTTAGGCTATGGTGGCCTATGTTATTCAAAGATGCTAGGAGTACACAAGGAAATGCGACGTCTGTCAACATGTTGGTCGACCATCCTGTCGAGATCAACTTCCATTGAACCCAGTTTGAGGGCTACAACCTTTTGAGAAGTGGGAAATTGATTTTGTGGGACTGATTCACCCTCCATCAAAGAACTTGAAAGCTCGGTACATAATTACCACGACTGATTACCTAACCAAGTGGGCGGAAGCTAGAGTCATCCACGACTGTTCTACAAAAACAACAACTCAACGCAATTTTGAAAACATCATAACTTGCTTTGGGTGCCCGAGGAGTCTCACAATTGATCAAGGAAAGCATTTTTTGAACAATACTATTGAACAATGGACAACTGAGTTCTTAATTCATCATCATAAGAGCAACTGATATCATCCCCAGGTGAATGGCACAATAGAAGCATTATATAAGATTTTGGAAACAAGATTGACCAAAGTTTGTTGTGCAAATAGAGATGACTAGAATGAACGAATTCCGACTGTACTATGGGGATACATAACTAATTCTAAGAGACTCCACAAGCATACTCCTTTTCAATTGGTCTATGGGAGAGAAGTAGTGGTTCCAATTGATTTCCAAGTCTATATATTGCAAACACAACTCAGATGATAGAGGATGAATATGTTGTGGAATGTTTGGAAGAACTCATGGAACTAGAAGAAATCTGGTTCCTCGCAGAATATCATGCTATAGTAGAAAAGGGAATACAAAAAGCATAGAATGACTGTCGTGTCAAGAATAAACAATTCGTTATAGAAAACAAGGTCTTGTTGTATGAAAACAAGGTCTTGTTGTATGACAACAAGTTCAAGAAGCACCCGAGAACACTACAGATGAATTGGCTTGGACCATTCTTTGTTGCAGAAATCAAAGACTTGGGTGCAGTGAAGCTTGCATGAATTGATGGTACTTTGCATCCTGGATGGGTGAATGGTGCATGCCTGAAGCTCTAAGTCTTTGATCAGTGATGCACAAGAGGCCATTCCTTCCTGTTGGAGTGTGTTAGTTATAAGCTAGAATTTATTTCTTTCTTTAGTCCAATGATGTTTATTTTCAAGTATCCAGTTTGTTTTGTAGTTTCTTTTCAGTCGCAAGTTAGTCAGCACCATTGTGGTCGGGGATGCCCCCACCTTCCACTCTAGGATCATAAAGCATATATCAAGTTGTACAATTGTCTTGATATCATGGGTCGAAATGGACAAGTCTTTTTCAAAATGAAGTTTTCTCGTGTGAACAAAGTAGTGACCCATACGCCGCATTTATAGCAACAATTCATGACGGCTCACCATTAATACTATAACTTGGTGAGAATTTACTAATTAAGGATGGAAATTTCCAGTCTTTTTCAAACTAGCGCTCCCAGTAAGTAATAAGCCCGTAATCAAGTTTGTTTATCATCGTTGAAAATTTTCCATGGGATAGGTGGCCACCATGCGAGTTGCATCTTGAGTAGGGCTCTAGCTAAGCAAAAGGAGATTGCAAAACCAGACACTATAGACCTTAGGATCCATGTCGAGGGTGATCTGAATGAGAAAGTTGAGCAATCCCGACTAGTAGATATTGACTTTACAAAAGGAATCCTATATACTAACATGCAATCTATGGAGTACATGAATTTCTTCGTGCTCAACAATGGGAAATCTCATCAGGAATGGAAGTTCGATTTTGTAGTTCTCAAAAACTTGACCCTCCTCCATCTAAAAGATCTCTTGGTTTTCGGCACCACACTAGAAGTTCATAAATGTATGAAGTTCCTGATCAGTCGAATGCATGTCCATTCACTATGGTTAAGCAATATTCCATTCATGTCGATGGCATCCACAAGCTTATAGGACTTTCCATGGAGGGAGAGGATGTAGCCATGACATTTCAAGGCAATCACAAGAGAGCAAAAGCCTGCACCGAGTTGAGCCTGTATGAGAAATATGGTACCAAACGAGGTGGGAAAGATGCCATCATTAGGGATATCAATAAGCCTCCAGTCAATATGGCATGCCAAATCATTGCGGGCAAAGTCATGCGAAAGTACACGAAGGGGGAGTATACCCTAGATACGCTGTCAAAGTGGAGAATTTTGTGTTAACAATACAAAACTTAATTGGTGTAATTTTCTAGTGGATGAACTCTTATAGGATTGCGTGGATGCACATAATTTAGGAGGCTATTTTATTTTCGGATATTTTTTGGTTTCCCTAGAAATGTGGAAATGGAAATCACCTCGCAGTCGAAACTTACCCCAACCTAAGAAGAACCAACCAATCACTTTTATCTATGTTTCATGGAAAGCTACGAAGGATTCTCCCAACGTCGTCTTTAACAAATACAAGCATGAATAATGATGTTAGGAGATGAAGAAGGTTTCCATGCCAAGAGTTTCCTAACCTTTACTCAGGAACTACACTTCTAAGATTTTGTTTGGTATCGATCAAATCTGCACATTAATTGGATCGCTTGAACCAGACCCCACCATATTTCCACCTTGTACCTTGCCATTTTTCTTAGTTCCATATGCACTCCACAAATTCATTAGAAAATGACACAGGGTCCAAATCATGCGCACCACCAAAGCTACGTCCTACATCTTTCCCCACTTTTTCTCCTCATAGAAGAGAAAGTTCGATGAGACCCAAGATACTTCTTTGGAAGGTACTGCACCACCCGAAGCTCAAATCCCACCCACTCCATAAATTGAATCCCTCCAAGATAATGCTATGGTGTCCACCAAAATATTCAAGGAATCCCTACGAGTTATCTCCCCATCCAAATGT